>JARFIW010000453.1:9402500-11802500 GCA_036346225.1 Platerodrilus igneus
TTGACCAGCTTTAAAAACACCATGTTTATCTAATTAGTAATCGCTTCCGCCACTTCTGACGTTCGCAATCCAATCACGACTTCCATTTTAAAACTCCTTAACCCCACTAAACAGTGTCCCACACACAGATCAAAAATCAATCTTCTCGTTTCCGTCCTAGCCATTTGTCCCCCCACGAGGCTCCAGACCCATATCAAACCAGAAACAGAATTCTCCAAAACGTCTGGCCCCTAATCAGGGGATTCATGCGCCTCCAGTTGCGAAAGTACCTATCCTCAGGAACTTTCCGCGGTTCTTTCAAAGTATCCTCCACCACCCTGAACTTCACACTAACCAAGCCGTCGAAAGATATCAAATCCTAGAGACCTATTCCCCTAATTTCAGCCTTTGAAAAACTCTTAAAGCAAGTTGTCCTAATTGAGCTCAATACACACATCGAATTGCACTCTCTATTAATCTTCTAACCCGCACGGTGTCTACCCAGACCATACCGCAGAACTAATTACTCACTCCTTTATCTCGGCTGTCCAACTCTTATCTGCTAAGTGAATTATCTCGCGATAACTTTTTCTTTGATCTTAACAAAACACTAAGTGACAAAGTTTCCGTAAACTTAAGATTATTGAGTAAACTTAGGTAAACAGAGATACAAGGTACAAAATGAAACAGGAATTCAATGTTTCTATCTGAGAGTGCTAACATTTATCTATAAGATAGGGGTTCAATGTAACAGGATGTGTTTCAATGATCACCTTGCTGCGCAGTCAAATATTGAATAGAGTTCTGTTGACAGTATTTACAATTTTACAAGCATTGTATTTGCTCGGCAAACAAATAAAAATGCTACCGCAGCCCTCAGGCACTCCGCAATCAAAGCTAATATTTTTGCTCTTATAGGTTAGTTTCAACTTTTCTTTTCATCGCTGTTTAAAAACCAAGAGATTGTAAAGACCCCACTTTCTTAAAGTATGGATTTTGGAACACATTTGGGATTCCAATAAAACATTAGGAGTGGTATTGTGTTTCTATATGGTTTTGCTTGAACACGTAGCGTCACCGAAATTATCTGCATTGTAAAAGAAGGAATCAGGTCAAGTATTTAAATACCAAACATCCGACAGAGACTCACAAATTCGATCGACACGCAACCATCACAGTGCGGAGCGAACGATGTTGGAGACAAATACAATAGTTAACGTAACAGTATTCATACTCGAAACTGTTAGTGAAAAAGAACAGCTTTTCGGACGTGGAGAAACGCGGATGTGAATATACCATTAAGTGTGAAAAGTGCAAGTGTTGGGGAGCTTTTATCAACAAATTGTATACACCTGCAACGATTCCTACCTTGGGTGTCTATGGGCTTTTGCAGAGAATAAAAACTGTAGTCAATTGAATTTTGTTAGTTTATAAGCATTAGATGTTATTTTTATGTTATTTAACCTGTTTATGCCCAAGGGGTCGTAAACGACCCATTGCATTAATTTAACTGGAACAGGCTTGTTGTAACAGTTGGGGGAAAACTGGCAATATTTGAGCTTCATATTAGTGGGTGGTTAGCTCTCTTAGACTGTGACTAGTCTATAATTGTGAATTGTTAAGCAGTGTGTTTTAAGAGCGACTAAGCATGGGTGACAAAAATTACTAGTAAGTGCTGTGTATATTAAGTAAAAAAATTTTATTAGATGATAAGAGAATACGAAGTAAACATAACATTATCCCATAACAAATCACAAACAATTATATTTTGTTTGCTGGTTAAATTTTAAGCCTAAACTTGGTTGGGTCATTAACTACCCCTTGGGCAAATAGATTAATTTTATCTATTATTTTAAGAGAAGACCGCTGACAATAGTAGAATTTTTAGAAGAAATTCAGAAGTTAGAAGAAAACGACAATATTCCCAGCAACTTATATATAACACCGGCTATTGATACCGGTGGTGATACCGATGGCGACTCGGGCGAGGAGGACTGTAATGGTCCCGACAAACTGAATAAAAATCAATTGGAAGCTGAAGATGAAGTTTCCGGTTTTAGTGAAGAATATAATTCAGACGGCAACGAAGAAGAAGAAGAATAGTTTATAGAGCCTATATATCTCGTTGAACCCTCGCCGAAAATGCGGAAGACGGAAAGAAAAAGAAGGAAAAGAAAAAGAATAAAAAGAAAGTGTTGAAGAAACTACTTTGATACTCTAAGTGTGACTTAAAGAAAGGTACAACAGATATGTCTAATAATACAGTCATGTTACCACCGATTATTTTATTGGAAAACAGCGATCCAACTGATTTCTTTGATTTATTCATAAGTCCATCTGTAATTGAACATATAGTAAGGCACACTGTTTTGTACGCCTCCATAAAAAACTGCAGACTTGAACTTGAAAATGATGAAATGTTTACTTTTGTTGCTATTCTTTTTCTAAGTGGTTATTCTACCGTCCCTCAACGTAGAATGTATTGGGAAAACCGCGAAGATTGTCACAATGATCGTGCTGCTAATGCGATGCGTCGTAACCGCTTTGAAGAGTTTTTTAGGTTCCTTCACGTCACTGATAACAATAATTTAGATCATAGCGATAAACTGGCAAAACTTTGCCCTCTCATGGATATGTTAAATAATCTATTTTTAGTATATGCACCATCAAAACAGCAGTTTCAGTAAATGAATCGATGATACCTTATTTTGGCAGGCACGGCTGCAAGCAGTTTATTAAAGGGAAACCCGTACTCTTTGGCTACAAGGCATGGGACAGCTACTTCATCTGGCTACTGTATCAATTTTGATGTCTATCAAGAGAGAAACAACAATAATACCAAATGAATCCTCTGAACAGGTGGGCTTAGGAGAATCAGTTGTGATTAGATTCTCCAAGATATTGCAAAATAAGTTTGAAGATTTAAAATTCTCTTTTCACGAATGCTAATCTAATACAACAACTAGAAGCGATGGGTTTTGGAGGAACTGGCACTGTCAGGAATAACCGTACAGATAAATGTCTACTTAAAAATAAGAAAAGTATGAAAAAGAAAGCTAGAGGCGTTTTTGACTATGCAGCTGATAAAACCAATAACATTGTTGCAGTACAGTGGAATGACAATAGTGTAGTGGCACTTTTGTCCAATGAATTCGGTTTAGCTCCTCTTCAAAAGGCTAAAAGATATTCTGTGAAGCATAATCGTAAGATTGAAATTCACCAACCAAATGTGATTTGCCAGGACAATACATATATGGGAGATGTGAACTTTATGGATAGAAATATCGCCCAGTACAGGATTGGATTTCGTGCTAAAAAGTGGTACATGCCAATTTTACTTTGGATGTTCGACGTTTGCATGAACAATTTATGGCTACTATCAAGATCTTGTGGAAGTAAATTCGACAACCTTGAATTTCGAAGACAAATTGTATTTACTTTACTGAAAAAATATGGCCAGCATCCAAGATTTCCAGGACCATCACGCTCATCTCTAGTTCCATCTAGTGTAAAATCTACGGGACAACATCTCATTACATGTGGTCAAAAACGACTGCGATGTGCATTTTGCAAAAACAAAACCAATAAAGCTTGTAATAGATGTAATATTCCGTTACATGGTAAGTGTTTTTCCATGTATCGTACATAATTTGGAATCGTAATTAGAAGACCAATATACTACTGTTGCAATAAAACATTATAGTTAATAGATTTGCCCGGGAGGTCAATAACGACCCACTTCAAAACTCAGCAATTAAAAGTCTTTGAATTTTCATTTCAATTTTCTGAAGATAAGCAAGACCTAAATACACACATATTGAAAAATCATGACCATTTATGAACAAAAATAGTTCCGGGAATAAACAAGTTCATAACCGTGATTTATGATAATAATAATGTGTGGAGCTTATTATTAAGAAGGGTTAATAACGTCGGTTCACACTTATTTAAAGCGTATTGTACATACTGACTTTTCATAAAGAGAAGCATACTGTTGTACCCGTAAATTAGCATGTAAAATTCAAATTGGTTAAATTTTTGTAAAGTGGAATCATGGATAAATATTAAGTATTTTTTAGCTAAACACATATTTAGTCAATTAAGGATAGATCGTAGTTTTTATCTGTGTTGTTATTCACTGATATAAACATGTTTTATAATATAAGAAAGGTATAAACGAAGTAGATTTTTCTTTTACGTTTATTTTAAACTAGTAGGAGCAAATGAGAAGAGTGTAAGCTAGGCTCCATTAACCTCCTGCAGTAGTGAGAACTGCCAAATAGTTATTCGGAACACCCATCTTCCGAGTACGCTTTATTTGTGTTATATTCCTAAGATGGGTTGACGCTCAATTGCAAAACACACAATGAAGTTTAAAAAAGCTGAAAATTTAATTCAGTTCGATTGAGTGGATTCAGAATATATCAAAATATTCGCAAATCGTACCTTTCAAAGAGAACCTACCCTTTGAAAGTTACATTTATTTCACCAACTCGCAAAAATTAAGAACTAAACGATGTTAAAAACGTGAAAGCAGTTATTATACTATCGATTATAAAAATTAATGCCTTCGAATAGCTCCGAAGAGAAAATAGAAAGTAATTTCTGCAGACTAAAAAATTTAATTAAACAAAAACAAATAATTTACCTTAAATCTAACAAAACTGGTTTACAGAAACTCGGCTTTTTCGTTATCAAATTATTCCGATAATGGCAACATTTGCTCTTGCGGTGTTAATTGTTTTAAAATCGTCACCGAAGATAAAAGATAATTAGCATTTGTTTATACTTTACTGTGAATAATAACACATTTTGCATCAGCAGCCTTTGTTCGATTTTACCCTGCAAATGTAGCAATAAATACCTTTTACTTTTAAGTACTGAAATTATTTTTGCAGGCTTATAAATTCTACTCGGTGTTTTAATATAAAAACAAAATTGAATTAATTTTTATAAGGACAGAATATACTTCACGCCAAGGTTTGTCCTTTTTTTAATATAAACAAATAAAATATAATAGAAAAAATAAATAAAATGCGCACTTACTAAAATAATAAAAAGCACACTTTAACAAAAGAACGCTACTCGGAATTTGTCTTAAAGGTGGCAATCGTTCACACAACACAAGCGTCTGTACTTTAGATTAAGTATTTAGAAGGAAAATCGCCAAAGACAACTCCAGGGTGCAGAAGCAATTTAATTCAAGCATTTAGAAACGTTGGACTATTACTTTGGAATCTGAAAATATGATTAGAGTACCTTTTCAATAAGTTTGCAAATGCTTGGAACGTGTCGAGCAAAGCACTTAACGGAAATAATCAATGCAACACTGCGTAAAATGTTGCTAACATTTATACAAAACCTACAAATTGTAACGTGCAATTTTTGTAATTTAACATTTTACGCTATCCTCAATTTATAAATACATTTCTACAAATTACTATTTCGATATTTAATATTTATTAACTCCTTAGGCTAATGTGTCGTATTGTAATGAGTGGATTGCATCGTTTCCTTTGAATCGCTGTTTGTATCAAGTAAATACGTCCGAATAGTTTTCATATTGTATGCAATTTAACTCGCGTGTATTAATTTTAAAAGATAGATAAATTGAAGATTAATTCTCATTAATAAATAAACTCCAACTTATCGAAAACGATAAACAGCCTGTAATTAATTGTTAGATACGATTGTTACATTCACGTTTTAGATGTTCCTTATGTTATTAGCGAGGTAGATAATAGTCGATAAGCGGTTATAATAGCGACGAATTGTGGAGTCTGTTCTTTGTTCCTGTTTAATAAGTACGTTAAAAGTGCTGTTCCTTTTTGCTTTAAAAATAGTGAGAATTAATGCGGGATTGATTCTCGAATGGTTCATGAACAAACGCGGCACGATTCTGGTTGTTTTTCTTGTGAAATAAAAGGTGTATTTTAACTGTAGAATGTGTTTACTCGACCGCACGGGTTTTAAGGTCATTGACAGACGGTTTTATTGCTTACGCGTTGCTTTACTAATTGTTTTTGTTGCTTTTCTGTTGGAAATAACAGTGATAGAACTTGTCTTACTCGACCGCACGTGTTTTACGGAACATTGACTTAGTGATTACGCGTTGCTGTGCTAATTGTTTTTTTGTTAATTTGTCTTTTTATATTTGGAACTGTATGTGCGATCTAGTTTTCGTGGCCTCCTTTTCTTATCAGAGTAGTGCATACTTTGGTTTATTCAAACACAGTTTTAAAACTTGAGTGTTTCTAAAAATGGTGATACAGTTGTAGCAGGTTTAGTAGAAAAAAAAAAGAGGTTGCTTCTTATGAACAGGTATCTCATTCACTTGTAAAGACAGTTGGTACTGTAGTTCCTGAATTTTCTAACCCCAACGAATCTAAAATAGATCTTTGTTTGCGCGAATTTGGTTATACAAAAGCATTAGCTTTTCCTTTGTTACCATAGGTAGCAAATAAAACGCTTCACGTTACTGTTAGTTTAATGCATTACGTCGTGCCTTGAAAGCCCGTAACTCTAAATTTTTATTACTATTTTTCTTTACAATTTGTGTTACAAAATCTTTCAAAATTATTGTCTCAGGAAATAGAATTAACAAGAGATTTATCGATGTTACGTAGTTCCACCAGCATGATAATGTCTGCTGCTAACACCAGTGAAATACGTAGGCGTGATTAGTGTAAAGTGTGAGAAATTCCATCCACACCCTCACAGTCAAGGGTGCAGTGCTTTGTTAGTGCAGGACATCGGGAATCCCACAGTTTTTTTTTATTCTACAAAGTACTGAACAATTTATACTTGATCCGTATGCTATGCTTTTTCTTTGTTTCAGGTTTGCAGGACTAATTTGTTTTTTTTCAGGTTTACTATTCTAATTTTTCTATTGCAGGTACTGTTACTAATTCCTTACAGCCGCGTCCCTTATAAGTTGGTCTACTTTCTACGACCCCCCTACTCTCGGATTGAGCCCGGTCATTTCTTCTTTGATTTTCTTCTTGTTACGCACGGCTACGAGCCAACGTAACATAACTTTGGCGCCCAACGTGGCTGCCACGAAAAAATACGTAACAAAATTAGTAAAACGGTTTTGTTAAACAAGGGAACAAGAACTTGTTCGTCATAGGTCCATTTGGGTCTAAGTTTTAGCCACAAAAACATGCAAATAGAAAGGTGATTTTGGTTCCCTAAGTAGTGTTAAGCGATAAGAATGATTTGCTACATGAAAACCACCGAAAACCATTCCGCCTATGGTGGTTTGGGAAATTGTATTGATTTTCTAGTTTTTTGTAAACATGGGCGGGATATCGTTGGAGAAAGAAGAAAAAGGAGATTAAGGATTGGGAACAAACGCGTAATTGTAATCAGCAGAGTAAGAATAGGAGACAAAAACACCACCACTTGTGGCCTTACAGAAGTGGTTATCCACGAGGTGAACTAGCCAATCATACACACTACTGCAATGCCTACAGAACTAGAAAAGCCCGACTTCCCTAGTAGCCTTACATGTGATTTTCCAATGCTCCACCCGAAGATACTACATTGGCCAGGAAACGAATTTCTTTTACCTGAAAAATTTTGAATTTTGCCGAACCCCTGCTGTTCCAAGCAAGGTAGGGATGTTTAACGTGCATGACAACACACACACACGGGACCTCCATTTTACTTTTCATCCGAACGAGGGTGTATTTTTGTGAAAAATGCTCGCGTAACATTTTTCAAGCGGACCGTGTCGGGATTCGAACCCGGGTTCTTGGGCGTAGTAATCACTCACATACCAACTACGCCACGGAGCCGCCTCCCCCAGTAGCCAAACAAAATTGTAGAACCAAGCTACAAACATTACTATACTACAACCTCCCCGTTCGTAAAAACACTAACTCCCTTTACAAGGTCAGGGAGAACGGTTCGCTTTCCACCAGCACACGACTTGCGTTAGAAAATATCTTCGACCAGTTCGAACCCCGTTAAAAGACTTAGGGATGATGATAAATCACTTATGAATGTTTCTATCAGCATCATAAGAATCGATATTACAGAATCAACCGCTACGATGCTAGCCGAATCCTGCAGAAGTTTAAGCAACTATCCCTCATCGCAAACAAAGTTATCAATGCTACACATTCACGGAGCAAAACTGAGAACCGTTTAACAATGCCTAGACACCGCCCTGCAAGTAGCTGCCATGGTAACCAGCACGTACACTCCCCCACAAGCATGGGCACCCTCATACGCCGCAATTTCTGCTCAAAAACATATTTCTCAGCACACATCCTTAACCCGACTACCCTCTAAAATCGTCACTTTAAAACCCACACCACACCAAATGAACTCAAAGCCATCTCTACCCAACATACGCATCCAAGGCATGCTCCCCACCAAATCATCCGTCACCATCCGAACGAGTAAACCCACTGATATCAACTTTATTTACTACCTTACATAAAACTCCTGTAACATTCACTGATATCAACCTTATTTCTTCCCTGACATAAAATTCCTGTAACATTCATTTCCCTAAACCCAAGTTACTTCAACTGATCATTTTCGACATGGATACGGACATTTCCACCCCGAAGTCATAAATTGCATATATCTACAGAATGCACTAAGCACCCTAATCCCCAAAGACTTCTTTAAATCCGAAATCTCCGTAGCTATCCCTCGTCCCAATACTCGCATCTTCTACAACTTAATACCGAAAGTTTCTCCCAGACTTAAATTCACCCTCACCACAAACAGCCATATCTTCATCGAATACTAATCCTGCAGTCAGGTACCTTGGTGCAGTCCCCCGTTGTTACAACTGACAGCGGTTTGGCTAAACCATGCCGCTTCCCAGCAGCCTGTGGGGGTTGTACCTCTCCCCATCTCACCAAAGACTGCCTTAATTCTACTATTGCTGTTCCCATTTGTGCCAGTTGCTCTCGAATCAACCGCTCCCACGACCACTCTGACACTAGCTCCGGATGCCCAACTTACAAGCAATATTTACTTTTGGCTATGGATTCTAAATACCACTTGCGAAGGCAGACACTGGCTCCACATCATTCCCACTCTAAATTACTAGCCATTCAAATCATTCTCTAACATTCCCACGCAGTCGCCCTAGAACTGTTCTGTACCATTTAGGACGGCCAATTCCACATTGCACTAGTCCAAGAAACATAACTAATCAAAAATAAATTCTCATATCTCACTTCTAATTCTTTCTGCTATAGTCATCTTAAACCAACGAACCCAAACCTTACCTCCGCTATTATCATGTCGGATTCGTACGTGGATGCAATGCTACTTTATTCCTTTTATCTCCACAAATCACAATAATTGAACTCCATTGGAAAGCAATGTCGACTTTTTTAATTTCCACGTACTTCCAACACAGGATAGACTTATTTACACTAACTGGACTATATGCTAATTGAAATTTTCAGTGAACAACCATCTTAGCGTTTGACGCCAACGCTAAATCAACTTTATGGTTTAATGGCAACACTGACGAAAACGAAACACTACTAGGAGATTTCATTCACTACCTTCGTCTCCACATCCAGAATTCCTTCTACCTTATCCCATCTGAGAATTTTTGCATTACCATTTCAATATAAACCTCTCACTGACCACCCTCTCTACCGTTAGCTTACTCTCTTCTAGGAATGTCTCTCACATCCACTAGGCTAGCGACCATAATCCTATTACTTATAAAAACTTTCCCAACTTATAACACACGTAAAACAGACTGGACTCTATATTTAGATAGGCTCCTAGGTAAAACTGACCCCCTTTCCCTTGAGCAGACTCCAACCACCATTCCCTAGCCAAATCCATCATTAAAACATCCACACTGCAGCCACACCTCATCCCACGAAAACACTACACTCCATAAACCTCATCGAGATAGACACCTGTACTCATCACTGCACGACGCACACTTACATCGACCCGATATATGCCACAAAGAGCAAAAAAAACTAACCTAAACACGATCTTAATAAGTAACCTTGCATTAACTTACACGACCTACACAAGGTGGCACATAGACTGTATTGCAACTTCTAAGGAATATCACCACTACAAGCTCATCCACAAACAACACACACACACACACAAAACACACCCACACACACCTTGGACCACCTACCGTAAACTAAGAAGATCCTCTTAAGCCCACATCCTAACCACCCCATGACATACACGATCTTGACCAGCTTTTAAAACACCATGTTTATCTCATTAGTAATCGCTTCCGCCGCTTCAGACGTTCGCAACCCAATCACAACAACTTCTATTCCTTAACTCTTTAACTTCTCGAATCCCTCATAGACATTTGTTCCCCCACAAGGCTCCAAACCAAGATCAAATCAGAAACTGAATTCTCCAAAAAGTTTGATCCCTAATCAGGGGATTCATCCGCCTTCACTTGCGAAAGTACCTTTCTTCCGGAACTATTTCCGATTCTTTCGAAGTATCCTCCACCACCCTGATCTTAACACTAAACAAGCCGCTGGAAGATATCAAATCCTAAAGACCCATAGCCCTAATTTCAGCTTTTGAAAAACTCTTAGAGCAACTTATCTTCATTGAGCTCAATACATACCTAGAATTGCACTCTCTACTAATCTTCTAACCAACACGGTTTTCGCCCGCGCCATACCACAGAGCTAATTACTCATTCGCTCATCTCGACTGTACAATCCTTATCTGCTAAGTGAATTATCTCTCGATAACTTTTTCTTTGATCTTAACAAAACACTGTGTGTCGAAGTTTCCGGTAACTTAAGATTATTGAATAAACTTAGGTAAACAGCAATATAAAGTTCAAAAAAGAAACAGGAATTCAATGTTTCTATCTGAGAGTGCTAACATTTGTCTATAAGGCGGGGGCGTCCAAGGTAACAACATTCCAAACAATTTCAAGGTGTAAATAGAATAAATACTTTTTGATGTGACTTGTTCTACACTACCTACACCAGGAGCAAAAACTACCTACGATAGTGACTGTTTTTTACCTGGAATTTTTTTAATTTCCCCATACCCTTGCAATTCCACGCCAGGTAGGGATCTTTAACGTGCGTGACAACTTTCACACACGGGACCTGCATGTTATCTCTCATCCGAACAAAAGCACATTTTACTTAATTAATATTTTACATTTTTAAATTTAATATTGTTGTTCTCTATCCTTATCCATTGACAAAAAACTTAGTTTGAGAACATTTGCTGCAAATAATGAAATTCTTTACAGGACTATGTACGATGCAACTGTCGTAAATATTACGGTGACAAAAGTGCAAATGTGTACTGAACAAGACAAAATGTAATTGGAAATATTATTCAAGTACTACATGTCGCAATATATAATGAAATAAATATTACAGTGTAACAGGTTAAATTTTTTTGTTACAATTTTTGTTTATTCGGCAATGGATTCTACTTTTTCTGGTAGATAGACAACCATACATACAGACCTCGTAGGAACGTGTTTGGTTGAAAACAACATTTTCTTCGTTAGTTTTGGGAACTATCTGTGCTTAGAAGGGATATTATCTACTTTGTTAGATACGCGAATTTTGCCTTCCTTTTTGATTTAAGCACTACACGAAAATGGGTTTTCATAGTTGTGAAATTGAGCTTGTCCTGAAAAGCATCAGGTACTTCGGTGTTCAAAAGTTAGTTTGTTCACATTGTTTTAATTTGCAGAGCCGAAAGTGGGTAAGTCTACTTTGCTTTAATTAATGTGAAATTGTTAAATCTGAAGAGGGTTTTTATTTCAGCATTTAGTTACGGGTTTACGTGACATTAAATTATTGCGAAAAGCTCACAATACTAAATTATTCCCGGAAGCATGTGGAAGTAATTTCGATCCTGGCGTATTCACTCTGGTATCAAAAATATGTATTATTTTATAGAATTTACACATGGTGAATTCTAACCACTAAGTTTGGGACATGTCAAACACCATTCGTAGCCACTCTGAACGCGCCTTGCAGTGCAGCCGTAATTTCTGAAGGGTATTGTTACCAATTGTTAGTATAAACAATCTAAGGTTTAATACGTAATTTCGCCTGAAATCCACAAAATGCGTTTTGGTGATGGAATCGTACATTATGGAAAGCCGTTGACCGTGCACGCTGTCCAATTTTTTTTTATAAGCTGGTATATTCACAGGTCTCGTCTTTGACGGAGCCGTAATATGAAATTCTGGTTGAGGCCCCTGGGTAACATTGCTATCAACTTATTTATCAGGTGACAACAACTATCTACATACCAAACACGCCAACAGGTATTACAAATTTTATTCCTCTTATAATAGCAACATTTTAACTCTATGAGTATTTAAAACTGTACTATAAAACTCTTTAAAGCAGCACATGAAAGTACATTATTAACCTCAATTTTTTGTTTGATTTGATTACTAATCTAGGGACTTTATTTTGTACAAATCTGAAATAATTAAAACGAGCTCGATTTAAAATACTTTACGATTTTATTCAATACTAAAGCATATAAAAATTTGTTTATGCAGATTGCTTTGCAGCATTTTTTTTATTTTATTGTTCAAGTGGCAACATTTCAGTTCTGTATATATTGTAAAAACATTTATAAGAAAAATTAGAATGTTCATATTATTGGTATATGTACAACCTAATTTTTCTTATAAATGTTTTTACAATATTTACAGAATTGAAATGTTGCTATATATATATATATATATATATATATATATATATATATAAAATTGTCGTAGATCTTTTTAATTTATGCTCTGGTACTATAAAAAAAACCATTTGAGCCCCTCGGATTGGGCGTCATAAATTGCCGTGGAACTTAGCTTTTAAAACCTCTTAACATCGACAGTGTCAAAAACAAATTTATTTTCAAAATTATTAAATTTCAGATTCTGCTTCATCAAATTAGTTTCTTCAGCAGCTTCCCTGGCTAGCTCAGCTGTGCCTCCTCTTGGATACCTAAATTGACTATCATTCTCTTAACCATTCACACACCATTCAATAAAATCACAAAATAATACAACAATCATACCATATTTATTTACCGCTATTTACAAACAATAATTCATAGTTATGTACAGTTCGGTGCTCTAGTTACACCTCAATAAATACTATCTTTGTAAAGTCTTTGTTTTTAAAATTGTAATTTCAAACACATTTAATGCAACGGGAGTAAATGGGCTCCAAATAATACCTTATCTTTATTTATTACTGCATACTGGAGTATGGTGAGCTCATGATATAGCAGTTTATTAATATATGCTTTCCACTTTGCATACTATTACTACCAACTTAAAAACCCATGTACTCTTAACAATTAAATTTAAATTCATCAAGAAATTTAATTAGCTTTACGTACACCTTTTGTTTTATATTCAAAATATCTCGTTCAATACGTTAAATTACCAAAATAACCATCAAAGTTCACTCACACATCACAAATAATTTCAACAGTTTATCAAAAAAAAAAACAGCAAATTCAAATGCGTTACCTGGAAAAGCTTCAAAATTCCATCTCCGTTGAAGATGTTTTGTATAC
Organism: Platerodrilus igneus; assembly: GCA_036346225.1. Taxonomy (NCBI): domain Eukaryota; kingdom Metazoa; phylum Arthropoda; class Insecta; order Coleoptera; family Lycidae; genus Platerodrilus; species Platerodrilus igneus. The sequence continues at coordinate 9,416,031 of JARFIW010000453.1, forward strand.
CTGAACCCCTCGGCTCCGTGATTATGCACGCTGCTCCACCAGCTATTTATAGATGAAAACACAATCTAAGCTGAGCTTCGTGCTACCCATTCACTATCAATTCCAACAACCAAATCCATTTATATTACTTTTGTTTACTACTGTATTATTAATTTACGAGCTTGTTAAAGTATTCATGGACCTCAGTTAAATTTAAATTACTCGCCACTACTCGCATTACTAACTTTAAAGGCCACAAATAATCTAATACTATTTTACTGAATTTTACAACTTTTTAATACTCACAAGCCTCGTCAGTTGATTATTATACGTCGTTAAGCGATGCAAAATTAAAAAAAGCCCTATTAATTTTCTTCCCGTATTTATACAATAAAACCAGGCCCCCTTGGCCACACTTTACTTGAAATATTTAATCGAAAATAATATTTCCGCAAATTTTGTATTTCCGTCTTAAAACTTCTAGAAATATTCCCTCGTCAACACGCTATATCATTCAAACTATCGCATCCACCTGTCGCGTGTTCATCCGTTCTAAAACTATCTATTTCGACCAATCATACAGTTCAGTGACGTCATAAAACTCCGCCTGTAATATCTTTATTCCTGTCTTAAGCATATTTGATGTCGCATTCTAACCTTGCTTGAGTTGTAGAAAATCGATATTGCTGCCCGCGTCTTATGGACTCCACGTAGAGCGAATACGTGCGTACTGAAGCGAATGCTTTTCTACTCATTTCCTTCTGTAGCATATTATTGATTGTGCATCCTTCCTGCTCTTTAAGAAACTCTTGTTAGTGTTTATGCGAAACCACCGACGGTTGAACAATATTTCCTTGAAGCTCGCCTTGTTATTCTCACAAATAAGCGGAAGATGACCTTTCCAACATGCAAGTATGCCTAATTAATGATCGTTTAAAATAACAATTCTGGGAGCTTCTTTTCACGGTATTCTATACAACCGACGTCTGTTTGTTTGTTAAGAAAGCTTTTGCCTTTGGATTATTGATTTTACATGCTCTGATGCGTTTTCTGACGTTATTACCCGTTGAATTAAAATAAATTAAATTAATTATGCGTTCTATTGGCTTATAAAACTGATTTTCTTTATGAACTTATTACTTTTTATTCCCTAATTATAGCAATTATGTCAATCCTTGTTATTTTAAATTAAATAGATGAAATAAATTTTGCGTGTACATAAATGGTTCCTTTCTCTTTCTCTTTCTGTTTTGAAATTGCATTGTTTATCCCCAAATTTAACCCCTTAAATCCACTACAATATATATATATATATATATATATATATATATATGTGTATATAATTAGTTTTGGGTTTTAGGTCAGCAGAATTGAAGAGTTCTCTTTTTTATAAACTCAAGCTTTCGGAAATTTATTTTTCCATTTTCAAGAGTACTAAAAGTAAATACAAATGAATTAGTTATGTGAACAAGATTGATTAATAGCTAAAAATTATAATAATAACTAATTCATTTGTATTTACTTTTAGTACTCTTGAAAATGAAAAATAAATTTCCGAAAGCTTGAGTTTATAAAAAGAGAACTGCTGACCTAAAACCCAAAACTAATTATATACACTTAGATAGCAAGGTCGTTACCAAATTTAGTATATATATATATATATATATATATATATATATATATATATTGCTATAGTTCCTCTGGAATCGGCTCTAAAAATCATGCCCCTCTTATGCTGGGTGTCATAAAAATTTCAGTGTCACCTTGGGAAGTGCCCCTCACTTTGGGCGTCATACATTTGTTGTAGATCCTCTCTGTCTATAATGCCACCTTTGGAAGTCCCCCTCTATTGAATTTCTACTTACCCTAGCTGAACTCAAAACCAAACTTCTCTCTGCCTGTTTCTCCACATCTCGCAACAGGTAAGTTCCCCTACAACCTCACCAATTTCAAAAAGTCCCTCGTAGGACAAATGTAGCTTAGCATATGTCCACTTCTCCCTCTTGCCTACTCTTAGACTCCTTCTATTACTCGATGACCAATTTTAAATTTTACTCGTTTACGTATCCTTGCATTCATTTTCTGTACATATTTCTCAGCTCGTCTCCTTAACTTCTCCCTGACATTAACTAACAATTGTTGAGATTCATCCTTTCTAGGCACAATTTGCCAAGGTCTATCAGGGTATAACTGTTTAATGAGCATGATGGAACTGGTTTCTGTCACAGTGCTAGGGGTTTCATTAATGAAATATTCGACTTAGACAAATTGTCCTACCACAATCGATGGTCTTTATAGGAAGTCAGACGCAAGAACTTCACTGTTTCCTGAATATAGCGCTCCGCTGGATTTGCCTGCGGATGTCGTATGCTGCAAAATACCACCATCACGTTTTGTTGCTCCCAATAACTAATAAATCTCTTATTATTAAAGTAAGTTGCATTGTCTGTCTGCCAACACACATTTGAATTTTTCAACCTCCCTACAATATTGTTCTAATTTCTTATTAGTTTCTATCGTACTGCACTCTCAAGTCGGGTATAATTTTGTAAATTTTGAAAAAATGTCTATAATGATCAACACATGTTGATGACCTTTTCTACTTCTGACTAAGTTACTCAAGTAATCGATTGCAATCAAATCAAGTGGGTTTTGTACTTAGATACTCTGTACTACATCCTGACTAGTGTGGTTTTTGTACTTGCCCACTGTACATAGATAACATGAATTGATCACCGATTTTACTACACCAATATCTTTAACTGAAGAAAATGTTTCTCTAAATTTTAACCACAGTTTCCTAATACCTATGTGTCCATATCTAACATGAAGATCCTTCTCAATCAGTCTAGCTTGTACCCTATCTACTACATACAGATCCAGAGCTTGTATCCTTTTACACAAAAATCCATCAACCATACGATAGTTCTTGAATTCTGGTTCACTCTCTAACCTTCTTTTAATGAGTAGTAGTTCTTCACTTTACTCCTGATTCTTAAGTATTTCTTCCTGCTCATATATGGATCCATCCTGTAATAGTACACTCATGAGGCGGCTCCGTGGCGTAGTGGTATGTGTGAGCGAGCGTTTTTCACAAAAATACACTCTCGTTCGGATGAGAGGTAAAATCTAGGTCCAGTGTGTGAGTGTTGTCACGCACGTTAAAGATCCCTACCTTGCTTGGAACAGCAAGGGTTCGGCAAAATTCCAAATTTTCCAGGTATAAAAAAACTCGCTTCCTGGCCAATGTAGTATCTTCTGTCGGAGCATTGGAAAATCACATGTAAGGCAATAGTACATTCATGGCAATCATTATGTCACACGGTTTATTATTTTCATTTTCCCTGTTCCGACTGAAAGCATCTGCCACAAAATTGTTCTCGCCTTTAATGTACTTTATTTCAAAGTCAAACTCCTGTAGCAATCATCCCTATGGATATACTCTATTGTTCGAGAATCTTGTATTCATAAGTGCACATAATGCGGAATGGTCCGTTTCAATAACAGAATGCCTACCAATCAAATAAAATTTGAGTTTGCTTACACCAAAAACCACCGCTGCCATTTCCTTTTCACTAATCATGTAATTCAACTCATGTGGCTTCAGTGTTCGTGAAACAAATGATATCGGTACTTTTTCCCCATCCTGGATCTGGTATAACTCAGCCGCCAAGGCACAATCCGATGCATCCGTACGCAATACAAATTCTAAATCAAATCTGGGATGCCTCAAAACTAGTTGTTCATGAAACTGCTCCAATAGTGTTAAGTATGCTGCCTCTTGACTCTCCGACCATCTCCATTTAACTCTTTTCTTTAAAAGTTTGAACAACGGCACCGCCTTCTTAGAAAATGCTGGTACAAACTTTTTATACATTTCCCTATCGACAATATTCTGCAACGCTACATGTTGCTTAACCTCAACTTCGAAGTGTCGTGGAAGATATTTAGTTATTTGTCTGTCCGTCAAAGGTGGACTCAACTGCTTAGCTATGCTGTATTTGCGTATAGCATACTGTTCCCTACTTCCAGCGTATTCACCCTTGTATTTTCCTGTGATTAAATGGTCACGTACCTGATCTTGCTTGTGATCGCTCCAGTAATGTTTTAAAAACTTATCCTCAAACTCACTATATGAATCTATTTCCTGTCCAATTAAATTGTACCAGGCCTCCGCATGGTCTTTTAACAACGCCTTAACCGTATTTAATTTTGCCTGTTCATCATACAAATTTCCAACTAAATTTCTGACGCTATTTATAAAAATTTGAGGGTTTACCCTATTATCCCCGTAAAATTTCATTTGTTGAGATAATGATACGTTACTTGTAAAAAATCTGGGACCATCTCCCATTAAACTCGGTACATTTTGTTTAATGCCACTCACCTCCCTTTTAACCCTACCTAATTGATATCTACACGAATCAGTTACCTCGGTCATTTTTGCATTTATCTCTTCCCTACAGAAGATTCTTACCTCAGTCTTTAACTGTCCCATTTCCTGAGTCAAATCTCTTATATCCCTTTCATTCTTATCGACCCTTGTTTCAACTTCCCCCATTTTTATTGTCAAACTGTTCTTAAATTCATTAAACTCTTGGGTAGATCTATCTATCTTTTTACTTAAGGTTTCTGTCTTTGTAAATTTCTTTTCGAGTCCTGACTTAATAGTTCAAATCTTTGATTCGCGTCTTCCCTTACTCTACTCAATGTTTCGTTCATTGTCTCAAATTTCTTATTGGATTTCTCCCTACTTAGACGCATCTCCTTTAGCATTCTCATCATTAATTCATTACCTTGTTCACCTGTTTCTGTCCTCGACTGATTCCCGCTTCCTCCTGCTTTCTCCATTTCTCATGTACTCTTAAATAACGCACTGTCACTGCTTCCTATCTCAACCCTTTGACTCCTTATCCACTCTTTCCTCTGCATACGTTTACTCACACTTATCCACACATTCAAAATACTTACAAAAATTTACTGCACTCAACTCTTTCTCAGTTCGCCAGTTCCTGGAATAAAAGTTTACTTTTATCTGGAAAATCGAGCCCCTCACGTTCGGGTCGCCATAAAAATTCTGTAGAGTTGCTTGGAAAGAAGCTCTAAAATCGAGCCCCAATGTAGGGTGCCATAAAAATTGCTGTAGTTCCTCTAGAATCGCCTCTAAAAATCATGCCCCTCTTATGTTGGGTGTCATAAAAATAGCAGTGTCACCTTGGGAAGCGTTCCTCACTTTGGGCGTAAAATATTTGTTGTAGATTTTCTTTGTCTATAATGCCACCTTTGGAAGTACCCCTCTTTTCAATTTCTACTTACCCTAGCTGAACTCAAAACCAAACTCCTCGAATCCTTACCTAAATAAAACAATTTATACTTCCCCAAGCTAATCTTCCACGGCTAATCATTCTCTCAGCATCTTTGTATTAAAAAAATTTAAAAAAACAAAATAAACTCTTTCGACAAAAACATACAATCTTTTATTCATAAGACATAAATTATGCTTCACACAAGGTTAATATTTACAATTTGTTTATAGTAAAATATTTCACGCTCTAATTCAATCTAACATCTTGTGACTTTTGTGTTCCTATATACTTCAACATTCCATTTAGAAGTAGATGGACCTATCCTGAAACCCTAAATTTACTTTTCCCAGGTCTATGATGAGCTCAGTATAAACCCTTTTTATCCTGTTTGCATAAAACACTATATTATCAAACTATACTAGAGACCCGTTTACTGCCTGCATCAAATAAAAATAATATTTATGTATTTACACCCTTAGATTTAAAATAGAAAAGTGTCTTTTTACATGTAATCAATTTAATTTTCAGTTCGTAAAATTTTTCACCAAGTAACTCAAATCACTCATAGTTTTTATAAATCAATACCAGCACAACATGTGAATAAAAAAAATTCGTTATCTGGACTGTTCTTCGGAATCACCACCTCTGTAAATGAGGTCCACTAAACTCACGTTCCTGGACTACACCCAATTTCTGCTTTCTAACTAGGACAACCATTCCATCTCGAGTCGTTCATCCAACTTTCCCAACGATTTGTGGATGCCTTCCATATAGCTACTCCTCCAGAGTCCAAACTCCGCTTAACTTCCAACCAGCACTCTCGTTCAAGATGTAATTCATTCGCTTACCTCAGTAACAGCCAGCATTATTTGTTATAATTATTTATGCAAATATGTTCAGCCCGTTTACTTCAATTGCACCTACTTGTGCTTTTATAACACTGAAAAATAGATACAGCAGACTGCACTATCACCCGGTTTTTAAGCTAGGATGTCTTCTCAACAGTACTCAATGTAAGCAAAGTGAATCAGAAAATAAGCGAGAAATAAGATAAATAAGGGAGCTTTACCACCTCCGGCTAGGTTTATATAAGCTTAAAACCCCCCTTTTCTTACGTTTTTCTCTCGGCCTTCCTCGAAATGTATCAACCGCCACACCGTTTCACAAAATTTTCCTGTACAAACAACATAACGAACTTTCAAAACGACGAATTTTACCACCCCAACGATACATCCCTCGAAAACTAATTAAACTGGTTCAACCGTCCGTGTTTTCCATGTAAAACCGTCCCTTTACTATTTCTTCTAACGAATCCTAAACACACCTCTTATGCCCGCGTCGATATGGTTCTTCCACTCATGCTCTGATAATCACCTTGTCTTGTCTCTGTTTTATCTTCCTACTTACAAAGTCAACGTTTTTTCCACTCTACTGCTATCTTTTTCCATTGCATATTTTTAATTCTTCTTATAGCCCCACTATCGTTCTGTCGATTACGGTTAATGTTCCCTACCTAGACGTGCGCCTTGAAAACTCAATAACGTTCACAAACATGTTGCATCTCCGTCCCGCCCAATTATTTTTAAACTAAACTCTTTTATCACGCTCTTGAAACTGCTTGTCATATCGCCCCCTGCTATTTTTCATCTTTCTTTGTTATGTATTAGATATAGTCTGTTTCAGGATTATATCGATTTGTTTTGAACTAGTCAAGCGCTGTTGTTAACCTTGAGTTGTCCGTTAGTATAAACTACCAAGAATTATTTTCAACGTAAACTGGCTTTTCTATAAATGTTTAACTACCCCAAGTTTGTTTCATGAAATACTTGACGGTTTTAAAACGTGTTTTCGATATTCAAGCGTATAGCATTCTATACGAAAGTTTTTAACATATGCTATATTAAATAAACGTACCTTGCATAAATTATTGATTTTTCTCCCGCAAAGCTTTAATATTACTAATGAATGTACACGATTTTCGACCTTGTCGTCGATCTTAATTGTTGTCCTTGTCTCATATTAACGTCTACTAATTAAACCTACACTATAAATTATAATTTAATCCCAATTCAATTATTGAAGCTTTGAAATAAATAAATGATTGATTTTTATTTACAGGGTGTCTATAAATAAATACTGATTGTCCTATTGATGTTTCTAAGCCTAGCCATCACCGCTTTTCAAGGCATTTTATATTCAACGGCTGTTCGTTTGTTAGCAAAGCGTTTCACCTTGGTATTATCGATTTTTCAAGCTCTTATGCGTATTAGACGTAATAACCCTTTCAACTAAACTCAATTAAATTAATTAATAATTTGCATTGGCTTCTACAATTTATTTTCCTTACGAACCTAACTAAATTTTAATCGCTACTTGTAGAATTATGGTAATATTTGTTACTTTTCTAAATGAAATAAATTTCGCACCTAAATTTTGGTTGTTTCCTCTATACAGAGTGTTTGAAATTGCCTTGTTTATACTAAAATTTAACCCTTTAAAACCACAACAATATATATATATATATATATATATATATATATATATATATATATATATTTAGACCAGGGTAGAAAATTAAATAATCACATCAAATAATTTTAATCACCGTGTAGAAGCTTTGGGAAAAGGTACGCGTTATAAAAAAAAAAACCGTTAAGCATAAAAATTCATTCGTTTCATTAAAAATAAGGGAGTTAAATCATGTACAAGACGCTTTATATAAATAAAAAAAAGGAAGCAGTATTAAAAAGCTACGTGGAATTTAATTATTCCTAGTAAAGAAACAAAGAGAAATTACGTGCAAAATTTATATTAATTAACTCTATTTTAAGTAACCGGTATTAAACAAAACGTACAGATAATAATTAATATTTGATTAGGAGTCACTAAAAATTAAAGGGTATTATTTTAATTGGAGCTAATTGAACCGTTAGTAACATATAATATCTATAAAAACTTGTAAAAACCCAATAAAATGCAAATCGTAGAGGGGTTATTTAGAAATATTATGTTTGAACACCTGCGTAATTTTAAAAAGCTCATTCTGCGTAAATTTTGCAGATAATTAATGGTTCAGAGAATGTTGGAGAAACCGTCGCTTATATTAACGGGAAGACTAGATACGGGGTTATTTAACCCAGATAACAGTCCATGTGGACTGAAAATAATCGATAATAAGGAATATCAATTTGCACCAATAAAGAACAGGTTAGATAGAGACAGATAATATGCGCAAGACCGATACACATATAGTAAAAGGCGTGAGTGGAGCAACGTCACGGGGTTGCGATTGGTTGAAAATAAAAGGCAAAATTGAGAGGTAAAAATAACATTTCTGTATAAAATTCAATTAGTTATTTCCAGACGTTGCAAGCCGTGTCGAAATTTCTGAGATTTAACTGGGACGAGTGCAAATTTCGTAAAAATCGCATGCTGGACTGCGGAATGGGAACATAGCATGCGAAATTCTTTAGAATTGTCTGTTTTGGGGACTAGACCGACAGACAGGCTAACCTCTATATATACCCAGGTGTTCATACAAGCTCTCTTAGATCTTCGACTTGATTCAATGCGTTAAACAGTGCTTTTTAGTTTTCCGGTTATGATTAAATAATTTAAACAGTCTGCTCGAATATTTTTGTGAGTTAAAACAGTTTGTTCTTTATGTGCTACAATGAATGTACTTTAGTGCACTTACCTACTGTACCTATTAGTAAAATTTACAACGACAAATGAATACACAAAAGTAGGCAGTTTTGGCGTATATTGGTGAAAGAAGTATGAATTTCTTTGTTATTTTTCGGGGGTGTTAATAATTAAATGGTTCATAAACGTGTCTGGATCCACAAAACAAGGGTCAGATATACACAGATGAGTTCCGGAAAAGCCCTGAAACACCTTTAGATGAATGGTGGTGGAGAAAATTTTAAAAAGCGTTGAGAATCAGAAGCCGTAAATATAACCCAGTTGGATTGGTGTGATTAACAAAAGGGACGATGTACATTGAAACTAGGAGTGCAGTAACCTTCAGGTAAATTATACTATTTTGTTCGAACTTTGATATTTTGGTGTGTGTTGAATAACTTTATAATTGATTTACTTAAAATGGACAGTAGTGAAATTGTACTAACAATAAAATTTTAATTTTAAGGTGAAATTTGCTTGTTTAAGTAGAAAGGGTATTTAGTATTGATGTTCTGGATTATGATGAAAATTTGGGTATGTCTTTGAGCTCAATTAGACGAACCTGGTTAATTAACGTAAAGGGTGGTAGATGCTCCTTTGTACTCAGACTCAGGTCTGCATATATTGTTATAGTAATTAGTGGGCATCCTACAAGGACTTTAATTCTGGATGCACATTAAAATGATAAAGATTTAATCTTGAAAATTTCTGATACTGAAATTCATGCTGAATTTTAATTTTGAAATTTTAATGTATTGTGAATATTGATGTAAATAGAGTTAACGTTGATGTTTGTGGTAGGAATGTGTTTGTTTTTTGAATGAGGATGAAGGTTTAACTAGAGGAGCAGCCGAGGCGATTAACAGAGTTGAAGGAACTCGAATAGTCTAGATTCACAGCTGGAACACAGCATTCTGATACGCCACAATCTGTGGGGCTCGATTCGAAAACGAGTACCTGATTTTGGTGGTTTCACAGCAATATATATATATATATATATTATTCAATATATATATATTGCTGTGAAACCACCAAAATCCGGGTACTCCGTTTTTCGAATCGAGCCCCACAGATTGGGCGTTAAGAATGCTGTGTTTCCCTGTATCAGAATCGAGCCTCACGAATTGGGCGTCAAGAATGCTGTGAATCCTACAAAAGCTATTCATTCCTTATTGTGTTGATTTGGTTTCACAGCAATATATATATATATATATATATATATATTGCTGTGAAACCACCAAAATCCGGGTACTCCGTTTTTCGAATCGAGCCCCACAGATTGGGCGTTAAGAATGCTGTGTTTCCCTGTATCAGAATCGAGCCTCACGAATTGGGCGTCAAGAATTCTGTGAATCCTACAAAAGCTATTCATTCCCTTAACTGTGTTGGTCCATTGACTTTCTTCTGTTAATCGCCTCGGCTGCTCCTCTAGTTAAACCTTCATCCTCATTCAAAAAAAAAACAAACACATTCCTACCACAAACATCAACGTTAACTCTATTTACATCAATATTCACAATACATTAAAATTTCAAAATTAAAATTCAGCATGAATTTCAGTATCAGAAATTTTCAAGATTAAATCTTTTATCATTTTAATGTGCATCCAGAATTAAAGTCCTTGTAGGATGCCTACTAATTACTATAACAATATATGCAGACCTGAGTCTGAGTACAAAGGGAGCATCTACCACCCCTTTACGTTAATTAACCAGGTTCGTCTAATTGAGCTCAAAGACATACCCAAATTTTCATCATAATCCAGAACATCAATACTAAATACCCCTTTCTACTTAAACAAGCAAATTTCACCTTAAAATTAAAATTTTATTGTTAGTACAATTTCACTACTGTCCATTTTAAGTAAATCAATTATAAAGTTATTCAACACACACCAAAATATCAAAGTTCGAACAAAATAGTATAATTTACCTGAAGGTTACTGCACTCCTAGTTTCAATGTACATCGTCCCTTTTGTTAATCACACCAATCCAACTGGGTTATATTTACGGCTTCTGATTCTCAACGCTTTTTAAAATTTTCTCCACCACCATTCATCTAAAGGTGTTTCAGGGCTTTTCCGGAACTCATCTGTGTATATCTGACCCTTGTTTTGTGGATCCAGACACGTTTATGAACCATTTAATTATTAACACCCCCGAAAAATAAAAAAGAAATTCATACTTCTTTCACCAATATACGCCAAAACTGCCTACTTTTGTGTATTCATTTGTCGTTGTAAATTTTACTAATAGGTACAGTGATACTAAACTTTATTACCTTGTATCTTCTTTTCTAAGTGCACTAAAGTACATTCATTGTAGCACATAAAGAACAAACTGTTTTGACTCACAAAAATATTCGAGCAGACTGTTTAAATTATTTAATCATAACCGGAAAACTAAAAAGCACTGTTTAACGCATTGAATCAAGTCGAAGATCTAAGAGAGCTTGTTCATATTCACCTGGGTATATATAGAGGTTAGCCTGTCTGTCGGTCTAGTCCCCAAAACAGACAATTCTAAAGAATTTCGCATGCTATGTTCCCATTCCGCAGTCCAGCATGCGATTTTTACAAAATTTGCACTCGTCCCAGTTAAATCTCAGAAATTTCGACACGGCTTGCAACGTCTGGAAATAACTAATTGAATTTTATACAGAAATGTTATTTTTACCTCTCAATTTTGCCTTTTATTTTCAACCAATCGCAACCCCGTGACGTTGCTCCACTCACGCCTTTTACTATATGTGTATCGGTCTTGCGCATATTATCTGTCTCTATCTAACCTGTTCTTTATTGGTGCAAATTGATATTCCTTATTATCGATTATTTTCAGTCCACATGGACTGTTATCTGGGTTAAATAACCCCGTATCTAGTCTTCCCGTTAATATAAGCGACGGTTTCTCCAACATTCTCTGAACCATTAATTATCTGCAAAATTTACGCAGAATGAGCTTTTTAAAATTACGCAGGTGTTCAAACATAATATTTCTAAATAACCCCTCTACGATTTGCATTTTATTGGGTTTTTACAAGTTTTTATAGATATTATATGTTACTAACGGTTCAATTAGCTCCAATTAAAATAATACCCTTTAATTTTTAGTGACTCCTAATCAAATATTAATTATTATCTGTACGTTTTGTTTAATACCGGTTACTTAAAATAGAGTTAATTAATATAAATTTTGCACGTAATTTCTCTTGTTTCTTTACTAGAATAATTAAATTCCACGTAGCTTTTAATACTGCTTCCTTTTTATTTATATAAAGCGTCTTGTACATGATTTAACTCCCTTATTTTTAATGAAACGAATGAATTTTTATGCTTAACGGTTTTTTTTTTATAACGCGTACCTTTTCCCAAAGCTTCTACACGGTGATTAAAATTATTTGATGTGATTATTTAATTTTCTACCCTGGTCTAAATATATATATATATATATATATATATATTGTTGTGGTTTTAAAGGGTTAAATTTTAGTATAAACAAGGCAATTTCAAACACTCTGTATAGAGGAAACAACCAAAATTTAGGTGCGAAATTTATTTCATTTAGAAAAGTAACAAATATTACCATAATTCTACAAGTAGCGATTAAAATTTAGTTAGGTTCGTAAGGAAAATAAATTGTAGAAGCCAATGCAAATTATTAATTAATTTAATTGAGTTTAGTTGAAAGGGTTATTACGTCTAATACGCATAAGAGCTTGAAAATCGATAATACCAAGGTGAAACGCTTTGCTAACAAACGAACAGCCGTTGAATATAAAATGCCAGCAAACTCCCAGAATTGTTGTTTTAAAAACGTTGGTTAATTGAACACCTGCACGTTTTGGAAAAGTCATGTTCCCCTTATTTGTGTAGATAAAAGACAGTATTCGAGGTATATTGGGCAAACGGTCGGACGGTTCGCATAAATGCTAACTAAAAGTTTTCTTAAAGCGCAGAAGGGATGGACAATCAATGATATGCTTCGGAATGAGACAGGCATAATAGCAGTTCATTTCGAAACGCACGTATTCAGTTCACATGGGTTAGTTTGAAACGCGGACAGTAATATCGATTTTCTACCACTCAAACAAGGTTAGAAGGAAACAAAATATGCATGAGAGAGGAATAGCGTTAATACACAGGCGGGGTTTCAAAACGTCACTAAATATCTCATTGGTCTATATAGTTAGTTATAAAATAGACAAACACGGGAATATTGAATGTTAATTTTTCGGAAAATGTAACGACGCGCTAAATTTCAGAGATTTCGAAAACGGTTGAACCAAAATTTAAGTATTATTTTAAATGAAGGATTTCGCGGAAAGAGTGGCCGAGAGGTGGCATTTCGAATTATATAAATACTCTAAAAGAATTAGTATCGCTCTCTTTTAACTTCGCTCTTGGTATTTTCATCGCTTCAGAGTACGTACAGAAATTTACCACGAGCTTGTAAGTATATAAAAATTTTTAAATTATATAGTACAGTGTTGGCCTCATAATTTGATGCGCGGATAGTGTCGAGTCTAAATTTTATTGAGGTGCAACATATAATTTAACAAGCTCGTGAAGTGACGTAAAGTAGCGTAATTTAAATTAAGCAATTATAAAAGAAGTGTAATATACTTGGATTTGGATTTGGATGTATCGTGTATGAATAGCATGCAGCACAACTTAGAGGGTGTTCATCTACAAATAGCTGGCGACAGCGATCAGAGCAGAACCACGAAACCGAGGGTGCAGTAACTTAACGGCATCGTCAACGGAGTAGGGATCTTTAAGAAATTCCAGGTAACGCTTTAGAATTTGTTGCTTTTTGATAAACTATGAAAATTATTGTGATGTAGGAGAGTGAACTATGATGGTATTTTACATTATTTTGCGTATTGAAAATAATACGTATAACTAACTTTTATTATGGTATATAAATATAAATCTAAAGGTGTATATAAAGCTTATTAACGTTCCTCAGGAATTTAAATTTTTTTATTGTTAAGAGTACATGGGTTTTTTTGTGTATGCAAAGTAAAAAGCATACATTATTCATAATTAACTGGGTTATCATGAGCTCACCATACTCCAGAGTGTACTAATTAAAATTAATTATAAATAAAGTAAGAAAAATAACGTATAATTCCGGGCCCAATTATTGTCATCACCCTCTGGACTATTATTATTATTATTAAAATAGACTTATGCACCCCTAACTTAGAATCTCATTACTTTTTCTCACCAGCTTCAGAATTGGATTATTATTCTCCTCAGACTCAGAGCCGTTTAATCGGCAATAGTAATTTTTATCTTCGTCGCACTATCTGTCACTTAAACAATTTTTCACTTTTAAATATTATTCTTACGCGTTGCTTTTCTGTTTAAAGTGACGCACCTTGGCCTTTGTTGAGTTAAGACCTCACTTCGTTATCATGTCGCTGTTAATATTGCTTGATATCCCACTTCGTCTGTGGGCATGGCCTACAAGCCGGTCGCTAATCTTAACCAATGAGGTCTCATGGTTTAAAGTAGTTTCTGATGTAACATTCTCGTCCTCTCAAGTAATTGTTATTTGCTTGCAGCTGCTTCGTTATCAGATATGCGGTGTTTTGAGAAATATTATCGCTTTTTCATATTATACACAAATAACTGATGCAATTCGACTTTCAATTTTTATATAGGCTTATTTATTTACGCAATTTTTAATCACCTTTACTTATCAAAATTGTCAATTGTTTGTACGCACTTACACTACGCTTCTTTAAGCTTTATTTCTTATCTCCGTATTATCATAACTGATTTGAATTCTTTTGAATGCGTGTTTAGTTACCTCTATTATGCTTACTTATAAATACGCGTGCTCCTACTGAAAAATATCGTTATTTGTTTTACCTAAATTAACTAAAACTCTATCTACAGGGTGTTAAATATTCGTTATCTACTTAATGCATGTATTGCTTACTTCTATGCTAACTATGCGTCTTCTTGTCCTAAGATGTGTCTATTTGCGTCGCTTAAAACTATTTATACTTTATATACAAGATGTTGACTGCTTACTATTTACAAACTATCCCAATTACTCAATTTTCTCTTAAATAAATGCAGTTTTCTGCTTCCTATTATAATTTCTAATTTCTGCACGACCTTTGCTATAAATATAAAATACATTCTTAAACAGCCCCTTATCACAGCAATATATATATATATATATATATATATATATATATATATATACTCACTGAAATAGTGGCATTGTGTTATTGTTTATTTAACTTGGATTAAATCAAGTTTATGCTTTTACGAGTAGGAATAATTATTCAAAGAACCCACTGCAGTTCTTAAGATAAGAGTGCAGACCATTTATATTTTAGCAAGAAAATCTTAACCCCATTAATTTATAGAAAGGTAAAAATTAAAACAAAGATTACAGTTTGTTCCTGTAATACATTTGTTTTAACGAAGTAACCGCGTTTGTCGTATGACCAAAGCGCAATCTAACATTTTGGGATGTGTTCAAATTGGCATAGTCATATGTCGAATTGTCTCATTATTTCTGCATCTGGCATTTCTCTTATGGACATACAGCGATGACCACATATACCGGGTACGGGCCGAATTCACAGTCTGTCTCCAACACATACATAAAATAGTCTTATTCTAGATTTATGTAAAACTGAAATTTTTTGGTCTGATTTATTTCACTGCCTATGCATGTGGAAATGTTCTTGCAACCCTAGAATAACACAAGTTCTTAAAAATTTCCTTAAAATCGCTCAATGTCGAAATATGTATATTATATCTAAGAGCTCTGAAATATTAAGGAGCCCTTAATAATTCTCCCTGAAATCCCACACGCTTGGTTCGAGATTCCTTTCTTCCAATACTTTATATTAAAATTACATTGCGGTGCTTTTATTGGTTTTTCTTTTGTGTCATGTTTTATGGAAATTGAATAAAATTAGCATGTTTTTCTAGAAGTGAAGCGCATTAACTGAATATTTCACGTCTTATTTTGATTTATCGTATTGTTGAAAGGAATAAAAATAAATGTCGTTAGAAAACAATTGGTAAATAATCAATTTTATTTTTAAGTGTAAATAGAATTATTTAGAATACCGTATTCAGCGATCAATGCGTCTTCAAAAAGTATATTTAGAAATCTTGTTTAGTTAAAGATCATTCTATCAATCCATATTATATCGAGTATACCATACATTTAGTATGCTTCATTATTTCTCCTCACGAATTTGCATCTAAGGAATACCCGTATTGCACTAATTTATGTTGCCGGTAAGCAGGCGTAGGTTAAGAGTTGTAGGTTTATTGAATCTTGTATAAGTTTTGATACATGCGCCGTAACGCATACGTTTTAGTCGTCCCTGTTAATTGCGTTTAAGACACCGGTCATTCTCGTACTACTGTTATCGTTCAAAGAGGGCGGCGTCTTAAAGCAAGAAGGCTTGGCTTAGTTAATCGTTTAATAACAGAAGTAAAATAATTATAAGTTTCAAGAAAATACATGAAATTAAATTGAACTGGACTGAGCTTGCTTCTTGCAATAGTTCAGCAGTCTCTAGTTATCTTCAGGGGCTCTTCGGGAGCCAGGGCTTGCTTGTGAACACCAAAAACTTGTATTCTGGATGTCTATAGTGCTGGGGGCGGTGAAGACGGCTTCGATGGTCTTCGGAGCTCTTCGGGGTGCTTCGTGTGGTCCCAAAGAGTTGTGTTTGGAAATTTAAAACTATTATTTACAATATTTACAGGTATGAAGGGTTTGGTGAATCTTCGGTTGTCTTCGAAACCCCTCGGCGGCTTCGGAATTGAATAGTAAGATTCAATAATAATGTAACTAGCAAATATTTAAAATTGACTATTACTAATATGCAATATTTACAGGTCAATAGGGTTCGGAAGTCTTCGGTCGTCTTCGGAACTCCTCGGGAGACTTTTGAATTGAATAGTAAGGCTCAATAATAATGTAACTAGCAAATATTTAAACTTGACTATTGTTACTGTGCAATATTTACAAGGCTGGAGGGTTAGGAAGTTTTCGGTTGTCTTCGGAACTCCTCGAGAGGCTTCAGACTTGAGCCGTGAAGTCCAATAGTCAATGGAGCGGTGGCGACTAGCGACAAACCGCAGGTTTGGAGGGCCCTGACGTCTTCGGTGATCTTTGGTATACTTCGGCAGACGTCGTGGACGTGACACCCCAAGCTTAGCAGGGCACGACTCCGTCGAACTCTACTGGGGTGATGTCCCGGAGATATACCTGGCAGATGCAGTCGGTGTCATTACAATATTCTACTTCTCGGAATGTATTTGGTGTGTTTTGAATAGCTGCCGTCGGTGACGACGGTAGCGGAGATAGCAGTCTGGGGTGCGATCGCAGGGAACGGATCGCACGCCGAAGAGCGTTCTGTTCGTTCTTGCGGTCCGCTCGATGTGCCTTACGAGGTTTGCTGCCCATACGTAGTTTGTGTATTGGTTTAACAAATAATTATGACGGCCTCAAGGAACGGCGGCGGACAGTGAAAATGTTCGGGGAAGACGCAGGCTATAGTGAGCGCTGCGCTAGGATTTAAGCGGGCTATGGCGAGCGCCGCTTTGGAAAAGTTTCTACAGCCTATGTTGAGCGCTGTAGAGGAAGAGGAGAATCCCAGGCTATGGTAAGCACCAGGATGTCTTCTGTAGAATTCGATTTTATATTTATAGTTTTCAGGTCGCTATCCATCGTGTGTTGAAAAACGTTTATCAGAGCTTTAACCAATGAACCGCATTGTCGATTTTAAATTTCGAAACAAGATTATGCAAATTTGACTAACACAAATTTTACTTGGAATTTTCCATGTTGTTCTATTGTCAGCACGTGTACCTTGATATAGTCAGACTTATGCTTCGAAGTTCGCTCAGTACATTGCCTGGGTTCATAACGTTAACACTACCGCTAAGTTGATCAAGATGCCGAAGTACAGTGCACCTATTCTCGAGCTTATACGAAAATTTAGTATACGAGCTTATGGCGTATAAAACATATCGCATACAAAGTACAAGTCATATTCTGCGCCCGTATTCTCCAAGTTACACGTTCTATCGCATACCCATCGCATGCGATCGGTATCGTGTGCAAAAGATCGGGTAGTTGATCGCACACGGAATGTGTTTGCTTGATGACAACTATTCTCGAACAATATAGTACATATATGATTGAATAAAACGAACGTACGTCGAAGCTATCATTACGCGTTTCTTGGTGATTTTGGAGTGTTATTGACTTTTTGCAACTAAAACGTCACAAATGTCATTCATTTATATTGTTAGATTATAGTAAATCCGAGTAACCAAGTTACTGTTATAGGTTAATCAAAAAATCAAACGATTTACAACAGCTATGTGTAGCATAGACTTTTATTAATTTATGAAGTAAAAATGTATATATATATATATATATATATATATGTATATATATACATATATATATATATATATATTGCTATGATAATAGGGTTATTTAGGGGTATACAAAGTCACAAGGGTAGTATACTTCATGCAAACAACACCAAAATCAACGAAACTAAACATTTGAATCATAAAAAGTACACAATTCGCCAACCATACCAAAAGCAAATATCATATACACTGTATAAAATTCACAACTAACTTTAGTCAATGAAAGGAGGCTCATTCTTTAATAATTAAATCACATTTAGTAAAATAAATAACTTTGTACGCAATCCAATTCATTTTTGAAACAGCAATACATTCATGAACTTTAAATAAATACAAATTCAGAACATCTAAAGTAAGACAAACTTGAAACGAATCTTATTCAAAATAGACGCATTAGTATAAGGAAATAATCATGCATGCCCACAATAAACAGACCTTTCAAAACAAACATGCCTCATAACGCAGGAAGTAAATAAACGCACCTAATTTACGTCATTATAAAATTCGCCTACGTGATCTTCAATGTAAAATTGACACAAAACCCAGCAACATTTAAATAAATTCCTATACAAAACACGAGTAGGTGATATTAGAAGGTACAATTTGGCAGACCATGACATTGTCGAAGATCTTCGTGAACCAATTAAGGGTGGGAAAAGAAATTTTAATTTTCAAGCCAATTTTGATGATTTTCATTTCCATTTCTTAAATGTTTATAACTTTTTTCAATAAAGATATTTGAAATTTTTAAATAGAAGAAATTTTGTATTTATTTATGTTTCCTACTTACTCCTTTTGTCATGGAGCAAGTAAATGCCATATACAGAAGACCCACATTCACACCTACCTCAAATTAATAGGAAATTGTGATCTATGTACATAATTTTAAAAAGTCTTTTTTTATAAAATTCAGTTTTCGTATTCCTTTTCTAAGCAGATATTGGTACATAATTTTTTTTTAATTTTTAAAATAGCAAGAAATATGAATAATTTTAGACGAAAGTCTCACTTTTTAAAAACGCGTTCACACTTACCCGAGTTTACCGTACATGATGACACCTAATGTGTATTTTATATGTACAGATTATAGAACAGATACTTAGCATTAATTTTGTTACGTTTTGTATTTGAAAATTTACTGCTTCCTTACTTTAAATACCATTTCAGTTTCTACTCATTTGTTTCTCGTCCTTTATCTAAACATGTAATCTTTACCAATTAGAAATTTTCTAAATGTTGCTAGTTTAATGATAATTAGGTAAAGCAGAGTGGTTATCTTGGCAAGATAAACATCTGCTTAATTTTATTTCTATTATATATGAGATTTCCATGATTATTTCTTGAGAAAAAGATATTACAACTTCATTGGTTGAACGAGTTTACTAGATATTCAGCGTTTGCTTGCATTGGTTCTTCTCTGCTAAATCGGGCAATTGCAATTTTATCTTTCAAGGTTATCTACTAAAAAGCTTTAATGACAATATTATTTATTAACAAGAACAAGCTTCTTTTTTAATAAACGACTCTTATTCGCGCAACCAGAGCCGGCAAAGTTCCAAAAATGCATAGACTGCTTACGATGCGTGAATATACGATTTTAATTCTATTAAGGAATTGCCAGCAGATTGTGGGTTGAATTTTTGAAGCAATTCATAATAAAACTTGTTTCCAAATAATAGATTGTATTGTTTAATAACACTCTTTTTCAACTAATTCGACGATATAATGCATTATAGCATTATATAAAAACTCGTATGACTTTGACAAACATCTTTTTCTAATGTGATATTTTGTTTCAGGTTATGGATCAGTTGCTCCACGTACAACATGGGGAAAATTAGTGACGATCATATACGCTCTCATAGGAATTCCCTTGATGTTACTTTATCTATCAACAACAGGAGACCTTCTTGCAAGAAGTTTTCGTCGCCTCTACGGAAAACTATGCGGCTCAGTGCCTAAGCATCAACATTGCCCATGCGCAAAAGCTGTTCGAGTCCCAATAGGCCTTTGTTTAATCATAATCTTAATGTACATATGCTCAGGAGCTCTTCTATTTCAAAGACTAGAAAACTGGAGTCTGTTAGAGGGGTCATACTTTTGCTTTACGTCATTAGGAACTATCGGTTTTGGCGATTTGGTTCCAGGACAACATGCTGAAGAAGTATCATTATGCGCATGTTCGGCGTATATTTTAACAGGGATGGCATTAGTGGCAATGTGTTTCAGTTTAGTACAGGACCAAGTAATTAGCTTATTTAGATTAATTGGAGCCACGTGCGCTAAAAATGAATCGTTAAAAGCACGCGAAGAAGTTCAAATGGCAGTAGTTGGATCCTGACAAAGGCCTAAAACTGAAGGAGCTGCTCCCATCATTAGTCCACCTATGGTGAAAAAAGTTCCTCCTAATTTACAACACAACAGTTTGCCTAGGAATAAAAGTAATTTTCAGCGAAATATTCCTGCGAGAAGATCTGTAGGTAAGTGGAGTATATTTGTAAGCAAATTATGAATGGAGATATTTCACTTTAAAAAGAACCCATCATCATCATGCGCACAAAACAAAAATCGGTTTGAAAGAATTTATTATACGTAATTAGGTATCGCAATTTTCAGGCATTAGTGATGTCGCGTTTTGTGATCCACTATAACGCCATTATTGTTCATTTATACTAGGAACATACGATAACTCTATATCATGTCAATAAATTAATTACTTTGCTCTGATCTAGAACTAATAAAAAGACGACTCTCGTGTTACATTTTACGCAATCTGTCAAATGGCGTTGGGTTCTTCATAAAGTGAAATGCCTCTACCTAGCCCCTTCTTAAATTCCCCAAATGTTTTAGTAATTAGTTGCATTTGTCGATTAATGATTTAATTTCGCAGATTAATTAGTTGTCGTAGCGTATTGAGGTACGCATTGTTTTACGTTAATTTTTATTGTTCATTAATTAAATATGGTTATATCAATTGATAAAGCTATTCTTGAATCTAGGTTTAGAGAAAAACGGTTGGATCATATATACAGTAAGACTAATAAACCGGAAAATGTGTCAATTGCTATAATTAGAGCATCGATGAAAAGTGTCGAGCAAATTGAAACTCATTTCAAGCTTTTTTGCAAGGATATTTTCTTTGATGAAGAAAGTAGACAATTGGACGAATTCTCAGCTCTTAGGGTGAAAATCGATGATTATCTATTAAATATTTGTATTATCGCTGAACAATGTGAATTAGATCTCGTAGAAAATAAGCCGCAGGTGGAAAATATGAATAATCTGTTGTCGATAAATAGTGGTATTCACTTGAAACACCTATCAGTCCCGCGGTTCTCAAGTCGTATTTCGGACGTTGAAAGTTATCATGCAATTTATAAGCGATTTATTCATAATAATGTCGGTTTGACCCCTGTGAAAAAATTTTGCTATCTCGTAGATACACCAGATGATTCGTCGCGTGCGTTAATAAAACATTTGCCATTAAACAATTGTGCATACAATGAAGCCTATAAAATCATTACTAATCGTTTTCAGTCCAAGAGATTATTACTTTCGACATATTTTAATGCTCTCAAAAAATATCCTAAGGTAAGTTCCTCAGACTCGCACACGGCATTCCGGCAATTTATTAGTTGTTTTGATGAAAATATATTCGCGTTAAAGCAGATTGAAATAGATCTATTAGATTTCATGTTGCTTAATCTGTTATTGAAAAAGTTAGATACGAACGTTTTAAAGCGTTTCGAATTGGAAAATAGTGACGAGATTCCCTCGTGTACATTGTAAAGTATTGAAGATAAATGACATTGCTTTAGGAACATGCTTAAAATCTCGAGATTTCGTTAAACACGGGGAAAAAGAAAAGTTCGTTAGCACTTCGGCTAAAACTTCTTTAGTTGGTACAACCAATGATGGTAAAAATTGTAGTCTGTGTCACGCTATGCATCCTATTTATAGATGTAAGCAGTTTCTCGATAAAACTCCTTAAGAAAGATTTGAGGTGGTAAGGGTTAAAAATCTTTATATTAAATGTTGAGGTACTAAAAATGGTAGCGGAAGAAAGAAATATGTGGAAAATGGTAAAAAAGAGGAGAGATAGGATGATAGGCCACATACTACGGCATGAGGGAATAGTGCGGAATATATTAGAAGCAGAGATAGGAAAAAAGAGAAGAAGATGCAGACCTAGGTTAGACTACTGCACACAGATAGTAAAAGATGTAAGCTGTAGAGGTTTCAGGGAGATGTGTAGGCTAGCCCAGAATAGAAATCAATGGAGGTACGCATCCAACCAATCCCAAGATGGATAAACTAATGACGAAAAAATAACTGTGCTTAAACATGATGATTATTATAAGTAACTACAAGAATTGGTTGGGCAATATTCTCGAATAATGTTAAGTGTGTGAAAGGATTTACTCGAAAACCATTACTTCGGCAAATGTCTATGTGTTGGAGGATCTTGGTAGCCACGGGTTGCTTAACCCCCTTCACTGAATCTCGGTGAAATAGGGCATAAAATTAGAAAACAATAGAAGGGGAACGAGCTGTATACACATGTTGTGTGAGAATTTGAGGGAACTAGGTAGGCTAGCTCAGAATATAAATAAGTGCAGGTACGTGTTCAACCAGTTTTGAGACGGAAAGCCTAATGACGAAAAAATAAGTGCAGATAAATCTGATGATTAGTTAAACAACTAGTTGGTGGTTGCGAAATATCTGCAACTAATGATGACTGTGCTAAAAGATATATTGGAAAATATAT
This sequence comes from Platerodrilus igneus, assembly GCA_036346225.1. Taxonomy (NCBI): domain Eukaryota; kingdom Metazoa; phylum Arthropoda; class Insecta; order Coleoptera; family Lycidae; genus Platerodrilus; species Platerodrilus igneus. Next base: position 9,439,202 of record JARFIW010000453.1, read on the forward strand.
TTAATCGGTATATGGTTAAGTGTTGGGGGAACTTGGCAGCCACAGGCTGCTTACCCCTCTTCACAACCACTGTAGGTCGGAGAAATAGGGTATATAATTGTAAAACAATAGAAGGTGATTGAACTGCATCTAACAAGAAGGAACAGTGCCTGTGAGGAAAGACAACAAACATATAACAAGAAGAAAATTGTTGAAAGCATATGTGTGGAGCACAGCACAGTATGTCTATGAAATACAGGCAGTATGAAAAGCAAACAGAAAACGGTAGCAGCTTTTTGAAATGCTGTGCTTGAGATGTATGAGGACGATAGCATGGACAGACAAGGATAATAACAAATAAGTTATAGAAATAGTAGGGGAACAAGGATATCTGGGGAAAAAGATAAAAGAAATAGAAGGGCAGAATACGTTCTAAAGCATTTTTGGGGGATAGTATAGGATATATTACAAGCGGAGATAGGAAAAAAGAGGTGGATGTAGACCTAGATCAGATAGTTATAGATGCAGACTGTGCAAATTTCAGGGAAATCTGTAGGTTAGTTCAGAATAGGAAACAATGATGGTACGCGTCTAACCAGTTCCAGGACTGAAGACCTAATGATGATGATCAAATGTTGAAATACTTCACATTCGGTGAAAAATTGTAAGTTGGATTGGTCGTGTAGAAAATGTCAACAGTTACACAATTCGTTACTTCACTTCGATAATCGAGAAAAATCGATATCTCCACGCAGACAAACTCAACGTCAAAGGTCAGGGTCTCCTCGGGGAGCGGCGCCTAGACTTACTTCTACTAGTAGACCTAGTGAAGACAATCTGTCGTCGGCGGTTGTGCCTGAACAACATGCCACTAGCTCGTTAATTTCGACGTCATTAGAACGTACAACCACGCTGTTAGCTACAGTAATGGTGTCGGTGCTCGATTATACAGGAAAATTGCAACCTGTTTGTATAATTTTAGATAACGAACCCATGGAAAGTTTTATGACTGAAAGGTGCCGTCAGAAATTAGGTTTAAAGAAACGGAGAGCCAATGTCAGTGTTTAAGGACGTGAGTTGAATTCGTCGTTGGTGTCAGGTACGCTATCGTGTGTAGTCAACCCCTCGGGAGCAAGGTCTCCAGCATATGAAATTGATTGTTATATTTTACCTAACATTTGTAATCAATTACCTTCGTAGTCTATTGGGGTCAAGGAATGGTCGCAAACTCGAGGTTTGGCCTTAGCTGATCCTATTTTTAATATTCCTGGTAAGATTGACATGCTACTCGGAGCTGAAATCTTTGCTCAGGTTTTGTTGAACGAATCTCGTTGGGGTGTCGCTAACGAGCCAGTTGCTATTAAAACAACCTTTGGTTGGGTTTTAAAAGGAAAGATCGTTGCCCCAAATAATTCTATTATGTCATTGTGTGCTTTCGTTGAGCCCTTAGACAGCGACATTCGTCGATTTTGGGAATTAGAAAATATTCCCTTAAAGAAACACGTTTTTCCTGAAGAAGAAAAGTGTGAAAAGGAAGGTCGTTTTGTAGTGTACTTGCCCTTTAAAATTTCTGAACCCTCATTCGTGGCTACGAGATCGATTTCTATTAAAAGATTTTTGTCATTAGAATGTCGTTTGCTAAAAAATCCTGAAGTGTATTCGGATTATAAAAAATTTATGGAGGATTATTTGAAAAGCAGTCACATGGCTCAAGTGGGATCGCCTGAAAATTCGTCGGTTCATGAGAGGATGAATTACATTCCCCATCATGCTATACATAAGCATGATAGCACTACCACCGAATTGCATGTGGTTTTCGATGCTTCGTGTCAGGATCAATCTTGAAATTCGTTAAATGATAGCTTGGCTATTGGCCCTGCTCTGCAAAAGGACATTGCAGTTTTGTTATTGCACTTTCGTGTACATTCTATCGTAATTACAGCTGATATTAAACAAATGTGTCGTCAGATTTTGGATAAAGATATTCATCGTGATTATCAAAGTATCGTCTGGAGATTTTCTCCGTCAGATCCTATTATGGACTTTAAATTAAATACTGTGACTTACGGAGTATCTTTGTTGCCTTTTTTGGCGTTGCGTACTGTTCAAGAATTGGCAAGGTAAGAATCGATTAATTTTCCTTTCGCGTCATCGGTATTGGCAAGCGATACCTATATTGATGATTTAGTCACACAATTCGATTGAAGCTGCTAATCAATTAATTGGTGAGTTGAATAGTATTTGCACTAGTGATGGTTTTCAATTAAGAAAATGGAATAGTCATTGCCCGGAAGTGATGTCCAACTTGAAGGAGTCCCTGTCCAGTTCGGAAGCAATTACATTTCAAGATAAAGGTAGTGGTTCAATAAATATTTTGGGCCTTTCGTGACGCGCTCTTGCAGATGTATTTTTATACAACTTAAACGCTGAAGAGCGCACTTGCACTAAGCGTTATATTTTGTCAGTTATCGCAAAAAATTTTTATCCTCTCGGTTTGATAGCGCCTTTAGTACCTTTCGGTAACCGTTTAGTTCAAGATCTTTGACTTTTAGGCCTCGGTTGGGACTAAGAGTCGCCATTGGAAGTCGTAGAAAAACGAAAACATTTTTTAGGAGAATTGCCAGCGGTTTCAAATATTGAAACGTTTTCGTGTTTAATTTTAAGTCGTTGTAAATTCGTAGTTGTAAATCAAATAGCAAAGCTATCATCCCTTGTCCCGTTATATGCTGTCATAAACCTTCTTTGTCTGATGGAAATTAAGTTGAAAAAGTGGTAGTGAGAGACACTTGCTTATAGACATCGAAGAGAAACGTTTGTTGGTTCGGTAAAATGAGTTAAGTCATTAATATCTCCGAATGTGATTTTATGGATAAACCCTAAAAAACACTGTGATAGTGCGTACGTAACACGTCCAATAAATAGCCATACAGTCCACTTCGTTGAAGAGTAGAAACGACACTTATAGAACAATAGAATTCGGCTGAGGTAAGTCGATACATAAAATTATAAGACTCCTCGCGCGTTAACAAAATAGTCCTTTGTAAGCTGGATTATTTGATTAATTAATTAGTTCCTATTGTTGTCGTTCCTTATTAATACTTTAATCTAATAATTGTCGTAGCTTTGATATGTTAGGGCGTGTTGCAAAGAGGCTAATATCTTATTTGCTCATTTAATAGTAGAAACATTTGGGTATAACGGTACAAATATTTGAACTATGTATGGAAAATACCTCACGGCATGCCGCCCATTCTTCTTTTGATAATTCTATTTGGTAGACACTGGTTCTTGAGGTTACAACGAGTTAATTATTATAAAGCCAGCGTTTCAGAGCATCGTCTTTGGGGGTTAAGCGCTATGAGCATAAATCATATTGTTAATTCGATGAGCGAACACCGATTCTACAAACACATCCGTATGTGACATATCTAATGACGTACTGGCACTATGTCTCTTTAGACTTCCGTACACGTCTTAGCAACTTCCGAAATATGCGCGAGAAACCATCAAACCATTTGTTACTTTGGAAAGGAAATGTGTTACCAGCTGAATGAACGTTACGTTGCTTAATTATTTTTACCCCACAGGAGCGAAGTAACGTAACAGTTAATTGGTGCACCGGGTAGCTTACATTAGCGCGCGGTGGGTTCTATAACGAGCAAGTCTATTACTTCTAAGAATATACAAGTTGTGATACTTCTACCAAATAGCTGTATGCTTACCATTAAAGGCATTTGAATTCCCTTGCCTATGTTAGAACCTTTAAGCGCCAACCCACCTACAGAAAACGAAGTCTAATTGAAAGGTGGATTTTCCGAATAGCTGTATAGCGATTCTTGCTTACGCTGAAGTCGATGCAGTTTTGCTTGCATTTTGAAAAGTTCTCACCTTCTACTAGTTTAAAATATAAATAAAACTGTACTTTGTCTGTACCTAACCTATATCGCAAAACATGATTTTTAACAGTAAATAACAGCAAGGATTTTTAAAATCTTAGTCATTATCATCAAGTCTTCAGTCCTGGAACTGGTTAGACCCTCATTGTTTCCTGATCTGAACTAACCTACACATTTCCCTGAAATTTGCACAGTCTGCATCTATCACTATCTGATCGAGGTCTACATCTACCTCCGTTTTCCTATCTCTGCTTGTAATATATCCCGTACTGTTTCCCAAAAAGGCCTTAGAACATGCTTCTGCTCTCCTATTTCTCTTTCTTTTTTGTTTTCCACAGATATCTTTATTCCTTTACTATTTTTATAACCTATTTGTTATTAACTTTGTCTGTCCAATGCATCATCCTCATATATCTGAAGCACAACATTCCAGAAGGCTTCTATCTCCTTCTGTCTGCTTTTCCTACTGCCCCTATTTCATAGACGTACTGTGCTATGCTCCACACATATGTTTTGAACAATTTTCTTCTTGTTTCTATGTTTGTTGTCTTTGAACATAGCCGCTGTTCTTTCTTGTTAGATTCAGCTCGGTCACCTTTTATTGTTCTACAATTATATGCTCTATTTCCCCGATATTCTGTGTTCGCTTGAAAAATGTTAGGCAAGCATTTCTCACAAAAATATGAGAGGTAAAATTAAGGTCCCGTGTGTGAGTGTTGTCACGCACGTTAAAGATTCATCTTGCTTGGAACAGCAAGGGTTGGTAAAATTCAAAATTTTTCAGGTAAAAGAAAATTAGCTTCCTGGTCAATGTGGCACCTTCGGGTGGAGCATTGGAAAAAAATCATATGTATGGTATGTGAAGGTGGGTAAGCAGTCTGCAGCTGCCAAGTTCCCCCAGCACTTGAGCAATAGCTTTCCCAATATATCGTTTCGCACAATCAACATAAGTTGAAAATATTTCACAACCAACACCTGTAGTTGTTTATAGTAATCATCAAATTTAAGTGCACTTATTTTTCGTCATTAGGTTTTCCGTCTTGAAACTGGTTGGACGCGTACCTCCACTTATGTATGTTCTGAGCTAGCCTACACAGTTCCCTGAAATTCCCACAACCGCCTATATACAGCTCGGTTTCCCTTCTGTTTGCTACGTACCTAGACACCAACACCAAATACAAAACCCAAAAAAAAAACTAAGAATCGTACAAAAGAAAATAAAACAGAATCCCAGTGTTTTTATGTATGAGTAGGTGTGGGCGCGCGTGTGTGTGTGTGTAAGAAGAGTGTGTGTATGTGTTATGCGTGTATAAAGTGTGCGTGTGTGTATGTGTTTGACCGTTGTAGTCGCCTCTTACGACAGGCAGGTCGTACTTTGGGACTATTCTATTCCCGGACCCACACGGGGTGAAAAAGCAAAAGAAAGAAAACCCAGCAACCTGGGAAGTAAGTAAAAAGAAAACTTAAAGTCTAGAAATGAAAACCTAAGGAGAGCAAAGTCGGCATAAGAAACGGGCGCGAGGGCTATATATTGGGCTTAAGACGTTTGCTCCGCCAGAAGCAGAACAAAACGAGATCAATGACATTAGGACTTCGTCGACCAACTTCTTCAGTTTCTGCTTCAGTATAGACAAATTTCTGCCTCTTATGGGCAGTTTTCCGCAAGACAGGAACAGTAGGGGATGTAGCAGTTGTAACACGCGATATAGGAGGTGGAAAAGGTAGTTTAGAAAACTCAAAACGAGTTAAGGAAGAAAATTGTTTGTTGTTAGGATTGGAGGTATGAAGGTCAACGGCAGAAAAGGACACATCATGGGTTGTCAGAATATCAACGGTAGAAGGAAAAAAAGTATTGTCTGTACGAGAGTCAACCTTATGAGCAGATCACACCTCAGTTACGTTAACTAGAGGCACAAAAGTAGATAGAATTGCAACGACGTTAGATAAAGGACTAGAGGTATCACAGTTAGGACAGAAAACCGCACTGGCTGTAGGAATATCAACCTTAGAATAAGGAACAGAATCAGGTAGAAGTTCATCTACGTTAGGCAACGAAGTAGAAACCGACAAAACTTCAGCCACAATAGGAACTGATTTCTTAACAATAGTAGATAACGAAACAGGATTCGGTAAAACATCGACAACAGCAACAGGCATCACAGCTACGGGTTCACTAACTTCAACAAGGCCTTCGCAGACTGTATTAGAAGTTATCGTCACTTTAGCTACAGCTGTGATTATAGACAACAGAAATTTCTTGAGTAGAACAATTTAAGAAAGCAGGAACATGTAAAATTTTGACAGCAACAACAGTGGACATTAAAGATACGGGTTCATAAACTCAACAGGACCTTCGCTGATTAAATTAGAAATTATGGTCACTTCAGCGACATGTGTGCTTGCAGACACGACAGGAACTTCTTGGACAGAATCGTTTAAGAAAGCGGGATCAAACTCTTGAGAAGCTATCTGCAAGTCACTAACTAATTCGAAGTATGGGTTGCAATGGTGGTGGAGGCACAGTTAGGGATAAGAGTGAATAAGTAGGGCGAGCAGAAGGAGGAGTACAATAGGATGTAGAACTAGAAACGGAGGAAATTTTGTTCGAAGCTGTATTCGCCAAAGAAGGGTAGGTTTTGGTAGTAATAGCAAGATGAACTGGATGAGGGACAGAAGAGAACGTAGAGTGAGAAGCAGAAGAAATTAGGCAGCTAAAAGAGAGGACAGTATTTGAAGTATGATTCGAAGACCTATTGGTAGTAGGATGACAGTTTGGACAGTTGCGGCGAGAACCTCGCTTATATCTGCAACCATAACAATGGAGTACTGAGGACGAGTACAACGTGTCGAAACATGACCAGGTTTGTCGCAATTAAAACATATAACCTGACGAGTATAAGTAGAACTAGGAAGAAGAACAGTAAAACGTACGGAAGAAGTATCGGATCCACCCGTAGGCGTAGGAGAAATCGTAACAACTCGGTCATGTGAAGCTAACTTATAAGCAAAATCCTATGCCGATAACCACGATACCAAAGTAACGCTTTAGCCTCGAACACGTCCACCGCAGACTCAAATAACTGCAATTCTGACACATGGTGAGTTCGTCGGAGTTCTTCGACCCGTCTCAAAAAATCATGTACAGTAAGAGTGTTCGGGACACCAGGCAATTTCAAATTCCACTCCCACACAGGAAGACCTTGGTAGAAAGCTGAAAAAGAAGTCATTTTGAATACGAACAAGAATAATAATAAATTATATAATAATAAAATAATAATAAATAAAGGCTAACCGTAACTCGAAGAAGCCCAAAAAAGTATTGCGAATAGAGGGCAATCTGAAACATATCCGACGAATAAACTTCAGTAACACCAATAGGAGCGAAACAAGAAAATAGAAATTAGAATAGAGCTGTCGAATAAAAGAAAAATCGGAAAAAGAAACTAACTCTATACTTGACGGAGAGAACAAAATGTACCGAGAAGGAAAGAAGAAAGAAGAAAAATCTTGGGCGCCAGCGTTTTCCATGGACTATGATTATTGTCGAAAACACAAGTCCAATAATCTGAAATTAACCAACCGATAATATCAAGCGATTAGAAAAGAAAATAAAACTAAAATTTAAGAAGATTGAACCGCATGTGGGGGACAGCAAAGAGCCGAAAGAAAAAAGCAAATAATTGTTCGAACGTAAAGGAAGGAAAAACAAGTAGCATCAGGCCAAGAAATGCGGGTAATATCGGAAATTAGGCAGTATCAACCAACAAAAATTGGACCAGAAATTAAGCAAAACCAAATCGAAACGAACGCTAACCAAAACCGAAATCGAAGCAAAAGTTAAGCCAACGTTACACAAAACAAAATCGGGGCACAAAAAAAATTAACTAAAGCAAACTCGCAGCCCCACGCCAGGGCGTCAGAAATTATGCTACATACCTAGACGTAACCGGAAGAAAAGTAAACACCAGGCTAACTATCAAACGCGGAGAGTGGGGGAATTCGCCTACATACCAAAAAAACAAAATAATAAAGTACATAGCTCACGATTCTCTATTAACACATAAAAATAAATAAAGAATTTTGTACAAACTAGCAAAACGAAAATAAAGTAAGCGTTACTATTTCAAAGCAAACAATTAGGTGATATGAACAATTTAGTACTTTAGATACCAAGTGCGCATCTCGTATTTAAACAAAATAAAATTAATCAGTAGCAAATAAAAACTGTGAGAGCTTTTGTCAAGTGTTTTTAATATTTCACCTCGTACTTTTTATAAAATAACTAATTAGTAGGGAAGAATTAACGTCTGAGAGCTTTTGTCAAGCGTTTTTAAAATTTCACCTAATACTTTTTGTAAAATAACTAGTAAGTAACGCGAATAAACGTATGCGTTCTTTTGACAAGCATATGTTTAAAAATAGTACATCGCACCTGTAGAGGGATAATATCGAATCGCGGCTATCAACAATAGTTCTACGCTATCACGTTTCTACACCAAACGTTGATACGGAATATGCCATTGACACACACAAAATATAACGAATTGCATACCTATGGGCGTCCAGATACTTAGCTCGCAACCCGTCAGGGTTGAGTCAACATAGGAACGTCATGGTCGTCAGCATACATTTACTCTGCTACCGTAATTGCAGCAGCGGTCTACGGACAAAAGTAGTTGGTCTACAGACAAAAGCAGTTGTTCTACATAAAGAAAGAACCCATTTGACCTCCAGCTAAAAAAAGCGAATACACGCAAGACACCTAGTTGTCGAACAGAAACACGTGCATCGCTTTTGAAATACGGTGACGAATAAATGTAAAAATATTTCGCCGCACAAGCTGTAGAATCACATTCGACAATGGTTCAAACAACACCTAGTCGAACTGCAAATCCTAGCTTATCGAAACGCGGTAAAACTAAAAAACCCGGCTTATATCGGATAGTGCGCGACCTTATTTCAACATGTCGTTCCATTGGAACAATAGAGAAAACCATCATACGACGGTCGTAAGGTATACTAAGATAGCGGGTACCTAAGAACAAAGCATAGACTATTTAATTTATTGAATAAATTTTCGTTGTAAAAGAAAAAGGGATTTGAGTTAAGGAATTTATTCGAGAGCGTGTTTATTATTAATTATGTTAAGCGGGCTTATGCTGAACAGGTACACTATATAGGGGGTTGTTGAAGAATTTAAGGATTGAAACTGAGATTATTCGAACGAGTAATAAATGAACAAGGGAGGAAAATAGGGTAATTAATTTATGCGTAACATATACGTAACATATTGTTTTATAATTATATGCCCTATTTCACCGACATTCAGTGGTTTGGGAAGGAGTACGTGTGACTATTACGCTCAAGGTTCCGGGTTCAAATCCCAACACGATCCACTTGAAAAATGTTAGGCGAGCAGTTTTCACAAAAATACACCCTCGTTCGGATGAGAGGTAAAATCGAGGTCCCGTGTGTGTGTTGTCATGCACGTTAAAGATCCCTACCTTTCTTGGAACAGCAAGGGTTCGGCAAAATTCGAAAATTTCGAGGTAAAAAAACTCGCTTCCTGGCCAATGTAGTACCTTCGGGTGGAGCATTGGAAAATCACATGTAGGGTATGTGAAGGGGGTAAAGTAGCCTGTTGCTGCCAAAGATCCTTCAACACTTAAAAATTTGCCAAATTAATAGTTTTCCAGTAAATCTTTTCGCACAATTACATTAGTTGCGAATATTGCAGGACCAATACCTGTAGTTGTTTATAATAATCATCATGTCTAAGTACAGTTATTTTTTTCATCATTAGTTTTCCATCTTGGGACTGGTTGGATGCGTACCTTCATTGATATCCATTCCGCGCTAGCCTACACATTTCCCTGAAATTCCCACATCCTTCATCTTTCGCTATCTGTGAGCAATAGCCTAACCTAGGTATATTTTTACTTCTCTTTTTTCCTATCTCTGCTTTTAATGTATTCCGCACTATTCCCTCATGCTTTAGGATGTTGCCGATCATCTTACCTCTCCTATTTTTTACTGTTTTTCACATATTTCTTTCTTCCCCTACCATTTCTAGTACCTCTTTGTTCTTAACATTTTCTGTCCATATCTTCATCATACGTGTGTAGCACCACGTTTCAAAGACTTCTTTTTAACTTTTTCTTGTCCGCTTCTCCTGTAGCAATTTTATTTTCCACCTAATATATATATCTGTATAATCAATTCTTTTATTAAATATTAAATAATATAATACATTATAATGTTATCCAATCCACTTAATTTAATAACATCGATTGTCCAATAAAGAACTAGTATTTAGTTCATGTTAAAAGTTAAATTCTACGGAGACAATATAAAAGCTTTTGTTTGGTATCCTTCTTAAAGCCCCCTCTACTCAGGAACCGCAAGGATCGCTGTTACCAGGCGGCAACAAGCTCGGCCGGCACTTCTAACACAGCTGGGGTTCAAGCAGGTCGAAAGTTGTTCTTAGGAGCGATGTCCGTCATTGATTTTTGCTGTTGGAAGCGTGCACGATGGAAGATTGCACGTGTATGCTATCTTCATAAATTGTTTTGGATGGTCCATTTTTGTGTTGAAACCAGTCGTGAAGAACGATGAAGTTTTTGTTAAAAAGACCATTAGGAACATGTAACTTTGGGAATAATTAAATTTAAATTTAATTTATATTGCAACGTAAATTATAAATAAAAAAACTTTTCTGAATGGTATTCATGCGAAATTGATGGAAAACAATTCTATCCTTGTATAATATGGAATCACATTTATAATTTATTCAAGTTAATTACAAACAACATTTGCTTTCTTGTGGTGTGAATTACGCCTGGAACATCTGTAAATTGAAACGCAGATAATGGAAGCCAAGTGACGTGTTTTTCAGTATGCAGCGCAGCTGTTTGTTTGGAATGGAATTTTCCGTTGTTAATACATTCGTCAGCTTTCAAGCAAGTATTTAGGTGCAATTTGGAGTTCTGGTATGTACAAAATTATGTTCGTATGTTGTTTGAACTGTCGACGTAGTAACGAGATAAATTTTACTTTAACCGACTTGTGTTAACTTTGAACAGGTCAAGGACAGACCTCAATTATATTTTTCGTAGTTATACGATATGAATCTGTAATTTGTTCCTACAAATTCTTTTATTAACTCAATGAAACATCAGAAGATGTCACTACTAATTAGATAAAGTAAATTCTCATAATTTTGAACCTTTAGAAATTAAATTTCTACATTTGATATTTTATGAACAATTATCTGTAATTATCTACTGTGAAATTAAGGTAAATTTACCATAATTAACTCTTTCTATAAATAAGCAATTTTATGCTTTGTCAATTTGTTATATAAACTTCATTAAATAGTAATTGGTACGGATATATTCAGTACCATTGTAATTAACTCTTCCTAATTTAAATTAACTTACAAAGGAAGACATATTTTTTGTAAAAAAAATTACTTTATTGGATACCAAAAAGAATAGATTCTTATTTTCGGACTAAAGACTATCTTTTATTTAAGAGGAATGAAAGTCGATTCTGATTGTATTTAATTATTTTTGAGTTTGAATGCACAAACAGTGCTTTTCTTTGTTTAATTTGTTCACAGGTGCAATGGAAGATTGCTAAGGTCAAGGTCGAGCCATAAGGTAAGATACTTTAAAGATTAGGAGGTCTTTAAAAATTATATAGCGGTTATAGAAAAAAGGTTTCCGCATTAGCCTTGTACAAGGGACTTGTATTAGGTCTTCTCAGTATAAAAAAATACGGTGGCGCCTTATTTTTATTGTTAGTGGTTGCAATTACACCCCGACCCACAGCTCATTCTCTACCCAGAGCATATAGTTCGACTAGCCGCTTTGCCTTTGAGATTTCCTCAACTTAGAGCCACCTTCCATCTTAATTTGCCGTGGGCTCCATTTTTAATTATCGGAAATTCTCGTTAAACTAAATCGGAAAAAAAAGGCTTCAAATAGCGCCCAGCGTGTAGGCCTCGATTGCTGTACCAATTGTATAAGCACATAAAGTATAGGCTTCGATTGACTTTGGTTGTTTGCACTTGTGGTTTGTAATTCATTTACCCTCAGATTGGTTTAGTCTATTGATGTTGTTGTTTAATTGAGTTTAATTTGTAATTAGTTAGTTAGTCTATCCCATGATGGCTGAGACGTATCAAGTAGTTTATTTGCATAAAGATGAGTTGGATTATGAATTGAGAATTCGAGGAGTTGTCAGCAGCAGGCCGATGCAGGATAAGAGGAAAATGTTAGGCCGATTATTAGCCAAAGAAACAACATTGCCTGATTTTATTTGTCAATTAGCTCTAACGGAAATTAATAGTATGTCAACATTAATAAAGTTGTGTAAGAAATTAGAAGAAGCTTTCTTATATGGTAAAATTGTTTGATAGGAATATTATTGTTCTTTTAGTTGCAGCTTGTAGTATTTCAGTGAATAATAATTCACAGTGTAGTTGATAATAGTGATTTGTATTTAGGTTTTTCTTCCATTTGTATTAGCTACAATAGTTGTTTGATAAATTTTTTATAGTAGAGATGATAGATGTTTATAATTTGGTACACTGGTTTTTACTGTCGGTAAACCGTTTCAAGATTGCTCTTGTGCATAGGCACGTTTTGTTTTGATATAATTTATTTTGATAGCAATTTTTGATTTATTTATATCCGCATTGCAACGCAGTATGTTAATTGGTTGTAAGTCTAAGTGAAACTTGTCGTCGTGGTTGGTCGGATTAGCAGTATGTCAGTCTAGACGAGACTTAGGAAAAGTCGGTCGCTCAGCATTACATTAGTCTAAACGAGACTCGAGGTAAGTTGTCACTCTAGCAATTTTGGCATCACTATTTTTGAGATTGGTGATGAGGTTATAATTTTTTGTTTATAAGTCTAGGTGAGACTCACAGAGGAGTTTGTCACCCTAGCAAGTTTATGCGTTGTGAAGTACTTTTGTCTATCTTGACAGTTTGATTTTGAGTAGTGTAAGAGTGTACTAGAACATTGATTTATTGTTATCCTAGATGGAAGGTTGAGAGTAATCTAAATTATAAATTTATTATGTTTAAAATTGTCATTGTCTGCGAATTTAAAAGAGAAGGTGTTCTTAAAGTTTGAAGTTCATTGGTTTAATGTTTGAAATCATGTTGATAGTTTAGTTGAGATCAAGTTAGATAATGTGGATCCTTGGTATGTGTCTCTTCGAGAAAAATTTTAGCTTCACCTGATGATTACCCCAATGGAAGGTAGAAGATAATTATGTATTTAAATTTCTTTCATCAAATTTACCACTCTCGTCGAATGTAAGGGAATGGAAATATTTAGTCCCTAGATCACAGAAGGAAGAGGTTATTCGGATAAATCATGACCCTTCAGTGGCCGGTCATTTTGGTTTTTTTAAAACATTGGCACGCATACAAGAGAATTTTTATTGGCCAAAATGCGTATTGGTGTGTTGAAATTTTGTAAAATTGTTTAACGTGTGGTGCACAGAAGGCATCGAATAGAGGACCCCTTGGTTTAATGGGAAAGGAAAAGAAGTGAAGTTCCCTTTCAGATTATCGCTATAGACCTTATGGGCCCATTTCCACGGTCCAAGGTTGGACACAAATGGTTATTAGTTATTGGTGATTGGTTCTCAAAATTTACGTTGATGTTTCCGTTACGTAGTGCAAAAGCGCATATAATAGAACGTGTATTGGAGGAAAAAGTTTTTTTAGTTTATGGCGTTCCCAAATATATTATTTGTGATAATGGCTCACAATTTAGTGGTAGAACTTTCAAGGCAGTATGTAAAAAATATGACGTTCAAAAAATTTGGTTTAATGCAGTTTACTCTCCCCAATGTAATTTTGTAGAGAGGATAAATAGAACGGTAGGAACAGCTATACGTTCGTATATTAAAGAACATGATACTTGGGACATAGAGTTACCCCAAATTCAGTATGCGATTAATTCTGCAAAACATCATGCCACTGGTTATTCGCCAAATTTCTTAGTTTTTGGTAGACATGTTCCTGTGTCTGGAAGATTTTATGGTCTTGATGTGGAACCCTCAGTTGATATTGATTTTATTTCTAGTGATAGACCTTCGTATGTGTCAGATCATAAAGGACTATTTGATATTTTTATAGACGTACAGAAAAGGTTACATTTAGCTTACATGCAGTCTAGTAATTCATATAATTTAAGGAGACGTAACATTTCTTTCGAAGTAGGTGACAAGGTTTGGAGGTCAAATAAAGTTCTTTCGAAAGCAAGTGATAAATTTACAGCTAAGCTAGCGCCAAAATATGTTTTGAGTATTGTTAAAAGAAGGTTTCAATTTAATTTATGAATTGATTAATGAAAATGGTTCAAGGGCAGGCAGATGGCATGTTAAGGACTTAAAACCTTATTCAGAGTTCAGTGGTGATATTGAAAATGAGAACGTTTCTGAACATTAATTAGTGTTGTTGATATATTTAATGGTTGATAGTAGGAATTATTTCTGTCTTATCTTTTAGTAAAGGATTTAAATATTGTATTGGAATACTGTTTGGTAGTCTAAAAATTTTAGGTGTTGGATAAGAAGTATAAAAAGAATTTTTGTAGTGCAGTAAGGTTGATACTAGACTGTGCTGATATTGTTAGTTGCAAGTTATTCATTTGAGTCAAGATAAAAGTTACATGTTTCCGTTTGTCAAATGATTTCATTTGCCGTATGATTCTCTAGTTCAAGGTTATAAAGGAATGTTTAGGTATTTTTATGATTAAAGTGTTTGATAAATAAAGTTGTATATAGTTGGTCATTATTTTCTTTCGGATTTAAGATTAAGGTGTTTGATAATTATAATGGGAATCAAGTAGTTTGAGTCCATATTAAATATTGGTTGGAGGTCAATATTGTTAGTAACTATGATAGTTATGTTTAATTATGAATATTGCGTGAGATAGCAATGTTCTATGTTTAATTATGAATATTGCGTGAGATAGCAATGTTCTATTTTGTTCATTCATGCGTGAGTGAGATTTGTGAGAAGTAAGACGTGGTGACGTTTTACTTGTCTCTTCTGGGAAAGAGATATTTCTACATTTTGGTTGCATATACATGCGGTAGATTGTTGAACGTTAGTGATTTCAAGACTTGTTTGCTGTTTTGAAGTTATGTTTGGAGTGGATCTCAAAAGTAGTGAGAGTCCTTTTTTTTCTTTTGTAAATATGTAAATTACGGTTAATATAGTAAAAATATGTTTGTCATGATAATTTGATATTTTCATTAAGGAATCATAATACGGCAGTATTATATGTTTTGTTGTTTAAGTTTCGAGTATAAATGAGTGATATAATAACCCCGAATATGATTAAACGATAATGACACCCTACCGATTAAGACTTCCCGAATTTGTCCCCTTGTGGCGTATAGTACGCGTAGTTACTCGTCACTCATTTTCAATTATGTTGTACCTTAAGTGGTAATTTTTGTTTTATTTTGTAAAAATTAATAATAATAAGTTGTGAATATGTAACAATAAATTCAAAAAAAAATTCTTCGTATTTATTCCAGAATTTTTTCTCTTAGAAAGAGGCAGTGTAGCAATTTTATTTTCCACCTAATATATATATCTGTATAATCAATCCTTTTATTAAATATTAAATAATATAATACATTATAATGTTATCCAATCCACTTAATTTAATAACATCGATTGTCCAATAAAGAACTAGTATTTAGTTCATGTTAAAAGTTAAATTCTACGGAGACAATATAAAAGCTTTTGTTTGGTATCCTTCTTAAAGCCCCCCTCTACTCAGGAACCGCAAGGATCGCTGTTACCAGGCGGCAACAAGCTCGGCCGGCACTTCTAACACAGCTGGGGTTCAAACAGGTCGAAAGTTGTTCTTAGGAGCGATGTCCGTCATTGATTTTTGCTGTTGGAAGCGTGCACGATGGAAGATTGCACGTGTATGCTATCTTCATAAATTGTTTTGGATGGTCCATTTTTGTGTTGAAACCAGTCGTGAAGAACGATGAAGTTTTTGTTAAAAAGACCATTAGGAACATGTAACTTTGGGAATAATTAAATTTAAATTTAATTTATATTGCAACGTAAATTATAAATAAAAAAACATTTCTGAATGATATTCATGCGAAATTGATGGAAAACAATTCTATCCTTGTATAATATGGAATCACATTTATAATTTATTCAAGTTAATTACAAACAACATTTGCTTTCTTGTGGTGTGAATTACGCCTGGAACATCTGTAAATTGAAACGCAGATAATGGAAGCCAAGTGACGTGTTTTTCAGTATGCAGCGCAGCTGTTTGTTTGGAATGGAATTTTCCGTTGTTAATACATTCGTCAGCTTTCAAGCAAGTATTTAGGTGCAATTTGGAGTTCTGGTATGTACAAAATTATGTTCGTATGTTGTTTGAACTGTCGACGTAGTAACGAGATAAATTTTACTTTAACCGACTTGTGTTAACTTTGAACAGGTCAAGGACAGACCTCAATTATATTTTTCGTAGTTATACGATATGAATCTGTAATTTGTTCCTACAAATTCTTTTATTAACTCAATGAAACATCAGAAGATGTCACTACTAATTAGATAAAGTAAATTCTCATAATTTTGAACCTTTAGAAATTAAATTTCTACATTTGATATTTTATGAACAATTATCTGTAATTATCTACTGTGAAATTAAGGTAAATTTACCATAATTAACTCTTTCTATAAATAAGCAATTTTATGCTTTGTCAATTTGTTATATAAACTTCATTAAATAGTAATTGGTACGGATATATTCAGTACCATTGTAATTAACTCTTCCTAATTTAAATTAACTTACAAAGGAAGACATATTTTTGTAAAAATTACTTTATTGGATACCAAAAGAATAGATTCTTATTTTCGGACTAAAGACTATCTTTTATTTAAGAGGAATGAAAGTCGATTCTGATTGTATTTAATTATTTTTGAGTTTGAATGCACAAACAGTGCTTTTCTTTGTTTAATTTGTTCACAGGTGCAATGGAGGATTGCTAAGGTCAAGGTCGAGCCATAAGGTAAGATACTTTAAAGATTAGGAGGTCTTTAAAAATTATATAGCGGTTATAGAAAAAAGGTTTCCGCATTAGCCTTGTACAAGGGACTTGTATTAGGTCTTCTCAGTATAAAAAAATACGGTGGCGCCTTATTTTTATTGTTAGTGGTTGCAATTACACCCCGAGCCACAGCTCATTCTCTACCCAGAGCATATAGTTCGACTAGCCGCTTTGCCTTTGAGATTTCCTCAACTTAGAGCCACCTTCCATCTTAATTTGCCGTGGGCTCCATTTTTAATTATCGGAAATTCTCGTTAAACTAAATCGGAAAAAAAAGGCTTCACTCCTACTGTATAGACTCCACACATATGTTTTAAGCAATCTTTTCCTTGTTTCTATGTTTGTTATCTTTGAACACAGTAATTGCTTTTTCTTGTTAAATGTAGCACGACCTTATGCTAATCTTTGTTTTATATTTTTTGTGCTCTTCCCATCTTGCGTTATTTGGCTTCCTAGGTAGCAAAAATCCTTAACCTCTTGTAAGTTATCATTACCTATTCGTATTCTTGTTTTTGATCCGTTTTCCCCTCCTTTGCATACTAGAACTTTAGTTTTATTTTTGTTAATTTTCATACTGTATCTCTCTGTTAGACCTGTTTCCATTTCATTAAAAGCAGCTTCTCTCTGCTTTGCTAGATGCTAATACAGCTATATCATTTGCAAATCTAAGCATATCAATATTTTGTCCCTGCATAGTAAATCCAAATATCTTACTGCATTTGACAGTATTCATTGCCTCTTCAATGTACAAGTTAAAAATCTACGTTCCTGCTCTAATTCTATTACCGCTGGTTGTTCTTTATATAAGCTATGTACTATCCGCCTATCCCTAAAACTCATTCCAATAGTTTTGAAAAAAATTTTTTTTCATTTTACATTGTCTAATGCCTTTTCCAGATCTACACACCCCTCTGTACACGCTTTCCTCCCTTTTCTATTGTTTTCTCCATTATCACTCTCAGAGCTAGAATAGCCTCCCGTGTTTCCCTGTTTCGCCTAAATCCAAATTGATCTTCTCCTAGTAATTCTTTAGCTCGTTTTTCTATTCTAGTTAATATTTTTGACACGTGTGCTGTCAAACTTATTGTTTGAAAATTTTCACACCTATCCGCGCCTCTCTCTTTTGGTATAGTTACTATGATGTTACGTTTAAAATCTTTGGGTATCTCGCCTGTCTCATACATATAGCTTACAAGTTGGAGGAGACGTTCTATTACTGCTTGTCCAGCGGCTTTTAGAGTTTCTGCTTGCTCCTCAACTGTACCCGGTGCCTTACAATTTTTCAGACCCTTTAATGCTAATTCAAACTCATCTCGAAGTATAGGATATCCCAAGTCATCATTTTCAATGTCTGATTCCTGTGCTAATGCTGGGAGTTCCTCTCCTGCATATAAATTCTGTATATATTCTTGCCATCTAACTACTTTCTCTACATTTTCTATAACGACATTTTCTCCTGCGTCCTTTATATTTTTGCTATATGGTTTTATATCCCTAAAATTTATTCTAATTAGTTTGTATGCTTCGTCTGTCTTTCTTATTTCTATCTCAGTTTGTACTTTTTTGCACTTTTCATCAATCCATTGTTCTCTTTAGCTTTGCTGCATTTGCGAATAATTTCCCATTTTATGGCTTTGTATCTCTGTTTTTCGTTTGATCTATTTTTGAATTTTTGTCTTTCTTCTATTAAATTCAGGATGTCCTTTGTTATCCATGGTTTCTTATTTTCTTTTTTCGTATACCCCAGAAAATCTCTGGCTGCCATGTATAAGCTGGATTTAATGTTATTCCATTCTGTCTCTACTTCCTTAGTATCAGAAATTTTCCCGATATCTTTCAGCAATTCATTTGACTTTTTTTTCAAATCTTTCGTGGATATCTTTATCTTTTAGTTTCTCAAAGTCAAAGTGCCTTTTCCGTTTCTTTTTTTCAAATTTTTAAATTTAAGAATGGCATTCATAATTACGATGTTGTGGCCAATGTCTATATCTGCTTCTGGGTAGCCTCTACAGTCCTTTACTTGATTCCTAAACCGTTGTCTAACAAGAATGTAGTCTATTTGATATCTTCCTATATCTCCTGGCATCTTCCACGTGTATAGTCTTCTAGCATGATGTAGAAATAATGTGTTTGTGATGGTTAAATTGTTTTGCCGCAAAATTCTACCAACCGATTTTCCCTGTCATTTCTTGTGCCTAAACCAAATAAACCTACTACCGCTCCTTCCCTACCTTCACATACCACTGCAATAAAATCTCCCGTAATTATTAAATTTTGATGTCCTTTTACGTATGTTAGTATATCTTCGATATCTTGGTAGATCGCTTCTACCCCTTCCTCGCTGTAGCTTGGGCATGTATACTTGTATTATTACTGTATTTATCGGTTTAGATTCTAATCTAACCATGAGTACTCTTTCGTTTTTTTGTAAGTAGTTTTCTACAAGTTGTCCTATCTTTTCTCGTATAACTATCCGCACGCTCGAATTTCTTTCTTCTGATCCTGTATGAATTACCCTAAAGTCTCCGCTCCAAAAAATCCCCCGCCTCTGGCCACCGAACTTCGTTGATCCCTACTATGTCTAATGCTAACCTATCCATTTAAATTTTCCAGTTCTCTTGCTTACCTACTTGTTTCATACTTCTGACATTACACGCTCCGACTCGCAGAATGTTTATGATTCTTTTTTTATACTTTCCGATCACACCCCCCGAAGTACTTTTCTCCCGGAGATTCGAATGGGGGACTATTTTAACTCCGAAATTTTTTACTCCATCATCTTTAATAACAATTTAACTACTCCTAATACCCACCCCATATTGGCCAAATACGCGTTTTGCTAAAAACAAACCTAATATTATTAATGATCTAGTTTCCTATAAATTTAAGGAACTGAATTTTACGTGCTAATTCGCCACTACAATAATTTTATTCTCATTATGAGAATTAAATATATACGGCAAGCTTAAATTGTCCTTCTCGTGTAACGCGTTTGGTAAACGTGCGCCAATCTTGGTAGTAAGCTTTAATAAACTTTACTATCATCAATTGCATGTGTACAATAATTATTAAAAAAGCAAACGGTATGTGATTTTCAGAAGTTTAGTAGTCTTGCGGTTTTATTCGCATCTCAATTTTTCTATCTTCAAAGCGCCATCGACTGCCAGTGCAGAAATTGTTGCAAAAAATCCAACTGCCGTTGACCAAAAGTTCCCACTTGGCAACTTCTTCGAGATCGATATTATTTTCACATCCGCGTTTTCCCAGGTGCAAACACCTGTTTTTCCCTAACAGTGCCTGATTTAAATATCATGTTCTACCACCGTACCTAGGTTTTATAAGTGTACTTTCCGGGGACTCATTGCATGATGTTTTCGTTCTCACGGTTGTGTGTCTAAAATGTTCTATTTTCGAGGTCATTGTGCATTCTGTCCGTGTGAACTTTAATTCATTCCCACGATGTTACACGCAATACCGATAGTCTACGCCATTAGTTCCGTTCTCAACGCATTTTTATAGGTGTTTATGGATATGTGGTTTTGGAGTTTCGATTCCGTGGTTAAGTGTTCCTTGAATCCGTGGGAATGTATACAGAAAACTTTATTATAGACGGTTATTTTCCGTTTTCTGTTTGTAATTTTTTTAATTTAATACGAAGGGATGTAAAGTATCGATATTTACCAACGCCTGTATTTAATGTGCCATATGCTTTCCTGTTTATTTCTTTATCTTAATTTATTACTACATTGGAATAGCAACGTTATTAAACGTAAGCTACCAAACTATATAAATTTTACAGGGTATTTTCTTGCCAAAAAGCTAATCTATTTAACTAAAATTAATTAATTTATTTGTACTACTCAATGTTTACATACGTAACGCGCTGGCGTTACAAATGCAGAATAACAGAAAATATTTTCAATTATATTAACGTGCATAAACGGCGACCCAATTTTGATAAACTAGCCAATGGCGCACTCACTTTTTATATCATACGCTGTATTCTTATTTTTCAAATTATAGAATAGAGCCTACCATTATTGTTTTTAAGGACTAAGTTGCAGATCACAAGTACATAATTTACTATTCACAATGTGATTGTAAGGCAAGTTACTTTTAGACAATCAAGCTCGATACCCTAATAAACTACAAAGTTGTTCAGTAGCACAATACTTTGCTACTAGATACTTTGTTGCGCAATAGGGTGTGTGAGTCTGCCCGTCCAGAAATAATATTTCGTGCACCTACGTTTAATCCTGATGATGCTTCTTACGAAAATCAACGAAATGTTTTTGATGTAACACTGTCAAAACTCAAAACAAGAATTATTATTTAGCTTGTTATTTCTAAGTGTTTGAAAGCCTCCTAGGCCTCATTGACATTCTTAGGTGTCATATTATTTTAAAATACTGCATTCTAATTTTTAATATCAAACTCACAAGGTGAATGGTCCGAAAACTATTGTATTACAAAAATCAGAACCCACTTAAATTGTTTTCAAAGTAGAGATAGTACATTTAAAATGAGCGGTACGTTGTAAATTTAGATGTATCCTGAAGAGCTGGTGCCCCTCATTAATTCTTAAGGGTGCACCGGTTTCTACAGTGGTGCGAGAGTGGGTTCCTCATCATTATTAGGTCTTCAGTCCTTGAACTGGTTAGACGCGTCCATTGTTTTCTATTCTGAGCTAACCTACGCATTTCCCTGAAGTTCCTACAACCCACATCATTTAAAATCTGCGTTCAATAGTCAAATCTAGGTCTACCTCTACCTCTCTTTTCTTCTTTCTCTGCTTCCAATATATCCTGCGCTATTTCCTCATGCTTTAGAACGTGTCCTATCGTCTTATATCTTCTATTTTTTACTGTTTTCCACATACATTTTTTTTCCACTACTGTTTCTAGAAACCTTTTTGTTTTTAACTTTGTCTTTCTATACTATTATCATCATTCATTTGAAGCACCACATTTTTAAAGATTTTTCCCTTTTTTTGTTTACTTCTCCTACAGCCCTCTTTTCGTAGCCGTACAGTGCGGTGCTCCACATATACGCTTTCAACAATTTTTTCCTTGTTTGTTGTCTTCGAAAAAAGCAGCTGATTTTTTTGATAGATATAGCATGGCTCCCTTTCTACTGTTTTCTAGAAAATACCCTATTGCACCGATATTCAGTGGTATGCGGAGGGGATTCAGCAACCTGACTACTATCAAAATCCCTCAACACTTAAAGGGTTCATATGGAAAAAATATAATAAACATTCGAAATGAATGAAATACATTGCTATAACCACTTACCTTAAAAGACTTTTTCTATTGTCATAATTAAGGGGCGCCAAACCGTCTTGTCTTAGCAATTTCTTTCGATATTTTCCCTACATGGAAAACGGTTATTCAGAATAGGTATCCTTTGTTTTCAATTTCCTAAATGTATACATTATATTGTATCTTGTTCCACAACACCATAAAATTACCCATTAGCTTTTAATTAACTAAAAGAAATTATTAGAATAAAATTTCTTTGCCAAATAGGACTTCATTACTGGAATAACTGGATATTCTCTCACAAATGTGTCCATCTTTACCTAGTTCATAAATAAGTCCAAATAAAATTCAATCTATCTACATTAATTAAAATTCCATAACAATACAAATACTTTCCTAGGAAAACCTTTAATTAATATTACACTAGCCAGGTATTACTAAAGGTATAAAAATCTCAAACGAAAAGTTACATGAATCGCTAATATTAACACACAAAGTGTTCTAGTTTCCAATATCGATATACATAAAATTCTAAATCGCATTTCTGGAAATGTCATCATGAACAATACACAGAAAACAGTACAGTACCAACTTTTACTTTCTCTAATTCAATTGTCCATTAATAATACTTTAACATTAATATACACTTATTTCCTAATTTTTCGACATGCTCAAAACTTTATTTCCCGATGGTATTATACTTAACTTAAACGAAACGAGTTTCATCGCTATTCCATAGTCCAACAGAATAATAATTTTAGGTTCTGTTAATTTTCTCCTACATTAATACCAACATTTACAACATATTTAAATTCCACACACTTACCAGCTAACAGCAGCTCGCTTAATACAAACTAAAACCACATTTTTGAACTGTAGTCGCAACAAACTTTAAAGTCTCCGGGCACGGTCTAACATTCCTTGCCAAAACTTACAAACGGAGTTATTCTACTGCTCGCGCACTGAATTTTCCCTCTTGGGAGAATTAAATGTATATATCTTAAAGCTGTATGAATTTCTGTATTTTACTTCAACTTCACTTAACCGAGCTTAGTCATTATATAACGTTTCTCCCTTTTTGTACTGCATGCTAACTGCGATCAACATTCCGTTCTCACAATATATCATATTTAACTTGTGCTTAAGTACAAGTTATTGTCGCATTAATCACGTAAGTCATGTACGTTCTTTGTAATCTATATTATTGTTTTAATATGGTATTGTTTGCGTGTCCTTAATGGTCGGAACGGACAACTGTCTATTTATAATTTATTTCTCTATAGCAAACATATTGGTAGTGTAGGGTCCAATACTCAAGCCTTTTTGGTTCACATAATCTTCGTAAAATAAATGTCCAATACTTTCCATTCGTAGTTAATCTATTCAATACCGAGAAAAAATACTACATAGTTTATTACGGCAACTAGCTTTGCATTTGTTTTGTGATAAGTACATCGAGTCTACTCCACGTCCCGTTTCAGACTAGTTTATCACTCATCACGAACCTGTTTCCCTGCCTTTTTAGGGTCGTTTTTGCACCCTATACAATAGCAAGATGAATGTACAATACGTCTAAATATAGAATGTATTTTTAAGAAAAAATAAAACATATTCAATACAAAACAGGTATCATCTTGTCACATTTAGATTTGTTACCATTTGCGGTTTTAAAATAAGTCATCGTCCTGGATTATTACGTGAATAGTATATTTAAAAGAAATATGGTTATATTTTCAAGGTTAGTTTATTATTTGAATTACCTTTATATAAACTTAAAAAAAATGGAAACATCATGCTTAATTAAAATTAACTATTAATGAAAGCTAAATATACAGGGTACATTCATATTTATCCTGTTCATCCAAAGTTAAATTTTCTCCTTCTTATCTGATTTGTATTTAAAGTAACGAAAACGCGTTACAAGGATTTTAAATTGTTGATTTTTCTCGAAATACAACAAAATTCTCCGTTGAGTACATCTGTGCTTTAAAAAACACAAATGTGCTTTTTGGGATTAGTTTAACCAACTACTTCCTGAAATAGCTTTAAAATTCTCAACTAGTTAAATCTTTCAACTAGTTCCACTTGAAACAAGTGTATAGCGTGTTGGTTAAAGAAAAATATTTCTCTTAGAAGCTCGTTTACACAGCAAAATTAATTACAAACGTATAAGAAGCTTTATATTGGAGCGTATTATATTGCACATTCTCGGCACGAGCTTTCATATACTCTTGGTACTGTGCAGTGTACTCGTGAGAAACGTGCAGATGTGCAATGTGTACAAATCTAGTAAATGTTTTTGTTATAAATGAACCACAAGCAGCTATTATGAGAAGGCAATTGAATTTTATACAAAAATAGTGTATTCAACCGAAACAGTAAAAACAAAATTCTAGTTGATGGACAAATTGAAAATAAAATCTTTTATAATTTGATTTATAGCTGTAGAAATTCTCAATACCTCTTAGGATTGAAATTACTTTACTACATTTTGTATTAACAATTTGTTAGAAAATTAGGTGGAGGTGTACAATTTAAGTTAACAAGCAAAAATAATGTCTTCCTTGCTGATTGATTTATTATGTATGTTAATTTGTTATATAAAAATAAAATCAGCTTTATTAATAAACTTTAAAATTAGTTCTGTAGGAATTAATACGCAAGTGCTAGATCTGATCAGAAGCCATACAGAAATATTTAATTTATGGGTATGCAAATGTTGTCAAATGTTACGTCCTATAAACACTATTTCGAATTCTACTTTATTTTATTTACCGACACATAGCGGCACGGCGCATGAATCTTTTGTAGTCTTGTTATTGTACCTAAAAAGGAAAGCAGTGTTGTATGAGAATCTCTCAAAGAAATACCCTTTCCGGTTTGTGCATTTCAGATGGTTAATAAACCTTTCAATGTACTCTCACGTTGCTATTAACATCGTAATACGTTCACGATAAACCTAAGGATATAATTGAGTATCATTAGAGAACGTGCTGGTTTTCGAGCCGGATTATCATTAATTGCAGTGATAATTTCAATCAATGCACGGTCAATATTGCGGGTCAGGTATACAAGTGTCGTACACCGACCATATTTTACACGCGTCTCGCTGATAGTTCTCTGTAGCTATACCTGCTTTGGTATCCAATCCCGTCTACCAGACGAATAAGTTTTATAACAAAAGGTTTATGCTCATTCTCGACCATCAAGCTGTTTATTTATTCATCCATCTGTAATCTGTACCTTGGCGTATACTTATGAAATACAAAGCTTGGATATAGGTCTGAATTGCTGGTTTGCGTTGTTTTGGCGCGAGGAATAACAAAGCATCAATACGAGGTTAGACTGTTCCTTTATTTTTCTTTAAGAAAGGTCTTTATAATCATGGTTCCTAAGAAAGAGGCTCCTGCTTCAATTCTAGAGCACATCAGAAAATATAATGGTTAACGTGCGTATTTAAAACACACATTGTATATTTTAAATAGTTACTACGACGAACCTAACGCAATTGCAATCTCTGAAGTTTTCAATAAAATGTCGCAACAATTTGAAGCTTGTGTTAAATTAATGGATGCTCTAAACAACTTTCTAAATGAAATTTATGATGCCGAGTTTGAAACAAATTTGAAAATATTTTCGTCAGCAAATCGATCATTGCTGCAGATTTAGCAAAAATGAAAACAAAATATGAAGATATCAGGAGTAAATTAAAATAATTAATACCCATTTACCACAAAAAACATTTTTAAAAACTAAAAACGTACTTCGACCAGTATGTGGTCATCATCAGTAGTAAACTAAAAAATAAAACGCATTGAAGCTTAAAAGTTGTTAAGGAAACCCTTCCAAGGATATTCTCCTCACCACGTAGGCTGAAGTGATCCTTCCCAAACAAACAATTTACTAAAAATTGTTTTGAACACCTGAGAATATTCTCGTCACCAAGTAGGCTGGTGATCTCTCCAAACATAAATGAATTGTTGCCTTAATAAACAAAACCACTTAATTTGTACTATAATTAAAACTGTTTTTGCTAACTAGAATATCTAAAAATGGAAGTTCTTCATGTTACTCTAATTCATGTGTAAATTTAATAGTTGGTTCAATTTTGTTAATTGAATCTACAAAGTTTTTAATCAGTTGTGCATTATGAGGCCAAATAGCATATTCACCACCTACGTAATACGTATCTCCACCAGATTAGTTGTTTCCATTCTTGTGTGAATATTACATCTTTTTCGAATTCCTCCATGAATATATTACTAAAGATTGGCGATAGTGGACTTCCCATCGCCATTCCGAAGCTATGTTTGCAGAATTGGTCATTTATTTTGAATTAAATTTATGGTTTCTCGTAAACCATTAAATGGCCAAAATCTCAGCCGAATAATTGATAATAATGTTTGAGAACATGCGTGTCCTAAACGTTATACTGATGAGTGAGAATTAATTAGTAATGTGATTTTTTGAAAGTAACAACAGCGGATGCTTTTGTTGATAAAAAATATTTGCATTTTCTAGACGATCACGAACTCGTAGAAATTTAGCGGCATATAAAAAAGAAGTTAAAGAATGCAATTGTTTATTTGACAGTTACTTATCTGACGAGAACTCAGACATTTCTTTAAGGAAAAATTTATTTTGTTTGTTTAATAATAAACTGTTACAAAACATATTGTAACGGGCTACTACTACCGCGTTTCTTTAATTTAAAACAAGTAATAACAAACGTCTTTATTACTTACTGTTCACAAGTCTAATTAACAGTATATGCCTTATTTATAGATGTTTTCAGTCCACTTAACAATTAAGCACTACTACACTAATGAATTGACAAGCACTAATATCTTCTTAAACTAACTCCTCTACCATAAGTCCATTAACCACTAACACAACTATTTATTTATACACTTCTATTTATTTATGTATACTACAAGCTGCATGTACATTAGACACAGCATATCACATTTATGTAATACTTCTAAAAGCTCAACTACGCTTACTTTACACGATATAATTTATATTAGACATTCAAGAATAGACTGACTCTTGCATTCATTAGCGGTCTTATATATACTCTGGATTACAAGGATGACTCATGCTCCCGTAATTTCTAGAACAATTCTGGAATCCTTGAGAATACGCTGTGCCCCGAGCGTTTTGTGTGTAATTGATTGCTAGAAGAATTCTCGTATCCTGAAAACTATGCAGAGTCTACAGCGCTTGTGTGTTTGATGGGTTGCCTAGTAGTAGCTCGCAACACTGCCCCCTCTTTAAAACCGTTACGTCTCGTAACTGTAGATACATTTTGGCGCCAATTCGATGACTGATGACGGTATCGGCAGCTATCTCCTCTGGTGCATCCACCACGTCTTTGGAAATAACAGTCAACACTCTTTTCTTGGTCTTGGTAGGCAACCGGTTGAAATCAACAAACAAGGACCTGGACGTTGGTTCCCTGGAAAACTACTTCTAGCATATTTCGGACTATCCTCCAATCTAAGTGATCCAGTCCACAGCCCAACTTGGGCACCGCTAGTCTTGTTACTCCATTTTCCATCATCTGCGCCTTAAGATTTAGCAAAGCCTCCCATGGATGTCCATAACTAGGTCTTTGCCATGAAGAATTTTTGGTGACCAGATAGTAAACATAACGATTTCTATCTTGAAGAACCAAAGCTTTTCCTACAGTTGGCTGCTGTTGTACTAATTCATCTACACATCCAAACTTTTCTTAAAACAACAGCTATTCCCCTTGACATTGCCAAATCTTGAGCTACGCAATGTGCAAGGGAATACTCTTCTGGTGCTTTAAACAGATCTTGCTGTTTTTCAACAACAACGCCAAATTTCGCTTTAGCGGAACCACCATACGCCGCCATAAAGCTCTCAAGATCTACATTTGGCTCATGATTAATAACTTGCCGAACACCATTATCATTATTCGAGTCTTCCTGGTTGTTGCCAGCGTAGGATGTTAAACGGTCAAAGTGTACCACTTTCGGTTTACCACGAGGATCTTCTGATCCGGTACACTACATCATTAATCCTTTTAACACTTCGTACGGGCCTTCCCATTGTCTTTGTAGTTTTGGCGACAATCCACGTTTTCTTTGTGGATTGTACAACCACACTAAATCTCCAGGTTGATAACCACCTTCTTGTGCTCTCGTGTCATATTGTGATTTCATTCGATCGCTTGCTGCCTGTATATTCTTTCGGACGTTTTCGTGAATACTATTTGATCTTTCACGAAGCTTACTAACGTAATCTTCACCTGCGATCTCTTCTCCAGGTTTAAATCCAAACTGAAGATCACATGGTAGCCGCAATTCACGTCCTAGCATTACGCAAGCGGGAGAGTACCCTGTGCTGTCATGTACCGAAGATCGGTACGCCAGTAGGAACAAATGCAGATATTGGTCCCAGTCTCGTTGATGTTCAGAGACAACTTTGGCCAGGTACTTCCCTAACGTCTTGTTCATTCTTTCAACCATTCCATCCGATTGGGGATGAAGTGGCGTGGTTCTAGTCTTCCTGATTCCAAGATGCTTGCAAACATTTTGAAACAATGCTGATTCGAAGTTTCGACCTTGATCGGAGTGTAATTCCAACGGAACTCCAAAACGACAAAACAACTCCCTGACTAGTACATCTACAACCGTCTCGGCTTCTTGGTTAGGTATAGCATATGCCTCCGGCCATTTGGTAAAATAATCCATTGCAACCAAGATGTATTTATTTCCTTTCTCTGATTCAGAAAACGGACCAGCTATATCAATGGCTACCCTCTCAAAAGGATTCCCCACGTTATACTGTCTCATTGGGGCTTTCCGTTTTGAGACCGGGCCATTTGCAGAGGCACACAATTCACATTTCCGGCACCACTCCTTCACATCATCTTTGCAGTTCAGCCAATAGAATCTTTCTCTCACTCTCTCGAGAGTTCTTTTCACGCCAAAGTGCCCTCCGGAAATACCATCGTGCAAGTGCTGCAACACTTCCGGCACTCTGCTTTTCGGCACTATCAATTGAAGTCTCTCAGTGCCATCTTCAAATTCCAGGCGTCGCTTCAAGATTCTATTTTCCATCATCAAGGAGTCCCACTGTGCCCAGTATGCCTTCAGGCTCCTACTTAAAATACTAATTTCTTCCCAAGCTGGTCGTTGTCCTCTATTTTTCCACTCAATAATACGTCCCAATTCGGCGTCATTTTCCTGGTCTTCTCGCATTCTTTCGGGTTACCAAGTATCATCGGTTACTGTCATTCTATGGATGACACTTATTTTCTCTTCCATCTTGGAGTAATGATTGCAGTCCACCGGACAAGGTCTCCTTGACAGAGCGTCTGCATTCCGACGGCTAGTTCCTACACGATGTTCCGTATCAAAATCATATTCCTGCAGCCGCTCTATCCACCTTGCCACTTGCCCTTCAGGATTTCGAAACTGCAATAACCATTTCAGTGCAGCATGGTCTGTTCTCAACAGGAATTTACGGCCGTATAAGTACTTATAAAAGTGCTCTACGGATTTGACGACGGCCAACAGCTCCCTTCTTGTCACACAATAGTTCCTTTCTGGCCGCGACAAGACCTTGCTGAAATACCCAATAACTTTTTCTTGTCCGTCCTGCACTTGAGAAAGAACGCCTCCTATAGCTGTGTTACTGGCGTCGGTATCCAACACAAATTTCCCCTCCATCCGTGGATAACTCAAAATTGGTGCTGTAACTAGTAGCCGTTTCAGTTGTTCAAATGCCCTGTGGCAGTCGTCATTCCAATCATATTCTTGTCCATCTTCGGTTAATTTTGTTAACGGTTTGGCAATGTTTGCAAACCCAAGTATAAAACGTCGGTAATATGTGCACAATCCTAGAAAACTGCGTAGTTGGTGTATATCTGCTGGTGTAGGCTACTCTTGTACCGTTTTTATTTTGTCAGGGTCAGCTCTTATTCCGGTCTCCGAAACGACATGTCCTAGGTATTTCACCTCTTTTCCAAATAGGTGGCACTTCTTGGGGCTTAATGTAAGGTTTGCCCCGCGTAATCTTTGGAATATCTCCTCTAGGTTCTTAAGATGTTCTTCAAAAGACCGGCCTAACACTATCACGTCGTCCAGGTACACCAGACATGTCTTCCAGGGCAGTCCACGCAGTACCGACTCCATCAATCGTTCAAAAGTAGCAGGAGCATTGCATAATCCAAATGGCATGACCTTGAACTGCCATAATCCAGTTCCAATTGTAAAGGCAGTCTTTTCTTTATCGTTTGGCTCAAAGCCTACCTGCCAGTATCCGCTTTTCAAGTCCAAGGTCGAAAACCATTTAGATCCGGATAGAGTATCTAAGGTGTCATCAATTCTGGGCAAAGGATAGCTGTCTTTCTTTGTCACATTGTTAAGCCGCCGGTAGTCTACACAAAACCATGTCGACCCGTCCTTTTTCTTGACAAGCACTACCGGTGATGCCCATGGACTATTCGAGGGTTCAGTCACTCCCTGTTCTTCCATATCGGTGATAATTTGCTCAGCTTCCTTACGTTTAGCCAAAGGAAGCCGCCTGGGGTGTTGTCTTATCGGTTGCGCATCTCCAGTATTGATCTTGTGTTGCACAACATTCGTCCTTCCTTTCTCACTATCATCCGGTGCAAACACACCTCGATATCGTCCGACCAGTTCTTTTACCTTGCCCAGTTGGTCGCCATTTAATCCTTGACACGAGGGTATCAACATATCCAGCAATTTCTGTGAGCAACCGTTGGTTGGTTTATTTTTCGTGTCGTCCACACAACGTTTAATATGACATACTGGAATGCAACTTCCCACAATCATGCCTTTCTTCAGGGTCACTGTATGGGGATTAATGTTCAGCACCCTTACTGGTACCATATTTCGAGACTTTACCAGCGTTCTTCCAATCAGAAGTCCCTCCTAACCTATTCCCGATTCAGTTGCTTCCATCATGCATACTTGTCCTTCCCGGAGCGTACCATCCGGGCGTCCCATTACTATCATTTCCGCCTTCTCGGGTATTTTCATATCGCAAATCATTCGAACTTGCATCGTCTGGTTACTCCTACCTTGAAATGGAATCTCATCATCATCTATCCGAAGCACATTTTCTTTCATGTTTACATGAAACCCATATTCTCTCATGAGATCCATTCCCAAGATCACTTCTTCTGTAATTTCAGCTACCAGCACTCGATGATTAATTAATTTGTCCCCAATTGTCAACATAACGGCAGTCTCTACGTGAGTACAAATTTTCTCACCACTTGCCGTTCGGAGACACACCGATATAGGTAGCACTTTTCCACGACCAACCAAATCTGGCCTCACAATAGTTCTTGTCGCTCCTGTATCCACAAGTAATCGGACAATCTTACCATTAATTCTACCATCGATATAAATGCTGTCCAGACTTCTCATTGACGATGCAGCACGGATGATAATCTCCGGAGCACTACGCTGTGCTGTCGACGTTCGCCTCCTTACATTGACCTGCTTTAACTCAACCGGTTGTTTCTTTGGTTGAGTACAGCGTCTCTGCATATGACCAACTTCACCGCAGCTCCAGCATCGCAGACGCCATCTCCGCGGTCGTAATCTTTTCAGCCTTTCCGCTTTTCGCTTTTCAAACACACGGTTTATTATTTCATCTATGCTGTTCTGAGCTTGGCCAGGTTCCTCTAAGGCAGACCGAACTTTGTGACCCATCCTGTGTGATGTCTGCTTAGCTGCTTCAAATTCAAGCGCATGGGCCAGTGCATCATCTAACATTTTTGGCCGTGCTAATCTTAGCGCTTGCTGTATTTCGCCATCTTTAACGCCATCCACAAATGTTTGTACAGCCAGTTGTTCGAGGAAACTCTCTGGTGCCGTTGGATATGCCAATCTAACTAATCTGGCGATGTCAGCTTCAAATTCTTGCAGGCTTTCACTTGTCTTTTGCGAGCGGTTCTTAACTTGTGCATGGTAAACCTGTTGAAGGTGAGCATCTCCATATCTCATCTCAAGCTTCGATGTTAAGAGGCCGTAATCATTCTGCTGGTGATCGGGAATCGTTTGTAAGATGTTAAGAGCTTCCCCCCGTAGGGCCACTATTAGAGATAGCCTTCTCTTTGTTGCACCAACCGTTGGCTAATGCAGCAGCTTCAAATTGTTTCAAATATGTGGGCCAAGGTGTTTTACCATCGAATGTAGGTGGTTTTACTTTAAATTTAGACGGAATTGACTCGCTTCTTTCCGTGGTTCTTATTTCTGGAATGTTCTGATTAACAACTTGGCTTGGCAATTCAAGTGGCCGCGTTGTTAGTGAAATCATTTGTTCTTGAAGCCTCATCACATCTTCTTCCATTTTTACCAATTTACTGTCCAACTTTTGCTCAACTGTTTTTACCTGTTCAGTGACATCTTCTTTCAATGCAATGGAGCTTGCTATTAATCTTTGTTCTAACGTGGCCGTCTTTTCATCCAACTCTTCCATTTTCATCGCGTTTTCACTAAACCGTTCTTCTATTTTCTTAGCATTTTCACTTAACCTTTCGGTAAGGTTTGATTCCAGTTCAACTGACCTCACAAAGTTTTCATTTAGTGTCACTTCCAGTTTAGCCGACCTCTCCTCCATTTTCTCAGCATTTTCACTAAGTGTCAATTCTAGTTTAGCCGACCTTTCCTCCATACCGGATTTAAAATCCTTGGGGAAATTCATTAAAGTTTCTGCTTCCATCTTACTTTGACTTCTTGTAGCTGGCATATACAAATTACTTAAATGTCTTTAGACTTGTGTTTTAAATTAATCACTATATACCCCACAAATGCCTGACACCAGTGTAACAAGCTACTACTACCGCGTTTCTTTAATTTAAAACAAGTAATAACAAACGTCTTTATTACTTACTGTTCACAAGTCCAATTAACAGTATATGCCTTATTTATAGATGTTTTCAGTCCACTTAACAATGAAGCACTACTACACTAATGAATTGACAAGCACTAATATCTTCTTAAACTAACTCCTCTACCATAAGTCCATTAACCACTAACACAACTATTTATTTATACACTTCTATTTATTTATGTATACTACAAGCTGCATGTACATTAGACACATTTATGTAATACTTCTAAAAGCTCAACTACGCTTACTTTACACGATATAATTTATATTAGACATTCAAGAATAGACTGACTCTTGCATTCATTAGCGGTCTTATATATACTCTGGATTACAAGGATGACTCATGCTCCCGTAATTTCTAGAACAATTCTAGAATCCTTGAGAATACGCTGTGCCCCGAGCGTTTTGTGTGTAATTGATTGCTAGAAGAATTCTCGTATCCTGAAAACTATGCAGAGTCTACAGCGCTTGTGTGTTTGATGGGTTGCCTAGTAGTAGCTCGCAACAATATAATTCTTGAGGTGTGGGAAAACCAGAAATTCGGTTGCCTTTGGCAATATTAATGAAGTAAAATACATACGCAAAAGAGCGTAGCAAACCAGAGAATTTAGAAAAACGCAAAAAAATTTTTTCGACGTAAGTAAGGGATTCCGTTCCGAATGGACCTGCACCTTGAAGAAGCTCTAGATACTGGAACGGGTGAAATGACTTCCGCGTTCCAGTGATCTAAAGCGCCAAACTACAAGTGCAACCAAAGTAGTAGGGTCTTTAGTGACTAAGACAGGTCCCCGAAAAAGGGCAGCAGCTCCTTTGGTACTTATGACGGCAGATACCATAGGGGTCAGTATGGAATTCTAAGACACACTACTGCCATATGGAAGGCAACGGGAAACCACCACATTACCTCCCAAGTGCACAGCGTACTTAAATTGTAAGTAACATGATGGCATTCTCTGGGGTAAAAGATTCCGGAGTTAAAATAGTCCCCATTCGGATATCCGGCAGGGGACTACTTCAGAGGATGTGATCGGGAAGTTTAAAGGAAGAGCACGGAACACTTTGCGAGTCGGAGCGTGAAATGTCAGAAGTATGAAGCAAGTAGGTAAGCTAGAGAACTTGAAAATTGAAATGAATAGGTTAGCACTAGACATAGTAGAGATCAGCTGGCCAGGGGCGGAGGATTTTTTGAGTGGAGACTTTAGGATAATTCATACAGGATCAGAGGAGGGAAATTCGGGTGTGGGAATAGTTTATGCGAAAACAGATAAGACAACATGTAGAAAACTACTTACAAAAGAACGAAAGGGTGCTCATGGTTAGATTAGAATCTAACCCGGTAAATACAGTAATAATACACGGACAGAATGCACAATGACTTCGAAAATAGAGCATTTTAGACACACAACCGTGAGAACGAAATCATTATGCAATAAGTCCCCGGGAAGTACACTTATAAAACCTAGATACGGTGGTAAAACATGATGATATTTGAATCAGGAACTGTTAGGAAAAAATAGGGTATCTGCACCTGGGAAAACGCGGATGTGAAAATATTATCAATCTCTAAGAAGTTGCCAAGTGGTAACTTTTGTGCAACGGCAGTCGGATTCTTACCTGTCACAATTTCTGCACTGGCTGTCGATGGAGTTTTGAAAATAAAAAATTTACATGCAAATAAAACCGCAAGACTGCCAAACTTTTGAATCTCACATACTGTTTATTTTTCAATAACTATTGTACATCTGTAATTGATAGTAGCAAAGCTTATTTAAGCCTACTACCAAGATTGGTGTACGCTTACTTAACGCGTTACACGAAAAGTACAATTTAAAGCTTGTTGTATATATTTAATTCTCATAAAAAGAAGAACATTATTGCACGTAAAATTCAATTGGTTAAATTTCTAAGAAACTGGATCATTAATAATATTAGGTTTGTTTTTAGCAATATGGCCATTATGGGAGTGGGTATTAGGAGTACTTAAATTGTTATTAAAGATGACGGCATCCTCTGGGGTAAAAGACTCCGGAGTTAAAATAGTCCGTTCATTTACATTTCCAATGCTCCACCCGAAGGTACTACATTGGCCAGGAATCGAGTTTTTTGTTGCCTGGAAATTTAGAATTTTGCCGAACCCTTGCCGTTCCAGGCAAGGTAGGGATCTTTAACGTGCGTGACAACACTCACACACGGGACCTCCATTTAACCTCTCATCCGAACGAGGGCGTAATATTTGTGGAAAATGCTCACCTGCCATTTTTCAAGCAGTCGGCCGTGTCGGGATTTGAACCCGGGACCTTGGGATCCGTAGTCTTACGCTTACTACATTGATCCACGGCGACGCCTAGTTAAAATAGTCCCCCATTCGGATCTCCCGGTGGAGACTACTTCCAGGGATGTGATCGAAAAGTATAAAAAAAGAGTCATAAACATTCTGCGAGTTGGAGCGTGGAATGTCAGAAGTATGAAGCAAGTAGGTAAGCTAGAGAACTTGAAAATTGAAATGGATAGGTTAGCATTAAACATCGTAAGGATCAGTAAATTTGGGTGGCCAGTTGGAGCGGAGACTTTAGGGTAATTCATACAGGATCAGAAGAAGGAAATTCGGGCGTGCGGATAGTTATGTGAAAAAGATAGGACGACGTATAAAAAACTACTTACAAAAGAACGAAAGATTACTCATGGTTAGACTAGAATCTAAACCAGTAAATACAGTAATAATACAAGTATACAGGCCCACCTCTAGCTGCAGTGAGGAAGAGGTAGAGGCAATCTACAAAGATATCGAAAACATACTAAGATACGTAAAAGGACATGAAAATTTAATAATTACGAGAGATTTTAATGCAGAGGTAGGTGAGGGTAGGGAAGGAGCGGTAGTAGGTTTATTTGGTTTAGGCACGAGAAATGACAAGGGAAATAGGCTGGTAGTATTTTTCGACATGAACAATTTAACCATCACAAACACATTATTTCAACATTATGCTAGAAGACGATACACGTGGAAGATGCCAGGAGATATAGAAAGATATCAAATAGGCTACATTCTTTTTAGACAACGGCTTAGGGGTCAAGTAAAAGACTGCAGAAGCTACCCAGAAGCAGATATAGACACTGACCACACATCGTAATTATGTAGGTCGCTCTTAAATTTAAAAATTTGAAGAAAAAGAAACGGAAAAAGGTACTTTGACTTTGAGAAACTAAAAGTTAAAAATATCCACGAAAGATCTGAAAAGAAAGTCAAATGAATTGCTGAAAGATATCGGGAAAATTTATGATACTGAGGAAGTAGAAACAGAATGGAATAACATTAAATCCAGCTTAGACATGGCGGCAAGAGATATTCTGAAGTATACAAAAAAAAGAAATTAAGAAACCATGGATAACAAAAGATATCCTGCATTTAATAGAAGAAAGACAAAAATTCAAAAATAGATCAGACGAAACAGGAAAACAGAGATACAAAACTATAAAATGGGA
Organism: Platerodrilus igneus; assembly: GCA_036346225.1. Lineage (NCBI taxonomy): Eukaryota > Metazoa > Arthropoda > Insecta > Coleoptera > Lycidae > Platerodrilus > Platerodrilus igneus. Next base: position 9,475,842 of record JARFIW010000453.1, read on the forward strand.
AATTATTCGCAAATGCAGGAAAGCTAAAGAACAATGGATTGATGAAAAGTGCAAAGAAGTACTAACTAAGATGGAAATAGGAAAGACAGACAAAGCATACAAACTAATTGGAATGAATTTTAGGGATATAAAACCATTTAGCAAAAATATAAGGAACGCGCCAGGAAAAGTCGTTACAGAAAATGTAGAGAAAGTAGTTAGATGGCAAAAATATATACAGAATTTAAATGCAGGAGAGGAGCTAACATCATTAGCACAGGAATCAGACATTGAAAATAATGATTTGGGATATCCTATACTTCGACATGAGTTTGAACTAGCATTAAAGGATAAGGCACCTGGTACAGATATGGTGCAAGCAAAAACTCTAAAAGCCGCTAGACAAGCAGTAACATAACGTCTCTTCCAACTTCCAGCTATATGTATAGAACAGGCGAGATACCCAAAGATTTCAAATGTAACATCATGGCCACTATACCAAAAAAGAGAGGCGCGGATAGATGTGAAAATTATCGAACAATAAGTTTGACAGCACACGTGTTACAAACATTAACTAGATTTGTGCAAAGACGAATGGAAAAACGGGTTAAAGAAATACTAGGAGAAGATCAATTTGGGTTTAGGCTAAGCAGAGAACAAGGAAGGCTATTTTAGCTTTGAGGGTGATAATTTAGAAAACAATAGAAAAAGGGGAAAGCGTGTATATCTGTTTGGGATCTGGAAAAACATTCGACAACCTCAATGGAAGAAAACGTTCAAAATACTCAAAAAGATTGGAATGAGTTTTAGAGATAGACGGATAGTACATAGCTTATACAAAGAGCAAACAGTGGTAATAGAATTAGAGCACGAACGTAGAGAAGTAAATATTAGGAAAGGGGTGAAACAGGGATGTGTCATATCCCCATTAATCTTTAACTTGTACTTCGAAGAGGCAATGAATACTGTCAAATGCTATAAGACTTTTAGAATTATTATGCAAGGACAAAAGATTGATATACTTAGATTTGCAGATGATATAGCGGAAATAGCATCTAGCAAGGAAGAGTTAGAAGCTGCTCTTAATGAAGTGGAAACAGTTCTAACAGATGGATACGGTATGAAAATTAACAAAAATAAAACTAAAGTACTATGCAAAAGAAGGGAAAGAAATTAAAAGCTAGAATACAAATAAGTACCGAGAATTTACAAGAGGTTAAGGATTTCTCCTACCTAGGAACCCAAATAACGCAAGGTGGGAAGAGCGCAAAAGATATAAAACAAAGATTAGCACAAGTTCGTGCTACATTTAACAAGAAAAAGCAACTAGAATATTCAAGGACAACAAACATAGGAACAAGGAAAAGATTGCTTAAAACGTATGTGTGTAACACAGCACTGTAAAACCTGGACAGTAGGAAAAGCGGACAGGAAAAAGATAGAAGCCTTTGAAATATGGTACTACAGTCGTAAGATACTATAAATGGTAGGAGAAGAAGGAAGTATGTTGAAAAGAGTAAAAAATAGGAGAGAGAGAATGATAGGCCACATACTAAGTCATGAGGGAATAGTACAGAATATATTAAAAGGAGAGATAGGAAAAAAGAGAGATAAAAGTTGACCTAGGTTAGTCTATTGCACACAAATAGTGAAAGATGTAGACTGTGGGAATTTCAAAGAAATGTGCAGGCTAGCTCAGAATATAAATAAGTGGAGGTACGCGTCTAAGCAATTCCAAGATGGGAAACCTAATGACGACAAAAATTAATGTACTTAAACCTGGTGATTATTATGAGCATACATGTATTGGTTTTGCAATACTCTCAACTAACGTTAATTGTGCATAAGTTTTAACTGGAAAACTATCAATCCGGCAAATGTCTAAGTATTGGGGAATCCTTGGCAGCCACAGGCTGCTTATCCCCCTTCACATACTACTGAATCTTGGTAAAATAGGGCAGACAATTAGAAACACCAGAAAGGAAACCGGGCTGTATCTAGGCTGTGAAAATTTCAGTATTTTTAAAAATCAATACTCAAAACAGCCTTGGCATTTACCCCAAGTCGACAACAACTAACATTTAAGCTACGCCTTTAACAAACACGTGTTATCCCCATCTCACTTCTACCTACGCACTCAAATCACCTTTCTCTGTTACCTAGTATTCAATATTTGTATAACAAACGACTGTTACCCCATCCTATTCTGCTTATGCTCAAGTTTTACGTACTTTTTAGGAGTCATAAATCTGTTTCTCGTTTCACTAATTAACGTCGGTTACTAAACTACCTGGAATTGCTGTTGTTTTGTTCAAGTCTCATCTCTCCTAATAATACAAGGAAAAATAAAGCAGTTTGAAATCGAGCTTTTCGAAATATTTCTAGCAACTTGTCTGTAATTTAATACGAAGGTTAAATTTGTGTTTAAAATCTGAAATTTAAACGCCGTATTATACACGGGATGTTTCTTGTATATCCTGCGCTATATCTTCTGAACAATTATCTGAAAGACTATGAAAATTAAACTTTAACTTGCTAAAATTTTACTGAAAAATTATTACATTCTAAACTATTTACTTTAAAAGAGTTTTTTGATGTATTTTCACTTACTGAATGCCAAATCAGTTTCAAAATGAAAAATAGCACCCTTTCAGCCTCCAAATATCACAGTAATATATACATATATTTAAATAATACGTTGTGCCTGCGGGTGTTATTTCGCGTTGTAATCGATGAGTTCTGTAAAGAATTGTTAGTGTGCCAACTTTTCGAATGAATCGTGTCACTCGTCTTCAAGTTTCTAGCAACTGCTTGTGTTTGTTTCTATACTATCGAGTTTCATTATTATAGTTATGACACCGTAACAAAATGAAGCCTTAATTAGAACGTTCAATTGTACATCGTTTTCTTCATAAACCTTTAACAATGTTTTGATAGATCAGCAGTTTCTTTTATGCATGTTTAGTGGTAGCAGATGTGAAACTAAGAATGTCTTAAATCAAAGTATTCAATTTCTTCAAGAGTTTTTAGAACGGAAAGGAGCTGTAAAAAGTTGCAGTTGCAGTATAATAAATTTAAAACTTTTAGTTGATAGTTGGGTTTAGATGTTTTGCAATCAATGAATCAACTTCTTAAGTTTTTAGATATTTTCTAAAGCTATAAGCTAACAACGTGTAAAAATATGGAATGAAATTGGTGTTAATGGAGACGATTAATTTTTTAAAGAAGTTTTATTGCATAGACTCTAAGTGCTTCAGAGCATAGAAATAATTTAATTGTAATTTTTAATTTATTTTTCGTTTGCAAAAATAAGCCGTAGCGTAGTTTATTGAGTTTTATTCATAACAGACTTACAATACCCATTTATAGAAAAACATCTTTATGCCAAACTCTTATGCAATTTAATCTTATTAAATAAATTTTCCCACGTAAACGTCCTTCAAAAGGTTTAAACAAACATAGTTGCGTTTTCAAAATAAATTCTTCAAACCAAGTCCTTGATCAAATTTCAAACTCCCTTTTGTACCATAATAACTACATCGGAAAATCAAGTTTCAATTCCTTCGTTCATGACTATTAACTCCATAATTCCATTTAAGTTCTTTTTATTTCAATAAGAATTTACGTTTATACTTTGAATTTTACGTTAAAAAATTTGTTTCAAATAATATTTATAAAAAAAGTATTGTTGGCAAACATTTTACAGAAAGATCGACTTGAATGACCGATCTTGAATGAATGCCACATTTGCATTCTTTCGTGGCTTACTATAATAAAATCTTCAATATAATACAGATTCTAGAAGCCGTCCACGCCTTTCCTATGTCATATGACTCGTAAAATGATGTAGCTTATTCGAAATTCCGTTCATTTTATGGCTGTTATTGTAATTTGTGAGATCGTAAAAATTTTACTATCTTTTTTAATTGGTGCGATTTACAGAGAAGAATGTAAAGTACTCATTCGTTATCGCGCTCGATTATAATTTATGTCCTTTAAAAACGTCTTTTCTTATCTGATTTATAAGCTTTACCTGTCTTATCGCGTTCTACGAATTCACTAATTCGTCTTTTTTCATTTATGTTGTGTTATAGTAAAGATAATTAGCTGTCATTTAAGATTTATGGGTTCATACGCAATCTGAGTTTTCTGCTACCAGATCTAGAAAAGTGGCTTCTTTCAAAGTATACACCATAAACGGAGAAGTCTAGAAAGATTCGAGTAGTTTGTTTAAATTTACGTTTTGCATCAAATACTTTTAACAAAAACACTTTTTAGATCAGGTTTTACATATTGTTTTCGGGAATATACGTAGCGCGTTTAAAAAAGGTTTGCTACCCTTTTTTGGAGAATGTATTTAAGAACTCATTTTACAGTCCTCTCAACCTGCATTACAAACTTGTTTTTGAATGATACTTAGTAATATAATTAGAAATAACGTGTTTTAATCAAGAAATAAGTTGGTATTTTCGCCGATTAAGTAATTATTTAGAACTTGTTTTACACAGGTTTCACTTATGTCCTAGAAAATACTATACTAATCCTATCGTACTAAAATATTATACAAGGTGTGGAAAATTAAATAGTAGAAAATTTAGGATTTTCTTTCGCTTTTGGTCGATTTATATACATAATGTAGTGATGAATGACCTTTATGACCTTTTTATCACATACATAAATATATGTATATATATATATATATATTGCTATGATAATAGGGTTATTTAGTGGTATATAAGTCACGGGGGAGATATACTTCATGTGAACATCATAAAAATAAAGAAAACCAAACATTTAAATCATAAAAAGTACATAATTTATTCATTATGCGACAAGTAAATTCCAATCACTTTGTATAAAATCAACAACTAACCACAATTAATAAAAAAAAGATCATTCTGCAATAACTTAAAAACATTAATCAAAATAAATAATTTTGAAAGTCATTCGATACATTTCTAAACATTTAAAACATTCTAAAGCGCCAAAGCGAATACAAGTCACCTTGTACAAAATAAAAGGAAGCTCATTCTATAATAACTGAACTGCATTTTGTAAAGGAAATAATTCTAAGCGCAACCCAATTCATTTTAGAAACATTTAACACATTCATAAACTCCTAATAAATACAAACTAGGCATATTTAAACGTGAAACAAATTTCTTTAAAACTCGACGCATTGCGTAAGAAATAGAAGGCAATAAAGCACATAAAACAAACTTTAGAAAAAAGCATATTTCATAACGCAATAAGATATAGATATTGGGGCATAACGCATACGTGACATTAAAAATGTGGAAATCGCCACGTTTTTGTAAAGCCCGGCATGGATAAACAAAATATGGAATCATAAGTTTTGGTATACGTGCCGAATTAAATGGAAAATTTAATAAATTCCTGTACAAAATTATGTCTACGTGATGTTTCAAGCATAAATTACAACACTTGTTAACAAATCCCAAAACAAAATTATGTCTACGTGCAAAGTTAAATGCATAGAGTAAGTAATTTTGAATAAACCCAAAAGGTTAGGACATAAAAGGGAAGGAACTTGTTCTATATAAGGAACATAAACTGATAAGAGGCATTCTTTCCATTAACAATGCACGGTTGTACCAGTCTAGACAAACTTATTACGTGAATCTAAAATTAAGTGAAGTCAAGAGTGACATAAAATTAAATAACGTAAAGAATTCAAGTAAAAATTAGTAGAAATGCGTGAAGTACGTGTTAGTGAAAATCTTCCATTAGTATTAAAAACGACTCTAAGTAATCATCTAAGTAATGTTCTACGAAATGATCTAAGAAACTATCCGAGTAAGGATCTAAATTAATTATCTAAATGAGGATCTACGTAATGATGTTAAACTAAATAAGCAACTAAAAAATTTCACTAAAAGACGACGCTAAACTAAACTTCAGAGTATTGGTCAAACTAGAAATCACTGGGTTAAAAGCCAAGCTAAAGGGTCAACGACTGGAACTAGCAATCGATCTGGTTCAACAAGCTTCCGTAGGAGTCAACAGAAAGATACAAGGTCAGAATTTAATTGTAAAATGTGTAAAAAAGTGTAAAACACACATGCAGTATAGATAACTTTTTGTGTAAAAGGTCAATAAAAACTTTAGTTGGTACGTAAAAATTCCATTAGAACGGGAATAGTTTTTTTGAACGTTCAACAGAGCTTTCAATATAAAACATATTTATTTTTGCTGGCTTTAATTGCTTAAAATTTTGGTAGTGAACAAATTTAATAAGAATATTTATTTTCATATGATTTAAAAGCTTTTATAACTAAATGATATTACAAGAACGTAGAGTTAGAAATTGTACATTTTCTTAGCCTATTATACAAAATTTGGTGAATTTCGTTTGTCCTATGAGGTTTTAGATGGCAGTGGGTAAATATTGTCTATTATCATATCGTCGTTCACTCTGTGCAGGGTATAACTGAGCTAGTCGAAGCATAAATTAGTTTCGTTGATTTTAAAATTAATTGTGATATTTTAGAGGCACAGAAAAGTGGCGGTCAGCCAAGCAACTGAGCGTTTAAACACACCGGGGGTACGGCAATATCGTAGCAATATATATATATATATATATATATATATATATTGCTATGATATGGGAGTTATTTGGGCGTGTATTGAGTCGTAAGGTTTGCGTAGTAAATGTACATAGCAATAGGAATTAGAAATCTGCATTTATTTAGCATGAAAAATAAATAATTCGCATATTATGCAAAGAGCAAACATTTAACACCCTGTATAAGGACCGCAATTAACTTTAATCAATGCCAGCAAGCATGTATTTCAATAGTAGAACACATATTCAGCAAAGGGATAATTATACATGCAATTAAACTACTTCAATAAGCGTTCAATAAGTTTATAAACAAATAGATACGCATGGAATAAGATAAAACCTAGTAAGTCATCACGCAATAAAAAAAGAATAATAAAGCGCTTTGATGAGAAACGCACTTTTCAAAATAAGTTTTAAATACAAGCTATAAACAGAAACATGTTGATTGACATCACTCATGTTACATCAGTTTATTTATTCAATTCCCCAAAAGCCTTATCTACACGAACAACAGCCATAAGCTAAATTAAAGACCAAGGTAAATCAAAATTTCCAGCAATAATAACAAAACAAGCGGTCAATGATCGTGAAACAATAAAAATATGAGCAGAATACGTAACCACGAAATAATTTCATCAGAATAAAACTTGTAAACACCTAGGAATATCCAAAACAACCATGGTTGACTACAAGACTTTGCACAACAGTTCAGATAAACCAATCAAATTTAAATAGCGCAAACTATATAACGCCCAGAGTTTGATAAGAGAGACAATCTCAATTTGAACCACGTCGAATCTGAATCACTGTTACTCGAAAATTTACGCGTCGAAATAAATTTCAAATTAAATTATTAAAATTTGTGAAAAGTGGTGTTATGTAATATTTGATGACAAATTACATTGAAGATATATGAAAAAGCTTTCGCCGTTTGCTGAAAACGTGAGTAGAAATTTGTTAATTAATTTAGGTTAAAACATTTATAATAATGTAAGGCTCTAAGTGGTATTCACAAAACTCTAAGTGGTATTCAGAAAACTCTAAGTTGTATCTAAATTGGGATATTTAAGTTGGGAAAGCTAAGTAGTATCCAGAAAATATAAAGTAAAGCACGAGCTAAATTTTGGAAACAAAGATTAACAATACTGAATAAAACTATTGGTTCAACCTTACGTGAAGGAGTGCAAAGCAGAGCATTGTTTTAACGAAGCAACTCGCTTGAAGATAATAAAGGGGTGTTGATCCACAACACGCAACAGCAGACCAAAGGGGAAAAACACACACCAGGAAAATCACAGGTCAGGGCTAACTAGTATAAGGAATCATTTCAAATTTTAATTTAAACAATGACTATATTTTTCTATTTTGTAAAAAGTCAACAAAAATAATTTTAATACGTAGAAATTTACGTAAAAAGGAAAAAGGTCTAAAACGTTCCAGATTTTTCAGTAAAAGGTGTCGTTTTTGGTGACTTTAAATTAAAGAAAGGGAGATACAATTTTTGAAATAAATAATCTAAATAATATTAATTGATTGAAGGGTTTATTTGTCAGATTACAAAACTTTAAAGTGTAGATATTATTTCTTTTCATTATACAAATATTGATCGACTTCGTTTTATCATTCTAAGCAGGTAAGATTTGAAGGAGTAAATTATTTGATCATCGTAACGTTGTGCACTCTGTGTGTGAATTAAACTGGGCTAGCCGTGGCATAATCAAAATTAGAATATTAGAAAAACACAGAGCGGTGGCGAACAGCGAACTGGACGTTTATTACATCGGCGTGCGGCGTTATCATATCAATATATATATATATATATATATATATATATATATATATGTATGTATATATATATGTATGTATATATATATATATATATTGCTATGATAATAGGGTAGTTTAGGGGTAGGTTAAGTCATGGGGGTCGTAGAATAAATAAAAACAACTTCCACATTAAAAAAGGCACAAAATTTCAGAAATTATAAGAGTAAATCGGTCACCCTGCATATTGTTAATTGAGAGCACACTGGCTATAAAATACACGGGATTAAATGCATGAGAACATAAAGCGGTCTAAGAGTAGTTTACAAGTAAAGATTAGATTTTAAAACGCAACAAATTGCATCAAAATCAAATCACCGGGAAACCTAGATAAATTGACATTGCAAAGATGTAACAATTGCGTTAAAAATATCATCGTACACGCATTCTAAATAATTCATTATTAGAAAATCGTTACGTGACTGGAAGAAATCACATTTGTTCAAAAATCCAGAAATAAAGAAGCACCAGGCGATTCAATTTAGGCGATAAAATTTAACAAACATCCGAATACGTGAGTTAATAGAAGGCAAAAGTTGGAAATTCTCAAATAATATCTATACATGCGGGAGGCGTACGTGACAGTCAAGGCATACATTGTAAGATTTAAACTAAATAATTGGTAAAAATCCCAAGATATGCGAGATAAGCAGAAGTATCGTCCCAGAATGTAAATAAACCAATGAAATCAGGTAGAGGTAGGCCTTATATATACGATAGTGACGGAGCGACGGGTTAGTCTATATTCAAACTGGGCAACGACTATATTCAAAAGTGTGTTAAGAACTTATGTAACCAGTGAAGCAAAAATCAAAGTAAATCAGAATTAAAAAGTGCGAGAATTTATGCAACGAAAATAAGCCAATCTATAAATTGACGTAAGTAAAACGACTTAATTAAAATCCATTTCTAATATCAATAAAACAAAGCTTTCAATCTGGACTTTAATTTTGGCTTTTATTATCGACTTTTAATTTCGACTATCACTTGAAGACATATTTTGATTGAGATGGCTCTAATTTGGAATATTTAAAACGACTTTATTTTGGGACTCCGAAATTTGAACATACTCAAACTTTGGAGATAGTTTAAAAATGAAAGTATTCTAATTTGGACATATTCTGACTTGGTACGATTTTAATTGGAAACAATTTATGGGGCAGGCACATTAAGCGGACACAGAAAGGGGATGCAGATCATGGACTAAGATGGAACTACAGAAACCATTTCAGGTTAATAATTTTTAATACACTTTATTATTGAAAACTGTTTTTAATTTAATATTTATCACATTGTGTATTTGTAAGAGTCATCAAAAAAGGGTCACTTAACAATTTATGACAAGGGAATATGAATCTTGGAACGTTCGAAGGTCCCTAAATAAGTAAAAGATATTTTTGCTGACTTTCAAAAAACCATAAATCTGATATATGTAGATATTCTGTAAAAAAGGAAAATTTTGAGAGTTGTAAATATTATCAATGATTATATTGTGTATTATAGAATTGCTTTATTTGATTCAATAAGATCTATTCAATAAGCTAGTCGGAGGAAAAATCCTAATCTAACATTTCATAACATTAGGGCTTAAAATAATAAAGGAATCAGACAGGTAATATCACAGCAAATTTATGACGGCCCAACGCTGGGGAGAATAACACAGCAATTTAATGACACGCCTATTCATAGGGAAAAACATAGCAAATTTTATGGTAAACTCAATCGTGGGGCTAAAATCATAGCAATTTTATGACGCCCATCGTAGGGGCTCGTTAATCCTAAAATCGGGCATCACAGCAATTTTATGACACCCAATCATATATACATATATATATATATATAGATATATATATATATATATATATATATATATATATATATATATATATATATATTGCTATGTTCTCCCTCAATTATTCGCGCCCCATCGTTTGGGCGACATATAAATATAGCTATGTATTAACTGAATTTATCGAGCACCGACCTTGGGCTGTCATATAAATATTGCTATGAACTCCCTCCAGGAATTTAACTGGATTTTATCGTGTCTCGACCTTGTCGACCAATAACAAAACTTGATATGTTACCGCCTTACTCGTTATCAATAGCGTATTCAACTTATAGCTCCTCCTTTATTGTTTAAATTATCAAATCACACTCCCATTAACTTTATCTTTTGACCTCGACTAGCGTTTATTTAGAATTATAAAATGAAGTTAATTCAATTCCATATAATGAAAACAAATATTATGTACAGGTTTTTGAAAATTATTAAAATACACTTTTCAATTAATTAATATTGTAAATCTCATTTATCAAAAATCATATACTATTCAATCAATCTAAAGTCACCAAAAAACCTATTGTTTTTATAAAAAGGAGCTTGGAACGTTCAAAACCCTTTTATCATATAACGCACTTTATACGTATGCAAGTCCTTTGTTTTGTTGACTTTGTCACATTAATTTATATTAAGCAAATTCTATATTCAATATTTAAATTCAAATAGAAAAATAATCTCTTATAACTAAAAATCTAACCTGGTCTTTTTTCGCTATTTACTTCTCGCAATCGACGCATCCATTATCAGCTAATATTTTCCATGCATTATGCCATCCATTTGGATCAAAATTATATTCCCTCAATTCAGAATTATTATATGCCTATTCGAAATATTGTCTATCCACACGCTTGAACCATTGCATTTAAATTAATGCCATCACCCTCTGGACTACCATTATTAAACTTAGACTTATGCACCCCAAATTATTGTCGTCTCATTTAGACTAATTCTCACCAGACTCAGAATTTATTCTCATCAATTACCACAAACTTAGAATTGGATTATCATCCTCCCCAGACTTGAAATCGTAGTTTATACTCCCCGGACTCGAACTTGTATTATCATTCTCCCCAGACTTGGCTTTTATGCTCACCGGCCTCGAAGCCGTTTAATCAGCAATCGTAATTTTCATCTTCGTCGCACTTAAACAATTTTCACTTTAAATTATTCTTACGTATTACACTTTGTTTCAAAGTGGTGCACCTCGGCCTTAGTTGAGTTGAAAACTGAGTTCGATATCACCGTCCCTGTTAATATATGATTGATCTCCTGCTCCGTCAGTAGACATGGCTTACAAGCTTGTCGCTAATTTTAACCAATCAAATCTTTGCATTTAAAGTAGTTTTTGATGTAACTTTCTCTGCCCTCAAGTAATTGTGGCTTGCTCGCAGCTGCCTTGTTATCAGACATGCGGTGTTTTGACGAATCTAATCGCTTTTCCATGTTGTACACAAACAACTGATGCAATTCGACTTTTAATTTTTATATATGCTTGTTATATACGCAATTTTTAATCACCTTTCTTTATCAAAATTGTTAACTATTTGTACGCATTTACACTATGCTTCTCGAAGCTCTATTTCTTATCTCCGTATTATCATAACTGTTTGGAATTCTTTTGAATGCGTGTTTAATTACACTTTATTATGTTTACTTATAAATACGCGTGCTTCCACTGAAAAATATCGTTATTTGCCTTACCTAAATTAACTAAAACTCTATCTACAGGGTGTTAAATGTTTGTTACCTACTTAATGCATGTATTCCTTATTTCTACGCTAACTATCCGTCTTCGTGTGTCTATATGCTTTGCTTAAAACTACTTATACTTTATATACAGGGTGTTGACTGCTTACTATTTACAAACTATCTCCATTTCTCAATTTTCTATTAAATAAATGCAGTTTTCTGCTTCCTAATTTCTGCACGACCTTTACTATAAAATACACCCTTAAACAACCCCTTATCACAGCAATATATATACATATATATTTAAATAATGCGTTGTGCCTCCGAGTTGTTATCGATGAGTTCTGAAAAGAATTGTTAGTGTGACAACTTTTCGAGTGAATTGCGTCATTCGTCTAGTAACTCCTTGTGTTTACTATCGAGTTCATTACTTATTATACTTATGACACCGTAACAAAATGAAGCCTTAATTAGGACGTTCAATTGTACATCGTTTTCGTAATAAATCGTTAACAATGTTTTGATAGATCGGCAGTTTATTTTATGTGATGACCCAAACTAAAAGCATGCCAGCGCCAAATGGTACCTCATGTTTAGCGGTGGCAGATGTGAAACTAAGAAAGTCTTAAATCAAAGTATTCAATTTCTTCAACAGTTTTTACAACGGAAAGGAGCTGTAAAGGGTTGCAGTTGCAGTATAATAAATTTAAAACTTTTAGTTGATAGTTGAGTTTAGATGTTTTGCAATCAATAAATCTACTTCTTAAGTTTTTAGATGTTTTCTAAAGCAATAAGCTATCAACGTGTAAAAATATGGAATGAAATTGGTTTTAATGAGACGATTAATTTCTTAAAGACGTTTTATTGTTAGACTCTATGTGCATCAGAGCATAGAAATAATTTAATTGTCATTTTTAATTTATTTTTCATTCGCAAGAATTAGCCGTTGTGTAGCTATAGGTAATTACACAATAAATTAATTCGTGGGAGGGGTGCAAGCACGTTTTTGCCAATACTTGCAAAGTTCTGTCGTCATTATACAGGCCATAATACAGCACGTAAATTAAAGGAGCTTTTGCCGACACTTGGGCATTTTAACTTTAACAATTAATTATTTCTAAACGATGATTAATAGTCATCCTATTCTAAGGAACCTTTTTGTTAAGAATAAGAAATTCGGGAGCTTCGTTCATTTGGTTTATTTTGCTCAAAAAGAGGGCAGCTCTTAGAAACTTCAAGTGTGCAATTTGCACAAGTTGGCTACAAATACTGCATACCCTCTTTAAAACATATAATAAAAACCTAGAAGACTTGAGGGTTTTGTAATGCCTTCAAAATCTTTAATCGACCGTTTCTGACAATGTACTGTAACTCAAATCCTGTAATTAATGATACCACCCGTCGCTACAAAACTAAATTCACCAAAGAAAATTGGGTTGTTCGTAAATGACAAGCCTGTTATCGACATTTTGTATTTATGCATTAGCTGGCTAATGATTTACTGCATTAATTAGACAATTAGAGAATTATGTACTTTACAAACCGAAGTATTTACTCTGCAGTTGGAGTGAAATTTGATATTCAATGTTTAACACGATTTCCTTTGTTAACTCAAATATATTGCTTGTGTGAAAAGTCTTTGGCATTTAGCGTTAATTAAAAATAAATAGTATTTAAACACTTAAAAAATTTATTACTTTAACTTGATAACTTATAAACAATGGTTAATTGTGCAATCATGCAATCACTCGTAGTTTCCAACTGCGGTATTCTAGTTTGTCTGGGATCACTCTGTTAGTGTTTCGTAGCAACAGTGATAGCATTTATTTACAAGTTTAAATCAGGAACTATTTATTTATTTGTTCCAACGTTTTAGTAGTCTGCTACCTGAAATTTAAACAGACCTGGCTTTCCTACAGAAAGTAACCGTCAGTAAGGCATGTGTGTGTGTGTGTGTGTGTGTGTGTGTGTGTGTGTGTGTGTGTGTGTGTGTATGTGTGCTGTGTTTGTGATGTTGATGTCCGTGTTACGTTTCCCTTCTAGAACCAGGACCATCGGTAGCCGGATATCCTAGTCGTCAAGGAAAAACGCTAACGGATTTGCCTTATCAGCCTGGATATCGGCAGCCGGACATCCAGATGTTGAAAAGGCAATGTAAGTATGTGAATGGTGTTTTGTGTTTGTGCATTGTTTCAGAGGTGTTTTGTGTGTTTATGTGTGTGTGTGTGTGTGTATGTGTGTGAGGCTTGTGTGTATGTGTGTTGTGTATGTGATGTTAGTATCCCCCTTTAAAACAGGACCATCGGAAGCCGGATATCCCAGTCGTCAAAGAGGAACGCTCAACGGATATTGCCTTATCAATCCGGACCATCGGCAGCCGGAAATCCAGATGTTGAAAAGGCAATGTAAGTGTGTGAATAGGTTGTGTTTGTAAAGTGTGTGTGTGTGTGTTTGTGCGCGGGCTTGAGGGCGTGTGTTTTGTGTGTGTGTGTGTGTGTGTGTGTGTGTGTGTGTGTATGTATGTGTGTGTATGTGTGTGTGTGTGTCTGTGTGTGTAAGAGTTGTGTATATGTATGTTGTGTTTGTGATGTTGATGTCCGTGTTACGTTTCCTCTCTAGAACCAGGACCATCAACAGCCGGATATCCGAGTCGTCAAGGAAGAACGCTAATGGATTTGCCTTATCAGCCCGGACGATCGGCAGCCGGAAATCCAGGTGTTGAAAAGGCAATGTAAGTATGTGAATGCTGTTTTGTGTTTGTGCATTGTTAGTAGGTAAATAGGGCCGGCCCTAATTCAAAACGCGACAGACGTATTTTCCATGTGTAAAATACGTCTGTCACGTTTTGAATTAGGATCGGCCCTATATAATTTCAATGTAAAATAGTTGTGAAAACATTTGAATGTAAAATAGTTGTGAAAACATGAATTCTTCTATGCTTTCAATGTAAAAATACGTCTGTCACGTTTTGAATTAGGACCGGCTTTATATTACTTTCAATGAAACACACACGTATGTTGAAAAAATGTAAGTGCAGAGAAGAATGTGTAGCTGTTTTGAATTCGGTTTTCTAGCGAGAAGTTACACGTGCACCGTTTTGAATTAGGATCGGCGTTATATACTTTTAATGTAAAATGTGAAAACCTGAATTCTTTTCAAATGTAAAATACTTGTGGGCACGTTTTGAATTAGGATCGTCTTTATATTACTTTCAATGTAACACACGTATGTTGAAAAATGTAAGTGCAGAGAAAATGTGTGTAGATGTTTTGAATTTGGTTTTCTAGCGAGACAGTATGACAGATGCAAAAAAATATCGCATTCAAGTCAATTGTGTTTTTTAATTAAAGTGGATTCTGATTTATGTTTAGAGGCTGCAAATACACATGGGCCGGTTTTAATTCAAAATGAGTTCACTCTTGTGATAGGTTGAAAAGTGGGTTGGCAAAGTACGCAGATGGTGGTAATCTGCTATATAAGGAGATTGCTCTAATATTAATTTAATTAGTCAAAGAAAAGCAATATGGATTTTAATACTCTTAATAAAATCACATATCGCAAACCTTATGTAAATTTAAAAGATCTTGTAGTGAATAAGAGGTTTGAAGGTTTAAAAGTGGAAACAATCAAGACAAAATATGGAGAAAGAGTATTAGTGGAAACAGAAGAGTTCAAGAGTATATTGCCATTGAGATATTTTGAATACCTTCAAGCACATGGAGTGAAACAATTAAATGAAAGTATTGGCTCGAACAAACACGTATACATAACTAGTAAGGATCGATCGGTCTAACTGTCAACATAGAATTTTCAGAATAATATGTCACTAATTTAAGAAATTAGTTTATTATTATAACACATCTAAGTCGATTGTATAAAGAATGATGTATCAAATTAAAGTGGGTTCTGATTTATGTGCGTTTTACTTTGAGTTTACTACCTTGTTTATAGAAAGTCTTGTTTCAAAGAGAAACTTTTATAAAATACTTTTTATTTTACAAATTGTTGAATATATTGATCTAACTATTTATAAATGAAAAGTATTTATTAACTCCGTTCTTGAAGTATCTGCTGCTCCCTCGCTGTTAGTTCCTCTCTTTTTGCTTTATTATTTCTAGTTCCAAATCTATACGACGCAGTAGCTTCTCTCCACGCTTTTAAATGCGTTAAGCAACTCTACTGTGTCATCTTCGTAGGATTTGTCATCTTCACCGCAAACAGCCATATTAGATTCTGTACATAACTTTTCATAGTCAACATGTTTTTGCCTGATCTGTGAGCATAACATAAAAGATTATTGTAGGTTCACCTTTTCTTTTGTATACTACCTGATGTTTCTGAGAGGACCAGAGTGTGTCAACGATCCTACGATAGCCTCAGAATTTCCAGAATGGTTTTTGATCTAATGTAACTTATAAATTAGTACTGTTTTAAAACACATGTATAAATGTGAAAAAGCACTTACCGTGATATATCTATTACGTCACTATCAAAAATAGCATCAGTGTTGAATTGAGGCGAAGAACAGCCGAAAACTTCTTTAATCACGTCTTCGTCAGAATGTAATATAAATTGCTCTAGAACTTTTACGTTGGTATTATTACAATTTTTGATTGATGACAAGTTACTCATTTTTTTTTAAAAGTTGCTAGTAATAGTAACTAATAATTATACAAGAGATCTGATTGAATACTGTTGGTAAAAATCTACGTGAAGTATTTATATTAAATAATAAACTGATCTGTTAGAAAAATTAAAAATTTGCATCGTTTTCTGAAAAAATTCAGCTCTGTAATCTATTCTAATGAACAAAACAGTATGTAAGCGAATATAATTATACCTCAGCA
Organism: Platerodrilus igneus; assembly: GCA_036346225.1. Taxonomy (NCBI): domain Eukaryota; kingdom Metazoa; phylum Arthropoda; class Insecta; order Coleoptera; family Lycidae; genus Platerodrilus; species Platerodrilus igneus. The sequence continues at coordinate 9,492,610 of JARFIW010000453.1, forward strand.
GAAATAATGAATTAGTTTCATTGTCTGAAAAGAAATTGAAATGAATGCACATAATAATAAAACCCTAAAATTAATTAATTTCGTTTTAGATTACCGCTGACATAACTTATGCTGTATAAGAAATTTTTTAAAGGTACTGCTCAGCAGAAATAATGAATTAGATTCATTGACTGAAAAGAAATTGCAATGAATGCACATAATAAAAACCTAAATTAGATTAATTTCGTTTTAGATTACCGCTGACATAACTTATGCTGTATAAGAAATTTTTTAAAGGTACTGCTCAGCAGAAATAATTAATTACATTCATTGACTGAAAAACAGAAAATTGCAAGAAGGCGCATAATAAAACCTAAATTAGATTAATTTCGTTTTATTTAAAAATTTGCATCGTTTTCTGAAAAAATTCAGCTCTGTAATCTATTCTAATGAACAAAACAGTATGTAAGCGAATATAATTATACCTCAGCAGAAATAATAAAACCCTAAAATTAATTAATTTCGTTTTAGATTACCGCTGACATAACTTATGCTGTATAAGAAATTTTTTAAAGGTACTGCTCAGCAGAAATAATGAATTAGATTCATTGACTGAAAAGAAATTGCAATGAATGCACATAATAAAAACCTAAATTAGATTAATTTCGTTTTTAGATTACCGCTGATATAATTTATATGCTGTATAAGAAATTTTTAAAGGTACTACACAGCAGAAATAATGAATTACATTCATTGACTGAAAACAGAAAATTGCAAGAAGGCGCATAATAAAAACCTAAATTAGATTAATTTCGTTTTATATTACTGCTAGCATAATTTATTTTCCATAAAAATTAACAAAAATTCACGCACTGGAAAATGTTTTTCTTCAGATTAATTTTTCGTTTAAAAATAATGCAATGCAAATAAATCCCTTTAAGTAGTAATATTTATAGAATAAGTTTTTTAGATTACCGCTGACACAATTTACATGCATATATATATAGGTAAATTGTGCGAAAATTCTTTAAAGGTACTGTTATATAATAAAACTGCAGAATGTTTTTTAATACTGGGTTTTAAAAACCATGAGTTGCGTGTACATTATTAAACAAGACGGTTTAATCTGAGACATTTTTTTCAAATTTGCTTTGTTTTTATTTAAAAATATTTCAATGTAATCATAAAAATAGCTCTGTAATGATAATGTATTTTCTGTACACATAATAAATCAAAGGTCGTATAAAAACATTTTTGTAGTAAACGCATACGGAAATGAAAATGATGTTGAATGCATTCCTCAAAGGTCGTATAAAACATTTTTGTAGTAAACGCATACGGAAATGAAAATGATGATGAATGCATTCCTTTTTGCAGTTGTTTTGCCAGAGTTTGCATTAAATATGTAAATATTGGAATTGCTTGCATAGCGAATTTATTTATTATAGACACGTACTGAATGCAACTGTGCAATTTTTTAGACTGCATGCACAACTCAAGCTTGAAAATCGTCTTGAATAGAAAAACGTAAATAAAGGCGATTTTTAACAATTGCATTCAAGCAATTCGTTATGCAATTATTTCGATTTGTATGCTATTTTCTTTTACAGTTGTTTTGCTTACGCGTTTTCCGTAAACTCAGATGAATGAACCTTTTGCAGTTGTTTTGCTTACGTCAGATGATATTTTATATAAATAATAATAAATAGAGAAAATACTTGTATTATTAAGTAGTGTATTTTGATTTTATATAGAATCATGAATGCTGAAACCGTATCCGAGATTAGTAGCTCAATTTTGAGATTAACTGTAAAATGCGTGAATCTAATTAAATCAGTGAATGAAATAACGAAACACATTTTAATTATCAAAGCAAATATTAGTATATTGAAGCTTGCTATTAAAAATAAGGTATACGAAGACAATAAACAAGAAAATCCTAGTAGGCTGGAATCTAATTTAGCAAATCTTAAAAGCTACCTTGTACGATTGAGGCACTTGAAACGTACTTTGGAATATCGTGGTAAAGGTGTTGATGCAACGCTTACTAGAGGTCATACTCAAAAAATTTGATTTGGCATGATGTACAATCATGTTTTGGAAGTCGAATAATTACGGGACTTATTACCAATTTAAATTATAGAGATCCTCTAGTGTTCTTAGACAAGGCGTTCGCTAGTTTTAAACGCAAGATTGTTGCTTGCTTAAAAAAGTCAATGTTGAAAGTTAATGTAATATTTGCCGCTAACTTTGTTAAGCCTACAACTGGTGAAATAGATTTGAAAACGTTTCCTACTGCAAATCGTCACATCGATATAAATACCAATCTCAAGCTGTGGTATAAGGAGAACGTATTGAACAAGATTTCGAAGCGATTAGAAGAATTTTGCGAGAAAGATTCTGGTTGGGCAATCCAAGAAGTTTTACACTTGAAGGTAAATATAAACAATCATGATCCACTTAAAGGAGGGTGTTCAACGTTTGTACCGGTTCCGGACTTTATAAAAAGAAAAAGCTGTGGTAAATGTAATAAATAACGATCAACATTGCATTCTTTGGAGCTTGGTTTCCGCTTTATATCCTGCTAAACAAAATAGTCAGAGAATATCTAGCTATCCACATTTTGATACAGTATTACGCTACAATTCAATTCAGTTTCCAATCGCATTAAAAGACATAAAAAATTGAGAAGCTTAACAATCTCGCAATTAACCTATATTGTATAGAAAATACTAAAATACTACCATTTTGTTTAAGTGAAAATTTTAAAAATTGAACCTATTAATCTGTTAGTTTTAAATAATGATTCCTTACAATATTCTCGTCCGACAAATGCTGATGAGAATCACTTTCATTTTACTTGGATTAAGGATATGTCAAAATTATTTGCAAAACAGTTGTCTTCACATGAACATAGAAAATTTTTTGTTATAGATGTTTAAATAATTTTAGTACAGCAGCATTACTTAAGCGTCATTCGAATTATTGCGAAAAACAGAATACTTGCTCAATAAGATTACCCGAAGAATCTGAAAAGTATCTAACGTTTAAACATTTCCACTATCAAGAAAAAGTATCATTTGTAGTTTATGCAGATCTCGAATGTATATTAGAACCATGCAATGAGTCGGAGGTAATACTAAACACAGTCTCTTACCAAAGGCATATACCCTTTAGTGTAGCATATTATTTGAAATGCTCGTATGATAATAAATATTCCAAATTTCAATTGTATCGCGGAAAGGATTGTATAGAATGGTTTGTTGCTCAATTGAAACTGATTTCAGAAACGACTAATAAAATTTTCTGTAACCCAAAACCTATGAATCCTTTAACAGAAGAACAAAAGTTAGCATTTAAATTTGCCCTTCACTGTCACATTTGCAATAAACCTTTTAGTATAGATGATATTAGAGTTCGCGATCACTGTCACTTTACAGGCGAATTTCGAGGAGCGGCTCATCAAGATTGCAACATCAATTATCATAATTTTTATATGATACCGGTAGTTTTCATAACTTATCAGGCTACGATTCGCATTTCATTATTAAAAAATTGCGTTAGGGTTTTCAGGTTTGGTAAGAATTCTACCAATAAATAAGGAAAAATACATATCTTTTACAAAATATGTAAATGGTACGAAAGTTACTTTTAGATTTATCGATTCATTCAGGTTTATGGCATCTAGCATCGAAAATTAGCTTCATACTTAGATGATAATAAAAATCCATCACCAGGAAAATTGTAACACCGATAATGAGTTTCAGTTACTTACGCGTAAAGGTATATTTCTCTATGATTACATTAACTCTTGGGATAGGCTCAATGAAACCGATTTACCCTGTAAAACAGCATTCTTTAATCGTTTGCGCAATGAAGAAATCTCAGATGAAGACTACAATCATGCTAAACACGTTTGGCAAACATTTAATATAAAAACACTAGGGACTATTCAGACTTATATTTAAAACAGATGTACTGCTCTTGTCTGATATATTAGAAAACTTTAGAAAAACTTGTATGTTCACGTATAAGTTAGATCCGCTTCACTACTTTACGGCTCCTGGTTTAGCTCTAGATGCGATGTTAAAACGACGAACGTTAAACTCGAGCTGCTTACTGATATTGAAAAATAATGTTTTTAGAACGGGGAATTCGTGGCGGTGTTTCTCAATGTTCGAATTGATATGCTAAAGCAAATAACAAATATATGAATGCAGATTATGATCCAAATTTCGATTCTAAATATTTAATGTATTTTGATGTTAATAATTTACATGGGGCTGCAATGTCTGAATATCTTCCATATGGAGAATTTGAATTTTAGATGGTACCAGTCCAGATATAGTACGTTTAGACATACTTAATATTCCCGATGATTCTGATGTAGGATATATTTTTGAATGCGATTTACACTATCCAGTATCTTTACATGAAATTCACAGTGACTTACCTTTAGCGCCTGAACATATGATACCGCCAGTACCTTCTAATAAATCAAACTTAAAGAAATTACTTACAACTTTATATCCAAAACTCAACTATATTATTCACTACAAGAATTTAAAATGTATTTAAGCTACGGTTTAGAACTGAAAAAGATTCATAAGGTTCTTCGGTTTAAACAAGCTCCTTGGTGAAAAGAATACATTGATTTGAATACGAAATTAAGACAACAGTCAAAAACAGTTTCGATATATGCTTTTATAAAATATGATAAATTCGGTTTATGGAAAGATGATGGAAAACGTACGGAAAAGGAAAGATGTGAAATTAGTGACCAAATGGGAAGGACGGTTTGGAGCTCGTAGTTACATAGCGAAGCCTAATTTTCATAGTTGCACTGTGTTAGACAAAGATCTAGTCTTAATAGAAATGAATAAATTAGAGGTTTACTTAAACAAACCCATTTATGTAGGTTTCTCTATTCTAGATATTTCAAAACCTATTTATATGAATTTCACTATAGTTATATAAAATCGCAATTTGCTAACAAAGCAAAGCTGCTGTACACAGATACGGATAGTTTGATATACGAGTTTAGCGTTGAAGATATTTACTCTTATATCAAACAAGATATTCATAGATTTGATACTTCCGATTACGACCCTCATAACAAATATCATATTCCATTATCAAATAAAAAAGTTCCTGGTATTATGAAAGATGAAAACAATGGTGACATCATGCTAGAGTTTGTAGGACTTAGATCTAAAATGTACACGTATAGAGTTCAGGATAGGATAATAAAAAGTCGAAGGATCTTCCTTAGCAAGTATTAAGCAAATTTCTTTTGATGATTATAAGAATGCTTTGTTTTATAAACAGACTGTACAGAAACAGCAATGTTTAATTAGATCAGTCAAACATGATGTCTGTACTATTAAACAAAACAAAATTGTTCTTAATCCAAGTGATGATAAAAGAATTCTTAGTACCTTAACCACTGATACTAAACCTTGGGGTATAACTATACATACAGAGATGACTTGTAAAGCTTCAACCACTGGCTCAAATAAAGAATGCAATTTATTTTATCTAGATTAACATATAATATTTTTTAGTTATAAAACTTCAGTGTTATGTTTATACCTGCACAAGTACACCGATTTTCGTTTTTGGATGTATCTAAAAATAGGATACCTTTCAATCTGCCCGAGTTTTGAACTATATATATAGTAGTAGTAGTAGTAACCGTTCTGTTTAAAAAAATCCAGTTTGTTACTAACATACCAGTTAGTTTATTTGAGAAATGTATAACAAAAACTTTTATTTAAAATTGTCAATGTTTATGGCTGTTTACTAAATCACTTAATAATTCAAACATGTAAAAGATATTGTAAAAACATGTAAAAAATATTAATAAATAGACTGTGATTGCTAAATGATTTATTGTTTTTTCATAATTTGTAAAGGTACAGTAATAATAATAATAAAGTAATTATAATATTCTTATGCTGTTTGAGAGTGGATTGTATTTGACTATCTTATCATGAAGTATAAGGCAATGACAAGATGTATTTGGTAAAACGTTTCTGCTAGTTTCAAATTCTAATCTAATATCGACAGTACCAGATTTTAACGCTTCGTTTTGTCTAGAACAATCTATGACTACTAATGGTGCAATACTTCGTAAATCTTGAGGATTAAAAAGTGGTTCATTTTCCTTTTCGTAGTATGATTGCTGAAACTGAGCATACATCTCATATAACAACGCAGTCTGTTTATTCTCGAACCTCAAATTTAAGTTATCGTACGGGAAAATTTCTGAATTTAAATATAGTTTCATGTTGGTTAAATAGCAATGATCAAAACGACTGTAGTTGCTCATGTATCTATTTTTTCGGTTGGTTTGGAAACCAACAATCACAAATCTTGGTTTTTCTAATTGTGTTGTTGTTTTAATGTTCCATGTATGACGTTTCGTTTCTTGTAGAAGTTGATATTCATGCAACTCCCATCCTCTAAACGGAATATGCAAATCCTGATTTTGTGCAACGCATTCTATTAAATTAATTCGTTGAGTATCATCAACGGCTACATGCGGCATTTTCCATAAAACTTTGTTTAAAACAACTTTTATTTCTTCATCGGGTGTAGGATTAATTATAGCATTAGTATCAAAACTAGAACGTAGTAAGACTAACTCATGACGGAGGTTTAAAATAATTTTTTTAAAATCCTCGCATAATCCGAGAACCATTGAAAGGTTTATTGCAACATTAAAATTCCCATTAGCATCAACTATTTGTGAATCATCCATAGGAAACCACCCAGCGTTTTGTAAATGTTTACTTTGATTGCTATTATATGAAACATATCCCTTCATTATAGACGTTAATCCAGGATTCCGAACACGATCTACAATGATACCACCAATCTCATATCTAATTTCATCAAAAGCAGCAAAATTCCATTATTTACAAACTTTGCTGTCTGAGACGGTGTTCCATCTGTTTTAATTAATTTGCCTTCTATGTACAGCATGCTCTTTGATGGTAAGGTGTATACATCTTGTTGTTGTATAGGGATTCGAATTTCATCATTATTGTTTAAAGATGTGTTAGCATAAGGTTGATGAGTATGTTTTTCAATATTAACAATTGCATTGTCGAAGTAAACTTTTCACGCACGTTCAGTATTTCACTATTCATTCTACTTTTTTTTAATTAAATGCAGTCCTAACGATTGTAGAAACTGCCGGTTTTGTGTTGTTAGCGGTCTTGAAACAATCAATCGAGTGTCGATTGCTTTGAAATTTCCAGCATTTATATCAATTCTTGACATGTTGCGTGCATTATACTTAATACCCATGGCTATTGCAGATTTTTTAAATGCAACCTTACAGTTAGCAGTTCTCCTCTGAAATTAACTAAATTTCCATCTTGATCTAACACTTTAACTATTATTTCATTTATTATACGTGACCTGATTGGTAGATATATAATCGTAGGTGGACACTCGACAATTTTAAAACCTGCAGGTACTTGAGGAAAAATTCGTGTATTACATGGGCTGGTTTACTATTTAAATAGGATCCACTTGCAATATTACAATCGATTAAAACTGCATTCACTTTACAAATGTTGATCGCGTAGTCTGCTTGATGCGTGACAAATGCTAGCAATTTTCGCGGATTGAAACCAAGTAGAGAACCAATTGAATCCTTTTGGTAAAATCCACATCTAGACTACATTTAATACTACATTTAAGTGTATTATTGTCAGCTGTAATTTCTATATACACTGGCGTCTTTCTAGCGCTTCGTGATTGATCCATACGACCACGCCATCTTTTATCACCTAAAGCTTTTGAAGATATTTATTAATTTCTCTAATCTCATAAGCACCTTCAGGTATTTCTATGAATTCTCCGTTAGATCCATAATAAAATTTATTATTTATTCCTTTTCTATGTTTGGAATTGTGTTATAAGACTCAAAATTTGTTAATCCTAATACGTACTCCGAATCATTATCCAAGTTTATAGGCGGATTAAAATTGCTTGTTAAAACTGAAGTGTTTCCCGTTAGAGTAAAAGTGTACGACATAACAACTTCGTACGCAGTTCTATGCACTACTTAGAAATTGTAAGCATAAATGACCGCAAAACACAGTACCGTACGATTGTTCTTGGTTAATGTTATAAAGAATTTTACATTTACCCCGCTATTCAAATAACTTATCAACTCTGTTGGCGGTCGCAGGTTTCCGTAGCTGTCATAGTAAATAGCGCTACTACCGTACTTTTTGTAAGAGGTCCAATGCGTGCCTAAACCTTCTATTCCATCTAAATTAATTATACCACATTCTTTTAAATTAACTTTCTTGGGAAGATTGTTTCTCATGAACACTCCACGGAAATATGGTACTTCTAATTGCTTAACAAACTTTATTAATTCTACATTGCTTAGTGCTCGATTAGGTAAAATCAAGTTGCGTTCCTTTGAGGTTTTGCAGGGCTAAAAAGACCAAAACCTTTTTTATAAGGTTTGATGTACATGCCGTTTCCGACTGCAATGTCCTCCATTGCCTTGTTATTGCGTTGTTTTTCAGCTAGTTGTTCCTTAGCTATTTTAGTATCTGAAACTGCTTTTGCAACAGCAGCTGCACCTCCAGTAAGAGTACCAAGAGCGCTTAGGCCTGCAAAATTGGTATTAGTGGTAGAAAACCTCCTGTTTTAGGAATTGATATAATACGAGCTGATTTAATATGCTTCTTTTGTTTTGCTGTATTGGCGGCCTTAATTGCTATGTTGATTGCATCCATAATATTAGATCCTTTAGTCTTTTTTAAAGCTGTACGTGCTTGTTTGATAATACTTTTAATACCTAGCGTACTTCTTATTTTACGTTTCTTTATCAGTTTTCTTATTTTATTGATATTTTTGTTCTCAGTGATGCACAGGCACCCATACCAAGTTTTACTTTAGCTTTCATTGCGGTAGCTACTCCAAATGCTGCTACTTTTTCACCTAAAGACGAGTCACCAGAATTTAGTCTTTCTGTAGCTAACTGAGCTAACTTCGAATCTGCTTGATGACGTTTAGATAGATCCTTTTCTTTGGTGTATGCAATATCGTGCTCCTTACAAGCCTCGTCTAACTTGTTTATTCCCTTGTCTCCCCGAGCTAACCGTTCGATTAGTTTTGTACCCGGACCGCAAAATTTGTAACCCGGAATATGCGCTTCAAATGGTAAATTGTTAATTACAGTATTTAATAGTCCGTTCCCAGTAGTTTTAGAATTATTATTATATGTAATCATTAGCGGACAACTATCCTCTCAAGCTGTGCAGTAAATAAATAAAATATTATAAATTAATGATTCTTTATATACTCGCCGTTTCTTATATATATATATATATAATTCCACTTTTTTTACAAATCGAATTTAGTACTTGCAAACATGCGTGTTGTGAAACAATCAACACCTTTAACCATAAACAATAATGACATTGGCGTGCAATCCTTAGCTAAAAAGAAAAAACATAGTGTTCTTCTGCCTTCATCTATTCGATTGTTTAGTTGTTGGTCCATCAAATTGCGGTAAAACTAACGTTATGATTGGGCTGATAGAACATCCTAATGGTTTAAAGTTTGAAAACGTATATGTTTATTCTAAATCACTTTATCAACCAAAGTATCAATACCTTGAAAGTCTACTGCAACCAATAAAGGGGATCAAATATTATACATTTTCCAGTTCTGATAATATTATATCACCATCTGATGCTCGAAATAATTCTATATTTGTTTTTGATGATGTAGCTTGCGATAAACAAGGTATCATTAGGGAATACTTTAGTATGGGGCGTCATAAACAAGTAGACAGTTTTACCTTTGTAAAGTTATACTCGTATACCTAAGCACTTACTACGTGATAATGCTAATCTTTTAGTTTTATTTAAACAAGATGATTTAAACTTAAAACACATATATGACGATCACGTCAATACTGACATGAAGTATGATAAATTCCGTGAAATATGTGCTGCTTGTTGGCAAGACAAATACGGTTTCTTAGTTGTAGACAAAGATAGTGATCCAGATCAAGGAAGGTACCGAATAGGTTTTGATCACTTCATACATATTTAAACCTTGAGAGACGCAAGTATCGTTAGTATCGAAGAATTTTTTTACTACAATAAACTTTTACGCAATGAACAAGGAGGCGATAAAACTTAAAAGAATTTTAATTAAGAAAAGAAACATTGTAAAAACAAATTGCGTCAGTTAAAAGATAATGAAGTCGTCCAAGTGGAATCAATCTTACCCATAACATCACGATTAGAAACTATTGCTAATAAACTGGATGGGGAAAGTGCGGTAAAGAAAAAAATTTAAAGAAGAAGAAGAACTGCCTCATAGCAGTGTAAAAAAATTAAACCTAAATTGCTAGAAAGGAACGTTAACTATATTGATTCCCCGGTTATTGCTCAGCATATACCAAATATAAAAATGATGCCATAGAGGTAGATGATGATGATGATGATGATGTTGAGAATGAATATGAAGCAGAAATTAATCGAAATGCACAAGAAGCCCATGAATATATTCAAAGCTTTGCCGATTCACCTGGTATGACACATTATCTCGAACAGCTACATCCGCTACCTCGAGAATATATTTACAATATGTTTAAAGATGTTAAGAACGAATTTGATCATAAATATGGTATTAGGTTTAACCCTGATTCAGATGGTCTTATGATAGGCAATTCGAATTTCGCGTTGGATGATGAAAATGTTCTAATAAATGATTTGAAATATAAAGGTACTCCTGGATTATACGAACTACTGTTTAAAAATATCCTGTCGGGTACAGTCATCAAGATCTAAAGTCGTACCTTGATATTGTAAAAGAACAAATGCTAATAGAAGATATTATTCTGAAACAGAACAAATTCAGGGTAATACTTCATATAAGTACAAAACATAATATCTACATTAAACATACTTCCCAAACACCCCGTAGACCTAGAACATTACCCTATAGAAAGCGTCTTGGAGACGGTATGACAATGGAAGTATCAAATAACGCTATAGATTATTTATATTGGAATGATCCCAATGAACTTGTTGATAGATTACGACTTTTAGTTTCATCTCAGACTGCTGGACACACAGGTCACGGCAACGAAATAAATTCGATCATTGAAGAATTGCGTGAGGCTAAAGTAATTAGATGATATGACAATTGACAAATTTGGAAGGCACTTACATAACCGTAAAATAGATATAACTGAACAGGAATATGAAAATAAAAGTGAAGGTTTTGAAACCTTGATTGAGTACAAGTTACATATGCTACATTACACGGTAGTAGCAACGTTTTACTCTAATACATTTCTCGACGGTGACAAGACATTCCTTATTTTCAACATTAAACATAATTATGAATTTCCTTATGAGGAAGCAGTCATTGAGAATATTAAAGGATACCCGCAAGACATTGAAATTCTTATAAACGAAAAAGTTATGTAATTGCACAGTTACAAGGATTTTTGCTTAAACGTATGGATGTAATCAGCTTTCGTGACAGCGGTGCTATCATAAACAATACCACAATGTTTCTTGATTTTATATTAAAAGTTCCTTTCAAAGCAAGTGGAGCCCACGACATTCAAACATAGAAGTATTTCATTAATTGTATTTAATAAATCCTGATTATAAAAAAAGTATTATGATAGTTGCTCAATCAAAAGTGAAAGAGGATATAGTAAATGAACTTCATAAACCAGCAAGAATAAATTTCAAGAGACGCAAAGTGATAGTAAAAGGTTTAAATGACCTTCTTCAGACCGATTTGATTGAAATGCTACCATATTCGCAAACAAACAAAGGATTTAAATACATTTTAGTAGTTATTGATTGTTTCTCCAAATACGTATGGGCTGTACCACTTAAAAGTAAAACGGGTATTGATGTTACTGCTGCAATGAAAACAATTTTAAATAAATTTAAAAATCCGCCAAGAAATTTGCAGTCTGATTTTGGTAAAGAATATTATAACAAACACTTTCAATCCTTAATGCAGACATATGGCATAAACCATTATAGTGTTTTTTCTACAAAGAAAGCATGCATTGTAGAACGTGTAATTAGAACTTTAAAGGGAAAAATGTATCTGTGAGTACTTACTCCTATGTTAATACCTTTTGACATAGGTTTCTTTTTGAGCCGTGTTTTTCAACAGCAACACACATCAAAGTTCAAAATGAAGCCAGTACGCGAATTTCTGATATTTTTGTGTACAAACATTACATGCATTTAAATCCGCTCTATAAATTTTCTAACGCTAAAGGACACTTGCATTTCTAGCGTTAATAAAATTTGTTCACATAAAAACTCCATTCTCATGCATAAATTCAAGGACATTTGTATATTGTATATGCATGTAGAATCTTATGTAATTGTTATTTTCAATTATATGTTAATGTAAATATTTCTTGCAGCCAATGTAAAAACAAATACACATTTGATGTCTCTATGCATTAACCAAACAAAAGGTGACAGTTCATTTACATTTCCACTGCTCCACCCGTAGGTACTACATTGGCCAGGAGGCGAGTTTTTTGTTGCCTGGAAATTTAGAATTTTGCCGAACCCTTGCCGTTCCAGGCAAGGTAGGGATCTTTAACGTGCGTGACAACAGTCACACGGGACCTACATTTAACCTCTCATCCGAACGAGGGCGTAATTTTTGTGAAAAATGCTCACCCGCCATTTTTCAAGCAGTCGGCCGTGTCGGGATTTGAACCCGGGACCTTGGGATCCGTTGTCTTACCCTTACTACATTGATCCACGGCGACGCCACAAAAGGTGACCCCACAAAAATACAAAATCGTGAACTGAGCACCCACAGGTATGCAAATCAAAGTTGCACCTAACAAACTTACAACGAACGTATGACGGACCATGCAAAGTTATACGAATAGACGATGAAACAGTCATCATCGAAAAACAAGACAAGAAAATCACTGCTTCAATCGACAGAGTAAAACCAGCATATATGGAAAACGAACCGGCTCAAAAAGAAACCTATGTTAAAAGATATTAACATAGGAGTAAGTACTCACAGACACGTTGTCGCCTGGGATTTGCAGGTAACAGTTTTGTTGGATCGATATCAGTATACGGTGCTCTACGTCGATCGACGCCGGTGCCATGTACTGTGCGAGTTTCCTTATCGGTAATACAAGGCGTGAAACAGCATACTGATGGCGTATTCTTCATAAAAACGTCGGAACTGGTGCGGGTTGTAGTATTTACACGTCCAGACAACTAGGTCCGCTTCAATGATGGCGTGCGGTGAAGACGGGGACGTCACGGACGACTCGGACATCCGGTCTCGGTGAATCGCATTTAGCAGTAGATGTTGATACCAAAATGTTTTACGAGGTAACTTCTTTTGGTGGAAGTCCGGACCTTGGTGGTAGGATTTGGTGCACCTTGTCGGCAAGACGTGGAGTGTCCACATTAATGCATAACGCACAATCTTCTAGTTTAACTTCCAGGCATTGATGACCGCGATAAAAGGTTAAACTCAGAAGATCAGAAGCTATTGCTTGCTCCTGAACTACAGAAGCTTGACGCGACGCTCTCAGCGTCGCTGTAGTGCCTTGTAACTCTAAAGTTATTCGGCTTGTAGATATTGTTGTTTCTTGATTTGTTGTGTTGTTTCTATCGGTTGATCTTCTTAATTTGATGAATAAAATATATAAATTTGTAGAACTGGATCCCAAAAGATCTGCTCCTGGGATCCTCTTGATTTGGTGCAGTGAGCAGTTTCCCGGATCTTCGCCTTAGTTGTCCTCCTACTACACAGTATTCCCGATCCTGGGTCCACTGACCTGTGGTTTTTGACTGACAGGACTGGCTACTCGCCACAGGCCGCTCCATCGTCAGGTAGCTCGTCTAAACAGGACTGACGGATGTGCATCCCCGACGACTTCACTTGTGTACCCATTCCTCGGCACCCCGCATAGCTGGAGAACTCCTTCAGGACGTCACCGTTCCGCTGCTCACCTTTGAACGCCCGAAGGCGGTGGTCTGAATACGCGAGTTGCTGCCTCGTCGGCGTCTGGGCAACAACTCGCTTGCTCCTGGTTATTGCCTATCAATTTATATCCAACAACAAACGAAAGTTCGCCTCCTTGATGATTATAATCAATGTTTATATTGCAATAATCGGAATTCCCGTGCGAGTCTATTCGATTTTAATGTGTATTTATTGGCGAGTCTATTATTTAGGGGCGTTCACGTTTGCGTTTCTATGACGCCTATGAAGTTTATTAGATGCAACTTGGGTCGCATACCTACATTCTCCCTTTCTGGTGACTGCATTTGTCACGATAGAACGTGATGCATCGCCTTGGAAAGTGTCCTCTTCTGCCATTTCTTGTCGTGGATGGAGTACTACTTGGATGGTTGTGACTCGTGTTGTTTGCTTTAAATGGTTCGTTTTTCCATATATGCTGGTTTTACTCTGTCGCTTGAAACGGGGATCTTTTGGCTTGTTTTTCAATTATGACTGATTCTATGGTCTATTCCAATAACTTTGTATGATCCTTCATACGTTCGTTGTAAAGCATTTTTGTTTCCTCTGCAGTGTAGGAAAATGTGGCTTGATTATTTCAAGTGCCGAACGTGAGTTCTGCTAATGTAGCGTTCAAATCTTCCTTCCAAGCATTTCGTATTCTGAGTAGAACTAAGGTAATGCTTGTATCCATTGCTTGTTTCGTGGCATATCAGTGCAGGTTTTAGTTGTAGGTGAAATCGTTCCACCATGCCATTGGATTGCGGATGATATGCTGTTGTGTGGATTTTTGTAAATTCGGTCAAGATTTCTAGCTCTTTAAATAGTTGTGATTCAAATAGCCGGCGTTGATTTGTTGTGATTCTAAGTGGTACGCCAAATCGCGTGATCGAGAGTTTGATGAATTCTTTGGCTGTTGTTTCAGCATCGATGTTTTGCAGAGGTGTTGCCTCTGGCCATCTGGTAAAATGGTTGATGCATGTAAGTATATATCGGTTGCCCTCTAATATAGGTAATGGTCCGACGATATATATGTGTACATATTCGAATCTTGCAGATTGTGGTTTGAAATTTTGTGTATTTGAAACCACATGTTTTGTGACTTTGGATTTCTGGCATTGCATGCAACTTCGTACCCAGGCGCGGCAGTCTGACTTGATGCCAGGTCAAACAAATTTATGGGTTACCAGTTTCGTGGTTGCCTTTATTCCTGGATCTGCTAAGTTGTGGATGCTTGCGAAAGCTTTTTTCGTAACTCTTTTGTAACGTAGGGGCGTGCTATTCGGGTTGAAACGTCGCAGAAAATGCATGCTCAGAGTTCGGTACGTATTTGAATCAGTTTGAAGGTTAAACTGGTTTTGTTTTTCTCTGAACTTTTTGAATTCTTCGTCATTTTGTTCTGATTTGAATAGCTGTTTTTAGTCGATGCTATCAACTCTTGACAGTGCGTCTGAGATGATGTTTTCTTTCCCCGATGTGTGTTCGATATTTGTTGAATATTGGCGTATGTAATCAAAATATCTAGATTGTCTGGGAGTATGTTTTTCTAGCTTTTGTTGGAAAGCAAATGTTAGAGGTCTCCTGATACCTTATGACAGTAAAAGGAACCATTTAGTTGATTTTGTAATCGACCACCGTCGCTCTACAAGAAAGATGAGAAATATCTCTCACGCGTTCCTGATACATTTCGGCAGCAAAGGAAATCCTTTAGATGGTTTTGCAATCGATCACCATCACCCTACAAAAAAGATTACCAATATCCCTTATAGGCTTCTGATACCTTTTAGAAGCAAATGAAATCTTTGAGACGGTATTGCAATTGAGCGCCGTCGCCCTACGAAAAGAAACATCTCAATATCTCTTAAGTCTTTTGTTACCTTTTCTGCATAGATGGTTTTACAATCGACCACCATCATTCTATAAAAAGGAGAACAATCTTCTATAGGATACAGATACAATTTTGTAGGAAACAAAAAAATGGTTTTGCGGTTGACCACCATCGCCTACAAGAAAAAAGGCCAGTATAACTGTTGGGGATACTTTTGCGCTCTGGATTTAAGTGACCCAGATAAATTGAATAAGTAGGAATATATAAGGGGATGAAAGAGACAGATAGGGGGGGAGTAGGAGTAGAGGAAAGCAAAAAAGAGCAGGCGAACTAGAACAACAACAAGAGAGAGGAAGAAAATGAAGGAGTGAGCGTAAGAGGAAGAGAGGGAGATGGAAGAAGAATGTGAGATAGAGGAGGTAGAGTTGAGGAGGTGAGTCTTCGAGACCTTGGAAGAGGAGGGAAAGGGGCAAGAGCGAGCGGAAAGAAGGGAAGCCGAGAGAAGTAAAATGGGATAAAGGAAAAAAAAAATAGGTGCAGAAAGAGAGAGATAGTGAAGAAGGGTAAAGAAAGGAGATAGTTAGGGCGAAGAGGAGACTGGGGAAAGCGAGGGTTAGGGAAGAAAAAAGAGAGAGTGAAGAGTGGAGAGCAATAAACGTAGAGAGAGAGATGGGATGAAAGTAGGATAGAGAGAGTGGAGAGCGGACAATATACGGAGAAAGAGACGGGTAGGAAGTTGGAGATAGAAAAATGGAAAGATAGCAACTGAGAGAAAAACGGAAAGAAAAATCGAGAGAGAGAGAGAACGAGAAAGAGGGAGAGAGATTGAGAGAGAAAGAAAGAGAGAGAGAGAAAGAAAGAGAGAGAAGGAGAGGGGGAGAGGGGGAGGGAGGGAGGGAGGAGGGAAGGAGGGAGAGAAAGAGAGCTAGGGAGACGGATAGGAACAGGCTGAAAGACGGCCATGGAGTCTGAGAAACAAAAAAGAGAAGGAGAAGAGAGGCTAGAGAAGAGAGATATGATGGAGAAAGAGAGAAAGAGGAAGGTGAGAGCCATAGGAAAGAGAAAATATAGAAGAAAAGAGAGAGAGAAGAAATGAAGAAAAAACGATAAAAAGAGAAAACAGAGATGAGGAGGAGTGGGAGAACGAAAGTGTAAGAACAGCGAGTGAGAAGGGGGGGAAAGACAGACGAGAACGAAGGAGAACGCGAGAACGTGTGGGACAAAAAGCAGAAAGTGGGATGAGCAGGAGGTAGTGAGGAGCGGAATAAGGGGGGGATGGAAAAGAGAGGAGGAAGAGAGATGTAAAAGAACGGGAGAAAGAAAAGAGAGGAAAAAATGAGAGAGAAAGGGAGTGGGAGAGATAGCGAAGGAAGAGGGAACGCTAGCGAAGAACGAGCAAGAATGAAGGTTGATTGTACGAAGATAGGAAGGAGATGGAAGAAGGGTAGAGGAGAAAGCAAAGAAGATGGAGGGAGTAAAATAAATGGTGGCGGGCGAGTCAGGGAAGAAAGGGGTAAGCGTGAGAAAGGAGGAGATACAGAAACTTAAGGAAAGAGATGAATGAGAGATAAGGTGATATCGGGTAGAACTCTGATAGTAGATTGGGTAAAAGGGGTGTGTTGTAGATATGGTGAGGGGAGAATAGATAGAAAGAGAGCGCAAGCGAGAGCGGGAGAAAGTAGTGAATGACAGGAGAGAGATGGTAATAGAGAGAGGTATGTAGAGAGGGTGAGAGATAGAAGAGGAGAAAGCGATTGATTGGGCGTCTAGGGCGAGTGAAAGCGCGAAATGAGGGCGAGACGGAGAAATTGAAGAAGAGGTGTGAAGGAGGAAAAGGTGAGGTAAGAAAAGATCGGCTGATAATGTGATAGACGTATGAGCAAAACTGGTGAGATGGTGATATGGCGAGAGATGAAAATAGCGCGTAAGCGTGAAAGAGGGATAAGCAAGAGGAAGAAGAAAAACACGCAGAAGAGGATGATAGCAAAAAGGATGCAGAGGTAGTGAGAGATAAAGGAAAATAGGAGAAGGGTTTATTTGTGGAGATTGGAAGGGTAAGGAAAAACGATGGAGACTGTGTGTGGGAGAAGAAAGAGTGAAGAAGGGAGAGAGCCAGCGGAAGATGTCGGAGAAAGAATAAGATGGGCTTGTATGGCGATGAGGGCGGACCGGATGAGATGCGGTGTAAGGATTGAATGAAAGGGTACGAAAGTAGGAAAAGTGAAGGGGAGATAGAGCGGCACAGGAAGGGGAATAGAGGGAAGTAACAAAAAGATATGGGGGACGCAGAGGGTATAAATGTAGAGTGAGAGTACGATTGCGAGAAAGAGCGGTGTAAGATAGTAGGTACGAGTGTGTCGGGAAGAGAGTGGGACGCAGAACGAGAGAAAGAAATGAGAAGATAGGGAGGAGAACGTGATAGCGATAGTGCGAGAGGCAAAAGGAGATATAAAATGGAGACGAGTAGAGAGAGTGAGGTTGGGGAATATTTAGATAGGCCTAGGAAAGGAAAGGTAGAGGGAGCGAAAGGGAAAAGGAGGTACAGTGAGGTAACCATGTAAGATGTAAATGGTTGTGAGGAGATGGGGTTAGTGGAGCAATATAGAGGGAGTGGATGGAGACAAAATAAAAGAGTAAGAGAGCGGAGAAATTTGGGGAAGAGGGACAGTGAGGGTTTAAAGGAAGAGAATGCAAAGTGCGTATAAGGGCATATGTGGAAACGTTGGGGGAAATGAATGTCAAAGTGAGAGTGGGGAACAGGGCATGAAACCATAAGCTGAGAGTGGTAGGGAGAAGTGTTGTGGAGATAGGGAGAGAAAACGAGATGGGAGAGGGTTAAATAGAGTGAATAGGAATGGGAGAGGTAGAGACGAAAAGGATCTAGGAATGTGAGAGGGAGAGAGTGGAAGAAAGGAAGGAAATTAGAGAAGAAAGGAAGAGTAGAATACAGGGACGAAAACATAGATAGAGTTGGACAGGAAGAAATGGAGAGAACTAGAAAAAGAGATTGGGGAGAGAGAGGTGAGAAAGAGGAAGAGAGATTGAGAAGAGGGAAAAGGGAGAGAAAGAGCGGTTGGAAGAGATACGAATAGAGAGAGGGTAAGAAAGAAAGTGGTGTAAATGGTGTACAAGCAAGGAGGTGAGAGAAGTTGGAGGATGATTTGAGGAAGACGTAAGGGTTAGAAAGGCTGAATGGGAGAACGGGAAAGGAAGTGTTAGGGAGGATTCAGGGAAGTGCGGAGAGCGATGGGTGAAAACGTGAAGGAGTGAGGAAGAGGGAGAGAGGAATAGGCAAAGAAGAAAGGGAGATGGGGGGTGGATTAAGGAGTATGGTGGAATGTGGAAGGAGAGTGAAAGGGAGAGTGGGGTGGTAGGTCTATGGAAAGAAATTGGCGATGGGGAAAAGAGGTATGACAAGTGAAAGAGGGAGAAGGAGAAGCTAGGAGTAAGCTGGAGAAGAGTTAGAGTGAGGGAGAGACAAGGAGAACGAGGCAGGAGAGAAAGGAAGGACAAGAAGTAAAAGCAGAAAAAGAATCCTTAATGAAAATCTAACGTTTTTCGAACTATTAGAACTTTTTATATTTATTTAACATAAAAACACCTGCACGCTTGATAATATACGAGGTAGTTCATTTAACTTTTAAATCAATAAACAATAAATTTTTCTATGAAATTAAAATTATCTTTTTCTAGGTGCTGATCCTTTGGTGGAATATTTTGTTCCAAGAAGCATAAGCGATTTTGATCTAGCAGGAGCTTCAGGTGATACTCCAATTTCTGCAAGTTTTATACCAGTAGTAGCAAAGTCACTCCGTAAAATCCCATCTAGAACTAAAGAAAAAGTTGTTACATTTGAGGACGAAATGGCATTGCGTAACAATAAGAATCCTGATCTTCCGGATGTGTTTATGTGACCAAACGCTGGATAGCAAATAGAGGCAATCGTAGAAATTGATGCTAGTGAAGCCCTTAAAAACTTAAAACGTGATCTTAGAAGAGGACTCAAAAATTTTAAATTATGTGAGGAACTTAAGAGGTGCGAAGAAGGTTGTTCGTGTAATACTGAGACAGAGTGTAATATATGTAATGTATTAGATTTTACATCAAAAAATGAAAAAATTTAGTGTTGACTATTGATTACATTTAATTGGTGGCGAACTGTAAATTACAAAAATGGATCAATATTTAGAAACTGTCAAGTGATAAATTTTTGTAATATTTGTAAAAAATTTAATTTATACATGTACAAGTTTAAATTAATATGAATATGGTTACCTGTTTTTATGTTGTTTTTAAAATGTAAGTAAATCACGATTGCAGACTTTTTAACATTTTTTCAAGGGTTGATTATGCCATTTTATAAGTATTAGTCTGCCACACCTCGAACTGTATATATTTTTTAGAACACTGGTTATTTAAAATAAAAAGTGTATCTTAATAAATAAGACAAGAGTCATGCAGAATCTATCTCTTATCTTTCATCTAAACGGACAAATATTCAGAAATTATGTTTGGTTAGTATTTTGAGTATTTGGCCAAAGCTTTATAAGCAACATATTTTTTAAGTTTACTTTTTGCTGATTATACTATACATTTTTGTCAAGTATGTAAAGGTATAACTGCCCTAGCTTAAAAGATGTTATTGTCTAGTTAGAAATCATACCATCATACCGATACATGTTGATTCTACTATAGCCAACACTGTTCGAAGCGAAGTCCAGACAAGAGTGCTTCCAGATTGTTTAAGCAGTATAATGTAAGTATAGACCGCTACACTTGCGTCCAAGTTCCCAATGCTCCACCCAAACGTACTTCATTGTGTTCGCGAAAATAACAAATAAATCTTACTTCAAAATTAATTAATCATGAATAAAGTATATAAACTAAAACTAAAGTTGGGTTTAAATAATAGTATCTCGAGCGTTGAGTTTGGAGTGTATTTAATCAACGTGACAAAACAAAAGTAAAAGGGGAGGGATTTGTAATGCCGAATAGCAGCCGCCAACTCTGTTTACCGGTGCGACCTGAAGGTTCGACTTAAAACTATCCAACTAGCTAACTAATATTTACCAATGCATGCGAATTTCTAAACATACACAAAATTTATTAATAGCAAATCCATCTATTTATTTTTACTCTATAAAATTACAGTATCATCTGCCCTATTCTAAGTATTTTATTCTAACTTCAGCCTAAATTCGTCCCTAACGTTTCCTACTGTTACCTAGCTGACTTACATTCTAATTTCAATCTTCATTCCTATAGATACTACGACCAAAAACAAGCTAAACGCCAAACAAAACAAATCCAATGATAAAACAACACACTAAAATATATAAATGTACAATACAAATATCAATAAAAATATCTAAATAAAGCATTAAGCATATAATAGTGCACAAATAGAAAAAATTAACACTAAAATTATCAGGTGCACTTGCATAGGCATTATTTCGAATAGCGTCATCACATTAAAATGTGCTTGTTAAAAATTAATTGCAAAATCTACTTATTAGTACCAATAAACGCTTATGTGAGTACAGCCACCACAATATTTATAAATACCTCGAATATAAATTTCTCCAGAATTTGAAGATCTGGTCGTCTGTTTACATCTAATTATCTTACTACTAAGGCACGATGGGTATGCACTATTAAAGTCCAGGTGGGTATGCACTGAACGTCCTTGGGGGTCACAATCACTATCACTTTTAAGGCCTTTTGGGATGCGCGGTTTCACTCTAGTTTAGTTGGTTTATTTGATTGGTTTAAGTAAACTAGGTTTCCTGATTTAGTTTCTTACGGTTTAAAAGAGTCAAATTCTTACGCTTTAAAAAGCGAATTTTTACGGTTAAAACGTCGATAAATACATCGCGCAAGCGCGGAATAAGTGACGCCACTGGCGGTTGGTAACGCTAACCTTTGTACAGATTTTGGCGCGCCCATCTGTCAATGACGTCACCAATGCACAAATTTAATGCGCAATTATCGGAAAATACAAATTTAAGACAATCGTTATACGGCAAATACTCACATGAATATGTCCCTGGTTTAAAGTTGGCTTCTGTTGAAATCCATCAGGGCTACGGAGGGCCCTTTTTAAGGCAATTAAAGATGGTGACTGCTCCGGTGCTGTTGGCAGAGCATGGACATCCGGCTCGTTCTAGGGTCGTGGATTACTCCAAGGTCGTATCCATATTCCTATATGCAGCGGAACGATAGGAACGGGTTAATCAGATAAAGACAGACAAAGATAAGCAAGGGAAATCTACATAATAAAATAAAGATACGATACCAGTCACGACCGCACTTCTCGGTGTTCAAAGGCAGCACGGCCTGACACGACCGCCCTTCTCGATGTTCAAAGGCAAACGGCCACGTTACAGAGACTCACGGAAACACTTCTCCCATTTTTGTCTTTCACGCGTCGACGCAAAATTATTCGTCCAACCCACTTTTGACGTGACGGAACTACGCGCACCGAGCTTTTGAATTTATGGCGCAAAACTTCCGCAGATCAAAATTAAACTAAAACATGTTTAAGTGCCACTTTGGCACGTAACAATCGCGACAAAGCCACAAAAGAAAACACTTAAAAAAAGAAAAAGTCTGTTAGCACAGTAACAGCTAAAAATCTAGATCCTAACTACCCTACATAAAACCTAACTTAAAACCTACAAAATGTTTATATAAGGCGCCACCTGGTTTTTTGACCGATAACACGTCTACCGAATTACCAGGAAACGGAAAATGTAGCCCCATTGTTTTTGACTACACTAATAATCGACAGCACAAATTTGTCGGGGAGCATGAAACACTACTTAAATTAGAACAGATGCAACAAGTCGCCTAACCTATCTAAACTAAAGCTAACATTAAAGTTTTTACGTGCAAACATACATGAGCGTTGCATCAAAACTGTTTTTTGTTGGCAAGAAGTGCCCAAATTTAAAAATGTTCATAGAGTGAGTCACTCTACACTCTAGCAAATTTTGTTGCTGGTACTTTGGTTTTCTAACTATACACATCAAAACTTGTCCATGACAATTGTTGTGAATCAACAAATTTACCAAAAGTACCACCCTACTAGATCCTTACATGGCTAACCTAACAAATTACATTTCTATATCAGGTTAGCTTTTCACTCAAATTCAAGAAAAATAATTCCCACGTCTGGTCATAGATACTACACGTTAGGAAGATAAAAAGATAAGACAAGATCTCAAATTGTTGTTAAAGATAGTAGATAAGATAACGATAATAAGCTTAAATTGTTATAATCAAAGGTAATAGATAAGATAACGGTATTAAGCTTTAGTTATTGTTTGAGATACCAGGTAAGATAACGCGATATTAAGCTAAAGTTATTATTAGAGATAGTAGGTAAGGTAACGCGACATTAACCAAAAGTTATTACTAAAGATAATAGGTAAGATAACGCGAAATTAACTAAAGTTATTACTAACGGTAGTCTGTAAGATAACGATATTAAAACTAAGGGTATTATCTAAGATAATAAATAAGACAAATATATTGACTTAATCATTGCCAAAGACAATAGATAAAGGTAACGATAGAGTGACTCCGTGGAGCCGTTAAATGGGCATTTCTCGTACCCTCTAAAAAGAGAAACCTGTGAAGCAGGTCCGTTTACAATAAACGGCACGAGGGACCGGCAAAGGCATTTGGGTGCATCCCTGTACCCGGCGTTAATCGATATCGATAATACAATCACCCAATACCCACACGGTATATACGGTACCTATATACACATCCACTCACACATTCACACACTCATACATACACTCACTGCCAGAGCCCATGCGCTGACAGCGGCACCGCATGACCTCACGAAAGATTCCCAGAGACGGGGTCCAGGTGTCTGTGAAAACCTCCCGCGCAACCACACGGTGACTAACGGAAATGAAAAAGCAGAGAAACAGGAACGGTAAAAAGAGGGAGGTAGGTTATTTGGAATGCATAAGAGGCACTTCCAGGTAGAAGAAAGTAGAGGAATGGCTCGCATTGAGCTAAAGAGACAGAAAAAGGTGGATAGCAAAGCGCTACTCAACCAGCCAATGTAGCCAGTAGC
This sequence comes from Platerodrilus igneus, assembly GCA_036346225.1. Taxonomy (NCBI): domain Eukaryota; kingdom Metazoa; phylum Arthropoda; class Insecta; order Coleoptera; family Lycidae; genus Platerodrilus; species Platerodrilus igneus. Next base: position 9,516,546 of record JARFIW010000453.1, read on the forward strand.
CCGGAGTGAGGGAACATCACTCTTATGTGGCAGACGGGTGCTCCGGAACAAGAACAGGTCCACCGAAAGAAGAATAAGGCATAAACGGAGACAGCGGGATAAGAAAAAGTAAAGTTTTTGGACAAGCGTCCGAGAGAAGGTAGAGAGTTGTCCCTATTGAAACACAGATTGGTCTAAAGGACCACCTGCGATATTAATCCGACAAGATAGGTATAACATATGTTAACAATTCACTAGACTCTTAAGAGAACTAGTACGATCATTTTCCTAACGAGTGCATCCACTACGATAAGAAAATCAGACAAAAGTTGACACAACAACTTAAAAGTATCATTACAGATACATTCACACAAAAACAAACTGTTTTAAGATAGTTTTTTTTAAACGGTAGCACCCTAAACACACAAAAATGCCCAATTGTAAGCAGTTAAATACAGGTACACTGTCCCATATGCTAAAACAACCGAGAATTTAATAAGATATCAATAAGAAGCAATAGCGTCTCACCACGAAGTTCAATAAAAAACAATGAAAAAAAAAATGTTTATAAGTTATGTTGATTTAGTAGAAAATGAAACAATAATGATATAGTATAATGTGGGCGACTGCAATAATTCAGAAAAAAAACACATGGAATAGACAATCCTAGTTTTTTGCAACTGCGAATATGAACTATTTCTTTCAATGGCATAGATCGCGCGTGTCCTATGTGAGCCCAAAGAAGAAAAACATCCACTCTAACATCAGCTAAAACCAATCATAAAAATTCAATGAGTTATTACAACCAAAGTTACGACAATTACCACGCAAAATTAAATGACGTAAGGAAAAATACTAAAAACCAAATAATATGCAGTAGGAAAAGTTCAAGGGTTAATTAAATGAAACGACAGAGTTATATTGGGGGTGTAGAGAATGAAGTGATATATAAGTAACGGTATGGTCAAGGAAAAGTCAACCAAAAGAAAAAGATAGCTAATTTAAGGTAAGTAAAGTTAAACGTGTAAGAGATTATACACTGTATGAGAGAGGGAATAAGTAATTAAAGTTAACTAATTGATGGTGAGAACAAAAAATATTAGGTAAATCGTAAGGGGAATGGAACGTGAAAAACTTAAGTAGCATTTGGGTCAGCAGAGAATGGCTTAAGGTCTTTAATATGCCACCTGCCTTGGCGTTTTCCTTCAGCATCCTGAAGTTCGTAGATAAGGGGACTAACGACACGAATGACCTTACAAAGAATGAATTTAGGGGCTAATTTTGAAGAAAATTTCTTAGATGCATCCGATAAGACATAATTCCTTTTCCAAACTTGTTCGCCCAAGGCGAAGGAAATATTTCGTTTACGTAAGTTATAGTGGTCCTTACTCTTTTCGTAAGCTTTTAACAAATTTTTTCTAACGTCGTTAAAGATAGAAGGTAATGATTGTTGGTCTTTGTCCCAACGTACTTTATCGTCAAATTCAATTACGTTAGTATCGTCCGGCACTAAACCATAGTAACTCCCATCGATTGGGGTATATCTTCCAAAAACAAGAAATGACGGAGTGAATTGGGTTTCTTCGTGTTTAGATGTACGCAAAGCTTGAGCAATTTTAAAAATAGGTTCATCCCATGTAGTATGGTCTGAATCAATATAGGAAGAGATAGCGGTAATTAAAACTCTATTTGCTCTTTCGGTAGGGTTTACTTGGGGGTGGTATTTTGCGTTAAACCAAATTTTTTGTACTTTGTAACTTTTAACGAAATTCTGAAAATCTTTAGAGATAAATTGTGCCCCATTGTCACAAAGAATAATCTGAGGGACACCAAAGATAAGAAATACATTTTGTTCTAGGAATTTAATTATAGCAGCGGATGAAGCTTTACGTAAGGGTTGCACCATAACAAATTTAGAAAACCAATCGGTGACAACTAAAAGATATTGGTTACCTTTTTTCGATCGGGGGAGAGGTCCTAATAAGTCAAGCGAAATTAATTGAAAGGGATAAGATATACGTTTAAAGTTACCCATTAAACCAGGACGAGCGTCTTGCGAACTCTTATGAGAACCACAAATTTTACAGTTCTTAATATAGCGACAAACAGATTGCTTTAGTGTGGGCCAGTAATATAAATCAGATATTTTAGAGAGAGTTTTTGTAACACCAAGGTGCGCAGCTATGGGATCATCATGACATAACTTGAGCACCTCACTACGGTTAGCAGTAGGCACGACAAGTTTCCATTCAGGAATATTAGATATTTTATGTGGAGAAGAAGATACAAATTTATATAGTCTATTATTAGTTACACGAAAGGTAGAAAATTTATCGGGATTGTCAGAAATTTTTTTAATCATATTGAGATACCAGGTATCAGGAATTAAATTTGGGAGGTTAAGAGAAACAACATCACGAGATAAGGCATCAGGTACGATATTTAATTCGCCAGGCCTATGCCTAACATCAAAAGTGAATTGAGAGATATGCAAGTTCCATCTAGCCAAACGACCTACGGGTTGTTTTAAGTTATTAAGCCAAGTGAGAGCAGAAAACATTAGGTACATTGTCAAAGAAGTAAACGTGAAAAGCTCTTAGATATACGTAGGGTTAAACGATTTTAAAGATATTTTTAAGGCATTTAATGAGGTTTAAATCGATATGTGAAGAGATAAGAGTAATTAAAATTCGATTCACTAATAAAATTGTTGAAAAACAAAAAGATATTTTATAAAGCATATATTTACTGGGATGGGAAGCTCTCATTTGAGTTCTACCCAAACCAATAAGGAAAAATTTCATCATCATTAAAAAAAAATGATTCACAAATTCTAAAACGACAAACTTACCAACCAAATTCTCATCTAGACTTATAATGCTTAACGACGGATCCTTGGGTCTCGTTCTAGACTTACAGAGCTATACGACCAAATCCGACAGTAAATTTCGCTTAATGGATGTTAAAGTACGTTGAAATATCAATATCTAAAAAAATATGCAATCAAGACAAAATCATACTCGCTACATGAAAGAAAAATTCCACGATACATATACAAAAAGTTAGTATTCCAAATTATTGGAATGTTCTTTCGATATTGCGGGAGTTATCAACAACTATCGTAAATGAGTTTAAATACTAAAACGTTAACGGCAATTTCTTTATTTCAGTATTCAAAGGAGCAGATATAAAGAGATCCAGTTTATTACAACATTTTGGAAGGTAAAAGATATGGCTAGGTATATTTCGTTGACTATATATAAAGCAAGAACCTCTATAAAAAGCATTTATAGGTTATACTGTTTAAAACATTTAAGGGAACAACTTTTAAAACTATATCCAAGCAAGATAATATCTAAGAAAAAAAAATATCAAGGTTAAGTCAAAATAACGCTTTAAAAGACACTAAAAACTCAGGTAAGTAGGAAATCTATATTTGGACAAACAATTTTGTTATATATATGTAATTGTGAATTATACTAAATGATTTCGGTTATAGAAAACACTCCAAATTATAAAAGAAAAGGGTAGATAATGTGTTATTTACCAAATGCAACAAGATCCCGTTAACTAGCATTTTCAAAAGATATTCTAAAGCTCAAATCGTTACGTTATGCTTTTAAGCACAAAGTTTCTTATAAAGGTAATTAAAATATCATTAATTAAACAGGTAAATGACTAAGGCACTTTTTTAAAAGTGTAAACACACAAGATAATTTATGTACGGTTTTTTTTTAAAAACAGCAAGGATTATGTTTTAATCTGATATAAATAGATAATTTTCGTAATAAACGGTGTTTAAGGGATGCAATTAATTGTTTATGTATTTGTATTTATTTATATATAAATCATGCACTCACCTGTATAATGCAAAAGTAGGGTTAACATGTTAAACCCTTCTAAAAACTTGCAGTTCTGTTTAGAACAACAAACACATATTTCAGATAATTTCAGTTATGCACTTTATTTAAAGTTCCAGGAAATTAATTAGATTAATGTAGCATTTTTAAGACAAAAGGTATATATTACAATAACCCCAAAATGGCGGTTTTCATTACAACAGCTGACATGTCAATTCAGGAAAATCTTTAGTAAGTTACAAGATACCAACCCAACATTTAAAATCAACAGATATATTAGAGAATATAGATAATGACGTTTGTTAATTTTTTTTTAAATGAAAAAGCTTTTTAAATAAGATTCGTTAATACATTGTATGTTTATAAAAGAAGTCTTACACAACCTAGAGCACGTTAAAGGCGCCAATTCTTACGGTTTAAAAGAGTCAAATTCTTACGCTTTAAAAAGCGAATTCTTACGGTTAAAACGTCGATAAATACATCGCGCAAGCGCGGAATAAGTGACGCCACTGGCGGATGGTAAGGCTAACCTTTGTACAGATTTTGGCGCGCCCATCTGTCAATGACGTCACCAATGCACAAATTTAATACGCAATTATCGGAAAATACAAATTTAAGACAATCGTTATATGGCAAATACTCACATGAATATGTCCCTGGTTTAAAGTTGGCTTCTGTTGAAATCCATCAGGGCTACGGAGGGCCCTTTTTAAGGCAATTAAAGATGGTGACTGCTCCGGTGCTGTTGGCGGAGCATGGACATCCGGCTCGTTCTAGGGTCGTGGATTACTCCAAGGTCGTATCCATATTCCTATATGCAGCGGAACGATAGGAACGGGTTAATCAGATAAAGACAGACAAAGATAAGCAAGGGAAATCTACATAATAAAATAAAGATACGATACCAGTCACGACCACCCTTCTCGGTGTTCAAAGGCAGCACGGCCTGACACGACCGCCCTTCTCGATGTTCAAAGGCAAACGGTCACGTTACAGAGACTCACGGAAACACTTTTCCCACTTTTGTCTTTCACGCGTCGGCGCGAAATTATTCGTCCAACCCACTTTTGACGTGACGGAACTACGCGCACCGAGTCTTTTGAATTTATGGCGCGAAACTTCCGCACATCAAAATTAAACTAAAACATGTTTAAGTGCCACTTTGGCACGTAACCAGTTTTGATATTTATTCGCTTAATGTTTAAACTTTTGATTTAATATCTGGTGGCAGTCTATAGTTGGAGTTTGCATGTGATACATGTCTTTGAGTGGCTTTGTAGATATTGTGATATTTCTCATGGACATACACAAAATTAAAAGCTAAAGGTGAGCACAGTGGTATACTTAATAGTGATTAAATGTTTGGTAGTATTTGTATAAACAAATCAAAGTTTGTAAATGACAATTGAGCAATAATTAAGTAGATCTTTAATTCATAAGCCTTATCAGGTCAACTTTGACCCATCATAACATTACCTGTAAGTGTTACAAGTTATTCTTATCTACAGAATATATAAATATAAACAGGACTGGTTTGGTAAATTATATAAATAAAATACAGAGGAGCACAATTATTATTAATCTAATTAAAGAAAATGACTGAGGAAAGTGATGGAATTGGTTCTGACTCTTCTGTAGAAGAAGAAATGGAACTGGTTGATGATGGCAACTGGAATAGAGTAGGAAGGAAGAAACGCAATACAAAATCAAATTTACCAAATCCATCTAAAAGATCAGCACCATTATCACTACAAGAAATAAACAATATAATAATTGGCCAACAGTCATCTAGCAGATCTACAAATACTTCACAATCAAAATCTATAATTGGCATGTCTTACAACTATTCATTACAAATGAAAAACACTATTAATCAAAATTATCAGCACATTTTCTTTTCAACAACTGATCAAGAATTATCCAGAATACAAGTTGCAAACTTTTGGAATATACAGAATCCTAACTCCTCAGATATCATAATTAAAACTAAAACTGGATTTATACTAAAAAGAAATCAAGATAAAAATGTTATTAAAATCCATCTGAAATCATTAGTGCAGTCAAAAATAATTAAAGAATTCAAAGAAACCAGCTCTAACCAGAAAAGCTCCGATTAAATTAATCATACAATCCAACATATGTTTGTGTAATTGCATCAGTTGAACTAGAAATTGAAGACGCAAAAATTAGTGAGCATCTTTTAAATATAGGAATAAACCATCGCTTCTGCAGGAGGAGCACCTCTAGAAAAACAGGAAATCTGATTCAATCGATAAGAATTATCACTGCCGATATCTTATCATTCAAAAGAATATTGACAGAAAGAGTCTTCTACAAAAATTATCACTACCCAATTTATCCAAGTCAACCTCCAGAACCATCCCCTATCCCATGCTCCAAATTTCTATCATATAGTCACTTCACTGAAAATTGTACCGCGACAGTAACATGCAAAAAATGTCAAGGAAAACATTCAACACAATCTTGCACCTCCCAGCTCCCAGAAAAATGCTCTTCTTGTAATGCAGAAGATCACCAAGCATGGTCACCTAAATGCCCTAACAGACCAATGAAACCAATTGAAGGAATCCCTAATGTTCGAATTAAATCAATGAATAAAAAATCTTCAGAAAACAACACAGAAATTACCAGTGCAAGTAGAATCCACTCACATATGACATATCATGATCACATCATTGAAACATATGTCAACAAATTAAATAATCCGAAAAATAACAATCGACAAGAACTCATTAAGAAACTTAAGAAGAGATTTGTGCATCTATACAATATAGATACCACTCGAGTGTTCAGTGGGAATCGACTGTTCATTCTTATGTTTGATTTGGATATACCTAACAGCAACTCACCAACAACTCAGCAGAATAATTTCTTATGGCGGCGTCTAAAGTAAGATTCCTCTACTCCAACATCGACAGTTTTTATCCAAAAAAATATTTAGTTTATAACTACATTACAACTCAAAATATAGATAGTCTTTTATGTGTGGAATCGAAAAACGAAAGCTCAATTATACCTTACAATGACTGGAATATAATACAACAACCCGGAAACATAATAAATCAAAATGTTAGAGGAGGCAGCTTTATACAGTCAAAAAAATCAACGCAAATGGGCAAAGAAAACCCTCCAAAAATTAACAATGCTCTAAATAATTGCATACATGTGTCATTTCCCTACAAAAACTCTAAACTGCATATCTTCATAGTCTATATACATCACTCTTCATTAATCGAAGAAACAATATTTACTAAGGCATCACTATATAAGTATTCAATAATTGTTGGTGACTTTAATGTAGGCTCAAGCCCTCCTCGTAAGAGGCAAATAAAATCCTCTTTAGAAAATTCAAACTTCTGCCAAATATCCACACCCCCTACCTTCATTATGGTAAATAATCCCAGCTCTACTCCTGATATACTGTTATGCTCTAAAAGTATTAGAAACAACAATACCAATATAGAGATAACTCCTGACTTGGGAAGTGATAATTTAGCTGTCCAGTTTGATTTTAATCAACAACTTGATGCTGTTATCGATGATGCGGAATTGCCCAATACTGGCAAATGCAATATGGAAAAAGTCAATGAGGAAATGAAAAAAATTATAAATCTTAGACAGGTCATAAATGCTAAATACATACAAAACTTTAACTCTACATTGCCCAAGTTAATAATTGAAAACTCACCTATCCAAAAGAAATCGCCATTCAACTATAACCTACCGCCCTTCATATTAAGACTAATTAAACTTAAGAGACAGTTATACAGGCAAATCTTTAAGAATGATAATGCAGTCCTACTTAAATCACAATATAATCAAATCAACAAAGATATCCACAATCTAATATTCCAATTTAAACAACACAAATGGATTTTAGCATGCAAAAATATAAACTCTATGAAAGGTAAAACGTACTGGAACGAAATTAAAAACCTGTCAAAATATAGATCTACGACACAGCAAACCACAGAGTTAACATTCAATAATCGCTCACTTAATACAGATATTGAAAAATGTAATGCATTTGCTGATTATTTCAAAGAAATATATAAGTTTAACTCTAACAAAGATTTCAAAAAAGACACATTAGAAGAGGTTAATCATTGGTATGATAATTTTTTTAATGTTATTCCCGATCTAGACAATATGCAAGCTATTGCAGAAGTAGAGTATTATGAAGTACTATACAGAGGCAAAAATACAGCACCAGGGAAGGATTTTATCAATCGGAAAATCCTTAGACAGCTAGATCCTGATGTACATACTAAAATACAAGAAATTTATAACTACTGTTTATTGAATCACTACTTCCCTGATGCATGGAAAGACGGTACTGTAATTTTAATCCCAAAACCTAATGCTGATCATTCACAACCACAAAACTATCGACCTATCACACTCCTGCCAGTTGGAAAAAATTTTGAAAGCATTTTGAAAAAACGGCTTCACGAAGAAATTTACAATGCCATCCCACCCTATCAGTTTGTATTTAAAGAAAAATCCTAAACAATTCATCCAATGGCTATATTAATATCCAATGTACAGGCAGTCGGTCTGAAAGGACTGAAGATTCCAGGAGTCTTTCTAGATGTTAGGAAAGCATTTGACTCTGTTTGGCACAGAGGCTTATTATATAAACTATACAGACTGAACTGCTCTCACTCGCTAATATGGATCATCAAATGCTACTTAGCACACAAAAAATGCCAAATAAAAATCAACAGCGCTCGATCCCAATCATTCTCCTTACATCAGGGTGTACCACCGGGATCACCACTGTCGCCCATATTGTACAACCTCTATTGTACTGATATCTGTAAAAAACCGATGGAGAACAGCGATATCCTTCAATTTGCCGACAATACAGCTGTGTTATGCTCAGAGGCGGCTCCAGGCTCGGGCGAATTGGGCGGTTGCCTGGGGCACCGCACTAGTGCAGGCCCCGCGTTGAGGGAAAATTTATGGAAAATTAATGTTCTAAGAAAGGGCCCCAGACCAGAAAAGAAACCTAAAATATATACACAATAGTTTAATGATTATTTTATTTAAAATTACCAACAACAGAGGAATTACGGAACTAGACAAGGTTTTCAAAAGAATGATATATGTCGAATAAACGACTATAATATACTACTTATACGACGCTCCACACTCGAACACAAAACTTTCTTAGTACCAATTTAAATAAACTTGCATTGTTTGTTTGCAGTCTTTAAATTAAAAAAAGGTAACGGCTTACATTAAACGTAAACATATGTATATGATGCACCTGTAAATCTTAATGAAAAATCTATGTCTTTAAATTTTAGTCTCCTATTCATAAAATAACGTAAACTTAAGTCGAATTTTATTAACGCTTAAATGCGCATATCTAGAACTTGTTTATGTTCACTACCCTTCTGCCGCTAGCACTGTCACAACTACACTAAGCCCTACTCCACAATAATATCCCTGTGGCGGAATAAATTCTAGTCGACTGTTACTCATCAATTCATCATAATGCATTGTATCGGCGTCAGTCGAAATATAAAGTCGTTTATTGTGCAGTATGCGATTTGAATCTTGAATAATTTGTACTGCATTTATTTCTAGCTTTGTTGTAACTACTTTAAACTGTCTTTTGTTTGAAAATATTATCGTTGGTTATATTTAATTAGACAGTTTAAAAATCAGAGTAGATTTTATTTCTTTGTTTGAGATCAGATTAAGCTACAATGACCTCTCGAGATCGTGACTTTGGTAGAAAATATGATTGTGGCAGTTCAAAACGAAAAAATATCAAAAACGAAAAGAACTTGTTTCAAAATTAAGTGGTTCTTTAACAAAATATTTCAAGGCTGATAAAATTGCTGATGAAAAGGAGAAATTGTGTTTCCGAAATTCGATTAATAAAGAAACTGTTACGTTCCCTTAATGTCAGCGTACTTAAAACACATCGTTTTGTATAGCTGGTTGTATAACGTCGATTTTCATTAATAAATAAATTGAATTATTCGTCTTATAAATTTTGGTTCCTTATGCTATTATCAAGTCGAGATAAGAGACGCTCAGGTGTGATGTTAACGACGAGTTTATATAGACAGTTGTTCTTTGTTCCTATATATAATGAATTGTAGATTAACTGCAGAGCGGAGTTCCAATTCGATTGAAGTATGCTTTATTAACTGTGTATTAAGAACATTTACGTACTTTAGTGATACGCGGCTTACTGATTGTGTTTTTAGTTGGTTTTCTTGGGGAAACAACGTTGTAGAACTTGCTTGTTAAACTTGACCGATTCTTTTTCTTAGGATTAATGGGTGTGCGATCTAATCTAGTGGCCCTTTTTTATCGGAGTGCGTGCAACGGACTTGTACGAATTTTTAACGGAGCCACTTTGGTCAGGTTTTAAACTCCCTAAAACAATTGCATTCCGTATTAATGATATGTTAAATTTACCTCGCATTTAATAATAAGTAAATAAAATATGAACGTACCTTTTTTTTTAAAGACGAGATTGCGAGCGTAATCGTGTTTTTAAGTGTTTCACCATATCCAAACAATGCCTTTACCAACTGAAATTAGCTTTAGAAGTTAACGAAGTTCTTCTACTGAAACAGATCCGTAATACGAAAAATTCTTGGCGGATGTTTGGATCGGAATTATACTAACTTTAATTTTTCTTAGTTGCGTGGGTTACATGTGTTCCTGTCTGTTGTACCACAACTTCTACCCCCGCGAATAGACTGTGAATCTTTGCCAAGCTACACCAGTGCATCCGGCTTACCAAACTATCAAAAGGCTTTAGATCAGTAGCCGAATTATTCCAATTCTATAGAAACTCTTCCGGTGCTCCTGGTTGTGTAAGTGAACTATTTCATACTTATTATTACTTTAAATATCTGTCCGTTTGTAATTGTTCTTTATTCCTAAAATTGCTTGGTTGTATATTAACGGTAGAGTGTAGTTTCTGAATTTTCTAACACCGAAGAATCTAAAATAGATTATTGCTTGCGCAAGTTTCGTTATGTGCAAAATATAACCGATTACCGGTTTACAAAGTTGAACTTAAACTAGTGTTACAAAATACTTCGGAATTATTGTCTCAGGAAATAGAATTAACATGAGTTATCAATGCCACATGGTTCCATTCAGTATGATAATGTCTGGGGCTAACACCAGTGAAGTGTGGTGAAGTGCTTCGTTAGTGTAAAGTGTACTAAATTCTATCAACCCCATCACAATCAAGGGTGAAGTACTTCGTTCTGCAGGACTTTCTGTAAGTGAACTATTTCCTACTTTTTTTTATTTTAAGTATCTATCCGTTGTTTACCATATCTTTGTCGTTCTGCCACCTTTTACAAAAGACTTGCATGCTATTAATTAAAAAAAAAAAAAAAAAGACTAATACTGCTGAATTACTCATCAATTGTGCTTATCTATTTATCTTTTATTAAAATTTTGTCTGATTTATGTAAAATTGGTGTGTGAGGAAACGTTTCTGCTACTCCCCAATATTACCTCACTTTGTATTAAAAGTTTTTGTACTGCTTTTACCGTTGTCATATTATATAGATTATCCAAACGTTTTTACATTCTTTTACATTCTTTTACATTCTTTTACATTCTTTTTTTTTCAGGTTTACTTAATTATTTTTATTGCAGGTTTGCTATTCTAATTCTTTTTTTTTCAGGTATTGTTACTAATTCCTTATAGCCCCGTACGTTATATGTTAGTCTACTTTCTACAACCCCCCCCCCCTAATCTCCGATTGAGCCCGGTCATTCCGTGATTCTCTTGTTGTTACGCACGGCTACAAGAACAACGTAGCATAAATTTGGCGCCCAACGTTGCGGCCCAAGAATAACGTAACATAAATTTGGCGCCCAACGTTGCGGCCCAAGAATAACGTAACATAAATTGGGCTGTTATTGTTGCTGCATTAGCAGGACCTACTAATCAGTGTGACACCCACCTCGGAAACAAAGAAATACTGGATTCATCTTCACCAATACATTTGCCACTAAAAGATATTGAAGCGGACTTGGACCACCACGAGGAAACCAATGTCCTATCAACGAATATGACCGCAAGTGATCCTTTTTTATGGCCTACAAATTTGAGTGATTTATATCTTATTAGTATAGTTCAAAAAGGCCCTGTTCGAGTCTACAACAAATCTTACCCCAATATTGAAAGTGGACGACATTTTAGTAACACTCATTACATAAAAACATTGATAAACGGTGAACAGCACGAGAAGCGTTGGTTACTTTATTCAAAGTCCAAAGACGCTGTTTACTGTTTTGCCTGTCGTTTATTTTCTCTAAGACTTACTGTTACTACTATCAGCGTTCTTGGATCCATTGAAAGTATGAGCGACTGGTAGCATTTATCAGAGGTGCCCAAGAGTTACAAAAACAGCAAATTTCACAAAGAATGCATGATGAAATGGCTAAATTTAAAAAACGAACTATCTTGTGGAAAAACTATAGACTCACAAACCCAGATTCAGATTCGAGTGGAACAACAGCGTTGGAGAGACATTTTAGAAAGGTTATTAGCTATCGTACAGTTTTTGGCTACTCATAACTTGGCTTTTAGAGGACATGAGGAGAGGTTCTTAGATCCAAATTCAGTGGCAATTTTTTGGATTTGGTGAAATTGATTGCACAATTTGACCAAACTTTGCGCGAGCACTTGCACCATGCTATGAACAAGACAATTGCCAGAAACCACTACCTCGGCAAAAATATTCAGAATGAATTTATTGAGATAATGGCCAATCATGTTAAAGATAAAATAGTGCATAAAGTGTTAAAGAGTAAGTACTACGCAATCATTCTGGACTGCACACGGGGTATTGCTTAGATTGAGCAATTATCTATCATTTTGAGAATAGTAAACCAAGACACTGCAGAGATCAAAGAATATTTTTTGGAATTCCTAGCTGCAGAAAAAACGACAGGTGAAAAGCTGGCCGACTACGTAATAAACAAGTTAGAAGAGTTAGGCTTGTCCCTTGCTAACTGTAGGGGACAAGGATATGATAACGGCGCCAACATGCGCGGTGAAAACAGCGGCGTACAAAGAAGGCTACTCAACATATACCCCCTTGCATTCTTTGTACCATGTGGTAGCCACAGCTGGAATCTGCGTTGAAAGACTCTGCTTCATCGTGTGTTCAATCGCAGACATTTTTTGGTCTTTTGCAAAGATTATTCGCTATTTTCTCTTGCTCAAGTGAACGATGCAGTATCCTCAAGGCGCATGTCAACATTTCTCTGAAACCCCTTTCCTAAACGAGATGGGAGTGCAGAAGTTAATCTGTAAAAGCTGTAAGGTACCAACTAAGCAACGTTTGTGAGGCATTGACAAGTCTCCGTGAGAGTAGTACAGACTGTGGTTTAGTTAGTGAGTGTCAATCGTTAGAAAACGAAATTACCACATATGACTTTGTTGTGTCTCTTGTAGTGTGGTATGACATTCTTGTCAAGATACGCACTATCAGTAAGGTCTGGCAAAATGTAAATATGCATTTGGATGTGGCAGTTAGACACGTATAAACATTTGTTGAGTGGTTAGATGAATACTGACACGGTCCGCTTGAAAAATGTTAAGCGAGCATTTTTCACATAAATACACCCTCGTTCGGATGAGAGGTACAATGGAGGTCCCGTGTGTGAGTGTTGTAACGCACGTTAAAGATCCCCACCTTGCTTGAAACAGCAAGGGTTCGGCAAAATTCCAAATTTTCCAGGTAAAAACTCGCTTCCTGGCCAATGTAGTACCCTCGGGTAGAGCATTGGAAAATCACATGTAAGGTTATATGAATACCGTCTCAGTGAATTTAATTCAGCGTTGGTAACAGCAAGAGAAGTAGCGGAAGATGCTGGTATTGAAAACATATTTAAGACTACTAGAAGACGGCGTAAAAAGAAAATGTTCTTGTATGAAAGGGAAGACGAAGATCCAGAGCTTTCGCCTGAAGACAATTTCAAAATAAATTATTTTCTGCTGGTAGTAGATGCAGTACGAACGAGCTGTCAGCCTAGACTTGCAGCTTTGAAGTCCTATGAAAACAAATTTGGCTTTATGTACTACATTAAAGGCCTTCGAAACATGAGTGATGAAGACCTGATGAATAACTGTAAGGACCTATAACTATCGCTGAGCGACGGAGATAAGCATGATATCAATTCTGTGGAATTGTTTGAGGAGTTGAAAATGTTGGTTCTTGTCTACAATGGCGATCAAGACGATGTGCTTTCACTTCTTAAGTACATTACACAAAACAGTTTGATAGATGTTTATCCTAACGTTAATGTTGTATTAAGAGTAATATGTTCAATTCCTGTCACAGTAGCAGCTGCTGAAAGAAGTTTTTTCCAAGTTAAAGCTTATCAAGACCTACCTAAGAAATACCATGACATAAAATCGACTATCGTCTTTTATCTCTTCTCTCCATAGAAAACGAGTTAGCAACCAGTCTCGATTTTAGTGAACTCATAGAAGACTTCAGTCGAAAAAAAGCCGCAGGGTTACATTTTTGAAGTACATTAATGGGCACAATATATTGTGTTGAATGATAAATAAATATAGGTGTTGTAATCTCTTCTTTTAAATGTTGTAGTTAGATATTTTCCACCCTGATGTAAAATCTCTTTCTTACAAAGTTCACTATGTTTGTTATATTTTATATTATCTATTAGAGTTATAATACTTCCAATATTTTGCATAAATCTATTGTAATTGACTACTAATTGTTTTATATTCAGATTCAACAAAACTATCGTTTCTTATGTTTGGTTCAAAAAATGTCCTTAATTTGTGCTGTTGTTATTTACCGGTACAATATCCAAATTTAATTCTGAGTTTGTAGTGATCATGGCTTAATGTTGTTTTAGAAGAAAAGTATCCTTTAGTACTGTAGTAAATTTGTTCTTATTTCTCTTCTTTGAGAATAAACTCACGCATTGTTTGTAATATGATTTTTCAAAAATTATATAACCTCATATACTGCGGTTTTATAAGAATTTGATTCGTTGCATACCCCCAGGTCATACTTGCTTTGGTTTGGCCCTTAAAAATAAATAGCCCAGGGCCCAGCATAGTCTAGGGCCGCTACTGGTTATGCTACAACAAAAACTTAATCAGCACTATGTTCGCATTACAAACACAGGTGGATAACCTACTAGCTTGGGCCAACACATGGCAAATGGAAATAAATCTTACAAGTCAAAGCTGCTCATTTTCAATCACAAAATACAAAACAATTCACCGACACTCACCATAAATAATGCCACTATTAAACCTTCCAAATATATTAGATATTTAGGCATTGAATTCGATAATAAACTAAATTTTAATTATCATACATCTAGGAAAAAGAAACAAATGATCACTAGGGCAAAACATTTTAGAGGGCTTACATACAAAGATGAAGGAATTAACATAGAAACTGCTGCCAATATATACAAAATGATATGTAGACCTATGATTGAATATGGATCCATTATTTTAGTTAAATGCAAAAATTCAACACTAGAGAAAATACAAGTAGCTGAAACAACAAGTCTCCGTAAAATCACTAAAATGCGTCATCCCATACACCCACTGTACAATCCTACCAATACACACCTTTACAATAGAACTGGAATAGAACCAACAGCTATAAGGTTGAAAAAACTATTTCACTCATTTTTGATTCAAGAAAATAATATAATAAATTTAATCAAATCCCAGATTTTAAAAATACCTGAAAACCTCCAACGCAAAAGAAAACACCCAGATAGAACTCTTTATGAAGAAATTCTTCACTCAAGTAAGGAACAGCAATGACTCTACCAGCATCCATAACCAACTATTATCTCTACATCATTGTATTTAAGTTTAATGTATTGTAAAGAAATATTATTGTACACAGGCTGAAAGACCTTGGTCGATGGCCTTTTGGTACAGAAGTATCAATGAAAATTAATTCTCTCTTTCTATCTGGTGTTTTGTTTAATGCGTTTAGACTTGACGGGTTGCTAAGCTGGTCCTTTATATTATGTGGCTTCACTTTCTTATGTCTACAATAGTAACTTTGGTTTTCTCTATACTTCTATCCGTGATTTTTTTAGTAATAAATTACCTTTATTTAGTCCGAAAAGACTAATTAGTAACAATTACAGAGTTATATATCATACATTCAGTTTAGTTTTCAAATAAACTTAAAATTATTTCACAATATAAAACAAGCTATACTATTATATTGTCAATCTCATAATATAAAAGTAATTAATATAATAATTTCCTAACACCTATCTAATGACGAACAAATGACGCTACAGTGTCATTAAATACTGCTGAAGTCTTATTTTAAACATATTTAAATTAGTCAAGTTCTTAATTTCACTAGGTAGAGTATTAAATTCCTTCAGTCCCTTAATAAATATAGAGTTTTGTGTATAATTTCTAGTTACTTTCGGTATTCTAAAATTATTCATCGTTTGTAGGTTGTACCCGTGCACATCCTGGGTGTGAGTTAGAATGGTTTGAAGACCGAGGGACTAGAGAACCGATACTAATGATTAGGGTAATTATCAAAAAAAGGTTACAAAAAAATAAAAAGACTCATTTCGCGTTTGTAGATTTAGAAAAAGCATTTGATAGGGTTAATTGGATTGATATGTTCAGGTTTTAGCAAAAAATAGGAATCTCTCCTAGGGATAGAAAAATTATTTACAGTCTATATAAAAACCAAAGCGTAGTTATTAGATTTGATGAAATAGGAGAGGAAGCTAAGATTAGAAATCGTGTTAGTCAGGGCTGTATACTATCTCCCTTGATTTTTAATGTTTATATTGAGGTAGCCTTAAACTTAGCTAGAGGGAGAAAGGAGATAGGTATTAGTGTACAGCGACAATAGACATGTTACGTTTTCCAGATGATATAGCCATTATAGCAGAGTCTAGAAAAAAATAGGAGAGTTTTTAAATATTTTAAATGAGATACTACAAAGCAACTATAGTATGAAAATTAACTCAGGAAAGACAAAGATAATGACAAGTGAGTTGCAGCCTAGTTCTAAACCAAAATTAAAGAGGTAGATAAGAAAAAGACAGAAGCTTTTGAAACTTGGTGTTATAGGAGAATGTTAAAGATTAGTTGGACAGATAGAGTAATAAATGAGGAAGTTTATAGAAGGATGTGTGAGAAACCCTGTATGTAGAAACAATTAAAGGTCAGGAGAGATAGAATGATAGGGCATCAGTTAAGACATGAGGGACTATTTAGTAAGCTCTTAGATTATAGACTACCTAATAAAAATAGAGTAGGAAGGCCTAAACAAAGCTATATTAGTCAAATTATTAGACATTTAGGTTGTGAAGGGTATGTAAACCTTTTTAGACTAGCTCAGAATAGAAAAGAATTTAGGGCTGCATCAAACCGACCTTAAGTAAGTTCGAAAACAAAACAAAAAAATTAATAAATAAAAATCAGTTAACTAAATGTCACCATGACATAACTCACAATTAGTTAGCGGTCTGGCATGTTGGCAGCGATTCGTTGCTTAAGCCTTACCATAACATATAATTTAACACTTTTTCTTTTTTGGAGGGTATAACCAGGTAATATTTCATTTCCTTATAAATGGGAATCATGTAGGAGTTCTTTAAGAACCATCAGATTGATAATATCTATACAGAACCAGGTAAATAAGAAAAAGACAGAAGAGTATAGGAAGACCTAGCCCAAGCTATATTAGGCAAATTATTAGAAATTTAGGTTGTGAAGGGTTATGTAGAACTTTTCAGATTAGCACAGAATAGAAAAGAAGTTAGAGCTGCATCAAACTGACCTTAAGTAAGGTCGAAAACAAAATGATGTTGAAGATATTTTGATGTTATACCGTTATTAATTTTAAAAATAAAGATTAATGAGTAGTACAAAAAGTACTGTTCCACTAACATCCACTGTAGCTTTTGTAACATGCTTTTGATTGAATCAGTGCGTGCACAACATAGAATTATCCTCATAACACGATTCTGTAA
Organism: Platerodrilus igneus; assembly: GCA_036346225.1. Classification (NCBI taxonomy): domain Eukaryota; kingdom Metazoa; phylum Arthropoda; class Insecta; order Coleoptera; family Lycidae; genus Platerodrilus; species Platerodrilus igneus. Next base: position 9,534,428 of record JARFIW010000453.1, read on the forward strand.
CTTCTGAATACACCGTAATTCATTTTGTTTTAACAAATAGGTATAGTATAGTTGGACAGTAATTTAAGTGTGGTAATATTAATGTATTATATATGATTATTCTAGCCCATGTGGATAAACAAAGAGCACATCATCTTAAATAATTAATTTTAAAAGATAAGATTTTAATTAACGTATTTGCATGAGATTTAAAATTTAATTGCCGATCTACTATTAACCCGAGATATTTAAATTTATCCACCCTTTGTATATGTGTTCCTCTAACAATATTTTGATTTATTTGATTAATTTTTATGTGCTAAGTGTCTCTACAAATAAGCATCCATTTAGTTTTGTCAATATTTACTTTTAACATATTCTCATTACAATACTTATTTATTGGCACTTAGGGTGCTATTTATATTATTGAAACATATTGCAAGATTATCAAACTTTTTTAAACCCGGAGCACTTTTGGAACCATAAGTTTCCTGTGGAACCCTAAATTTTTAATTAACGTATTTGCATGAGATTTAAAATTTAATTGCCGATCTACTATTAACCCGAGATATTTAAATTTATCCACCCTTTGTATATGTGTTCCTCCAATAACAATATTTTAATTTATTTGATTAATTTTTATGTGCTGAGTGTCTCTACAAATAAGCATCCATTTAGTTTTGTCAATATTTACTTTTAACATATTCTCATTACAATACTTATTTATTGGCACTTAGGGTGCTATTTATATTATTGAAACATATTGCAAGATTATCAAACATTTTTAAACCCGGAGCACTTTTTGAACCATAAGTTTCCTGTGGAACCCTAAATTTTTATATATATTTTTATATACTGTGATCCTACCCTACGAGTGATAGGCCTAGTATATCTATCTCTCACTCCTTGTCTTATTTTAGAGCCTTGTTGAGTTATGCCACCAACTTTATCTCTAAATATTTTACACGGCTGCTGCACTGATATATTTCACAGGGTCGTCAACCACGTAGCGGAATCTACCTAGGGTGGGTCCGTCCTAAGCAAACCCCTCTCAACTAGACACCCAAACAAATATCCAAGGAGTTTTCAAAATAATTTTAAAAGCCAAAAGTATCCCCAAACACTAGTTCCACTTTTATAAATTTGATTAAAGCACTGCGTAGATATTAAATACTAATACCTGGAATCCAGATACAGGCGCCGCCTTCCAGCCGTCCTGAAGCCAAGTGACCAACTCCAGGCACTTCCTGAAAAAATAAGTAACTCCAGCAACTGGTAATTTCCGGACTATAAAACTACTAATATTTCTACAAATTTTATGTTATACAAATACTCTGATGTTGATTCAATCCAATTCCACTATTCTTTCCTTTCTAAATGATAACAGTGCCGACGATAAATCCCTATTCCAATTACTTTTTCTTCGTCACAGAACTGTTACCCTAAGCTTTTATTTACGGCACTCCAATACCACTGAATCTACTTCTCTTTGCCTTGCTATCCACAGATATAGACGCTGCTTCCCAACTTCTTCTGCGTATACAATAATTACCGCTGCTTGCTCTCCTTTACGCTACTTGCTAAAACCAGGTACAACTTAACTTTCAAATTTACTTGTAACGCTTTTCAAATGGAATAAAACTCAGAACATTACAAAAATACGTCTATTTTGCAGTAATACAAATTTGAACTCCTTATAAATACAGCCTGTCTCCCCTAGTTTCCGTTGCCTTACCACCTACATACACGCATACTATGCAATTCATAATTAATTGTCATTGATTAATGATACAGTACTTTTCTCTAGATACATTCATTTTCTGGATGGTCTGTTGATAAAGTCATTATTGGTTTCATAATATTAATAAGACACAATTTTTATACTAATTTTACATCAAAAAGGTTCAAATATGCTAACTACAAATTCAATTTTATATACATGCACCTTTAATAACAACTAGCCTAGCCTGGTATCTGGCCGGTACACGTTGTGCAATGCAATGCAGTTTTAAAAGCTTTATAAATTTATAAACATGGAATAGTTAATTTATAAACCAAAATTCCTCAAACAAAATACCCTAACAAAACCAAATATACCCCCATTTCCAGCAAGTCCTTTCAAAGCTTTATTAATTAATTTAAGTAATTAGTAATTAGTAATTTAAGTAATTTTAAGTAATGCAAGTGAGAATATCTTTCAGTAAAAGTATGCACATTCAAAAGAAAGGATAGTACATGTAATTAAACACGCGTTGAGAAGTGTTTTAATTAGTTATAATATAATACAAAAATAAGAGAAAACCTAACAAAGCTTTACGCAATTATGCAGAAACAATAAACATTTTGATAAGAAAACGCTTTTTCAAAAATAAATAAACGAAAGTGGAATTGAAGTTACATCATTTATTTTTTTTAATTATGGAAAAGGCGATATATAAACAAATCAACGTATGGTCAAGATAACGAGGTATCTGTGGCAAATAGGTATTACACGGAAAACCGAATATATTACATCAGAAACCACCTTATTGGTTAAGATATCTACGAGACTTGTTGAAAACCCAGTCAACATGCAAGTGGGAACAGCCTATATTTAACACCGAGCAATGATAAGACGAGTCAGTTTAAAACTCAAGCAGGACAAATCTCCGTCGCTGCTAAACAGAAAGTCACGCATAATTTAATATTTAATCATGATATAATAGTGTATATTATAGTGACAAATAAAGCGTAACAATTATGAAGCCTTGTTTTGCCGTTTAACGTGAGTAGAATTTGGGGTTATTTATTTAAACTAAATATTAATAATAATAGGGCTTCGAATGGATGGTATAACATTTCGAATGTTGATGATAAGAAGTCTAATGGATGGTACATTTTTTTTATAATTCAAATTCGAGTGGATAGATATTATAATTCAATTGTGTTGATGATAATTCGAATGTGGGGATATTTTAAATGGATTAATATAATATTTCAAATCAGCGTCGACGATTTCGGTACAATTTTGAGTTACGAGAATCAATGCAAATAGAATAAAGAAGCACGAAGTAATTTATGGAAAATGAGGGGTTCTACTAAACAGAGCACTGATAGACGAATGAGGACAACAAGGGGCTGTTGATCCACAACCTGAACAATCTGTAGCAGGTCAGTCAGATCTAATTAGTTTTAAGATTTTTTTTTCTATTTAAATCTCAATACTGAATTTACTTAATTTATATAAAAGTGTAACGAAGTCAGCAACAAACATTGCATACGTTAAAAGTATGTAATATATTATAAAGGGGTCCAGAATGTTCCAGGCCTCTTTGGTAAAAAGAGGTAGTTTTTGGTGACTTTAGATTGATTTCAAAGCATATAAATTTTGGGGTAAATGATACATATGATATTGATTGATTGAAGGGTGTATTTTAATATTTTTCAAAACTTGTAAATAATATTTCTTTTCATTATATGAAATTAATTGACTTCGTTTTATAAATTCAAACAAATAGGTAATCATAAAGGGGCAAAGAAGAGAAAAATTGATCATCGTAACATTGTGCACTCTGTATAGATTAAAGAGGGCTAGCCGTGGCATAATAGTAAAATTAGTAAGAGTAAATTTGATTTGAGAACACAAAGCAGTGGAATTAAGTAAAAACGTCATTACACCGAGTATGGCGTTATCATATCAATATATATATATATATATATATATATATATATATATATATATATATATATATAAATTCAGGTTAATTTCGTCTAGAAAACTTGATATTGTATAATAAATATCGAGTCGTAGTCAATTTGGGCAATTAGATGATTCTTTTAATCAGTTCAAGCTTTTGAAAATTTTTATTTTCTTCTTCAGGAAGACTATAATTGGAAGATTACAAAAATGTTAATACGTTAATGTTACTTACGATTATATGAATCTATCTAGTAAATGCTTGGAGCATGATAATAGTGAGGATACGACAACAAACTTGGTGAGTACATTCAAAACACATAATACGGTCAACATAATAATTAATTAACTAAGGTGGTTCATTTCTAAAAAACATTAACGGACAATTTAAAAATTACAAGTTACATAGGAACCAATCAAGGTATAAAATACTACTAACATACAAACTTTGCAGTGGATAACTATAGGTAAAAGTTTGTATTACACTAAAACAAGTATAGATTACGGCCAACAAGGACAAGATAAAAAGAGGTTCACTGGTTTACTAGATGTACGATACGTAGTGTTCTTTATAACTGAGATCAGATGGGAATATATATTATTTAAGTTTTGATTGTTTTTTATTGATAGGATTGTCTTGTAAAGATATCGCGACCATTTCGAGGAAAATGCGTTTTTTGTAATGACTTTCCCTAAAGACAATTTTAACGTTGTCGTAATCGATTTACTATACAATATCAAGTTTTCTAGTCAAAATTAACCTGAATTTATGTAATTAGTATGGGGTTTTATCACAACATCCGCTTTACTTATGGTAATGAAGCTATTGACAATCTCAAACAGTGGGCTAAATTAACAACCAAGCTGGCAGCTGCTAGGAATCGACGTATTTTTCTCCTCACGTGCCGTACTAATAATTTATAACCAAAACACATTGCTACATCTTTGCATTGCATTGAAAATTTGTTAGTTTGCCGTTCAGGTAAAATCAGAAACTTAAAATTACAAAAATCCTTTAGCAGGAAACTATTAAATTTAGAAATTAAAATAACGCATGATAACCTTAAAGACCTAGAGACAAAATTAAGTATTTCAATAAAAATGGCTAGGAATCTCCTTCCGATCAATATCACAACAGAATTCCAACGACGAATGACCTCGTACTACAACATCACTTTCAATAGAATCAAAGATAACAACCTTAAGAAAATTACTAATCTAAAAAAGGTTTTGGTCAGCAAGATAGTAACACAAAAAAACTGGTTTGTTAATCTTTCCGATGTCAGTATTCCTACAGACATCAAACGCTTTGCGGCCCTTGGCCCTTTGTTCAGCGTATGTCCCAACCCTAAAGACATTTGTCTACCTAAACTATTAGCTGACGTGGAATCAATAGTATCTTTGGCCCTTCCTGAACAGAAAAGTATCCTTCTAGCTCAAACCACCACCACCAACAGTATAGCCAATTTTATCCACTCACCAATAAAACCACCTAATGAAATTAGAAACCTTCTCATCAAGTCTTCCACATGAAATTGTTTTAAAAACTGATTCTATGCTTGAATCTGATGTCTTTTCTAATAACGATTCATTAATTTCATTTGACATATTTTCTGGTTTCTGAAAATTCGATACAAAAAGGATTCTGAACCCATGAATTCATTTTCAGTTCTGTATTTTGCTCTTCCGAAAAATACTTTTCAAAAGATGAGTGCGTATCATTAAGACATTAGATCACTTCTTCAAATATTTCATTTGGTAAGTCATTCAATGTCTCACCGACAAACTCATTCAGTGTTGGAAAGATTTCCAGCTCTCTCTTGTCAACATAAATAATCCAAAGCTCTAACCTTTTTTTGAAAGCAGTTATTTTGTTACTCGTATTGAAGACTGTTATCTGCTTTCCTTGTATAGATAGATCCAGTTCGTTGATTTTACCAAATATATCGGCCAAAAAAGCTAACCTGGACAACCAGGTCATATCGCTCAAACAGTCGTTTAATTTAAAACAAATGTCAATCATAAAAGCTCATAGTTCCATTCTTAATTCGAATAACCTTGTTAAGGTCTTACCTCGAGATAGCCATCTTACTTCAGTGTGAAGTAGTAAAGTCTTATGCCTACAACCACGACTGAAGAGAGCGTGATTTGACGTAATTTATTATTTTTACTGCTTCATTAAGAACCATTTCTAGATTTGGTGGCATCTTTATCACGGCAAGTGCTTGCCTATGTAGGATACACTGGCTGGAACTACATTTTGGCGCTTTACTTTTTATTAGTGATACCGCTCCAGCTGTTTTACCAGTCATTGCATTAGCCCCATCTGTACAAATATCGATACAATTGTTCCAATCGAGATTATGTGCTTCAAAAAAAGTGTCAATCGCCTTAAAAATTTCTTCTCTGGTAGTGTTGGTCAGCAGTGATGCACACATAAGCACGTCTTCTTCGATTGAATGTATATATGGATATCGTACAATTATCAGCAAGATGGCCATTCCAGTAACATCAGTCGACTCATCCATTTGCAGAACCAATTTGTTATGTTTAAGGCGACCAACTAGCTCTTTTTTATGTAGCTTGCGAGGTCGTTAATTCGACTCGAAACAGTGTCGTTGGAAAGTGGCAATGTAGAAAGACGCTTTGCAGATTTTTCATCCAGCATACACTGTGTTCTGCCTACCAGACATGGTTTTATTAATTTCTCAGCAATAGTGTGCGCTTCGCCCACTTGTGCAATGCGATAGTTCAACAAATAGGATGCCTCCGTGAATTTTTCAGTCAGAGTCTGGGTCGCATATGTCATAACGTCAAAGAATATTAACTATAGAATAAGAAGCGACACTCTAGTAATATCCTGAATCCTGTTCAGTGCGCAGGTTCGCCAAGAAAATGGCCGGAGCTAGAAGGATATATACTCTAAGATGTGAATGCCATTGTTACATCTGCTTGTCAATAGAGCACTGACCCCCATATTTATCAGGTTTTGACCATAATAAAAGCCAACCACAGCTAATTATCAAAGAATATTAACTATAGTTAATATTCTTTGTAATTATTATAAACAAATTGTCGAACGCAAAGGGCGTTTTTTCATTTATTGTGTTGTCTGAATACATAAACTGTGTATTTTATTGTAAAACTGTATTGCATTTTACTAAAGTGTACTGGTTTTGTTCCTTAATAATCATAAACTGATTTCTTAACAAAAAATGAATCTTAATATTAACTGTGTTTATGAATTTTGAATAATTTTAAATTAAGATATATACATATAAAAGGAAGTATAATTTATGTTGAGGTGTATTGTTTTGTTTGATTTCTTTACTAGGATGTATCCAATTTTCAGTGGCTGCATTGTATATGCGCATTTTTTGTAGTTAGAATATTATCTTGAATAAAATGGAGGTCTTTTAGAAAGAGAATCGCAATATATATGTTAAACCTATTAATTGAAATATCTAATACAATGCATATTGTGCCCACTCATTGATATAATTGATTGGTATTTTTCTGATAAAAGGAACACAAGTGTAAAAAATTCCATAATTCAGAATTATAAATAAATGTCAAATTTTTCTGAATTATAATTTTGGATTTTACCGCCATTCTTGGCACCCCAGCAAAATGGCGAAACACTTTAAGGTCAGATATTCTTTCCACCATTAAATACTAACAATTCGCCGGGAGTGTCGCTTCTTATTCTATAGTTAATATTCTTTGATAACGTCTTGACTTCTTAATAATTGTTCTTTCTTACGTATAAAAAATTCTTTAATCTGGTCTTTGCAATCAGGGTGTATAGTTTCTAAATGATGGCGCATCTTAGCAGATACCATGGAACTATTTGGAAGTAGTTTGCTACATAATATGCAGAGAGGCAAGCTGTTAAAATCGACAAATCCGAGATTGATGTAAGATTTGTCATATCTTATTTTTTTGTCTTTAGTGAGTCCTTAGATTTAGATATCTTACTGCTTGAAATCGCCATATTACCTTGAATCTCATCTTCTTGATTGTAATTCTTTGAGGTTGATGCAGCGTTTTCCAGGCAAACAATCTTCAAACTTTCTAAACTAAATTTTGTTGAAACACTTTCAAGCCACCGATTCATTCTATCAACAGTTTAATTTCACAATATAAAAACAGAATAACATCACCACAAAATTAGTTACAACCAGTACAAATTACTGTTTTACAAATTAAATTTACTGTGGCCCGAGAGCGGTGCATGGATTCAGCGTGCCAAATTCGACTGTGCACTGCAGTAACACATCACAAGGGTGGAACTGCACTGTATGTACAATGTTTTGCACAGCACTGGCTGATGTAGGCACCAGGCAGTGATGGAAAGGGACACGTAGTGGAATGTTCGCAGGTGTTGGTGAGTCAGCACACACGCACGCACGCGCACAAGCACGCACGCACCCACACCCACCCACACACATGCATGCACACACCCACACACACACATACCCACATGCACGCACACACGCACGCACACACGCACGTGCACACACGTATGCACACACACACACACAGAGAGAGAGAGAGAGAGAGAGAGAGAGAGAGACAGAGCGCTAACATGCCACTTGAGATAAAGTAGTGTCAAGTATCCAATCAACAATCAACAATCGTTAAAACTAAAATCATTTGTTTATAGTTTTCGATCGTAGCATTATTCTATATTTATTATGCTGCTTGCTGCCTAATTTTCTGCTATTACGTACTAACAAAATAATAAATTCTATACAATCATCTTTATGTTAGTATTATTTTGGCGGAGCACCTCGTCGAGCTTCGCGGAACCCCTGGGTTTTGTGAAGCACACTTTGAGTAACGCAGTACTAATGTATCGTCAGCAAATAGATTTAGTGAACAATTTTCCACTATGTCATTGATGTATATTAGAAAGAACAGGGGACCAACTACCCTCCCTTGTGGAACTCCTTTTAAACTTTCGATCACATTAGAAGTTACTTTATTAATTTTTGTCTTTTGCTTTCTATTTTCAAGATAATCGGATATGCACTGCAGTGCTGTACCAATAACCCAATAGCCTGCATTTGTTCAAGCAATCAACCCCTATCTACAATTTAAAATGCTCTTTGTAAATCTAGAAATACTGCTACACTTATTTAATCATTTTCAATTGTGCTTTTCCAATCATGAAGTACACACTGTAATGCAGTTTCACAACTGTGTTTTTTAATAAACCCTGACTGAATAGATACAATTAACATTGCTATCCTCTAAATAAGATAAAATCCTTTGATATACAACTTTTTCCAAAATTTTACCAATAGTACAGATCATATTTATTGGTCTTAGCTGATGTGCTTTATTGGTATTTGTTATTTTAGGTACCAGAATAATGTTTAAAATTTTAACATCCTCTGGAACTTTACTAGTTTCCAAGGATGTATTTATAATGTTTAATAACAGATTTGCAACAATATAAAAATATTCTTTTAGCATAAAAGATGATATTTCATCAGGGCTACTTTTATTCTGCAAAGAAAAAACTATCTCCTTTAACTCATCTAAGTTACTTAACTCAAATTTAACTAAGCAGCTAGATAGATGTTTGTGTGCAATAGGATAGTTAGGTAATTTACATATCTGATCTGATATTAAGTTTGTGCTTTTAACATAGTATTTATTAAGTTCATTCGCCATCATGTATTATCAGTTTCAACAAATCGTTCATCAAATTCACTACTTGTAAACTCCTTCACACTTTTATTGCTAGGTACATATTTTTTTAAATTTTCCACATTTCAATGAGGTTGTTTTTATTAGCAACAGTTTTTAATATTAAGTACTTTCTTTTTTCCTAACGTATCACCCTTACCGCAAAGTTTCTCTTTTGTTTATATATTTCCCAATTCTCAGCTGTACTATTTAGTTTACACCTCCTATAACATTCATCCCCGACTTTCGTTGCTGTTTTCACCCTTTCATTCCACCATTCCTGCTAATGTGTCAAAATCTTAACTATTTTTTTGGGAGCTACTTTAATAAAAATTTCTAGAACCGTGCAAACAAACTTTGATAATTTTTTATTAACATCATTGCCATGATAGATCCAATTAATTTCGTGCAATAAATTATTAACTCTACTATAATCCACCTTTCGGCCCCTATTTTTTTAAACATATGTGTTTAAGATCGACCACTTTTTACTATGTTTAAAGTTTAGAATAATATTTTTGTGGTTACCTATTTTAGGTGTATAAACTACATTTGCCACCACACCATCTTTTGTTAAAATAAGATCTATTAAAGTTCTCCCATTAATTGTTCTGTTTGTAGTTTCATTGACAATGTTTCCCAGACCTATATCTACAACAATATTTCTTAATCTTCGAATCAATCAATATTAAAATCACCTGCTATGATTATTTCCATATTTTTGTCTAATACATTAGTTTCACACCAGTTTTCAAAGAGTAAGGTGTTGTAATTGGTCAATAATTATTATCAATTTGGTCAGACGTTCTAAATATAATAACGACAGAGTACCGAAACACCACAATTGCCAATTTTATATCATTTATCTAGGCCAAACGTTTCATTTCCTCGTATATCTTATACAGAAGATGTAGTCAGGACCAAATAAACTTCGTTTATGACTCATCAATGGTTGGAACATGAGAACACGACATTAAATAATTTTGTCTTGCTTTATTTAAATACTATAAAATGAGATTTAAACATTTGCATATGTTTTTTATGATCTCCACTATATTATTGTATGGTCGATGTGAATAACGTTGACCTAAAATACAAAAGCTGAGTTTGTACGGTCTAGGACACTTCATTGCCGCCAGTTCATTGCCGCCGTGTCATTGCAGGACCATTTCATTGCAGGGACAACTCATAGCAGACCCAACTCATTGCCAGCCTATACCTCACTAATAAATACTTGATTTGTATTAATTTAAATTTTCATATTTTAGGAAAATTTTGCAAATTTTAAAATTTTAGGTCATTATCCTCTTCTGAAATTACGAAGATACAGAGATGCCGATAGAAGAATCCTAGTTATTGTAAGTGATTTTGAAGATCGAGACCCAATCGATTATTTGCGGGGCATAGCTTATAATAACTAAATGAAACAGTAATTTGTAATAATATAAAACAAATACCATTGTAACTAAATTTTTAGTTTTAGGTTTTTGATTTATTTTAATAAAAAAAATTACATTATTAGCGTATTGTATTACTAATTATTGTAAGGTACCAATAAAACTGATCAGCAATGAAATGACCCCGCAATGAAATGGCGGTAATGAAGTGCCGGCAATTAAGTGGTGACAATAAAACATCCCATTCCAGAGTTTGTGCGTTGCTGTATTGGATTTTTGTTATCAATACATTATTCTTTGATTTTAAGATTCGTTTCAATTTGGAAAGTTTTTCGACGTGGTAATTATATTGTAGCAAAAAACACCATTGTTATTTTTAGCTTAAATTATCTCAAATTTGTTTTGGAAATACATTGTTTTACTTTTTTTAAGGCGAGTGTGTTGTTTCAAAGATGCTTATCTTGCAATCATCTGAGAAACAGATTTTACCTGGGAAATTAATTTACTGATTTTATTTGAAACATTATTTTTCAGTGGATAGTTCTTATTATAAAGCATTTTGTACAATTTTTATGGGACTTGAGCATTATTTCCGACAATTTTAAAAAGTAGTATGTATAATTTACACTTTTGTTTTTAGCTTATAATTGATTTAACGTTTCACCATATGGATATGTGTTAGATTTTTTTATCAAACACAGATTGTTATTGTAACATTAGCTTTATATTCGACTTTGATGGCATATATTTGTCATTGTAAATATATTGCGTTAAATAGTAGCACATAATTTTCACTCAGAATAATGGGTAGTGGGTATCGTCCTTGTGCTGTATTTCATTGTATAGATAGGAATTCGAGTAGGCATCTATTTCCTAATCCGAATGTTTATCGAGAACGTTACAATAGATCGATTGTGGTAAACCTACATTAAAGAATATAGAACCCAACCTAGTTTTCCGGTCTCATTGTATTTGTCATCAGCATTTTTCTGCCTAGGACATAACGTCTAATATGTATATAACCCTTAATGTGTACCTTTAAAAAATTTTACCATCAACAGTAACCTTACAAGATAAGTTATGATACTCGACAACATTTTATGATTTGTGTTTTTATAGTTTTGTCTTCCAATCCACATGAAATATTTTCAGTGTATATTTTTTAATTCATCTGTATTATATTGATGCGTTAGTATTATGACTACTTTAATAAAGTAGTTTTTAGCATTAGTGAATAAACACATTGTACCTATTCGTTTATTAAATTATACATCCAGTTTTGTGTTGACAGATTTCTGGTGGACACAAGATATTTACCCTATTATAAACTGCAGGTAGTTTCAGAATGTGTGTGTATTTCCTTTGGAGTAAAAAGTTGCGATGTATTTAGTTGTAACGAGGTAATAGTCAGTATGTGGCTATTTTGGCATATATATATATATATATATATATATATATATATATATATATTGTTCATAATTTTATTTATATTATTCCGAGTCCTAAAATTAAGAATTTGAAGAGGGTTGTTTGATTTAATATTGGTCAAGAAACCGTTCTTGATTCTTTCCAGTATAAAATTAAAATATACAAATTGTTGCTCTATTTTGAACTTGTATAATTTGAATAGCTGCTTTAATGTATAACACAATATCTTTTCATAGAAAGATATTGTGTATTTGAACAACTAGAATAGAAACTATTGATATTATATTACAACTTCAAAAAATAGAAACATCCTTTCACAATATAAAATTATTAGGTACAAAGATTAAGAATCTAATCTAGATACATTTGAATTTAAATAATTTTAAATCCCCCCCATCCAACCAGTAAAACGGAGATGATCACACTAGATGGTGTAATCAAGGGAACAAAAGTTAATTAAGAATATCTTATCTATTATACTTATCTCACCCACGGCGTATACATAAACCTTAACAAATCTAAATCTGTGGTTATGTTTCATCATTTATGAGATTACCGTGAACCCTGAAACTTTATAAAATGCCCCATTTTCGTTTAGAAACAAATATTCCTAGTGGTCAAATACCTGCAGATCTTCCAAAGAAACTTTGTAAGGTTTTATCGAAATCCTTAGGACAGCCTCTTAATGTAAGCATTGAACTTCTGTTTTTCATTGTATATTTTTTAATAGTATTGTGTAGCTACTGTTATTGGAAGCGTTTATATGTCATGGGGAGGAACTGACGAACCTGCAGCACAAGCAACGTTGATGAGTGTTGAACAAATTGGAACAAAAGAGAACATTATGCATTCGAAAGCACTTTTCGATTTAATTACTGAAGAACTTAATATAACTTCAGACAGGTATGTGATATACAGTTGTAGATTTTTAACTTTACAAATAGGTATACTATTAATTATGATCATTTCAGAATGTATATTATTTACTTCGATGTTAACAGCAGTAATGTTGGTTATAATGGAACTACTTTACAGGCATTAATTGATGGTGAATAATGGATATATGTTTTCCTGTACTCTTAAATATTATTGTATAACTTTAAATACAGTTTTAGTTTGACCGAATATGTCAAATAAACATATATGTTAGCTTTGATGTGTTACAATTATTATAGTGTAACTTGTTACAAACTGTTGACTTAGTGCTATTGTTCATATTTTCTTAGAGCAGGAATGCCCCAGACTGATGGACATGTAAGTAGCATTCTGCATTGGTGGGTGTTTATATTTCAAGTGGCTTGTTTTTAGAACAGAAGTAATGACACAATTGTATAAATATGTATAGAAAATCTCTAATGCAATATTACATGTTGATTACTGTTGATGTAAGACATTACAGCGAATATTTGATAAGGAATATACTAGCAAGTGGTAGTTACCCTGCTTAAAATTATAGGGATGCGCCATGTGGAAGAAGTCCACGGTTGGTTTATCAGTAGTTTGTCTTTGCATTAAATATGTAATCAACAAGGGTGGGTGATACGCATCAATGTGCACAAGTGGGAGACAATCCAGACATACGCTAGGTTTTATAATGCTAAGCACTAAATCGAGTGTTCTGTTTAACATTTGTGGCAATACATGAACTTAAATTAAAGATTGTTAAAAACTCATCAAGCCTTTTCGACAGGGAGCTCGCCTATTGCAGATTATATGTGCTTGAAATAACTTCCGAAATATCGAAGTCGCACACTATTTACATCTCACTTTATTATAATTTGCATATGCTCATCAAAACTTGAAATATCTTTCATATTTCATCAATTCATAACATGGTTCAATGTATATTGACGAAATAATAAATTATTTACACTGTAAAAATACCTTAAGTTTGATGGACTGATAGTATTCACTAGCACTAAGGAATACGGAATAGTATTCTTTGCAGTTATTAGAACACCACATCTGTGTGCTCTATTAAAAAGTCGTTTATCCCTATCACACCAATATACCACGTATTCATCATTAAAAAGTTACAACAGTATGGTTTATATAATAATCACAAAAATTTGTATTGTGATAATAAGTATCAAATACTGCTGATATGGGGGTGTAATTAACCACTGCTCTTTAATCCAATCATAAGTAGCACATCACGTAGTTATGGTTGGTAGTACAGTACAAAATAAATCAGAAGGATATAAACCATAATAAATATATAAATGAGAGTAACATACAAGAAGAGTTGATAAGAGCACATAATCATAATCGATATATATGTTGCAAACATGTTTCAACTAACATATTATACCTCATGATATCAGAATATTTTGATTGTGAATTGTAAATTGCAAAAATAAAATAAAAAGCGTTGTAACTCCTTTTATTAAATGATAATTTCAAATGGTAGAGAAAGAAAACTTAACATATGCAATCAATTTTTACTGAATCGATAATTATAGCAGGGATATTGATATCGATTGGAAAAAAGAACAGAAATGCTCGCAAATAGTGGTCACAGTCATGGTTAAACCAGTAAAATGGGGGAAATAATCTCACTAGATGGTGTAACCATGCGAACAAAAGTTAGTTAAGAATATCATATCTATTATACTTATCTAACCTAGGGCATATACATAAACCTTAACAATTCTAAATCTGTGGTTATGTTTCATCATGTATTGGAATACCGTGAACCCTGAAAATTTATAAAATGCCTCATTTTCGTTTAGAAACAAATATTCCTAGTGATCAAATATTTTATCGAAATCCTTAGGACAGCCTCTTAATGTAAGCATTGAACTTCTGTTTTCATTGTATATTTTTTAATAGTATTGTGTAGCTACTGTTATTGAAAGCGTTAATATATCATGGGGAGGAACTGACGAACCTGCAGCACAAGCAACGTTGATGAGTATTGAACAAATTGGATCAAAAGAGAACATTATACATTCGAAAGCACTTTTTGATTTAATTACTGAAGAACTTAATATAACTTTAGACAGGTATGTGATATACAGTTGTAGATTTTTAACCTTTTCGAATAGGTATACTATTAATTATGATTATTTCAGAGTGTATATTATTTACTTCAATACTAACAGCAGTGATGTTGGTTATAATAGAACTACAATACAGGCATTATTTGGTGGTGAATAATGGATACCTTGTTACGTTCATTTTACGACTAAATTTAAATCTACCCTTTTTGATTTATTATTCATTTACTTAGATTCTGCTCAAATCCTCCAACAACACTCGGTATATTAGACCTTCCTACAATAAAATACGTTTTTAGTAATTTTCAAGTTCAAATCTATTTGTTTTAATGTGGAAAGTTTATTCTATAAATTAAATAGTCTATACCCTGTTTAAGTATCCGTGAACTTGCTATACATTGCGATAAAATGTAATTACTTTCTCCATTGTTTTAATTTAAAACTCGTTTAAATGAGGTATTGGACTATCCGATAAAACCGTCTTTCAAGTTTCCTAATCACGTTTGATAGCAACAATATTACTTTGAGCTCTGGTTATTAATTAAACAAAATTAATATTCACTTTCTTTTTGATATACACAACGAAAACATTTATTGTATTTTTGATTGTTTCCGGTTTTCTTTATGAAAATTTCGTGCAAAAATTTATGCTACGTTCATCGACGTAGTCTAACACAAAAAAAAACAAAGAAAGGCTGACTGGGCTCAATCGGTCAGTAGGCTGGGTATTACACATACCAAAATTAAAGAAAGGCCTGAAATAAAAATACACACACTCATTCACAACTAAACATACACAAAAGTAAACCTCTAATTAAAAAACAATGTACAAAAGCACAGTAGTACCAAAAAAATAGACAATCAATAATTACAAGCTACACATATCAACAAAATCAAAAGATGTAACGTTCCGTTTGTATAACCATTCATATATTATAATCGTTTAGCAAGCGTAGTAAATGACGCACTTCTAATATTAATTTTAAAGCAGGCGAGGAATTGACATTAAGTAACGTCAGGGTTTTTTTTTGTTTTTGAAAAGTGTCAGGTTAGGTTTTATGGTGCGGGTGTGTTAATCTATTTGTTGTAGGTCTACTCATTGTCCACTTTTATTTGCCGTTATCTATATTCATATATATAGAATACAAATCCATATTGGAAATTTCTAATTTGGACGAAAAAGAAAGGACCTTAAATTACGTATGCCGTAAGCCGTAATTGTCCAATTTACTTGGGAACAGCACACACCCCGTAATGACGCTTGTTGGTAGTTTGTTAAAACGTACACGACTCCTACTCACTATGTACAGTGGCTTGATTTACCCCCCAAGGTAAGCGTTGAACTGTTACTATTTTTACTGAGTGATCAGACTAGTTCCGCACGTTGGCACTGAGCTATTTTGTTCCCCAAAACTATAAGTTGTTGTTGTCAACCTGTGTCAGTTGAGCCAAAAATAGAGAAGTGCGCTTTGTCGTATATCCACTCTATCCTCGCTGCCCCGTCGGCCACGTGGGATAGAAATAGATGTGTGCACACTGTTAGCATTTATAACTGTAAAGCTATGAGCCTTTTCAAGGTAATATAGCCGTGGTGTAATTTGTTCCGTGAACGCAAGTTCAAAACATTTGTAAAGCAAACCTATTCAAATAGTCCTACGTTTAGTATCCACCTAGATACAGCAGGTTTTGCATGCACCCGGCTTAGAGCGCATGATACTTCGGGTTTCAGTTCATACCCTACGTCGTCAAATTGGTTAGCCACATCAGCGTGAGATCCAGGTGCATCCATCCCTACTTTGTTTAAAAATATAAGTTGTACATAAGAGTTTATTTTGATAGCTCTGGCCAGTACGAACATTGATTTAGTAGTAAGTTATTGTCTATATTTGTTGCATTTAAGGCGTACTAGTAGGCGCCGTATGTTTGTTCAAATGTATATATGTGTCAATTAATGTAATCCTTACAGCTATGTGTAGAAATAGAGCCAGTAACCGAAGTAAAGGTGTATCATTTCTCTTAAAATTGCATGTGCAAGTAGGGCAAATCAGAGCATTCTACACCGTGAGTTTATCTTTATTTTCTTTTATTATTATTACCAAGTGCTAAAAAGCTTTCTCGACCAGTAATGAGATTCTTATGATTACAGCTAGCATAGTGTCATTACTGGTGGTGAACACCCAATTTTGTTATCGCTAAAACCGATCTCTAGTCTATACTGTTTACCGCTTACTACGGATTAGAGCTGTTAGACACCCAAACTACGACTTGTGTCAGACCCACCCCTCGCCGACTAGAGCTAGTCAACTTAAGGATATCAATCCTTTTGTCCCCTGGTGTCGTAGTGTCAAACAGGCACGTAACAAAGAAAACATTTTTTTAAAATGACGAGCTGCCGTTTTTAGGTATCTACCCCTTACATTATTTAGCAACAAAAAACCAAACGCAACACTAAAAACCACAGCTCTATATCATTGTAAATATAAAATTAAACATATAGGATGGTCACGATAAATACAATATTAATAATAAATATCATCTCACTTGATGATAATCATTTTAAAAAGACCCATACAAGAAAATGTGCATAAACACTCGCCCAAGGCTCCATAGTGTAGGTTTGGATCACACCTTCCCTTATGACAGGGCGGAGCAAATGAGCTAGAGATCTCGTAGTGTGGGTGTCCTCCCATAACAAAAGGAGCGGCAAAGCAATGGGCTGTCAGGTCAACCAGAGAAAGAAGCTACAATAATTACAAAAAAGATTAATTTATTTACGCCGAAAGGTTTATAAAACCATCATTACATACCACGCTTTAGTGCGTGCATGAAATTTTCATAAAGAAAAACGGAAACAATCAAAAATACAACAAATGTTTTCGTTGTGTATATCAAAAGAAAGTGAATATTAATTTTGTTTAATTAATAACCAGAGCTCAAAGTAATATTGTTGCTATCAAACGTGATTAGGAAACTTGAAAGACGGTTTTATCGGAAAGTCCAATATCTCATTTCAACGAGTTTTAAATTGAAACAATAGAGAAAGTAATTACACATTATCGCAATGTATAGCAAGTTCACGGATACCTAAAACAGGGTATAGACTATTTAATTTATAGAATAAACTTTCCACATTAAAACAAATAGATTTGAACTTGAAAATTACTAAAAGCGTATTTTATTGTAGGAAGGTCTAATATACTGAGTGTTGTTGGAGGATTTGGCCAGAATCTAAGTAAATGAATAATGAATCAAAAAGGGTAGATTTTAATTTAGTTGTAAAATGAACTTAACAATCTGTATGTTTTTCTGTACCTTTAAATATTAGTGTATAACTTTATATACAGTTTTAATTTGACCAAATATGTCAAATAAACATACACTCTAGCTTTGAACTGTTACAATTATTATAGTGTAACTTGTTAGAAAGTGTTGACCTAGTACTAGTGTTTATATTGTCTTAGGGCAGGACTACCCCAGACTGATGGATATACGTAACCCTACATTATGTTTTATTTTCATTCTAACATCACATGGTATGACTTATGTTATATCGTTTAACTTTAGTATTGATTTATGAATTCCTTTTTTGCATACTCAACATTAATTATTTATTTAAACTATCAAATTAACAAGCAAAAGTAAAAACATGAGTAATCTCACAAAATTAAATTTGACAACAACCATTTCCAAAAACTACTCTGATCTTATAACAAAACCAGACTGTTTTCTTAACAAGTATATATATATATATATATATATATATATATATATATATCCTCCCTACCTACTTTAAAGAATTTGATTAATAACGATCAAGTCACTTGGCAAAAACTACACACAGGGTCTGTGTTCACGCTGAAACCTATGCACAATTGGCATCTCTAATAGCAGTAAATTGGCTACGGTTGGTAACATCATATCGTTGAGATGATTATCATCATAAAAACGAACCCATCGTGGTTGATCCAATACCAAATCATGATCGTCTTTGGGACATCTTTTCATGTGCTCAATATGATTTTTGCATCATTGTCCTTCGATGTTTCCCAAACGCGAAACTATTTGCCCACAAATCCATTTATTGGGTTGACCATGGGATCAAATCAATACTGATCCATTGGCCGGGAATTCCCGAAGGATAGTCTGAAATTCAGCTTACTGTTTGTCCATTATTTTCTTTTTCATGTCCAGTTTAAACAATCCAGGCTGAACTTAATCGTACGACCCAAAAGTAAAAAAAATATCGCAACAAAACAGTAGGATAGAATAGAAATCCAAAAGGAAACGTCGTAGAATGGAGTGGATCACACAGAAAGAAAAATTGGAAACCCAGTAAGTAGATTTATTTACAAACCGTTAATTAACAAACAGTTCTTGATTAACGCAAAATTATGCCAAATATGTCTTTTTTTACAAAATCAGCAATGGGTTTTGTACTTGATTTCGAGTTATACTTGTCCCATACTACAACAAAACACATTTGGGAGATTCGCACAAGGTATTTACTTACCAATGTCATAATTTTAGATACTGTTCAAACAACCTAGCTCACTATGATTTCAGAACAAACTAAACTGTGGAATGCATAAGTAGTGGTAATGTATTTACAGTTATTACTTCTGTGTTATAATTACAGTTTATATGGATATATTAATACCATGTGTTCGTTCTCAAAGGAATTTAACATGCAATGGGACGTTGCTCGCCAATTTATTATACACAAAAGATAATACTATCAATAGAAGGAGAAAATTATGACAATTCAAATGACACCACTGACAACACAAAAAGTACAATTACTATTTTTTAAAACATTTAAAATATGACAGTTTGTAAATATGATTAGCTTTGATTTTAATATTTGACAGTATTTTCGATTTGCCCTAGAACTTTAATTAGTATGCTTACATCAGGAACTTGCTGTGTTACTGTTCGTTTATTTGTTAATAAGCAGTCAACTTTTAGGCGCATGTTAAGGTTAATTTATCTGAAAAATGAATAATTATACTAACAAAGAAAAAGTTTTTATGATGAAAACCTATTATAGTAGCGTTAGTTTGCAAAGAGTTAGAGATTTGTTTGCCGTTAACTTTAATGCAAGACCTATACCATCTGTAAGTACTATTGAAAAATATGTACAAAGATTTGAAAGCTGTGCAAGAAGGAAGAATCGAATGGTAAGGGTGGTGAGTAGCTACAGTTTTTATTGCATGATGTTCACTGTAGCTAGAGGTGAGCATGTATACTTGTATTACTGTATTTTTTGGTTTAGATTCTAATCTAACCATGAGTACTCTTTCGTTCTTTTGTAAGTAATTTTCTACACAGTGTTCTATATTTTTTCGAATAACTATCCCCACCCCGAATTTCCTTCCTCTGCTCCTGTATGAATTTCCCTGAAGTCTCCACTCTAAAAATCCCCCGCATCTGGCCACCGAACTTCGCTGATCCCTACTATATCTAACTATGTGCTAACCTATCCATTCAATTTTCAAGTTCTCTAGCTTACCTACTTGCTTCATACTTCTAACATTCCACACTCCAACTTGCAAAATGTTCCCGACTCATTCTGAACTTTCCAATCGCATCTTCCGGAGTAGTTCCTTCCAAGAGATCCGAATGGGGGACTATTTAACTCCGGGATCTTTTACCCCAGAGAATGCCATCGTGTTTATTACAATTTAAGTACACTGTGTACTTGGGAAGTAATTTGGTGGTTTCCCGTTGCCTTCCACATCGCAGTAGTGTGCCTTGGAATGCCATTCAGATCCCTATGGTCTCTGCCACGCTAAGTACTGAAGGAGTTGCTGCCTTCTTTCTGGGACCTGTCTTAGTCTGGTTCCTCACCAAAGACCCCACCAATTTGGTAGAACCTTTGGTTCGGTTCTTTAGCTCATGGGAACACTCAAGCCGTTCCACCCGTTCTAGTAATCTAGAACTTCGTCAAAGTGCAGGTCCATTCGGAACGGCAACCGAGCAACATGCAGCCAAAATTAAAAATAGAATCAGTTTTTAACATGTTAAGCAAACAATAAATGGCATATTTTAATTGTAATTTGAACGTAAATTGTAGTTGTTTTGCTAATGACAATTTTTATGAATTGGGACAAGGAAGAACGAATGATGGTTTTTGTCGAATGCGCTTTGTGATTGCGTTAATTTTTTAATAAATTTTACAGGTCAATATTTCAAGATTTTTACTTACATTCGAAAAATATGTACACAGCAGGCTAGGGATAAAGATAAACAGCATACCAAAGAATAATTCATTTTCTTTTTTATTTAGTATACCATTATGTATAACAGTTTTTTTTGCGAGTTATCAAATTCTAAGGAAAAAATACTATTTATAATATCCTTACTTATGTGTTCTACGAAGACAGAAACCTAATGACGAAAAAAATAATTGCACTGTAAATCTGATGAATATTATAAACAACTATAGGTGTTGGTTTTGAAATATTTTCAATTAATGTTGATTGTGCAAAAGGATATATTGGAAAACTATTAATTCGGCAAATGTTCAAGTGTTGGAGATCTTAGTAGCTGCAGGCTGCTTAATCCTCTTCACATACCACTGAATATCGGAGAAATAAGGTATATATCTGTAAAACAGAAGGGGAACTGAACTGCAGCTAACAAGAAAAAACAGCAGCTATGTTCGAAAACAATAAGCATAGAAACAAGAAGAAAATTGTTTAAAGCATTATGTGTGGAGCACGGCACAGCAAGTCTATGAAATAGGGACAGTAGGAGAAGCATACAGAAAAGCAGTGAAAGCCTTTTGGAATGTTGTGCTTCAGAAGTATGCTGATGATATCATAGACACACAAAGTTAATAACAAAAAGGTTCTAGAAATAGTAGGGGAATAAAGAATCGGTGGAAAACAAAAAAAAATAGGAGAGATAGAAGAGCAGGATACGTTGTAAAGCATTTTTGGCAAATAGAAAAAGGAGGTAGATGTAGTCCTGGATCAGACTATTGCATGCAGATAGTGAAAGATGCAGAATGGAAATTTCAGGGAAATGTGTAGATTAGCTCAGAATAGGAAACAATCAGAGTACGCATCTAACTAACCTGTTCCAGGACTGAAGACCTAATGATGATGAAGAAGAATTTATTCAGCAAAAACCGTACACCTCAACAGCATTCAGACCTGTACTGACAAAAATATGCAGGTGGTTTTAGTTTTAAGCATCGCGATACATGCCATTCAAATAAAACATTGACCAATATCTTTCTGTCCGAGTTCGCCCCCACAGTCCGACTTCACCCCGAATACTGGTAACGTGTATGTTAAGTATCTAAACCTTAACAATGATTTACGTTACCAATGAAGAAAAAACTGATATGTTTATTGTTTAAATCAAGCGTAACAGAAATTCTGTAACTGCTGTAAACTGCTATTTACATTTGTATCCAGCATGAAGAGAGCCTTATCAAACATTATTTTCCAAATTGAAACGATCACCAAGGGAGTATGGTTCTTTTAGCATAAAAATCCAAAATAATAGCAGAAGACAGGATGAAGATACAGTAGTTAGTGTTTTGGCCAAAGTTCATGTAAATTCTAATGCATCAACTATACATGTATCAAGAGAATAAAATATTCATAAAATAACGGTATCGTGAATTTTAAAAAGTTTGTGTTAGTCAAGGCTTACAAACGATTATAAAAAAATGTTTAATCTTTGGTCAAAGGTTTCTCAGTAAATTAGAAACGAATCCAAATTTACTAATTAAAATTTTGTGGAGCGATGAAAGTAAACTTACTAATTGAGGATTGTTCAACAGAAGAAATTTTTATTATTACACAACAGAAAATCCTTATATATAGTCCAACATACATTCTGGAAAAGATTTTCTCTCAAAGTTTAGTGCCGTATAATTGGAAGAACGTCACTTGGTCCCTACATTTATACGAAAACCTCAACTTCCTTCGTGCATTTAAAATTCTTGGAAGAAATCTTAGAAAACTACTTAGATAATTTACTACTTTCCGCATAAAAAAAATACAGTATATTCAGCATGATGGCACTCCTGCCCATAACCAGGGGGTGGAGTGCAATTTTTGGACAAAAGGTGCCCACACAAATGGATAGACAATCGTGGACGCACACCACTCTGTGTTCTACAGCAACTATTACCTCATAGTTCTCACAGTGACCGCCCGAACTTAATGTACATCATTATTTTTGTAGGGTATATTAAAGATATAGTTTATGCAAGAACACAATAATTTGCATAATTGCAAAATGCTAATATTTCAGTGTCTAGCTGACTAATCACAAAGGTTTTGGGCTTGTAAAGATATAGTCAAGCGTATACAACTTTATATTGATAAAAATGGAGGCAGTTGGATGAGCATTTAGCTTTCCATAACGTTCCATTGTTTATTATTCATGTTTCATTAAATACATTCCTTGTATAAATTCTACTGACACTACATAGTTATGGCAGAGATATAACTAAAAAGTTTGTGTTTTGTTTCATGGTTATCTAAGTAAAAGTAATAAATCACTCATCATCATTAGGTCTTCAGTCCTGTTACTAGTTAGACACAACTGTATCTCTGATTTCCTTTTTGAGCCAACCTACACATTTTCCTGAAATTCCCACAGCCTTTATCTTTCACTATATGTATGCAGTAGTCTAATCTAGGTTTACATCTACCTCTCTCTTTCACCTTTCTCTGCTTCTAATATATCCCACACTATTACCTTAGAACGTGTCCTATCATCCTATCCATCCTATTTTTATAATGTTTTTTATATCTTTTGCACTTTCTCCTATCGTTTTCTAAAAATATTCCATATTTCACCGATATTCTGTCGCGTGTGAAGAGAGTTAAGCAATCTGACTGCTACCACAATCCCCCAGCATTTTGACATTTGCCGAATAAATAGTTTTACTAATACTCTTTTCGCACAATCTACATTTGTTGAGAATATTGCAAAACCAACACCTGCAGTTGTTTACAATAATCAGTAGGTTTAAATACAATTACTTTTTTCATCGATAGGTTTTCCGACCTGGAACTAGTTGGATGCGTACCTCCATTAATTTCTATTCTAAGTCAACCTACACATTTTCCTGAAATTCCGACAGCCTGCATCTTTCACTATCTGTAAGTAGTGGTCTAATCTAGGTTTACAACTACCTCTCTCTTTCTCCTTTCTCTACTTCTAACATACCCCACACAATTCCCTCATGCCTTAAAACGTGTCGTATCATCCTATTGTTAGGGATTTGCAACTGTTGTAATTTATTGTTATTATTATTAACCTAACTTTTCAGGGAAAAAAGATCCTAAATAGTAGAAAACCCTTAAAAACTAAAATTTACTTTGCTAAGAGTAGAAAATTAAACAGTAAAAAGTCAATTTTATAGTTTTTCATTAAATTGTTCACAAAAGCATTCATACCATAATTTATGTGCTGACAGTTTATGGTAAAAAGCTCAGTATTGCGAGTTAAACATGGCGGTACACGAAACCTAGTTTCACCAAGTAACTCACTACAGTCAATAACATGGTTAAGAAGTTCATGAAGGAATAACAAAAGGGATATAGTTTGTCTAACATGTAAGGCCTGGTAACCAACTAATTGCAGCCTAACATTATGTGGAACGTTAATGTAGGGTAAACCAAGTTTCCATAGGATGAACTTTACAAATTTATGTTGAACACGTTTGATTTTATGTTAATAAATTGTATAAACCAAATTCCACATGTAGCTCTCTAATATACTGTGCACAAGGAATTGAATAGAGATTTAAGAGGTGTAACATCTTTAATGTGGGTTGAGTTTCTTTTAACAAAACCCAGCATTTTAAATGCTCTTGCAACAATGGATGAAATATGCTCAGTGAACAAAAGACAAATAGGAATAGGATTGGTCCCAGGTGGGATCTTTGCGACACCTGAAATGGCCTATATAGTTCTGTAAGTTATACCAGCAATTTGCACTGTTTGGATTCGATTGCCAATATATGAGCATAACCGTTCAAAATAAGAACCTGAAGTCTCAAGACCTTTCAGTTTATCTATAAGAACAAAACAGACACTGTGGAAGGCTTTAGTTATGTCTGTATATATCACATCAATGTGTAGGCCATTTTCTAAACTATTTGTTATAAAATTATGATAAAGACCAAGGTTTGTAGCAGTAGTGTCCTGTAAAAAAATCCATGCTGTTCAACAGCAATGACATTCTTAAAGGTGTAAAAATTTGGTCATAAAGAATAGATTACATGAGCTTAGATATAGTCGACAGGATGGATATACCACTATAATTCTCCACTACTTATGTTCACCAGATTTAAACACTGGAGTTAAGGTTGCTTTCTTCCAAGTTAACAGGAATTTAAACTCATTTGAAATATGTTAAGGGAACACATAAATATGTCCCACATTGTTGCAAAATAGATGTGGAATACCATCGGATCCACCTTTAATATCAAAGAAAGCTGGACGTATTTTATTCATTACCTCTGTTATATTTTTACAGACACGTATCACGTTGGAAACAGTAGAGGCTCTTCCGATATGAAAAGCACGTACAAAAGGTCAATCTTCTCTCGCATTGTACTCTTAACTGATGTAATCTTACAAGATCTAATACGTCATGATATATTTGTGATACAATAAGTTATTAGTTTAATCTCAAGTGCTATCAATTACAAAATTCACAACAGATTGGCAACCAGGTTTTCGAATCCATGCGGAATACAAATCCAGCATTCTAACCTCAAAACCAAGAGGTGGGTCACTGTATAATCGATAAATTACTAATACGTTCATACAGTATTGGAGTTCAAAAAGGCGACAAAATACCTACAGCTGCAGAAAGTGATATTGCAGCTTCTAATGCTACAAATACAACGCATGCAATTCGTACAGTATTCTCAGTTGAAACATACGATACAACAACGAAATTTAATAGATGGCTGATAAGATTGAAAAGCGCATTTAAAGTTTTCAATGTTACCGCAAACAATCATGCAGTATACTTATTACACTACATGGGATCTGAGGCATACGACATTTTATGCGATAAATTATCTCCACAAACCCCAGATTCCTACGATTACGATGAACTTAATACAATTATGAAACATTATAATCCAGAACCACTGGAAATATCAGAAATATTTAAATTTACGACAAAGGAAACAGATTGAAGGAGAAACCGTGAAAGAATTTGTAATGGCATTACAGAAATTAACAATCACGTGCAAATTTGGTGATTATCTAAAGAAAGCAATCCGGAATTAATTTGTTTTAGGGTTAAGATCGTAGTAAATACAAAGTAGGTCGTTCGAAGTAAATGATCTTACATTGAACACAGCTATTAACATTGCACAAGGGATGGAAACATCATACAGGGATGCAGCAAAACTTCATAATTCAACAAGTGCAGTTCATAATCTGAATACCAAAAGTCATCCTAGTGGTACTAAAGAAGCTTCAGCTCAGAAAAGACATGTGATAAAAATAAGTTATCTACTTCTATTAATAATTCTTGTTATAGATGTGGCTTTACAGCCCATTGGCCAAATAAGTGTAGAATTAAAACACTGTGAATTCTGTAAGGTAAGAGGGCACATGCGGAAGGTCTGTAAAAAGGCGACTGCATAGACAAATCTAATACAGGAAATACCTATAATAAGTACAGAGGATGTGGATTACAGAGAGAAATTCAAGGTAATAATAAATACAAAAGAAGTGACTTTGGAAGCGGATAGTGGCGCAGTAGTAAGCATTATGTGTAAAAATCAATTTAATCGATTATTTCCTAATACATACATTGAACACACAGATTTAAAATTAATAAGTTACTGTAAGCAACAAAGTTCTAGTTGAATACAAAAATATACCAAAGCAGTTAAATATTTACAATAGGGCAATTGGACAAAGATCCATTGTTAGGGCGAGAGTGGATACGTCACTTAAATATTGCTTTGCGTTTTATACGTTGTTCCAAAATTAAATAATACAGAGGTAACTCATATCCTTAAAAAGTATCCAAATATTTTCAAAGAAAATATAGGGAAAATTACAAATTTATAGATCTTTTTTGGCGAATGACCGGTTATAACCGCAACAGTTCTAAACGGTAATATTTTTATCAGTCACCAACCATTGAACGCCAAAATGCTTGGGGTTACTGGTAGTGGTATGTTATTCATCATCGAATTTATTCATCTAACCTCAAAACAAAATTTTCAAATACCTTTTAGGTCGCTTATTCTTTATGTAAAATATTTGGTGTAAATAATACTTGTTTCTATTATTTATAATAATGAACGTAATTGAAATTATATTAAATTATAAAGGTCACGATATACCAGTGGAGGTTGTAGAAACTGCAAATGTTCTGTTAAATGGTATGTACCTGCAGTTATGTTTTGAAACGGTTTTTAGCTATTTCTTTTCAGATCCTACAGAGGCAAATCTATTTATAGAAAGAATGTTTCAAAGTGAGCAACCTTTGTTAAATTATGTCAACCCTGAAGTGCCCTCAGTGAGTGGTGGTTCTGTTGGTTATTCTTCATATGGAGCAGTTTCAGATACTGAGATTTGGACTTCTAGACAGCCTACAGATATAGATGATGCTGCAACAGACATGTTTTTAACATTAAGAGAAAAATATAGTGGCAAGTTTGACGATAGGAAGACAATAAAAAGGCAATTGTAGCAGGCAATTGCTACAGAAATGGAAGCAGAGGGTTACATTATAGGTTCTAATGCTGTAGAAAAATGTAGGCAAAAGCTCGCCAATTTACAAAAACAGTATATGCTACATATAAAGCATGTTAAGCGAACTGGTGAAGCTGCGAAGAAACCACCATTGTATTTTGATAAAAAGCATTTATATATAATGCACTTATATTTCTAACATTTTGGTTATATTTTTTAGGTTGTAAAGATAAAGTTGAACCAAAATGTATGCAGGATTCATTGGTTGAAAATGATAAACCCAACGAAAATAAGCAGCAGTTTACTAACAGATTTGCACATATATGGAAAGTTCTACTAAATCAAATACAGAAAATATATGGAGTTTTTGAACCAGGAAATAGAGAAGTATAGGGAAACAAGTAAAAACCAGTTTAACACCATTAGCAACTTACTCATTAATCAAAATCAGCAAAGAGATAGAATGCTCAATATATTAGAGAAACTTTATCGCAATAACAAACGCAAACGAACGTCAGATCAGATGATAGCAACTAATTCTTTAGAGTTATGTTTTGATTAAGTTCATCATAGTAAATAAAAACAATATCAGAATTTTAATATGTATTGTAAATTAACCATTTTGTACAATTAAATATAAACAACTACTGATTAGTTATTAAAATGGAGTTGCATAGCAATTCTATCTCGCTTTACTTTTTCTAATCTATGCTATTCTAAATTATTTTCCACATAGTCGTCGACAACATGGGGTTCCTCAACTATTTCTCCATTCCATGGATCTGTATAAATTATACAAAAATTATGCAGAACACATACCGCAGTTGTGATTTCTACTGTTATTGCAATATTATAACAGTTAATGAACTGCAATCGTTTCGAACGACCTTTTAAATGACCAAATGCATTTTCAGTTATTACTCTGTCCGCACTTAAGCAATAGTTATGTTTTCTTTGCAAATGATTTAAATTATGAGTTCTTTTATATGGTTTAACTAACCATTGCCTAAGTGGAAAAGCTGAATCTCCAATAATATGAAACTTATTAATATCTAGAAAATATATTTGTGGTCCGTACCATTTGTGAATTAGAAGTTACATAGTATTAATGTTTTTATGATGCATACTCTTGAATCATGGGCTGATCCAGGGAACCCTACATATATGTATGTAAATATTCGTTCAGCGTTGCAAATGGTCATCAAATTAATTGAATGATTCGCATAACGATCAACATAGTTGTCTTGTTGGTTTATAGGAACGTTGCACAATATATGTGTTCCATCAACGGCCCAATTATACCTGCAAAGAGATTTATAACTACGCACTATTTCTTTTATATTAACAAACACAAGGATTGTATATCCACGTAAACATACCAGGATACTTTTTAAATCCATTTGCCAGATATTCGAATTCCTCATCGGTTCGTGGCCAATAACTATACTGGCATTCAGGGTGTCTTGGTTTGATATATACCACACATACTAACAATGCTTTAGTAGGCTCTACAGGAGAATAGTCACCTCTGTACTGTTTATCAATTAAGTCATGTTTGTCATGTTTTAACAGAACATTAAAAGTTTACAAAACGTTTACTTTTTTCATTCAAAATAGTGCTGCAAATTGGGTGTTCTGATAATCATCTATCCAGACATTATGGTCGCTCCAAATTCTGTTGTATAATTCTCGTATTAATCGTTTGTTACTAAATAGTTTTTTTTTCTTATGCTACTTTTGTTGACAACATACTTGATAGCTTTATCAGTATGATCAGACATAAAATCCTCAAAAACTACATATAAAAGTAGAGAGTTTTTATTTGCCATTGCTTAGGATTAGGAAACAATTTTTTTTTATTTACATCCAAATTAATAGGTTAAGGTACACAGATGTCAGATTTAATAAACAATGATGGGTATAGTTACACTGCCTTTGACCACGGTATCTAGTGGTTATAACCATGATGTCAGTAATGACAACAAATCCAGTTACCAACCAGTCGGCAAAATGAAAATTTCAATTACGATAAGGAACCGGTTATAACCGGTCATTCGCCAAAAAAAACGTCATATGCAAAATTGCAAGTACATGAGGGTATAAAACCTGTGTTTATTAAAGCTAGGAAAGTTCTATTTTCATTGTTAGCTAAACTAGAAGCAGAAATAAATAATTTAAAATAGGAAGGTGTTCTACTAAAAGTTCCAAATTCAAATTGGGAACCCCAATTGTACCAAGCCTAAAACAAAATGGGTCAGTTAGCCTCGGCAGAAATTTTTAAATTACGTTAAATCCATACTTAGTTGTGGATGAACATCCACTACCAACAATTGAAAGTTTGTTCTCCCAGATGGCAGGAGGAGATAAATTTACAAAAACTGATTTGAGCAAAGCCTATTTACAATTAGAAGTTAGAGCAGAAGATCAGCATTATTTAACTTTAAGCACCCATATGGGACTATACAAAAGTACCAGATTAATGTATGGCATAGTGAAAGCCCCTGCAATTTGGCAAAGGGAAATAAAACATATTTTAAAAGCTATTCCGGGTGTCTGTCTTTTTAGACGACATCAAACTTACAGCCCCAATGATGAAATATATTTACAAAGATTAAATATAATTTCACAACGATTAAATGACCATAATATTAGAGTAAACCTGATAAGTGTGAATTTATGCAAAATGAAATTGAATATTGTGGATGTATCATAAATAACAACGGGATTCATAAAGGAAAAAACGAAAATACAAGCAATTCACAATGCAAAAGTACCTGAAAATAAGACCGAGGTCCGGGCTTTTGTAGGATTAGTGAACTATTACGGTAGATTCATTCAAAATGCAAGTGCAATATTACACTCACTTTATAATTTATTAAAGGGTAATATTCCCTTTAAATGCAATAAAGAATGCCAAAATTCGTTTAATGTAATTAAAGAAGATATTCAATCAGATCGAGTATTAGCACACTTCGATCCAACACAAAGGCTAATTATAGCAGTGGATGCAAGTCCGTATGCTGTGGGGGCAGTGTTGTCTCACATATATGAGGAGGGTTCAGAATGTCCCATTCAATTTTGTTCACAAACTTTAAACGAAGTTCCAAAAAAGTACGCACAAATAGAAAAGTTATGCTATTATTTATGGTGTAAAGAAGATTTATTATTATCTATTAAATACAAGAATACAAAATTGTTCAAACGTGGGTGCAATATCTCGTTTACCAAGTACTTCAAAAGAGCTGAGATCATATGATGAACCTTATCTTTTCGAAATTAAACAATTAGAAACGTTACCAGTTACTTTAAAAAAGTTAGTGCACGAAACAAAAACGATACAACTTTAAAACATTTATTAAAAGTATTACAAACAGGAGAAGAGTGGGAGTATGTGGTATGTAGACTACGAATACATAGAAAACCATGGTGTTCATGGTACATTTGCAGCCTACAAGATCAATAAAAATGAGAGTATTTAATAAGTCGGATACATTCAGTGTTTCCACCACAATATGATTTTTAATAGCAATTAATACTCCTCCTCCACGCATCAAATTAGTCCTATCGGAATTTCTGTCACATCTATAAACTGTATAGGTTTGCGACAGGAAATATTTTGAATTTGCTTCATCTCCAGTTAGCCAAGTTTCCGTAAAGGTAATTAAATCATATTCACTATCAGCTACAGATGGCCCTATTTGGTCTACCTTGTTCCTTAAGCTGCAAACATTCTGGTACTAACAGTATATACTATCACAGTTGGTGCTTCCAGTTAAACAGGTTTTTTTTTTATAAATCGAAGAGAGTTGTTTGTACAAACCACATTATCTTCGCTGGCTACAGAGGCCTTTGACTTGAGGCCTCTAATAGAAAATTCGGATTTACGGATGTTCTGGAAACATTTCCCCTATTGTTATCATTAGTTATAAATTTACTAATAGCAATACCATTTGGCCAGAACCCTGGATCTAATAAGGTAGTAGCATACTTTGCAGTCAGTGTGTTTTAAATGAACTATATGAGTCTGGAAATCCAGATGTTAATTTTTCAATTTTAAATGTACGCGTGGAACTGTCTTAGGTGGTAGCATCAATTTATTTTCAACGTATTGGGTTATTTTGTTTATATTTACAGTTGGATTCACTCTTGTTAGATGAATATTAGTATAACGAGGCCTGCGTGGGACTGCTGTAAAGCCATCTAGGCAATCCTCATTACCCACTGCAGAAATATCCACATTTGTGCCAATAATCATAACATCTTTATTCATGGAAGTGGATTTTCCTTTCAATGAAAGATTCCTTACAGATGAACTAATTGGTGTAGTAACATTGTTATTAGGATTTGTATTACTTTCTGTGATAACTCTCAGTATATTAGTATTAGATCCAGAGCCTATAATTACACTTGAATAACTTGTAGAACCATCTGCTCTTGATTACTTGATATTTGATTATTAGTTGAAGGGTTATCAATAACATTTGGTTTGAATACAATGTTATTATTGCTATTATCAGACAGTGTATTGGTAGATGATAAATTATCCATTGTTGTGATCCTTTTATCTTTGGTACAAGCTAGAGCAATTTCCAGGAACTGCCTCTCCATTGTTAGTAATTTAATTAGCTCTTTAATGCTTGCTGTTAAATCAAAAACTTGTGTGTTGAATTCGTTTATTTCACTTAGTAGAACTGCAGTTGCCTGGTTAATCAGTGATTTGATCTATTCCTGGAATCTACTATCAATAATAAAGCTATCAGTTTCTTTGGAACACAGATATGCCACCCTCACTATTTATATTTTTACTGACTTCAACATTGTAAATACCTTCATCAGGTTTATTGCACTCCTCACATAAAAACTTTTTTCACCTGTCACAGTAGCTACAGTAACACCACATCTACCTCCACAGAAGGTATGAAATAATAATTCGCACTTACAGCATTCAACATATTTATTAACTACATTTTTACCACAATAATTACAAAGTCTATGCTGATTACTAGAACCATGCTGTTGCTGATCCTCCATTTTGTATTTTTCTCATAAATAATTATAAATTCGAATATTATTCAAAATTCCAGTTCCATGCTGTTGCTGATCCTCCATTTTGTATTTTTCTCATAAATAATTATAAATTCGAATATTATTCAAAATTCCAGTCATTGGAAGTTGAAATATACACAAATTCTTAACAATTACCAATTTAATACTTCCGTCCCAGCAAACAGAGCAAGAAACCAGTTGTGGTGTATAATGTTAATTTTATGAATCAAGACAAGTAAGTGATATAACCATTTATTGTGATACATCTAGTTAGTTTTAATTGCTTTAGAGGGGTACTAAAGGATGACTTTTTTACCGAAAGTATCTCGCAATTTTAAGATTTTTAAATAAAAAAATTTTACACCTAAATACATATCTGGGTTTCAATAAAGATTTGATTTATAATGGTAAATCGTCACTGCAATTTTACTGTTCAATATTGACAAGAATATATCTTTACAGTTTGTTATGTAGGAACTAGTTTATTGTTTGAATCGGAACCAAAGTTAACTAAACTTGTATACCTGCTTAAACCATAAATCGTATTACTAGAAAATAAATGTTTACCATTTACATTACCGACAGATTTAAAATTATAAAAGTAAAACGTCACATAAAAAAATCAAAATAAACAGATATCAAAAAATTTTTTTTTCTACGATCGTGCAAAAAGTTAATACTTTTTGCATTAGTTGGCGTGCCAAAAGTGTTACTTTGTTGAACTAGTGCAAAAGTAACTTACTTTTTGCATTTTTGAACTAGTGCAAAAGTAACTTACTTTTTGCACTAGTGTAACAGTGACACTTGGCATGCCAACTAATGCAAAAATTAACTTACTTTTTGCACTGATACATTGGGTTTTTGATATTCAAATACAGTCAACTCCGGCTATAGCGACCCTTGGATATAGCAAACCCTCGCTTATAACGAACTAAATATAAAGTCCCGGCAAATTCCAAATAAGAAGCCTGGTTAAAATTATCGCTTATAGCGCCCCAGATATAACGAACTTCCAGATATAACAGACTAAACAGACATCAAGTTTTGTTATAGTAAATCGTCTATAGCGAACTTTTACTACTCGTTCATTTTTCTAGGAAAAACTAACTGTAAATTTTATAACGTATGGACGACTCGATTTCGTTTGTATACGTATTGTTAATCTCAGATATACGTAACCTAATTGGACCCCGTTATGGAATAGCAGATTAAACGACATTTGCATGAAATTCAGTAAAATGGTGTTAAATTTATAATGTGAAGTGCTATAAAGCTATTATTTAATATATTTAATTGAAATTTTAAACACATATAGAACACTACGAGTAGTAAATTGTAGTCTAACGATATTATCAAAATATCCTGTTCATTATTGATTTAAAGGATATTTTCCGCTTGATACTTTAATACTAAAATGCCCTATTTAAAATTTTAGTTTGTAAATACAGATTAACTGTCATGGCGTGGCGTTTAATTCTTAGATGAAGAACTAGTTGCATCGATACAGATCGGTACACATGCATATGTTTATTCCTGTATTAGCATTATCGTATTAAGTACCGGAATTGGTGGTTGATACGTATATGCAATTTTATTGTGCTCAAGATAGGTATTTGTATATAGTGTATCAAACGCCATTTACGGCGTTTAATTCGTTTTTGTACGGCATTCCAAGACTATACTTATATTTTGTATAAACGTATTTGGTGATTGATTCCGTATTTCAAAACTTATGATTTTAAATTTTATAACAAATTTTGGATTGGCCCTTAGTTCATGTTCTGTTTTATGTAATATGAATCGTTTTAGGGTATTATCGACACACAGAGAGGTAGTTAATAAGCTCATAAATCAGATGGCATCACCTGTACAAGACTTGTTAATTTGTCGCTTAATTCGGTATTCCATAACGTGGTCCAATTTAGCCTACAGTATTTTACTAATAAATTCTTTTAACAAAATCAAATCGTCGTTTGGATTAATTAAGCCTTTTCTTGTTTTTAATTCTATTTGGGACAGATATAACTGTAGAAAATTAAAAAAGGCTCTCACCAAGTATGATATCGTTCATTCATCGATTGCACATGTCAGTTGTAAGCTGTATTTGATATCACGCCTGGAGTGCGTTCACTTCAATTGTCGGATAAATGACAAATGGGTAATTTTTATCGCACTTTAGACTTTGGTAAAAAGTTGTTTGTCTGACGTATTATGCAGCGAGATGTGAACGTCCGTGGTATAAATCCAGTTGGTTTCTATAACTGCCTTTTCCTTTAAGCAAACTCAATTTTCTTTGCATTTCTTTTTATTTTATAGTTACCTATGGCTGGCATTTGACGGTGACAATTGCTGACAAAAATTTTAAGTAGTTTAAAATCTGAATTTTTGGTTGTAAAACTGTTTAAAATGTTGGGTTCTGATATTTTTCTATCCCATACACCGCATACTAACCTCGTTTTATGGCACAATTTTGATCCTATCCATCTCGAAGATAAGTCGCATAGGAAAAAATGCGATTGTAGAAAAAATGTTGTGTGCAACATGTGCAAAAAGTATATTTGTTGTACTCAGCATATTGCAGCCCTCGATTGCGTCTGGAGCTGCAAACTTCATGCTTTGTGCAATAAATATACACTTTTTGCACTAGTTCCACAAATAACAACTTTTTTATTTTGAGCCAAATTTTAGGGATGTGTAAACTAATCAGTGTTATGTATGTATTTTTGCAGATGATTATACAGAAGCCAAAGAAAAAGAAAAGTTAGCGGAGGTGACTTCTGATTTAGATGCTCTTGAAGATAATGTTATAAGAAGAAGGCGTATAAAGAGACCATCACGATTTCTTGAATCGGATGATGAGGAAGATGAAAATACTCATATTAATTCTAATTTGATACGGCCACCTGCCATTAATTTTGATCAAAATTTTTTAAAACGTATATATTATGCAAAGAAATTGTTCCTACTCACTGTTTTATAAATTCTAGATATCGCTGGTGGGTATAAGTTGACCTCAGAAAGGGCATTATGCACAAAATCTACTCAGCATTTACAATCTGACTGCAGTGGGAGTTCTCAACAAGATATATCACAATACAAGTCATCCGTCAGTTTTACAAATAGATGTAATACTCTAGATAACAATCCCATTTCAACAGATATAATCCAACAGGGGTTGCAATCACAATTCAGTACACCACCAAACTCATGCTCCAATACACCATTGCATTCCAATACTCCATTATGCTCGGATACACCATTAAGCTGCGGTTCTTTAGTTACACCAGCTGAAACTGATAATGGTGATAAAGGTATATTTGATTTTGTACATTAATTTTTAATAAATTTTAAAAAGCATTTCAGACAAAATTGATATCATTCTTTTCCACAATAGTGGAGCAAAATAACAAATATTATCTTTGGTAAGAACCAAGCATGTGTCAGATAAGTTTTAGCACAATTTATCTGTACCTAACATCCCCATCCAAATGCCAGTGGATACTATAGAGGATTTAGAAAGATTGGAAAATCATTTAAATGATACCAGCAATGAAAAAGAACTGGTTTGTATTGAATAAATTTTTTAGTAGAGTTTAGCTTATGTTTACTTTTTAGTGCCTATATCTATCTTCTCTGGATAGAAGTAGTTTGGTTTCGGCAACTAATTCTTCATTGCGTTATTGTATAACTTACAAATGAGCGAAACAGTTTAACTATTTGGGATCACGCAATAACAAAAAAGTGATATTAGGTAAACCAATAAAATTAGTGAAAGAAGTGTCTTATTGTAAATACATTTTTTTAGCCTCAGTAAAAATTGCAGTGCCTATTGCAGATGAACGAAAAATAGATCAGATAAAATCTGGTTAAGACGGTCTACAAAATCATTTAAACTTGAACAACTAAAACTACAGAAGCATAATGGAGTATAAAATAACTGTGGGCAAGCGACAGTATTACAGGCGATTACTCAAATGCAAGCGGCAGATTTTAAATACTTTTGCTGATGACACCTACTTAGATACAACAAATTCTAATTCAAAAAATGAATTTACTCATAATGATTATACTGGTTCTGAATCTAATCATAATTATGACTCATCTGGTTCATTAAATCAATTAAATATAAATTCAAATATTGAATCATCTCATGATGATGTGTTAAACACAAATTACGATAATAATTTGGATTGTAATAATTTTTATTTGTCAGATACTTTAAAAACAAGTACAAGTGATAATGAGAATGCACCAATATGCAATGATGAAAAAATTTCCAGTAATTTAAATACAGAATTAACATTAAAAGGAAAATTAAAACGGGTAATTCCCTCAGGTCCCACTCATTGTAGTGTTAGTAAACTTCTTCATATCCTTTCTTATTATCATCCTGAACTGCCGCAGGATTGTTAAACTCTTTAAGTACACCAGTAAAAATGAATGCATATACTTTAGAAGACGGCAGATTTTGTTATTTAGGTTTACAGAGGGCTCTTGAGAATTTTATAGTAACTCACGAACAGTTTTTTTTAGACACATTAGAGATAGCTTTTAGTATAGATGGTATTCCATTATATAAAAGCACAAACAGTCAAATTTGGCCAATTTTGGGGCAAGTAAAAAATTTTCATTCCAAAGTCTTTCCTATTGGTCTTTTTGTTGGTATCTTCAAACCTACGCCATTGGAACTGTTTTTGAAAGATTTTGTACATGAGCTTAAGTGAAAATTTTTTGATTTATTTGTGATGCTCCATCAAGAGCTTTTTTGAAATGCATTAAATATCACAGTGGTTATTCATCTTGTGAAAAATGCATTGAGTCTGGTGAATATGTTGATGGTAGAGTAATTTTCCCATCCATCACCTCTCCCAAAAGAAGTGATGAAAGTTTTAAAATCAATCTGATAAGGACCACCATGTTAATATTTCTCCATTAATAGAATTGCCATTTGGAATGGTCTCCAATTTTCCCACAGATTATATGCACAGTGTATGTTTAGGAATTGTTAAAAAGTTGTTGAATACTTGGTTAGGTGGCCCTTTACATGTTAGATTGCATAGTAAAATTGTTAATAGTTTATCCAGTACTTTGCAATCGTTTTGCTCTTTTATACCAGTAGAATTTAATAGAAAACCCCGAGCTTTGTCCGATTTGCCAAGGTGGAAAGCCACTGAACTGCGAACTTTTTTGTTATATTTAGGGCCTGTGGTTCATAGAAAACAAATAGATATTGCAATATATGAACATTTCTTATTACTACGTTGTGGTATTTCAATGTTGCTTTCTGAAGAGCACCTCTCTGAAACTTGTTTAGATGTATCTGACAAGTTCTTAAAAACATTTGTAACCCATTCTAAAGTTATATATGGAGCATCATTTTTAATTTATAATGTCCATTATTTGTCTCATTTAAATGATGATGTTAGGACCTACGGTAGTCTTGATAATTTCTCTGCATTTCCATTTGAAACCTATTTAAATAATAATATAACGTCTAGTAAAATCCACAACAAATCCATTGGCAGAAATATACAATAGATTGACTGAAAATAATTCTATAGTGAATTTAGAAACTAGAAAAGATATTCAGTTTCAGTGGCAGCACTCTTTTGGTTCTCTTTTGAATATTTCAGAGCATCCTGTTGTTACTCAATATAAGAAGATAAAATTTAAACACATAACTTTGGCAGTTTTTCATATTCTGAGGCAAATTCGTACTGCATGATTGATAGGATAATCGTACAAATACATAATATTGTTCATACTAGAGAAAACAAAATAATGGTAGTGGGAAAGCATTTTTGTGCTTATTCGTCTTTGTACAACTACCCATTAAATTCTGAAAAACTGAAAATTTTTATGGTATCAAATTTGTCTAGCAGTTTGAGTTCCTGGATAATTGATGAACAGAACATTGCTAAATGTTTAATATTACCTATAACTGATAATCACTTTGCATCATTGCCTATTAGGCATTCTTTAATACATTAAGTATCATACACACTGTCCTATAATGGTAGCCGTCAAAAACCTTTTCAACAAATGATTTTTCTGCTGTCCACTATAGCAACTTTTTTAGGCCACTGCGTTTTGTTAGGCTATATTTATTAGAATTTTTTAAACATTGTGGTGCTACATTTTTATATGCATAGTATAATTATATAAATACATAGTATCGTTCGTACTATGGAAAACAGAATAATGGTAGTGGGAACTGGCAAATAAATCTTGAACTTTATTTGTCTTTCTTTAAATTCGGAAAAGCGGACAGTTTTTGTAGTAACAAATTTGTCTATAGCAGTTTGAGTTCCTGGATATTGCTATAAATGTTTAATATTACCTACTACTGATAGTCAGTTTTTATCATTGCTTATTGGGCATTCTTTAATCAATTAGGTATTAGTCGCAGTCATGTAACAGTAACCAGTAAAAAAGTTTGCAACAAAGTGACTTTTCTGCTGGAACTTGTAACTTTTTAGTTTTTGCTTCATTTTGTTAAGGCTATATATTTACTAGGATTTTAAGCATTATGGTGCTGCATATTTTATATGCATATTATATGTAAGTTAAGTACACCTGTATATTAATATGCTCCTAAATTACAATAAAAAAGAATATTATAGGTACTAAAATCCTGTTTCTATTTTTTTTAATTATCGAACTTAAGGGCAACCTGCTTTAGCCAATAGAAACATACAAAATCTTACTAATGCTATATATTCTTTAACATTAGCTAGAGTGGGGTAAAATCTGAAAAAGATGATGGTGTACTGGATGGACCAAGTATGAGAATTACCTACGAATTGACATGTATTTTCAAAAACCACCCAGTTACAGAAAATTCTATATTAATAAGAGACTAGGAAGTGAACCTACATTTAATTTCTACTCTATGTATGTTTGTTGTGGTTATTTAAATATGATCTTCTCTTTATTTGGTAAATAAACTACACCTTTATTTTACAATAATAACTGTCTATTGACATTTCGATCTTTGCTAGGATCTTACGTCATAGAACGAAACATCACTAAATACTGTATTTTAAAGTAACCTGTTTCAATAGGAATTGAAGATTTTTCATTAACATGAATTAATAAATTTGAAACAAAAGCTCAAAATCTCCTCGCGTATGATTTTATTTCTAAAAAAAGTTGTTTACCAGTTTTCTGCAATGCGACATGTTTCTGATTTAAACCGAAACATGTCACATTGCACAACTGGCAAATAACTTTTTTTAGAAATAAAATTACATGGGGGAGATTTTGAGCTTTTATTGCAATTTTATAAGTGGGAAATACTTGTTAAAAATTTACCTACATAACACGTCAAATTAACATTTAATAAACATAAAATTCTCGTTGAAAGGTTGTTGAAAAACACGTGTCATTCATATATATAAATTACATAAAAGATACGTTAAAAAGAGCTGTGGAAAAATGTTGATAAAACACGTGTTGGAACTGTGACATTCCACCATAATAAACATGTGATTTTCTCGTTGAAATTTTACGTTTCAGATTGGAATTCAACTGAAATGTAACATGAATAAAACGTTATATTGTTTGCTGGGTTATTCCTACCAGAATTTCAAATTATTAAGAATCAAAATAGCATGCTGGACAATGTAACCATACATAAATAATATTTATTCAAAGCATTTTTAAAGCATTTTATGATACAAATACCAGCGGCTATAAAACAATAGAGGATGTTGTTCATCCAGAGAAAGAATGTTTTATCTCTGGTAACACTAGTTTTCAAGAGATCAATTTAAAGTTATTGTTAATTTATGTAGTTAAGTCTTATACTATGAAAATTAGAAATTTTAAGACTTTTTAAAATTATTTAAATGTTTGGAGTCTTAATTTGTGAGAATTTGAAAAATAAACTGGTTTTGAATATAACATAAAACAAAGATGCCATACAGGGACAAAACAACACTTCATATTTTATATCTATAGATAAGTTATAGGCCGCAAGTTTTACACACTATTGACTATCATAACTATAAAGTACCAAATGTGATGATCTTCGTCTAATTAGATCTCACAATTTTATAAAAATGCGATTACAATACTAATACGCCATAAGACACAAAAGAAAATTGAGCCCACTTTTCCCTAGCGGCAGCATTATTAACTAGAGATTATTTGTCACAGTTTTATAGTATTGCAAGGATGAGAAGATTAACGTTCTAAGTAGAGTGGGTCATAAACATACCATTTAAAAATAGTAACCTCCTGTTTTGCACGTAACTGTCAAATGCCATATTTTCAGCGGTAAATTTTATATTAAAAACCTTTTTATAATAAGTATATTTTTCTCTGGAAGTCTTTGTGTTGTTAATTCTAATAATCGTGACAAATCAAAGTTTATACATTTTATTTGATTATTTCAAAGTGATGCACATATAATACATTGCCCATTGCAACTAAAATGCACATGTGCATATATGCTACGGTGCGCATTAGGAGTACATCAATATAAGACTATATTTCTGGATTTTTTATAATATGCATGTTCGTTTCAGCAATATGGACAACGAGCGGCCCCTAACTGATCAGAAATTGACTTATTTTGCTGATCACCTATCTGAAATAAGTGTCGATGGAATTGAACTAGATGAGGAAAACATATTTTCTGATAATGATTCTTACGGAGAAACATGTGTGTTTGCCTGAAAATATTCCTGCTGGCGATGCTTTTAATATAGAAAATATGCCAATTGTAATATTGCCAATGCCTGAAAGTTCACAATTATCTGTAATGAGTTATAAGCCAAGCCCACAGTTATTACAAGAGAATTTAGATAAGAGTGTCCCCTCAGAAATGAATATTGAATATGATGGCTTCAAAATAATTCCTGAGGTCAGAAACACCTTAGCACTATGCACAGCCCGGAAGAGGAAAAATGAATCAAATAAAAAATATATACAGAAGAATATAATAAACAAGTCAGAAAGGAAATCTAAAGAAATTAAAGCTAAAAAGGAACAACTCAAAAAAAAAGTTATCAGCAATGTCTTGGAAAAGAGGAAATCTGGTTTTGCGTGAGGGCTCCACCGATTTTATAGGTAATGAGGAATTACCGAACTGTATTGACAACAGGAACACAGTACGAGTTTTTCAGATACTTTTTCGATAAAGCTCTTATTGCATTAATTGTCACGCAAATTTATATTCATCTCAAACTGTACGTAATGCTCCATTTGTTTTACAAGAAATAGATGTCCATAAATATTTAGGAATATGCATTCTTATGTCTGTGATTCACTTGCCTAATGTCAGAAGTTACTGGTCTTCACGCATAGGAGTGGATATAATAAAGGAGCCAATGTCACAAAAAACCTTTGAGAAAATACGAAGAACTCTTCACTTCAATGATGATAGTACTATGTTACCACGTGAACATAGAGACCATGATCGCCTCAACAAAATAAGACCAATTTTGAACCATCTATTAGATCGATTCAAAACAATTCCATATAAAGAGTTTTTGTCAGTGGATGAACAGATGTGTGCTACTAAAGCCAAAATTTTTTTTGCATCAATATATGCCTGCTAAGCCCCACAATGCGGATACAAATATTTTGTGCTTTCAGGGGTATCTAGGTACATATACAATTTTGAAGTATATGCCGGACAGGAAAATCAACTGGATGAAATCGATTTGGGAGCTTGTGCCAACACTGTTATAAGGTTATTGCATAATTTACCAACAAAATAAACCATACGGTATATTTCGATAATTTTTATACCACAATACCCCTTGTAGTTCAACTTGCAAAATAAGGTATTTTAAGCCTCAGTACTGTGAGAAGAAACAGAATATCGAATTGCCCTTTACCAACTGAAGCAGACATGAAAAATGAAGTTCGTGGTATGTTACGAGTTTGTGTCAGAAATGGATGGTGTGCGTTTCTTTAATTACATGAAAAGGTAATAAAAGTGTAAATTTATTATCAACATATGTAGGAACACTTCCTAAACAAAAGGTTGAAAGATATGACAAAAAAGAAAAAAGAAGATAGAAGTTGATTGTCCTAACATCATAAAAGATTATAACAAACACATGGGAGGACTTGATTTGGTTGATAGTTTTATAGGACGCTATAGAGTACATAAAAAATCGAAAAAGTGTTATTTCCAACTTTTCTACCGTGCACTCGATATTACCATAGTAAATGCCCGGATTTTATACAAAAAGTGCAATAAACAAAAGAACAATAAAAAAAAGCTTGGTTTGGCAGAATTTAGAATTGAAGTTGGACAAAGATTGTGTATGGTGGATGTTCGTGCTGAAACCACAAGAGGACGAAAGTCAGACTTGGAAAGAAGATTAGATAACAGACAATGCCAATGTAGTACTTCAATTCCACCCAAAGGTATAAGAACAGATGGATGTTCTCACTGACCACAATGGATGGAAAAGAGACTTGGTTGCAAGATTCCAACTTGTACTGGATTTACTCATGTCCAGTGCCAAAAATATTTGGCAGCTTTGTGTTTCAACAAAAATAAAAATTGTTTTAAAAACTTTCATCAATAATAATGTCCTAAAATAAATTTCAATACCAATTTTTGTTTATTTTAAAATATATTAAATCCTAAATGTAGTTCATCCACCTCCTTTGGAAAAAATATTACTATCCTTCAGTGCGCAGTGTTGCATACATGCATTAAAAAAAATCAACAAAAAACAATGTTTTTCTTACTGCTGCACATTTTTTTAAACATTTTTACAGTAATTAGTGTACAAACTTACAAAACATATTTTTTCACAATATAAAAATTTTGCGCAGTAAAGGGTTAAAGCAAATGTACTATAATAACACCTTAACTTCACTTTCATTACAAATTAATAATGTCCAAAATTGAACATTTATTGCTGTTAATTAATAAAGATTAAAGATCTTATCAAATTTATTTAAATCTATGTACATACAAAAATGTACAAAACTCATGAGTAAAGTTAACTTCTTTCACTCACACTCATCTTTGGCTTGTGCAATCAAATTTTCCTACTCGTGAAAAAAGTATTACTTTACTCACTAGTTGCATAAATAACTACTATTAACCCTTTGCACTTGTATATCGCCGTAGGAGCGGCAAGATGCGTTTTACCGTTGTGCTAGTATGCCGCCATATAGTCGCCACAATACGTTTAACCTTTGCACTCGTATGTCGCTGTATAGACGGTACACCATGTCTTATCATTACAGCGGATTGGCCGGTCTGTCATCCCCTAAGCTCATTTCTAATATTTCTAAATTGCTTTCTTGAACCTTCGTTGAGGACATGTTTATGTAAAAATAAAAGATAACATGATATTTATTTTATACATGCCATCGTAAGCTGTTTATTTTATATCTGCTGATGTATATATTACAACCACTTCAGTTCACATGTGCACCATTTTTGCGTT
The DNA here is from genome assembly GCA_036346225.1 of Platerodrilus igneus. Taxonomy (NCBI): domain Eukaryota; kingdom Metazoa; phylum Arthropoda; class Insecta; order Coleoptera; family Lycidae; genus Platerodrilus; species Platerodrilus igneus. Next base: position 9,578,777 of record JARFIW010000453.1, read on the forward strand.
TTGAAGATTACTCAGTTTTATAACTAACACGATTGGGTAAAGTTCGTTGTATTTTTTCGTTATATTTCGAGAAAAAAATATTTGAAATGCCCAAGAAATTTTTAAAAGATGAAATTGAAAATGCGTTGCAAAGAAGTGATGATGAATTTTATATTAACGTGTCTGAAAATGATAGATTGGATGGAGATAATATTAGTGAAGAAAGTGACTCTAGTAGTGGTAGTGATATTATAGTTACTAAAAGACAGAGAACCATACCTTTACCATCAAGTTCAAGCAGCAGTGAGGAAGACGAGAATATTACACAACCTGGTAATTTTAGTCCATGGCAGGACGTCACATGCCACGATCAGGTACCAGACAGGATTCTATTTACTTCTGGGGATATAATGGTAGGACCACAAATTTCAGATATAGTCTAAATCAGGAAAGAATGAATGCACGTCATCAACCGTATGTGTATGCGTCAAGATTAATCAATTGACTGTTTAATAAAGATTTCAAAAAATATTCCCATTGGAGGATTAACTAGTTTCCGGTTCTGTTTAATAATATAATGAAAACAACAAAATATAAAAGCAAACCCAGATATACACGCGCAGTTAAAGCTATGGTTATGTTAGGTATGTTGTATTAAAAATGACGTGTTAAAAAACCGCACAAATCAACTTAAAGACTTCATTAATATACGTGTAATATAGTTAGGACATGCGACAGTTTACTGTTCCCATTCTTTACGTATCATAAACTCCACAGCGTAAGTCGTTACTAAGCTACTTTGCCCGAAACACGTGCTACTTGTATTCTTTCTTTCTCTTACATGTTAAATATGCCTATTGTATATGCGGAAGTATATCTTGGATTGAATCAGAAATTAATGACGTGCATTCATTCTTACCTGATTTCGACTATACTTGTACAAAATCCATAGATTTTTTCAAGCTCTTTTTTACCGATGAGCTAATAATAAAAATAGTGGAACAAAGAAATAACTACGCGAGACATAAAATAGCACAGAAGAGGTTGTCAAAACGTTCTGCATGGCACACGTGGGTAGATACTACAATAGAAGTGTTTACCGCATTTATTGGGGTGTTACGTGCCAAATTGGCCCTTAAACATTGTTTTAGGTTAATTTTGATGTGCGGAAGTTTCGCGCCATAAATTCAAAAGACTCGGTGCGCGTATTTCCGTTACGTCACAGTGCGTTTGCGCCAGATCGCGCGACGCGAGTGGAGTAGGGACAAAGTGGGGACAAGGTTTCCGTGACTCTCTGTAACGTGGCTTTTGTGCCTGAACCTTCGAGTGCAGTGGACGGTTTAAGTATCGTAACGTGCCTTTATTTTATCTCTAGTATGTAGATTTCCCTTTTGTTTATCTGTTGTCGTTCCTATAAAACCTGATCATCCTGCCGTTCTCTACATATTAGGTAGAAGAAATTTGTAGCCGTTGGCGAACCGTACTGCACGACCGTAGAACGGATGTCCATGCTCCGCCAACATCACCAGAGCAGTCACCATCTTTAACTGCCTAAAAAGGGCCCTATGGAGCCCTGAGAACCCGAGCAGCCAACTTTAACTCAACCCCGCCGGACGTCGGATTTCTTATGTAAGTACTCTCATTGTTAATTTGTTCGTTGTTATAAATTGTTGTCTTAAATTTATATCTTCCGATAATGGCGTATTAAATTTGTGCATTGGTGACGCCATTGATAGATGGGCGCGCCGAAATCTGTACAAGATTAGCGTTACCAACCGCACGTGACGTCGCTTATTTCGCGCTTGCGCGATGTATTTATCGACGTTTTTTTAACCGTAAGAATTTGGTTTTAAATCGTAAGAAGGGTTGTCCTAAATATGGGTACGATAACCGTATCTAATATCCAAGAGTATTGGTCACAACAGTTTAACGCCAAAATACCTTTTTTAAGTAGCATATTTAGAAGAGAACGATTTTTACAAATTTTTTTGATGCTCCACTTGCATGAAAACGATCCAAATGACCAAACTCTTAGGGCTCGAACTCAGAGAGTCAGTCACTATTTAGATTATTTGGACAAACAATTCAAAGAACATCTTGTTCCATCAAGAGAGATATCGGTAGACGAATCTGTTGTTGGATTTAAGAGTAAAATTAGTTTTTTAACTTACAACCCTAACAAGCCTACGAAATGGGGGATAAGAATTTATGTAATCGCAGATGCTAACACCGAGTATGTTTATTCAATTTTGCTGTACTATGGAAGCTTGACATCGGAAGATTTAGTGAGACCTGATTTACCTGTAAGTACAAGGATAGTGTTACATCTTTGTCAAAAATTATTAGACAATAACCCAGGATGTAAAGGATATCATTTTTACACTGATAGATACTATACGAGCTTGCCACTTACAGAAGAGTTGTTAAAACTAAATGTTCATTTGACAGACACTATTCAAATCAACCGCAAATTTATACGATTCTATCAAAAAACCAACGTTTGCCGAAAATAACACATTTGCATGCAGATCAGGTAATTTGATGTTATTGGCATGAAAAGATAAAAGTCGTTATCACAGTCACTTCGTGGGATATTTCAAGAACACAGCCTATCAACAGAAGAGTACGTGGAGGTAACTTACAAGTTGTAAATAAGCCAAATGTAGTGGTCAATTACAATAAATTTATGGGAGGTGTCGACCGTGCAGACTCTTATTGAGTGTCATATTGTTTCCTGAGGAAGTCTTTGAAATGGTGACGAAAGTTATTTTTCTAGGGACTGAAATGTCCAGTGTCAATGCATATTTATTATATAAAATTTCACAACAGGGCCAAAACAAAAAACCAATGACACATCTAAAGTTTGTTCGGGAATTGGTTGACGAGATGACAAAAAACTTTCGGCAGGGGTTCAAAACTTCTGGCAGACCATCATCTGTAGATATAGAAAAGCGACTAAATGGTAAATTACATATTTTACGCCAAAATGATGGGAAGAAAAAAGACTGCAATATGTTCTAACCGTAAAGCACAAGGAGGCATGCGGGAAACTAGGTATATTTATGACACTTGCACCCGTAAGCCTGGACTACATATTGGCGACTGCTTCGAACGGTATCATACACTACAACATTATAAAACGTAATTTTTTTTATACTGTGTATAAATTTATTTAATGATAATGGTAGTGATATGATAATGTTAGGTTTTATTTGTGTTTCTCTATCCTCAAGATTTATTATTTTTGTAAGCCATTATTTTTTATTTAGTGTTTTTGAAGTTTTTTTATGTAGTTATTTTTCATGTTATAATTGTAATAAATTATTGTTTAATTTGAATAAACATCTATGAAAAAAATATTTTTTAAAAACCACCCATAGTATTTAACATTAAGCGATTTTTTTTAAATTTTCCCAAATTTTTATTTTGTTTTCACACTAAGTGTACTTACTAAGCAATATTAGCGCATTTAAAAAAATCCCATATAAAAAAAATTTCGAGTATACAGATAAGTAGATAAAATAATAGTCCGAGTACAGTATACTCACAAAAGGACATATATACGAATGCAAAGAGTTAAATTGCAGTAGATTTTGCTTAGATCTTGTATCTCATTTGTCCTTAAGGGATAAATTTCTATAATAAACAATTTCAGCCTCTTCTTGTGTAATTTAGTTCATAGTTTTGGTTTCATTATAATTGTGTTCATTTAGTGCTGTAGGGCACATTTAATATCTTTTCTAAAGTATATGGTATTATTGTGAAATACCTGGTGCCACATATATTGACGACCTACTTGTTCACAGAGGTCATACCATGTGATGTTGATATAAATAGGAAATAATGTAGGGGTACAAATGTCCAACAGTATGAGGCATTTCTGCTCCAAGACAATAAGAACATTAGCACTAAGTCAACACTTTCAAATCAGTTAAACTATAAGTAATTCTTGTAACATATCTAAGTTAGAGGGTATGTTTATGTGACATATTCCGTCAAACTAAAACTGTAAATAAACTTATACAATAATATTTAAAAGTAAAGAAAACATATCTCCATTATTCACCACCAAAAAATTCCTGTAAAGTAGTTCCATTATAACCAAGATCGCTGCTATTAATATCGAAGTAAATAATATACATTCTGAAATGAACACAATTAATAGTACATCAACTATACTATACCTATTTGAAAAATTATAAATCCACAATTGCATATCACACACCTGTCTGAAGTTATATTAAGTTCTTTGGTGATTAAATCAAAAACTGCTTTCGAATGCTTAATGTTCTGTTTTGATCCAAGTTGTCCAGCACTCATCAACGTTGCTTGTGCGGCAGGTTCGTCAGTTCCTCCCCATGACATATTAACGCTTCCAATAACAGTAGCTGCACAATACTATTAAAAAATATAATACATAGAAAAAAAAAGTCCAATGCTTACATTAAGAGGCTTTCCTAAGGATTTCGATAAAACCTTACATAGTTTCTTTGGAAGATCTGCAGATATTTGATCACTGGGAACATTTGTTTCTAAACGAAAATGAGGCATTTTATAAAGTTTTAGAATTCACGGTAATACCATAAAGACAAAACATAACCACACATTTAGAAATGTAAAGGGAAAACAGGGATTACTGGATTAAAGAGAAAAACAATAGCAGCGCCAGCGATTGGTGACCACAGCACTACTTTGAATGGCGGGTAATTCAAAATTTGGCACTCATTACAATTTAAATGATTCTTAACCTACTTTGCTAACAGTATAATATATATCCAGGGACTAAATTGAATGATTTATTCTGCAGATGTAACTGCATAAGTTATTGCCTAAAACCCATAATCAACTAAAGTTTTAAATACAATCAGTTTCGTCTTATGATATATGGGCTATTGTTTTTACTTTTTGAAATGCACTTCAAAATTAAACTCAAACTTTAAAATGATTTAGTCAACAAATTTTAGACAAATTAGTGGTTGTTAAAACAACATAAATAAAACTAGTAATTCCATTTAATCGATAGGAATTGAAAAGAAAATTGAATTCCTAGCGGATTAAATGTGAAGCTAGTTCCTAAAAAAAGGAGGAAAACAAACCCATTTGATCCCAGAAGTGAAAAAGGCTACAATAGAATAGACCTGTTAAATTCTTGGCACCAGTATGGATATGCATGCATCATGAAATTTTAAATACTGTATTTAATTTTAAGTAAACGTTCTTGAAGGTTAAGAAACCATCATACATAACAACATGACTAATGTGATTGTAATATTTGTATACTGACTTCCAAATGGTCCGAGGTAAAAAACGTTCACTTGCAAGACTAAACCTTCAATTTCAGTCTCTGTCTATATAATATACTAATACCACACCTTAAGAAATCCTAAATCATTTGCTAAGCCTATGGCAAGTGTCACACAGGTATCAACTAGAGGGCATGTTTTGTAACCAATGAAACCACACTTCAAAGTACCCCCTAACTGAGTAAATAGCTTTTAACACAGATAACCTAGAGATAGGTTATCTGTGGCTTTTAACAAAAACTAATTCAAGTGTTATAAATGCTAGAATCTATCCTTGCCATAGTTATATTTATGATTCGAAAACGACGGAGATACTGCACTTGTTTAGGTGTCGCGAATATCTCTATGCATACATTCAAAAAGTGTATTTCTAAAGTATCACGTGTGGAATAGAAACTTATTATATACAATTTTATTGTTCGCATAAATGACTTCTCTGACGTTAGGCAAATAATTTCTATATGGTCAATTTGGAACTCTCCCGGCGCTTGTACAGTTGAACGCCATGTCTTAACTTTCTTTGTTGACCTCTTAAAATATGTTGATGAATAACATAACGATATTGATAATATATTATAAATACACTCTCAAAGTCAAACATAGGCAATTTATAAATATATTCAATTTTAATTTCTTGGCATTAGTTTTATAATAAAACCGTAAATAAGCAAAGCCTCAAATCATTTTTATTAGAAATGTAGAAAAAAAACAGTTTAAGAAAAAATTAATTGTAATAAATATTGAAACAATCCTCGGGTTTGAGATAAACAATACCCTAGTCTGTTGTAAAAACTATTTCTAAAGTTTGCTAACTACTTGTCAGTAATTAGCATGAAGTCATTAACTATTGCTCCTCTCAAAGAATTAATATTTGGGTGGCATTTTCTGTAAATTTTGTTTTTAAGGTGTCCCCGCAAGAAAAAGTTACAAGGTGCTAAATTAGGAGATTTTGCTGGCCAATTTATAACACCACTTCTACAAATCCAATGATTTGGAAAGGAATCATATAAGAACTTTTTAGCATCTAAACCAAAATGTGCAGGACAACTGTCTTGTTGAAACCAGATCTACTGATCTTCTATGGCAACTTCTTACAACACAGGTCCTACCTTCGCTACTCAAGATCTAAATTGGTTGAATTTAAATTTGCTTCAATTTCAAATGGGCAATTTTTTCATCTCCAAATATTCACCTTAATGCTCAACCCTTTTAATTGTAGTATTTTATGGTTAATGTCTTCAATACAGTCTTCCATAAAAACAAAAATGTTTATATATAAAAAAAATCACACTTTCATTCGTAGTTACAAAATAAATGTCATGTATATAACCGTAAACAAAAGAATCACTTTCATACTGTAGCAATCCACCATTTTAAACATTGTCATACACAAGCCCATTTATAAACACTACTATACCGAATGGAGCTGTAATAGCACAGTACATAATTTGTGCCTTAGTATATCCAACCCGTTCAAATATTACAATTTAAAACGAATGCTTCTTAATTGTTTTTTAACCCAAGTTATTTATATAAATTTGCAAACACATTTTTATTAAAAGAGTCTATACAAAATACTTAAAGCTTTTTTATAGCATTATTCATTTCCTCTAGATTAGTCCTATCTAAAAAGGTAAAATCTTATTCCAAAACTTCTGGAAGTTTACGTCAGGCTTCCAATAAAAAAGCAGCCAGGTTTTAAACACTAACATTAATTAAATGATAAAATTGACTTACCATGTTCTGAGAATAAGTAAGTCTTCCGAATTATAACCACTTTAACATCGATATTTGTTTGACTGACTATTAATGATTTTGATATCTACTCACATATTTAAAGATAAATCTCCCGATTTCATGCTACAATAACTATAAAACTGGCACCTGTGTATAGATTTTGGAGCACGCTAGTTTGTTTCGACATAACTTTTGACACTTTCAACTGATTATTTTCTTTTTAATCGGCACTTGCCAACTCACTTTTAAACTTAATTAAAATCTGGAAGCACACGCAATCGAGTTACCGTTAATGAGTCATCTCAAAATGTAGGCATTTTCTATGCTTTGTTTAGAATATAAATATTTCTTAAATAATTTTGTAACTTGGACTTCTTTACACATATATAATTTTAATTATTTACAAAATGCGATGTATTGTACTTTTAAATTACATCTAAAACAGAATTACACTCAACGACTTGAACTGTTATTAAAATTCACCTATAACAATTCCAAGAATTACAATTACACTCTCTCTACTCCTGACAGCAACCATTCATCAAGTTTACATGTAAGATAAGAAACTAGAAAGTATAAAACATATGGACTTTGAATTAAATAAAGGACGAGTAACGTTGGTTGCCTATCTATATAGCTTGATATTATAGAAGTATAGGAAATGCAAATTAAATAATTGGGACTGAATAGTGTTTATATTAACGAAATGGAACGTAACACATGAGCATTCTTAATGAAAGTCACCACTTTTATGATTGCGAATTCGGGATTTAACCCTTATTAATCAAGAGTGCACCATTTTCTTATTGAAGGAACTTAAAATATTTCTAAATGACATCACTATGGAAGTTAATGGTGTCACCATCATTTTAAACCGAGAACGATGTCTCAGTGAGAAAGGGCATTTTGCCACTAGCAATATCAAAAACAAGCCTAAATCTAAAGGGTGGATGTTTAAATATTTTAAAAGGTTGTCCTACTGAGGAAAGCATCAGTAAGCATAATCCCAAATTCCAAGGCACAAGATATGTGTATAGGCAATGTGTTAGTAATGAAAACGTTACAGGAATTTAAACATCATTTACACACAGCCCCTTAATCATTAGGTTTTCAGTCCTGGAACTGGTTAGACACGTACCATCATTGTTTCCTATTCTGAACTAACCTACACATTTCCCTGAAAATTGCATTCTGCATTGATCACTATCTGATCTAGGTCTACATCTACCTCTTTTTTCCTATCTCCACTTGTAATATATCCCATACTATTCCCAAAAAATGCATTAGAACGTATTCTGCCCTTCTATTTCTCCTATTTTTTTCCATAGATATCCTTGTTCCCCTACTATTTCTATAACGTATTTGTTGTTAACTTTTTCTTCTTGTTCTATGTTTGTTGTCTTTGATCATAGGCGCTGTTCTTTCTTGTTAGATGCAGTTTGGTCCCCCTCTATCGTTTTACAATTATATACCCTATTTCTCCGACATTCAATGGTTGTGAAGGGGGGTAAGCAGCCTGTGGCTGCCAAGTTCCCCCAGCACTTAAACATTTACCGATTTAATATTTTTTCCAATATATCTTTTCGCACAGTCAACATTAGTTGCAGATATTTCACAAGCAATACCTTTAGTTGTTTATAATAATCATTAGATTTGTCTGCACTTATTTTTTCGTCATTAGGTTTTCCGTCTCAAAACTAGTTGTACACGTACCTGGACTTATTTATATTCTGCGCTAGCCTACACAGTTTCCTGAAATTCTATCACAGCATGTATACAGCTCGGTTCCCCTTCTATTGTTTTCTAATTTTATGCCCTATTTCAGAGATTCAGTGATGGATGTTAAGCAGTCTGTGGCTGCCAAGATCCCCCAACACTCAAACATTTGCCGAATTAATAGTTTTCCAGTAAATCCTTTCACACAATTAACATTATTCGAGAATATTGCCCAACCAATACTTGTAGTTGCTTATAATAATTATTATGTTTAAGTACAGTTACTTTCTTCATCATTAATTTATCCATCTTGGGACTAGTTGGATGCGTACCTACATTGATTTCTATTCTGAACTAGCCTACACATTTCCATGATATTCCTACAGCCTACATCTTTCACTATCTGTGTGTCGTAGTCTAACCTAGATCTACCTCTACTTCTCCTTTTTCCTATCTCTGCTTCTAACATATTCCGCACTATTCCCTCATGCCGTAGTATGTGGCCCATCATCCTATCTCTCCTACTGTTTACCATTTTCCACATACTTCTTTCTTCCCCTACCACTTTTAGTACCTCTTCGTTCTTAACTTTGTCTGTTCATGATATCTTCATCATACGTCTGTAGCACCACATTTCAAAGGCTTCTACCTTTTTCTTGTCCACTTCTCCTACTGTCCAGGCTTCACAGCCGTACAGTGCTGTGCTCCACACATATGTTTTAAACAATATTTTCCTTGTTTCTATGTTTATTGTGTTTGAACACAGTAGTTGCTTTTTCTTGTTAAATGTAGCATGACTTGTGCTAATCTTTGTTTTATATTTTTTGTGCTTTTCCCATCTTGCATTATTTGGATTCCTAGGTAACAGAAATCCTTAACCTTTTGTAAGTTCGTGTTACATATCTGTATTTTTGCTTTTAATTTATTTTACCCTCCTTTGCATACTAGTGCTTTAGTTTTAGTTTTGTTAATTTTCATACCGTATCTCTCTGGTAGAACCGTTTCCATTTCATTAAGAGCAGCTTCTAACTCTTCCTTGCTAGATGCTAATACCGCTATATCATCTGCAAATCTAAGCATATCAATTTTATGTCCCTGCATAGTAATTCCAAATGTCGTCCTGCAGTTGACGGCATTCATTGCCTCTTCAATGTACAAGTTAAAAAAATTTCCATTTTACATTGCCGATGCTTTTTCCAGATCTACAAACCCTATATGCACGCTTTCCCCTTTTTCTATTGTTTTCTCCATTATCACTCGCAGAGCTAAAATAGCCTCCCGTGTTCCCCTGTTTCGCCTAAACCCAAATTGGTCTTCTCCTAGTATTTCTTCAGCCCGTTTTTCCATTCGTCTTTGTACAATTCTAGTTAATATTTTTGACATGTGTGCTGTCAAACTTATTCTTCGAAAATTTTCACATCTATCCGAACCTTTCTTTTTGGGTATAGTTGCTATGATGTTACATTTGAAATCTTTGGGTATCTCGCCTGGCTCATACATATAGCTTACAAATTGGAAGAGACGTTCTGTTACTGCTTGTCCAGCGGCTTTTAGAGTTTCTGCTTGTACCTTATCTGTACCCGGCGCCTTACCATTTTTCAGACCCTTTAATGCTAATTCAAACTCATCTCTAAGTATAGGATATCCCAAGTCATCATTTTCAATGTCTTATTCCTGTTCTAATGCAGTTAGTTCCTCTCCTGCATATAAATTCCCTATATATTCTTGCCATCTACCCACTTTCTTTACATTTTCTATAATGACATTTCCTCCCGCGACCCTTATATTTTCGCTCTAGGGTTTTATATCCCTAAAATTGTTTCTAATTAGTTTGTATGCTTCATCTGTGTTTTCCTACATCCATCTTAGTTTGTACCTCTTTGCACTTTTCATCAATCCATTGCTCTTTAGCTTTCCTGCATTTGTGAATAATTTCCCGTTTTATGGCTTTGTATCTCTGTTTTCCTGTTTCGTCTGATCTATTTTTGTATTTTCATCTTTCATCTGTTAAATTCAGAATATTCTTTGTTATCCTTGGTTTCTTATTTTCTTTTTGTGTATACCCCAGAATATCTCTGGCCGCCATGTCTAGGCTGGATTTAATGTTATTCCATTCTGTTCCTACTTCCTAAGTATCAGATATTTTCCCAATATCTTTGAGCAATTCATTTGACTTTTTTTCGAATCTTTCTTGAATATCTTTATGTTTTAGTTTCTCAAAGTCAAAGTGCCTTTTTCCGTTTCTTTTTCAAATTTTTAAATTTGAGTGTGGCCTTCATAATTACGATGTTGTGGTCAGTGTCTATATCTGCTTCTGGATAGCTTGTAACATCTTTTACTAGATTCCTAAACCGTTGTCTAACAAGAATGTAATCTATTTGATATCTCCCTATATCTCCTGGCATCTTCCACTATATCGTCTTCTAGCATGATTTTGAAATAATGTGTTTGTGATGATTAAATTGTTCTTGTTGCAAAATTCTACCAACCTATTTCTCCTGTCGTTTTTCGTGCCTAAACCAAATAAACTACTACCGCTGCTTCCCTTCCCTCACCTACCACTGCATTAAAATCCCATGTAATTATTAAATTTTCATGTCCTTTTACGTATCTTAATACGTCTTCGATATCTTTGTAGATCGCTTCTATCTCTTCATCACTGTAGGCATGTATACTTGTATACATGTATACTTAGATTCTAATCTAACCATGAGTACACTTTCGTTCTTTTGTAAGTAATTTTCTACACAGTATCCTATCGTTTTCCGCATAACTATCCCCACACCCAAATTTCCTTCCTCTGCTGCTGTATGAATTACCTTGAAGTCTCCAATCCAAAAATCCCATGCCTTTGGCCACCGAACTTCGTTGATCCCTAGTATGTCTAGTGCTAACCTATTAATTACGATTTTTAGATTCTCTAGCTTACCTACTTGCTTCATACTTCTAACATTCTACACTCCGACTAGCAAAATGTTCCCGACTCTTATTCTTAACTTTCCGATCGCATCCTCCGAAGTAGTCCCCTAATGGGGGACAATTTTAACTCGGGAATCTTTTACCACAAAGAATTCCATCATTTTATTACAATTTAGGTACGCTGTGTACTTGGGAGATAATGTGATGGTTTCCTGTTGCCTTTCTAAGTACCGAAAGAGCCGCTGCCCTCTTTCGGGGACCTGTCTTAGTCTGGTTCCTCACTAACGACCTACTACTTTGATTGGACCTGTAGTTTGGCTCTTTAGCTCAGTAGAACACGCAAGCCATTTCACCTGTTATAGTAATCTAGAACTTCGACAAGGTGCAGGTCCATTCGAAATGGTACACACAGCCCCAAGAAATCAAAAATCAAACAGGACCAAAAGTATGTGGCATATCGTGAGAAAAAGATTGCAAATAAATCCTTACAGATTATTCAAGCATTAGCTTCTAATACGAAGGTGCTCCGATAAGTACTTAGTCTAACTGCCCGATGGTGCTACTATTGCAAGAGAAATTTACTATTGTGAAGTACATTCTCCTAGATGGTTACTGTCGAAATTTTACCCGAATCAGACTCGTAGTTTTGTTTTGATCGCGTGTGGAAGTGTTAGTGGATTTTAGAAAAATGGAAAAAGAGCAATATCGGTCAGTTGATCGATTCTTGTTTTTGGAAGAAAAATTGCGCAGCGAAATCAAAGAGCGTGTGAATGCTGTGCATGGTGACTCTTCTCCTTCGATGGCGACTGTCAAAAATTGATTTAACGAGTTTCAACATGGTAGCACGTCGTTTTTTGATGAGCCCTGCTCAGTTGCCCAGAAAACAGCTATCACAGAGGATAACATGACAAAAATCCACGATCTCGTATTGACCAGACCTTACATGTGCTTTCCCAATGCTCCACCCGAAGGTACTACATTGGCCAGGAAGCGAGTTCTTTTTACCTGGAAAGTTTTGAATTTTGCCAAACACTTGCTGTTCCAAGCAGGATAGGGATCTTTAACGTGCGTGACAACACTCACACACTCCATTTTACCTCTCATCCAAATGAGGGTGTATTTTTGTGAAAAATGCACGCCGAACATTTTTCAAGCGGACCGTGTCGGAATTCGAACCCGGGGGCTTGGGTGTGGTAGCCACACACATACCACTACGCCACCCGTATTGGCAGACCGCCGATTGAAGGTGCGCAGATAGCTGAGACAGTAGGCATCCCAAAAGACCGGGTGGGTCATATCCTGCATGAAATTTTGGGCATGAAAAAGCTGTTGGCACGGTGGGTGCTGCGTTTGTTCACTCTGGATAAAAAGCGCAACTGCCCTCGCCACGGCCCAATTGGTCGAATTAGGCTACGAACTGCTGCCCCCATCCACTGTATTCTCCACATTTGGCCCCGTGCGACTTCTTTTTGTTTCTAACTTGAAAAAGTCACTCGCCGGGCAGAAATTTGAGTCGAATGAGGAGGTCATTGCTATGGAGGTCTACTTTACAGACCTCGAGAAAACATATTTTCCAGACGAGTTAAAGTAGTTGGAGCATCGCTGTGTGTATCGAGCTTAAAGGAGACTATGTTGAGAAATAAATCGCCACTTTTGCAAAATTCTCGTTTTGCTTTTTGTAGGCTAAGCATTTATTGGACCACCCTCGTAGAGGTGACGTTTCCATATCAGTAAGTACTTAAATCCATAATATGCACATCTACAAATAGCAAGCAACTTAAACGATTTCAAAATGCATTCATGTTATTCTCGACTTAATAACACTGGGATATGTTAAGCAAGAGTCAAACCATAGTCCAGCATTGCTCGTACAACTCAAGGAAGTCATATAGTGACTTAATAAGAATTAGCAAATATTTAGTTGGAAATAAGCTGAAGATAAATGTTGATAAAACAAAATGGATGTTGTTAACGATTGATAGAAGTTATCAAATGATAAAAACAGAAAATAGGAATGTACAAATAGATGGGTCTGATATTGAACTGGTAGAGAACATTAAATACCTTGGCGTAATAATCGACCGAAAATTAACTTTTAAAATGCATCTACAGATGGTTATAAATAAAGTAAGCAAAAAGGTTGGATTTCTGAGAAGAATTAGTGCAAAGCTATCAAGTTTTGCTCGAATAACTTTATATAGAGCAATAGTTTATCCACACCTAACATATCGCAGCACCATTTTATTTGTCTCAAACCAAGGTGATTTGGAAAGATTGCAAAAGATACAAAATCGTGCAATGAGATGTTTATTAAAATGTAGCAGATTTGCCAAAGTCCGTAAAATGTTAGAATGCCTTAATTTTTTTAATGTTCAGGAACAAATGAAATATTATAGTATGGTTTTTATATATAAAATTATAAATGGTTTGCTGCCTTCGTACTTGGTTAGCAACTTAATTAAAGTGTCAGATATACATAACTACAGCACAAGACAAGCAGACAATTACTATATATACAAGAAGAATAAAACGATAACCACAAAAAATGTATTTCATTATGGCGTTAAGATATATAATACTGTTGCGATCCACTATTAGGCAACCCGTCAAACATACAAACGCCCGGGGCACAGCGTATTCTTCAGCATTCGAGAATCCTTCTACAAAGTTCTAGATAATGAGTCATATCTTAATGCAGGGTATATATAAGGCCGCTTATGAATGTAAGAGTGAGTCTATTCTTGAATGTCTAATATAAATTATATCGTGTAAAGTAAGCGTAGTTGAGCTTTTAGAATATATACATAAATGATATAAGCTGTGTCTAATGGACATGCAGCTTGTAGTATACATAAATAAATAGAAGTGTATAAACAAATAGTTGTGTTAGTGGTTAATGGACCTATGGTAGAGAAGTTAGTTTAAGAAGATATTAGTGCTTGTAAATTCATTAGTGTAATAGTGCTTCATTGTTAAGTGGACTGAAAACATCTATAAATAAGGCATATACTGTTAATTAGACTTGTAAACAGTAAGTAATAAAGACGTTTGTTATTACTTGTTTTAAATTAAAGAAACGCGGTAGTAGTAGCCCGTTACACTGGTGTCAGGCATTTGTGGGGTATATAGGGATTAATTTAAAACACAAGTCTAAAGACATTTAAGTAGTTTGTATATGCCAGTTACAAGAAATCGAAGTAAAATGGAGGCAGAAACTTTAATGAACTTCCTTAAGGATTTTAAATCCGAAGTGCAAGTGACACTCAATGAAAACTTAGTGAGGTCAGCTAAACTGGAAGTGACAATAGATGAAAGGTTTACTGAAAACGCTGAGAAAATGGAAAGGTTAAGTGAAAATACTGCCAAAATGGAAGAAAAGTTGAATGAAAGTACAGCCACGTTGGAACAAAGATTAATGGAAAGTTCCATTGCATTGAAAGAAGATTTCACTGAACAGGTAAAAACAGTTGAGCAAAAATGTTGGATGACGCACTGGCCCATGCGCTTGAATTTGAAGCAGCTAAGCAGACATCACACAGGATGGGTCACAAAGTTCGGTCTGCCTTAGAGGAACCTGGTCAAGCTCAGAACAGCATAGATGAAATAGTCAACCGTGTGGCAGAAAGGCTGGAACTACAACGACCGCGGCGATTGCGTCTGCGATGCTGGAACTGCGGTGAAGTTGGTCACATACAGAGACGCTGTACTCAACCAAAAAAACAACCGGTTGAGCAGCAGGAAAACTAAAGCAAGTCGACGTAAGGGGGCGAACGTCGACAGCACAACGTAGTGCCCCGGAGATTATCATCCGTGCTGCATCGTCGATGGGGAGTCTGGACAGCATTTATATCGATGGAAGAATTAATGGTAGGGTGTCCGATTACTCGTGGATACAAGAGCGACAAAACTATTGTGAGACCAGATTTGGTTGGTCGTGGAAAAGTGCTACCTGTATCGGTGTGTCTTCGAACGGCAAGTGGTGAGAAAATTTGTACTCACGGAGAGACTGCCGTTATGTTGACAATTGGGGACAAATTAATTAATCATCGAGTGTTGGTAGCTGAAATTACAGAAGAAGTGATCTTGGGAATGGATCCCATGAGAGAATATGGGTTTCATGTAAACATGAAAGAAAATGTGCTTCGGATAGATGATGATGAGATTCCATTTCAAGGGACGAGTAACCAGACGATGCAAGTTCGAATGATTTGCGATATGAAAATACCCGAGAAGGCGGAGATGATAGTAATGGGACGCCCGGATGGTACGCTCCGGGAAGGACAAGTATGCATGATGGAAGCAACTGAATCGGGGATGGGTCAGGAGGGACTTCTGATTGGAAGAACACTGGTAAAGTCTCGAAATATGGTACCAGTAAGGATGCTGAACATTAACCCTCATACAGTGACCCTGAAGAAAGGCATGATTGTGGGAAGTTGCATTCCAGTATGTCATATTAAACGTTGTATGGACGACACGAAAAATAAACCAACCAACGGTTGCTCACAGAAATTGCTGGATATGTTGATACCCTCGTGTCAAGGATTAAATGGCGATCAACTGGGCAAGGTAAAAGAGCTGGTCGGACGATATCGAGGTGTGTTTGCACTGGATGATAGTGAGAAGGGAAGGACGAATGTTGTGCAACACAAGATCAATACTGGAGATGCGCAACCGATAAGACAACACCCCAGGCGGCTTCCTTTGGCAAAACGTAAGGAAGCTGAGCAAATTATCACCGATATGGAAGAACAGGGAGTGATTGAACCCTCGAATAGTCCATGGGCGTCCCCGGTAGTGCTTGTCAAGAAAAGGACGGGTCGACAAGGTTTTGTGTAGACTACCGGCGGCTTAACAATGTGACAAAGAAAGACAGCTATCCTTTGCCCAGAATTGATGACACCTTAGATACTCTATCCGGATCTAAATGGTTTTCGACCTTGGACTTGAAAAGCGGATACTGGCAGGTAGGCTTGGAGCCAAACGATAAAGAAAAGACTGCGTTTACAATTGGAACTGGATTATGGCAGTTCAAGGTCATGCCATTTGGATTATGCAATGCTCCTGCTACTTTTGAACGATTGATGGAGTCGATACTGCGTGGACTGTCCTGGAAAACATGTCTGGTGTACCTAGACGACGTGATAGTGTTAGGCCGGTCTTTTGAAGAACACCTTAAAACCTAGAGGAGATATTCCAAAGATTACGCGGGCAAACCTTACATTGAGCCCCAAGAAGTGTCACCTATTTGGAAAAGAGGTGAAATACCTAGGACATGTCGTTTCAGAGACCGGAATAAGAGCTGACCCTGACAAAATAAAAACGGTACAAGAGTGGCCTACACCAGCAGATATACACCAACTACGGAGTTTTCTAGGATTGTGCACATATTACCGACGTTTTATACTGGGGTTTGCGAACATTGCCAAACCGTTAACGAAATTAACCGAAGATGGACAAGAATATGATTGGAATGACGACTGCCAAAGGGCATTCGAACAACTGAAACGGCTACTGGTTACAGCACCAATTTTGAGTTATCCACGGATGGAGGGGAAATTTGTGTTGGATACCAATGCCAGTAACACAGCTATAGGAGGCGTTCTTTCTCAAGTGCAGGACGGACAAGAAAAAGTTATTGGGTATTTCAGCAAGGTCTTGTCGCGGCCAGAAAGGAACTATTGTGTGACAAGAAGGGAGTTGTTGGCCGTCGTCAAATCCGTGGAGCACTTTTATAAGTACTTATACGGCCGTAAATTCCTATTGAGAACAGACCATGCTGCACTAAAATGGTTACTCCAGTTTCGAAATCCTGAAGGGCAAGTTGCAAGGTGGATAGAGCGGCTGCAGGAATATGACTTTGATACAGAACATCGTGTAGGAACTAGCCATCGGAATGCAGACGCACTGTCAAGGAGACCTTGTCCGGTAGACTGCAATCATTGCTCCAAGATGGAGGAGAAAATAAGTGTCATCCATAGAATGACAGTGACCGATGATACTTGGCAACCCGAAAGAATACGAGAAGACCAGGAGAATGACGCCGAATTGGGACGTATTATTAGGTGGAAAAATAGAGGACAACGACCAGCTTGGGAAGAAATTAGTATTCTAAGTAGGTGCCTGAAGGCATACTGGGCACAGTGGGACTCCTTGATGATGGAAAATAGAATCTTGAAACGACGCCTGGAATTTGAAGATGGCACTGAGAGACTTCAAGTGATAGTACCGAGAAGCAGAGTGCCGGAAGTGTTGCAGCACTTGCACGATGGTATTTCCGGAGGGCACTTTGGCGTGAAAAGAACTCTCGAAAGAGTGAGAGAAAGATTCTATTGGGTGAACTGCAAAGAAGATGTGAAGGAGTGGTGCCGGAAATATGAATTGTGTGCCTCTGCAAATGGCCCGGTCTCAAAACGGAAAGCCCCAATGAGACAGTATAACGTGGGGAATCCTTTTGAAAGGGTAGCCATTGATATAGCTGGTCCGTTTCCTGAATCAGAGAAAGGGAATAAATACATCTTGGTTGCAATGGATTATTTTACCAAATGGCCGGAGGCATATGCTATACCTAACCAAGAAGCCGAGACGGTTGCAGATGTACTAGTGAGGGAGTTGTTTTGTCGCTTTGGAGTTCCGTTGGAATTACACTCCGATCAAGGTCGGAACTTCGAATCAGCGTTGTTTCAAAACGTCTGCAAGCATCTTGGAATCAGGAAAACTAGAACCACGCCACTTCATCCTCAATCGGATGGAATGGTTGAAAGAATGAACAGAACGTTAGGAAAGTACCTGGCCAAAGTTGTCTCTGAACATCAACGGGACTGGGACCAATATCTACATTTGTTCCTACTGGCGTACCGATCTTCGGTACATGACAGCACAGGATACTCGCCCGCTTGCGTAATGCTAGGGACGTGAATTGCGGCTACCATGTGATCTTCAGTTTGGATTTAAACCTGGAGAAGAGATCGCCGGTGAAGATTACGTTAGTAAGCTTCGTGAAAGATCAAATAGTATTCACGAAAACGTCCGAAAGAATATACAGGCAGCAATAGATCGAATGAAATCACAATATGACACGAGAGCACAAGAAGGTGGTTATCAACCTGGAGATTTAGTGTGGTTGTACAATCCACAAAGAAAACGTGGATTGTCGCCAAAACTACAAAGACAATGGGAAGGGCCGTACGAAGTGTTAAAAAGGATTAATGATGTAGTGTACCGGATCAGAAGATCCCCTCGTGGTAAACCGAAAGTGGTACACTTTGACCGTTTAACACCCTACACTGGCAACAACCAGGAAGACTCAAATAATGATAATGGTGTTCGGCAAGTTATTAATCATGAGCCAAATGCAGATTTTGAGAGCTTTATGGCGGCGTATGGTGGTTCCGCTAAAGCGAGATTTGGCGTTGTTGTTGAAAAACAGCAAGATCTGTTTAGAGCACCAGAAGAGTATTCCCTTGCACATTGCGTAGCTCAAGATTTGGCAATGTCAAGGGAATAGCTGTTGTTTTCAAGAAAAAGTTTGGATGTGTGGATGAATTAGTACAACAGCAGCCAACTGTAGGAAAATCTTTGGTTCTTCAAGATAAAAATCGTTATGTTTACTATCTGGTCACCAAAAATTCTTCATGGCAGAGACCTAGTTATGGACATCTATGGGAGGCTTTGCTAAATCTTAAGGCGCAGATGATGGAAAATGGAGTAACGAGACTAGCGGTGCCCAAGCTGGGCTGTGGACTGGATCGCTTGGATTGGAGGATAGTCCGAAATATGCTAGAAGTAGTTTTCAGGAACCAACGTCCAGGTTCTTGTTTGTTGTTATCAACCGGTTGCCTACCAAGACCATGAAAAGAGTGTTGACTGTTACTTCCAACGACGCGGTGGATGCACCAGAGGAGATAGCTGCCGATACCGTCACCAGTCATCGAATTGGCGTCAAGATGGATTTACAGTTACGAGACGTAACGGTTTTAAAGAGGGGGCAGTGTTGCGATCCACTATTAGGCAACCCGTCAAACATACAAACGCCCGGGGCACAGCGTATTCTTCAGCATTCGAGAATCCTTCTACAAAGTTCTAGATAATGAGTCATATCTTAATGCAGGGTATATATAAGGCCGCTTATGAATGTAAGAGTGAGTCTATTCTTGAATGTCTAATATAAATTATATCGTGTAAAGTAAGCGTAGTTGAGCTTTTAGAATATATACATAAATGATATAAGCTGTGTCTAATGGACATGCAGCTTGTAGTATACATAAATAAATAGAAGTGTATAAACAAATAGTTGTGTTAGTGGTTAATGGACCTATGGTAGAGAAGTTAGTTTAAGAAGATATTAGTGCTTGTAAATTCATTAGTGTAATAGTGCTTCATTGTTAAGTGGACTGAAAACATCTATAAATAAGGCATATACTGTTAATTAGACTTGTAAACAGTAAGTAATAAAGACGTTTGTTATTACTTGTTTTAAATTAAAGAAACGCGGTAGTAGTAGCCCGTTACAATACATTACCAAAATCAGTTACAAATCAGCCTTCTCAAAGAAAATTCAAGAGTAATTTAAAAAATATATTTTAAGTTGTAGAAATGAAAACTAATTATATTATTAACTGTATTTTAATAATTTGCTTTATAGTATAATATTTTGCTTTATACTTTAATAACCTATATTGAGTTATGCAATAAATCTACTTACTACTTACTTACTTACTTATATAGAACATTTACGACAAAATTATAATATTGACGTTTACCTTCAATTTAAATGTTTTGGTAGACCTATGTTTATTACAATACCGTACATCATTTGAAATAACTATAGGTTCCAGAACCTTTTTCATATACTGCCAGAGTCCAGGGTACAATCCAGAAATTATACATACAAGAATGTATTCAGACTTTTTCAGGAACCTTCAGAACCCTTTGTAGGAAGTAGAGGTCCACCGAATATTCGGTTTGCCGAATATTCAGCCATCATTTGAACATTCGATCCAATAGTGATTTTGATGCCAAATTTTTGGAAGGATTCATGCTTCTACGATTTCAATTTAAAATTATAAAAAAAACGTAGGAAAATAAAAACAAAATAAAGTAAAAATAGTAGCTATTTATATCGTGATTTTTTGTGTATTAAATTACCAAGAGAAAAACAATTTTGCATTGTTTTGAGAATTTAAGCAATTTAAACACGTTTAATGTCAATAATCAGAAATCAAAGTTCAGTTTTGGCAATTATGATGTAGGAATTCTAACATTTCTCCGTTTTTTGGTGTCTGGAACGATGGTCGCCGAAAACATTACACAATTTTAAAAACTTCTTTCGGTATCTATGCTTGAAGGTGGAGAACAAAGAAATTTCTTGGTTGTTTTTGTAAGGAAATTTCCTCTTCGATCAATCTATGACACCTTATCTAAACTTTGAGTTGATAAAATATTTGTGATTTCATTCAACTAAGTTCATATTTAGAATTTGGATTTGTGAGGACAGGCTGTTCATTAACAGTATCGATTGCAAGAAAATCATCGTAATATTGTAATAAGGAATAATCGTCATTATTATTTTTTGTCCATATTCCAACTGTGAGCTGCAGATATGATGGATATATTTTCTTCATATAGACTTGTTTTAAAAAACATTGAGGACTCTACTCTGACACTTATATAGATATGGTTTCAAATTTGTTAGAAAAAAGATTTTTAAATCTAGGGTCTAATCTGATGGACATAAGTTAGATCTTTTTCGATATTTTGAACTTTGTATTTAATTCTTTTTAAAGTTTGTTTTTCGTAGAACCAATGTTGGGAAATCTGTTGAATTCCTTAATCAAATATTTTTTTAAAACTACTGCTGGTATGACCAGAAATACTTGTATTAATTTTACTTGAGCCTCACATAATTTCCTCCATCAGTTACAATAATTTAACGACTGCTTCCATCACATTCCAGTGATTGTAATTTAGCAATTAACCTTGCTTCCCGCATAATATATAATAATAGCTTGTTTTAAATCTAACGATCTCTGTTCGGGATTGATTAATTTCATTATTCAAATTCAAATATTTTTTCGTGTTTATAAAATTAGTGTGTTGGGACGTTATCACTCCCGCCAACATATTTTGTCAAAAACAAGTGCATCTTATCACTTGTTTATTCGGTGTACAACATGGTGGACATAAAAGGTGCTGCCTTGTAAACTTCAGGGAATGCTGCCAGCAATTTTCAATCTATGTGGTGACTAATTGCAGAAAGTCGCTTGTGTTGAAAGTGAAACAGTTCCTCAGGTGAGTGTATTTTCGTTTTAACTACACCAATTTCGTGATATTAGGTTAAACATTTTGTACTCATATTTCGTGCGGTTTTTCAAACAATTTCTATAGTTATTCATTAACATTTTGTTCCTTCCATCCAAATTTTGAATTAGTTCTTAAAATATACAGTTCACAGTTCATTAAAATTGACGCGTTTTTTTCAAGTGATAAATTTTTATGCTTGCACGTGTTTGAAAATCGGTTTAACCTAAACATTAAACTCTCCAAATAGCTTATTTTTATTATTAATTGTGAATACTTTGGGTAATTTGAACAAATAAATGCTATTTATTTGATAAGATTACACATGGTTTACACTTTAACAGATGGGTATAAATTTGACATTCTCATATTTCCTTATGGTGAGCGGTGCAGTGTTGCCAACTCTTTTAGGTGGTGTTGCCAGATTGTGGTATTCTTTCAAAGAGTATAGGAATTTCTTGCTAAAAGGTGATTGGTTGTTTAAGGGAATTGATGGGATGCGAGTGTTTTGTGTTTACGATGGGGAAAATGGAAATTGAAAAATTAGCAAATAAACGCAAGGTGTTACTTTACAAGGTTCGAGCTTTGTTAAAAATTGCGCAAGTAGCTCAACAAGATCCTGTTTCGAAGTTAAATGATTTTGAGGTTCGTTTTGAAGATTTATTTTTATTAGTTGGTCAATTTAAAGAGGTTCATTTTGAAATTGTATCTCAAGTGGAAGATAAGGATATTGAGGAACAGGAAACTATTCAAACAGAATTTGATGATTGTCAATATTCTATAAAAGTGATTTATAGGGATTTGACTCTACAGAGATTTGTAGATGTCCCATCTAGTGCTAAAGGTTTACGTGCAAGTTCAAATCATTCTCATCCAAATTGTGAAAATGCTAATTTGCACAAAAGTGGTGTTAATGCAAGTTGTAATAAAATTAAATTACCGAAAATTGTGATTCCAAAATTTGATGGCAATTTCAAAGACTGGCCTACATTCTATGCTTTGTTTCGTACTTTAATTCATGAAAATAATAGTCTTTCAGATATAGAGAAGTACCAGTATATGGTGTCCTCTTTATCTAAAGAAGCCCTTGCGATGGTTCAGGGACTCCCTTTGACTTCAGATAATTATAAAATTTCTTTTCAACAATTGGTGGACAGGTATCAGAACAAACGTTTTCTGCTTACTAGTTATTGGCAGTCCATATATAATGCTCCAAAAGCTAATATGGATTCTGCAACTTCTTTGCGTTCATTGCTAGCAATTTTCTAGAAAAATTCATTGGCACTTGAGCAATTTAATTATGATATGTGAAATTTTACTCGATTAAATCTGTTGTTACAAAAATTAGATAGTGTTACTAGAAAGCGTTTTGAAGTTGAACTTCATGATGTGGATGAAGATTTATATGCCTTTTTGTTAAAACATTGTAAGGCATTAGAGACTAATTTAGTGATTACAGGACAGCCTACATCATCTCTTAAATCAAAACCAGAACAAAAACAATCAGTGAAATTTGGTCAAAATGCAAATCGTGCTAATCAATCTTTTACATTTGTGACCAGTGCAAAGAATTCTAATAGCAATACTTTGTACAATTTTAAGTGCGTGTGTTGTAAAGAAGATCATTCACTTCTAAAGTGTGATCGCTTCTTGCAATTAGAACCTTTTGATCGCCACAAATTGGCGAAGGATTCTAATCTGTGTTTCAATTGCTTAACTGGTGGACATGCTTTGGCGAAGTGTTTGTCAAAGTTTCGATGTCGTATATGTAAACAGCGACATCATACATACTTACATTTTACAAAACCGGAATCTTCCCATCCTAGCAGTTCTACTGATAAGGAAGTTTCTCAACAATCTAGTGCATCTGAACAATTGTCGGTTCTAACCAATACAGTGTTCAAACATTCCGTGGTCTTACTGTCCACAGTTCTTTTGCATATTCGTGATAGTGCCGGGAATTTTCAAACTTGTAGAGCATTACTGGATAATGGAAGTCAAGCAAGTTTTATGACTCGAACATGTGCGAAAAGATTAGGTCTAAAAGCAGTTCCATCCTCAATAGATGTTCATGGTCTAAATACAATGACTATGTCTAGTTGTGGTGTGGCTTCATGTTTTATAAAACCTATACAAAATTCTAATATTCAATTTGAATTGACGTGATTATTGTGCCTTCAATCGCTAATTCCGTACCGTCTGCCCCAGTTTCGAAACGTTGGGATCATCTTAAGGTTTTATCTTTGGCCGATCCTTATTATGGTCGCCCCCGTGAAGTAGATTTGTTATTAGGAACAGATATTTATTCTTCTGTGTTGCTACCTGGTTTACGGCATGGACATGTTGGTGAACCTACTGCAGTGAATACAGTTTTTGGTTGGGTAATTGGTGGAAAAACTGGTTGCTCTTCAAATGCAAAAGTGAAATCATTGTGTACAACTGTGAGTGCTCCATTGGATACAGTTCTGCGACAATTCTGGGAAACCGAACAAGTTCCAGAAACAGTGTTACTTTCTCCCAAAGATAGTCAATGTGAGGCTATTTTCAAAGAAACTTATAAACGTAATAAAGAAGGTAGATTTGTTTTGCATTTACCTTTTCCTGAAACAAGTGTGGAATTAGGTGATTCCTATTCTATGGCGCTAAGACGTTTCGAATTCTTAGAAAGACGTTTAGCTAGAGATTGTGATCTTGCGGATAACTATAAAGCCTTTATGAAAGATTATCTAGATTCAGGTCATATGTCGTTAGTGACTAAATTTAGTGGTGAACCATTGACAGGTTTTTACATTCCTCATCATTGTGTCATCAAACCTGATAGTGCTACATCAAAGTTGAGAGTCGTGTTTGATGCTTCTACAAAATCTTCAAATGGTACATCCTTAAATGATATATTATTAGTTGGTCCTAAGTTACAGAGAGATTTAACAGGTATTCTTTTGAACTTTAGGTTACATCAATTTGTTCTGACCGCAGACATAAAACAAATGTATCGTCAAATTGAAATATGTGAACAACATCGTGCTTTTCAGCGCATTCTGTGGAGATTTTCTAAAAGCGATTCTATTGGAGAATACCAATTGAATACTGTAACCTACGGTGTTTCTTCGTCACCCTTTTTAGCAATTCGTGTTCTTTTGCAACTTGCTGAAGATAATTGGAGAAATTATCCTTTAGCTGCTAAGGTGCTTATGTCTGACACCTACATCGATGATGTAGTGACTGGATAGATAGTGCTTTAAACTTACAACAACAACTTATATCTTTGTTATCCAGTGCTGGATTTATGCTCCGTAAGTGGGCTAGTAATCATTGTGAATTATTATCGTCGCTTCCTGTGGAAGATCTTCAACCGTTATGTTTTGATGATTCAGATTCATTATCAGTGAAGGTATTGGGCCTTCAGTGGGATCCTCGAACAGACTGTTTTCAATATAAGGTAGAACCTTCAGCTCAAATTTGTACCAAACGAGGTATTTTATCAGATATTGCTAGAGTGTTCGATCCGATTGGTTTATTAACTCCTGTGATTTTTCTTACTAAACATTTGATGCAACAACTTTGGAGTTTAGGTTTAGTTTGGGATGATAAACCCCCTTCAGAAGTAGTTGATCGTTGGTTATCTTATAACCTACAATTACCATGTTTAACCAATCTTACCATTCCTCGACATATTCAAATAGATAATGCACAATCGGTGCAGCTTCATGGGTTTTGTGATGCCTCTGAAGCAGGTTATGCTGCTGCCATATATATTCGTTGTGTTACACTCGAAGGAAACATTTCCGTAAAATTAGTATATCGCTAAATCTAAGGTTGCTCCTCTTAAGAGAATTTCTTTACCGCGTTTAGAGTTATGTGCAGCCGTGCTTTTATCCAATTTAGTGGAATACGTGTCTTGTGTTTACAAAAACCTGATTACTCCTGATCAGATATATGCTTGGTCAGACTCGACAGTGGTGTTATCATGGATCAAATCGTCTCCTCATCGTTGGAAGACATTTGTCAGTAATCGCATCAGTCATATTCAGGATAAGATTGCCCTCATCAGTGGCATCATGTCAGTGGAGTGGACAATCCCGCAGATTGTGCTTCAGCGTGACTAATGCCTTCCGATCTTGTAAGTCATTCAATGTGGTGGTTCGGTCCAACTTTTCTTTACAACTCGAATGAATATTCTTCATTTGATGCACTGGAAATAGACCCAGTAGTAGAAAGTGAACAAAGAAAATTAAATTTGTTAAATGTTGTCCCCTTTGATGAGATAAATGTCTTATTGAATAGATTTTCATCATTACGTAAAATACAAGGTGTTGTGGCTTATTGCTTACGCTTTGGTAATAATTTGCAAGTGAAGTTCATCAAAGAAAAACAGGTTTGCTTGTTATGACCGAGTTACATAAAGCATTACTAGTGATTGTGAAAATAGTACAGCATGAAGTTTTCTCAATGAAATAGATTGTATTGAGAAAGGGAAAGTGTGTGCAAAATCAATTCAAAAATTGGCTCCGTTTATCGATTCTGATAACCTTGTGCGTGTTGGTGGTCGTTTACGACATTCTGAATTATTATATGATGCTAAGCATCCTCTACTACTTCCTCGAGATCATAGACTCAGTGAGTTGATTGTAGAATATACACACCGTAAATATCTACATCCAGGTCCTCAAACTTTAGGTTATTTGATTTCTCAACAATTTTGGGTGTTGGGTTTAAAACGTGTTATTAATCGTGTTCTTTCAAAGTGTGTTCAGTGTTTTAAAGTCAAGCCTACTTCATTGTCTCCGTTAATGGGTGACTTACCTGCTCCTCGAATTTCTCAAATAAAACCATTTAGTCATGCTGGACTAGATTTTGCTGGTCCTCTTGCTATGACTTCAAGGCGTGGTAGAGGTGCAAAACATACCAAAGTCTACATTTGCATTTTTGTGTGTTTGGCCACAAAGGCTTTACATATTGAACTGGTTTCTGAGCTTTCATCTGATGCTTTTCTTGCTGCCTTGCGGCGCTTTATAGCACGACGAGGTCGTTGTTCCGATTTGTATAGCGACCAGGGTACCAATTTCGTCGGAGCATCAAGGTTGCTCATTGCTTATGCTCAAGAGGTATCGGGATCTTTAGCCATCAACTGGCATTTTAATTCTCCCGCCTCACCCCATTTTGGTGGTATCTGGGAAGGTGGTGTTCGGTCCATCAAGACTCATATAGAGTTATTGGCGATCAAGTGTTGACGTACGAAGAACTTTTAACAGTGCTTGTTCAAATTGAGGCTGTTTTAAATTCTCGTCCTTTGTACAGTCCCAGTTGTAATCCAAATGATCTATCGGTCCTTACACCTGGACATTTTCTTATTTTGGAACCGTTGACGTGTCCTCCGGATCCTGACGTTACAAATCTGAAACTTAATAACCTTTCTCGGTGGCAACTGTTGCAGAGAATGCACCAAGACTTCTGGAAGCGTTGGTCTTCAGAGTATCTCCATTCTTTACAACAGCGTGAGAAATGGATAAAATTCTCTTCCCATGTTAATATTCATGATTTGGTGTTAATCAAAGATTCCAATTCGCCCCCCCCCTACAGTGGAAACTTGGTCGAGTAGTTGATCTTTTTCCAGGTCGTGACGGGGTAGTTAGGGTTGCTCGTGTGCGCACTCAAAATGGCGAATTAGATCATCCATTAGTTAAGTTGTGCCCACTACCACTGTGTAATTAGTCATATGTACAATTATAATTATTTATGTGTGTAGAATCAAATTTTGTTCAAGTTACATGTGGTATTCATGTGTTCAAGTATGTTGATATACATTCATTTATTTATTTTCAATTAATTAAAATAACATTGCTTATTTTGGTGAGCGGTATGTTCGGGATTGATTAATTTCATTATTCAAATTCAAATATTTTTTCGTGTTTATAAAATTGGTGTGTTGGGACGTTATCACTCCCACCAACATATTTTGTCAAAAACAAGTGCATCTTATCACTTGTATATTCGGTGTACAACATGGTGGACATAAAAGGTGCTGCCTTGTAAACTTCAGGGAATGCTGCCAGCAATTTTCAATCTATGTGGTGATTAATTGCAGAAAGTCGCTTGTGTTGAAAGTGAAACAGTTCCTCAGGTGAGTGTATTTTCGTTTTAACTACACCAATTTCGTGATATTAGGTTAAACATTTTGTACTCATATTTCGTGCGGTTTTTCAAACAATTTCTATAGTTATTCATTAACAATCTGTTTAATAAATAGAATGACGGATTCTTGATGTACTTTACACCAATTTTAATGAAGGTAAATCCAAATTGGTTTGTTAATTTCAGTTTCTGACACGCTCGAAATGAGTGCTTAAAGTGACGGACTACCCTTTTTGATATAGCAATATCAATGTGTTCTTTTGTTTATTTAATGCATAGTTTCTAAAGTTCATAGTGTGTGATGTGTAAATTCTGCCAATATAATCCCCTTGACAACATCGTCACTTACTACAGAATGAATTTGTTTTTAAATCTCATTCGAGAATTATTTGAGAAAGCAATTGTTTAATATTTTCACCAAAGTGAATTTCCAGAAATGATTTGATACCTAACACATGTGATAAAACGAAAGATCTGAAGTTGCCCCATCACACAAATATCTTTCTATACTGTGTCGACTTGTTCGTTATTATATATATATATATATATATATATATATATATATATAGGCAATACAGTGCATTTACATTTCCAATGCTCCACCCGAAGGTACTACATTGGCCAGGAGGCGAGTTTTTTGTTGCCTAGAAATTTAGAATTTTGCCGAACCCTCACCATTCCAGGCAAGGTAGGAATCTTTAACATGCGTGACAACACTCATGCACAGGAGCTCCATTAAACCTCTCATCTGAACGAGGGCGTAATTTATGTGAAAATGCTCACCTGCCATTTTTCAAGCAGTCGGCCGTGTCGGGATTCGAATCCAGGACCTTGGAATCCATATAGAAAATACAGCACAGTTATGGAGAACTTTTCACATGATTGTGGAATATGTAAAAATTTCCTCGACACTAATACGTAATATGGCACCAGGTGTGCCATGTCTTTTAAACTCCGCATCAGATACAATCGAGTAAATTGTTAAGAGATGCAAATTTTTCTTTTCCACCACTTTAACATGTTGCATTACCACCACCTTTTAATTTTTAATATGTCCATAAACTATTACTCATATTGATATTTTAAATGACACCAAAATCGGCAATACATAACTCTAGCTATTATTATCAATTTAATTTATTAAACATAAGTTAAGAACTCTCACGACAATACTTAGAAAATGATGCATAGTGTGTAATCATGGAGCGGTGGCAGTTAAATTACATACAAAGCAAGCATACTTATCGAATTCTTACACACTAGACCTCAAACTTATCACTTTGCTAAATTATCATATTGATTTTATTTGCCGAGGCGTTGATATAGTGACAGTGAGTTTTCTAATAAATCAAGACATTCAGAAACGTAAGCAAGAAATAATTTTTAAGAATAAATTTGTATTTTACTTGAAGGATGCATAATCTTGGTACTACGTATTAAATAATTACTTTGAGCATATTAGTTAAAGCATGCAAAATAAGGGCCAAGCAAGTTACATTATAATTTGTAATAAAATAAAAATAAATTCACTTTTTGCTTAAAAACCCTGTATTAAAGTCCAGCAGGTGGTTACTAAAAATGACAAAACTCTCTGTATATGATCACCACCTTTCTGTTAATATTGTCTCCAAAATTTATATAGAGCTCAAACAGCTAGAACTACCAGACTTCTTAGAAATAAAATATTTGGCTAAATGGATGTTTTATTTAATAAAAAAACCCCTAACAGATTTCCTCAAAATTTCACACCGCATGTTCACGGTATGACGATACCGTTTAATATGGAATACAGTAGCAATTTTCCCCATTGAGCAGTTTTGTTACCCGTTAAGGCAAGTAGTCCAATAATAAGAAAAAAATCAGTAATGGAATACTCGCATGAATTATGGTAACAAAGGAAGAGAAAGAAAGAAGATGAATGCTATACCAACAGTCAGAGAGGGAGTGGGGTGGGGCTCTAAAGAACGAAACAACATGACAAATGACCTAATTCGCCCTTTTAGAACATCTGTACCTGAAATGATAATCAAACACATAGAACTCTAGTAACTTCTATGAATTTAAATAGCAATCAACATTAAATTACTGGTTTAAAGGCGAACATCTGAATTCTGTACTCCACAGGTACTAACATTAAATATAAATTGCATCTAAGCAACGATCAAGTTAAAGGGTGTTTTGTAAATAAAAGAATTACACCATTCTACACCACTTAAATATTGCCGCATACTTTAGGGTAACAACTCTAAGAAGCATTTAACAACTGTAACTTATAACATTCTGCATTGGCGCAGCAAACAACTAATTAAATCTACAATGGTTGAAACACAATAATGTGATGGATTCAGATTGCATCTATTGAACTTGATAATGCAAGGAAAACATGACGACAAGCGTAAAGCAATTCCAAATACATCAAAAAGTCTAGATAAATATAAAAATAAATGTTGCCTAATTAGTTACTAGATTTACGCTGACGAGCTTACCCAACCTAGAGCTACTAAAACAAAAAATACCTATTTACAATAGTGTTCTTAAGACGCAATCAACCAACCAACACCAATAATTAATCACTGACACAACTCTGATGGATAATTATTAAGTCAATTGCAAAACCAATTAATAGTTATCCATCAATATAAAAAGATTATTATACCAAACTACACTAAATCCTTATTCTAATAATAACAGTGTTACATTGACAAAATATGGTGCTCATTAATTTCTAAATATCTACCTACTACAAGCAAATCCACGTACTGTAAGTAAATGAAGCAACTGTACCTATTGGCATTTAGTGATGTTCCTTCACATACGCTTTGTAGGGTCTTTGGTAACTACAAGGTCCGTATGATTTCATTTGCATGCAATGGCACTACATTTGAATTTCCAGTGCTCCACTCGAAGGTACACATTGACCAGGAAGCGAGTTGTTACGTTTATTTTCGGGATAAATTAAATATCAATTTTTCCCTTGTTAATTCATTACCCGTTCGAATAAATTCCGTTTCTATTCTTAAATTCTTTAACAACACCCTATATATTATACCTTTTCAAAATTAGCCCGCTGTACAATTTTTAAAGCAAATCTATTTGCTTAGAAACGGCAAGTTTGTGATAAAATTTAAATAAGTCAATACCTTGTTTTAGGTATCCTTTAATTTGTTAAACATTCCAATAACATATAATTGTTTTCTCTATTGTTCCAGTTTACAGACTCGTCGAACTAAGGTCGTGCACTATCCGATAAAACTGTGTTCTCCAGTTTCTTAATCGCGTCTTGATAACAATATGACTTGGAACTCTGGTTGTTTAATTAAATGCATTTATGTTCTTTCTTTTTGAAAATGTTAAAAAGTACTCGTCGGAATTGCTAAATTCTACGTTCCGTTTTCTTTATGAAAATCTCACGTATGCCTTACATCATGGTGCGTATTGAAGTTTTATAAACCTGTACTTATCGGTGTAAATAAATTAATATTTTTCATAATCATTCTAGCTTCCTGCGCAAAATACGATAGTCCTTGAATTGCCGCTCCTGGGGGTATAGAAGGCTGCACCAGTGGTGTCGTCTCAGGTCCATCTGGCCCTAGGAGAAAACGAGAGATCCAACACCTTGAATACGCTGGTGAGTGTTTTGTCCCTACTTACATTGAGCCTCGATATATTAGGACTTCCCTGTTTAAACTCATGCATGTACAAAATTAATTTGCCTATACGAAAATTTTGAAACTATTTTGGAGCTCTGCTATGTTCTGAATGTAGTACTATCTGTTTTAACTTACTACAAAACAAAAGGATATACTACTTGTTACTGTGTAACTGGGTTAAAATTCTTAATGGATAACATTTAAAATGCTTACTTTTATGCGAGATGATTTTTTTGTTAATAATATTGTATTTATTGAGGCACGTTTATGTAATGAATTAGGTATTTACCTTGATGATTTAGAACTGTGGTTTTTAGCGTTGTACTTTGGTAATTTTTCTCTGGGTAAGGTCAGATGCAGAGGGACCTAAAACAGCTCGCCAGTTTAGGAGGCAATTTTCTTTGTGGGTTTCTCTTGATCATGTATATTGGGATTATTGAATTTTTTTTGGGTTTGGGAATACTATGTTCTGTACATATCTTGTTTAATTATAGGTTTCTTTTTTGTATGTTTTGTTACGAGTGTGTGTATTTTTATTTCAGGCCTTCCTATTTACTTTTGGTAAGTACAATACCCCGCCCCCCTCACCGAATGAGCCTGGTCAATTTATTTTTTTTTCTTCTTTGGCTCTTAGGCTACGTAAATGTACGTAGCAGTTTTCTACCTGGTAATTTTAAATTTTGCGAACCCTTGCAGTTTTAAGCACGGATTTAATGCGCATGACAACACATGCACACAGGACCTCCATTTTACCTCTCATCCGAACAAGGGCATATTTTTGTGAAAACTGCTTGCCTAACATTTTTCAAGCGGACCGTGTAGGGATTCAAACTCGGGACCTTGGGAATGGTAGTCACACGCATAACTATGCCAGAGCCGCCGCATATAACAGCAGCCAAACAAAATGTGTGGTAACCACAATATGAAATTTCTGTTACGACCAAATAAGCATTGAGTTCAAAGAACCTAAGAATGGAGTAGAATATCCTGCTAAAATGCACGTTAAAATCCAGAGTCACGTAAAAAGGAGAGTACGTTTATTACCATAACAATTTTCTAATTGTCCGATTGGGTTTAAATTATTATCACAGAAGAACCTAAACAAACTAACTCTCGAAAAGACAAAGATATAACGAGCGATTTTCAATTTTATTTAAAATAGCAACATTACAGGAATTCTTGACAATCAAACACTGTCTAGATAAGGAACGAGAAAATATAATATATCAAATGTGAACTTTTAAATTAAATAAAAGGACTAGCAAAGTTGGTTGCCGGAGCTTTTACAAACTTGAAATAATGAAAGTGTAGCAAATCCATATGTTTAAATAAGTAGAAATTAAAAGATCTTAAATCAAAGAGGTAATAACATTTACAAGTACGAAATGGTACTATCTTAAGATTATGGTGAACCTGTAAGGAGACAAAATATTTTCAATAATTCATTATTTCCATCTATTATTTCCTTGCAGAGCCATATGTGTTTAACAAACTAGGAAAAATTTCTTTCATTGCTTGCTATGAACGAAGGTTTCATATTTTCAAATTCTTCTCTTAAACCCAAACATTTTTGTATCGAGTAAAATTATTTTTTGGCTAAACTTTATAAACTTTTTTTGGAAAGCTGCATTACAACAGTGCATTATTTTCTACAATTTTTTAAATATTTGCGTTTTCCAAACAAAAATACAAATCTGCCCATGATACTGTAACGCGTCATATATGTAAACATATATTAATCTTATATTTCATAAGATTATTTAAAATATGGGCACTACTCGATAAATACATCAGCCTGGTATTTCCAACATTGCTGATCAAATATAGGGTGCTTAGCTAGGAAGGTCAATCAGGGGGACGAGTAGTTAGTTGATGTTTGATGCACGTGAAAATACAGGTGGCTAAGCCAGCTGTCTATGCCGAGGGTGTATCAGGTTTATTAATTATAAGCTATTTTAGTCTGATGTTCACATACCTCTAGGATAAAAGCTTTTATATTTACTCTGTAAATATCAATTGCAGATGTTTGCTAGTTGTGTCGAGATATAGCGAAGTATTATATAAATCGTTACGGGTAATAAAGATGCTTTTGTAGCATAATTTAAGGTGTTAACAATGGTGTTAGTGTAAACTGCAAGTAAAGTAAAGAATTTTTGTGGCGGAGCCACCCGGCGCACCGGCAAGTATTTATACGCTTGCACCTGCAAGGACTTCTAGAACGTAAGTGTTGACCTTTATTTTAATCTGATTTGTATAAATTTGTGCGCTAGCACGTGCTGTAATCAGTTCGCGTTAAGGGGTATTTAATTGGGCGTATTATAAAATATTATAAACATTGTTAGGTTGGCTTTTTATTAACAGCGGTACGACGTTTGAAGTAATTTCAGCATGTATTTCAACAGTTATTAATAAATGTTATATTGCCCTCGGCCTGTTGTATATTTGCTAACCTGAACCCCTGAGAACAATTAAGGGTATCACATCATTTTTCGTGCTAGACACGGACTGGCATCTACAATACCTATTTGTCTTTGCTCTGTCAAATATACCAACATTTTTAAAAAATGCTATACCATATTGCAATAATCGTAAACCAAGAGGTTTTTACTTAGCACCAGTAAATGAACAGGAGCCTGGTTCTCGTTTATTTCCAAGTGAAATCACTGCATGTATGTGCTCTTGCATATACTCTCTACTCTAATGGTTTCACTACTTTATTTGCTTAACTTACTATTTGGCAATCCTTAAAAAATTTTCACACACAATGTTAGCCATTTTTAGCCTTGGTTAAAAATACAACATATTAAAAGAAATACTGTATATTCTTACTATTTAATTAAGAAATTTAAAAAACAATACCAGAGTCATATTATGAGAAGGATGAACATAGTATTGAAAAAAGGACCACGCGCTTTTAATTCACTTAAGACTATTTTTCTAAACAAACTACAGATGATAATTAATAAATTTCAACTTGTGCACAAATGCTCTAGCGTCTAATTTAAAGTTACACTACATTCTGTAGCTGTGCTTAAAAAACAGAATGATTTGTTCTTATACTTATTTAATTATAAAATACGAAAAACAATTACATCATTAAGTGATATAATATATTTTTAACACCACAAGCATTACAAATTTCGATTTTATCCAAGAACTTTTAAACAAGTTTTAAATCTAAGTACCAATTACTGTTAAAAATCCTAAGAGCTAAACTAAATATTTGCAGTTACTCAAAAATAAAAGATCTAAGCTTTGTCCTTTTCTTCTTCATTTGATGGTGAATGCCAAGTGAGACGCTCCTCATAGAACTTAATGACAATTTGAGGACATTTTACATTTGCTTGTTTAGCAGGCACTAAGTCGGCTTCATCAGTACCAGCCCATTTCATTAGAAACATTAATTGACCTTAAAAGAAATATTAAAATTAGATAAAGTCTTGTGATGGAAGCCGGGTAGGAAAAATTGATTTTTTAAATTTTTTTTGTTTATTTGTAATTAGATGGAAATAAAACACTCTGAAAGTAAAAACCAGCTAAAATTATGACATAGAAATTGTTATATTGTATTTAATAGCGTTCTTAAATTTTCTACATCTAGAAAACTATAATTGTGTTATTCCAAATGTACAACATTCAAAATACACACTTCATCTAAATACTTCTACAGTTTATTAATTTATTTTGTACGAACATATCTTTTGCAACTGCAAAAGTTTAATCTGTTACATGTGAAATATGAGTGGCAGAAAAAATATCCCATTTGAAGGCATTACATTGAAAATATTACAAACCTAAATCAGGTGGAACGGCAGTTTGCAAGAATTATAACAAGAAATTGCAAGGACTGGTGCAACGTGGTAAAATAGTGAAAAAATCAAAATCATTTATGATAGAGCTATTTTTTGTTTTTTATTACTTTCATTTTTTGCTTTATTGTAGATATAGACACAAATAACAGTACACGTGACTGCATTGCATCGACATCATCTGGTTCTGCACCTGCATCTTTGAAGCGCAAGTCGATGTGCAGAAATTTTGACAGAACCAACACTGAATACTGATGCCACACGTTCAAAGTGATATGTAAGAAAGGATCATTATCATCATTTGTAATTCTCATATCTGTAGATAATAAGTACGTAATTGAACAAATGGCAAAAACAATTTTCGCCATCAATAGCAGTTTCAGGTGCATCGAAAATAAAGATGTAAAAAAAGCATTAGTCATTAAGACCTGATTATATGCCTCCGTTAAGGAAAATTATTTCAATTACCTTATTAGATGAGATTTATGTAAACAGCATAGAAAATGTTTTAAAATTTTAAGATGGTAATATGTTAATATGTCTCATTAATGGGTGGTCCAAAATTCGCAATGAACTCATATGTGTAACAGTAACATCTGAAGAGAGTAATTTGTTTCTCTATGACACAATTGATACTTCTGGACAACCGCACAACAGTAGACTATTTGATTTCAATAACACAAGATTTTATTTCTTTCATGTAATTTGCAAGTAAGATGGCCGACTGAGTAAGACATGCATTTGTACTGCTCCGGTGTTTTTCGTTTTAACTTGTGTTTAATAATTAATAAATAATAAACGTTTAATCAAATTACTAGACTACAATCTAAGTTTCATTGCGTGCGTGTTTAATTATAATTCTTGTCTCCTAATATAAATAATTCAAGTTTGTTCAATTTGATAGTATAAAGTTTTGTTTACGTGCTTATATTGAACTGTTTTAATTGACAAAGATGCTTAGCACCAGATCCAAGAGTGAAAAGGAAGACCTACCTGATGCTTCATTTAATTATAATGCTGATAGCGATAATAATACAGGTATGATAGACAATTTTAGACCTTTTACAAGCTAATACAGTTGATATGGATAAATTAACGCGAAATGTTACGGATATGAATAATACTGTAACTGAAAAACTGCATAAAATTACAATAGACATTAGTTCCATCAGGCAAGAGTGTGAATTAATTAAAACCGTGTAGAGCAGTTGGAAACTAAGGTAGACTTTCTGGAACAAATGAGTCGCCGTAACAATTTGTGTATTTTTGGTATAACCGAAGCAGATGGTGAATCCACTGATGATATCGTTTTACAAGTTATAAATAAACATCTAAAACTAACCTTGTCTATTATATATAGAGAGATTGCATCGTGTAGGGCAAGGTTCGTCCTTAAGGAATAAACCTCGGGGTATAATCATCAAATTCTTAAACTATCGTAATTGTACATTGGTTTACAATAAGAAAGCGCTCTTGAA
Organism: Platerodrilus igneus; assembly: GCA_036346225.1. Lineage (NCBI taxonomy): Eukaryota > Metazoa > Arthropoda > Insecta > Coleoptera > Lycidae > Platerodrilus > Platerodrilus igneus. Next base: position 9,615,799 of record JARFIW010000453.1, read on the forward strand.
AAGTAGTCCGTATATACTTCGCGAAGACAAGTGGAATGCGTCATACAAAACTAATGAATCTCCAACAGCAGTACGGTGTTAGAAATTGTTGGTCCCATGATGGAAAACTGTTCTATAAAACTAAGGATGGTATTCATAGCACACCTTAATATGGGTTAAAACTAGTAGTATACAAACATGTTGATAACGTTTTAAATTATCTATAATTTTCGTTTGAAATTGATATTAAACAGTATGTGCATTTATTCAACTTATGTATCCATTCACAATTAACTAAAACTAGCATTCAGTTGAATGAGAATGGTACGAATTTAGATGACTCAATTAAACAAGACACTGGAACTCAATGGTCTGCAGCATCTTCTAATAAACGACGTAATCAATTCAGCATTGTCGGGAGTGCAAAAAACATGGTAAATATCAAGGCAAACCCCAAGAAAGTCTATTTATGTGTTTCACGATTGCAAGCTGGAACTAAAACTGAACAGTTAACATTTTTTCTAAAGACTAAGTTCCCAGAAGTGGAATGCGAGGAATTGCTTTCAAAACATCCCAACTTGTACACCTCTTTTAAAGTAACAGTTAACTTAAGTAATTTGGATGCTGTTATGGATCCTATAATTTGGCCTGAGGAGCATTTATAACAAGATTTTTTCACAAGCGTCCGCAAATTCCAAGGAACACAGGTTCAACTTTTAAGCTTTCACCAATAAACTGTCGATGCCTAACTTTTAAGAAAATAGATTATATAACTGTAGACTTTGCGGAGATGTATAATGTCGATTTTCTCTGCCTGAATGAAACGTGGTTTAAAGAGGATAATGTTAAACAAGCTTTTTTTCTGGATTCTACTTAGCCACCAGCTACTGTAGAACTCTTTTGAAAGGTGGTGGAGTTGGTATATGGTGCAGAAATACAATCACAATTAAGCCAATACAGCTAAAACAATTCTGTTTAGAAAAACAGTTTGAAATATGTGGCGTGGTTTTTAGTAAGTTAAATGTCAAAATGATAATTCTCAACTGTTACAGATCCCCTACTGGTACCAATTTTAACATATTCTTAGATCATATTAATAAGGTACTAAATTTTATTTTTAAGCCTAACATCGGTATTGTGTTGTGTGGAGACTTTAATATTGACGCACAAAGAGATGCGCAAGTTTTTCAATCTCTTGTTAGTATTCTTGATAGTTTTAATTTAAAAAACACTAGTTGTGAGAAAACTTGCAATGCCCATACTTTAGATTACATTTTCACAAATATATATATTTCTAAAACGACTGTAAAGGAAACCTATTTTACAGATCATAAAGCATTATTATTCTGCATAGCCTCAGAAGCTAGTCAGAAACCCATAACTAAAGTTGAGTATAGACGAGTTTATAACAAGCTCAGTATGGCAAATTTTCGAACAGACTTAGCTAAGGAAAATCGGTTCGATGTGTTTTCCTCAAATAGTGTGAATGAGACATTTGGTATTTTTCATTCTGTTTTTCTATACTATTTTAATTTACATTTTCCATTAAAAAGTTTTCAGTACGGCAAGTTAAAGATTGGGCGGATAATAATATTAGAGAATCTAGTGTAAATCTAAAGGAACTTTATAAACAGACAAGGTTCACACTGCAAATGAAGGATTATTATCATTCATGTAAAGTGGATATTGTAAACTGATTCGCGAGACGAAAAAAGCATACTATCAAAATAAAATAAAATCTGCTGACAATCCTATAAAGTGTAATTGGAGTATTATTAAGTTGTTAAATAATAAAATCAAGAAAGACAACCCAATTAAAATTATAGTTGGAGACTCTCAAATTAAGGATCCCGTAAGGGTTGTCAATGAATTTAAAGTTTTCTTTGCCAATAGTAGTTGTTTAGATTTGTACGTATTTCGCTATTCATAAATTCAAATTGTGCCGCTTAATTTTCAAGTAGTGGTAACCTTGCTTTTAAACAAAGACAGTATCGATTTTTACCTGTTTAAATGCATGGTTTTCTTTCTCTCCCCTCTCGAAAAGAGACTTCCGACCGAACGTTGGTCAAGTGCGGTTGTACAAATGTAACTAAGTTGTTTTGTCTACGTAAAAATATATAGTGTACATAATTCGCCATTCTAAGTTACCAATTCATTATTTGTTTATATGAAGATTCGTTATTTATGTTCAATATAGTACAATTTCAAGAACACATTTCTTATTTTGCAGAACGAACCAGCAGCATTTTTCTTGAGTACGAAATATCGGTTTATTTGTAAATAGCCCTATGATAGTATTCTACATTTGGTCGAACTTGAGCCCGGCGTATTTAATTGCAACAAGACTTGATTTACGAGCAATTGAATCAACACATGGTTTTGTAGAAGTATTTATTTCAAGGTCCTTCATGTATAACCTGCAATTTTAAGAAGTAAAACTTGCAAATTAATTTGGAATTTTAAAATTGGCGAATTAATATTCAAGGTTAGTAAAGCTCCTATTTCTTCTGTTTGTAGTTGCATTGGTGCGAGAGAGATAAACGTCGTATCAATCGATATTCCGTTTGCTTGATAGTAAACAAGTTTGTACAAGATTCACGCTATATTCTGAAGGTGAAAGCGAGGACGTCGCTACAACCGTATATGCTAAACAAAGATACAAGAACGCTTACATACTCGGAGCAGTGGGTAAGTCCGTTAACCTTTTTCATTTCTTGCATCTGTTGTTTACAAACTGCATTTCCATTGATTTAATAAATAAAGTGTTTTATTTATTTAGTATTAAGTTGGGTTATAAACTACCAATTTATGAATACAATGTTGCTTTATTTGTTTGCTCATTTATAAATTCAAACAGTTTTAAAATTACGTATATCTGTCAAATTTTGATCGCCAGCGGCGGCGCGTCAAAACGGTATAGGGTGTTCAAAGGATAACGAGTGCTTATAATTTTGATTATGGAGTCATTAATTATAACAAAGGATTATATTCAAGCGCGGCTCACGCGGTTTACTACATACGTAAATTCGCTTGAGTCATTAAATCTTTCTGAGGAAACTTTAAATTCAAAGCAACTAACTGAGTTGCAAAAAAGGTTAAATGATATTTTGCCTTTATTATCACAATATTACGAGGTTGATGTTCAAATCCGAGGTCTAAAACCCCAAGGTGGTGATTTAGAAATGGAATTTGAAAGTATGTATTATTCAGCCATATCGCAGGCCGAAGATGTTTTAAAGAAATATGCTACGGTGTATCCAGCCCAGTCTGTTTCCCCAAGTTCTAGTTCAGGATCGAATCATGGTGATTCGTGTCCTACATTTCGTCTTCCTACTATTTCAGTTCCAAAGTATTCTGGCTCCAGCTCTGAGGACTGGTTGGAATACTATGAAGTATTTAAGAATTTAATCGCAGATAACAAGTCCTTGACTAACATTCAGAAGCTGCATTTCTTGAAAGCTAGCCTTGAAGGTCCTGCAGCGCAAGTAATCAGCTCATTAGAGTTTTCCGCAAACAATTATTCGGTAGCCTGGAGTGCTTTGTGTGAGCGCTACAACGACCCTAGGATGTTGATCCATAACCATTTCAAGGCAATCGTTGATCTAGAACCAGTTGGTAAAGAATGTGCAACAAAATTGCGAAAAATCAATGATGCTCTCTTTAAGCATTACACGGCTTTGAAGTCGCTGGCTTCAGAACCAAAATTGTTGGAGTTCATTATCATATTTATGGTCTCCAAGAAGCTAGATCCCAACACGCTTCGTGAATGGGAGATGCTGAAGGGTGCACAAGGGTCAGAGTTACCCACACTCTCACAGTTCAAAGAGTTCTTAAAGAATACGGCCAACTTACTGGAAACTTTGGAGTCAAGGCACAACAAAGTTGTTCCAGGAAAACCTCTGAAGGTGATTTCAAAATCATTTGTTAGCAATACACAATCGTGCTCTTATTGCAAGGGTAATCACGCCCTAAATAGGTGCAGTGAATTCAAAAAACTATCTGTTGGTAGTAGAATCGAGAAGGTAAAATTACTTAGAGTTTGTTTGAATTGCTTATCCAAAGGACATTTTGTCAACCAGTGCAATTCTAAATTCACGTGCTTGAAATGCAAAGGCAAACATGATACACTGATCCATGAGGATAATCTTCAGGTTCAAACTAGGATTGAGAATCAACCAGGGCCTGCACATGCTGCAACCCCCCCTGTTGACAATACAATTTCTGCTTTCTGTGCAAATGATAGTCAAGCACTGCTGCCTACTGCAACTGCTCGAATTCTTTCTAATGATAGAAAATTTCATACTGTACGATTGTTGTTAGATTCAGGTTCGCAATCTAATTTTATTAGATCGGACTTATGCAAAAAATTAAATATCAGAGAAAGTGATGTAAATATCACAGTGTCTGGACTGGGCCGAGCCAAGTCTAGTATACGTTCAAAGTGTGATGTCGAGCTGCATTCTGTACACACAAACTACAAGATAAGCATTTCATGTTTGGTCTTAGATGAGATAACATGCACTACACCTAGTTGTCATGTTGATCGAAATGCATTTAAAATTCCAGATAATATCAAATTATCTGATTCTAACTTTGATCAGCCAAGTCGTGTAGATATTCTAATTGGCTGCTCTATATTCTGGAAGCTCCTCTGTGTAGGCCAGCTTCATTTGGGTCCGAACCTGCCCGTTCTTCAAAAAACGCGGTTTGGGTGGATTGTATCGGGTTCCGTTTCCACAATTACATCCCAGTTTACTCAATGCCATCTCAATGTGGTTGAGGATTGCAATGATATTCTAAGTAGGTTTTGGCAGATTGAGCACTATCCTACTGAAAGGGTTCAAACAATGGAAGAAAATGCACGTGAGATGCATTTTGTCCAAACTACAAAGCGGAATGCTGAGGGAAGATTTATTGTATCAATTCCGTTTAAGAATTCTCCTGACACGTTGGGTGATTCTCTGCAAATAGCTGAGAAGCGATTTCTATCGCTAGAGAGGCGATTTCAAGCTAAGCCAGACTTGGCAACTCGTTATAAAGATTTTATGCAAGAGTACAAGGATTTAGGTCATATGACAGTCATTGATCCTGATTTATCCAAGATTTCATACTACCTTCCTCATCATGGGGTGTTGAAGGAGGATAGTTTAACGACGAAGCTTCGTGTCGCTTTTCAATGGGTCTCAAGAAACCACGAGTGGTGATTCCTTAAATGGTATTCAGATGGTTGGACCAACCATACAGCAGGATTTATTCTCAATCTTGATTCGATTTCCAAACATCCAGTTGCAATTGCAGCTGATGTAGAAAAAATGTACAGGCAAGTCCTAATTGAGCCTAGCCAGAGATGCCTACAGCAAATCTTGTGGCGTTTTTCATCGGTTGAACCTATTCTTCACTACAGTTTAAATACTGTGACATATGGTACAGCTTCAGCTTCCTTTTTAGCTATTCGTTGCCTGAACCAGCTCGGACGAGATTGTGAGCGTTCATTTCCTGATGTATCAAGAGTCATCAAGGAAGATTTCTATGTGGATGATTTGATTTCTGGGGCAGATAGCGCACAGTCTGCTCGCCAACTTTGCAAACAATTGAGCCAAGTGCTTGGATCAGGTCGTTTCAATTTGCGCAAGTGGATTTCCAATAGCCAGGCTGCTTTGGAGGATATTCCGCCTTCAGATATTCATCCCGGTGTTCTTGAATTTGGGATTCACGAGCACACTTGTACTCAAGGTTTGCTTTGGAATTTTCAACTCGATTGTTTCGTGTTCACTATTTCTATTATTTCTAATTCAAAAATAACAAAACGCAGCATTCTGTCAAAGGTTTCCCAAATTTTTGACCCCTTAGGTTTAGTAGGTCCATGTGTCTTAGGTGCTAAGATGCTTCTTCAGAAGCTGTGGTTAGAAAAACTAGCATGGGATGACCCCGTTCCCCAAGAAGTACAAGCCAAATGGCAAGTATATTGTTCCGAGTTATCAGATCTTAACGATTTAAGGGTGAGACGACACGTTCTAGTTGAAACACCTGTTCATATTCAATTACACGGTTTTGTGATGCTTCCTTACATGGATATGGAGCTTGTATTTTCCTCGTTCATTGGACGATAAAGACAATGTCAAGGTTGACCTTCTTTGTTCAAAGTCAAGAGTTTCTCCACTGAAGCCTCTGACTATTCCTAGGCTTGAGCTTTGTGCTGCCGTGCTCTTAGCTAAACTTGCCGAACAAGTCGTCAAGGCATTAAATTTGTCTATGCCATATTGTTTTTATTACTGGTCTGATTCCACTATCGTTCTGGGTTGGTTGAAAACCTATCCTAATACCTTGCAAACCTTTGTGTGCAATCGAGTTGCTGATATTCAGCGGCTTACTTCCAATGGTATTTGGCGACACGTGCCAACCAAATGCAATCCCGCTGATCTTTTGTCAAGAGGGGTTAGCCCTCAATTATTAAGGGAGTCCAGTCTATGGTGGCACGGACCTCGATGGTTGGAAGAAGATGAATCTTCTTGGCCTCATTCTGATATGGTTCATGAAATATTGCCAGAAACAAAGGCCACTTTTCAATGTATTTCTGTTAGCATTGTTAAATGTTTTCTGTTTGACAGTTATTCTACTCTAACAAAGCTGATCAGAGTAACTGCATATTGCATGCGTTTTCGCAAAAATTGTTCGAGCCCTTTCACAAACCGTCGGTATGGTTTTCTTTGTGCAGACGAGCTGCATAATGCCTTTTATGTGCTCATAAAACTTTCTCAACAGGAATCTTTTCCTGACGAACTTAAAACCTTGCAAAGGGGCAATTGTTTAAAGTCTCCGACTTTATTGTCCTTAAACCCATTTCTGGATTCACAGGGCATGATTAGGGTTGGTGGAAGGCTCCACAACTCTGAATTCGGTTACAACAAAAAATTCCCTTTGCTGATTTCTAGCAAACACCAGATTGCAAATCTCTTAGTAAGACAAGAGCACTTACGACTTCTGCATGCTGGTGCACAGTTGCTTTTATCTCACCTGAGAGAAAGGTATTGGATTATTGGAGGTAGAAATATAGTCAAGAAAGTAGTCCATGAATGCGTTAGGTGCTTTCGTTTCTCCCCTCGCATAACGAATCCTGTCATGGGGAATTTACTCTCTTCACGAATCACTCCTGCTCCGCCATTTCACACCACCGGCGTTGATTATGGTGGTCCCTTTTTTTATAAAAGACCGCAAGGGTCGCTGTTTGAAAACTATAAAATGTTACTTGTGCCTCTTTGTGTGCTTCGTAACAAAGGCAATACACTTAGAGTTAGTTACTGACCTATCGACTGAAGGTTTCTTGATGGCATTTAGAAGGTTTGTTTTCGTAGAGGCAAACCATCAAGCATTTATTCGGATAATGGTACCAACTTTGTTGGCGCTAACTCCGAGCTAAGGGAATTGGGAAAATTTTTAAAAGAGCAAACTGGTGATATTGTCAATTCAGCAAGCAACGAAGGTGTGAATTGGTATTTTATCCCTGCTCATAGTCCTCATTTTGGAGGAATATGGGAGGCAGGCATTAAGTCCGCCAAGTTTCATTTGAAGCGCGTTATTGGCGCAGCATTACTAACATTTGAGGAAATGTACACATTGTTAACACAGGTGGAGTCCATCCTCAACTCAAGACCTCTTGCTCCATTAAGTTCTGATCCAAATGACCTGAACCCACTGACTCCTGCTCACTTTCTTATTGGACGGTCCATGACGCCGCTACGGATCCAGATGTTACAGAATTAAAGGAGTCTCGACTGTCTGTTTTTCAGAAAATTCAATGCTTTCACCAGCATTTGTGGAAACGTTGGTGCAAAGAATATGTATCAGAGTTGCAACAGCGTACTAAATGGCGCAAAACCCTCTCGCAATTAACATTGGGTTCTCTAGTTCTACTCAAGGAGGACAGCAGCCCACCTTTACGGTGGAAACTCGGCAGTAATTCAGCTCCATCCTGGCGGTGATGGAATCAACCGCGTTGCTTCTGTGAAGACTGCTAATGGAACATTGAAACGTTCATTTGCCAAGTTGTGCCCGTTGCCCGACAGTGAAACTACAGTGTTGGACTGATCGTTTGGTTCTGTGGAAACGTGTGTGCTTAGTTTTTAAGTTGCTCTATGTTAAACAGGGCTGCAATATTTGTAAAGGTGTAGCTTTAAGTTTATTCAATGTTATATTTTATTGAAAGCCTGAACCTTTCAAGGCGGGCGGTTATGTTTAGATTTGTACGTATTTCGCTATTAATAAATTCAAATTGTGCCGCTTAATTTTCAAGTAGTGGTAACCTTGCTTTTAAACAAAGACAGTATCGATTTTTACCTGTTTAAATGCATGGTTTTCTTTCTCTCCCCTCTTGAAAAGAGACTTCCGACCGAACGTTGGTCAAGTGCGGTTGTACAAATGTAACTAAGTTGTTTTGTCTACGTAAAAATATATAGTGTACATAATTCGCCATTCTAAGTTGCCAATTCATTATTTGTTTATATGAAGATTCGTTATTTATGTTCAATATAGTACAATTTCGCAAGAACACATTTCTTATTTTGCAGAACGAACCAGCAGCATTTTTCTTGAGTACGAAATATCGGTTTATTTGTAAATAGCCCTATGATAGTATTCTCCAGTAGTACTAAACTCATGGATCAAATACCCAAGGTACCTTACGTAAATTTAATAAAAATCCATAAGAATTCAATGTTTCTTTTTCCATGTGCAGAAGAAGAATTTATCTAATAACTATAAGTTTTGTATGCCCGTCTTTGTGTTAAAGTTGAGAGGCGCGAATCGATCGCTTATTGGGATTTGCGTCCGAGGGTTTCGGAGTTGGGGACGCGGGCGGGTGGTGGTTAGGTGGAGAATTTTTGCGTGCTTAGGATAGGCCGGTTTTTATGGCGGAAAACCGATAACTTGCGAAGAAATCAGGATTTTCCGGGAAAAGATTAATTTGAAGCGACGTATTCGTTAACGTGTTAAAAAAGCTTGGGATCCCTCAAAAATTTCCGATCTTAAAAACCGAACCCCGTGCGACGAGGTCGGCAACTATTCCGTTAGCATTGATACGAGAGAGAAGAAAGATTGAGTTGGTTTCTAAAATTCGTATTCGGCGGTTAAAAAATATCTAATATATACCAAACAATGCTATTCCTATTCTACAACCTCAATTATTAACATGTTTGCAAGCTGATAGTATAGTATTTTCTTAAAACAGGTATTAAAATTTGTATAATTACCTCGAGAAATGTCAAACACAGGTAACGAAAGCAGACGGAAGCGAACGAATATGTACCTTCAAAATCTATGAAGACACAATTTTTTTAAGTTTGTTAAATTTAAAATTATAAATCATCCAATATTACGTAATACTTCCAATAATTGATTATTAGTATACAACAACATGGATTTTTAATATACACGGGCTATTTATTTGAAAAATAATGTTTTATTGCATTTGACGTTTGTTTATGGAATCACCCGAACAATTACAATAGACCGTGATTTATTCCTAAAGCGATGTATTTCTTATGTTACACTTAGCATAGTAAGTATACAACCAATGCGATTTCAATGAACAACGCTTCGATGGCGCAAGTCTAACATCGCTGCTTACGAATGCTAACCCCGGTGGTTCGGTTCCCAGTCAAATTCATTTTTTTAATTTAATTTTGTGTTGCTTTTTAAAACATGCAATAGCATTTACTTAACAATATGCATTAAATAAACCAAGACTTTCTTTCATATGCTTCAATGCGATCTACAATCTACAATTTGTGAATTATATTTACTCAAAAAACATTTACAAAGTTTACTTTTCACAGATTGTCCAACTTACAGGTACGTATTCGCTTATATGTGTATAAAACTAAAATCTTTAATATTTTACGCTCTAAAACCCAACGCACAGAACTAAAACCGGTACATTTGCGTTGATGAACAGACGTTCGAGTTGGTTTCAAAATTGGTATACGATCCTTAACAAATTTTCTAATATGTACCAAACATATTGCATCTATCATAAACTCTACATCTTTATTTAAAACTTTTACTGCGATTTGTGTAATTTATTTGAGAAATATCAAAAGCAGGTTACGAACACGGTGGTGGCACTCTATAAAGGATTATGTTGGCGCATTTTAGTATTAACACTGTCCAAATAGATGGCGCCCACAATTTTAAAAGCAATTACGTTTGGCATTCATTTGACATTAATTTGACGTTTCGGATTATTGTTTATCTAACCATAGCGCTATTCAAAGATTGTTCAATTTGATTGGCTGCATTTCAAAAAATTCATTATGAATTGTGCTATTATTAATCGACTTCTTGAATATATCCAGGTATGTGATAAAAAAAAAATTACTTTTACTTAATATTACATTACTAATGTTTTTATAGGTATTTATTTCACCGTCAATGTTGTTATTACATACCTACCGATATTGCATGGACAAATAATTTATTGTAAAACTAAAACTTAAGAGAAACTGATGTCTTAATGTTAGAGCTTGGTGTTTGTTTATACATTACTGTATTTAGAGGAGATTCATATTTATTAGTTTTTGTGACAAATGTTAAAATAATGGATTACATATTTTTATCCGAATCGTGGATTATAGATCGTTCTCTACTATGTGAGAAGTTGTGGAAATAAGAATGCCACTAGGCATAGATTTTCAAATCCTATAACAAAAAATTACGTTTTCATGATTATTTTTAATTTGTATGCCAATGGCCCGTGTTTTATTGTATTTGACAATTGTACCTGAAATCGGTTTTCTTCTTCCTGCAATATGCAATAAGCCAATTTGTCTTATGCATCAAGCAAGGTTCGGACGTTTAAAGTTGATCGTTCTAAAAACACGGAGCGCTTCAGTAAGAGAGACGTGGAAAATCGCGTTGGTTTCAAATTCGTATTAGGCTTCTGAGAAATTACTAATATATATGTCAATAAACACAATCCGTATCCTAAAACCTGAAATGTTAACAGATTGAAAGCAGGTACTGCGGTATTTCCTTAAAACATTTATTAAATTTTGTATAATTAATTCCGGTAACGTCAACAACAGATTAATACACAGACTATAGTCAAATAATAGAATTCAATGTTTTTCTTTATGTAACATAGAACATTTGCTATACATAGAAATCTAGATTAATTTAATATCTAATTTAGTATCTAATTTAAATAATAGCCGCTTTACAGAATAAATTAATATGCGCGGTCTATTTTTAAAAAGGGCCCTCTTATTTGGCAGTTGTGGGCATATCGCAGTTCATTTAAATATTTCGAGTTCTCTACATTGCACACATGATACATTATTACATTTTCTAATAATGGTCTGACGTACTTTTGCAGAAATCCAAATGCTTTTCAAACGTGCACAACTATGTCTCATTTTATATGTGAAAATCATTCGAATTTATTGGGATAAATAAATCATACGGAATGCCCAATTTAATAGGTTTGCACTGTTTGGGGTCGACTTCGATTTCTATCACTTTTGTTGTTACTTAGGCCGTTTAATAATATAACTATCACGACAGCTTTATTTCCATTTTTATTCAAAGGGTGTACATAAAATACATAGCTTTTCTTATGTATAACTCAAAAATCAAATGCCGCGCATATACCACTTTTTAGAACACACAGTTTCAACATTACACCTCATGTATATTTATTTATTTATTTATTGATAAATCCACGGACACAAAGGTCCTTATACAAAATTAATAAAGAATAACAAAATAAAGAGCTATAAAATATAACTTAGTTATAAACTATAACAAAATGAATATAGGACTCAGTACCTATGCAGTAATTTACGAATAATAGGTTTAAAGTAACTTAAGCGATCAGAATTTCGAACAGTCTCATCAAGAGAATTCCACTTCCTACGCAGTCTAGGACAGGCAGAATAGAAAGAAAAATTAAATTTATGCGTTTGCTCCATGATAAACGATGATGTCTAGTCGGATATGAATTAAGACTAAGGGCAAAATGCCCCACTGTAAATTCACAATTTAAGAAACCATTTAGAACCTTATAAACACAGATAACATCAGAAATATCATGCATTGATTTTATGGTGGGCAAATTAAATTTAGAAGCCACAGGACCATAATTATGATCAAATGGTAACATAGGAGATCCACTCTTGAATGCCAGATATCTGAGTAACAAATGTTGAACTTTATCAAGTTTTACTGTATCACAAGCAGTATATGGCGTCCAAATAACAGAGGCATACATAAGAATAGGCATGACCAAAGCTCTATACAAAGAAATAACAGAGTTTGTAGATTTAAAGTCCTTAGTAGATCGTATAATAAAGCCTAGCATCCTAAGAGATCTAGCTATAAGATAATCTAAATGCATATTAAAACTAAAATTGTATTGCAGAAAGATCCCAAGATCTTTTATAGAATTAGTGTTTTCTAAATCAATACCCAATATACTGTAATCGAAAGTAAGAGCAGAACGCCTAGTAAAGGACATAGTTTTACATTTCGCAATGTTTAACAACAAATCATTTTCGACTGACCATCTAACAACTTCATTAAGATCTGACTGCAAATTAATACAGTCAGTGGTATTACTTATATTACAATATAACTTGAGATCATCCATATAAAAGGATTTTAGAGAATTTTACTACATTGCAGACATCATTTATGAATAGTATGAACAAAAGCGGACCTAAATTTGAACCCTACGGAACCCCAGAAATAGCACGAATAGGACTTGATAAACACCCACCAATCTTCACTACTTGAACCCTATTTTCTAAGTAAGATTTAAACCAAGAGAGAAATTCATTTCTAATACCAAAACAAAACAATTTGTGAATAAGAAGACCATGATTAACGGTATCGAAAGCTTTGGCAAAATCTAGAAACAAAGCATCAACCTGTCCTTCCAATTCAAGAGACACACATATATTTGTGGTAAACTGAAGAGAGTTAGTCAGAGTAGATCTTCCCAATAAAACCATGTTGACTGCTATTAATCAAAGGATAAACTAGATTAGTTAATTTACTAACGATTATTGACTCAAAAGCTTAGAGAAAGAGCCAAGCAGTGAAATAGGCCTATAATTCAAATATCTTGTCTATTGCCAGACTTAAAAATCGGAGTAATATGCAAGTTTCCAAGAAGTAGGAAAGACACCCAATTTGATAGACTTATTAAATAATACAAGAAGAGGCTTCTTCAATGAGGCAATACATTGCTTCAATAACCTAGTTGGTAATAAACCAGGACCTGTACTGTCACTTTCATTCATACTCTTAATACAATAGTCAATATCTTCAGAACTAATCACAGGCACATCAAGTTCAGGACAACTATTCAAGAATGGAGCATTAAGATTCGGCGTTACCCTATAAACAGAACTGAAACAATCAGAGAACAGCTGAGCAATCTCAGACTCAGTACGACCATAACAACTATTAAGTCGCATAACAGCTGGAAAACTAGTAGAACATCTTTTTTTATTGACAAATGACCAGAATGACTTAACATTACTTATAGAACTATTCTCAACCTTTAGTATAAAATCATTGTAATTTAACCTAGACAGTCTTAGACATTTTGCTCTTAACATCTTAAATTCGATAAAGTCATGAAGTTTACCAGAGGTTTTCCAGTGCCTATGTGCAATCTTCTTAGATACTAAATATTTACAAAGTTCAGCAGAAAACCAACTTGGATAGGAAGAAATACGTCTAGTTTTCAAAGGCACATTTCGACTTATAATATTATGGACTAGATCTTCAAAGCAAGCAACATCTAAATTTACATCATTAGAATTTAAGAGAGAGTCCCAGTCAACATTATCAAATTCAAGACTTAATTTATCACAATCCGCATTGTAGAAATCAAAACTTTTAATTACGCTACGCAAATTAACAAAAGAGCCTGGCAAAATATCAATACCAAAGTAGCAAGGGACATGGTGAATATCAACCGGTAATATATACTCATCAGAAGAAATTACACTGATTTTAGCCAAAGTAGTAAATAGTAAATCCAAAGAATATGGCTTATTATTAGGTAAAGGAAAGTACTGCTTTAAACCAAAGGTATTCACCATATCACTCACTACTTCAACGGCAGACGCAGAACTAGGATTAAGATAACCTAAAATCTTGAACGAGCAATCCTCTTCATTTGTCCATATGACCTGCGGCAAATTATAATCTCCCAGCAAGATAACATCCAATTCATCATTAGTAAAAGAATTAAGTAGAGACTCCAAAGCAGCAGAATGAGACTGATATACTTGTATAGAGGACATCGGAGGTATATAGGCTGCTCCAATAATCAATTTCTTGAAATTTAGATTAATCTTTACAAAGACCTGCTCACAGCAACTATCATCAACTTCACATAAAGCAGAAAGAAAAGATTTGCTTACAGCAACAAGCACACCTCCACCCGCGTAAGGTTACTATGTTGAACAGACCTATCAGTTCTATATAGCACATAATTATCCAGGCCAATTTCACTATCCAGTACAGCACTATCCAACCAGGTCTCGGTGAAAACTATAACATCAGGCGAAATAGTCAGCTGACTTAAATTTACTTGCAAAGTACGAAACTTATTCTTCAGACTCCTACAGTTCTGATAATAGATGACTAGATTAGATTTATCAACATGAACTAGTTTTTTGTCTGTGACTGAGAAGTAATACTGCTCTTTTGAACAACAGTGGAACGTTATCCAAATACTTGACCACAAGGTCAACTTCCCAGCAGACGATCTTGTCCTAAGTTCAGAGAGAGCATTAGCATATTGCTGCTGCTGAGATTTCGTCTTATCAAACGATACTCTGATTGGGTGCTTCAATTTAAACCTGTTCCTGAAAACAATAGAAACATCTCTAGAGCTGTTAAGCGTTACAATAACAGGTCTAGTCTTATTATTATTGTTAACATTAAGCCGCCCAATTCTCTTAACTTTAATATCACAAAGTTCAATACCAATGGGCTCCAATACAGTTTTCACAAGATTAATGTCATCAATTGCATTACCATTACTTGACTCCTGAAGGTTGAAAAGAATGACATTACATGAACGTGAGATACGATCTTGAAATTCAGAGAACATCTTCTCAGTATTATTAGTGGAGCAAGGATTTGCAGATTCCAGTTCAGATATTCTCAGCTGTAGGGTATCAACTTGGCCCTGTAGACGAGGCAGCTCTTCTAGTGATTTCACAATACCATCAATATGAGACTTGACATCAGCTAATTCAGTCTGGAGTGTTGACAAAATTCCACAAGATGCTTTAATATCTTTAAGGTCAGCAGACAGAGAGTGAACATCAACAAAATTGTTTCCTCTGCCATTAGAATGGCAATCTATACATTTATAGACCATCATCTGCTTCTTCTTAAGGTCCAAAACTTTTGATTCAGAAGCAGATAGACCTGCACAATCCAATGTGGCATGAAATAAATTTGAACAAACAGAGCATGGTACAATATATGAAGAAGCATTGAATGGAATTTTACAAGCTGTACAAATAGACATGATTATAAAAGTAAGAGCACTAAAGGAGACTTCACTGTAGCAGATATGATATTATGTATAGCAGATATTAACTGTTTCAGATAGTTGTTTTGTTTTACAGATGAATGCAACCAATTATTACTAATTACAATAATTACTAAAAGTTTATTTATATTCGTTAACAGGTACATTCGAAGTTTGATTTCATACGCCTTCACAGGAGATACTCAATACCAATGAAAAATATCTAAAACGTACATGTACATTATTTTCATTCGCAATATGTTAAAAGAGATATTTCAAAACATATCACTTTTAATGAGGCTACATTAATCTCATACTTCTTTGTTTAACCATTTGCAGCTTCGACAAACGCAAACGTGAACGCAAACGCTAAACGTCCGAGCCACTTTCGTGTAGAATCACCGTGATTTTTAAATCGCTTGCCAATTTAACCTGCGATATACTATTCGAGATATTGTTAACATTTCACCTTATGCTTTATCCAACGGTTGCTTGCAGCACTTCTATAACTTACTACTTTTAACTATCATCATATATCGGAAATATAAAATACGCCTGTTTATTAATATTGAAGAAAGAAAATTTATTACCACAATTAGCATACACAAGTATCCAAATATATCCTCGGTACATTCATTCCACGTAAATTAAACTAAACCAATCACCTCATTTCGCTACTTTCACATATCAGCCTTATAAAACAAATTAAATATATTATATAATATACATCTCTTATACATCTTACATATAGTACATACACAGAATATATATCATACACAGAATATATTACATACACAGAATACATTGCAAAAGTAGACTGAGATCTATTCGTTTGTTTAACATACATTATTTCCTCTATACAGAAAGCTCCAGTAATATTAGATATATTTAAATATCCGCTTTAAAAGAATACATATACTCAATAACCTTCATTTTAGAATACATCAAAAATAAAAAAAAAAAACATTAGCAAAAATTCGTACGCATTTTCTACTTTAATATTTATAATCGCAAAAATAAATACAGTTGCTTCTTTATTTAGCCACTAACAAAACTTCTACGAACGCAAGAGCTTAACAAAGTTGCCGCTTTAGTTTACAGACTCGAAAATATTTAGAAGAATTTTTAAACATACTCTAACATGCTATTCCGGGAATTGTTTACATTTCAACTTATGCTTCAACACTTTCATTAATTTCTACTTATAAAACTACTGCTGAAAACCACATCAAATATTGTTTATTAATTTTGAAAGAATAAAGGGATTGTTCGAAATGCCCTTCCTTCAAATTATCTATTCTCAAACGGAACGGCAACTACCAACCGGCGTTATTTGTAGGAATTCTCTATTCGTTCAAAATTGTTCTGCTACGTTCTCATTTGTCCTGCATCGTTCTGCATCGTTGTGCATCGTTCTCAATCGTTCTTGATCCGTTCGACTCCTAGAAGTGATTTCGACAAAGTCCATTAGAGCATAGTGATCTTCCTCCGATCAATTCTCCGAAGTGATTTTGCCAAAGTCTACTGGGGCGAGGTGGTCTTCATCCGAACGACACTTCGAAGTGATTTTGACAGTCTACTTGGGCGAAGTGGTATGGATCCGATCGACACTTCGTAGTGATTTCGACAAACTCTACTTGGGCGAAATGGTCTTGACCCTATCGATTCTCAGAAGTGATTTCGAAAAGTCTACTACAGCGAAGTGGTCTTGATCCGATCAATTCTCCAAGTGATTTTGACAAAGTCCACTTGGACGAAGTGGTTTTAATCCGATCGACACTTGAAGTGATTTTGACAAAGACTACTTGGTGAAGTGGTCTTGATCCGCTCGACACTTCAAGGTGATTTTACAAAGTCTACTTGGACGAAGTGGTCTTGATTCGATCAACACTTCAAGGTGATTTCGGCATAGTCTACTTGGGCGAAGTAATCTTGATCCGATCAATTTTCGAAGTTATTTTGACAAAGAATACTGAGACGAAGTGGTCTTGATCCGAGCGACACTTGGATGTGATTTCGACAAAGTCTGCTTGGGCGAAGTGGTCTTGGTCCGATCGACACTTCAAGTGATCTTACAAAGTCAGCTTGGGCGAAGTGGTCATGATTCAACGACACTTCAAGTGGTTTTGACAAAGTCTACTTGGGCGAAGTGGTTTTGATCCGATCGACACTTCGAAGTGATTTCGACAGTCTGCTTTGACGAAATGGTCTAAATCCGATCGACACTTGAGTGATTTCGCAACGTCTACTTGGGCGAAGTGGTCTTGATCCGATCGACACTTTGGAGTGATTTCGGCAACGTCTACTTGGGCGAAGTGGTCTTGATCCGATCGACACTTCGAGGTGATCTTACAAAGTCAGCTTGGGCGAAGTGGTCATGATTCGAACGGCATCAAGTGATTTTGACAAAGTCTACTTGGGCGAAGTGGTCTTGATCCGATCGACACTGCGGTGATTTCGACAGTCTGCTTTGGCGAAATGGTCTGAATCCGATCGACACTTCGAAGTGATTTCGGCAACGTCTACTTGGGCGAAGTGGTCTTGATCCGATCGACACCTTGGAGTGATTTCGCAACGCGTCTACTTGGGCGAAGTGGTCTTGATCCGATCGACACTTCGAGGTGATCTTACAAAGTTAACTTGGGCGAAGTGGTCATGATTCGAACGACACTTAAGTGATTTTAACAAAGTCTACTTGGGCGAAGTGGTCTTGATCCGATCGACACTTCAAGTGATTTCGACAGTCTGCTTTGGCGAAATGGTCTTGATCCGATCGACACTTCGAAGTGATTTCGACAACGTCTACTTGGGCAAAGTGGTCTTTATCCGATCGACACTTCGGAGTGATGTCGACAACGTCTACTTGGGCAAAGTGGTCTTGATCCGATCGACACTCGGAGTGATTTCGACAACGTCTACTTGGGCGGAGTGGTTTTGATCCATTCGACTCCCGAAGCGATTTTGACAAAGTCTACTAGGGCGAAGTAGTCTTGATCCGATCGTTCCACGAGATGATTTCGACAAAGTCTACTAGGGCATCTTGATCCTATCGGCTCCCTGAAGTGATTTCAACAAAGTCTGCTAGAGCAAAGTGGTCTTGATCCGATCAACTACAAAAGGTGATTTTGACAAAGTCTACTAGAGCGAAATAAATTTTGATCCGAATCTTATCACTGAATTAGGATACAAATCTTATATAAATAACTATACTAGAGAAGAAAATCACAGCAACACATGTTTGGATCATATCATGGTTAAAACAAAAATTCCTAATGAAAGGTTTACATCAATGATTCTGCAGTCAAGAATATCGGATCATTATCCTGTTATTCTGGGTTTTAATGGGGTTAGTAACAAAGGCCAAAACAATACCAATAAAATCAAAAAAATTATACTCTACAGCCAACTAAAACTAAATGTGGAGAAGGAGAGCTGGAATGAAGTTCAAGAAGGGACAGTTGATGATGCATGTCAGTTTATCATAAATAAAATAATTACCAATATTGAATGCAACACCATTATAATAAAACCTAAAAATTTGAAGCGGAAAACATGGCTGACAAATGGCATTATCACTTCAATAAATGTACGAGACTCTCTATATAAACAACTGCAAAAAGATCCATCTAATGTCAACCTAAAACACAATATAAAACTTATCGGAATAGAATAGTCTAGTTAATAAGAAAAGTTAAACGTCAATACTATGATGAGAAAATAGAAAGAGGTAATTTTAGTCCTAAAGTAATATGGGAAACTACCAATAGCATTTTACATAGAAATAAACAAAAAATACAGATAACTAGTATTAAAGCTGAAAATGGAAAAGATGATATTACAAATAGCGCAGAAATTGCTAATCAGTTTAACAGTTTTTTTGCTACAGTAGGTGAAAACTTAGCCAAAAAAATACACACTCCTTTGTCCAGACAAAACTATAATCTTAAATCAAACAGGAATGGTAAATCAATGTTTTTAGAGCCAGTTACACATACTGAAATTAAAGAAATTATCGATAAACTCGAGAATAACAAATCACCCGGGGAAGACAATATAGGCTCAAATATAATCAAAATTATAGCTAACACTATTTCACATCCCCTAAACATATTAATAAATAGAATCTTTCAGGAAGGTGAATGCCCTAAACAGTTTAAAACTGCCATTATCAAACCCATACATAAACAAGGTACTAAAGATTTAATTAATAACTATAGACCAATATCTTTAATATCTAATTTGTCTAAAATTTTCGAAAAAGCTTTGCGATCACGAATAATGAAATTTGTAGACAAAAACAAACTTCTGTCAGAAAACCAATTTGGATTTAGAACAAATCTAGGAACTAATAATGCATTGGCTGCAGTAACTGGAGCCATCTATAAAGCTGTTGATAAATCTAAACCTGTTATTGGTATTTTTTTAGACCTCCAAAAAGCCTTTGATACAGTATCACATGATATTCTGCTGGCTAAATTAGAAACAATAGGTCTGCGTGGGATTGTTCTCAAGATACTGACAAACTATCTGAGAGGCAGACAGCAGCGTGTCAAGATTGGAAATGAATTCAGCGATTATCTACCTGTAAAGTGTGGAATACCTCAGGGGACAGTGCTAGGTCCAATGCTATTTTTGATTTATATCAATGACTTTCTTAATGTTTTGCAGAACGAAGAAGGGCATATGTTTTCGTTATGGACGATACAGTCATTATAGTGCAGGGAGAAACATGGTCGGAAGTGACCACTAAAAGTGACATATGCTTAAAAAGATTATCCTTTGGTTAAATGAGAATAAATTGACACTAAATCCTGAAAAAACTAAATACATTCCCTTCACATCATATTTAAAAAATATACCAGTATTGCCAGATATAATTCTACATGCTGATGCTTGTAAGGGTCAATGTAGTTGTAAAAATAAAATTAAAACACTACAAATTAAATACTTAGGAGTTATTGTGGATGCCCACCTAAAATGGAATGCACATATAAAATATCTCTGTGGAAAACTAAGACTCCTAATGACACACTTTATATTGCTACGAGATATACTCTCGATAAAAAATCTTAGAATAGTATACATTGGCCTTGTCTTTTCAATCATTAGTTATGGAATTTTAGCCTGGGGAGGATGTTATAAAACCATAATGAATAAACTTTTAGTAATTCAAAAGTCCTTTATAAAAATAATGTATAGAAAACCGAGAATCTATAATTCAAATCTTTTATATATAGAAGCTGACGTGTTGGATGTAAGGCAAATCTTTATATTAAAAGTACTATTGTACCATAAGAAGTACTGCAGTATAAACCTAATTGATCATCTACATAATACTAGACAAAAACTAAACTTAAATGAAAAACCAATAAGGTATCTAAACAATTAACTAAAACCTCAACCTCATACTCTGCTACTCGATTATTTAATACTCTACCGAGAACTATAAAGGAACTAAATTATAAACACTTTAAATGCTATCTGTATAAATGGATATCATCTAAACCTCGCAAGTTTTATCATGATTTAATGAATAACCTATAGCAAACCTACATAAAAATAAATGTAGCCAAATATAAACGTATGAACCTTATAAAATAGACTACAGATTCAGATAAACATATAATATGATTGTAGATCATTTCAAAGATTGAACCTTGTGCCAAACTACTGAATGTCGCACGCAAGTTGCTCTACAACTTTTAGCGACAGTTACATTGCTTAGTAGCGACACCACTGTTATTATTCTGAACATAAGAATATTAATCAAATTTAATGTAAATTAATTTAGTTTTATAGCGATGTAAAGAACTACTAAGCATAAATAAATAAATAAATAAATCGACTCCCGGTGTGATTTCGGCAAAGTCTACTTGAGCGAGGTGATCTTGATACGATCGACTCTCCGAAGTGATTTCGACAAAGACTACTAAAGCGAAGTGATCTTGATCCGATCAACTTTCCGAAGTGATTTCGACAGAGTCTACTAGAGTGAAGTGATCTTGATCTGAGGTACTCCCCGAAGTGATTTTGAACAAGACTACTACAGCGAAATGATCTTGGTCCGATCGACTCCCCTGAAGTGATTTCGACAAAGACTACAAGGCGAAGTGATCTTAATCCGATCGACTCTCCGACGTGATTTCGCAAAGTCTACTAGAGTGAAGTGATCTTCATCTGATGTACTCACCAAGTGATTTCAACAAGTCTACTACAGCGAAATTATCTTGGTCCGATCTACTCCCAAGTGATTTTGACAAAGACTACAAGGCGAAGTGATCTTAATCCGATCGACTCTCAGTGATTTCGGCAGAGTCTACTAGAGTTAAGTGATCTTGATCTGAGGTACTCCCAAGTGATTTCGAACAAGTCTACTACAGCGAAATGATCTTGGTCCGGTCGACTCCCAAGTGATTTCGACAAAGACTACAAGGCGAAGTGATCTTAATCCGATCGACTCTCCAGTGATTTCGGCAGAGTCTACTAGAGTTAAGTGATCTTGATCTGATGTACTCACCGAAGTGATTTCGAACAAGTCTACTACAGCGAAATGATCTTGGTCTGATCTACTCCCCGAAGTGATTTTGATAAAGACTACAATGCGAAGTGATCTTAATCCGATCGACTCTCAAGTGATTTCGGCAAAGTCTACTAGAGTGAAGTGATCTTCATCTGATGTACTCACCAAAGTGATTTCGAACAAGTCTACTACAGCGAAATGATCTTGGTCCGATCTACTCCCAAGTGATTTTGACAAAGTCTACTAGGCGAAGTGGTCTTGATCCATTCCACTCCCGAAGCGTTTTTGACAAAGTCTACTAGGGCGAAGTAGTCTTGATCCGGTCGTTCTCACGAGATGATTTCGACAAAGTCTACTAGGGCATCTTGATCCTATCGACTCCTGAAGTGATTTCAACAAAGTCTGCTAGGGCAAAGTGGTCTTGATCCGATCAACTGCGAGAGGTGAGTCTACTACAAAGTCTACTACAGCGAAATAAATCTTGATCCGATCGACTCGGTGTGATTTCGCAAAGTCTACTTGAGCGAGGTGATCTTGATCCGGTTGACTCCCAGAAGTGATTTCGACAAAGTCTACTAGAGTTAGGTGATCTTGATTCGCTCAACTTCTTAGTCGTTTTAATGAATTCTACTAGGGGAAGTGAAGACGGGGTGTACAGAGGGCGGAGCGTAGAGAGGGAGGGGCGCAGAGAGGGCGGGGCATAGAGGGTGGGACGCAGAGAGGGCGGGACGCAGAGAGGACGGTGCGTAGAGAGGCCGGTGCGCAGAGAGGGCGGGCGCAGAGAGGGCGGGGCGCAGAGAGGGCGGGGCGTAAAGAGAGTGGTCCACAAAGCGAGTAGAGGCGCTCAAAGTAGTCCCGTAGGGAGTACAAACCGCTTCTAGTATCTCTAATAAATAACAAGCTAAAAACAAAAAGATCTAGTGGGTTTGACGATGTGCCCAACTTTCTTTTGAAAAAAATAGAGGTGGCAAAACCTCTTACATACTTAATTAATTTATCTTTTCAAACTGGCGTTTTCAACCAAACTTACGAAATAAGTTACGTTAATTTCAAATAAATTAAAGCTCAATAAAGTTATACCCTTACATAAAAAAATGACAATATGTTGATGGACAATTATCGACAAATTGCACTTTGCTCAGTCTTTTCGAAAATGTTTGAATACTGTTATTTGGAAAAATTGTTAAACTTTTTGAATGCGAATAAAATAATTATAACAAATCATTTGGTTGCCAACCAAAGCAAAGTACAATGGAAGCAATATTTAGTTTCATAGAAGTCATAATTAACTACATTGAATCTGGGCACTGTCCTGCTGGGATCTTTTGTGATCTCAGCAAAGCATTTGATTGTGTGGTACATGCAAAAGTATATGTTAATGAATTGATCTATGACACTAAAATCAATAGTGTAATCTTCTAATGTAACCGTGAGTTGCAGTTATGTTACTATTAGTTCTAATCATGTCATTATCTTATATATATTTAAGTTAGGTTAATACACTCTCTCGGTCTAATGGCGTACGGCATGGTCACATTATATAGATGTAAGAATTGTATGTATATTAATAAAAACGTTGAAGTCTGGAATAAATATATAAAATAAAGTGTTATTACAACGACTTAGGTTTCCATTTATTAACAGTACATTGGTTACTCCTACTGAAGACAGAAAGTTACGGCATACGGGTCTAGCTCTAGAGTGGTTGAAAAGTTACCTCTGCAATAGACAACAATATGTTTCAGTTCCCTACAATATTAATGGTGTTACTACTAATTTCAATTCTAGAACAATCAGTAATAATATAGGTGTTCCTCAAGGGTCAATTCTAGGCCCACTCTTATTTGTGCTCTACATTAACGATATAAACACTAGTTTAGACTGTTTGTTATTTTTATATGCAGATGATGCTACTGCAATAGTGTCCGACGAGAACTGTACAACTCTACAGACCAGTTTGCAAGTAAATTTGGACAAATTGTTCAACTGGTTTAATATGAACTTTTTACATATTAATGCATCTAAAACCTGCTGCACAATTTTTCATAATTATAATAAAAGAATTCTTGATGTTAGGGTTCTCATTAACAATATCGAAATAAACACAGTTATTAATGTCAAGTTTTTGGGAGTAATTATAGATGAACATCTAAATTAAGTACACTGTTACAGTGTTTGCTCTAAACTAAACTCCTTGTGTTTTCTAATCAGAAATTTAAGAAGTGTACTGTCTATTGATCAACTATTACCAGTTTATCATTCGTACTGTTCTTCAAGATTGAGATATGGCATTAGCTTCTGGGGTACATCTTCAGCTGCACATGATGTGTTTATATGTCAAAAAAGAATAATCAGATGCATTGCAGGTGTTTCACAAATTGTGTCATGCAGAAGGTATTTCAGAGAATATGGAATTTTGACCTTAACATCTATACTTATATTGGAACTTGCCACTTTAATATATATAAAAAAAAAGGATAAATATCGATCCATTAGTAGTTACCATGACTACAATACTGCCCTCCTAAGCCAAGAAGTGATAACTGCATTTTTATCGGATTTTAACATATAGCCATTTTGTGAATCTGTGGCATAGAATGCGTCTATTACTACGATTTTACAGCGGTAACTATACGTTAAACTACTTAAAACTTCAATTATTTTTAGCGGTAACTACAACTTTAGATAAATATTCAACAACATCCTAAAGCGTCTAGCAGTAACTAGCATACACTAAGGCGATAGAGAAGTATCTACAGCAGTTACTGCCAACTTACATTAGCAAAATGTACTTACTGCATATATACCTAAGCATTGTGTATTTATGTTTCAGACACCCTAATTGCAGCAATTTGGCACGAAGCTATCAGAGGTCGTAAAAAGGAAGAAATAATTAGCGCCTTTTACAAGTTTTTCTTAGAGCAGAGAGACAGAAACGAAATAGTGCTATGGGTAGATAATTGTACCGTTCAAAACAAGAACTGGGCATATCTGTGTTTTCTTGTTTATATTGTAAATTCATCAAATATTAATGCTGAAGAAATAATTATTAATTTTTTTGATCCAGGGCACACATTTATGTCCACGGATTCATTCCATCAATAAGTGGAGAAATTCATGAAGAAGTTGAACAAAATCTACGATTTCAACGATTTTAAAAAAGCGGTTTCAAATGCCAATTTTTCCAGAGTAACTGTACTAGACATGGAGTTGAACAACTTTTTTGACTGGAAAGATGTCAGGTTCAAAATTTAAACTAAGGAATAATAAAGTTTATTTGTACGATATCGTTCAGATTACTGCACAACGAGGTAAAATGAGTCTATTGTATAGGAACAACTATGAGGGACCACTGTTACCACTAAGCTTTCTTAATGCTAAAGTTATGAAAAGTACAATTTCAATGTCTAATCGGCACGTTCAGTGCAAAAGTATTTCTCGTGAGCGACGAGATGGTATTATTAATTTAATTAAAAACACAACAACATAATCCCAACCAATAGACTTCCATTTTGGGAGAACATCCCTGTTACAAAAGCTGCTGCAGTCATCTTAAATTTTTGTTTATAATAATAATAATGAATAATAATTGATACCTCATTACTTTTAAAAAGATATGCCAAATTGCCTTAGTATTTATTATAACTAAAAACATTAGTTGAAATAGCAATATCTACTATCTAGTTAAGAAATAAGTAATTATTTAAATGTATCAGAAAGACAATATACTACATACACATACAGCAACTATAGAAATTTTTATATAATTATGTCAATAAATACAGTTGGCAGGTCCAAAAACTTAAAACATCAATTATCTTAAAACAATTCTCAAGTCAGTTACCGCTTCTGAGCTTAGCAGGGCAGAATATCCGTAATAATGCTCTAAGATTACCTAACTTCAAATATAGAATTGGGAGGTTATTGCCAGCCTTTTTAGGCCTCCAAATTTTCAATAAAATTCCGAGGGACATTAAATCTTCACACAATTTAAAAACTTTTAGGCACAAATTGAAAATGATTCTATTGGACCAGTGTTTTTATGACTTGCACGAATTTTTTAAATGATTTTAGTAATATTGACACATGTTTTATATGTAGTTTTACATGGCTTATTGTTTGCCAATTTCCTTTTCCTAACATGTTAATCATGTATTATATTATATATACTTATCATATGTACTATTATGTGTAATGTAAAATATCTGACTTTTTTCCACAATGCTCGCCATTCTATGGAATTTAAATATTTTTTTAAATTTTTATTTTTTTATTTTATTTTTGTAACATTGTAGTTTAGAAGCAGTTACATACTGTTGCACAAAAATCAGTATATTTAGTTTAAAATTTATATTATTTTTTTCTTACTGTGGAACTACCTAACCGTGTATAGACAATTCCTTTACTTTTTCTTAAAGATAGTTACATTGTAGGAGTAGCACAACTGCTAAGCCAGCTATTTCATAAAGAAGCCACCTAATATTACACATTTAAAAGTATACTCTTGTGCTTGTTTCTTCTTAAAGTTTAGCATATTTTGCTGTTTACTTAATACTATAATTATATTTATGTTTAAACTCGCAACAATTAATGTACGCTCTCTTAATACTGGTTTTGAAACTTTTTCTGCTCTGGTGGATAAGAACAAACTTGATATCATATTTGTAACAGAAACATGGCTAACTGAAAAATGTAATATTAATCACTATCAACTACAAAATTTTGATCTTCTTCACAATGATCGTAAGAGAAGGGGTGGTGGTGTTGATGTGTATGCTAGGACTTGTTTAAATTGCAAAGTCATAAACACAGATTATGATACTAATGACTGTTTTGAACAGTTGTGGGTAAGTTTCATTTACAATAGTAAAAAAGTTGCCTCGTAGTTGTACAGCTCAAATTTGAAAAGCCTGCACGCATCTCTAAATACATCACCCACCGAGATTTTAAAACTTTGATTTAACAACCTTCAACAATCATTTGGAGGATATCCCTGTAGAAGAGATCTTTTATATTGATGATATAGATACACAAATACGAACGCTCAACAAAATATAAATAAATCTTTTTGATACACATGCGCCATTAAGGACGAGTAGAATTACCAAGTGGCTTACCAACGTAATCACAATTATGATGAAACTGCGTGATAAAACTCATATTAAATTTAAACATAGCAGAACACAATCAGATTGGGAGCACTATAAACAGTTAAGAAATTCTGTAACAAGCTCTATAAGAAAAAATGCACTACTTTGATTTTATTGCTAAACCATCAGCTAATATTACTTGGAAAGCTCTCAGGAACTCTAAGATCGTAACATCTAAACTAAACTGTCCGGACCAAATAAATGCATTTTTCATAGACTATAAACAAGCTAAAAATCAACCCTCCACAACATATGTTTCAATTTTATAATAACAATCAGTTTAATAGGAATATCTTATTCTCATTTTCTACTACTAAAACTGATAAGGTTCGGAAAGCTCTCAAATCCATTAAGTCTAATGCTATTGGAAGTGACTCTATATGTTGGATCAAAGGATGTATCATGCATTTCTTAACATAAACACTTACTTTGAACTCCTGTAATGATAATGTGGACTGTAATTTGTTAACTGTATAGCGAGCTTAACGGCACTATATTATTGTCAATGAGCACTCACGACACGAAACTAGTTTGTCACTTCCGGTGGTTCAAACATGACAACACAACACCCTCGTCGGCTGCTGGTTTTAAGTCTTTTCATGATTGTTAAAGGAAGGGGTTAACAATGATCAAGAAGAGAGGGACAGGAGCCCAAACATCCCACCCACCAAAATAAATATAACTTTATTTTTAAACAAAGTAAACAACTAATATGAACGATACTAACTAACTTATACGGAACTAGACTAAATAGCTATATAATATCTAACCCTATGAGCTTGTTGCACAAATACACCAACAATTATTGTTCCAAGGGCAAAGGGCACAGCTTTAGCACAGGTCTTTTAAAAGTCCCATGTGCCGTTCTCACAGTTGCAAAGCAAACAACGTTATCTTTATCGGTATGTAGTTGAATGATTCTACCCAATCTCCATTGAAGAGACGAAGAATTGGGTTCTTGAATCAACACTAAGCTATTAAGCTTTAGTGATTCCCCTGAAGCAAAGCATTTTGTTTTTTGCTGAAGCGTATGAAGGTACTCTGATTGCCATCGCTTCCAGAAACTTTGCTGTAACCGCTGAACTAGTTGCCAACGATTTAAACGATTAATCGGTACCTCAGTAACGTCCGTATCTGGAATGACAGAAATAGGTTCGATGGTTAAAAAATGACGGGGTCAAACACGATAAATCGTTAGGATCCGAATTAAGCGGACCTAATGGACGGGAGTTCAAAAGTGCTTCAATTTGCACTATAACCGTATTAAATTCTTCATAAGTCAATTTTTGCTCACCAACGACCCGAAATAGGTGAGTTTTGACAGATTTAATTCCCGCCTCCCATAGCCCACCAAAGTGCGGAGCAGAAGGGAGGGTTGAACGACCACTCAATGTTTTCTGCATGTGCGGATTGTTCTAACAGTTCGCAAATTTTGGCTTCGGCACCTACAAAGTTGGTACACAGTCGCTGTACATGTGGATACACCTTCCGTGTCTAGAAATAAATCGACGGAAAGCGGCTAAAAATGCTTCTGACGACAAATCTGAAACCAATTCTATATGCACTGCCTTAGTACTGAAACAAACAAAGAGACAAATATATGCTTTTAAGGTTTTGGCTCCTCGAATCCGACCCATTGTTATGGAAAAAGGGCCCTCAAAATCTACGCCAGTATGACAAAATGCCTTTCCAAGAGTCACTGGCGCAGTAGGTAAATCTCCCATAGAAGGCACAATAGAAGTAGGATTGACCTTAAAACAAGGAATACATGCACGTAGACACTGTCTTATGGCTCTCCTAGCAGCCAAAATCCAAAAATGCTGTTGCAATAATGACTGGGTTGTAAGATTACCACAATGTAAATTTTTGATATGGCAATCCTGTATAATAAGAGTTGTTAGACGATGGAGCCGAGAGAGAAGTAAAGGATATTTTGCATCATGTGAGATGCCCGAATGTTTTAACCGCCCGCCCACCCTGAGGAGTCCCCCGGTAATCTACGAATGGAGTAAGAGAACGGAGTTGTTTGCTAACTAAATGTCCCTTGTTCAATTTTTCCAAAGCTTCCGCAAATGTGCCGTTTTGAACATGTTTAACTAATAATTCTAACGCTGATGTTCTTTCTCCAAGTGTAATCGCACCAGTTAATTTCCCATTAGGTGATTTGAGGTTGAACACAAAACGGCGGCAGTGAATAATTATTTTTAAAATCTTTTGCAAATCGGAGAATGTATCTAACAAAGAAGTCAAAACGTGATCCGAGGGTTCGATGGCAATCAACACGACTTTTGCTTCGGCAGAACTTTGTGACAATTCTGATGCTGAATTATCAAGAAATGGTTGTTTAGGCCATTCTTCCAAAGGTAATTTTAACCACACAGGACCCGTAGCTAACAAAGTTGTTGCATTAGCAACTGAACGAGAAAAGAATGAACTAACCAGCCCTCTGCATCGAAAACGAAGAAGCTTCACTTGTTTCATTCCCTTCAACCATTTTTTTTTGTATGATCTGCTGATGTAGTAGGAGAAGTATTTGCATTCTCAAAATGCAACAATGTGTGGTGTGGTTTACGACATTTTTTACAAACAACCTTTGACTGGCAATTTTTGACACGATGCGAACTACACAAACAATTTAAACAGAGATTATTCTTTTTAACGAAATCAAATCGTTCGACTGGATTTACCAAGGAACTTTTGCAACCATAAATCAAGTGCGAGTCATTACACACTATGCATTTGTTAGGTGACGTCGTAGATACAAACGTCACACGAGTTGAATTTTGTCTATTCCAAGTTGAAGGCTCACTTTTACTTTTAGTCGCAAAGTTGACGGTTTTCGGTGCTTTTTGAGACATCAAATCGTTTATCTCTAAAGCCGTACACGATTGATCTAAGAACGCTCTTAATTCTTCAAAACGTGGTATTTCACTAGTATTTTGCACTTCGAAACGTTTGGCGGTGTCTGAATCTAACCTTTGTAATAGCCAATTGAAAAGAACAAAATAATACTGGCGCGTGCGTATTTGAAAACACGCGTTGTTGTTTAGGGGTTGAAAAGTATAGATAATGAAATACCAAGTTGTAGCATGCGTATTTGAAAACAATGCTAGGCTTGGTGTAGACTTGTGTATGATTATTGAATGAAAGGTTAACAGTCTAAATGACCAGCAAAATAGTGGATAATCAGATAATAAATATAACAGATTGTTTTGTAGTATAATGATAGGATAACTAACCTTGATTTGACATGTTGTGTAGTTTCGACTATATTCTTGTTGTCTGAAGTGGTGAAACGGCTTACACTTGATGATGGATTGTCTGTTGATTCAATGTTCACTTATCACACACTTCAATGTAACATTTATTCACTGATTATGCCTTTTAACGCGACCATATGCACGACATATCGGAGGACGCGTGTTAATTGCTTGAAGGTTGCTCGAGCACTCTCCTTTCTTATCTGTTCCTTTGTGTTTGGTTAGTTTAATTAGGTAGGGATAATGTATAAAAATCGATTAGGTATGGAGAAGTATTTTATGATATATACAAGGTGAATTATACATAGTGAACGGTTACGGAACACAAACAGATCGACATTTTCAAAAGTTTTTAAAGCGCTGTAGCTTTCAACGAATACATTTAATAAAGACCTCAAACTATCGGACGTAGCACAATTCAATTTGGGAGCCTTTTCCATGCAATTTAAATAATTTGTAATAATGAATCTTTTATTTTCATAGCGATCGATAATTTTTAGGGCAATTCCGTAATTTGCATCACAGACCGATAAATGTTTAACAAGTTGTTTAGATTTGTCATCTAAACTGTTTAACAAAAAATAGAACTTTTCAGTAGGAGAAAGTTTTTGATTTGAATCAATTAAACTCCGAAATGCATTGTAATATGATTCAAAATCTTCAATTTTCCCATTAAAATTTATTAATGGAATTGCCGGCAAGCGTATGTTGTTTGTGGCCGAGTGTGAATTATCTACCAATGATGCTAGAGGCACTTTAGTTTCAAACTGCCTTTGACATTCAGTGAACCGTGCTCTAATCTGCAAGAAATATTTATCTAAGCTAATTCGTGACTCTATATGTTGGATCAAAGGATGTATCATGCATTTCTTAACATAAACACATACTTTGAACTCCTGTAATGATAATGTGGACTGTAATTTGTTAACTGAATAGCTAGCTTAACGGCACTATATTATTGTCAATGAGCACTCACGACACGAAACTAGTTTGTCACTTCCGGTGGTTCAAACATGACAACACAACACCCTCGTCGGCTGCTGGTTTTAAGTCTTTTCATGATTGTTATAGGAAGGGGTTAACAATGATCAAGAAGAGAGGGACAGGAGCCCGAACACTATATCTATTTTTATGTTAAAATTATACGAAAGAAATTATTGAACCCATCACTAATATTATTAATAATTGTATTATAAAAAGATATTTTCCAGAATGTTGGAAACTGGCTGTCATTACGCCTATACCTAAAGTTAATAAAGTCATTAATTTGTCTGAGTTAAGACCTATTAGTATTCTTCCACCTCTATCAAAAATTTTTGAAAAAATTATATATGAACAAATCCACAAACACACTTCTTTTGCACAAATCATACCTACAAATCAATCTGGCTTTAGAGTGGGCCATAGTACCACCGGCGCATTAATCAAAGTTATTAACGATATTCTGCAGTCTTCTGATTTGGATTTGGTTAGTGTTCTAGTGTTGTTGGACTACTCTAAGGCGTTTGACACCAAAGACTACAATTTACTTCTTGCTAAATTAAAATATTACAGATTTGACAACAACTCACTACA
Source organism: Platerodrilus igneus (assembly GCA_036346225.1). Classification (NCBI taxonomy): domain Eukaryota; kingdom Metazoa; phylum Arthropoda; class Insecta; order Coleoptera; family Lycidae; genus Platerodrilus; species Platerodrilus igneus. Next base: position 9,647,836 of record JARFIW010000453.1, read on the forward strand.
TCTTATGCGGTCTGATTTATGTAATAGGAAGCAGTTTGTTAATGTTAGTGGTAAAACGTCTCTAACAAAATATATAACTTGTGGAGTGCCTCAAGGTTCAATCTTAGGTCCTCTGCTTTGCTGTATACAGCTGACTTCACAAGTAAACTTTATAATTGTCAATCTAGATTATACGCTGACGATTCACAAATATATTTCTCATTTAAAATTAAAAAGTTACCAGTTGCAAATGCACAGATCAATGAAGATTTAAAGGAGCTTTCTGATTTTGGAGCAAATCATTCCTTAGCTATTAACCCTAAGAAAGCGGTAGCAATTATTTTTGAGCCTGAGAAAAACAGGAAGATAGTTGTTGATAACATAAATCTAGTGGTAAATGACGAAAAAATTAAAATACAAAATCACATTAAAAACCTAGGACTAACGGTTGACTTTAAATTGCGATTTGATTGTCATATAAATAATTTAGTTAAAAGATCATACATATTTCTGCATAAACTATATGTTAACAAAGATTCGTTAAATCAAAAGCTTCGTAAAATGCTTTGCGAGTCACTTAACTTGTCTGCATTTGATTATGGTGATGTTGTTTATGGCCCCTGTTTAGACTCTATTACTATAGCAAGGGTTCAAGGAATACAGAATGATTGTCTTAGATTTATTTTCAATTTAAGGAAATTCGATCACATTTCTGAAACGTTGCGCCAGTCGAGCTGGTTAAAAATGGAAAACAGGCGGTTACTGCATCTTGCAAGTTTTATGCATAAAATTATAAATTCTCTATCGGCACCAATTTATATAAAAAATCTGCTACTACCACGTAGCAGTTGTCATTCTATCCAGGTGAGATCTCGTGACTTGCTGCATGTACAGCGGCACTCAAACACCCTCTTCCAGAGGTCATTCCAGTACACTGCAGTTAAATTATATAATTCAATTGATAACTCAATGAAAACCAAATCGGTATCAAGTTTTAAACTATTATTTAAAAAGTATTTACTTTCAACACAATAAATTCACTGGTCTATATTTATTTGTTCTCATACTCCTTAGCAGAAATAAGTGTTGGCTCATAAAGTACCAACTTAATGTTAGTGTTAAACTGTTTGCAGTGGCGTTCACACCAGGATTATAAATATCCAGCTTCTTTTACATGTTGCTATACTTATTTGTAAATTTATTTTTATTGTATTGTTAGTTGCACGTTAAGTGGTAGAACAGCCTTTGGCTGAACTTCACCTGTTATACTATATTCTTATTTTTTTTGTTATAGAACTTATCAATAATCAATAAAGACGATATTATTATTATTATTATTATTAAAACAAAACCTAATTATACCGTCTTAAGTTTTATAACGGATAATGTTGCAAACAGCCCCCGAATGCATGAAAATAAATGAAAAGTTTAACATTTTATCGATTTTAATGTAGTAACATATGGCTGCATGGCACAAATTCTAAATTTACTTCCCCTTCCCAAGAAAATCAGGTGGAATACTAGCTTTTGAAAATATGCAATGAACATAGAAAAGAAATTGCTTCGGTAGTATTTCAAAAACTACTCAACATTGGCTTGAAACAATCTACTGAAGACTTTTTTAACATTTTAAAACCAATATCAGTTGTGCTAGACGCAGTACAGAAAACAAATGCATCTTTATTCTCTATAGTTGAGATATGAAGACATCATGAAATGGCTTTTAAGGAGGAATTAGATTTGTCGCTACAGGATATTAACGTTTTCAAAAAACATTACAGTCAAGCTTTAACGTCATATCCAGATGTCACAGTCTTTTCGAAAATATGTAAATAATGATTACAGATTGTTAGTAATTGCATTAGTGGTAGTGATATCCCATGTGCTAGATATAGATACGCCACTGAAGTGCTCGTCTCGGTCTACGACTCGGCAATATGCAGCTGTAGGGCAGATACGTCACGACCATGACATACAATAAATGTTTACGAGCTTTAGTGCTATTGTATTCATGATTATACTGATTGATACATGTATTAATCAGAGTTCAGTTTCTTATTAAATCACTTTATATTCATGTATGTTGCTTGCTTTCATAACGTGTTGTATTGTTCTGTTCCATCACATTCATCAGATTATGGGTCCAGAATAGCTCTAACGAGAATAGCAAGTGCAGAAACAAGCGATAAGGAACTAAAACTACAAGCACGTGTTCAGGTGTGTTTTTTTTAGTAGTAAGTTACGTTTTCGCGTATTGGCATGTCGGATTTTGTATATTTTTTTTTCTTTCAAAATGAATAGTGCGAACGTTTCGCGTCTTGAAACGTTAAATAAAAAAAAACTCGATACCTAGAAAATACAAATGGAAGGCACTATTAATAAAACATGATGCTTGGAATTAATTAAACGAAACATGTGTAAAACTAGATTTAAAAGATGAGGACGTAAATTCAAGAAAGAAGTTGGAAAATGGTTTAAGAGGAAGTTATGTTAAACCAGATTTAAAAGACGAGGACGCAAATTCCAAGAAAGAAGTTGAAAAATAGTTTAAATGGGAGTAAAGTCATATCAGAAATCATTCTTCCAACTTGTCCCTCTGAATTAAAACAAATTAAGGATGTACAACTTCACGAGATGTTTGGTTAAAACTGGAAAATACTTATCAATCTAAGCGACCAGCAAGAAAAGCAAATTTATTGAAACAACTAACTTTAGAACGTATGGAGGAAGGTTCTGATATACGTCAACATGTAATAGTACATTACATACCGAGCAGGGAAGTAAATCGTTACAGTCGAGTGCTGGTTAGATGCCTGAGGCATGCAGCACCGAGGGTAGCTATAGGCACGAGGCTATAATGATCCGTCCTGCGAGGTATGTATACTATTTTACTCACAATCAGTTAGTAAATATAAATAAGTGTAAAATCATTTTAATTTTTATATAATTTAATAAATTATTTCAACAAAGTCATCTGTGACTGTTGCTAGGGTACATTATGTTTGTTGATTTTGACACAATATTGTATGAGTTACGTATATACCACATTGTTAAAGGTTGTATTTGTACTTTGACACAAAATATGTCCGATAGTGACATTTTCAGCATCAGCATGGTCTTACTTTAACAGTTAACAATACTCAGAATTCTAATGTAACAATTAATATACACAATTCCAAATAGATTTTGCTTTTATACTAAATAAGTACAGAGTTGTTTGTTATTAATTAACTTTAAAAATCATGATTTAATGCAATAAGAAAATGACACTTGCTAGCCAGAAAAGAACTTTCCCGGCTAGCCGGGAAGAGAAGTAAGTAATGAGTCGCTTCCCGACTGTAGTGAACGGTATAAATGCACATATTACTAACCGATTGTGAGTAAACAAGCTTTTTTGATGCTGTTGATAAATTAACCGAAATGGATATTGAAATAAATCCAGATTTATTAGCAATAATGTCCTTACATAGTTTACTGCCGAGTTTTGAAAACTTCAGGTGTGCTATAGAATGTAGAGATGAATTGCCATTACTAGATACGTTACGAATTAAAATGGTAGAAGAAAGTGATGCTAGAACTTTAGTAATATTTAGTAATATTTAACATTAAGTCACTGATATTTCCGCTTGACTGTGAGTGTGCACTACAGTCTTAATATCGTTTTTTTCTTTTTGTGACTTGTAAAACACTCAAAACATACTTAGGAGTTATTTTCTACCTGTTAATAATAAACCGAGCTTTAGTAATATGCTGTGTTTTTTTTGTTACCTATAGGTTGGTAGATAGAAATTCGTGCTGTCATGGTATACTATGGCCTATGGGATACAAATGGTTTCATTGTCAATTCTTGATTATATTAGTCCTACCCACCCCCAATCTACGACTACTGCTAGCCGTCGGTTCCTTTTTTTTGTATTACGGGTACCATTTTGTCCCCAACGGTACTTTTCTTCCTGACCCATGGTTTTACCGTAACAGTGAAAATAAAAAACCCGCAAAAACTACTGGAGGTGTACTCGCAAATAAAGGCAGCAACGTGATTCAGTGTTTTAAATTTCGTTGTCATAAATGCAGAAAGGTCGGTCACAAAGCTTCGGAGTGTTACAAACACAAAAGTGCAAAGATGCAATTTTCAGCAAGTTGTTCCCAAAGTGCAAGTGAAAATATAAGTTTTGTTATTTTGCAAGTGTACCAATCAGTTCTAGAAATCAAGATACCAGATGGTGCCTGGAGAGTGGAGCTACTTCGCATTTGTGTATGAATATTGAAAGTTTTCGAGAACTTGATAAATGCACACGTGGCAGCTTAAATTTAGCTAAAAACAGTTCAACAGATGTCGTAGCTAAAGGTATTGTAATATTCACAACAGATATACAACATGAGTCCAAAAATATTATTTTAAATGGCACTCTTCATGTCCCGGATTTATGTACAAATCTTTTTATCAGTTAGTAAGATTACTAAAGGCAGTTTTGAAGTATTTTAAACAAGACTGTGCATTAGTTCTCAGTAGAGATAGAACTGTAAAATTAATCACAAATCGAATTGGTGATCTTTATTACGCGTGCGAAAGTATGAACATTTCTTACATTGTTATGAATCGCGGATGGTTGGATAATTCTCAACAACTTTTACTTTGGCATCGCCGTTTAGGACAATTGAATTTAAAGGTGTTGTAACAGGTATAGACTTTGAGCTTAATCCAAAAAATTTCCATTTCAGTTGTGATATATGTGCAAAGTGCAAAATGTCGAGAATGCCATTTCCAAATAAATCAGTCAGAAACATGAATTTACTAGACATTATTCTACGAATCTTTCTGGTCCTATGCACGTTCAGTCCAACGCAAAGGCTAAATATGTTGTATTCACAGACAATCACTCGCATTGGTGCGAAGTATAATTTATTTGTTCTAAATCGGAAGTCACAAAAATTACTGAAGAATATTTAAACTTAGTAAAGAATCAGAAAGGAATAAATGTACAATCTCCCGTGTGGTTGGCTACCCATTGGGCACGTCTCCAGGTGGCAGATAGGAGAAATCCCAGGATATATGGCAAAGGTATCGGCTATCTACTCTGGGAAGGAGTAAGTGAATTTATTTAAATAGGAAATCCTAATATACAAACATACTGTTATATGTAATTTACATGTAACAGTAAACTTATAATAATATTAATAATCATACTTATAATAATCTACTTTGGTTTGGTTGATTTAATATGCTCTATCATCTTATGTTTAAAAGAATGCACATTTGAACTCTGTTTGATATCAACAGATAGCTTGTTGTACTGAATTCCTTTAAAGAATAAACCTTTCATTAACATCTTATCATTAGTTTTATTTATGTATATATGATCACATGTTCTTGTTGGATAATTGTGCACTTCTTTATTGTATATAATAAAGCTATTAAAGTACTGTGGCATCTTTTGATTTACTATTTTGAAGATAAAAATCATGGTATTCAGTAATATATAATCTGAAACACCAAACCAGTTTAACTGAACAGCATATATCTGATTGGAGTATATCTACTGCATTGCAAAATAATTCTCATAGCTCTATTATGTAGCTTCTGAAGTTGTGCTATCTTATTCCCATCCCATGAAAACATAACTGATGAGCAATACTCAAAATAAGGTCTGATAATAGTATTATATATTGTAATTTTTGTTTGAGTCTATAAATGTTTTGACATTCTCGAAAAGAAAAATAGATTTTTGTAACTATTTTTTTGTAAATATACTTATAATGTCCCATATATGAGAATGAGTTGTCAATTATGAAGCCTAGATATTTCATTTCAGTAACAATTTCAATAGGTATACTATCAATAGTGATATTAACCTCATTCATATTAATGTTATTATATTTATACTTAGTTGTCAATATCATAATAGCCTTAGTTTTATCTACATTAAATTTTAGTTTGTTATTTACCAAATAATTATTGACATTCACTAAAGCTTCATTTATTTTATCAATCACTGTGGGTAAATGTTCCCCTTTACAAATGAGCAATGTATCATCAGTAAATAACTTAAGTAATTCACAATTTATATACAAGTCAATATTAATGTAAATTAAAAACTACAGAGGACCCAGTATACTTCCTTGTGGCACACCATGATGAATGATTACTAGAATAAATATCTTTTAATTTAACCTTTTGCTGCCTATCCCTTAGGTAATCCTTAATCCAATCCAGTACAACTCCATTGATTCCATATGTTTGTAATGTGCTTAACAATATATTGCGGTTTACAGTCTCGAATGCCCTCTTCAAATCTAAGAATACAGCTACCACATACTCATTATTAATACACCTTTTGACCCATGCTAGTACAAACTGAAGTGCTGTTTCACAGGAGTGATTATGCCTAAATCCTGATTGGTGCGCAAAAAAATGTTATTGCTCTCAAAATGATTTAGTAACTGTTCGTATACCGCTCGTTCAAGAACTTTTTCTAGTGTAGGTAATGTATTAATTGGCCTGTAGTCGGATGCTTTAATCGAATTATCTATTTTTAATATTGGGCATATTGTACTGATCTTTAACGTATTGGGAAATTTTCCTTGCTGTAATGATGAGTTGATGAAATGTAATAAGACATGGCCAACAGTATCTAAAATTGCTTTCAGTTTTATTATTTATAGGAACTTGAATGCTGAATTTGTTATCTAATGTTTTTACAAACTGAATTATAACACGGTTTCCTAACACAAAAAAAACATACACACCGTTAGCCGCAGGAGTAACCGTATTTATATTTATTTATTTATTTAACGGAACACCATTTTCAATATTATCCATATACATTTGTTGTTCAGTGTACATGTACAATATTAAAGTATAAATAAAATATTAAACAAAAATTATTAAAAACTAAATAGAATTAATTTTCAATCTTCGTATTGCTCCAATGAGTTTTTTAAGTTTACCTTAAACGGTTTCATTGGAAGATTAAAGTCCAATTTACATTCATTGCCCAATCTGACCAATCTACTAACAGGTCCATTGTAGGTGTAGTTATTTAAATGAAAAGGAGTAAAAAATAAGTTATTTAATCTAAGTTCCTTTTTTGGAATATTGAAATCTATCATTTGAAGAATTTCGCTACAGTCCATTAAACCATTAATAATTTTGTAGAGAAGACATAGATCATAGTATTTCCTTCTACTATCTAGACTTTCAATATTACAAGCGTTAAGGAGAAAATTATACCCAAATGTTGTATATTTAATGTCCATTTTGTACGCAATAAATCTTAGGAATTTCCTTTGTACTTTCTCTATTCTATTCTTATGGTTACTGTAGTATGGTGACCAAATAGTTTAGCCATATTCAAGTATGGATCTTACCAGACAGCAATAAACGGCTACAATGCTTTTTATATTATTGATCTCCTTCATATTCCTAATTACAAAACCAAGTATTTTCGTTGCCTTATTACTTATATTATTGATATGCAATTTAAATGTTAATTGCCAGTCAAATAAAATACCAAGACCGACTATGCTGGTGACAAGGCTAAGAGGAGTGTTTTCCAAGAAATAGTCACTCTCTATGACATGTAAAGTTCTATAAAATCGCAGTATTTTACATTTAGATAGGTTTAATTTCATATCATTCAAAGTACACCATAATGCTAGATTATTTAAATCATTTTGTAGTAAGATACAATCTTCTGATTTAGTAATAACAGCAAACAGTTTCAAATCATCTGCAAATAGTAAGGATTGGCAAAACTTGAAATTATTCGTAATATCGTTAATGAAACAATTAAACAGTAAAGGTGCGAGGTGGGAGCCCTGTGGAATTCCTGATGCGACTTCAATAGTGTGCGATAAGTAATTATGAATTTTTACAATTTGTTTCCTATTGTTTAAATAATCCTTTAGCCACTGCAGTAAGGTACCATCAACACCGATCATCATAAGCTTCTCAACTAAAATATTATGATTAACTGTGTCAAAAGCCTTAGCGAAATCAGTGTAAATGGAATTTACCACGGCTAGACTCTGGTCGGTGAGGGGGGGATTTGCACCAAGATACAAATAACCTAAGGTCGACACGGTGAACAAGAGTCTTGGAGAGCGCGCCTAAACTGTACGTCTCCCATGAAATCAATCTAGGAAATTTCTCACGGAATCTGTAGATGCTCAACGAACATAAAACTCGACAACAAGGAAATACAAATAACAGATAATCGTTTACTGACACAGTTATGGTTTCTAATATTCATAGGATTGAACATAAACATCAACTTTACAACATAACTAGGCTTAAATTCAAGCGCTTGGGTTAATGAAACCAACTTACTTTTCAATATGTAACTTACACTTATAAGAAATTAAATAGCTGCATGATATTTTCCTTATGTTCACTTTGTATAAATTTAAAATCAGTCGAACGCTGCTCGCGGTGGTACCAATGCTTATGCATACGATTATGCAGATAAAAATATCTATGAAATGAGTGTGTACAATAATTCGTTGGTTAAATTAATTCCGACGCACAACTATTACAAAATTGATATAAAAATAAATTACAATATCAGTTATAATGTGAGATGGCTCTATAATATTATCTGCAGGTGGCAATGCTAGCATGGATACCAGATTAGCGGCACGTACAATCAAAATATAATATGGAAAGATCTTACCAGAACAGGTCCTGAGTGCGGATATCGTATCTTGCAGGTACGCCTGAGTTTGCTTGAATAAAATACGTACATGATGTCCCTGACTGAAATAATAAGCACCTTGAATTTAATACTAACAGTATCTTCAACCATAACGGTATCACACCACAAGACTACAAAACTAAAACTGTAAAACTGCAAACTACAAAACTACAAACTGCAAACCGTTTTGCGGTTCCTTTACAAAACGGGCTTAAATCATAAGAACAAAACTCGATGTTATCGAGTTTTCAAATGTGTGTCCTCGAACTTCTATAAAATTCTCAAAAGAGAAGAGCAAATATAAAATTTTCACTAATAATTCGCTCTTAAATAACGGATCATCAATTTCCCAAAATTAAAATAATAAGGGCGGAACTACAAATTAGTACACAATAAGATGGACGTTGCCAAGCATCGAGGATCAAATTCAAGAAAAGAATAAATAATCACGACTCGTATTGAAGTGATAAGAAGTAGTTTTATGCACGCTATCAACATACAAGAATTAAAACTTGAATTTATGAACGAAACTTGATACATTACAATAAGGAAATAAACCATAGGCGTCGTATTTGGGAACGAAGTATATCTAAAAATTGGGAAACACGTTACGTAAAATTGAACCGTAAGAATTACTTCAATCATATTCAATAGACTAAATTTATTAAATTCAACGTACAAATTACAATTGTTCCTTTTCCATTCATCGTCGCTTTTAATACCCGTAACAATTTCTTCAATACTGCTTGGTGGTGCAAACCAGAGTATCAGAAATAGTAAACTGTAATTTTTCGTAATGGACTGTATTTGTAATTACTACCATGATTTGAACCCCAATTCGAGTAATGTAAAATGTAAATTATGAGTAGACGACTTACAAGTGGAATCAGTATGTATACACGTGGTAGTCGTGAATGATTGGTCGGTCGCTGGTTTTTCCAATTTCCGTTGGTTTTGTAGCACTTTTAATGTATGTAATGTTATGTGGAATAAATAGCACAGCACACACGGCAGTATGTAAACTAAAGATAAATGTTTCCAGTGGAAATCACGTAAAAGAAACTCCAAAGATCGTTCTCGTGTAGTAACAGTACTTGTCTGTTCTATGGTTCTTGGTTCACTAGCCCGGGACCGATCGGCACTAATCAAAACTTCGAAAATCACTCCATCTCAATGCTAGGTTTAGCAAGTGATCGCGAAGCAGTCTGTAAACAGCGGCACTCTATTGTTTTCTTTTATAAACTTTACAGTCGCGTATTGTGGGAACACTGCTGGTAAAAATTTCATTTAGTTTCTCTGCTATTTCAGAAGAATCTTGAATAATTTGTTCTTCGCCATTCTTTTCAAATTTTACACAATCAGGTATTAATTAGATTTTCTTTATATTAACTAAAGATTTTAGAGTTTTCCACATTTCTTTACAATTATTTGCATATTTATCAATTTTTTCCTGGTAATAATTAGTCTTTTTAATCTTTATCAAATTTACAACTCTGCTACACAATCTTTTATAATTTTCCAACAGAATATTCCTTTCATTAGTGCTATTACTTTTGAATTGTTTATACATTTTATCTCTTTCTTTTATGTTTAATCCAATTTCATTATTAAACCATGGCAAACCATTTATCACTTTATATTTTTTTGATAGGGCTTACTGCATCAATAATACCTCCACATATCTGCATAATTTCCATACAAATTTCTTCAACATTTATGCTTACAAGTGACCAGTTATGTTTAATTAATTTCAAGTTAATGTTATTTATATTATTTTCAGATAGGTTTCTAAAATATCGATAGATTGTATTGTCAATTATCAAATGATCAAAAATGTCAACAGTTATTATAGAATGATCAGTAATTTTAGGATATGAATGAACAATTGATTGTACATTATTAATATTGTTAATACATAATCAATAAGTGTTGAACTTGCAGTGGTAGATCTCGTTGGTTCTAATACTAATTGACTAATATCATATATATTAAAAAGATTTTTAATTAATTTTATTGGTGTAGTACGAATTTTCTAAATAATTAATGTTAAAGTCTCCTATTAATACACTCTTACAGTTTCTAGTAAACACATCATCACACAAACTATCAAAGTTATCAATAAATGTACTGTGAGAAGCACTAGGAGAGTGATAAATACAACCAATCAACCATTTTTGGTTCACAACATGAACTTTTATTATTTTACACCAATAGTTCATTTCTAATGACACTGTTTTAAATTCAGTAAATTGTATATTGTTCTTCACATAAAGCAGCATTCCACCTGTATTACGAGTTTGTGAATCACATAGTCTTATAATTTTCAATATATAATTCATTATCTAAGATACCAGCAGTTTGTCTTGATTCACTTAATAATATTATATTAGGACTATAGCAAACTATTTGTGAAACTAGTTGATCAATATTATTGGTTATACTCTGTATATTCATATAAATAATGTCTGTATTGTACTGTATATTTGAATTCATGTTTAGCTTTTTAAAAAATGTTGAGTAGGTTTATTGACAATGGTAGGCTTGTTGTTAACATATTTAATGGTTTTAGTATTATCGCCGGATGCTATTGCTTCATTCAATTGTGCTTTGATCAATTTATAATAATCTCGCTGGTTTTTTGTTTCATCGCTGAATACCTTAATACTCGGAACTTTGATCATGCTTTTGTTTTTTAGAATGTATAATGCATCCTCTGGAGAATTTAATATAACCTTAAGAGGTCTATTTTTTTCTATTTACAGGTTTTCCCAGGCGAAAAGTTTTAATATGAGCCAGTTCTATTTGAAAATCAACAAGCAGTGTTGACACAGTATTTTTATCATCAATATTTTTGTCCTTATTTAAATTATGTGTGGACTCGAACATTTAAAATAATAATATTATTTCTTGGGTTTTGACGCTCTACTATTTCACTTATCACATTTTCCTATGACATTAGTTTAAGCTGTGTGTTTTGGCTAGCTTGGGCTTCTTTTAAATTAGTGACTTCTTTTCTTAATTCAGCAATTTCTTTAATTAAGATTGGAAGTTGTGCCAGTCCGTTATCACAATTGTCACAAAGAAAATGCAATTTTCTATTTCTAAGGGGCATGCATTTAAGTTCAGAAGCTGATAAATTAGAGCATGTAATACATACATTTTCATTACAGCTATCACAAACTATAGTTTTAGTGTTATCATCATCTGTATTACATTTATACAAAACATAATTGATAATATTCAATAAACACTAGTGGTATTCACCTAATTATCTGCTATTCAAATGAATTGACCTTTGAATATTACTTTAATTAAACTGAAGAAAATAATATCATAATTTTACACTTCTTTCAATTTTATACAAGTCCAGTTACACAATTGATATAGTTTTTCATCAAAATTTATTAATAATTCCTAAATCCCATGGTGTAGGACCGAGCCCAGGGTATGCGTGGCTGGATAGTTGACCAGTCTCAATCGGTCCAAAACTCGGGAAGCAAGGCGGCACCCCGTTTTATTCATGCCTTCCATGCCAACGGAAGGCACCTGGCAAGGCGACCATTTACACCCCCCATACTCGTGGGAACAATCATGAATAATATTGGTACCATTAGTAAAACTGAACCTAAAGAGGTGGAACTAGCAATGGGGGACTCCTTAGGTAACCAAAATGTATCCATGGAGGTGGAGCAGACCCGGGATGCAAGTCCGCTTGCAAGACCGGTATCTGAAACACCAGACATGGTGAATACTATAAAGAAGCTTGCGCACTAGCAAAGAGGCTTTCAGGAGCTCAGAGTAGAAAGCTGAGGAAAGCCAAGAAAATCGAATCTGGGACTTGGAGGGACTCACACCTGTCCACTAGGCAAGCTGATGGGGGATTGCGATATAGCCCTTATCCAGGAACCTTGGATTTGCAAGGGAAAGATGCTAGGACTGAGTTCAATCGGTGGGGCACTTGTATATAGTAGATGCACTGATAAACCCAGGACTTGTATACCAATCAACTTAACCAGGGTCAGCACAATAAGCCTTTTAGGCTGCAGTGCAGTGGAGCTGTTTGGTAGACGCATGTTTTTTTCTGAAACTAAAGTTAACAAATTAGAATCAAGTACGAACCCCCTAATACTCTTGTTTAACTGAAGCCGCTGAAGTTGATAACTCGGAGCTAAATGTAACGAAAGAGGTCAGTTTGGTTAGAGGACCGAGAAGGCCTAGAATCAATCGAACCAGACTCATGAGTCGTTTTGCAAAATTATATCGTATGGTGCCATAAGCAAATATAAACTCTGAAATGGCAAAACATTCATTTTTGTCTGAAGTGCCAATGAAACAAGTTTTAAATTCGGCCGCAGATAACGAATGGTACAAAGCTATGGTAGATGAAATGGTTTATATATTAAAGAATAAAACTTGGTGATTATTCGATACGCCCTGTGATAAAGAAATTATAGGGAGTAGAATGGTTTTACAAAATAAACTGAAAAGCGACGGAAGTGTTGATCGAAGGAGGGCAAGATTGGTTGCGCAGGGACACTATCAGCAACCAGGCATACACTTCAACCAAGCTTTTGCTCCTGTAGCTCGCTTGAGTTCAGTAAGACTAGTTTCTGCCTTAGTGGCTCATTATGAAATGCATGTGCATCAATTAGATGTAACGTTTGCTTATTTGAATGGAGAAATACAAGAAACAATATACATGGAAAACCTTATGGCTACTTAGTGGTAAAGCTAATAAAATCATTTACAGCATTTGTTGTTGAATTGGCTGAATAGTAGTTTGAATTTTGCCCTTGTATATAGACCGATTCAAATTTCGCCCACACCATGGGAATTAGGTATATTAATGGAGACAGAGAATGTATTTAAATTGGAGAAGGTTCCTAAATCTCATACTGAATAATAATCTGTAATACAATTTGATAAATAGCATTTGGCATGTGGAATATTTTCAAAAATGTAGAATAGAAATTCATTATGCTTAAAATATTTTTTTTTCAAAAGTAAAATTGTACATAAAAGTTAAATACCTTAAATAGGCACTTAGTAACAATTAAAATATTCTTCAAAAGAAAAAGAGGATTATTATATAAAAATTTTAATTTTGTTCTTAAAATTTTCAGTCAATTTAATAGTTTGTAGAAGTTGTAAAACTATAGATTTAACCAAATTAGTGTGGTCTTTAGTGAGGAACCAGACTAAGACAGGTCCCCGAAAGAGGGCAGCAGGTTTTGCGGTACTTAGAGTGGCAGAGACCATAGGGGTTGGTATAGCATTCAAAGAAACACTACTGCGATTTGGAAGGCAACGGGAAACCACTGCATTACCTCCCAAGTACACGGCGTACATAAATTGGTATAAAAGATAATAGCATCCTCTGGGGTAAAAAAACTGCGAAGGTAAAATAATCCCCCATTCGGATCCAAAAGTATAAAAAAAGAGTCGTGAACATTCTGCGAGTTGGAGCGTGGAATGTGAAAAGTATGAAGCAAGTAGGTAAGCTGGAGAACCTGAAAATTGAAATGGATAGGTTGGCACTAGACATAGTAAGGATCAGCAAAGTTCACTGTTCAGAGGCGGAGGATTTTTTGAGTGGAGACTTCAGGGTAATTCATACAGGATCAAAGAAGGAAATTCGGGCGTGGAGATAGTTATGCGAAAAAAGATACGACGACGTGTAGAAAACCACTTACAAAAGAACGAAAGAGTACTCATGGTTAGATTTGAATCTAAACCAGTAAATACAGTAATAATACAAGTATTAATGCCCACCTCTAGCTACAGCGAGGAAGAGGTAGAGGCGATCTACAAAGATATCGAAGACATACTAAGATACGTAAAAGGACATGAAAATTTAATAATTATGGGTGATTTTAATGCAGTGGTAGGTAAGGATAAGGAAGAAGCGATAGTAGGTTTATTTGGTTTAAATACGAGAAACGACAGGGGAAATATGTAGGTAGAATTTTGTGACAAGAACAATTTAACCATCACAAACACATTATTTCAACATCATGCTAGAAGACGATATACGTGGAAGATGCCAGGAGACATAGGAAGATATCAAATAGATTACATTATTGTTAGACAACAGTTTAGGAATCAAGAAAAAGACTGAAGAAGCTACCCAGAAGTAGATATAGACACTGACCACAACATCGTAACTATGAAGACCGCTCTTAAATTTAAAAATTTGAAAAAAGAAACAAAAAGACGGATTTGAGAAACTAAAAAGATAAAGATATTCACGAAAGATTTGAAAAAAAGTTAAATGAATTGCTGAAAGATATTGAGAATATGTCTGATATTAAGGAAGTAGAAACAGAATGGAATAACATTAAATCCAGCCTAGACATGGCGGCCAGAGATATTCTGGGGTATACACAAACAGAAAATAAGAAACCATGGATAACAAAGGATATCCTGAATTTAACAGATGAAAGATGAAAATACAAAAATAGATCAGACGAAACAGGAAAACAAACATGTAAAGCCATAAAACCGGAAATTATTCGCAAATGCAGGAAAGCTAAAGAACAATGGATTAATGAAAGTGTAAAGAGGTACAAACTAAGATGGAAATAGGTAAGACAGACGAAGCATACAAAATATTTAGAATGAATTTTAGAGATATAAAGCCATATAGCAAAAATATGTCATTAGATCACATGAATATATAGGAAATTTATATTCAGGAGAGGAACTAACAGCATTAGAACAGGGATCAGACATTGGAAATGATGACGGAATATCCTATACTTCAAGATGAGTTTGAATTAGCATTAAAGGGTATGAAATTGGTAAGGTGCTGAGTACAGATAGCGCACAATCAGAAACTCTAAAAGCCGCTGGACAAACAGTAACAGAAAGTCTCTTCCAACTTGTAAGCTATATGTATGAGACAGGCGAGATACCCAAAGATTTCAAACATAACATCATAGCAACTATACCAAAAAAAAAGATACGCGCAGATAGATGTACAAATTTTCGAACAATAAGTTTGAAAGCACACGTTTCAAAAATATTAACTAGAATTGTACAAAGACGAATGTAAAAAAAGAGCTGAAGAAATACTAGGAGAAGATCAATTTGGGTTTAGGCGAAACAGGGGAACACGGGAGGCTATTTTAGCTCTGAAGGTGATAATGGAGAAAACAATAGAAAAGAGGGAAAGCATGTATATAGCGTTTGTAGGTCTAGCAAAAACAATCGACAATGTAAAATAGAAAAAAATGCTTGAAGTACTCAAAAAGATTGGAATGAGTTTTAGGGATGATGGATAGTACATAGCTTATACAAAGAGCAAACAGCAGTAATAGAATCAAATCAGGAAAGTAGAGAAGTAAATATTAAGAAAGGGGCAAGACAGGGAGTGACTTATCCTCATTAATTTTTAACTTGTAGATTGAAGAAGCAATGGATACTGTCAAATGCAGGAAGACATTTGGAATTACTATGCAGGGACAAAAGATTGATATGCTTAGATTTGCAGACGATATAGTGGTATGAGCATCTAGCAAAGAAAAGTTAGAAGCTGCTCTTAATGAAATGGAAACAGTTCTAACAGAAATATATGAAAATTAACAAAAATAAAACCAAAGTTCTAGTATGCAAAGGAAAGGAAAATAAATAAAAAAACAAGTATACAAATAGGTAACGAGAACTTACAAGAGGTTAAGGATTTCTGCTACCTAGGAAGCCAAATAATGCAAGATGGGAAAAGCACAAAATATATAAAACAAAGATTAGCACAAGGACGTGCTACATTTAATAAGAAAAAGCAACTACTGTGTTCAAAGACAACAAACATAGAAACAAGGAAAAGATTGGTTAAAATGTATGTGTGGAGCACAGCACTGTATGGCTGCAAAGCCTAGACAGTAGGAGAAGCGGACAAGAAAAAGGTAGAAGTCTTTGAAATGTGGTGATACAGACGTTTGATGAAGATATCATGGGCAGACAAAATTAAGAACAAAGAAGTACTAGAAATGGTGGGGGAAGAAAGAAATATGTGGAAAACAGTAAAAAATAGGAGAGATACGATGAGAGGCCACATACTCAGACCTGTGAGAATAGTGCGGAATATATTAGAAGCAGAAATAGGAAAAAGAGAAGGAGAGGTAGACCTAGGTCAGACTATTGTACACAGATAGTGACGGATGTAGAATGTGGGAATCCCAGGGAAATGTGTAGACTAGCTCAGAATAGAAATCAATGGAGATATGCATCCAACCAGTCCTAAGATGGAAAAATTAATGACGAAAAAAATAACTGTACTTAAACATGATGATTATTATAAACAACTACAGGTATTGGTCTTGCAATATTCTCATCTAATGTTAATTGTGCGAACGGATGTACTGGACTGGAAAAGTATTAATGCAACAAATGTCTAAGTTTTGAGGGATCCTTCGCAGCCACAAGCTGCTTAACCCCCTTCAAATACCTTACAGGTGATTTTCCAATGCTCCTCCCGAAGGTACTACATTGGCCAGGAAGCGAGTCTTTTACCTAGAAAATTTGGAATTTTGCCAAACCCTTGCTGTTTCAAGCAAGGTAGGGATCTTTAATGTGCGTGACAACACTCACACATGGGACCTCCATTTATCTCTCATCTGAACGAGAGCGTATTTTTGGGAAAAATGCTCGCCTAACATTTTTCAAGTGAGCCGTGTTGGATTCAAACCCGGGACCTTGGGCGTAGTAGTCACACACAAACCACTACGCCATGGAGCCACCTCCCCTTCACATACCACTGAATCTCGGTGAAATTGGGCAAATAATTAGAAAACAATAGAAAGGGAATGGAGTTGTATACAGGCTGTTGTGGGAAATTCAGGGAACTGTGTAGGCTAGCTCAGAACATAAATAAGTGGAGGTACGCAACCAACCAGTTTCAAGATGAAAAACCTAACGACAAAAAAATAAGTGCACTGAAATCTGATGATTATTATAAACAACTACAGGTATTGGTTGTGAAATAATTTCAACTAGTGTTGATTGTGCAAAAGATATATTGGAAAAACTATTAATTCGACAAATGTTCAAGTGCTGGGAGAACTTAGCAGCCAAAGGCTGTTTATCCCCCTTCACATACCACTGAATATTGAGGAAATAAGGTATATAACTGTAAAACAATAGGTGACCGAACTGCATCAAACAAGAACGAACAGCAGCTATGTTCAAAGACAATAAACAAAGAAACAAAAAGAAAATTGTTCAAAGCATATGTGTGAAGCACAGCACAGTACGTCTATGAAATAGAGGCAGTAGGAAAAGCAGACAGAAAGAGATAGAAGTCTTCTGGAATGTTGTGCCTCAGATATATGAGGAGACATACAAAGTTAATAACAAATATGTTATAGAAATAATAGAGGAAAACAAAAAAAATAACAGATATAGAAGGGCAGGATACATTCTAAGGCATTTTTGGAGAATAGTACGGGATATATCACAAGCAGAGATAGGAAAAAGAGGTAGAGGTAGACTGAGATCAGACTTTCGCATGCAGATAGTGATAGATGCAGACTGCAAATTTCAGGGAAATGTGATGGTTAGTTCAGAATAGGAAACAATGAGGGTACACGTTTAACCAGTTCCAGGACTGAAGACCTAATTATGATGATTAGTTGGCCGCATTTCTTGATACCCCTAGTTTTGTATATGGAATTTATAAAAGGTTTTTATTTCTTGTATCATGTAAATGGAATAGTGACCAAAAAGTAAATGTCAAGATGCTTAATTCAGGAAAAGGGCTCTACAATCTGCTCTGAATCTTAGATTTGCTATAATTTTAACTATTTTATGCTATAAAGAAAACAATATCTTTGCATGTGATGCATAATCTAATACTGATAATGCATATAACAGATGACAAATAAAACAAAATATGCGATTACAATAATATCTTTTGAAATATACTTTTTTTAGAGCTCGAATGTAAAATATTGATTTATTTAGCTTAACAGCAACTGCTTTTACATGCAGATCTCACATCATAGTAGTGTCCAGATAAACACCTAGAAACTTTACAGAATCTAGATTTAAGTAGGTATAATTTTTACACGAAAATACAATTTGATGACATTTCTCAGAATTTACATTTAATATATTCGGCAAAAACCACGCATTAGCTGTAAAGTGATAGCTAATTGTCTTACGGT
Organism: Platerodrilus igneus; assembly: GCA_036346225.1. Taxonomy (NCBI): domain Eukaryota; kingdom Metazoa; phylum Arthropoda; class Insecta; order Coleoptera; family Lycidae; genus Platerodrilus; species Platerodrilus igneus. The sequence goes on from JARFIW010000453.1 coordinate 9,666,671, forward strand.
TGATAACAGAACAATATAACAATATAACATTATTGTTAATATGCAAATAAAGTGAGATCATATATACATTAAGTCAGTCGGTCTACACCTTTAGGTTTAACCATGTCAATACTGTGTAATAACAGTTTATAGTAAGTAAGAACATTTATTCTATTATACATTACAAAACTCAAGTTGGTGTTTATTTCTATCAAGGACGTCACAACTGGCAACGAAATGGGATATATAAAAATTTTTTCCACATTGTTAAATAATGGCTGTCACAATTGGGACCCTTAGACATCTCCACGAATTTGACCCCACAAATTCGGACTGGTCAATTTTCAAAAGGTGAGTGGCAAATTATTTTGTAGCTAATGCTATCATAGATGCAAAGTGGCTATTTTATTAAATGTTCTTAATGAAGAGATGCTTATAAATTAATTCATAATTTATGCATGCCAGCAGAACCGGAAACAAAAAAGTATTCGGATTTAATCAAGTAATTATCCGATCATTTTAAGCCCACATTATCTGTTTTTACAGCGAGGTATAAATTTTATACTTCCCGAAAATTAGAAAATGAATTGCTAAGAGAGTGGTGTGCACGAATATGCAATTTTGCGACGTTGTGTGATTTTGAAGCTACAGAGTTAAATTTAGTTTTGCGCAATCATTTTGTCGTTTCATATAACCAGGGATCTGTTCAAGATAGGCTTTTTGAAGAAACAAAATCCCTTAGTTTAGAGAAAGCTGTAGAAATTGCAACCACAAAATCAGCTAGGTTGACATCAAATTACGAACCAGAACTAACTATCAAAAGGGAGTAAGAGCTTAACGATATAGATAGATATATATATATATATATATATATATATATATATATATATTGTTACGTGCCAATCGGCACTTTAACATATGTATTAGGTTAGTTTTGATGTGCGGGAGTTTCGCGCCATAATTTCAAAAGACGCGGTGCGCGGAATTTAAATAGACTAGGCGTGTACCTCCGTACGTCATAGTGAGTTTGCGCAGAGTGCGCGACAGGGGAGGGTTGGACGAATAAGTTCGTGCCGATGTGTAAAAAGACAAGAAGTGGGGAAGTTTCCTGTTCTCTCTATAACGGGGTTTTTGCCTTTGTTCTTCGAGTGGAGTGGACGCTTTGAGGTATCGTATCGTGCCTTATCTTATCTATGTAGATTTCCTTTGCCTAATTGTCTTTGTTTGTTGCCTCATACCTTGTTCCTAATCCGATCCCTGCATAGGTAGGAGAATTTTGCAGCCACCGAGGCTAACCGTACCCACGACCCTAGACGAGCCTGATGTCCATGCTCAGCTAGCAGCTCCGGAGGAATCACCATCTTTATCTATCCGGCAGGATGATAGACGTACTTCGTGGAAATCTGGACCTATCATGTGAGTAAATTATGTGTTACCTGTTTATTTAACTTTTTATAAATTTTCCAATTATTATATAAATGGTGCATTGTGACGTCATTGGTAGTTGGCAACGCGGAATCTGTAATAAGGTTGCCGTTGCTATCCGCCAGAGGCGTAGCCCGCTTTTCTCATTGCGCTTGTGCGATGTATTTATGAACTCTTAAACTGTATTACCGACTTTGTAACTGTATTTATCGACGTAGTTCGTAAACTGTTTTATCGACTCTTTAAGTGTAAGAACTATCACCAATTAAATCATAATAACATATATATATATATATATATATATATATATATATATAAGTATAAAGTCAAAAATAAGTCAAAAATGGTGGACCTGAGAATACGTTTGAGCATAGGCATACTTCTAAATCTGTAAACTTCTACAAGTCATCAAGGTGCCTCGTATGCGGTCGCCGTAATCACCAAACCGACAAATGTTCGTTTCAAGAATGTTTCTGCCATATTTGCAGCATCAAGGGTCATTTGGCGCCTATGTGTCCAAATAAAGCATCCAAAACATCTAAGAATCAAAACATGCAAGGACCGCGTCAATCGCAGCATTTTATAGAAATTGAGGATTATTCTTTATTTAATATAGAAAGTAACACTAATTCAATTGTTGCAGGTGTTTATAGATGATAAGGCTTTAGATTTTACAATTGACACAGGTTCTAGTCTTTCCGTTATCTCCGACCAGTTTTATCAAAGGAATTTTGCTGGTAAGAATTTAAAAACAACAAGTAAAGTTTTTAACTTATACAACGGAGATAAAATAATTCCGTTAGCCTATATGACCTGTCAAGTTCTTTATTTGAATAATAGCAAGCCAATGAATTTTTACATAATTAAAAATACTACAGGACCTCCTCTTTTAGGCCGTGATTTTTTACAAAAATTTAATTTATGCATTTTGCAAATAAATCATTTGAATATGCAAGATGATAAACTTGTAAAAAATTTAATCAAAGATCACGCGAGTGTTTTTGAACCGGGGTTAGGTTGTTTCAATAAAGGATTTATCACAATTAAATTAAAGTCACCGGATGTCTCCACAAAATATTTTAAAGCGTGTCTTTTGCCGTTTGAAATTAAAAAGAAAGTGGAAAACGAATTAGAACATTTAACCAATTCTGGTGTTTTGAAACCAGTAGATTTTAATAACTGGGGAATTCCATTGTACCTATTCTAAGGAAGGACGGTACGGTAAGGTTGTGTGGAGATTTTAAAGTTACTCTCAACCCCTATATTGAGATAGATCAATATCCTTTGCCCCATATCGAAAAACTGTTTTCGAAATTGCAAGGCGGCGAACTTTTTACTAAATTAGATATGTCAAATGCATATCAGCATGTGTGTTTGGATGAAGAATCTAAACATTTAGTCACTATTTCTACACACATGAAACTTTATCGATGCAATAGGACACACCTTTTGGAATAGCTAGTATTCCCGCTAAATTTCAAAAAATTACGCCTTACTAAGGTGTTATACATCTTACAAGAAGCAGGTTTAAAAATTTCTTTTAAAAAATGCAAATTTTTTCAAACCATTATTTCATATTTAGGTTTTAATATTGACAAAACGGGTTTACACACTTCCGAAGACAAAATTACGGTAATCGTTGACGTGTCAACACCACAGAACGTAACACAATTAAAGTCTTTCATTGGATTAATTAATTATTACGGAAAATTTGTACCCAATTTATCTACTATATTGTACCCATTATATAATTTACCACAAACACATGCAACGTGGAATTGGTCATCATGCTACGATAGTGCTTTTAAAGAAATTAAACAATTATTAATTTCTGCCAATATATTAGTGCATTTTAATCCCGAATTACCATTAAAATTACATACCGATGCTTCACACGTGGCATTGGAGCGGTAATTAGCCATATAATGAGTGATGGTGGGTTTGAAAAACCCATCGCTTTCGTGTCACATACTCTGTTGGATACAAAAAAAATATTCCCAAATCGAAAAAGAAGGATTATCAATTATTTTTGGTCTGGGTAAACTTAACCAGTATATGTATGGTAAAGAGTTTGTATTAGTAACAGACCATAAACCTTTGACTTCAATTTTTCACCCACAAAAAGGAATACCCCAATTTTCAGCAAATCGTTTGCGTCGTTGGGCTGTTATACTCTCAAATTACAATTACAAAATCGAGTTTGTTAAGTCTGGGAAAAACACGGCAGACTTCTTATCTCGATTACCGATTAATGTTAATTTGCAATCTCAGAACAAATTTGAATTAAATTTTGTTAATTCTTTTTCGAACGAGGATTTTCCATTGAATTTTGAAGTCGTTAAAAAGGCAACGTCCACAGACATGATATTATGTAAGTTTTAAATTATGTACAGTTTGGTTGGCCTAGCAAGTCACCTGCCATTCTGAAATCTTTTTACAAGATCAGGAACGAATTAAGTGTGGAATCAAATTGCTTAATATGGAATAACCGGTTAGTTATTCCTGAAAGTTTACACGAGGGGGTGCTAAATAAGTTACATTCCTCTCAAAAAAAATACCAAAGTTATATTTTAAACAATAAAAACTCAGATAAAAGTAAATTATGTGTTTTGCCTTGGCCAACTGAAGTGTGGTCACGGCTACACATTGACGTCATGGGTCCCTTTTTAAATAAGCAATTTTTGGTAGTTCTAGATGCACACTCAAAATGGATTGAAGTTTTTCCAATGACATCAATTACCACAAAATTAACAATTGAAATACTTCGCTCATTGTTCACACGATTTGGCTTATCCCGCCAACTTGTCACTGATAATGAGCCTACATTCTCATCACGAGAATTTAACAATGTTTTGCATTTTAATGACATCATTCATATTACGTCACCGCCTTTTCATCCAAGTTCTAATGGAGCTGCGGAAAATGCAGTTAAAACCATTAAAACGTGCTTAAGTGTGCGTTGGGCAAGGGCTCATCTAGTGATTTAAACAAATCTCTGAATAATTTCTTGTTACTACTACTCACATCGATGGAAGCTATATTTTCAGCTACACTAGTAAAAAAATTGTTTAAATTGGCAGGGGTCAATGAAGAACAAACATTTTCAATGTTACTAAATTTTTGAATTAATTGATTTTCCACATAAATTTTGATGTTTTATAATATTGGAATTCATTTCCACTTTGCTAGTTTTACAGTTTTGTGACAGTGATTTATCTTTACTTTGTTTTGTGGCCAGCGATATTTAATATTGAAGGTTTGTTTTGTTTAAGCAATACTGTACTTAACGATTTTTCAGATAAATTATAAACCAGAATTACTCTCTTGATCTTAGGTTTAGACACCCTCTTGTTTTTTTTTAAGGGGTTTTCCCTAGAAACCATGCAAGATTTAGGAGACATCCAAGAGACTTCCCAACTATGATATCTCATACTGGATGGCACTCTGAAACCCTCTTCAAACACTTATACCACCTGTCCCACTGAGTTAGTTGGCAACCTTTATTGACAGTACAGTCAAGGTTTTCAGTATTATACCAAAACAGAATTTTTAGCGGAATACTTTGCCAAGCTTTCTGTGGATTGGCGGCTAGATTTTCTGGTGCCAAAACTGTACGTAACAATTTTTTGTTCATATATAACACTACCAAAATGAGGAAAGTGAAGAAAAAAAATCACAACTGTAAAGTGAAAATTTACTTAAACATGACTTTTAGTGCTGCAAAATTATTAAAAGTACAAAAGACTTACCTTTTATTTATTTTTCTTGTATAGATTTATTGCAAGACTACTTGCTGAAGAAGTTTCAAGCTTGAGCACTCTGTCCTATTTTTTATTCTATCAATAAGTGTAAAAATAGCGTCACCTGTATCAGTATCCCGTTTAAACCCAAACTGACTGGGACTTATTTGTTTCAAAAATCGTAGTAATCGAACATTCAAACATTTTTTAAAAATTTTACTGAACGTATTAATTACACTTAATCTGTGATTTGTAATGTCACTGTTGCCATCAGACTTATGTATCAGGGGAACTACTGTCATCTTAAAATGTGATGGTATAACTCCAGTAGTAAAAATTTTATTTATTATGTCTTCCAGTGGTTCGAGTAAATGTAGATGGCAGTCTTTAACTAATTTTGTTGTAATGCCACTTGATACGCGTGAGCAATTGTTTTTTAAAGAGCTAATATATTAAATGATTTCATTTTGGCTTACCAGTTCAGGGAATATTGAATTTTTAAACTTCTGGGTAATTTTTTATCACTGATACTGATAACTGTGGTATTGTTTTTGCTATTTCTACACCAACATTAAGAAAATAATCGTTACAATAATTAACCATTTCATCATATGCACTATTAAAAGGGTTTCCATTATTTAATATTTGAATGACTTGACTTTTTGCATTTTCATTAGTAGCATCGGCTTGATTTGGTATGTTTTTTCATGTCGCTGCGATTTTCCTTTATTAATGTTTTATAATAATTGTTTTTTGTATTTATTATTATCCTGTTTAGTTTATTTTTATATGTTCTATAGTAATACAATAGTAGCGGATTTTTTGCTTTTAAGTGCAGTTTTTTCATTTTGTCCCTTTGCTTAATAGAAATTATTATAGTGTTTGTTATCCAAGATTTAATTTTCTTAACTAAACCTACATTTGTCTATAGGCATCATCTGGTTTTTAAACCGTAGCAAAAGTTGCAATACCAGGAAACAGAATTGAGCAGCCTCCCGATTTATAGGCTTACTCGAGCCCAGTACGCATGAGACTCACATACTTATTACTGCACTATAAAGCTAATTACAAAAGTTTTGCTTACACATTTATATATAAATGCGTGCAAATTTCATTATCTCCTTAGGAAAGCAGACATACAAAGCCATAAAATGGGAAATTATTCGCAAATGCAAGAAAGCTAAAGAACAATGGATTGATAAAGTGTAAAGAAGTACACACTAAGATGAAAATAGGAAAAACAGATGAAGCATACAAACTAATCAGAATGAATTTTAGGGATATAAAACTGTATAGCACAAATATATGGCAGGAATATTATAAAGAATTTATATGCAGGGCAGGAACTAGAAGCACTAGAACAAGAATCAGCTATTGAAAAGGACGACTTGGAATATCCTATACTTAGAGATGTGTTTGAATTAGCATTAAAGAGTCTGAAAAATAATAAGGCGTCTGGTATAAATAAGGTGCAAGCAGAAACTCTAAGCCTCTGGACAAGCAGTAACAGAACATTTCTTCCAACTTGTAAGCTATATCTACGAGACAGGCGAGATACCCATTTCAAATGTAACACCATAGTCACTATACCAAACAAGAAAGGTGCAGATCCATGTGAAAATTTTCGAACTTTAACCCATTAATACCCAGTGTTGCAAAAATGCAACACATTTAGGCTTCTTAGAAAATGATTTTTAATCACTTTTGCAATTGCTTCATTTTATTGCTTCATTCAAAGAAATGTTAGGCAGGCCTGTGTTTATACAAAGCCTTATTCAGTATTTACATACTGCTCTCCTTTATTTCAGTATCAGCTTTCATACTGTGAGAAAGTAATGTAAGTATAATCAAGCCAGTGCTTTTATGTAATCAAAGTTCAACAAATATTTTTGTACAATAGGTTCTCTGTTGGTGAGTTAGTAATAGTGTTATAAAAGGACAGTAGAAATCACTGTAACAGATAAATTTTAATTTTTATTATTTGTTGCTAATTATTTACCTTCATAATTGATTGTTGTGTTTTTTCAACCCTGGGAACAGGCAAAACTTCAATTACATTGATATTGTGTTTGTGCGTAGTTTTATAATGAAATAATTCAACTTTTTGCAGTAAAGAAATATGTCGATCAATACGTCATCATCAAGTGGTGACCCTCCTAATCATAGTTCTAAACTTTATAAAACAAGAACCAGGAAAATAATATGTATGACAAGTGAAAACACGTGTTTAGAAAAACAGCAGACCGTAATTCGTGAGTGGATCAATATTGCATACAAAACTAAAATTGTCATTTCTAAGCGATTTAGTTTAACACTTGCTGATAAATTGTTTAATACTCTGTCAACCTCAAAATGTAAATTCAACTTGGAGAATTCTGATACCAAGTCCTACAAATCACAAACCCATAAAATTATGTGTATGCTTGAAGAGGCAAGTTTTACAAAACAGTCAACTTCCATAAACTTGTATATAGCACCACCCGAATGTCATGAACTGACAGATGAAGATAATGGGGATGAAGATGTGGTAGTCACAATCGACAATCTAACTTCTCGTCAATTAGAATCAGAAGCTGAAGTTGTTTTACACGACGAAATACAAGACATACGAATTGATGAAAGTAATATCAATGCAGTTGAGAAAATGCTTACTACAGACATAAATACGGATATATTTGTATTACCTAAAACAGCAAAATTAATAGACAAGTCGCCGGTTCCAAACAAGAACAAAAATGAAACAAAAACGATTGTGAGTTGAAAAAGACATGCCAGTTACAAATCCCCTTTTATCCACTTTTCTAGAATACACTCAAACTCATTTTACTCAAAACCAATAAATCCTATAGACTTTTTTCAATTCTTTTTTACAGATTAACTTTTTGAGTATATACTAAATGAGACAAAGAAATTCCCCAACAAAAAGGATTCCATTTGGAATGGCAACTTGAAGAAATCAAAGTTTTTTTGGGATACTTTTAGTCAGTGAATATAATGTAAACCCAAGAAGTCGTATGTATGGGGAAGAAGCTGAAGACGTAAAAAATATTATAATTTCAAATAATATGACATGAAATAGTTTTGATTCTATTATCCGATTTATTCATTTCAAAGATCCCACCAATCGGCTATATAAAATTGCCCCTTATCTAGACTTTCTAAAGAAATCGTTTTTTAAGTATACGGTCTGGGATATTGAAAGTAGTACTGATGAAGCCTTGATTCCCTACTATGGAAGACATGGGATGAAGCAACATACACAAGGAAAACCAATCCGAATTGGTTATAAAAGTTGGTGTTGGAATTTGAAGTATGGATACCTGATTGATTTTAACATTTACCAAGGAGCGAAAGGATCTGCTAATTTATATCGTGAAACGTTTGGACTTGGTGGTTTGTTATACTACAATTTTGTGACAAGCCTCCATACACATCAAATGGACAATATTTGCCACACAGAATATACGCCGATAATTTTTACAATTTAGATCTTTTAGATCGTATGACACAGATGGGCGTTGACCTTACTGGTACAATTAGATCAAATCGTTTGCAGAAATGTCCTGTAAAAGATCTAAAAAAAAATAAGCGTGGAACACATCACTGTGTGTTTGATAAAAAAAAATGGTTAATTGATTTGCAGGTGAAATGATAATTCTGCTGTAACCTTGGTATCTAACTGCGATACTGTACTACCTCTTTCTTCTGCCAAAAGTACTCCTATGCAGAAACAAAAAATAACAGTGGATCAACAGAATTTAATTAAACATTATAATGAGAACATGGGAGGAACAGATCGCATGAATCAAAATGTAGCATACTACAGAACTTCGGTGAGGTCAAAAAGGCCAATAGTTATTTGGAGACTTGACGTTGCTTTTAACAAATGGTTTCTGCATAAAACAATGTGCCAGCACTTGAAAGACCAAACCCAATTGGTTTTGCTCCAATTCCGGAGATCTATAGCAATAAGTCTATTATCACTTGGAACACCAAAAAAAAGACTAGGTATATAAATCTTTTATACAGTTTGGAATTATGTTTCATGTTTTGTAAATTTAGGTCCCTCTACACTCACTCCAACCAGAGTTGTTCCAGAGAAAAGATATGGTAATAAAGGGTATCTTATAACATCCCAGGAAAAAGAACTCGTGCACTTTGCAGATCAACAACAATAAAAAAAATGTATAAAATGTAATGTAGCGTTACACGATAAATGTTTTATTCCATTTCATGTAAACACAAAATAGTAAAACTCTGTTGATAATTATGAAGAGGTTTATTAGTAAATATAATCCTGATTGGTAATGTATGTATAGTGTTTCATTTTCGCAACACCATTTTTTTCAAATATGCAAATATATGAAAATTTTGTTTTCTATTTTTTCTTTGAAGTAAGCAGTAAAATGAGTCACTATTTTAGGTTTCTATCAACAAAAAAAAGTTTTGGCATTAATGGGTTAAGTTTGACAGTGCACGTGTCAAAAATATTATCTAGAATTGTACAAAGGCAGATGGAACCACGTGCTGAAGAAATATTAGAAGATCAATTTGGATTTAGGTGAAACAGGAACACGGGAGATCTTTTTAGCTTTAAGAGTTATAATAGAGAAAACAATAGAAAAAGAAGAAAGTGTGTAAATAAGGTTTGTAGATTTGGAAAAAGCATTTGACATGCAAAATGGAAGAAAATGTTCTAAAGACTCAAAAAGATTGGAATGAGTTATAGCGATAGTTGAATAGTACATAGCTTATACAAAAAGTGAATAGCTATAATAGAATTAAAGCAGGGATGTAGAGACTTAAATATTAAAAAAGAGGTAAGAGAGGTATGTGCCATATATCCCCGTTAATTTGTAACTTGTATATCGAAGAGGCAATGAATACTGTCAAATGCAGCAGGAAGACATTTGAAATTATTATGCAGGGACAAACGATTGATATGCTTAGATTTGCAGATGATATAGCGGTAATAACATCTGGCAAAGAACTAGAAGTGGCTCAATGAAATGAAAACAATTCCAACATAGAGATATGAAAATCAACAAAAATAAAACAAAAGTACTAGTATGTAAAAAAAGGGGGTAAATAAGTCAAAAACCAGAATTCAAATAGGAAACGGGAACTTACAAGAGGTTAAGATTTTTGCTACGTAGGAACTCAAATAACACAAGAGGGGAAGAGTACAAAAGGTATAAAACAAAGATTAGTCCAAAACCATGCTGCATTTAACAAGAAAAATGAACTACTATGTTTAAAGACAACAAACATACATACAAACAAGGAAAAGATTGCTAACAACATGTATGGAGTACAGTACTGTATAGCTGTGAAACGTTGACAGTTGAAGAAGCAGACAGGAAAAGGGCAGATTGCCTTTGGAATGTGGTGCTACAGTCGTATAATGAAGATATCATGGGCAGACAAAGTTACGCACAAAGAGGTTCTCGAAATGATAGGGTAAGAAAGAAGTATGTGAAAAACAGTAAAAAATATGAGAGTATGATAGGCCATATACTAAGGCGCGAAGGAATAGTGCGGAATATATTAGAAGCAGAGAGGAAAAAAGAAAAGTAGAGGTAGATCTAGGTTCGACTATTACACACAGATAGTCAAAGATTTAGGATGTGGAAATTTCAGGCAAATGTGTATGCTAGCTGAGAAAGAAATCAATGGAGGTACGCATCCAGTCAGTTCCAAGATGGAAAACTTAATGATGAAAAAATAACTGTGCTTAAATCTGATGATTATTATAAGCAACTACAGGTATTGATTTTGCAATATTCTCAACTAATGTTAATTGTGTGAAACGATTTATTGGAAAGTATTAATTCGGCAAATGTGATAAGTGTTTGGAGGATCTTGGTAGCCACAGGCTGCTTAACCTCCTTCACATACCTAACATGTGATTTTCCAATGCTCCACCCGAAGATACTACATTGTCCAGGAAGCGAGTTTTTTTACCGGAAAAATTTGAAATTTTGCCGAACCCTTGCTGTTTCAAGCTAGGGAGGGATCTTTAACGTGCATGAGAACACTCACACACAGGACCTCCATTTTACTTCTCATCCGAATGAGGGTGTATTTTTGCGAAAAATGCTCACCTCACATTTTTCAAGTGGACCGTGTCGAAATTCGACCCCAGAACCTTGGGCGTAATAGTCACACACATACCAACTACACCACGGAGTCACCAACTCCTTCACATATCACTTAATCTCGGCATATAATTAGGAAACAACAGAAGGGGAACCCAGCTGTATCTAGGCTGTGTGGGAATTTCACGGAACTGTGTAGGCTAGCTCAGAATATAAATAAGTGGAGCTACGCGTCCAACCAGTTTCGAGACGGAAACCTAATGATGAAAAAATAAGCACACACAGATCTGATGATTATTATAAACAACTACAGTTGTTGGTCGTGAAATATCTGCAACTAATGTTGATTGTGTGAAAGGATATATTGAAAATTAAATTAAATTAAATCGGCAAATGTTCAAGTGCTGGAGGAACTTGACAGCCACAAGCTGCTTACCTCCCTTCACAACCTAACATTTGATTTTTTAGAAGGGGCACTATACTGTATCTAACAAGAAAGAGTAGCTGCTATGTTCGAAGGCAACAAACAGAAACAAGGAAAAAATTCTTGAAAGCATGTGTGGAGCACAGCGCTGTACTGTACGGCTATGAAATGAGGACAATAGGAGAAAGACAGAAAAAAGGTAAAAGCCTTTTGGAATATGATGCTTCAGATGTATGATGATGTGAGAATGGACAGACAAAGTTCAGAACAAAAAGGATCTAGATATAGTAGAAAAGTAAGATATATACTCCCTATGTGTTTGTTGTGGTTTGTTAACTACTCTTTTTAATCTTTCTTGAGAATAAAACCACTTATATTTGTTAAAATGATCTTTATTTACATTTCGATCCATGACCTAGGATCGTTGTCAAAATAATAAAAAAATTTAAGTTTGACATTTATGACACAAATTGAAGGTGACTTTGATTTATTAAGTTTTGATTTGAATACATTAGGTAAAATTTTTAAAGTTTAGAAGAATGAGTACTTTCAATTTATGTTGCATCCGGGGAACGGCTTTTTAGGTAGCCAATACGCTTAACGTGAAATCAACTGATTAATTTTTATATAGTCAAATTTCATATAAATTCGATAACTTGATGATTGGGACATTTTTTAACATGTTTCTATTTATACGGTTAAGGGAGTGGTTATTAAAGAAGTGTGTAATTACGATACCGTAAGGCTTAAGCAGCCGGGGACTGCTAATATGCCTATTGTTATGTAATTAGTTGTTGTATGTATAAATAGAAATCATGTATGTAGGCTGTATTTCATGTTAATATCGCAAGGAAAACCCAGGAAAAACTTGCAGTGCTACCTAGATATAGTGGGAGCATTTGGTTTTCATTTGTAATTTCTTTTGTTATTTCTTTTAGTAATGGAAACCATTGGTTTACTAAAAGTTACAGATTCGTTTGCTACGCAGTTATTTTTATGTAGGTTTATATAAGCGGCTTCTTTGATTTTGCGTTTTTGGTGGTTTTCTTCTGTCAATAATTTTTGCGTCTTCTCATTCTATTTTATGACTGAAGTCCCATGTGCATGTTAGCAAATCATGGATTTTTCAAATTTTCTATTTTTGATATATGATTTATGTTCTTTTAATCTAACTTCAAATGGTCTGGAACTTTTCTCTATGTAAAACTTGATATATTCGCACAGTATTTTGTATATGCAGTTTTTTGAACTTTGTATTGCGTTTTTGGGTTTTGTTTTTGTTAGTTGTGTTCTTAGTGTGTTGTTGGTTCTAAATACTGTTTTGATTTTAAATTTGTTTCCTATTCTTTGGATTTTTCAGAGAATCCCTTATGTATGGTATTGAGAGCATTTTTTTGTGTATCGTTTCAGTTTTCTTCTTTTTTATTTTTTGGGACTTTATTCATTTCTTTTTCTATTATTCTTTTACGATACTTGTTTATTAGTGTACATTTGATTAGAACTTTCTATTTCTTTAAATTTCTTCGTTTGATGATATTAATTTTGCTCTATCATACATGGTTTTGATAATTCCTCGTTTGATACAGTGTGGGTGGTTTGAATCGAAGTTTAAGTATCTGTTTGTGTGTGTTGGTTTTCTGTATACTGATGTATTAATTGTTGCACCATTTTTGCTAAACTAGAATATCTAAAAATGTAAGTTGTCCTTTGTTGCTCTAATTCATAAGTGAATTTAATAGTTGGTTCTATTTTGCTAATTGAATCTACGAAGTTTTTAATCAGTTCTGTATTATGAGGCCAAATAGCATAGACATCATCTACGTATCTCCGCCAGATTGGTGGTTTCAATTCTTGTGTGAATATTGCATCTTTTTCGAATTCCTCCATGAATATATTAATAAAAATTGACGATAGTGGACTTGCCATTGCCATTCCGAAGCTCTGTTTGTAGAATTGGTCATTTATTTGAAAATATGTGGTATTGACGCATAAACCAAGTAATTCCATAATTGATATACTTAGTTTTGTTCTTTCGTTAAGGTTGTAATCTTTTCCTAGTTTGTTTTTTATAATATTAAGCGTTTTGTTTACAGGAACATTTCTGAGGAGATTTACTACATCAAAACTTACCATTGTGTGTATATTTTCAATTTTTCTAAAAAGTGTGTTTCTTTTTTATGAAACAGTCCGTCTTGCCTGCTAATGTATTTATAATTTGTAGGAGAAATTTTGCTAAATGCAGGAAGAATTTGGAATTACTATGCAGGGACAAAAGATAGATATGCTTAGATTTGCAGATGATATAGCGGTATGAGCATCTAGCAAAGAAGAGTTAGAAGCTGCTCTTAATGAAATGGAAACAGTTCTAACAGAAAGATATGGTATGAAAATTAACAAAAATAAAATATGTATGCAAAAGAGAGGAAAATAAATCAAAAACAAGAATACAAATAGGTAACGAGAACTTACAAGAGGTTAAGCATTTCTGCTACCTAGGAAGTCAAATAATGCAAGATGGAAAAAGCACAAACGATCTAAAACAAAGATTAGCCCAAGGTCGTGCTACATTTAACAAGAAAATGCAACTACTGTGTTCAAAGCCTGGACAGTAGGAAAAGCAGACAAGAAATGTGGTGCTACAGACGTATGATGAAGATACCATGGACAGACAAAGTTAAAAACAAAGAGGTACTACAAATGGTAGGGGAAGAAAGAAATATGTGAAAAAAGTTTCAAAATAGGAGAGATAGGATGATAGGCCACATACTAAGACATGAGGGAATAGTGCGGAATGTATTAAAAGCAGAGATAGGAAAAAAAGAGAAGTAGATGTAGACCTAGGTTAGACTACTGCACACAGATGGTGAAAGATGTAGGCTGTGAGAATTTCAGGGAAATGTGTAGGCTAGCTCAGAATAGAAATCAATGGAGGTATGCTTCCAACCAGTCGCAAGATGGAAAAACTAATGACGAAAATAATAACTGTACTTAAACATGGTGATTATTATAAACAACTACAGATATTGGTTTTGCAATACTCTCAACTAATGTTAATTGTGCAAAAGGATTTACTGGAAAACTATTAATACGGCAAATGTCTAAGTGTTGGGGTTCATTGGCAGCCACAGGCTGCTTAACCCCATTCACATACCACTAAATCTCGGTGAAATAGCGCATATAATTAGAAAACAATAGAAGGGAATCGAGCTGTATTTAGGCTGCTGTGAGAATTGCAGGGAACTATGTAGGCTAGCTCAGAACGTAAATAAGCTAAGGTACAAGTCCAACCAGTAAAACCCAATGACGAAAAAATATGTGCTCTTAAATCTGACGATTAGTATAAACAACTACAGGTGTTGGTTGTAAAATATTTTCAACTAATGTTGATTGTGCGAAAGGATAAATTGGAAAAACTATTAATTCGATAAATAGGTTCAAGTGCTGGAGGAACTTGGCAACCAAAGGCTGTTTACCCCATTCACATACCACTGAATATCGGGGAAATAGGGTATATAACTGTAAAACAATAGAAGGTGAACAAACAGCATCAAACAAGAACGAACAGCAGCAATGTTCAAAAACAACGAACATAGATAGAAGAAGAAAACTTGTTCAAAGCATAGTGAGGAGCACAGCATAGTACATCTATGAAATAGGGGCAGTAGGAAAAGCAGACAGAAAAAGATAGAATGTTGCGCTGCAATGTATGAGGATGGTAGCACGGACAGACAAAGTTAATAACAAATAGGTTGTAAAAATAGTAGAGGAATAAAGATATCTGTGGAAAACGAAGAAAGTAGGAGAAATAGAAGGACAGGATACGTTCTAAGGCATTTCTGGGGAATAGTGCGGGATATATTACAAGCAGAGATAGGAAAATATAGGTAGAGGTAGACCGAGATCAGACTTTCGCACACAGATAGTGATAGATGAAGACTGTGCAAAGTTCAGGGAAATGTGTAGGTTGGTTCAGACTAGGAAACAATGAGGGTATGCATCCAACCAGTTCTAGGACTGAAGACAATGATGATGATCAAATTTTATTCTGAATCTTTTTGGTATTAGTTCGTTGTTTCTGCATTTTATTCGGAACATGAGTGAATTTTTGGAATGAGATAGCTTCAGGTTTAGATTGTCCAAGAGACTATAACAAATACAAATTTCAGGCCCATACCTGTAAGTAAGATATATGTGGGGAAAAAAAGAGAGCAGGACTAGGGCACGTTCTAATGTAGGCTGTGAAAATTTCAGAAAATGTATAGGTTAACTCAGAATAGAAAACAATGGACATATGCGTCTAACCAGTTCCAGGACTGAAGACCTAATGACGATAAAATCTATATAAGAAGGAAAAATTATTGAAATTTTTCCTACCTTTTTAATAATTTTGCAGCACCCAAAGTCAAGTTAATTTTCACCTAATGGTAGTGAATTCTTTTCTTCATTTTTACAGTATATACGTAATATGTAAGGACAATAATCTAAAACACGCCATTCCGATCAATTTGGTTCTTATTTTATCTTGATTTTTTAAAATTAACGGAATTAAGTACATTTGCACAAAACTAGTTTTCAGCCGAAAAACCATTCCAAAGCAATGGCCACCAAAAAGAAGTATGAAGCTAATATTTTTATAACTTGTGTTGTATTCACCTAGTATTTGGAGAGTAAATAGTAAAAATTTAAGAAAATTAAAAATGTTAGAACATGGTCTAGGTAAAATTTTCATGTTCTAATTTTATACAGACATGCAGTTACAATCAAGCTATAAAACATTCTGTGTACCAATTCATGCACTATACTTATTATAACAGGTGAAAATACAAATAATTATTTATAAAACAAAAATTACCAAATCAAAAACAATTTTTTTACGGCACAAAAATCAAAGTGAAAACATAAAGGTTTAAAGTCCTGCTACGACATCCAACAATTTATTTCCTGTAAAAATTAAACTTCAGGATGACACGATATTTATTTCAGTTGTCATTCATTAATATGGTTTTAGTATTGCTGTTACCCAGGAACAACAAGCTAAATATTGCAATTATTTCATAATTATTTATGACCTTACAACATTATCTATAAATAATACAAATTTGTAATTTAGTTTCGACTCCGGATGGTTAGGTGGTTTTGCAGAATTTTTTAATTTAATACATGTTCGTAAAACCTCACTGAAACGTTAGTACATTATAGGCAAGTGTTTACTACAAGTAATACTGTAATCAATGTCTATTGATATGTCTTGAATACAGAAATGTTTTATTTTTTGCAGGTTTTAAAATATATCAAAAAATCAAGTAAATACCTCCTTTGGAAACGTCTTTTTATTTCACATATTTATTTAATAAATGATTACATACCTGAACTATCCGTAGCGCCAATAATTTTTTCGGGTTCTAAACCTCGATCAAAACCAAGTGTTTTCTTTTCTTCTTTCTTCTTTTTGGGCTCAGTTGCAGGTGTGGCTACAGCTATAACAGCCTTTTATAACAAATACAAAATTAACTTTATTAATATACATATGGCTTTGCGTTTCTTCTCTGTTGCTAGGGTTTTTTCCTCCTCTTCTTTACGGGTACGATTTGCTTCAAATTCTTGAATTAATCCTGGACAATCTAAATTTTCTTCAGGTTCCCAGGTATTGTCTTTATCATCGTAACCATTCCATTTCAAAAAATATTCAACAATGCCAGAAATAGGGTTCTTACGCTTATCTAAGATTTTTTCAACGGTGAATTCTTCTACCTCTTCAGTTTCGCCTGTTGCGGAAGTACCTCCTTTTTTTCCGGTCTTTGATGAAGCCATTTCACCTTAAATTGTACATCAATATATTCCTACACATACAAGTTCGACACTCCCGTTGCCATTTAAATTAGGTTCATGTCAAACAATGAAATTAACGAACGTTCAACAGTCGATCAAAGCAGTAATTTAACAAACTTTATGCATAAAAGACAATAATACAACTTACCTAAATAATTATCGAAGAAGGGAATACTAATTAGTGTGATAAAACAATAATAACGTTATAGTTATTAAAAATACTAAAGAAGACCCGCCAACAACTCACAACTCGCCGAGGAAGATTCAAAATGGCTGCACAAATCACTAAGAAGCGTCGTAGCTGGGAACATTTCATGTTTTGGCGGGATTGTAGTGAACCTATAAAATCAATTCCTAGAATCAGTAAGCAGGTTAAACATTGCAAACATAAAATGCATTGTGGTAATTGAATTCCGGGATATTGGTTTGTAGATTTACTAGACTAATTGCCGTGAGCCAATCAAATTGCATAAATACACAGAAGCATGGAAGTCAAATACAAAATCCTTTCATAAATATTAATGATCGTATCCTTCGTATGAATATAAGCTAGACTTAAGATTTAAGCGTAGTTTACACGTTTCTTTTATATACACCAAATTGAAAATGTGATTCAAGTTTGCCTAAAATTCGCAATAGAATAGTGAAGCTTAAATTGCTAGGCTCGATTTATTAATAAATTTAAACATCACATTTTGGATTGTTTTTACAAAGTTGAGGTATTTTGTATTTACTTATTTATTTTGTTTTCAATGACGTATATAAAAGATGAAATATATTTGACGAATGAGATGGTGTACTAGTCATATTTCAGTTAAGGTTTAACAGTAAAGTTTACGTTAGGGCTATTGATATAAAAAACCCGATTGATTTAAACCGCTTCACACATTTAAATTAAACAAATCAAAAGCGAAGTAAGTATTAAAAATGTTAGAAGTACGTTAGAATCTTGACATCGATTTGTAAAAACTAGTACAAGAGCGCGTTAAACTTTAGACCAATCAATTGTCGGAGTCTTTCTTTTTTAAACATACCATCAGCTTTTTTTTACTCTTTAATAAGTACGCATACTTATTTGCAATTACGTTTGTTAAATGCGACTTTTCGGAATTTTGTAAATTAAGCACCATGACTTTGTTTATTCAATGTTCTTAAAAAACGTTTTTCAAAAATTAAGGCTTTGTATAAAAATTGATAATGTACTACTAACCTAACCTTATAATTTGTTAATTTAGGACTAAAGTTCAAACCTTATATTGCAAAGTTGCTAAATTAATTTAACGCTTAATTAAGTTCTACCTCTACTTTTAAAGACAAACAGTAGCAAACCTCAAATTTGGCTTAACATTTTAAACTCTTTTAAATACGGTTAACTTAAACTAAATATAGATAACATAACCATACGTCTAGGTAATTAACTTTAAAGCTTTATGTTACTAAATGAAAAAATTAATATATTTAAACAAAACCTTAAAGTGTAATTTAAAATTAAAGATGAAAGTTACAGTCTTACGTGAATAAATAATTGAACAAATGAGAAATTCTAAGCAGTTTGCAAGTACATATTATTTATGTTTAGAAGATTCTCTCTTAAATTATTGGAAAAATTGGCTCAAAAACATCTTATCATAGAAGGTTTATATGGTTTTGACACACGGCTGTGCTTGTAACATTCGCCAATATAACGCCAGATTTATTATTGAATGTTTGTCAGAGTATAACAGTGCGCCTTTTAATAAAATATTCAAACACATAACATAACTTAAATGAAAATAAATATGGATAGCAACACATATGAATATAACTTCTGTTACACACGAATTAGTAATTGCTAAGAATGGAATTGCCTTGCGTGCATTTATTCTTATACAAATTGCATCGATGGTTAAGAAGCTAAGCCATTAGACTCGTACATATCACAACACAAATTATACAATTAAGATTCAGTTCTTAACTAACCACTAACTTAATCTACAAGTATTCCTTTTTTTACAGATAAATACAACGCTGTATATTTGATTTGAAAAACAAAATTTAGAACCCTTTTTCGAAAATTAGTGTAGTAGAGAGGTTGATTTATAAAGTATTGATAGTGATGACCTCAAGCCGCTAAGGTAAGAAGCCATTTAAACCCAACCCAACAGTAAGAATAAAAATGCATGTCTTGAATTAATCCTCTGTGACCATAGTACCAATTTAGTTAAAAATTTACACAAAACAATTAAATAAATACAGTGGTCATTGTGCCAAATTCTACAAGTATTCCTTTTTTTACAGCTAAACATAACACTAAATTTGATTCGAATAAGAAAATTTAGAATTCTTTTTCAAAAATTAGTGTAGTGAGTATGCTAATTTATAAAGTAATGGTAGTGGTCATTTCAAGCAGCTAAGGTAAGAGGCCGTTTAAACACCATCCAACAGTAGGAATAAAAATGCATGCCTGGAAATAATACTCTGTGACCGCAGTATCAATTTTAGTTAAAACTCTACACAGAACAATTAAATAGGTACAGTGCTCATTGTGCACAAAATTTCCCTACAATTAAACGACAAAGAATACAAATTGAAGGCGACCTTAATTTAACTTCTACCAAAAGTATTATTAAATCCCGATAAGATCATCTAAATTAATTGATTTAAGTAGTAAAAGAGTAGTTTATAATTTCAAGTGTGTACGTGTGTGCGCTTGTGTGTATGTGTGTGTGTGTGTGTGTGTGTGTGTGTGTGTGTGCGCGTGTGTGTATTTATAAAATATCGGTACAGAGCATGCAATTTAAATTGTATTCAACATTTAATGTGCATCAAATTAAGTATGTATACTACCAGTTCTTATATCATGTGAAAGAGAAGGGCATGTGCAACCTGATGATTGAAAAGAATCATAAAATTATTTTTTCTAATTATTATACTTAAATAAAATATGTTATTGATTATGTTGCTTAACTAAATATTAGTATAAGAAACTGTATTTTAAGCAACAAATATACGAATTTTTAAGAATAAAAATTAAACTTGACGTCTATACTTTTCGTTCTATTGTTTTACTTATAACTTCAAACACGACAGGTACTTGGTTTAACATTTTTTTTAATTTTTGGTTATAATACTCCACGTGCTATATCTAGATCATGTTCACTTAGTTCGTAACTTGAGTATAACAAGTACTTTTTATTTTTATCTAGTAGCGCTATATAGATTCTGAATTTAGTGTCAATTTAGTACACTTCATGTAGAGCAAAAATTTATATTTATATATCAATACCAAGTACGCCCGATTTTTATTTCGTATTTAATTTAATTTTAAAGTTTAATCTTATTTATAACGGAGTTGAAGATTGTTATTTGCTAGTTCGTTTACAGCTGAATTTATATGGTACGGATTATAAAAAGTAGAAACGTTAATATCTTACCCTTTGATTCTGATCACTGACAAATGAAAATACACATTTTACGAAGTGAACGAAGAAGTTTGATGCAGAGATGAATGATGGCACTAGATATGGTACCTATTATAAAAAGAAATTTATAAATTTCCCATTTTATCTCTTCTTCTATGTTGTTGTCATACTCACGTGAAATGTCAATTTCTATTTTCTGTTCTTAAAAATCGTAGCGTATAAAATAAGTGTTTTTTTTCTTAAAATTTCTCTGTGTTAAGCTAGCCCTGTAATATTCAACTTTCATTCCATTACAGTTACAATTGGGTTTAGAATTATATTCGAACAATAAATTATGCATTAGCGTTTAATGATTTTGCTATTTGGTAGATATTAGAAATTGGAAATTTTATCAATATTTTGTTGATCTTATTTCTAGCTTCCAGCTTCATTAATCAGTATTATTGTATGAACTGTAAAGTACAGTAGCGGAGTTGCACAACACAAGAAAACTGTTTCTTCTGCTGGTTTGTTAGCTTGGTATATGTTATAAAACTGAAGTGTGTTCAGATTCACGATCCAACTCACAAAGAGTGTACACCAACCGTTGATATTTATGTTCGGGTAAACACTCTTTTTGTTCAAATTGATTTGAATAACACGTCCAACAAACAACTTTTTATCTAAGTAAAGTCTTGGATAAAAATTGTCTTGCATGTGCAATGCGGTAAAAGTTTATTTATGCAGATTTTGTAAACCGTATTGTTTAAACTCTATATTATTATGAAAAAGTTCATGAACAAATATCTATAAAATTTATTCTGCAATTACTACCACTTGTCAGTAATTGATCTAATTTACATGCTGGATTTTCCCGTGGTGAATGTTATTAATTATTATACCTTTGTATTTTAATTTATGAAACAGTCAAATGATTCTGTCACCTTCAACATCATTATTAGATTTAGAATTATACAACACGTTTACATTAACACATCAAAACTTGATATGCACCCACAACCTTATCAACATTATTTTTGAATTAAAATGATACATCGAGCGTTCAAATTCGTGTTTACCCCATTAAACCATCCGACTCCTATTTACGGGACGTTATGGATTTACCGTGCGCACAGAGCATCTCTGTATTTTTGCGACTACACCGAACACGCTGGTATGTAAATGTGCATTATAATGGTGTTTAGGGGGAAACAGTTGGCAATAAAATAAGCTATAAGCGCTGTCATTCAACTTGTCATAAATTTATATGTTTGGGCTTTATTCAAAAAGTTCGAATTTTGTGTATTTTGTGTCAGTGGCCTAGGTTTCAGCATCTATATCGCCTTAAAATGCCTGGTCAAAGTGATATGTCAGCCTCACAAAGGCTTACTAACGATGATTTCCGTAAATTATTGATGACGCCTAGATCAACACCTTCTAGTGCTCCAACAGTTGGTTCTATAAGGGAGGCCATAAACAACCCCTCTCTTATGCCCCCGCCTAAAGAGGATCCAAATGAAGCTAGGCGCAAGAAGAAAAGCTTCTATGCCAAGTTAAAAAAGCAAGAGGATAATAAATTAGCTGAACTTGCAGAAAAATATAGGGATCGTGCTAGCGAAAGGCGAAATGGAGCTAATCCAGACTACCAAAACATAGACCCCATGAATGCTGCACAAGCTTATAGAGCAGTGGCTCCTGACTTAAAATCTGGATTTGATGCTGCTGAACGTCGAAAACAAATGATTCAAGAGTCTAAGTACCTTGGTGGTGATATGGAACATACACACTTGGTGAAGGGTTTGGATTATGCTTTATTACAAAAGGTTCGTGCAGAAATTCTTCAAAAGGAAGCCGAACAAGAAATTGAAATGGAACGAATAGCTGCTAAACCTATAGAAGAAGAAAAAAAAGATGAACCGGTAAATAACAAGAAAGAAGATGAAGAAATGCAATTTAAGACAAAAATTGGCAAATCTATTCACCGGACTATTTGTACTTTGAAATCACGTCATATTGAAAGAAACGAATTGTTCACATTTGGACGAATGGCTTATGTAATTGATTTAGGTAATAAAAATGTTTTCATTATAAGTATTGTTTAATGTTGTTGGTCTGTAGAAGGCGAATCGGAGTCTGACATCCCAACAACTTTAATTCGTTCAAAGGCAGATTATCCTACATTTGAATCCACGACCACACTTACAACCAATGATATCGTTATTAATAAATTGACTCAAATATTGAGTTACCTTCGACAAGGTATGTTGTAAAATTTATATGTTGCATATTTAAGGGAACAGCAGGTTTATTTGCATAAGATATTTTTAACAAAAGTTTGTCAGTTGAACCTGTTTTAAATAATTTTCAAAACAGCATCATTTTAATACTAATATTCCAGAAATTTTCATATCAAATGTCTTGTGTCTATAAGGAATTTAAGAAAATGCGGGTGATGCATCTATGTACTTTTTTCGTGTTATAAATTTTTAGTAGTCAGTGTTCGAATAGTATCCTTGACTAATAATACAGCTGGTTAATTAATTATCACACAATTGAAAACGATCAACTTACTGTTGTACATGGTGTTTTTCTGGTAGTATTAGTGTAGTAATAAAATTAATCACATGTGGCCTTGGATAGGTAACATCTGCAAACCTTTTTTTCATCAGTTTTTGTTCTGGTTCAATTAAAAAAATAGTTTAATATTTGTGTGTGGTTTTTATTCTGGCGAAATAATGGTTTTGGTTCAGTTTCGAGTAGTTTATCCTTAATTCTTTTCTTTGTATTAAAAATGTATCTCCTATCATAATTTAGAATATTCTAGTCCTTCTTTTGTAATAAGCATAACTATAGGAATTAATACAATGATATAATATAAATAATAATAGTTAAATGAAGATATAAGTTTTTGGCGGTAATATAGTTTATTTATTTAGACACGGGATGTCTCAAAAATGGAAGTCCATTCTTCATAAGGCTATTTCCAGTATAATATGAAATCGACTACAGAAAAAGGATTAGACCTTTCATTTAAAAGTTATTTAAGTTTCAAGTAAAAGAGATTTATTAAGGTACATGTTAGAAATAACAGTTTTATTGACCAATTAAAACAGGAATCAAGTGAGTTAGCCATAAAAATTGTTTAAAATTTTGACTCATTACATCTATGCAGGCCTGAGCTCTTTTACAAATATTGTTATTGATGTACATTTTTGCCCTGTAGAGCTAGACCCCCATCTTGCAAAATTAAAAAATCTAGTAGCACATATTAATGAGCTATTTTTGAGGTTCCATATTCAGCCAATAAAGATTTTTGAGCTCGTCGTACTGAGTATGAATTTAATTTTTCTTGTGGGAGGCTAAGCCGACGTGGACACCCCCCCATTTAATAATCGGAATATTGAATCAATCATTGTGGCAGAATTAGGAGCTAGTTAAGAGCCTTTAAAGTGACATAGTTTCGTTTTTTGAGCTCACACCCGTAACCCTCAAACAACCCCTTAATTGACGTGAACCGAGAGAAATATTTAAAAAAATAAATATACATCGTATTGGGTATGTAGCATAAAACATTCCAAAAATGGACTCTTAAAAATATGCCATTTTTAATTATTGCGCAGCCACCCTTTACAAGAAAGCTACTCCACATATCTCCGATACAAGAGAGAACTGTACTTAAATCGAAGGACAGCAATCGTTTTGCAACTAAATATTGTTAATCGATTTATGAGCTCGCAAAATTTATGCATTTGGGTTGAGTCGTAATTTTTTTATTATATTTCTCTTATATAACAACAATGTGTATCACAATTATGAAATAATATAAACTTAAATATTATTAAAATTTGTTTTTTGGTAAACAAAACAACGCAACTCAATACCTTTTTTATATCTTGCAAACTACTATCTAATGAAATAGGATAAATTAATTGCTTACATCTTTATTTAATGTATTTTGACTATATTTCGTTTACTTTTAAATTTATGACATCAAAGGATATTAGGCGACGTCGATGCGTGTGTTTTTTTCGGACTCGCGCCTCGTCTTTGTAGCATGGCGTCTCAGCGCAGGCGGCGCAACACTACAAAGATGTACCGAATACACCGCGTGATTGACCAGTGCCGCAGACACTCCGAGTTTGATGGAATATTTTGATCTATCCCTATATAAAATGGATTTCCACAGTCTCAGGGATCAGTTGATTGAAAACTTATTTTGAGAAAAGTTATATCTGAGTCTTACATTTCATTTCGTAAGAATCCCAGTAAAAGTACAATTGTTCATTACGTTATGGGACCTCAACGGGGAAGACCATGTGTATTGAACGAAGAAGTCATCAGTCGTACTATTTCCCGGTATGCGCAAGAAATTGTAACAAGCCAAGGTAAAATTGTATCCAAGCATAACGAGATATGGACAACTATTTCCAAAGAAATAGAGCAAATGCAACCACATGCTCTATATACTCTCGTTGTAAATAATCGCTATAATATCAAAAGCACCCTGCTTGATCAGGCAATCGGATGAAGATTTCTTGACAATTAGTTCTCCAGATGTTAGTATTACTAATTCATCAAGAACAACTTTGCTTTCATCTTATGAAGAACCGAAATATAGTACAGTAAACGTTGTATTTGATAAAACTGAATTCGACGATCTTATAGAGACGAAACAGTATACAAGAACGGAGAAGGGAAAGCACAAGTTACCTTTTAGACAATATCAAGTATTACAGGCAGGAAAATGACAAGATGCTATTATAACAAAATTATGGGAATCATATAAATTGCAATGTGGATACCAATTCAAAAGAAATAAAATTTTCAATAATACTTTAACAATTTGCGGAAAATGTAATTGTGGTAGCACTATAAATGGAATTGTGAACAATATTACAAACAGCGTATCTATTATAATTAAATGTAAGATAACAAAACTAAATGTAAGATAACAAAACAAGCTACAATTTAAAGATGGCAGTTTTCACCTAAAAGTTATAAAGGTTTTTGAAAATAAAAAGGCAAGAAATTCTATAGTAATTGTTGAGACAGATCCAGATACACACAATCTCTTGCTGAAGATGGGTAAAGCTGCAATCGGCTGGTCGATGGGAAGTGTTTATAATCATATACATGTTGTACAATGCTTTAAATGCTTGAAATTCAATCACGTCACTCAAGATTGCAAATCTGAAATTACATGCTCATTGTGCTCTGAAAATCATAATTACAAAAATTGTACATCTAGCCTTCGCAAATGCTCAAACTGTGCCTATGCTAAATCTAAGCTAAACATGGACATTGACGATAAGCATTCCGCTGTAGACAGAGATTGCCCATGTTACCTACAAGCTCTGAAGAAGGAAACTGCAAAGATAGAACACAATTCTCAAATATAGCAATCAATCCACAATAAAACACAATCTTGTCAGCCTCTTCGTTTGTGTCTTATAAATATAAGGTCCATTATCCCTTGCTTTGATGAGTTTGTTGCATTCCTTTCATTGCACGACTTGGAGATAATCGGCATAACTGAAACTTGGCTTTCACCAGACTTCCCGTCAGACCTTATACAAATTAGTGGGTATAACCTAATTAGAGCAGATCGGCCTACTCGCGGTGGTGGCCTATGTTTCTACACTAGAAGTGACTTACAATTCAATGTGATTAATCTGGATTACATCGAATATCCAATTCTGGAGCAACTCTGGATTAGCATTAGGTTAAACAAGTTAAATATTTTTGTTGGCATTATCTACAGACCTCCTAACATAAGCTTAGCATGTTTAAGTGATCTTGAACTTGTTTTAGCTAACCTAACTAGTGCAGCTGAAAATTTAATCCTCTTGGGCGATACTAATATTGATTTAACACGCAATGACTCCAATAGTGTAAAATTAATCACGTTATTCGCAATTTTTGGTCTTGTGCAACATGTGGAGAGCCCACTCGAGTGACTGGTACTTCCGCTACTTTGATTGATATCGTCTGCTCTTTGCCTCAAATTGGAGTAACCTCCTGCAAAACCTTGGACGTAAACTTCTTGAGTGATCATAGAGCGGTTCTTTGTGATTTTAATATCAATGTTAAAAATTCATCTCCAGTTACCTTCACCTACCGAAACTTTAAGCACTTTGATCTAAACGAATTTGCCCTCGATGCCAACCAAGTTCAGTGGGACCACGTCAAAAAATTGTCCAACATTGATGACAAAGTATACTTCATTAATGATGCAATCACATCTCTCTTCGATTTACATGCTCCACTCTGCAGTATACAAATCAGGAAAAATACACCGCCTTACATAACACCCACCATTAAGCTGATGATAAAAACCCGAAATGCGGCATACAGACAATTCCTGAGAGCTAATACCACTGCTAAGTACCTCCACTACAAAGAACTGCGAAACTTTATCAACTCTGTGATTAGATACGAGAAAAAATCCTACTTAGAAAATCAGTGTAAAATCAATACTCGCAACCCTATCTTTGATAAATGTCAAATCCACCCACGAAACAAACCAGAGATATCAGTTACAATCCAAACCCCCGATGATGTCAATGCATCCTTCATTTCAAGGATCCCCCACCTATCTGTTTCGCAGGAACTTCTAGAGAGCTACTATACACTACCCTCTGCTGCTACTGAAAAACTGTTTACTTTCAACACAGTAAGTTGCAGTGATGTTGAAGCATCGATTAGGCGAATAAAATCCAATGCTCATGGTGCAGATGGAATTACTCGCAAAATGCTAATACTAGTCCTGCCTTATTGCATTGATATCATCACCCACATTATCAACGATTCCTTACAAAACAGCTGCTTTCCATTAATTTGGAAAAATCTATAGTTGTGCCTATTGCAAAGAAAAATTTAGCGTCCGCGTGTGGTGATCTTCGACCTATTAGTATTCTGTCTGTTTTATCAAAAGTCATCGAACAGATTGTATACGGTCAATTGGTAACCCACATCTCTACTAATATGGTATTGCCTCAACATCAATCTGGGTTTCGTTCTGGTCACAGCACTACTACCGCAGTTACTAAAATTATTTCTGATTTAGTACATATGATCGATCAATCCAAAGTTAACGTCAGTGAAGTTAGCGACTAGAGTTAGCAGCCTAAACTCCGCCTCTTCAAATAGCCACGCCCCCCATACCAATCATCGTTAAAGCCACGCCTATTTTAACCCAACATAAAATAGCTCCACCCCCTGTTTCTTACAATACAACCTATTGTAAGTAAGAAAGAACAAATACAATAACCGTGTTTAGTAAACAAATCTAAAACAGAACTTTGCTAAATACCTATTGAAATTAGTGACATCTGATAAAATTTCCAGAAGCACATATATATTCTTACTAAAAATCTTAATTTCTGTATATATTCAAACATTATAGGAAAAGTTATTAACGTTTACGTGACATATATCAAGTAGCCGCTAGCTCCACTTTAAATTTTTTCTTGCTTTCTATTAAAGCAACGACTTTGTAAAAAAATCTTCACTTGGGCACACCAGCGGCCAATACGTGTGCGACAGGGTTTTAGATTTCAAGCCCAAATAAAAAAGTTATTATCGTTTACGTGATATATAGCAAGTAGCCGCTAGCTCTACTTTAATTTTTTTCTTGCTTTCTATTAAAGCAACGACTTTGTAAAAAAATCTCCACTTGGGCACACCAGCGGCCAATACGTGTGCGACAGGGTTTTAGATTTCAAGCCCAAATAAAAAAGTTATTATCGTTTACGTGATATATAACAAGTAGCCGCTAGCTCTACTTTAATTTTTTTCTTGCTTTCTATTAAAGCAACGACTTTGTAAAAAAATCTCCACTTGGACACACCAGCGGCCAATACGTGTGCGACAGGGTTTTAGATTTCAAACCCAAATAAAAAAGTTATTATCGTTTACGTGATATATAGCAAGTAGCCGCTAGCTCTACTTTAATTTTTCTTGCTTTCTATTAAAGCAACGACTTTGTAAAGTCTCCACTTGGGCACACCAGCGGCCAATACGTGTGCGACAGGGTTTTAGATTTCAAGCCCAAATAAAAAAGTTATTATCGTTTACGTGATATATAGCAAGTAGCCGCTAGCTCTACTTTAATTTTTTTCTTGCTTTCTATTCAAGCAACGACTTTGTAAAAAAATCTCCACTTGGGCACACCAGCGGCCAATACGTGTGCGACAGGGTTTTAGATTTCAAGCCCAAATAAAAATGTTATTATCGTTTACGTGATATATAGCAAGTAGCCGCTAGCTCTACTTTAATTTTTTTCTAGCTTTCTATTAAAGCAACGACTTTGTAAAAAAATCTCCACTTGGGCACACCAGTGGCCAATACGTGTGCGACAGGGTTTTAGATTTCAAGCCCAAATAAAAAAGTTATTATCGTTTACGTGATATATAGCAAGTAGCCGCTAGCTCTACTTTAATTTTTTTCTAGCTTTCTATTAAAGCAACCACTTTGTAAAAAAATCTCCACTTGGGCACACCAGCGGCCAATACGTGTGCGACAGGGTTTTAGATTTCAAGCCCAAATAAAAAAGTTATTATCGTTTACGTGATATGTATCAAGTAACCGCTAGCTCTACTTTAATTTTTTTCTTGCTTTCTATTCAAGCAACGACTTTGTAAAAAAATCTGCACTTGGGCACACCAGCGGCCAATACGTGTGCGACAGGGTTATAGATTTCAAGCCCAAATAAAAAAGTTATTATCGTTTACGTGATATATAGCAAGTAGCCGCCAGCTCTACTTTAATTTTTTTCTTGCTTTCTATTAAAGCAACGACTTTGTAAAAAAATCTCCACTTGGGCACACCAGCGGCCAATACGTGTGCGATAGGGTTCTAGATTTCAACCCCAAATAAAAAAGTTATTATCGTTTACGTGATATATATCAAGTAGCCGCTAGCTCTACTTTAATTTTTTTCTTGCTTTCTATTAAAGCAACGACTTTGTAAAAAAATCTACACTTGGGCACACCAGTGGCCAATACGTGTGCGACAGGGTTTAAGATTTCAAGCCCAAATAAAAAAGTTATTATCGTTTATGTGATATATATCAAGTAGCCGCTAGCTCTACTTTAATTTTTTTCTTGCTTTCTATTAAAGCAACGACTTTGTAAAAAAATCTCCACTTGGGCACACCAGCGGCCAATACGTGTGCGACAGGGTTCTAGATTTCAAGCCCAAATAAAAAAGTTATTATCGTTTACGTGATATATATCAAGTAACCGCTAGCTCTACTTTAATTTTTTTCTTGCTTTCTATTCAAGCAACGACTTTGTAAAAAAATCTCCACTTGGGCACACCAGCGGCCAATACGTGTGCGACAGGGTTTAGATTTCAAGCCCAAATAAAAAGTTATTATCGTTTACGTGATATATATCAAGTAGCCGCTAGCTCTACTTTAATTTTTTTCTTGCTTTCTAGTAAAGCAACGACTTTGTAAAAATCTCCACTTGGGCACACCAGCGGCCAATACGTGTGCGACAGGGTTCTAGATTTCAAGCCCAAATAAAAAAGTTATTATCGTTTACGTGATATATATCAAGTAGCTGCTAGCTCTACTTTAATTTTTTTCTTGCTTTCTATTAAAGCAACGACTTTGTAAAAATCTCCACTTGGGCACACCAGTGGCCAATACGTGTGCGACAGGGTTTAGATTTCAAGCCCAAATAAAAAGTTATTATCGTTTACGTGATATATATCAAGTAGCCGCTAGCTCTACTTTAATTTTTTCTTGCTTTCTATTAAAGCAACGACTTTGTAAAAAATCTCCACTTGGGCACACCAGCTGGCCAATATCGTGTGCGACAGGGTTTTAGATTTCAAGCCCAAATAAAAAGTTATTATCGTTTACGTGATATATATCAAGTAACCGCTAGCTCTACTTTAATTTTTTCTTGCTTTCTATTCAAGCAACGACTTTGTAAAAAATCTCCACTTGGGCACACCAGTGCCGCCAATATCGTGTGCGACAGGGTTCTAGATTTCAAGCCCAAATAAAAAGTTATTATCGTTTACGTGATATATATCAAGTAGCCGCTAGCTCTACTTTAATTTTTTCTTGCTTTCTATTAAAGCAACGACTTTGTAAAAAATCTCCACTTGGGCACACCAGGTTCTAAGAGCTTAAACAATTGGACGTGTGCGACAGGGTTCTAGATTTCAAGCCCAAATAAAAAGTTATTATCGTTTACGTGATATATATCAAGTAACCGCTAGCTCTACTTTAATTTTTTTCTTGCTTTCTATTCAAGCAACGACTTTGTAAAAAAATCTCCACTTGGGCACACCAGCGGCCAATACGTGTGCGACAGGGTTATAGTTTTCAAGCCCAAATAAAAAAGTTATTATCGTTTACGTGATATATAGCAAGTAGCCGCTAGCTCTACTTTAATTTTTTTCTTGCTTTCTATTAAAGCAACGACTTTGTAAAAAAATCTCCACTTGGGCACACCAGCGGCCAATACGTGTGCGACAGGGTTCTAGATTTCAACCCAAATAAAAAGTTATTATCGTTTACGTGATATAAAAAAAAAAAAAAAAAAAAAAAAAAAAAAAAAAAAAAAAAAAAAAAAAAAAAAAAGGGGGGGGGGGGGGGGGGGGGGGGGGGGGGGGGTGCGACAGGGTTCTTAGATTTCAAGCCCAAATAAAAAGTTATTATCGTTTACGTGATATATATCAAGTAACCGCTTGCTCTACTTTAATTTTTTTCTTGCTTTCTATTCAAGCAACGACTTTGTAAAAAAATCTCCATTTGGGCACACCAGTGGCCAATACGTGTGCGACAGGGTTCTAGATTTCAAGCCCAAATAAAAAAGTTATTATCGTTTACGTGATATATATCAAGTAGCCGCTAGCTCTACTTTAATTTTTTTCTTGCTTTCTATTAAAGCAACGACTTTGTAAAAAAATCTCCACTTGGGCACACCAGCGGCCAATACGTGTGCGACAGGGTTCTAGATTTCAAGCCCAAATAAAAAAGTTATTATCGTTTACGTGATATATATCAAGTAGCTGCTAGCTCTACTTTAATTTTTTTTCTTGCTTTCTATTAAAGCAACGACTTTGTAAAAAAATCTCCACTTGGGCACACCAGCGGCCAATACGTGTGCGACAGGGTTATAGTTTTCAAGCCCAAATAAAAAAGTTATTATCGTTTACGTGATATATATCAAGTAGCCGCTAGCTCTACTTTAATTTTTTTCTTGCTTTCTATTAAAGCAACGACTTTGTAAAAAAATCTCCACTTGGGCACACCAGTGGCCAATACGTGTGCGACAGGGTTTTAGATTTCAAGCCCAAATAAAAAAGTTATTATCGTTTACGTGATATGTATCAAGTAACCGCTAGCTCTACTTTAATTTTTTTCTTGCTTTCTATTCAAGCAACGACTTTGTAAAAAAATCTCCACTTGGGCACACCAGCCGCCAATATGTCGGGTTAATTTTCAAGGCCCAAATAAAAATTATTTGTTACGTGTTTAGATTCAACCCAATAAAATTATTTCTTTTCTATTAAACAAGACTTGAAAAATTACTTTTGTCTGCCTCACAAAGACGACGGGTTCTAATCTCCAAGCCCAAAAACAATTTGTTACGGTTTATTAAGCCCAATAAAATTATTTGTTTTGCTTCTATTAAAACGCTTAAAAAATTATTGGCCACCACAAATTACGACGGTTTAAATCTCCAAGCCCAAAAAAAGTTATTATTTCGAGTTTACAATTCAAGCCATTTAAATTTTTCGTTTCTGATTACAAGCAACGTTGTAAAATTAATTTTGGCCCCATGCAATGGCAGTTTTAATTTCCATGCCAACAAGGCAATTGTCGAAGGTTATAGTTTCAACCAATATAATTATTTTTGTCTATCAAGACCCTTGTAAATTTAATTTCACTCGAAAGCACGATTTGTAAGTTACTTAAGCCAAATAAAAATTTGTTCGTAGGTTCTAATTCAAGCCAAATAAAATTATATCTTTACTGAATATCAGTACGTGTCACTTTAATTTGTTCTGCTTCTATTAAAGACGATTTGAAAAATCATTGGGACCGCGGCCAATATTTCAAGGGTTTTAGTTAAGCCCAAATAAAAGTTTATCTTTGAATATTCAATACGTGCTCACTTTAATTTTTCTGCTTTATAAAGCAACGTTTGTAAAAAATCTCCACTTGGCACACAGTGCATACGTTCGACAGGGTTTAGATTTAACCAAATAAAATTTATCTTACGAATGTTCAAGTAACCTAGCTTATAATTTTTTCTTTCTATTCAACGTTTTAAAAAATTCCACTGGCACACAGCATACGTTCGAAGGTTATAGTTTCAACCCAAATAAATTTATCGTTTGTGAAAAGCAAGTAGCCTAGCTCTACCTAATTTTTTCTGTTTTATTAACAAGATTTGAAAAATTCATTGGCACCACGGCAATACTGTGCGACAGGGTTCTAGTTTAAGCCCAAATAAAAATTCTTCATTAGCAATATTCAAGCTCTAGCTCTCGTATTGTCTGCTTCTATTAAAGCAACGATTTTTCAAAAGCCCACTTGGGCACACGCCAATTGTTCAAGGTTTTCGATTTCTACCCAAATTAAAACTTGTTATCATTACGTGAAATTAAGAACACTCACTGGCCACCATTCTTAATTTTATTAAGATGATTTGTTCAAAACCCAAAAAAGTACACAGTGGCCAATAGTTCACAGGGTTTTATTTCTACCCAAATTAAATTTTATCGTTTACAAAGATTAAAACTCTAGCTCTGGCAATATTTTCTGTTTGTATTCAAGCAAGTTTAGTAAAACCTCTACTTGGGAATCGCTCATTGTGCACAGGGTAATTTTCAAGCCCAAATAAAAGTTATTATCTTTAAGGATTTAAAACCCTACTTCTTTAATTTTTGCTGTTCTTTAAAGCAACATTTGTAAACTCCACTTGGGATCTGCGTAATATTAGACAGGGTCTAATCTCAAGCCAAATAAAAATTATTTCGTTTAAGCAAGATTAAGAACCTAGCCTATAATTTTGTTCTGTTTCGTATTAAAGCAACGACTTGTTAAAAATCACCATGGTTACATCGGCCAATATTTGCAAGGGTTTTAATTTCAAGCCCAAATTAAAAAGTTTTATCTTTAAAGAAATTCAAGTAGCGCTAGCCTATTTAAATTTTTCTGTTTCTATTAAAGAACGACTTTTAAAATCCCATTGGAACATGGCCAATACGTTCACAGGGTTTTAGATTCAAGCCCAAATAAAAATTACTTCTATTAAAGATAGATTATGTAAAACTGCCTATAATTTTTTCTTGTTCTATAACAAGTTTGTAAAAAGCTCCAATGGCTACACGGCCAATACGTTGCGACAGGTAAATCTTCAAGCCAAATATATAGTTTTATCGTTTAGAATTTGCAAAGCCCACTGACTATAATTTTTGCTTATTTAAAGAAGATTTTCAAAAATCATGGGAACCGCGGCAATATTGCAGGGTTCTAGATTTCAACTAAATAAAATTTTTCTTAAACAGATTTTAAACCCTGCACTTAATTTTTCTTGTTTCATAAAGCAAGATTTGAAAAAATCATTGGACCTTCAGGGCAATATGTGCCAGGGTTTTATTTAAGCCCAATAAAATTATTAGTAACGATTTAAATCCCTGCACCGCAATTTTCGGTTTTATTTAAACCAAAAAAGTATCTTTGTAAAATCATCCCTTGACATCATTTTTGCTTCATTAAACAGTTGGTAAAGGTCCTTGGTCAAGCCCAATAA
This sequence comes from Platerodrilus igneus, assembly GCA_036346225.1. Taxonomy (NCBI): domain Eukaryota; kingdom Metazoa; phylum Arthropoda; class Insecta; order Coleoptera; family Lycidae; genus Platerodrilus; species Platerodrilus igneus. The sequence goes on from JARFIW010000453.1 coordinate 9,701,330, forward strand.
AAAGTTAGTTTGTTTCGCCAATATAATTAACGTTAGTTATTAATTTACCTGCTTCTTATTACAGCTTTTAGATTAAAAATCTCCACTTGGGCACACGCAACGGCCAGTCTGTTTAGCCCAAAAAAGTTTTTTTAAGCCAATAAAAAGTTACGTTACTAATTTCTGTACTAAAGCACTTTATTTAAAATCTCTTGGCATAAAGCACGACTTGAAAAATCTGGCGCATGAGTTTTCACCAAAAAATTGCTACTTATTTTTTTTAAATTAAAACTGGCGCAGGTTTTTACCAAAAAAGTATTTTAGGTTATTTTTTTTATAAGATTAAAACTGGCGCAGGTTTTTACCAAAAAATTTTAACTTATTTTTTTTTAATTAAAACTGGCGCAGGTTTTACCAAAAAATTTTACTTATTTTTTTTAAATTAAAACTGGCGCAGGTTTACCAAAAAATTTACCGCTAGCTCTACTTTAATTTTGTTCTTGCTTTCTATTAAAGCAACGACTTTGTAAAAATCTCCACTTGGCACACCAGCGGCCAATATGTGCGACAGGGTTTTAGATTTCAAGCCCAAATAAAAAGTTATTATCGTCGTGATATATATCAAGTAGCCGCTAGCTTACTTTATTTTTTCTTCTTCTATTAAGCACGACTTTTAAAAATCCCATTGAACGTGGCCAATACGTGTGGGGGTTTGTTTAAGCCAAATAAAAGTTTTCGTAGTGTATGTTAGTAACGTGTTATTATTTTTCTTGCTTCTTTCAACACGACTTGAAAATTCCACTTGGGACCCGCGGCCATCGGTCGCAGGGTATGTTTTAGCCAAATAAAAGTTATTTGTTGTGTTATGAGTCCGTGTTATTTATTTTTTGTTTCTTTAAGCACGCTTGTAAAATCCACTGGAACCAGCGGCAAACTTCGAAGGTTCTGATTTCACCCAAATAAAAAGTTTTCGTTTGTGTTTTAGTGCGTGTTTTTATTTTGTTTTGTTTTTTAAGCACGATTTGTAAAAATTCACTTGGGACACAGGGCATATTCGGTTTTGTTAGCCCAATAAAAGTTATTATTGTATTAAAGTCCTATTACTTATTTTTTCTTTATAAACAAGTTGTAAAATTCCTGGAACATGCATGTAGGTTTTTACCAATAAAAGTTTTAACTATTTTTTTTTTTAGATTAAAATCTGGCGCAGGTTTTACCAAAAAATTTGACTTTTATTTTTGTTTAAGAATTTAAAACTGGCGCATGTTTACCAAAAAATTTACCTTATTTTCTTTTAAATTAAAAACTGGCGCAGGGTTTTTACCAAAAAATTTACTTATTTTTTTTTTAAATTAAAAACTGGCGCAAGGGTTTTTACCAAAAAATTTTGAAACTTTATTTTTTTTTAATTAAAACTGGCGCAAGGTTTTACCAAAAAATTGTTTACTTATTTTTTGTTTAAATTAAAACTGGCGCATGTGCGACAGGGTTCTAGATTTCAAGCCCAAATAAAAAAGTTATTATCGTTTACGTGATATATATCAAGTAGCCGCTAGCTCTACTTTAATTTTGTTCTTGCTTTCTATTAAAGCAACGACTTTGTAAAAAAATCTCCACTTGGGCACACCAGCGGCCAATATGTGTGCGACAGGGTTTTAGATTTCAAGCCCAAATAAAAAAGTTATTATCGTTTACGTGATATATATCAAGTAGCCGCTAGCTCTACTTTAATTTTTTTTCTTGCTTTCTAATTAATAGCAACGACTTTGTAAAACTATCTCCACTTGGGCACACCAGTGTGTCCATTATACGTGTGTCGACAGGGTTTTTTAGATTTCAAGCCCAAATAAAAAGTTATTATCGTTTACGTGATATGTTTATTCAAGTAACCGCTAGCTCTACTTTAATTTTTTCTTGCTTTCTATTCAGAGCAACGACTTTGTAAAAATCTCCACTTGGGCACACCAGCGGCCAATTTACCGTGTCGCCGACAGCGGTTATCAGTTTTCAAGCCCAAATAAAAAGTTATTATCGTTTACGTGATATATAGCAAGTAGGTTCCTTTTGCTAGCTCTACTTTAATGTTTTTCTTGCTTTCTATTAAAGCAACGACTTTGTCAGAAAATCTCCACTTGGGCACACCAGCTTGGCCAATACGTGTCGCGACAGGGTTCTAGATTTGCAAGCCGCGAAAATATAAGGAATTGTTATTATCGTTTCGTGATATATATCAAGTAGCCGCTAGCTCTACTTTAATTTTGTTCTTGCTTTCTATTAAAGCAACGACTTTGTAAAAAAATCTCCACTTGCGCACACCAGCGGCTAATACGTGTGCGACAGGGTTTTAGATTTCAAGCCCAAATAAAAAAGTTATTATCGTTTACGTGATATATATCAAGTAGCCGCTAGCTGTACTGTCTGTACGCATCCATTTTTTTTTATTTTTAAATCTTACATTCTAGTCGTCTGTCATCTGACATTTTAGACAGACCTGTTATCCCCCCATTGTAAACTGTGCTTGATTACTATCATTTAGTACGGATTGTGTTTGGGTGTTTTTCTTTGTTGTGTGTAATTGAGTAAGTGTCGATGTTTGTGTGTGCGCTAGTGTGTTTTATTGTGTTGGTTAATTGTTGTGTTTATTGTTGATGTTGTTTCTACGTTGTACCTTCGCTCTTGACTAGGACCATCGGCAGCCGGAAATTCCAGTCTTGAGGGAAAGCGCCCCGCAGAATTTGTACCCTTCATCCGGACCATCGGCAGCCGGAAATCCGGATTATTGAGGGGCACAATTTGTGTTTGTATGTGTTGTGTTGGTGTGTATGGGTTTCCTTTTTTTGTGTTTGTAGTTGTGGTGGTGTTGGTGTTGTTTCTGCTTCGTGCTCTCGCTCTCTGTCCAGGACCATCGGCAGCCGGAAATCCAAGTCTTTGAGGAAAAGCATTCCGCAGAATTTGTACTCTTCGATTTGGACCATCGGCAGCCGGAAATCCAGATTATTGAAGGGCACATTTGTTTTGCATGTGTTGTGTGTGTGTGTGTGTTGTGTGTGTGTGTGTGTGTGTGTGTGTGTGTGTGTGTGTGTGTGTGTGTTTGTGTTTACGCTCGTGTTTGTGTGGTTGTGTATGTTCGTTTTCCAAAAGGTTAATTTCTTTTATGCATGTTTGAATGGTACAGGTTACAGTTGGGTGGAAATAAATACTTCAGTTTGACATTTTGTTGCCTCAATTACTGTTAGTTTTTGATTTCATACAGTGGTGTTAGCGTAAAAAGTTCCTATTCTACTACTTATCCTAAAACTTAGCCTAACTAAATACTAATGTTAGTTCTTATTGCTAGAGACATATTTGGTCGGTAGGTTATGATCGGGTTTGAGTACCTTCTTCGGTCTTCGAGAGCTATTGTTCTCGGAATTTCCAGAAAACGGACTCTGGCGTCGGGGGTGCAGCCCCCGGGATCCTAGAGAAGTTGTTCCTAGGTGTCTCAGTTTGGTATGTAAGATTGCGTGCCGTTTTTAAGAGGCCTGTTCAAGGTAGCGGTTGTGTAATACTTGCGTAGTCTTTTGAGTCAGTGCATTTAGGTATGGGAAAATTTGTTCGTTCCATATCATTTTGTTGTTATGGATGTCTTGTAGTATTGTTCTGTATCCGTGTAGTTCCTGGGTAAGGTCTACGCACTCAAACACAACGTGCTCGGGCGTACCAGCCTCTCCGCATGTACAGGTGTCGTTTTGTGCTAAGAGCATACGGTCCCGATAGGTCGGATACGGGCCGTGCCCAGTGAGGAAGTGGATCAGTCCTCTGCTAGGTATGAGATGTTTGTTAGTTAGTCTTTGTGTTATGTTAGGAATGACAGCGTACACCCTTCTAACAATATCGCTGCCGTCCCATCTAGCTTGCCATTCCGCGATTATGCTTTCTTTTATCCCTTTTTTGGTGGTTGGGGGATTATCGGTTTTTAAAAGTTGTTTTAATTAATTTTGGTCGTTGTTTGTTAAATGATATATTGCTGCTCTTTGCTTGGTTATTAGGTCGAGTGGCATTGTTCTGATTAGCACATGGAGAGCGTCATGTGCCGTTGTTCTATATGCCCCTGTCATTCTTAGGATTATGCTTCTTTGGGTTGATAATAGTTTTTGTTTTACCTTGATTATGTTTAGGCGGTGGCTAAGCGCTCGCAGCATATGAAACCATTGCCGCTGTTGAGGTATAGCCTCACACAGGCAAGGGGGATTTCGTAATGCCGTTGCGCCAGTGTTGCGATGTTTTGCATGACCTTTGTTGCATTATTGCACACGGTTGTTATATGCTCAGTGAAATTTAATTTCTCGTCTAGGGTTATACCTAAGTATTTGTATGAAGGGGATCTCCTGATGTTGACTCCTTCTAGTTTAATTATGGGATCACGCTTTAGTGCTCCTTTTATAAGCATATATTTGGTTTTGTTGGGCGCAATACTCACCTTGTTTGCTCTGCACCAGTTCTGGACTTCATTCAAGGCATTGTTTGATTTGTTCTCGAGTTCGCTTCTGGAGTTACATTCGACCAACAGTAAGATATCGCCGGCGTATGCTATCGTCGTCGAAACCTTCCTGATGGTATCCAGCTTTTCCTGAAGTTCCTCAATTACGATGTTCCAGAGAAGTGGACCAAGGACCGAGCCCTGTGGACAGCCCCTGTTTATATGTTTTCTTATTCGACTACGCATTTATATTTGATTTTTGTGGATGGCTGATAGTATGGTATTATCTGGACTTCTGTGACACTCTTTTCCTGCAGCTTCTCTCATTTCCTTACGCTGGATAAAAATCTGTTGATATAAACCTTGAGACAAATCTGTCTTATAGTTTTCTTCTTGTCTTACAGATTATTGGGACCTCAATTACTCTAGCATCCTCATTTCCTCCCGCATCTTTTGCGATAAATCTCGAGATAAGTCTGTCCTATGGATTTCTTCGAGTAACCAATTTTGAATACATCACTTCACCACAGCCATTTGTGTGAAAATTGTTCTTACATGAAAATCGAACCCGACTTACCTGGGTGAGAGTCAAGCCTTTAATCACTCGACCATCGATTCAGTCGAAATGAATATCTCCACATCTCTTAATATTGCAGTAATAATATAGAACTGATTGTTAATTTATTTCAAAATATATATTTTTTCTATCATAAACTTGGTGTAATACACAAATTATGATTGGTCGGAAACTGCGAACAAAAATAATTCATCATTATCATTAGGTCTTCAGTCCTGGAACTGGTTGGACACGTACTCTCATTGTTTCCTATTCTTAACTAAACTTCAGATTTTTCTAAAATTTGCACAGTCTGCATCTATCACTATCTGCATGCGAAAGTCTTATCTCGGTCTACCTCTACATCGTTTTTTCCTATCTCTGTTTATAATGTATACCGTACTATTCCCCAGAAATACCTTAGAACGTATCCTTTCCTTCTATTTCTCCTATTTTTTTTGTTTTCCACAGATATCTTTATTCTTCTACTATTTGTATAAACTATTTGTTATTAACTTTGTCTGTCCATGCTACCATTCTCATACATCTGAAGCACAACATTCCATAAGACTTCTATCTCTTTCTGTATGCTTTTCCTACAGCTCCTATTTCATAGATGTACCGTGCTGTGCTCCCCACTATGCTTTGAACAGTTTTCTTCTTGTATCTATGTTCGTTGTCTCTGAACATAGCTGCTGTTCTTTCTTGGTTGATGCAGTTCGGTCATCTTCTATTGTTTTACAGTTATATACCCTACTTCCCGATATTCAGTTGTATGTGAAGGGGGTAATAGTCTTTGGCTGCAAAGTTCCCCCAGCACTTGAACCTTTGTCGAATTAATAGTTTTTCCAATTTATCCTTTCACAGAATCAACATTAGTTGAAAATATTTCACAACCAACACGAGATTCAGTGGTGAGTGAAGGGGGTTAAGCTATCTGTCGCTGCTAAGGATCCACCAACACTTAGACATTTGCCATATTAATAGTTTTCCAGTAAATCCTTTCGTGCAATTACTATTATTTGAGAATATTGCAAGACCAATACCTGTAGTTGTTTATAATAATAATCATTATTTAAGTATAGTTATTTTTTTATCATTAGTTTTTCCATCTTGCGACTGGTTGGAAGCGTACCTCCATTAATTTCTCTTCTGAGTTAGCCTACACATTACCCTTAAATTCCCACAACCTACATCTTTCACTATCTGTGTGCAATAGCCCAACCTAGAGCTACCTCAACTTCCTATCTCTGCTCCTAATATATTCCGCACTATTCCCTAATGTCCTAGTATGTGGCTTATCATCCTATCTCTCCTATTTTTTACTGTTTTCCACATATTTTCTTCTTCCCCTGCCATTTCTACTACCTCTTTAATCTTAACTTTGTCTGTCCATGATATCTTCATGATACGTCTGTAACATCACAGTTCAAAGGCTTCAACCTTTTTCTTGTCCGCTTTTCCTACTGTCCACACTTCACAGTCATACAGTGCTGTGCTCCACACATATGTTGTAACCAATCTTTTCCTTGTTTCTTTGTTTGTTGTTTTTGAACACAGTAGTTGGTTTTTCTTTTTAAATGTGGCACGACCTTGTGCTAATGTTTGATTTATATCTTTTGTGCTTTCTCCATCTTGCGTTATTTGGCTTCCTAGGTAGCAGAAATCCTTAACCGCTTGTAAGTTTTCGTTACCTAATTGTATAAGCAATGTACTATCCGTCTATCACTAAAACTCATTCCAATTTTTCCAACATTTTTTTTTCATTTTACATCGTCGAATGCTATTTCCAGATCTACAAACCCTATATACACGCTTTCTCCCTTTTCTATCGTTTTCTCCATTATCACTCTCAGAGCTAAAATAGCCTCCCGTGTTCCCCTGTTTCGCCTAAATCCAAATTGATCTTCTCCTAGTATTGCTTCAGCTCGTTTTTCCATTTGTCTTTGTACAATTCTAGTTAATATTTGTGAAACGCGATGTCAAACTTATTGTTCGAAAACTGTCACATCTATCAGCACCACTTTCTTTTGGTAAAGTTACTATGATGTTACGTTTGAAATCTTTGAGTAACTCGCCTGTCTCATAGATATAGCTTACAGGTTGGAAGATTCGTTCTGTTACTGCTTGTCCAGAGGTTTTGGAGTTTCTGCTTGCACCTTCTCTGTACTCGGAGCCCTACCATCTTTCAGACCCTTTAATGCTCATTCAAACTCATCTCTAAGTATACGATATTCCAAGTCTTCATTTTCAATGTCTGATTCCTGTTCTAATGCTGTTATTTCCTCTCCTGCATATAAATTACCTATATATTCTCGCCATCTAATCACTTTTCTACATTTTCTATAATGATGTTTTCTCCGCGTCCCTTATCTTTTTGTGATATGGTTTTATATCCCTAAAATTCCTTCTAATTAATTTGTATGCTTCGTCTGTCTTTCCTATTTCCATCTTAGTTTGTACCTCTTTACACTTTTCATCAATCCATTGTTCTTTGGCTTTCTTGCATTTGCGAATAACTTCCCATTTTATGGCTTTGTATCTCTGTTTTCCTGTTTCATCTAATCCATTTTTGTATTTTCGTCTTTTTTTTTATTAAATTCAGGATATCCTTTGTTATCCGTGGTTTCTTATTTTCTTTTTGTGTACACCCCAAAATATCTCTGCCCGCCATGTCTAAGCTGGATTTAATGTTATTCCATTCTATTTGAATTTCCTTAGTATCAGCAATTTTTCCGATATCTTTCAGAAATTCATTTGACCTTTTTGAAATCTTTCGTGGATATCTTAATCTTTCAACCTCTCAAAGTCAAAGTGCCTTATTTACGTTTCTTTTTCTAATTTTTAAATTTAATAGCGGGCTTCATCATTACAATGTTGTGGGCAGTGTCTATATCTATTTATGGGTAGCTTCTACAATCTTTTACTTGATTCCTAAACCGTTGTCTGACAATAATATCATGTATTTGATATCTTCCTATATCCCCTTGCATCTTCTACGTGTATCGTCTTCTAGTATGATGTTGATATAATGTATTTGTGATGGTTAAATTGTTCTTATTGCACAATTCTATTTCCCCTGTCATTTTTCGTGCCTAATCCACATAAACCTATTACTGTTCCTTCTCTACCCTCATCTATAACTACATTAAAATTCCCCAATTATTAAAATTTCATGTCCTTTTAGGTATCTTTGTATGTTTTTGATATCTGTGTAGCTCGCCTCTGCCTCTTCCTCACCGTAACCAGAGGTGGGCATGTATACTTGTATTATTACAGTATTTACCGCTCTAGATTCTAATCTAACCATGAGTACTCTTTCGTTCTTTTGTAAGTAGTTTTCTACACGCCGTCCTATCCTTTTTTGCATAACTATCCCCACACCCGAATTTCCTTCTTCTGATCCTGTATGAATTACCCTGAAGTCCCCACTCTAAAATCCCCGACTCTGGCCACGGACTTCGCTGATCCCTACTATGTGTAGTGCTAACCTATCCATTTCGATTTTCAGTTCTCTAGCTTACCTGCTTGCTTCTTGCTTCTAACATTTCACGCTCCGACTCGCAGAATGTTTACATATCTTTTTTTATACTTTCGGATCACATCCCCCGAAGTAGTCCCCTCCCGGAGATCCGAATGTGGGACTATTTTACCGGACGGCTTCGTGGCGTAGTTGGTATGCGTGTAACTACTTCGCCCAAGGTCCCCAGTTCGAATCGACACGGTCCACTTAAAAATGTTAAGCGAGCATTTTCACAAAAATTACACCTCGTTCGGTTGAGAAACAAAATGGAGGTCCCGTGTGTGAGTGTTGTTAACGACGTTAATGATCCCTACCTTGCTTGGAACAGCAAGGGTTCGCAAAATTTCCAAATTTTTCAGGTAAAAAATTTCGCTTCCTGGCCAATGTAGTACCTTCGTGGAGCATTGGAAAATCACATATAGGGACCATTTTACCTCCGGAATTTTTTACACCAGAAGATGTCATCATCTTTACTAACAATGTCTGTACGCAGTGTACTTGGGAGGTAATGTGGTGGTTTCCTGTTACCTTCCACAACGCAGTAGTGTGTCTTAGAATGTCATACCGACCCCAATGGTGTCTGCTACTCTAAGTACCGAAAAAGCTGTTGCTCTTTTTTGGAGACCTGTCTTAGTGTTGTTCCTCATTAAAGACCCCACTAATTTGGTTAAACCTATAGGTCGGCTCTTTAGCTCATTGAAACAAGCAGGCCATTCTACCAGTTTTAATATTTTAGAACTTCGTCATGGTGCAGGTCCGTTCAGAATATTCAGTACCACGTATTTTAAGTGTAATAATACCTTTACCAAAACGCCACATTTTATAGCATACTTATGTTTTTAATTTCTAAACACCTTGTTCGTTTCTCCTACATTTACCTTAATTGCATTTTCTACGTACCTTATTATCCCTATAGTAGGGGATAAAGAATACTACTATAGTAAGCCTGCTTATCGTAAAAGGCGATTAAAAGGCGCAGCAAGGGGCAGCAGCCTTGCTGGCTAAAAGATATTGGAGGAGGGTCGATTGGTCTCGGGCGATCCTCAATAATTTACAAGCTTGTTGGGGGTTGGCCGTGACGGATACGGCTTTCTGCTAAAATCTTTAAAAACTGCGTTGTGGAAAGATATGGGAGCCTACCACAATATTTCCCAGGTGTGCGTGGCCTAAAACACGAAATACATATGATGGAGAGCTCACAAGTAAAATTCTTGTCCGAGGTAAAATACTCCTCATTCGGATCTCCGGAGGGGTACTTGGGGCTCGTTATCATAAGAATATAAAACAATTCGATTTAGTGATAGGGACTTGGAATGTAAGGTCATTACTTAGAGTAGATAAGTTAACGAATTTATTAGTCGAAATGAGAAAGGAAAAGCTGGAAATTTTAGGTATTAGTGAGGTGAGATGGCCAGATAGTAATGACTTTTGGAAAGATAATTATAGAATAATTACAACTTCTTCAACTAATGGACAGGCAGGGGTAGGAATAGTGTTAGGTAAAAGATTAGGGCATAAAGTTAAAGAGTACTTACAATTTAGTGATAGAATAATTATGGTTAGATTGAGTACAAAACCCACAGACACTGTTTTAGTACAGGTTTACATGCCAACAACTCAGTACGAGGATGAGGAAGTAGAAAAGGTATACGAGGATATAAATAGTATAGTGAGAAAAGTAAAAGGAGATGAGAATTTAATAGTTATGGGCGATTTTAATGCGTCAGTGGGAGAAGGTAGTGAGGGAAAAATGGTAGGAAAATTTGGGTATGGCAGACGAAATGATAGAGGAGAAAGATTAGTTGAGTTTTGCCAGGAACATAGATTAGTAACTGCAAACACCCTATTCGAACAACATGTTAGGAGAAGATATACCTGGAAAGCGCCAGGTGATAGGGCTAGATACCAAATAGATTATATTTTAGTTAAACAAAGATTTAGAAACCAAGTTAAAACTGTCGTAGTTATCCAGGGGCTGACATAGATAGCGATCATAACTTAGTTAAAATGAAGTGTAAACTAAAATTCAAAAATTGAGAAAAGTTAAAGAGAGGGATGGGATCTAGGTAAGCTTAATGATAGTAGGGTAAAGAGGAATATAAACAAGTATTAGATAATAAGAGCAAAAAGATGGCTGTAGGAGGAATGTAGAAAATAGATGGAAAGAAATAAAACTGACTGTACATGATACAGCAACACAGACTATAGGTAAGAAAAAGTAGAAGCGAGAAAACCCTGGGTAACAAAGGAGATATTAGATTTAATAGAGAATAGAAGAAAGCTTAAACCTTTCAGAGAAGTGGATAGTGAAAGTAAGCAAAAATATAATACAGTTAGAAATAAGATAGTACATGAGTGTAGAAAAGCTAGAAATAAATGGATGGAGGAGAATTGTAAGGAATACAAGATGATTTGAGAGTAGGTAAGACAGACAGGGCTTACAGGGCAGTTAAAAAGTTTTTGGGAAGATAGGAAAAATATAATGGTATTAGAGACGAGAATAATGAGCTTCTAATAAATAAAGTTGAGGTAGCAGATAGATGGAAAAGATATTTAGAAGATTTATATAAGGGAGACGATATAGATGAGTTAGAGAACGACCAAGAAGAGGATGTAGAAATAGGGTTCTCAATATTAAGAGAGGAATTTGATAGAGCTGTTCGGAATCTTAAACTAAATAAAGCGCCAGGGATAGACGATATTCCAGAATTAATAAAATATGCTAGTCAGAAAACTTTAGATAGATTATATGAACTAATAAAAGTAATATATGACACAGGTGAGGTTCCAATAGATTTGAAAAAATATTATTATCCCAATCCCAAAAAGTCAGGAGCTGATAGGTGTGAGAATTTTAGAACGTTAGTTTAACTTCTCATGCTTCCAAAATACTAACAACAATAATTAAAAATAGAGTAGAAGCTTTGACTGAGAATTATTTAGGCGAAGACCAATATGGTTTTCGTAAAGACAGACGGACTAGAGAACCGATACTAATGATTAGGGTAATTATCGAAAAAGGTTACAAAAATAAAAGACTCATTTTGCGTTTGTAGATTTAGAAAAAGCATTTGATAGGGTTAATTGGATTGTTATGTTCAGGGTTTTGCAAAAATAGGAACCTCTCATAGGGATAGAAAATTATTTACAGTCTATATAAAACCAAAGCGTAGTAATTAGATTGGATGAAATAGAAAAGGAAGCTAAGATTAGAAATGGTGTTAGACAGGGTTGTATACTGTCTCCTTGATTTTTAATGTTTATATTGAGGAAGCTTTAAACTTAGCTAGAGAGAGAAAAGAGATAGGTATTAGTGTACAGGGACAGAAAGTAGACATGTTACGTTTGCAGATGATATAGCCATTATAGCAGAGTCTAGAAAAGAGTTAGGAGAGTTTTAAATATTTTAGATGAGATACTACGGAGTAACTATAGTATGAGAATTAACTCAGTAAAGACAAAGATAATGACAAGTGAGTTACAGCCTAGTTCTAAACCAAAATTAAAAATAGGTAATACCGAGTTAGAGGAGGTAGATGAATTTTGCTATTTAGGTAGTATAATTACAAAGGATGGACGTAGCAGAAGGGATATAGTAGCTAGAATAGCTCAAGCTAGAAAAATGTTTTAAAAAGAAAACTTACTAATAGCTAATAGTATTAGTTTAGATAATAGAAAAGTTTCTTAAAGTCGCACGTATGGAGCGTTCTACTATATGGTAGTGAGACTTGGACAATTAAAGAAGTAGATAAGAAAAGATAGAAGCTTTTGAAACTTGGTGTTATAGGAGAATGTTAAAGATTAGTTGGACAGATAGAATAACAAACGAGGAAGTTTATAGAAGGATAGGTGAGGAACCCTGTATATGGAAACAATTAAAGGTCAGGAGAGATAGAATGATAGGGCACCAGTTAAGACATGAGGGACTATTTAGTAAAGTCTTAGATTATAGACTACCAAATAAAAATAGAGTAGGAAGGCCTAGACAAAGCTATATTAGTCAAATTATTAGAGATCTAGGTTGTGAAGGGTATGCAGACCTTTTTAGACTAGCTCAGAATAGAAAAGAATTTAGAGCTGCGTCAAACCGACTTTAAGTAAGTTCGAAAACAAAACAAAAAAAATAAAAATCAGGTAACTAAATGTCACCATGACATAACTCACAATTAGTTAGCGGTCTGGCATGTTGGTAGCGTTTCGTTGCTTAAGCCTTACCATAACATATAATTTAACACTTTTCCTTTTTGAAGCGGATAACCAGGTTATATTTCATTTCCTGATAAATGGTAATTATGTGACCATGTTAGAGTTCTTTAACAAACATCAGGTTGCTAATATCTATGTAGAGCCAGGTGGATAGGAAAAAGATAGAAGGATATAGGAAGACCTAGACCAAACTATATTAGTCAAATTATTAGAAATTTAGGTTGTGAAGGGTATTTAGAGCTTTTTAGATTAGCACAGAATAGAAAAGAAGTTAGAGCTGCGTCAAACCGACCTTAAGTAAGGTCGAAAACAAAATGATGAATGATGATGACGTACCTTATGTACATTTCCCAGTAGTACAGCCTATCAGACTGCTATAATTTTGTCACAGCCACTCAAATCTGTAAAAAAATTTAAATCGGGCAACCCCTCGCGGAGTTACCTCTGTTTTTAGTTTTTTATCAATACCAATTCTTAGCCGTATTTTTAATAAGATATCAATTAAAATTGTTTTTTTCTCAGCTACTCAAATCTCTTAAAATTTTTAAATCAGACTACTACTTACTCGTTTAAAAATTATCTCTTTACAAACGATACAGTGTTTGTGTTGAAATTAAATAATCTGTTTCTAAACAGCATTGCGCGGTATTTTGAGATAAATCTGTGTAATCTAGCAAATCAGTATAAAATTTCCAGAGCAATCCAAATATGTAAAAAAATTTAAATTGGTAAACTTCCGAAAAGTTATCTCTATTTTTAATTTTTTACCAAAATCCATCCATAATAACGTTTTTATTTGGGCTTGAAATCTAAAACCCTGTCGCACACGTATTGGCCGCTGGTGTGCCCAAGTGGAGATTTTTTTACAAAGTCGTTGTTTGAATAGAAAGCAAGAAAAAAATTAAAGTAGAGCTAGCGGCTACTTGCTATTTATCACGTAAACGATAATAACTTTTTATTTGGGCCTGAAATCTAAAACCCTGTCGCACACGTATTGGCGCTGGTGTGCCCAAGTGGAGATTTTTACAAAGTCGTTGCTTTAATAGAAAGCAAGAAAAAATTAAAGTAGAGCTAGCGGCTACTTGCTATATATCACGTAAACGATAATAACTTTTTTATTTGGACTTGAAATCTAAAACCCTGTCGCACACGTATTGGCCGCTGGTGTGCCCAAGTGGAGATTTTTTTACAAAGTCGTTGCTTTAATAGAAAGCAAGAAAAAATTTAAAGTGGAGCTAGCGGCTACTTGATATATGTCACGTAAACGTTAATAACTTTTCCTATAATGTTTGAATATATACAGAAATTTAGATTTTTAGTAAGAATATATATGTGCTTCTGGAGATTTTATCAGATGTCACTAATTTCAATAGGTATTTAGCAAAGTTCTGTTTTAGATTTGTTTACTAAACACGGTTATTGTATTTGTTCTTTCTTACTTACAATAGGTTGTATTGTAAGAAACAGGGGGTGGAGCTATTTTATGTTGGGTTAAAATAGGCGTGGCTTTAACGATGATTGGTATGGGGGCGTGGCTATTTGAAGAGGCGGAGTTTAGGCTGCTAACTCTAGCCACTAACTTCACTGACGTCCAAAGTTACATACCTGATACTTCTAGATCTGAGCAAGGCGTTTGATGTCATTAGTCATGCACTTTTAATTGCCAAACTTTACTATTATGGCCTAAGAGGTTCCTCACTTGACTGGTTTACTAACTACCTTGACAGTAGATATCAATCTGAAACTACGTGGCAAGTGCTCTGAATTTCTGGGTGTTTCACAAGGTGTACCACAGGGAAGTATACTTGGACCACTACTTTTTGCAATTTTCACTGCTGATTTTCCTTCAATACTGCTCATGGAATGTAATTATCACATGTATGCAGATGATATCCTGCTATATATCTCAAATGATGCCTCTCAGACCAACGACATCATTGAACGTCTAAATAATAATCTTGACTCTGTCAACAGTTGGCTTACCAAAAATGCGTTGATCTTAAATGCAACCAAAACTATTGCACTGTGCGTTGGTTCCTGCAAATCCTGTGCTAAATCTCAATCACTTCGTGTATTAGATATAAAAGTCAATAGTACTACTATTGAAGTGAAAAATGGTGTCAATTATCTGGGTGTATTTATAGACTCCTACCTGAAATTCGACAAACACTTGCACAACAAAATTAGAACTTGCTACTTTAAAATACGATCACTACACAGATATAAGCACTACCTGACGTCAAGCATCAAATGGAAGCTGTGCAATAGTCTAGTCCTATGCCATCTAGACTACTGTAATGTAGTCTACTACAACTTTATCTCACTTCAGCTAAAACATAGAATACAGGTCATGCAAAATATATTCTTCAGATTCGCCTACAACACTCCTTATTTGCAGCACATACCTCCGTTCTATAATGCTAACCACCTACTGAAGTATGACAAACGAGCCGAATTGTCACTGGCAGTCTTCATTTATACTTTAATTGGTTCTAATAAACCATCATACTTATTTAGTCTGCTAACTCCAAGATCTACTGTTCACAACTTAAACCTTAGGACTATTGATTACCTCAGCATGCCTGTACACTCTACTTCTAAATTTAAATGTGGTTTTACATATATGACTCCTTGTATATATAATAGATATAAAGGATTATTTAGTAGTAAAAACAAAAACAGGTTTTATAATGAACTGTTATGCCTCCTCTCAGCTCAACAACAAATTTTTTAACTATTGTAATTCTAGTTATTATGCTTTTACCATGTACGACTTGCTTTATTTTGTTTTATGTTTATTTTGGTGGAATTGAAAATCAGCGTGCTGAATTCCTACCATTTGGTATTACCAATAAAGTTAATTTGAATTTGTAGCAAAGGATATTTACAAAATCCCATACGTATTAAAATAGGTGAGCAGTTACACAACCAAAATGAAACTGCCATGATTTATAGAACTAAAACTACTGCAAAAATAATGTCACCGGGTGATTCTGAACCTCCTAATTTATATAAATCACAAGCTCTCCGTGATGCAGTACATGAATATTTAAATACACTAATTTTTGTTAAAAATCTAATTATATCTCTTGGTATAGCAAA
Source organism: Platerodrilus igneus (assembly GCA_036346225.1). Taxonomy (NCBI): domain Eukaryota; kingdom Metazoa; phylum Arthropoda; class Insecta; order Coleoptera; family Lycidae; genus Platerodrilus; species Platerodrilus igneus. The sequence goes on from JARFIW010000453.1 coordinate 9,717,155, forward strand.
ACGAACTGTTAACAAATATTATTCATAATATAGGTTGGGATTCTTTTTATACAATATATTGGTTAAAATATCAGCTTGATACTTATAGACAATATTCCTTAACAGAGCATGCTTCTATAGCTATCGATGCTACTGGCAGAATTGTTAAGAAAATAATTTATCGCAATAAATCGCGATCAAAACATATATTTCTTTATACTTGTGTGGTTAATTCATATAAAGTAAAATATCCGATTACGCAAATGTTAAGTGAATCATATACCACAATAGCGATTTGGATGTGGTTAATGCAATGGATTCAAAGCGGTGCTCCATCAACAGCCGTGCTTACAGCTATCATTCAAGCATTCACTAATTATAATAGTATTGATGATTATGCCGATAACATATGGGCAGATAAAGAAATACCTTCTTGTTACATATGCATAGATGTTGCTCATTTTATCAAAAAATACTTAAATTTTTTAAGATTACACGTCCACGCGTCAAAACGTTTTATCTGGCAAGTATTAGTCAATTAATATTAGCTCGAAATATTGAAGAAGCAGAAAATATATTATTTTCGATCTTAACTATTGCTGTTAATGAAACGGAAGGAAATAATCCCGATGGAACACTAACATGTTGCGAAATTCATAAACAAAAGTTAAAATGTTTATTGACAAGCGAAACATTAAATAATGTAGAAGATTATCAAACTAATGATGAATTACAAGACGAAGCGTTAAGTATAAATGACGATTCAAATACGACACACACAAACCGATGGCAAAAATGGGCAAATAATATTAGTAAGCGTATTCATCAAAATTTAAATGACAATGGTGACAGAGAAAATGCTAATTATCTTCCTCAATTAGAAATTAACTTATTAAAAGATATTAATGGTTTCCTCTTGGGTCAGCTGTATATCGAGATAAATTCGGATATGGAAGAGTACCTGCATCCAGCGCAGCTGTTGAAGTTGAATTTGGTATTATAAAAACGCAACTACTTTCGAATATTAAATTACTGATGAGAGCAGATTTATTTGTTCTAAAACATGTTGAATATCTCAAAGGACGTCTTAATTTAGCAAGTAACATTGCATCAAAAAAGATAATGAACCCTAAATCAAAATATTAACATCGCAAAACATCAATAATGAGAATACAAATACAAATATCAATATACAACGTAATACAACAATCACACATGACAATCCACAAATTAAAGAATGTCCCGCTTGCAAAAATAATGATCTTTCCTCTGGTGCTCATAAATGTCACATATGTCAAAAAAATGTACGCGTATTAGATTCCTGTTTGAAAGCTGTTGACGAAGAAGACAAAGGATTTGGACAAAAACGCATTTGTAGATCTTGCCAACGTATGTCACTTCGTACCGTAAATAAAATGTCAAGGCTCTATAATGCAGAGAATTGGCGTGAATTGGCGATATCAAAATCGCGATATTTGCATAAAATTTTTAACAAGAATGAGTTTATATTACATGATAAACTATCGAAGGTTCCCATATTAAGCAATGCTAATTGCCCAAAATTAAAAGCTATAAATATAAAAGGAAAGAAACTGACGCTGGCGAGTACTTATGCATTTGATAGCGTATTTCAATTATTTTTAGCAACAATTTATGATGGCAAAGCATTTGCAGATAAGTGCAGTTTATTTTTCCAAATGGCGTTAGATACATCATCAAAAGGAATTTCAAGATATACGTATTATAACCGTGCCTAAATCTTGCAAGATATTTTTACAACTGAAATAGGATCTCATAATTGTGGCTTTATTAATTGTGAAGTTGCTGTTGCATATTTATGCATAAAATTATTTTTAACAACGCCAAGTCTAGAAGAAACTTCTTCGTGTGACGAAGGCTGTTCTCCACGATAGAAATATTTTCCAACATTGCAAATTCAACATGCATTTCTCGTAGAAGACCAATTTAGTAAAATAATCGAAGAACATTTTCTTTTGGGAGGCGCAAGTAAGTGTTGCAAAACAAATTGCATTGGTGTTGAAACAACTGCGCCACCTCAAGCAGGTATAATAAATATCTTTTATGTTTTAAACATATTTATGTATAGTATTGCAATATATATGATACTTAGTAGAAAAAACAGAGAAAGAGAGAATAACATTGTTTCCATCTGTTAAGTAATTTTACTTATATACGTATTTTCTAAATTTTATATTTTATTTATAATGATACATTTTACCTTACAGGTCTCTTCATAATATGCGAATTATACGATATTGACAATACTAATAAAACCATACGATTATCTGACATACCAACTACTCTAAAATTTAGTTTCATGTCACAAACGTATCGGCTATGAGGAGTGGTTAATTTAAGATCTTCTGGGACACGCAGTTCAAATTTAAAAACAATAGGACACTTGACTGCTATTTGTCGAAGGAGAGATAATTTCTGGATCCAGTACGACGACTTAAAGGACACAGAAATGATTGTGTCATCAAATTTCAACGGCGATATACAATTATTATTATACACCATCTTATATTAAGTATATAACGAACAATTAAAAAATTATGTAATTGTTTATGTCAAACATTTATGTTAATTGTTTAAATAATGTAACTGATTTTAAATAACTATAATATATTAGAACCGTTTTTAATAAATAACATTTTAACGGGACGAGGGACGGTTTTTGTTATAACTACTAATAATACTCGTTGTACACAATATATGTATTTGTATTTTAATCTCAGGGTTTTAATATAAAGCAAAGGTACACAGTAAACTACGTATATTAAGGACTTAACAATCAAAACAATGCATAATACATGAACGAGGAAAGGATACGACCATTCCTCCACACGGCATAACACATACTATCTATTAAGAGGTTAGGAGTGTGTTCCACTAAACTAATCATTGGCGTGCAGTAAAAGGGATCACACTACAACATGTATTTATAAAGTAAATTATTTTTCTGTAAAAAAAGAACCATGTCATTCCATCTAAAAAGATAAATCACATGTAATAATACATATAATTTTATTTTGTAATAAAATTGGGTAGAATTTTAAATCATCATCATTTTGTTATCGACCTTACTTAAGGTCGGTTTGACGCAGCTCTAACTTCTTTTCTATTCTGTGCCAATCTAAAAAGCTCTACATACCCTTCACAACCTAAATTTCTAATAATTTCACTAATATAGTTTGGTCTAGGTCTTCCTATATCCTATCTTTTTCCTATCCAGCTGGCTCTACATAGATATTAGCAACCTGATGGTTGTTAAAGAACTCTAACATGTTTACATGATTACCATTTATAAGGAAATGAAATATAACCTGGTTATCCGCTTCAAAAAGGAAAAGTGTTAAATTATATGTTATGGTAAGGCTTAAGCAACGAATCGCTGCCAACATGCCAGACCGCTACCTAATTGTGAGTTATGCCATGGTGACGTTTATTAAATTATATGTTATGGTAAGGCTTAAGCAACGAAACGCTACCAACATGCCAGACCGCTAACCAATTGTGAGTCATGTCCTGGTGACATTTAGTTAACTGATTTTTATTTTTCTTTTTGTTTTGTTTTCAAACTTACTTAAAGTCGGTTTGACGCAGCTCTAAACTCTTTTCTATTCTGAGCTAGTCTAAAAAGATCTACATACCCTTCACAACCTACATCTCTAATAATTTGTCTAATATAGCTTTGTCTAGGCCTTCCTACTCTATTTTTATTTGGTAGTCTATAATCTAAGACTTTACTAAATAGTCCCTCATGTCTTAACTGGTGCCCTATCATTCTATCTCTCCTGACCTTCAATTGTTTCCACATACAGGGATCCTCACCTATCCTTCTATAAACTTCCTCGTTTGTTACTCTATCTGTCCAACTAATCTTTAACATTCTCCTATAACACCAAGTTTCAAAAGCTTCTATCTTTTTCTTATCTACTTCTTTAATTGTCCAAGTCTCACTACCGTATAGTAGAACACTCCATACGTACGACTTTAAGAAACTTTTTCTATTATCTAATTAATACTATTAGCTATTAGTAAGTTTTTCTTTTTTAAAAACATTTTTCTAGCTTGAGCTATTCTAGCTACTATATCCCTTCTGCTACGTCCATCTTTTGTAATTATACTACCTAAATAGCAAAATTCATCTACCTCCTCTAACTCGGTATTGCCTATTTTTAATTTTGGTTTAGAACTAGGCTGTAACTCACTTGTCATTATCTTTGTCTTTACTGAGTTAATTCTCATACTATAGTTACTCCGTAGTATATCATCTGCAAAACGTAACATGTCTATTTTCTGTCTCTGTACACTAATACCTATCTCTTTTCTCTCTCTAGCTAAGTTTAAAGCTTCCTCAATATAAACATTAAAAATCAAGGGAGACAGTATACAACCCTGTGTAACACCATTTCTAATCTTAGCTTCCTTTTCTATTTCATCAAATCTAATTACTACGCTTTGGTTTTTATATAGACTATAAATAATTTTTCTATCCCTATGAGAGATTCCTATTTTTTGCAAAACCCTGAACATAACAATCCAATTAACCCTATCAAATGCTTTTTCTAAATCTACAAACGCGAAATGAGTCTTTTTAAATTTTTGTAACCTTTTTTCGATAATTACCCTAATCATTAGTATCGGTTCTCTAGTCCCTCTGTCTTTACGAAAACCATATTGGTCTTCGCCTAAATAATTCTCAGTCAAAGCTTCTACTCTAATTATTATTGTTAGTATTTTGGAAGCATGAGAAGTTAAACTAACCGTTCTAAAATTCTCACACCTATCAGCTCCTGACTTTTTTGGGATTGGGATAATAATATTTTTTTCGAAATCTATTGGAATTTTTAATAATTTCATTAATTCTTTTTGACAGAATAATAAATTCATTTTTAAATTAAATTAGGTAAAATTGTTACTAATTTCATTAATTGTTCGTGACAGAATTAGAAGTTATTTATAGGTTCGAAGTGATAGTTTTCATTTTTGAGTTCCCTTAATCCCCAAACAACTCCTTAAGTCGAGAGAATATATTTGACTCCAAACAAACTGTAAAAACATTATTAACTATTGTCTTGTAATATATAAAATTTAAGATTAGTGTAAATAAGTATTAATATTTCACATATTAATTTCAAATTTCTAAAAATACCTTACAAATAATATATATATTAATTTAGTCAAAATACATAAAATAAAGATGTAAGCAATTAATTTATCCTATTTCATTAAATAGTAGTTTTCAGGACATAAAAAAGTTATTGAGTTGCGTTGTTTTGTTTACCAAAAAACAAATTTTAATAAAATTTAAGTTTACATTATTTCATAATTGTGATACACATTGTTATATAAGAGATATATAATAAAAAATTACCACTCAACCCAAATGCATAAATTTTGCGAGCTCATAAATCTATTAACAATATTTAGTTGCAAAATGATTGCTGTCCTTTGATTTAAGTACAGTTCTCTCTTGTATCGGGGATGTATGGGGCAGTTTTCTTGTAAAGGGTGACTGCGCAATAATTAAAAATGGCATATTTTTAAGGTCCATTTTTGGAATTTTTTATGCTACATACCCAATAATACGATGTATATTTTTTTTTTAATATTTCTCTCGGTTCGTGTCAATTAAGGGGTTGTTTGAGGGTTAAGGGTGTGAGCTCAAAAACTGGAACTATGTCACTTTAAAAGCTCTTAAATAGCTCCGAATTCTTCCGCAATGATTGATTCAGTATTTCCATTATTAAATGCTGGTGGGGGGGGGTCGGCGTCGGCTCAGCACGGAAAAATTAAATTCATACTCGGTACGAGTTCAAAAATCTTTATTGGCTGAAAATATGAAAGCTCATAAATAGCTCATTAATATGTGCTACTAGATTTTTAATTTGGGGGGGGGGAGCTCTACAGGGCAGTACATTTTTTAATATTAACAGAATAACATCTCTAAATGCCTGTCACATTCTCCTTCATAATGTGGATGTTCAGTTCGCAATTTCTGTATTTTGTGGGGTCACCTATTGTTTCGTTAATGCATAGAAACAACAAATATGTACAATTTATTTACAGATTTAGAATTAAACATTGGCTGTAAGAAACACACACAATAACATGAAATTGAAAATAACAGTTACATATGATTCTACATGCATATCCTTGTTAAACTTTACAAGGTCAAAAAACTGTTTAACTTTCTTATCATTCACGTTAAAACATTCAAACATTTATATTTGTCACAACAAAAAATTGCTACTAATAATTTAATATAAATATAAAATTTTGAAAACATTTTAAATAATTAGAAGGAGTTACGTGAATTTCTAACAATTTGAATAAAAGTGCAGGAGATACATTGTTTTCTGTAAAAATTAATTAACAAAGAAATGAAAACTTTATTGAAATAAGTGTATTGGAAATAAAGAACGGATATTATCAAATGCTTAATAATGCTTTTAATATAAAATGAAGCTATTGTTTATTATTCTAAGCCAAAAGAAATTAAATAAAAAGTATGTGGATGTGCAATACGTTTTGATAATTCACTCCAAGTATCAGTATGCCTTAATTTATACTGAATTTTACCATTTTGTAGGTATTGAAGTGCTTTAAGGTCAGTAACTTTAGGATCTCCTACTTTTCTACCAGGACGTATAGATTTATAAAATGTTGTAGTAATGTAAGTAGATTTATTGCATAACTCAGTATAGGTTATTAAAGTATAAAACAAAATATTATACTATAAAGCAAATTATTAAAATACAGTTAATAATATAATTAGTTTTCATTTCTACAATTTAAAATATATTTTTTAAAATTACTCTTGAATTTTCCTTGAGAATGCTGATTTGTAACTGATTTTGGTAATGTATTATATAACTTAACGCCATAATGAAATACATTTTTTGTGGTTATCGTTTTATTCTTCTTGTATATATAGTAATTGTCTGCTTGTCTTGTGCTGTAGTTATGTATATTTGACACTTTAATTAAGTTGCTAACCAAGTACGAAGGCAGCATTCCATTTATAATTGTATATATAAAAACCATACTATTATATTTCATTTGTTCCTGAACATTTAAAAAATTTAGGCATTCTAACATTTTACGGACTTTGGCAAATCTGCTACATTTTAATAAACATATCATTGCACGATTTTGTATCTTTTGAAATCTTTCCAAATCACCTTGGTTTGAGACAAATAAAATGGTGCTGCAATATGTTAGGTATGGATAAACTATTGCTCTATATAAAGTTATTCGAGCAAAACTTGATAGCTTTGCACTAATTCTTCTCAGAAATCCAACCTTTTTGCCTACTTTATTTATAACCATCTGTAGATGCATTTTAAAAGTTAATTTTTGCTAGATTATTACGCCAAGGTATTTAATGTTCTCTACTAGTTCAATATGGGACCCATCTATTTAGTACATTCCTATTTTCTGTTTATATCATTTGATTACTTCTATCATTCGTTAACAACATCCATTTTGTTTTATCAACATTTATTTTCAGCTTATTTCCAACTAAATATTTGCTAATTCTTATTAAGTCACTATTTACAGATTGAATCAGGTTTATTACATTTGCACCTTCAGCATATATTAAATTGTCATCAACAAACATATGCATCTTTGTTACCTTCACTACATTCACTATATCGTTTATGTAAATTATAAAAAGCAATGGTCCCAAAATACTTCCTTGTGGAACACCCCACACAATTTCTGATTTACTAAATGTTTCCCGTTGCCATCTCGTTTCTTGCTCCCTGTTTTGTAGGTAGTTTTTAAACCACTCTAATGCATTGTCTTTAACTCCATATTTTTCCAATTTTTGAATGAGAATATTTCTACTTATAGTCTCAAATGCTCTTTTGTAATCTATAAAGACTGCACACACCGCCTTTCCTTTATCCATTGATTCTTTCCAATCATTTATAATTAGCTGAATCGCTGTCTCACACGAGTGTTTAGTTCGAAAACCAGACTGATGGGTGGTTAATATATTAGTCTCATCCAAGAATTGCTTCAATTGCTTATATATTACTGTTTCTAATACCTTTTCAATCGTGGCCAACATATTTATAGGCCTGTACTCTTCGCATTTCTTTGTTGATACTGCTTTTTGAATTGATGTAATTGTTGATATCTTTAAGTCCTTGGGCACAATACCATGCATAAAAGACATATTTATTATGTTTAGTAGCGGATAACCAATAATATCAAAAAGTTCTTTAAGAATTCTACTGTTTACACCATCCGGGCTGCTTTTATTTGCTTGCTTATATACCAATTCTTTTAGTTCATGTATTTTTAATAATTTAAAAGTACTTAATTCCTTCAGGCTTGTACGTATTTGGTCGTGAAACTCAAACTTTTCAATACCAATTGATGATGTAATTTCTATTATACTAGTTATGAAGTAAGTATTGAAGTTTTCAGCAATAGTCTTGTCATTAGTTTCTAGTGTATTCTCAAATATAATGTGCTTACTATTTTGAATACATTCGGTTTTTATACAAGTTTTAAAGTCTTCCACATTTTTACTGGGTTACCTTTATTTTCATCTATTTTATTTTCATAATATTTAATCTTAGCTCTACGGATCATGAATATCACATTATTTCTGCATTTTTGGTATGCTTTCCAATCTTCCATACTTCTTGTGAATGTAAATTTTTTATAAAATTTATTTCGTATATTAATTACTCTTTGTATTTCTCCATTAAACCATAATTTTGAACTATTTTGTGACACCTCTTTGTCATATGAATTATGGTCAATTGCATTTTTAATGTTTGTGTAAAATGTTTTATACAGTTTATCGATGTTGGTTATTTCATACTTCCAATCTGCCAATATTAACTCGTTCTTTATGGCCTCATAGATAAGAATTTTCTTTATTTTGCTTTCTGCATCAACTTGGAGTTTTTGTGTAATGTGACTAATGTCTGCAACAACAATACTATGATCTGTAACTTTTAGAATGTGCCATACTGTACTTTTTAATTTATTATTATTAGTTATCACTAAATCTATTAATGTTTCAGATTCCTTAGTAATTCTGGTGCTCTCAGAAATTAGTTGTACAAATCAACAGTCCTTTACAATATTTTTTAACTTAATTGTATAGAAATCATTAATTTTATTCCAATCAATATTATAATCCCCAATCAGAATGATATCTTCACTACCACGTGATTCTACTAGTTCTTCTAACAAATTTTCCAACAGGTTTAGAAAATTTGCACAACTTCCACTTGGTGAACGGTAAAACACAGCTATATTTATAGTTCTACTATTCAACTTAATATTACCAACAATACCCCAATATTCTAAATGGAGGCTATACTCTTTTAATATTTCAAACTGTAGAAATGCCTGATAGTAAATTATGACACCTGTGTGTCATGAACTAGAATCGACCTTACCTAAACTGTATCCTTTAATGCCTATTTCATTACTTTCAATACAATTTGTCAGAGGTGTTTCTGTTAAACATACCAATAGTGGTTTTTCTCAATTGATTAATTGTTGTATCTCGTCAAAATGTGTAATTAAGCCTTGTGTAGTTAAGCATAAAATTATTGACTTATAGTCTGCTGTTATATTTAAACATCTAGAAGGTAATTGCTATAAGTAGTTTATTTTACGCTTTTGTAATTCAATATTCCTTTTAAAACATGTACAATTATAGTCCCATACTGTATGCTGCTCATCTAATTCTATATTTAAACGACTTTTTGCTTCCACACAGTTAATACACTTACATTGACTTTCTTGACAATCTGCTTAATCATGAGATTATGCACACCGTGGGCACACTACACTCCCTTCACATTCTTTGGCAATATGCCCAAACTTACAACACAATATCTTTTTATTGCCACATGCTCTAATACCTTACATCCCCTCCATCCTATTCTCAATAGTTCTTCTCTCATATTATATTTAAATGTATCCGTATCTGCTTCTACAATAATGTTAAATAACCCTTTAACAATTTTGGTTTCATACTTAATATTCATTTGAAAATGTTGTTTATGCTTACTTATTTTGATTTATTATTTTTTTGTAAATGCCTTCTTTGTCACTTTCATCTACTCCTATAATTTTTATCATTGGAAGTCTTTTCAATGGAATCTTTACAGTATATTCTTCTCCCATTTTCAACGAACTTCGTTCGTTTATGAAATCGATTTGTCGTCCGTCTGTCTGTCCGTCCGAGGCCTTTCTAATGGTCGGACATCAATGTGTGATACATCAATCGATTCAGCTAGGTGTCCTGAGCTTAAGTTTTGATGTCAGTTGAAATCGGACCACGGGGACGCCGTGCCCCCGCGATATTCCGTCGGGAAAATTAAAATTTCAAATAGGTCCAAAATTAATGTGCGATACATATTTGGACTCCCCTAACATAGCTGAGTCGAAATATGGTACCCCCCCCCACAAAATCTGACCACGGATACCCGACCCCGGGAATTAATTTTATCAAAATTTCAAATAGGTCCAAAATTAATGTGCGATACATATTTAGAATCCTCTGATAAAACTGAATCGAAATATGATGCCCCCTTATTTACACACACACACACACACACAAACACACATACATATAGTGAAAACCAGTTAAGCTGACCGATGACTCATCTTGTTAAAGCATATGCATCAATGCATCAGAACGTATTTCTAGCATTCTGGATTAGTTCAGTTGTTTATACAAAATGGTGCATGCAGTTTATATTGTGACAAATACTAGCTGAGAATGTATGTCCCAGGGCTTTTATAAATGATCCTTTAATTTCTACGAATTATAAGAAATGTTTGTTGGATATACAGTTGCCAACGGCGTTAACATAAGTATCAAATACATTTTTCTTTTATAAAAATTAAACCAAAACATTTAAGGTAAATTGGAAGTTTGGAAGGGAAATAGACCAACATTTTATTTAGATGAATTGTGTTTAAATGAAGATATTAATAATATGGAAATGGACAAGCTATTTTCAGGAATGTAGATAAAATCTTAGTTTAGAAATGTCGGCAGATACTGGATATTTAGCATGGTGTTGCGATATTGTTGGTTTTTGAAAACATAAAGTGAATTTTCAAGATATATTGTTATTAAGTATAAAGATGCGTGTGTTCTAATTGATTCGATAATATCTGAAGACTAATAATTTCTGTTGGAATTAGACTTGTTATTCACACAATTATCAAGGAAATTGTAGTTTCGGGATTTTATTTTATTCCTGTTTTATATGGTCAACAAGCATGGTTGTACATATAAAAGTGTATTTGTAAATATTTAATCAAATTTAGTATTAAATAAACAAAACGGTATTGTATTATTTTATTGTAATATTGCTCTACTACATTAAGAAGTATAAATCTAGGACACCACTTCATTTTATATTAATCAATTATTCTGAAATTGAATCATCTTCATAAGAGTCGTTGCTGCTTGTATCCTCTAAGTTGATAATGTTTTTTTATCAATTTGCCACCATTCTATCATACATTTTTCTGAATGGTGAGTGCATTTTTGCCAATATTTGTCATCTATCCTTCCAAGTGCTTCATGCTATATTAATTATGCGTGCTCGTCATTAAATCTTCCAATATTGTCGTAATAGCCTTTGAAATTACCCCAAATTAATTCTATTGGATTAAATTGGCAATGGTATGGAGGGAGCCTTAATACTTTATGGCCACTTTGTATTGCAAGTTCAAGTATGAATATTTTTGGTTGAACATGCGAGTAATTTTCTTTTTAACATTGAAGTGTCAGCAAATACGTTATGTCGAAGCAAATAATTAATTAATTCCTCTTTATTTGAAAAATTGTTAGGAACCTTTTTGACTAATTGCGAATGATATGAAGCATTATCTAGCACAATTAAACTTGGACCGCTTAAATTTGGTAATAAACTTTCTTGGAACCATTTTGTGAACATTTCTGTGTTCATATCACCATGATAATCTGCATATTGCAATTTTGAAGAAAACAAAAGAGATGCATCATGTATAAAACCATTTTTATTTCCAGCATGTATCACAATAAATCTAAAACAACATTTGATAAGCATACAAAACACAGTGACAGCAACAAATTAACAACTAACCGTCTTCCTGTTCCAAATGGCTTCTTCTTGATGCTTTTGTGAGAATTATCATGCCAATTCTTTTTGGCAGATCCCCTACTAAAAAGCCAAGTCTCGTCAAGAAAACAGGTTCATATTGTTGCGTTTCCTTATTGGAATGGTAATCCTTTAAGAATTTTATTGGTGCAGCAGCTATATGTTGTTTCTCGAACAATCCTTGCCTTCCATCATCTACTTTATAAAAAATCCTATAGTAGGTAAAAGTCTTCTTAAGCTAGTTAATTTGAAATTACATATGCCGGCAGTAACAAGCTCTTTTGGAGTGCTTGTGCAGTTACATGAAGTCCTACAAATATAAAATTAGTTACTAATTACAATTAATTTTTATATTACTTTTCGAGTGCATCTCATAAATTTTACGTTTAACTGCATGTTTTATAAAATCTTCAACATCGCAAGATCTGCTTTTTGTTTGGTTGCGTTTCCTGCACGGCGAATGAATTGGAAAATTTTCCTTTAGAGCTTGTGAGCCTCCTCTCTTAATCCTAGTTAAAACACTAAGGCTAAACCACATATTTCAGAGGTTTGCTGAAAAAATTATTAATTGATTTGAAGGATTAAGTGTATTTATTTTTGTACCTGCATAACACTTCCAAACGAAACTAAAACACATTCATTATCACGCTCTCTTTCAAAATAATCCATGACGTTCAAAATCACCTGGTGTGTTTGGGGTTTGAGATGTTTGTTTCAAGCATTTTGAACAACTAAAAAGCAAAGAGGTGATAGTATTTAGTGTTTTATAGGATGGCTGTATTTACCTTTTATAATGTGTAAGAAATCCTTTTACTTTTGAAAAAACGTTTATATTTGCGATTTGAGCTAAATGTAAAAACGTAAATACAACAAAAAATCAAGAACTACGTGAAAAGACAACAAAAGTGACAGGAAACTAAAATTATTTATAGGTTATAATAATACATAAATATTAGTTATAACAGACATACGTTTTGATGCTGCCATACCAATCCTTAAAAGACGTATTTTTTTCTATCCATCCTGTTTTAGGGCAAATAGTTACATGTACTGACAAAGACATGCAATTTTTATTATCATTTCTAATAATGTACCGCGGTGAGTCATCGGTCAGTTTAAATGGTTTTGACTATACATACATACACACACACATATATAGCTTTTAAAATATTTATTCAATAAAATAAAATATATTAAAATGTCTCTTTTGTTGTTTATAAATTTTTGTATTTTATCTGAATACTTATAATTATTACAACATAATAATTTTAATTTCTTTAAATTGTTTTAAAGTAAGTCTACATTTGGAAGTTCGTTGCGACAATGCCTTGCATTTTCAACTTGTTTGTGATATAGTTTTCTTCATCACCTCTACTGCCCTATTATTTTCACATTCAATAACAATACCGCCATTTTTTGTAGTTTTCCCTACACTTACTCCAATTTCTAAACTATTAGGGTCAATATTATCTTTCAATTTTTTAAGGATTTCCTTAGTCTGGTTTTCCACCAATTTTATCTATTATTACTATAGGAGGTTGAGATACATTCCATTTAGTGACTGCGCTGTACAATTTATTAACAGTAAGTTCTGCCTCTGGACACTTTTGTTCGAATAATTTATTTTTTATTTCTACCAAGGCTTTACTCTGTTCATCAAACTTTTTTAAAAGTTCCTCGTGAGTTCTTTCCAGGGATTGTAATTTTTGCATAACTTCCCTAAGTTCATATTTCGTCTCAGTCACTTGCTTTTCACACTTTAAACAATAAAATTTTAAAACTCTTCCTTTTTTTAACTGCATACATCTTATTTCAGAACTTGATAAGTCTGTACAGTCAAAATGTACTTTTTTTGTACACCCATCACGCTCACAACATTTGTCATCTTCTATATTTAGATTACATTCCCAACAAACTTGCATATTATACCCTTATTATTAATACTTTTACCAAAAATATGTTTACATATTTTTCAAAATAACTTTCTTTCAATTTGCTGGGTTCAGTCCTGTACAATAATAAAACAATGTGGCAATTGTAATTGCAGAGATAAGAGCTAGTTATTGTGAAGATAACTGTTGATAATAACCAAAAGTTTGTATACTATCAATTTAAAATGTTAGTTATCTGTTAATATCATAGTTGTGATGCACTTTTTATAAAAAAAAAAGTTTATCAGTTTGAAAGCCTGTCTAGCTAGCTCTAAGAAGATACCAAATTTGATATATAAGTAGCACTTTTTATCAGTTAATTTTAATATACTTTGAGGAGCACATTAACACTTTGTTCACAGCTTGTCAACTACTTACTTACTTACTTACTTTGTAAATTGTACACCGTAAAATTGTGTACAATCAGTTTAGTTTTATAATACATTGCTGACACAGTAGATTTAGGACTTAGTAAAACCCTTGGTAAATCCATACCATAAATATTGACGGCCTCATCAGTAGATAACTTGTCATTTTCTTTCTCTACTCATGCTTCGTTTTTCAAAATCTGTTGCATATTGTATGCTTCCTCCGAGAAGTTGTTTGTTTTGTACGAATCACAAATGTTTTTTTAGATTTGTATAGTGATAATAAATTAAGCTCTTCAAATATTTCAGAAAATTTATATATAGAGATAATATTATCTAATTCACATTCTTTGCAAAAGTCATTCTTGTAAAGCCTGTACAGTTCTGCTTTAGAATGCCAAAGTGGCTCAAGGTACATCTTCTTTGAGGTGGATCTACAATAGTGGCTTTCTATTTTTGGCAGTAGTTGAAGAAATTGTTGAACTATTGAGTCCTTTGATTCAAATCTTGCTTTTCGAATTTCACTCTTTTTATTAAGCTGGTGTTGATCAGCTTGACTTGTATTATTTTCATGGATCCAGTTCAACGCTGTTGTCTCTTTCAAACCTAATGTGCCCATAAACATATGCTTGCATACCCTGACAGTTTCAAAATCTATTTTAAGGAAATATTTTATTGAGACATTCCTTCTTGATTCAACATGGTTACCCCTTCTTCATTTCTTCTCCCTTGATCTTTAATGTTTATATTGAGCAAGCTTTAAACTTAGCTAGAGAGAGAAATGAGAAAGGTATTAGTGTACAGAGACAGAAAATAGGCATGTTACGTTTTGCAGATGATATAGCCATTATAGCAGAGTCTAGAAAAGAGTTAGGAGAGTTTTTAAATATTTTAGATGAAATACTACAGAGTAACTATAGTATGAGAATTAACTCAGGAAAGACAAAGATAATGACAAGTGAGTAACAGCCTAGTTCTAAACCAAAATTAAAACTAGGTAATACCGAGTTAGAGGAGGTATATGAATTTTGCTATTTAGGTAGTATAATTACAAAGGACGGACATAGCAGAAGGGATATAGTAGCTAGAATAGCTCAAGCTAGAAAAATGTGTTTAAAAAAGAAAAACTTACTAATAGCTAATAGTATTAGTGTAGATAATAGAAAAAGTTTCTTAAAGTCGTATGTATGGAGCGTTCTATTATACGGTAGTGAGACGTGGACAATTAAAGAGGTAGATAAGAAAAAGATAGAAGCTTTTGAAACTTGGTGTTATAGGAGAATGTTCAAGATTAGTTGGACAGATAGAGTAACAAATGAGGAAGTTTATAGAAGGATAGGTGAGGAACCCTGTATGTGGAAACAATTAAAGATCAGGAGAGATAGAATGATAGGGCACCAGTTAAGACATGAGGGACTATTTAATACGGTCTTAGATTATAGACTACCAATCAAAAATAGAGTAAGAAGACCTAGACAAAGCTATATTAGTCAAATTATTAGAGATTTAGGTTGTGAAGGGTATGTAGACCTTTTTAGACTAGCTCAGAATAGAAAAGAATTTAGAGCTGCGTCAAACCAACCTTAAGTAAGTTCGAAAACAAAACAAAAAAAATAAATAAATAAAAATCAGTTAACTAAATGTCACCATGACAACTCACAATTAGTTAGCGGTCTGGCATGTTGGCAGCAGTTCGTTGCTTAAACCTTGCCATAACATATAATTTAACACTTTTGCTTTTGTGGAGGGGATAGCCAGGTAATATTTCACTTCCTTAAAAATGGGAATTATGTAAACATGTTGGAGTTCTTTAACAACCATTAGGTTGCTAATATCTATGTAGAGCCAGGTAAATAGGAAAAAGGTAGAAGAGTATAGGAAGACCTAGACCAAGCTATATTAGTCAAATTATTAGAAATTTAGGTTGTGAAGGGTATGTAGAACTTTTTAGATTAACACAGAAAGAAAAGAAGTTAGAGCTGTATCAAACCGAACCGACCTTAAGTAAGGTCAAAAACAAAATGATGATGATTCTTCCTTTGAGCTTTGCACACTTAACCAAGTCTTGTACTTGAACTTTTCGTTTACCCCAATTCATATTCCAAAATGTTTTAAACATTCTCACACGTTTGTCTTCTGACATTTTCTGGCACTGGACAGCAGATGACTTTATACCCAGCCGAGTACCCAGCATACTACAGGGCTTTGCTAAGTATCTTTCTGGTTTCTTTACTTTATAGTGTAACGTATTTTTTTTCAAGTTAGTTACACATTCCTTATAAATCTAATATCATGTTTCGATAATATAAAAACATAATTTATAATTGTCTGATCACAAAAAATAGTTATTAAGTGTATAATGGATTATGCGCTCCTTCCCCTTTCGATGTTTAAGTTACAACACTAATCGTTTATCTGTCATTTCGACTTCACTTTTCCATTAGTGCTTGAAGAAGTAAGCTGCTTTCCGGAGCATAGAAAAGTCAACATGGTAAGGCACATGGCCTGATGCCGCGTTCGCAAGAAAGTTGATTAACGAATACCTTCGTGTCATGATGTGGTCCCTGACAACTTTTGGTGAAGATTATTTTATTTTGTATTCCACCATCGGTAAAGTCAGTTGATTCCTGCAGATGCGAAGAATATTGGAGTAATCCATCATTAAAACATGCAATATCACAGAAATAAAGCTTTAGTTTAAAATTTAGAAAACATGAAAATTAGTGGACATATGTAACAGAGATTTTATTTGGTGGGATAATATGTTGTTCTGAAGGTTTGTGAAAATTCCAGCATAAAATTCAACATAATGGTATGTTATTCATGTTGTGTGCATCGCAGATGTGCTTAGATTTGTCGACATCTGATGTTGTTTGGTTCTGGTAAGAACGTTCAAGTTTTTCTGATTGAACTGTACTTCAAGCGCGTGAGTGATTTTTAACCTTAATTTAATTTGTATTTATTCAAATGTCATACGTATGATGAAAAGTTGATATTCTATTTTGATTTTTATTGTAAATATTAATGTTGAAACAAGCTAAACCAATTTAATTGAATAGAATTTTTTTTGCTTAATTCTTTTATTATTAAAAATTCAAAGGAAATTTCTTGGTTCTTAATAAGCAGACGATTAACTCTGTCTAATGATAACAAGTATCCTGAGTATATATATTTTTGGAACTTAAAATCAAATATGTTATTTATTGGTGAATATTTTTAAGGACACAAACGGTGTCCCAGTTGTGCATTTGTTTGTTCACAGGATATGCAGAGACATCTGTAATACATTTGGTAAGTGCTTTGCAAGGTTGATATTTAGGTTTTGTGGCTACATAAACGGTGTAGACTTCAGGTTTCCGCATTCCCCTAATATAATTACATGTATCTTCGTATGTTGTTGTATTGAAAAATACGGTGGCACTCTTTATCTATATTTTTGGTCATTTGTCAACCCATGACCCAAGCTCATGATCCACCCAGAGCTAACATTCTACTAGCCGTTTATCTCAAATGAGTTTTTCTTTTCCTCAAGCCATTTCCATCCAACTTTATCTTGGGCTTCCTTCATTAACAAGAAATTCTCGACCTGGTGATATCAGATAAGGTAAGCGTTTATGGTATATGGAGGTCCAATTTGCTATCTGATATTCACGAGGGAATATATAGTTTACAATAGTTCTAAGTTCCATCATGCTTTTTCTTGCCTTGGTATGGGAAACCTTTTTCACGCTTGTGTTTGTTTACATTATAGCTCCACTCTGAAGGCACTTTTGTTTTATGTCAGATGTTTCCTCTTCAGGATGAATGGCGTCAAATCTAGTATTAGCTTCAACATTAGAAATATAGACATGAATGTTGTGGATATTTGATGTATCACTTATATCTGGTATTTCCAAATCTATAACCTCGGAATCACAAACATCTGAACCACTCGTTTCGTTCGCTTCAGAATGATTATGGTCATCTTCATCATGAGTGTAGGATGTATCGGAATTGTCTTTTTCATAGACATCATTTATTATTTTCCTATCTAGCCTATTATTGATTTCAACAACTTAATTTGAGGGTGCTTCAAAATATTGTGAATTCTCGATTGAATCCGATACACAAGGTACTAAAATTCCAGTATTTGGGTCTACTATGTATCTCCAATACAAATAAATACAGAAATCCGCGTATATCCACAGCTGGTGTATAATCTCTTACAATCGCGTGGTAATCTAATTTGATAAATGTGCGATTATGAGTTTAAAAATAATGCTCTTATCTTTGTATTATATCATTCATTTAAATGTAAACTGTGTTTCTTGAACGATATCAGCATGCAAACAACATCACACATGCAAGATCCTGCTGGAACATTAACCAAATGGCACTTACGTGATTTTCTTAGCGGGAAGTGGGGAGCTGGAGTTACGTTGTTTTCTGAATGATATTTTTTAGCGCCAAAACAAACTCGTGTAGTTACGTGTATTTCTGTAATGGTGCGTTTGATAGTTTACTACTAGATGACGTTAAAATCTAAATTTTGGGTATTAGTGGAGTTACGTGGTTTTCTTACTAAGGCGACGATATGCAATATACAAATGTCCTTGAATTTATGCATCAGAATAGAGCTTTTAAGTGAACAAATTTTATTAATGCTAGAAATGCAAATGTTCTTTAACATTAGAAAATTTATAGTGCGGCTTTGAATGAATGTAATGTTTGTACATAAAAAGTGAAATCCGTGCACGGGATTAATTTTGAACTTTTACGCATGTTTCTGTGAAGAAATGCATCCCAAAATGAAGCCTACACTAAAGTGAATTAGTGCAGGAGTAGGTACTCACAGATACGGTGTTGCCTGGGATCTGCAGGTAGAAGTTGTGTTGGATCGAAGCCTGCATACGCTGCTAAATGTGGCAGGTCAATCGATGCAGGTGCCGTGTATTGTGCAGGTTCCTTTATTGGCGATATGAGGCGTAGAACGGCATAATGCTGGCAGATTCTTCGTAGTAAGCACCTCAACTGGGGTGGGGTGTGGTATTCACATGTCCAGGCTGCTATGTCCGCTTTGGTAATGGTGGGCGGTGAAGATGGCGACGTTATGGATGCCTCGGACATCCCGTTTCAGTGGATCATGTTTGGCTTGGGTCAAGCAGTAGTTGCTGATATAAAAATGGTTCTACGAAGTAACTTCATTTGGTGGTAGGATTTGGAGCACCTTGCTGGCAGGGCGCGGAGTATTCGCGTTAGTGCATAAAGCACAACCTTCTGGTTTAACCTTCAGGTTTTGGTGCACCATGATAAAAGGTTAAACTCAGAAAATCAGAAGTTGTTTGCTCTTGGCTATTGCATGTCATCATATACCCAGAAACAAACGAAAGTATTCATCTTAAGATTTTAATTTCGCCTTCTTGATAATTATAAATAATGTTTATATTCTAATAATTGGAGATTCCGGACAAGTCTATTCGATTTTAAGGGGTGTTGATAGACGAGTCCATTATTAAGAGGCGTTCACGTCTGCATTTCTATTATGCTTATGAAGTTTGTTTGACGCAACTTGGGTTGCATACCTTCAATAACATCTTTGTTTTCTAAGGATGTTCTGAAGGTATTGCATTTTATTTAACCTCCAGAGGGAAAAAATTTTGCGGGTAAAGTCAGTTAACAACACTTCTACCAATCCAGTTGTTTGGAAATTGTTCTTTTAACCGCTGTTGAACATGAGCATGAAAATGGAATGGGGCCCGATCTAATTGTATTCACATATCCCTTCTTTCTGCCAAAGTAAAATCATCTAGCATGTCTTCTAAAGTAATACTTGCTATTTAAACGATTTGGTAAAACTACTAGATACAAAAGTCGATTTCCTATAATACCTGCCCACATACTGACCGAAAAGCGATGTTGTCATGAAGGTTTATAGTTCACTTGTGGGTTTTGCATTGAATAAAACTATCGTTGCTTGAAAAGATTGCTTTGTCTGGCCAAAAACCTTTTTTTTGTAAAAGTAGGATTTGTTTCTAAAAGTTTGAAAAATTAGTTATACTAAAGTTAACACTGTTGTGCCTTTTGGCTGCACTAAAGTTCATTTTTCCATCCTTAAATTAAGTTATTACGTATGAAGTTTATAAATGTAGTTCCTCACGAACCCAAGGACATTAATCCCATGATTTATGACATGTATCCGCATAAGGCCATATTTCCCAGGTTAAAGGAATGTGATGTGATTAGACGGTCAGGCACGCGTAGCATAGAATTGAGGGGATACTACAGGCTCATTAGAGCAATGCATTTTAAAGCAAGGGACTTGACTAACAGATGTCCAAGAGATCGAACTGGTGTGCACATTTTCGACAAAGTGATCTTTTCGTATCTCCGTACTTTTTCTCTTACCTAAAAAACAACTATCTTGTGTTCCGCTATAGTGTAGGCACATTTCCTTCACCTTTAAAATTTGTCCTTGCATAAAAGAAACTACCTGCACATGACCCTGACCTAAGACGAGCGAGGCGCCCTTGGATCTCAATGAAAACCAGGTAAGCACCTGGCTTATTGTTATTTTGTCGGCTTTACCCGTGACAGCAATAGCTGCAGCCGGAATTTGAGGATGTAACAATTTAAGCCGAGGGTTATGCAGTGATTGACGACACGAGTAAAACGTAACAACACATGCATGAATATCTTGTATTAAAACCTGGGTCTTGGTAAAATGAAAATGATGAAAACGCTCTTCGAGTCGATTAACTGAAGGACGGCAAATGCCAGTTATGTCTTCAATTTCTCTCATCAAAATTCTGGGATTTTCATTCTTTAAGTGTAAAACATTTTCTGTTGAATCCACTATTACTCCCGTTTGTTCGGCCGCTGTCAGGTGTTAGTGTTGTGAACTGATCCATAACTAATAATCTATCTTCCAATCTTGTAATGGTTCTTCCACATGGGTGTTTATTGTTCAAATAATGTTCGGTGTACTCTCTATCTGCAGGTTTCCTACATGCTTACCTAACAAAAGTATCATGTCAAGATACTCTGTTATGCTTCAATTGACTTCACAAGATTGTAGTTAATAATTAATCATAGGGGACTTTTTTTGTATAATTAATTAGGATATTATGCATTATATAAATGCAGTTCCGAGTTCCTTGACAGTGCTCGAGACGTTTAGAAATAGTTTTATTATTATGTAGACCGTGCGAATGGAATGTTAAATAAGTCGTTTTTCACACTTATAAAAATGTACATTGTTCTTATAACCAGTTAGAATGCACAACAAAGAAGGCTGGTTACTTTGACAAGTGAAAAAGCCAGCCACCATGATCATTCTACATTTAATTATAGTTTCTTGAAGAACTATAAAGTGCTTTATAACTTAAAGTAGTGACGTTTACCTTGTGTATTTTCTATCCCCATCTCTTACCGTATCTGTTCTTATGTTGTAGGTAAACAACGAACTTTGCTATTAAGATCTAAATTAATTAGGCATTAATTCCCCATGCCCTGTAGTAAACGAACAACAATGATTTTTGGTTATCCAGCATGGTAAATGCCACAATACAAGGATTATTACTTGACGTTACCTTAATCTAAATAATTAAATTAGGGTAATACCAAGTAACGAATCCGTGTATTATGGCATTTGCCAAGCTGGATATTCAGAAATCATTGTTGTTCGTCTATTATATGACATGGATTGATTAGCGCCTAAGTTCTGATCTTAGTACCCAAGTTAGTTGGATACCTACAACATAAGAGAACAAACCGGTATGATAAGGGGTGGAGATAGGGAATCGACAAGATAAACTTCACTACCTTAAGTTATAAAGTAGTACTTTATAGTTCTTCAAGATACTACAACTACGTGTAGAATGATCATAATGACTGGCTTTTTCACTTGTCAAAGCCACCACCTTTCTTTGTTATGCGTTCTGATTGGTCAAGAACGACTTAGTTTTTCAAAGTGTGGGAAACATTTTATTCAATATTGCATTCCCACGGAATACATAATAAGAAAATTATGTTTAAAAGTCCCGATATTATGAGTAATGGTTAATTAAGGATTAAGGTTAAAGAGGAAGAATAGGAAAATGTTTGAGTGATTAGCACTGAATACACTGCCTTTATACACTATGACGAGAAAACTTGATTTTTAATTGTAGAAGAATGCGGTTAACTAACACTGTAAATGTATTTATTGTATCGAGTCTGGAATGCAAGTGAACTGGTCTGAATAACAGGGTAGAAAAGTAGAGGTGCTAATAAAGTGGGGTTAAACAAAGTAGTGGAGGGATGAAGTACTATAAAAAATATAAATTGGCACCAGCATAAAGTGAGTAGTTATAATATACTAATAAAAATAAAAAGAATATAAATTAAAGCTACATTACTTAGCGATAACATAAAACCATCGTTGAGTAAATAACAAATACTAAAAATTCTTTTTTAATTAAAATATATTTTTTAGTCATATTCGATGTCAGGCTGGCCATCCACATCAGGTTCCGGAATCTTATCAATAACAGATAAAGAGTATTTGTTTCTAATTTAGAAAAGTAATTCAAAGCAAATTGTTGGTTATTTTACAGAGAGAAAAACCAATGACCGATTTTGCAATAGTTGCAGCTCGTCGGATTGGCACATTTCAATTTGCAAAACAACCAACAAATTTTTTGAACTGTACAAAATTATGATGTATTAATAAATACAAAAAAATATCCATCTGTCAACACTTACTCAAAGGTTTTTCCTACTGTTGAAATCCAGGGATGCCAAACCATAGGTCCACACAATTCTTTTGATGTTATTTTTTTATATGGAAGATGGGTATTTCATATAAAACATCATTGCTTTGGTATCCTAAAGTTGTTCCTAATGAGAGAAATTTCTCAAAATAAAAATCTCCTTGCAAATAGACTATCACTGGGTTAGCTCAATAACTTTTACAAATCATTGACCTTACCTATTTCCTAAATAGATTGAAATAAAAATCAACCTAAACTTAATCTTTACCAACATAAGATAATTTCCGTAGATATACAAGTTTACTTTCCTAGAAAGAAAATTTTAATCTAAAATCTAGCCGGGTATTACTGAAATAAATCCTAAAAAAAATTTAAAAAAAAACATTACTCTAAGCCATTAACAAAACAATTCGCTGCTTCACATTTTTCCCCTGCTTCCACATTTAATTATAAGACATTCACAAATCCCAAACTATTTGCAATGTCGTTCATAAATAACAAAAAGACAGTTGAATGTCAACTTTTTCGGTGCCTTTTCATTGTACATTCCAAAATAACTAATTTTTTTATTTTTACTTTTACTGCCCTATATTTCATTACTAAATCTGACATTTCAACTACTAATTAGTCCCACCAAATAATTATTTTCACTTAATTACTGTCTTACTACCAAAATGCATACAATTGACATTTAAAAAATCATAATATTGTTTTTAAAACGTTACATAGAAGTTCATAAAGTACTCGCTTTTTAGTTCCAGGATTTCCAACAACTATTGCTATTTTTTCTTTTAACATTTTTCAAACAACGGCTAGAACACAACCCAAAATTCCAACTTAATGGCATGATGAACAATTCCCGTTCCACTCCCTAAAGGTCACAACGACACTAATTCTGTCCGCAGGTGCATCGAAAATATCTTGCTTAACTTAAAAGTAAGTTTACATAATTTATTGTATGTCATATTTCTATCCCTTTAAGCTGCAGTTCGTCCAACTTCCTACAATTCACTCACCTTACTACATTTTTACTTTTATAAATTAATTTCGCGTACTTTGTACTTTCCGAACTTATAGCTTACTTTACGACCCCATACAGAGCAGCTCATCCCTTCGTCTGCAATCTCACGTTTTTGTATCCATACATATTCGATGTTTTCAGGTAACAGAGTCCTATATAACCGACTATTTCTTTTCCGTTGCGCCCAACAAATCTCATTTACCCCACTGTTTCATATTAATTATGGTTAGCGTCTGGTTAATACAACGTATTAAGGTTAATCTATGCTTACCTACAAGTTCTCGTGCTTATAGTCTATTACAATGTATTTATCTGTAAAAACTGTATATGCAATTGCTTGTCTGCTTTGTGGTTTTTTAACGTCATCACCCTTCATTCTTACCATACAATGTATTTAAAAAAATTCATTTGTACTTTCGTATCTGAATTATTTTTAAAACAACAAAATTGGAAATATTCTGATTAATTAAGAATGATTCTTTACAAAATCTTTTATACAAAGCGCATCCATATATTTTGTTCCTTCAAAATTAAATTTTCTTTCTTTCACATTTAATTTATTGTTAGCATAACGCAACACCTTACAAAATCTAAAACTTACCTGTATTTGCAAGAGCTAACTTTGTTCTATCACTTTTCAAACACAGAATAATCACACTGTAATAAACGACTAAACCACAGCATATAAATTCAAGTAAGACAGAAAATTGTTCACGCTTCACAATTTTGCAAGTGGCATCAACAATAATTCTAACAGCATGAGTTATAAACTTACAACGAGAATGACCCATTTTTAAATTGACGCCAACAACATGAACTTTGAAGTTCATTATCTTGAAGGCATGCATCATATATATCTTAATAATTCCGAACTAGTGACAGGTACAATAAAAATTTTTTTGAATAAAAAAAAGTAAAAACTGCTAACATATACAGTTCTTTTTTAAAGTATTAAGAGAAAGTGTACGTTCAACAAAATTTTGTAAATCTAAATTCATTGTTTATCTTCTAGACACATCTCTAAAGAACTCGTTAAAATGTATAATTATCTGGTTTTTCTTTTAATTTTTCTTGCTTGCATTAATTCTCAGCACCCACAACCAACTGGAATAAAGAACTTCGACGCTGTAATAATGCGTGTTCACATTTCATTCGCCGAGAGCGATAAAATCCACATACTCATACATATTAAAATCAGTATAATCTTACAATAAACATAACGAATTCAGGAAACAAAGGGAATTTCTTTAACGTTTACACTAAATACCGTGAATTTAATAAATATAAGAAATGGAAACAAGTTATCCAATAATTGAACAAGGCACCTTATGGGCTAATTCACTTAACACGCAACAAGCTGAAATAAATCTTGCAAAAGGTGAAAGAAAGTAACGTTTAAACTAAGAAATTGATATTTGAAACAAAGATACCGCATTCCGCTAAGTAAGCGATGGATTCATATGAATTACGGAATTGGCTTAGCAGTTAGTCATTGAGAGTTTACTATTGGTCTTTTATCTGTGTTCTTTGTAAAGAAATTTAGGTCCTTTATGAACATCAATGAAAGGCAAATAGGAGACTCAATTTCACTCTGCTAAGTCAATCAGGTGAAACTGGACTATCAACGTGAATTTCTAAAGGTTTATGGTTATAATACTTACTTGGAAAAATAATCTTCTTCATTTTAAATATACATATTTTAGTTGTAAGGTTAGTTTCCTTTCACTTCAGCTTGCGTTCTGACAGTGTTCCCAACTATTTGTAGATTTTGTTTTTCTGTTGATAAAAAGTATTAAGTGTTTTTGTATTAATAAGCGATTCTTTTTTAACTAATCTTGCTTCAAAAAAATTGTTTATGGTACTATTACTTAGACATTTACAATTAGGATTTTTTATAACATCAAGTAATTGAACGGCAGAGCATTTGTCAGTGTTGCTTGTAATTTATAATCAAATAATGCAGTGATTTGTATATATGATAACCAAAGAGTGTTATGGGTGTTTGAAGCATTAAGTTTTAAATTTGGAATTGCCCAAAAGGGACTGGAATCCCGTAACAAAATCGAGATGCATCAGCCAATTACAGTGGTGCGGTAGTGGGTTTCTATAGCAATAAATGGCAGAAAATTGAGTAATGATAAAAATTTTACCTAGGTGCGATTTCAAACTTCGCTATTACTAGCAGTCACCCTGTTAGGTTCAATTCGACAAGTTTAAAGGATGCCAACTATGTTTAGTCCAATAGGATTTTCTCTGAACGACATGTAACCCAAGGGATTGTAATTCCTATATATTCTTTTGGTGAAATGGATTTCCTTATCAAAGATCACCTGTCTGTTTGAACAAATAAAACAACTTTCAACTCGCCTTGCTTAAATTTATTCTAAAATAAATTGTTTGAGCATATCTGTAAACAAATAGGCATAAAACAATTTTTAAAATTACTTACAATAATATTCATGTTACTGACCTAGTGATATTCCTATAACAAAATACATACATTAAACAAAAGTAGTAAAATTCATTATCGGTTCATTTCTAATGCATTTAAACTCACCCTGTCAAAACCTTATATTCCTAATAATGTAACACTACACATTAAATTCTACAAAAAATTTACCCAACAGTCTCATCTCGAAATGTTTTGTAGAGATCACCAGCCTATTTGGCGAGGAGAATATCCTCGTGTTCAAAACAAATTTAGTAGATTGTTTGTTGGGAAGGATCTATTCAGCCTACGTGGTGGGAATATCCTCGGAAGGGTTTCCTGAACAACTTTTAATTTCTTTGTTTTTTATTTTTAAGTCTACTACTTATGATGACTAGATAGTGGTTGAAATATGTATTTAGTCTCTAAAAATATTTTTTGTGATAAAGGGGTATTAATTATTTTTAATGAACGATACACAGAAATTTCTTAATATGCTATGAGAAATGTATTGAAATTTATTTTCCTTTTTGGTATTTTAAAATAATTAATGAATCTGAGTTTCATTTCAAATGTATTCTACAGAAATAAAATGATGCTTTTGTCATTTATAATTCTTTGATGAACTACTATTTATTGAAATAGCTTATTAAACACTACTATTCATAAATCAAAATTATACAGGATGCTTCAATAATAAGTTGTCCATTTTAAATGTCCCCATTTCTCATATGATTTTTATTTCTCGCAACACCCAAGGTTACAAAAAGTTCCTATAATCAATAATCCTTTAAAATCAGTAACTAGCTAAATGTCCCTCTCATTCAATTATAAATTGGAGTTGTTGAAACACAAATATCTGTTATTAATTTAGTCTGTTTTTAAATAACTTATTTTTTTCCACAGGTAATCGTAAAAATAAGAAAAACAGACGTCTAAATGATCGCAGGGATGATAGAGATGACAGGGATGACCGAGATGATCGAGATGACAGAGACGATAGGGATGACATTCCCGAGCCAAGAGAAGAACGGCGAGGTCAGAAGCGTTCTCGTGATGATTCAATTTATGGTGAAATAGGTGACTATGTACCTAATAGCACACGTCGTCATGAATCTAGAGAAAATAATAAACGTCAACCATACTTTGACAGACATGAAGAAGATGTTCGAGATTCAGGTCCAACTTTGAAAATTAACAAATCTGCACAAATTTTGAACAAATTAACACAAGAGCCGGAAGGTTATGCTGAATGTTATCCTGGTTTGGAGGAAATGAATGATGCTATTGATGATTCTGACGATGAAGTTGATTATTCTAAAATGGATCTTGGTAATAAGAAAGGTCCTATTGGACGGTGGGACTTTGATACAGCTGAAGAATATTCAGATTACATGAATCAAAAAGAGGCACTTCCAAAAGCGGCGTTTCAGTATGGTATTAAAATGTCAGATGGTCGTCGATCACGTAAACATAAGGAAAAGAATGAAAAGGCACATTTGGATCGTGAATGGCAGAAAATACAGAATATTATTAGTAAACGTTAAGTTTATTTTTAAGTAGAAAGTATAATTTAATTATATTGTTAACTGTAGTTAAATATAAATTGAATAATGATTATTACGTAGAGGTATTATGTTGACAAATAATATCTATTTGTTGAATTTTTTAGTAGCTTTGGTTTAAGAAAATGGATTATGACCTTAACCCGTTGTTTTATGTTTTTAACTGTTGCATGCTAGTATTACTTGAAGTGCCCATAACAGATAACGATTATCTTTTAACATAAACATAATTTGTTTAGTCGTAAAAATTACCACTACACATCATTTTGTAGCTTTTCTTTTATTGGAAATTAAGTACACCTTAATTAAAAATCTTCAGTGAAATGTTTGTATAAAAATAAAGTTTAATAAACTTGATAACCAATGATGAGAATAAGGCAGTAACAATGTAGCCGTAACGAATATTATATTGTAAACTATTTGTGAATTGAATTTGGAAGCAAAATAAGGTATCACTTGATCCTTTAATAGAAAAAGTGCTTCAAAATGGCATACAGTTGTTATGCAAGCTGTCATCAACGAAAATGTAATGATTTTATGAATTAAGTAAACTGTTTTAAACAAAAATAATTCTCTAAATTCAATTTTAAAGTTCCTAAATTCTTTTTTATTTGTCTAACTTTATTAATTTTTAAATATCTTTTTATAACCACCACAAACTTTTAATATCATTTTACTCTAATGACAGTCCTTTATATTACAAGATCATGCCCTAATATTCACCTACACCCAATTATAAATGATCCACCTAACAGACTAAGGTTCTTGTTTTAAAGAGTTTAGTAACATACCACTTGAAGATTGATTTCTGAATCGTAACTGGTTCACTTTGTTGTATTGAAGTGTCTGCATATATTTTACATCATATAAATGTTTTATAACCCTTTATTTTCTACTTATTAGCAATTATCTACAAATTTTCATCCCATAATTCACCATTATATATATATATTATTTTATACTGTATTTATACCAAATAACGTTTTATATATTGTAATTAATTTTATGTATTTTAGATATTTTGATAATGGTTGTAATAAACCAAACGCGTCATACAAAAATAGTTGAACATTATTGATGACCAATACCCAGAAAATCTACATATAATATTAATAATGTGGTCAGAAAAGCAAACATATATATATATATATATATATATATATATATATATATATATATATATATATATATATATACAGGGTGCCCTATTTCTTACACGTTCTATGGGTAACTCTGTTATTTGTGACATTAGAGAAAAGAATGGGAAACTAGTGCAGTTTTTAATGCTGAGTTCAGCCATGAAGAGATAATTAATATACAGGGTGTAGCAGAAGCGTTATACCAAAATAACGAAATTTTGATCTTTTTTGTTTTGCTTCGTGGTTCATTTATCGTGATAGATATCGTAAAACGTTGTAGATCTTTTTTACATTATTTTAAAAGGAGAATAAGATAAACTTATTTGTTTTAACATGGCTTTGGTCATGTTCGAATAAATAAGTGAGGTTATGTTTTTTTAAATGGAAACGATAATTGGGGGTAGTCCTGATAGACAGGCATTTTTGTTCTCTTTTCGGTGATGTACTACAGTGTACATGTTCAACATATTTGAAAAAATTTTGTTTTTATGAAATACGAAACTTGGTATTAAATAATAAAATACTTATGCATGACGTAACAAAAATATCAAAAACAAATTATGTTAAAAATATTAAATATAATATCACTTCAAAGTGTGTTATAAGTGCCCTCCATTTTATTGAAGGCACAGCTCACATAGTTTTTTAACATTACCAAGTGCTTTTTCTATTGTGCGTGCATCAATGCTTGCAATTGCTGTATGGATTCTAGCTATTAAATCCTGAGGCGTTTGAGGAGTAGTAGAATACACTTTATTTTTTAAATCACATCACAAATAAAAATCTAATGGCGTAAGCTGTGGCCAATGAATTTCCATTTTGTTACCAATCACGTGCTCAAAACGATCAGTTAAATATTGCTTCACTGATGTACCACTGTGTGCAGGGGCACCATCGTATTAGAAATACTTTGGTCTGTAATGGATGTTAAGAGGTAATTCATCCAAATATTCTTCCAGTTAGTGTTTTAAGAAATATAAGTAATTTGCAGCGGTGAAATTGTCGTTATAAAAAAAGTCCAATAATTTTTTCACAAAATATGCCACACCAACAATTAATACCAAATTGATGTTGATCTCTGGATTAAGGCACAAGTTTAGGATTTTCTTGAGAATAAAATACTTTGTTATGCCGATTACATATTCCGTTATTTGTAAATTTAGTCTCGTCAGTAAACATAATGGTTCTCCAAAAATAAGAAATCTCTTCACATTTATTAAGGTACCAACGACAAAATGTTATCCGTCTTTGATTATCCACTGGATGCAATATATTCGAAATAGAATAGTGATAGGGATGATATTTACGACTTTTCAGAATACACCTCACAGTTTCCTTAGAAGTTGCACAGTGGTTTGCAATTTCGTCAGTAGAAGATTCTGGTTTATAGTTAACAAACCCCAACACATTCGTTTCAACAGTTTCTTCATATTTTCATAAGAATTTAGGTTTGGTAATTGCACCATATGCCTTAAGATTATTTTCAAGTTTGCTAAATATCCGACAGTGTGGTTGTTTACGTTCCATGTATCTTTCAAAGTACAAATACGTTGCTGCACGTGAGTTACGATTCGAAGAATAGTAGCAAAAGAGCATGTCATTTTTTTCTTCATTTGTATAGGACATTCTATCTATTAGCAGAAAATAATGTACGTATAAACACAAAATAAAAGTATATCTAATTTCTGTTATTCAAACAAGTGAAATCTATTGTTATGTGTCATATGGCTACTTGATTCTTAAAATCAGATCAAATATTCACATATTATTTAATACAAAGTTTTGTATTTCATAAAAACAAAATTTTTTCAAAAATTTTTGTTGAACATGTACACTGTAGTACATCACTGAAAAGAGAAAAAATGCCTTTCTATCAGAGCTACTGCCAATTATGGTTTCCATTTAAAAAAACATAACCTCACTTATTTACTCGAACATGACCAAGGCCATGTAAAAACAAATAAGTTTATCTTATTCTCCTTTTAAAATAATGTAAAAAACATCTACAACATTTTACTGTATCTATCACAATAAATGAGCCACGAAGCAAAACAGAAAAGTTCAAAATTTCGTTATTTTGGTATAACGCTTTTGCTACACCCTGTATGTTAATTATCTCTTCATGGCTGAACTCGGCACTAAAAACTGCACTAGTTTCCTTATTTAACCTTTTCTCTAATGTCACAAATAACAGAGTTACCCATACAACGTGTAAGAAATAGGGCACCCTGTATATTGCCGTGGATTCTCTATTAATTCGTGCCCCTCCTTGGGCCAACATAAAATTTTCAAAAAGAAATAACAAAAAAAATTCCTTACCCTTTTATTAAGGCCGCCTTCGATTTTCTTCTGCTTCCCTGGCTAGCTCAGCAATCGGCCTCTTCTTGAATACCTAATTTTAAATTCATACCTGTTTCCCACTCACACACCATTAAATAAAATTACCAAAATAATACAACGATCATGCAACCTTTTATTTACACCTACTAACAGATAAAATATATTTACACATGTTTCCAAACAGTTAGCTACAATAATTATCAGCTCAATATTGTATGTTTCAAAGTCCTTGATTTTTATAATGATTTTAAACAAATTTGATTAAATATGAGTAGATGGGCTCCACATGTAACCCTAAATTGACTTCACACTGGAGTATTGTGAGCTCATTACAACCCAGTTTTATTTGTATATGCTTTTTAAAACCTTGCATTAATTAAAATCAATTTACAGACCCGTTTATTACCCTTTACAACTCAATTTATATTCTGAATAAAATTTTAATATATTCTAAATACACCCTTTTCCAATACTCAACATCCATAAATTGTCCAGTAAATGTATCTTTTTAAAATAAGTTTCTAAAACCATAAATATGCCACCAAAAGTCAAGCACACAACACAAAAATTCCACAAATGTTTATAAAACAACAGAAATTTCAAATAAATTACCTGGAGAATTCTTCAGTCTTCGTTCCCGTCGGAGATGATTACCAGAAAACCCCTCGGCATTGTTTCCATTTACTGTACTGCTCAGCGGATCCACAGGCCTCTACCATCTGATATCTCTGCAAGCCATACGCCTCGTCTCACAGTACCATTCCATACATCATGCATACAACTTGATTATCAGTTCTGCTAACCCCCATATATCATGCATCCATTTAATAATTTTTGTTGTAGTAACCGGACCTTTTTAACTAAATACGCACTAACTCGTACGTCACGTTAATAATTTGAGGTCCGCTACTACTGTTTTATACTTTCAACTACTATATTAACGGTAACATTACTACACATACACAAAATACTCACAAAAAGCTTTATTATTATCGTGGTTGAATCAGTATTCAGCACTTTATCGAAGTAAAAAAGAAGAGTGAGCTTAATAACTTAACTACAAAAAATGGTGGTATTGTTATTGAATGTGAAAATTATAGGGCAGTAGAGGTGATGAAGAAAACTATATCACAAAAAATGGGAGAAGAATATACTGTAAAGATTTCATTGAAAAGACTTCCAATGATAAAAATTATAGGAGTAGATGAAAGTGACAAAGAAGGCATTTACAAAAAAATAATAAATTAAAATAAGTAAGCATAAACAAAATTTTCAAATGAATATTAAGTATGAAACCAAAATTGTTAAAGGGTTATTTAACATTATTGTAGAAGTGGATATAGATACATTTAAATACATTATAAGAGAAGAACTATTGAGAATAGGTTGGAGGAGATGTAAGGTATTAGAGCATGTGGCAATGAAAAGATGTTGTAAGTTTGGGCATATTGCCAAAGAATGCAAAGGGAGTGTAGTGTGCCCACGGTGTGCACAATCTCATAATGAAGCAGATTGTCAAGAAAGTCAATTTAAGTGTATTAACTGTGTGGAAGCAAAAAGTCGTTTGAATATAGAATTAGATGAGCAGCATACAGTATGTGACTATAATTGTACATGTTTTAAAAGGATTATTGAATTACAAAAGCGTAAAATAAACTACTTATAGCAATTACCTTCTAGATGTTTAAATATAACAGCAGACTATAAGTCAATAATTTTATGCTTAAATACACAAGGCTTAATTACACATTTTGACGAGATACAACAGCTAATCAATCGAGAAAAACCAATATTGGCATGTTTAACAGAAACACACCTGACAAATTGTATTGAAAGTAATGAAATAGGCATTAAAGGGTACAGTTTAGGTAGGATTGATTGTAGTTCACGACACACAGGAGGTGTCATAATTTACTATCAGTCATTTCTACAGTTTGAAATATTAAAAGAGTATAGCCTCCATTTAGAATATTGGGGTATTGTTGGTAATATTAAGTTGAATAGTAGAACTATAAATATAGCTGCGTTTTACCGTTCACCAAGTGGAAGTTGTGCAAATTTTCTAAACCTGTTGGAAAATTTGTTAGAAGAACTAGTAGAATCGCATGGTAGTGAAGATATCATTCTGATTGGGGATTATAATATTGATTGGAATAAAATAAATGATTTCTATACAATTAAGTTAAAAAATATTGTAAAGGACTGTGGATTTGTACAACTAATTTCTGAGAGTACAAGAATTACTAAGGAATCTGAAGCATTAATAGATTTAGTGATAACTAATAATAATGGATTAAAAAGTACAGTATGGCACACTCCAAAAGTTACAGATCATAGTATTGTTGTTGCAGACATTAGTCACATCACACAAAAACTCCAAGTTGATGCAGAAAGTAAAATAAAGAAAATTCTTAACTATGAGGCCATAAAGAACGAGTTAATATTGGCAGATTGGAAGTATGAAATAACCAACATCGATAAACTTTATAAAACATTTTACACAGACATTAAAAATGCAATTGACCATAATTCATATGACAAGGAGGTGTCACAAAATGGTTCAAAATTATGGTTTAATGGAGAAATACAGAGTAATTAATATACGAAATAAATTTTATAAAAATTTACATTCACAAGAAGTATGGAAGATTGGAAAGCATACAAAGAATGCAGAAATAATGTGATATTCATGATCCGTAGAGCTATGATTAAATATTATGAAAAGAAAATAGATGAAAATAAAGGTAACCCAGTAAAAATGTGGAAGACTAAAACTTGTATTAAGAACCGAACGTATTCAAAATAGTAAGCACATTATATTTGAGAATACACTAGAAACTAATGACAAGACTATTGCTGAAAACTTCAATACTTACTTCAAAAATAGTATAACAGAAATTACATCATCAATTGGTATTGAAAAGTTTGAGTTTCACGACCAAATACGTACAAGCCTGAAGGAATTAAGTACTTTTAAATTATTAAAAATACATGAACTAAAAGAATTGGTATATAAGCAAGCAAATAAAAGCAGCCCGGATGGTGTAAACAGTAGAGTTCTTAAAGAACTTTTTGATATTATTGGTTATCCGCTACTAAACATAATAAATATGTCTCTTATGCATGGTATTGTGCCCAAGCATTTAAAGATATCAAAAATTACACCTATTCAAAAAGTCATATTAACAAAGAAATGCGAAGAGTACAGGCCTATAAATATGTTGGCCACGATTGAAAAGGTATTAAAAACAGTAATATATAAGCAACTGAAGCAATTCTTGGATGAGACTAATATGCTAACCACCTATCAGTCTGGTTTTCGAACGAAACACTCGTGTGAAACAGCGATTCAGCTAATTATAAATGACTGGAACGAATCAATGGATAAAGGAAAGGCGGTGTGTGCAGTCTTTATAGATTACAAAAGAGCATTTGAGACTATAAGTAGAAATATTCTCATTTAAAAATTGGAAAAATATGGAGTTAAAGACAATGCGTTAGAGTGGTTTAAAAACTACCTACAAAACAGGGAGTACGAAACGAGATGGCAACGGGAAACATTTAGTAAATCAGAAATTGTGTGGGGTGTTCCACAAGGAAGTATTTTGGGACCATTGCTTTTTATAATTTACATAAACGATATAGTGAAGGTAACAAAAATGCATATGTTTGCTGATGACACTTTAATATATGCTGAAGGTGCAAATGTAATAAACCTGATTCAATCTGTAAATAGTGACTTAATAAGAATTAGCAAATATTTAGTTGAAAATAAGCTGAAGATAAATGTTGATAAAACAAAATGGATGTTGTTAACGAATGATAGAAGTTATCAAATGATAAAAACAGAAAATAGGAATTTACAAATAGATGGGTCTGATATTGAACTGGTAGAGAACATTAAATACCTTGGCGTAATAATCGACCGAAAATTAACTTTTAAAATGCATCTACAGATGGTTATAAATAAAGTAAGCAAAAAGGTTGTATTTCTGAGAAGAATTAGTGCAAAGCTATCAAGTTTTGCTGGAATAACTTTATATAGAGCAATAGTTTATCCACACCTAACATATTGCAGCACCATTTTATTTGTCCCAAACCAAGGTGATTTGGAAAGATTGCAAAAGATACAAAATCGTGCAATGAGATGTTTATTAAAATGTAGCAGATTTGCCAAAGTCCGTAAAATGTTAGAATGCCTTAATTTTTTAAATGTTCAGGAACAAATGAAATATAATAGTATGGTTTTTATATATAAAATCATAAATGGTTTGCTGCCTTCGTACTTGGTTAGCAACTTAATTAAAGTGTCAGATATACATAACTACAGTACAAGACAAGCACACAATTACTATATATACTGTAACAATTTTATTTCTGACAATATTTTCGCAGATATCTAATTTATTTAATTCATTAATAGCTAACTTAAGTATAATAATGCTACACAATCTACGTAATAAATATTATATATTGTTGAAAACAATATAAGCTTTCGATTCGAAAGTATAAAATTTTAAATTAAGCGGTGACAAAAGATGCCATTTGTTAGTGTCACCACAAGAGTTCCCTCCTTTAGATGATTGTAATATCATGCTTGTTGTTAGACGGCAACAGACGTCAAGAAATCACTTCCAACTGAGCTGTAGTTAGAGTAGGTCAATTGTTCTTTAAATCAAAGGACATGACTTTGTTGCAGACCATGTGTTGGAAGCACCGAAAGATTAAAAAAGTTGTTTTTTAAGATGATATCGTCTCGGCGAAGCGCATTTTATTTCCATGCTTGGCTGGAATTAGCTCGCATTTGACGGGACGTTAAATTGTTTGAATGGCCTTAAGTTAACATGCATCTAGGATAATTTGTACATCTTAGCTTTTGAAATTTAAGAAATGTATGGAATTTGTTTGGGCAAGCAATGAAAATTTATTGGTAACTTTGTGAAATTTAACCTTGTATGAAAGTCAAATTGGTGTGCTTCAATTATTTAATGTGGACGCCGTGATGTCGTGTTGGATTTTCAGTATGCAGCTAATTGGTTTGTGTGGTAATGGAAATTCCTAAATTCGTAGTTACTGAAACAAGAGGATTATAAATTATCAATTATTATTCCGGGTATGGTCCTTATACCTAGCAAGTATTTTTCCGACGGATTAACATCTGGTATGTAATTTGTTTTCTTATACGTCAGCTGTAGCATTGGATATAGCAGACAAATAAGGTTTGTTTGTTCACGTGGAAACTTCCAAGTTCATTAGGTGAATGACAAACAAGTTATTTTTAAATTATGAAACAGGAATCTATAAAGTTTCACTTTTAATCTTTTCATTAATACTAACAAAATACGGTAGATGTCAATATGAAGGTAGAAAAGGTTAAATTTTATATTTAATGAAAATTGAAGCGATTATTTGAAACATAAATTATTCTATCTTAGAGAACTAGATTGTTACATTTTACATTTCACTAAATGTTAATTGGAATATTTTGCTATAGAATGTGAGATTCAAGTAGTACTACTCATACCAACAGAAGTTGTAATATAAAGATAAATATTCAAAAACTCATACTTAATCACTTTCAAGATAAATTTTGCTAGACTTTACTAATATAAAATTATTATATTTTATTTATGAGAAATACTGATTACTATCAAGTACATATGTACATATCTTTCATTAATATTATCTAATCAAATTTATTTAAAGAAGATGTCTTGTAAATAATTTAACTGCAACTGAAGGAACAGATTTTTATTTTGGTCAAGACTATGATTATTAGTTGGAACAAATGAGGGTTGATTCTAATTAATTATAAATTTTGCACAAACTGTGCTATCCTTGTTTTAATCTGTTCACAGGTGTAGCAGTGCATCTATAAAGTTCAATATGTAATATGTTGTATAGCGGTAATTGAGTAAAGGTTTCCGCATTCGCCTTATACAAGAGACTCAAGTAAGGTCTTCTTCGTATACAAAAATTCGGTGGCGCCATATTCTCTACATTTTTGGTCGCAGTCCAACCCCGACCCACAGCTCATGTTCTACCCAGAGCAAATAGCTCGACTAGCCGCTTAGCCTTTAGAGGTTTCCTCATCTATGAGCCATTTTCCACCAAAACTTGCCGTGGGCTCTTTACACTTACTGAAATCCTCGTCGTCTATCCTTGTGCCTTTCAGCTGGTCACATAGGAGTAAAAACTTAATAAATAAGCCCCTTTAGTAAGGCAAAACGTTATAATACAAGAAGAATAAAACGATATCCAGAAAAAATGTATTTCATTATGGCATTAATATATCTTTACCAAAATCAGTTACAAATCAGCCTTCTCAAAGAAAATTCAAGAGAAATTTAAAAAAATATATTTTAAGTTGTAGAAATGAAAACTAATTATATTATTAACTGTATTTTAATAATTTGCTTTATAGTATAATATTTTGTTTTATACTTTAATAAACTATATTCAGTTATGCAATAAATCTACTTACCTTACCTAACTTGGGTATTTATATTCTTCCAAGCCCCTAGTGGAACCTGTTTCGCGTGAAAAGCTTATTTTCCAAACGATTTCTAAAAATTTTGATCGTAACCGTCTCTAAATTCGTAAAATTTCTCCCGTCTACGTGCTTTATACCTCGAATTCGGTTTCAACCTTCGCGTGTGCGTTCGTTTCTAAAACTGTAGTCTCTCAACCAATGACAAAGTTCTCTGTCATCACCAAACTCCTAAGCGCTATGCATCTCAGTCCTATGCATGTTTGTTGTCTCGTTTCAAACCCCACTTGAGTTACAGAAAATCGATATCGTCGACGTCTTACCTCAACTCCACGTGTATGTCTTACGTGACTTTCAATCCCAACGCTTTTATATTTGTCTCTCTATCTGTTGTATATTACCAATCGTTCATTTCACTCGCTCCTTAAGATGTTTGTTTCCCTAGCTGTTTATCCCAACTGACGGTTGAAAACAATTTCTATAAAATCTTATCTTAACGTACGTAAAAATTCTGTGAATGTAACCTTTAACAAGCAGGTGTTTCTGTTAATTATTGACCGTTTGAACATAACAATTCCTCGACTTTATGCTTCTTCGTATCTGATAAAACTGATGTTGGCTTTTAAAATGAATACACTTGCCTTGAAAATTATTGATTTTCTTACACAAGCACGCTCCCTTTTGCTTATATGCGTTTGATTAAAATAATTTATGTTTAAATATGCGTACCCTTGAACTTCTATTTGCTTTAAAGCTTTCTTTCCTCATGTAACCCTAACATTCCAATTATTACATATAAAAATTCCCTAATACTCGTCTGTTTTCACTAAATGAATTAAGTTAATTTTGCGCGTAAATAATTTGCTCTTTTATATATACATGGTTGCTGAAATTTTATTGTATATACCTATTTACCTCTTTGAATTCACAACAATATATATATATATATATATATATATATTGCTATGGTACTGGCGGATTATCGAGCCCCTACGTTGGGCCGTTATATTTATTTGCTATGGTACTGACGGATTATCGAGCCCCTACGTTGGGCTGCTATATTTATTTGCTATGGTATTCGAAGAATTATCATGCCCCTACGTTGAGCTGCATTATTTATTTTGCTATGAATTCTAAATTATTGGACCACCATTTTAATATTCACGATTAAGTGTAATTATCTCCTCCTCCAGCTGTTTTCTTAATGTTGCTATCAACTGGACTTTATCTTTAAATAACTCTATCTACCAATGGCAAAATTCGATACGTTACCGCCTTGCGGTTATCACTTTCCTATTCAACTTGTGGCTCCGCCTTTGTACTATTTAAATCTTATGACCTCGGCTAGCATTTATTTGCAATTATAAAATTTAGTAAATTTAGATTCTATATAATGAAACCAATATGTTATGTACAGCTTTTGAGATTATTTGTAATACATTTCTTATAAATTTCATTTATTAACAACCATTTAGTATGTACTCAAAAACCCAAAGTCACCAAAGAAAATTTATTACCTTTACCAACAAAGTGTAGAATATTCTAAACCTGTTTTCATATTACTCATTCAATGCGTATGCAACCTCTTTTGTTGACTTCTTCACAAGCATATCATATTTAGCAAATTCAATATTAAAATAAAATAAAAATTCATATAGAAAAACAAATATCTTATAACTAAAAATCTTTCCTGGTTTTATCTTTTTCACATCGCTTCCAATAAAAATGATCTTCCCCAATTCTGGATTCCATTCAAATTATTACACTATGGACCACCACCATTAAATTATATACCCCAATTTATTTCAATTCTTCAAACTTATCATTCTTGCCCCAGACTTAAAATTGTAGTTTGTTTCACCCCTGTACTTCAAGATTGTATTATTCTTCTTTTCCCCTTGACATTTAAATTGCATTACTGTATTTTTTTCTTAATATCAGCATCCTAGTCTATTTCCCTCAGACCTCGAAACCCTATTATTTTTATGTCTTAGTTTACAATAAAAACGTAATTACGTTTAAACGGCAATTGTAATCTTCATTTTCGCACTCATTTTATTTTTCACTTTTATACTTATTACGTATTACTTTATTTAATGGCAATGCACTTCGGCCTTCATTCAGTTCAAAACTGACTTTCTTATCAAGGTGCTTGCTAATATATTCTTTATTTCCCACTCCATTAGTGGGTATGGTCTAGAACTCGTTTCTTGTTTCTGACCAATCAAATAATTGCTTTTAGAGCAGTTTCTGATGCAATGCTCCACGCTTTCCCATAATCACAACCTGCCCGCAGCTGTCTTTTATTATCAACATGCTGTATTTTGATAGATTACTTGCTTTTCTATAAACAACTGATGCAACCCGACTTTAAATTTCCATGTTTACATGCGATTCACGCAATTTTTAATCATTTCTCTTATCAAAATGGTTAGATCTTTGTATGCATTTATATTAACTACCTGAAACTCTATTTCTATATCCGTATTAATTTAATCGTCTGAAACTCTTCTTCTAAATGCGTGTCTAATTACACTTTATCATTCATTTCCCAATATACGCGTGCTTCCACTGAAAAATATCCTTATTTGTTTTACCTAAATTAACTAAACTTTATCTACAGGGTATTTAATATTTACTATCTACTTAATACATGTACTTCTCATTCCTACGCCAACTATGCGTCTTCCTATGTTTACCTGCGTCGCCCAAAAACTATCTCTACTCTATATACAGGGTGTTGACTACTTACTTTCTACGAACTATGTCTATTTCTTAATTATTTCCTTAAATAAGTGCAGTTTTCTGCTGACTATTCTAATTACTCATTCCCGAACGACCTTTACTATAACGTGCACCCTTAAGCAACCCCTTTTCACAGCATTATATATATATATATATATATATATATATATAATTGTTCGTGTAGATAACGACCAAGGATTTAATTAATTATAATAAATGCAATAACGGGTTTATTGGTCCAATTTTTTTAAATCAAACTCTTTGTTTTTTCGCCAAGCTTTTGATTTATTTTTTAAATCTTCATCTGGGTCCTATATAAGAGAATTTATGAACATCAACTATACCAAGAAATTACAAATACTTACAAAACATGAGTACTAAATAGTTTATAAATAAATAAATATACATTTAGCAGATTTAGGGTTTAGCTGACACATTTATAATACAACACTATAATTCCTACATTTAAAATATTTAAACAAACATTTAACGGCCATGATTAAAGTAAAACAAGTATATGTTAGACACATTTGTCACAGAATAATTTATCACGTACCAGTTCAACATGAACCAGGCCACTTGTATAATTGGGACAACAGATGAAACGTGGGAAATCCAATCGAACGAGGATGGATAGGCACTAGTTACATGTCACTGGTTCATTAGATCGGGCACGCTCTTTAAACAATTAATGAAAACCAAAAAATGAAAAAATTATAACGATTAATATACTACCCAGTCACTCGCATTGATCAAGTCGAATTATTGTTACTGTTGTTGAGGATTCTAAAATTTAACAAATACGAATATATAGAGTTTAAATTATTTGTATCAGACTTAAAGTTAAGGACATCTTTAGATGTATTAATGTGAGCCATTTCTAGGAAAAGTCTGCCTTTGTACCTGACTTATTTGTCTAAAATAGTTACTTCTCCAAATTTAGGTATGTGACCAGTTTGTTTAGTAAAGCACAGGAATTTTTAGAAGTTTTACAGTCACTTTTATGCTGAGGATTTCAAAAATTAATCGAAAGCTTGGCGAAAAACAGAGTTTGATTAAAAAAAATTGGACCAATAAACCCGTTATTGCATTTATTATATATGTATATAAAATGCTATGATAATAGGGGTATATAGGGTCAGAAAGGTCGCACACTACATGTAAATAGTACTAAAAGCTAGAAAAATTTTATCATGAAAAGTACATAATTCGCAAATTATGCAAAAAGCGAACATCTAACACACTGTATAAGGATCACAATTAACTTTAATTAATGCAGGGAAGCTCATCCTTATACAACCACATTCATTAAGATAAATAACTCTGTACGCAATCAAATTCATTTTAAACAAGCAAAGCATTCATAAATTCTAAATAAATACGCATTAAGAACATTGAAAGCTAGGAAATCATGATACGAATTCTGTTTAAATAAACACACGATAGTGCAAGAAAATAAAGCATTCTCGTAATAAAAACATTTCAAAACAAACACGTTTCAGAAACGCAGGATATAAAAACGCATTTCAATTTACGTCATTATAGAAATTTCACATACATGGTTTTTAACATGGAGTAAACTTAAAATCCAAAAGATTATCTTGACAAAAATAAAAGCCATAAGTCTATGTGAGAGGTTGAATTAAAATTTCCTACAACAAAACAAGACGGGCTATAAGGAATCCACTATATAAAACTTGAATGCCACGTGATCGACAACATCGCTCCAACAAGCTATTATCACATTTATACCGGAGAAAGTCCAAGGTATGGGACAATAACATGCCTTAAACTTTGACCGAAGGACGCGGATAACCAATATCAGATGGAGGCATTTTATATGTCACACAAATTTGATAAACAATCCGTTTTCCTTCAACAAGAGCACGCTTCATAGCAGTTCCAAAAAAAATTTACGTAAAGTGAACATAGAAAAATTAAATAATTATATTTCGTGGAAGTCGCGATTGAAAAGTTTTTTAAAAGAATAGTGAAAATATACGAGAGAAATTTGCCGTTAATTGAAAAACAAAAGTGAAAGCTTATTAATTAAACATAATTTTAATATTTATAATTTAGGGCTCTAGGTACAAATCTAAATTAGCATATCTAGATTGGTGCATAAATCTAAATTTTCAAATAAATCCGATTTTAAATATACATCGATTTAAAAATTTGCATAAAAACATTGGTTTGCATCTATGCATCAGCACATTAAAAGGAGTATCGTTCTAAGCATTAAAAGGGTGTTTGGCCAAGCGGTACTATAAAATCAACAAGT
The DNA here is from genome assembly GCA_036346225.1 of Platerodrilus igneus. Classification (NCBI taxonomy): domain Eukaryota; kingdom Metazoa; phylum Arthropoda; class Insecta; order Coleoptera; family Lycidae; genus Platerodrilus; species Platerodrilus igneus. Next base: position 9,760,338 of record JARFIW010000453.1, read on the forward strand.
GAACTCAACTGAAAACAATCAAGGAGTACTGGTCAACAGCACGCAGCAGCAGATCCAAGAATAGGGAGAACAAAAAGACACGCAAGGAAAACTACAAGTCAGAACATTATCTAATAGCATGAGGCATTACTTTCTTTTTTATTGAACATTTGCATTTTTTTTATTATACCAGAATATTTATGTAGAGTCATTAAAAATCTTTTTATACATGAAAATTTACGTAAAAGGGAAGTCTTTAAATGTTCAAGGGTATTTCCAAAAGTATACAGTGTCATTTTTGCTGACTTTAAACTGACTAAAGGGAGCTATAATTTTGGGTATAAACAAGTTGATATCATCATTACTTTAATTCAGCGACATTTTGTCGAATAGTGAATCATCATCATCAAGGTGTTAAATGTATAAAATTGTTTTTGTCATACAAATCTTAGTTAATTTCGTTTAATAGGAAAGTGTTAGATAAAAAGGGGGTAAATTCTTTGTTATCGTAACGTCGTACACTCTGTGTGGATTAGACTGAGCTAGTCGGGGCATATTTAAATTTTGGGTTATTTAGAGACTTAAGAGCCGAGGCTTGTATTATAATACCAATAAGATAATTGTCGCCGACAACGTGAGGCTAGAACATAGTAAATTGGCTACCCAAACGTGAGGCTAAAACTGAAAAATATCATTAAGAAATCTGACGCGTCAACGTGAGGCTAAAACGAAAAGATAATTTGACAACGCTAACGTAAGGGGATAAAACAGAAAGAAACCTGTCACGAAAATCGAGAAAGCTCGAGAACTGCATATCAATTAAAATTAGGGATTACAGACAAACAACAAATAGATTTAAAAAGTCAATTTTGAATTTAAGGTTTATTGTAAATATAATTCAGCTAAAATGGACAAAAGAATGCGGGAATCTAGAGAGGTGTTGATAAATGAAGGGATGTAGATAGGATCCCAGGAAAGTGTAATCCTGCAAGATACACAAATTGAAACTGCGAGGAGAATATTTGAAAAGAGCCACAGCAAGGAACAGCATACCTCACAGGAATCAACAACGATGTCAATTTTATTAGAGTTAAATAAGAAAATGGATAAAAATGAAGAGGTCATGAAACACATGACAATACAAATTAATAAAAATGGTCAATTTGAGGGAAAAGTTAGGCTCCGAAATAAAGATTTTAAGCAATGGTCTAATGGAAACTAATCAAAAGATCGCGGAAATGAAATTACAGATGCAGAGTAAAGTCGTAAGGATTATACAGGACATTGATAATGTGAGGGACGAGGTTATAAGAGTTAAATCAAGTCAAGAGGAAGACAAACGGGAGAATTGCAAATTTAGATGCAAAAGTACAAGAGGTTGAGGGGAATTGTGAGATAGGGTTCAGAACTGTAAATAGGGAATTAGGAAATTTAAAAACGGACTTTGAGAACTTTAATAGGAATACGATGCAATATACTAGGGAACCCAAAGGTTAAACCAACCAAACATATCACTATCAATATTCAAAATTTTGTGGGGGACAATAAGCTAAATCCAAAATTATTTTTGAACAATATTAAAACGTTAATACAGCGATCAACGGACGAGCAACACAAACTAAATTTAATAAGATCAATGTTAAAAGGGGGCACAAAAATATGGTTCGGTTTAATAGAGAGCGAATTAGAAACTTTCCAGGAATTCGAACATAAATTTTTAAGGCACTTTTGGGAGACAACCAACAGTATAAAGTAGGAGATGACTTGATCATGGGTAAATATAATCACGATACAGGAATAACCCGGGAATTGTATTCAATAAGAAAATTTAGCATCGCAAAACAACTAGATCCTCCCTTAGAGGAAAAGCAAATAATAAAATATTTGGCAGGGCATTTCGAGGTGGAAGTGAGACAGTACATCGTACTCCAAAACATCGTAGACCGGGATGTATTTCTGGAATATTTACAGTGATACGATGAATTGGGACCAAACCGTAGGGTGGAAAGTAGTACCAGAAGTCAACCCGTAAATTTTGTGAGAACATTAGTATGGAAATGGATAGAGTTAATTATCGATGGAATAATCACAACTATCGGGGAAATTTCAATAGGGGCAACTACAATAATTATAATAATGGTTTTAGACTTAATTGTAATACGGGTAACATACTAAGGCAATAAACGGATCGGACCAACCATGATGGGAACAACAACCAGAACACGCATAGCCAAGAACACATGGAACAAATAACAGAACCAAGGAGAGCTAACCGCACATACGCTGAAATCATGAGTCAGGCAAGACCATCCACTTCAACACAAAATTTTTAAACACATGCAAACCAAACAAGGCCTTATGGATAAACAGATACGAACATCAGCGCGAGTTTATTAAGCATGAAGTGGAAAATGAATTAGACGGCAACTTATTACCTATAGTTAATTTAAGGGTGGAGAATAATGTAGTTAAAGTACTCATTGATGCAGGAGCAGAGGCGTCGCTCGTTGCGGAAGATTTTGTTAAATGGGGAAAATTAATGGACAAGATAATACCTGTAAAAAATGTCATTTGGTAGCACTGTAACGTATTTTTTTTCTAGTTACATCTAGCCCAATAAAATAATAATAAAACAGCTATATTTTAAAGCATTTAATTTGTGAATTATCAACCAATAAAGATTAATGGATAATGTTCGTAATAACACATAGATTCTAGAAAATATATACTCTGAAGTTTGTTACCAAGCGCTGTCAAGTTGATAATCGGCACTTTATTCCCAACGTCCAAGAGTGCAAGTCGCTTTTTGTAGACGATATAAAGTCAAGATGGCCCGGCTAAAACACGTGGCGTCTAATAAAGTCAAGAAGAAAACGTAAAGAACAATAGATTCTTACGGTCTAGAGGTTGAGCCTAACAGCGGTCGCGTGGGCACGAGTTTTGATAAGCCTCGCTTCACATAAGTTAGTTGATCCCTACAGGCCTGAGAATATGGAACGATTATAGGACATCATTTAAGACAGTTGGTATATATTAATACAATAAATTATACTAATATTTTTCACCTTAGTGCAATATCTTACGGACATATCTACAACAACAATTTTCGATATTAAATTATAATAAATCTTCGTCGCAGTAAATTTTAAGCAAGCAGTTATGGTTTCGTTCTATTTAATTAACTATGCAGTATAGCACTTGTTTATTCTACAAAGAATCCCAATACTCCAAACTTACCGATGACTAATATCAACTGGATACTACGCTGGAAAGGTACAACAGCTGACGTCAAGGTTTTGCACCTGCAGTTCATTTGGATGCACGTGAGTGTTTGAAACTTTCCATAGCTTTGAAACTATAGTAAATTATTATGAAATATCCTACGTTGATTATTAGAGTAATGAAAATATAAAGTAGTTTTTTTGAAGTTAGTAACAACAACGAATAAGTATCTAGTTTGTCAGTTGTTTGTACACGCATTCAATCAATGTGTTTTAAGATATTTAGAATGACAACTTATGTCAGATAAAAAATAGTATAGATTCTATTTTCTAATCTAGACGCCAGATGCAGTCTTGGTTTAATGTTACATTTTGTTTAAAGACATTCAGGTCATGTAAAAGCTCTTTCATTGGTGTAGAAATTCGCGTGTTTTTTTGTAGATTACAGTTAAATTTGAGTATTTGCATTTTACAATCGCTGCTTTTGACGATCAATCTTTGTTGTAATAGTCAATGAAGTACTTCAATGATTAAAGAAAAATAAAATTATGTGTTATGAACAAATAATATATTACATGTTTATTTAACTAATTCTTATAAAAATGATCCATTTATATATATATATATATATATATCTATTTTGAATGTTAAATTTCACTAAAATTTTTTATAAAAAATATGACAAGAACATAATCCTATATATTGCAGTCACCTGTATATAATCAAACTTTTATATAAATAGAATTCCTTTTGTTTCTTTTGAAAGACGTTTTATTATTCAACATTTAAATAAAAAAAAAAAAAGGAAACTAGAGCAAGTCCTCCTTAAGTAAAAAGGGTGTGTGATGAAACTAAACTCGTTTAATATATTACAGATGTTTAAATTCACTTATTCTATGTTTGGCATATGCTTTTGAGGACACAAATGGTGTCCATGTTGTGTTTTTGTTTGTTCACAGGTAAAGCTGAGACATCTGTTTGACATCTGGTGGTTGAGGCTTTGGTAAGTGTGTCCGAAAGAGTGAAATTCAAGTTTTATGGCTATGTTAGTGGTGTTAAGATAAGGTTTCCGCATTCCCCTTATACAAACACAGTTAAATTTTGTTGGCAATTGTAATAAAAAATACGGTGGCGCTTATTAAAGGTATTTTTGGTCTATTATTCACCCATGACCCATGCTCATGATCTACCCAGAGCTAACACTCTACTAGCCGTTTAAACCTTAAGAGTTTTCTTTGACTAAAGCCATTTTCCATCCGACATTACCTTGGGCTTAAAAATAAAAAGAAGAAATTCTCGACCTAGTGATATCAGATTAAAGTATAGAAAATAGAGAGGTTTGGTATATAGCTGATAGTCACGAGGATAAAGAGTAATAAACTTACATAAAGTTTAATTACCATTTTACAATTACAGCACCACACAGTAAGAAGTTTGCAGGCATTAATAATATGGTAATTCTGAAGTGTGAAATAGGAAAGGTGAATTTTGAGAATGAATTTATGGTTGTACCTGGATTGAAGATGGACGCTATATTTGGGATGGACATTATAGATAAGCTGGGGTTAAGAATAAATGCTGAAAGCAAAGAAATAAGTGCGGGGGGGGGGGGATATATGAAATGGCATGAAGAGGTGGACATAAAGTCGAAAATGACTGTTTAAATATAAATCAATTTGAGAGGGTGAATTAGATAATGGAGTGAATGCAGAGGAAGAAATTAAGTGTCCAGATGAAATAAAAGGTAGGGTTAATTCATTATTAGAAAAACATTCAGAGTTGATAGGGTTAGAATCCAGAATTGCTACAGGTTATGAACACAAGTTAGAGGTAGTGAACACAGAACAGTTTAACATAAAATTATATCCCATTCCAGCAGCATACAGGGATAGAGTGAGAGGAGAGATTGAACAAAAGTTACGAGAGGGTATCATTGAGAAATAAAGTATGCACTTTGTTAATCCATTGGTCGTTGTCAGAAAAAGTGATAATAGCATCAGGTTATATCTCAATGTGAGAAAAATTAATAAACGAACTAAACCGCAATACAATTGTCCACCAACCACGGATAGCATCTTGGCAATGATAGGTAGTAAGAAAATCTTCACAAAAATAGATTTAAAAAATTCATTTTGAGTAATTCCACTAGCACGAGAATCGGGGAAATACATGAGTTTTTCTGTAGAAGGGCATATATACCAATTTAAAATGGTCCATTTTGGTTCGTCTCCGAGTACGGCTGCATTAGTGAAGGCTGTGCAAAGTATTTTGGGACCGTACGAGGAATTTTACATCCACTACGTGGATGATGTTTTAATATTCAGCGATAACATTGAACAACACTTATACATCTCGAAAGGATTTTGCTGGAGTTGAATATAGCAGGGTTAAAACTAAATCTAAAGAAGTGTGAATTCTTTCAAGAAAAGGAGAAATTCCTGAGATATCAGATCAGTGCTGAGGGCATATTTATACACAAGAATCGATTATCGGAAATATTAGAATATCCTAGACCAAGTAACACATACGAGCTTAGGAACATAAATTCGGAAGCGATCAGGGGCAAGTTCCATATAAATTTAATTTATCCATACAAAAGATAGGGATAATTGTACAAATTGTAAGATAGACATATTAGACATACATATATTAAAGACATAGGTATAAGATTAGTTATGTAGAAATAGGGGATTAGAATAGGGTATAAGATAAATTAGGCATAGGTAAAAATAGGGGAGTAGAATAGGGATATAGGTATAAGACTAATTAGGTATAAATAGGGGATTAAAAAGGGAATTAGTTTTAATACAATTAAACAAAAATATAAGAATTTTGGACCAATGGGGATTTTGAGCTCACGATGGGCGCCAAAAATGGTGATCGAAAATTTTATATTTTAATTTGGGGGGAAAATGCTATGATAATGGGGTTATTTAGGGGTATATAGGGTCAGAAGGGTCGCACACTACATGTAAATAGTGGCACAGAGGAGATCCGACTCTGAGCCAGAACTGCTCCGTGCCGACTGTTGGTAAAACCTGTAATGTCAGGTAAAACGACACGAAGACACAAATTGTGAGCTAGGTGATGCTGTACTTCCCATAAGGTGTCTGTATTAAATATTACAACTTTGCTCCTTTCCTGATGAGCCCCAACTAGGGCAAAACGCGTCAACAGGATGCCTTCGTGGCTGAATTTGAGTCACTTGCCAATAATTCCTTTTTACTATGTGTATATATATATATATATCTCCAATGTTGGGCGTCATATTTATTGCTGTGATATTCGCCCCACGATTGGGCTTACCATATTTATTGCTGTGATATTCCTTTTATTGCAGTGCTATTCGCTTTATTATATGAGATATTAATTTAGGATTTTACCCCAACTAGCTTACTGAATAAATCTTATTGAATCAAATAAAGCAATTCTAGAACACACAATATAATAATTGATAATATTTACAATGCTCAAAATTTTCCTTTTTGTACAAAATATCTACATATACCAGATTTATGCTTTTCTGAAAGCCAGCAAAAATATCTTTTAATTATATTCAGGGACCTTCAAACATTCCAAGATACCTTCCCTTGTTTTCATATTTCTTTAAGTGACCTTTTTGATGACTTACAAATATACAATGCATAGCAAATATTAAATTGAGAACAGTCTTTCAATAATAAAGTGTATGAAAAATTGCTAACCTGGAATGGGTTCTGGAGTCCCATCTTAGTCTGTGATCTGCATCCTCTTGCTGTGTCCGCTTTGCTCATTGGTATTTTTTTTGTTTGCGTTAAGACATCAACAAAATGCCGTCCCCATATAAGAATCGCCTCCCATAAATCGCTTCCAATTAAAGTCGTACCAAATTAAAGTACGTCCAAAATTATATCGCCTCCAATTAAAATACGTCCCAAATTAAAGTATATGTCCAAAATTAGAATATGTCCAAAATTAAAATATCACCAAAATTAGAATATGCCCAAATTAAAATATGTCCAAATTAAAATGTCCCAAATCAGAATGTGTCCAAATTAGAATATCACCAAATTAAAAGCCCTGTTTTGTTAATATTTGAAATGAATTTAATTTAGTTGTTTAACTTACGTCTATCTATAGATCAGCTTATATTTCGTTGCACAAAATTCTCGCACTGTTTAATTTTTATTTCACTAATTGCATGAGTTTTTAACACCTTCGAGCATAGTTGTTGCTCAGTTAAATATAGACTAAATGTCGTTCAGTTTCCATCGTATATATAAGCCCTTCCTCCGATTGTTTTCATTGGCCTGTTTACACTCGAGGTTGGTACTTTTCCTTATCTGGCAGAACTCGGAATTTTTAGAAATTACCTAGTTTAAATCTTCGACGAATGCACTGTTCATCACGTCCGCATTCAGAATATTGCAGTATTATCCTAGGATTTCCAACTTTTGGCTTTTCATGTACTCACGTATTCGATGTTTGTTAATTTTATCATATAATTGAACCGCCTTGTGTTTATTCTTTATACAAAATATTGGTTTTCTGAACAAATGTGTTCTTCTCTAGTCACGTAACGATTTTCTAATAATGGATTATTTACGATGCGTGTACGTTGATATTTTCGACGCAATTGTTAAATATTTGGAATGCCAATTTATGTTTCCCGGTAATTTAATTTTGATGCAATTTGTTACGTTTTAAAATCTAATCTTTACTTGTAAACTATACTTAGACATATTTATGTTCACATGCATTTAGTTACATATCCTTTATATACAGTGTCTTCTCAATTGACAATATGTAGAATGGCCGATTTACTCTTATAATTTCTGGAATTATTTGATTTTCCTAAAGTTAAAGTTGCTTATATTTATCCTACGACCCCTATGACTTAATCTACCCTTAAACTGCCCTATTATCATAACAATATATGTATATATATATATATATCACACACACACCATGTGTACAAATTTCGATGCTCGTCGTTGGTACTATCTCGGTTATTAAAAGACAGAACAGCGGTTAAATGGGAAATGTTTTGCAGAATTCAATACTGGCAACTAATCTTACTTCAAATTCGACCTAACTTTTTAATTTATAAAATATTTTGAAAAATCAAAAATGTCTATTTAATTATTCTTCAATAACTTGATATTGCTTAGTTACTCTCTGCATGTAATTATATTCATTCTTATGTAATGAAACTTTATATTCCTTACTGTATTGGCAATCATTTGCGAATATTTATGATCAATTAATTTCGACATTTTAAATTGAAATGCTTGTTTATTTAACACTATGAAGGTTTTATTAATACATGTAATTATAATTTAAATACGACAAATTTATTCTTTTAATATAGCAATAAATCTGGTATTTTCCTTAAAGATTAGAATACATATAAAACATGGTTTTCAATTGTTAAAACATTTGTTTTCGGAAATATTGCAAGCACTTAGGTACGTGTTTTATAAAAGGTTATCTCAGGTTTGCTTATCTCTACACCTTACATTATATGAATTGGTAATTAGTTTATGCTACATATCTATAATTTTATATGAAAATATAGGCAACTTTTCATACACTTTGTGCATAAGTCCTTGGTTCGATGAACTTTCGTGTTTTAGAGCGTTTACGAAGTGTTCTACTGCATAAGGTTAACAGGGTTTTTCCAGTATCGATTTTTAGTTTTGGCTGATTAAAACGGAATAATAAGTTTGCATTTATTCGGGTAATGGCTCTTTTATAAGTAGGTTGTATGATGGAGATATCTCATTAATTCCTTGTAAGAACGGTTTTCGTGTTCGTTTGTTAGCAATTATTTAAGTACAATTAAAGTAATTTCTCATGAACCTAATAATATAATATGTTGCCCTCAAAAACTGCTTTCCCTTTCAACATATACCTAATTTTAATTACCTGTTGTTATATATCACACCCAAACCACAAACCTTCCTGCAATTATCTGGTAGAAACTCGTTTTTTAAGGAATTCCTGTTCGGTAACAAAATATTCAACATGAAACGGCAAAGTTAATAATAGGAGTCATATTTAAACTTTTCATGTGCCATTTTGGGAGCCATTATATAGTGGTTCTAAATTCTTTGATAAACACTTCTCATTTACAATCTTATAGGGCCGCGAGCATTCTTTGGCATGAAAAATTAAAAATACGATTCAACCTATCTTCAAACAAACTCTATTTCTTGCAAATTATACATTAAATCTTTAAAAAAATAGGTATCCTAATAGTAACTAGCAACGCATATTAAATTATAAAAAACATAAATTGTAACCTCTAAATATCGATGGCAGAGCATGCTCATCTATACTTCGGAATTGTATACAACTATTTTACTTATAAATTTTCTTAATATGCAAGCTATTAGTTGTTGGATGACTTCTAGAATCCTGTAATTTTTAGCACCCATAAATAATATTACAGACTCAATACCAGCAGCGGTTGGCGACAACCTTCTTCCTATTGCTGCTTCAACCTAACATCCTTCGTGTATCTGCGTGTCTGTTCATACTCGCATGTTAATTTCAAAATTTGGCGGGAATATGCATATACACTACAAGGGTTGGCTTGTAACATATTCGTCCTTAGTTAACTAGAACACCAACACCAAGCGCTGTTTGCAAAATGGAAAGATTTTTAGATATCAACATTGTTCTAATTGCTCTCTATTAAGCAAGTATTAAAATAAAGAGTTTCAATTATCCTATAGAAAATTAAAACATTTACAGTGCCTTAAAAAACAAATTTATGTGTGGCTAAAACTGGTGTAATGATTAAAACCAGCGCTGCTCTTCTATTTAAAACTTAGTATTATTTTCTTTTTTTTTCTCTAGGATCTGAAAACCCTTTTGAGTATTTCATTATAGTTTTGGGTATGAGAATGTGCACTGTGGAAAGACAAATCTTGTACACTGGATCATTATAGAAATAGTACCTCATAGTGATGCTGTGTTGAAACTCAAATAATTTTTTTTTTATTTGCCAGGCCTGTAAAACTATTTTGACTATTGCATTGGGCAGTTTTTGGTGTGAAAATGTGCAATAGGAAAACAAATTTCATACATCCAATCGCTATAGAGAAATTTCTACACAGTGGCAAAAAGTGTTAAACTTAAAACTTTTTCTGCTTCCTTCACTGTCTGGAAAACTATTTGGACTATTGCAGTAGATAAGTCTTATGGTGTGAAAATATGCACTAAGAAAAACGAAACATATATATCAAATTGTCTTAGGTATACTACTAGTTAAAATGTTAAGCTAGAAGATAAAATATTTTTTATATTGTTTAATATTTTATAATCTAAATGTATACCATATACAACGTTTACAGTGCTTTATATAATATTTTTTTCTACTCAACATGTAATTCACTATTTGATAAATAATAATTAAATATTGCTAGCGATTCGAGTCCATTGTATTATTATGTTGTTAAGATTTGTAATAAATCATTTTAATGTGTCGGCCAGTGAGCAATTGTTTTCCGTTAATTATAATTCGACCCTTGTTAACATTAGTCTTTCATTCGTAGTTTATTACATCTATTGACAAATAAATATCTATTACCTTATGACCCTCAGCAACTGATACAACTTGTAAACCTCTGACCTTGTTTATATAAAATACTAAGAAACTTATAATATGAGATAGGAGCATAAAAGCAAAGAAGATATGTGTATTTTTTTAGTCACAAGAAAATAAAGTAGTATACACCTGTATATTTTAAATGGACAATTTTTAGTCTACAATGGAATTTGATTTGAATTGTGTCAGTACCAAACTAGTTCTTGTTTTCTTTCTTATTAGTTTAGTAAAAGTGTGCTTCATAATAACATACTGGAAACGCAAAGGCATTCCTTCTCTAATACAATATACAACTGCAACAATTTCTAATATTTTCAGCATATATAGTGGAAAACGACTACAAATATGTTATAACATAATAAAGTCTAAAAGACTAAAGCATGCAGGTGTGATTGAATTTTTCAGTCCAGTTTATATTCCTATTTCTCCCGATCTTTTAAAATTTATTTTGCAAAAGGACTTCAATTACTTTACAGAAAAGGGTTTCTACTACAATGAAAAACTGGACCCTCTTAGTGCTAATCTTTTTGCTCTTGGTGGAGAACGGTGGAAATATATCAGAACAAAGCTGTCTTCTTCTTTTACAATTACTAAAACAAAATTTCTGTTGGATTCATTAATCCAATGTGGTATCCAAATGCAAACTACCGTCGAAGAATTTCTCCAATTAGGAGCAGCAATAAAAATAAAAGATATTGCAACTTGCTACACTATAGATATAATAGGTTCGTGTGTCTATGGTTTGGCTTGTAACAGTTTTAGAAACACAACTTCTGAGTTTAGAACTCAAGGTAAGAAGATATTTGTAGTCTCGAAAGCCAAATTATTAAGTATACTTCTGTGCTCCTACTTTCCACTCCTGGGGAAACTTTTTGGCGTTACGGTTTTTACACGTCAAACCAGAGATTTTTTTGTAAATATAGTGAAAGATACTGTTAAATACAGAAAAGACAACAGAATTACGAGAAATGACATTTTACAGTCATTGATGAAACTGCTTGATAAAGATGAAAATGGTAATTGCTTAACCATTGAACAAATAAGTGGACAAGCTTTTGTGTTTTTCGCAGCTGGTTTTGAAACATCATCAACTACCATTGCCTTTTGCCTATATGAGCTGTCACGAAATACAAGTATTCAGGACAAAGTAAGAAGCGAAATTTTTTCCAAACTAAAAGGGGATTTAAATTATGATGTGATTATGGAAATGTGCTACCTAGACCAGGTTATAGATGGTAAGTAGAAAATTAGGCAGTGAGTACTTCTATAGTCTTTAAATGTTTTGCAGCCCTGCAGTATAGGCGACTAAATTAGTTTCAAATCAAACACAACTTTAGATAATACTATTTTTGGATCTTAAACGATAAAAAGAGGAGCAAATATTTTTTTATGAGTGACTATTTTTTCTTGTAGAATTTTTTACCCCCAAAACAACTTTTTATTCACCTCAAAAATCGGATCCGCTCGTTCAAACATTTCCTGGACATAATGTATAATTTCTTAAAATCATAAGATTCAAATTTTATTTGTGCAGAACCTTACTAACACCCTGATAAACAAGTGCACCATTTCAAAAAGTTTCTGGTCATTTAAGGTATAAAATCTCAAGGTTACATGCTTGTTGGGGAATTTTTGCTTATACACAATTTTTTTACTAGAATATGATGTGATATCCATGTTTATGTTTTGCATCAGGCCACAACATCACTAAAATGCAAATCATAGAAACCGTGCAGATCACTATAAGATTGCAACCAATCGCTCTAAGATTGGAATTGTCGACAGTTTGTACTGTTAGATCAGTCAAACCATTCGGTAACAGAGAAACATAAGAGCTATAAGGCTGCATTATTAATAAAAAACAAAACTGCTATTATTTATTGAGAGATGTACGTTTGAGAAAGTATAAAATAATAAAAAGTGATGATCCTAAAATACAGTATTGCCCGAAATAAACAGTACTGAAATTGTAATTGTTTTGTATATTTAAAAAATACATATTATTGACACTTTATTATATGTTCTAAATGTGCACCTCCTCGTTCGAGACAGACTTCATAACGATGTTCTAAGTTTCTGGTCATGTTATTGAATAAGGGTTGTCTCAGGGCTGCGAAGAAGACTCTAACGGCATCCTTTAATTCATCGATGGTTTGTGGTGCCCGTTTGAAAACGGCATTTTTAGCCATGCCCCAAATGTATGCGTCTGGAGGTGTGAGGTCTGGAGAATGTGAAGGATAAGGAAGTCAGTAAATCGTGATATGAATTTGCTTGGAAAATGTTCTTGAAGAAATTGACGAATTGCGGCAGCAGTATGGCAAGTTGCCCGTCCTGCTGAAAAATTGGTTTCGAAATGCCAAGTTACGTGCACGACAGAATTGACGTAGATCAGGGATAAATCGTGTTAAAATTTGTCTGTACCTCTGTTGATTAAGTGTGACTTGCCTACCATTCTCTTCGATAAAGTACGGACCAATGATTCCGTGTCCGGAAACAGCACACCAGACACTCACTTTTCACTATGTAAAGGAACCTCTTGAACCTCATCGGGTCTGGCAAAGCCCAGAAATCGATTTGTGCGACGATTCACATAGCCTGACAAGTGAAAATGTGCTTCGTCTGAAAACCAAACATTTTTCAAAAATTCAGGATTTTCATACTGTAACGCGAGAATTCTGGCGCAATATTTCACTCTACTGCGATAATCCCGAGGATGTAGTTGTTGATGTACCTGAATCACATACGAAAATGTACCCAGCTCCTTCAGGATTCTTTGAAAGGAAGTTCTTTTAAATCAAGTTGTAACGCTGTCCTTGCCTGGCTGACTTTCGGATTTTCTAAGATTTGCTTAAAACACGTTCATGGTTATTGTTGTTGTTAACTGTCCTGGGACGCCCGAGTTTCCTTTTCGTTGGCACAATACACTACCTGTATTTCTAAACTTTTCAATAACCTTCAAAATTACAGCATTACTTGGAGAACGTTTATTAAACCTTTGTGTGAATTGATCAGACACGTATAGCAAACTTGCACCATTGCGTCGGCCGATTCCGTATGAACGAAAATAATGCTCTACCAGAAACACTTTCTCCTCTGTACTTAACACTATTTTTAACAATTAGGCCCTACTAATTACTTGTTTGAAGTTTACTTGACAGGTCTATACTAGCTAACTTGAGTGTGACAGCGCACGCATAAAAACACCGCCAACTTAGTTTCAGTACTGTTTATTTCGGGCAATACTGTACTTCCTTATGAATTATTCGAATAAATTTTTAACCTATTAGATGTTTCCATTTGTAATCTTATTTTTGCTCTCCGTTTTCTAAATCATCTTTAAAGCATTCTAACATATTACATTTGCTCTAGTTTATGTACAAAAATATATCTATTTATTATTTCAAATGCTTTTTTCTCAAATAGAAAATAAATAAACCCATGGTACCCTTTTTCCTTGTACGAAACACTAATACAACGAAAAACAAAAAGCCAATGGGGCGGCGGAAGAGCGTAACAAACTTTACCCAGCCAGAGCTCAGTCGCAGGAGGGGAAGGTTCTTAAAAGCCCCCTATAGAATATACCAAGAATTGTAGTGACAGCTTCGACCCTAGAAGCGCCACCAATTTGATTTCCCAATCCACACGAATGTAGTATCCGCAGCAGAAATTGGAAAGATTCCTAATTTTCACAGGATGCCCCAATTTGCCTCTGTACAATTAAAAATATCAAACCACATTGGTCTTACCTGAATAAATTTTTCACCTGCACCGGCATAAAAGGTTCTCCTAAACAATTTAAAACTCTAGTAGGATTAACCAATCTATTACTTAACGTGAAATGGCATTAACATTAAAATGTTTATAATAAATATTATGTTTGTAGCAGTATAAATGAGTAGTAAATGGGTAGTAACAAGTTATCTCTATTTATTACGATGAATTAAGTTACGTTGGCGTCAAGGGAACTCAAATCGTGCTAATCAGTAGTGGGCTATGTCTCGGCACAAATTATTAGACAATTGCCATTTACCATAACCTCATTTATTAACAAAATTAAGTGTAAAACCAAAATTTGCTTATTAAATTAATAATAGATATTAACTTCTATACATCTGGTTGCTTGACAGGTGTGGCTCAACTAATATGCATATAATATAACCTCATACCATAAAATACATAAAAACAAGAAAACCTAACCAAATCTAACCTGTGGTGCAGCTGCTCAAATGTATATATAATTTGTCACATACCAAAATATCCGGTTGCCTACCAAAGGTGCCTCTAAGCATGTGTAGACGGATGTTGAATATACCAGTGTTAAGTGTGACAGCCTTTTCTACAGCTTCCCACAGACAACAGTAAAATATCTGGCCAACTACCAGAAATTCCGAACCAAATTCCAGAACCTGAATAAAATATTCAGGTTCCAGCCAAATAACAATTAAACACCAAATGTTACAACCACTATAACGTAATTTATCCTGAATAATGCAGGGTAAGTTTGACGAATTTCCCAAATGAAGGACACCAAAGTAATTCGTCAACTTACAATTGGATTCACCATAATACCAGCTAACAGGGCAGATTCCTTCCAAATCTTTAAGGATGAAACCAATTTTTCTCTTACGAACTTGTAACAATGAAATGTGAACAGAAAGTGTCCTAGTTACACACAATGGCCAATAATAAACACATGCTGTACCAGTCTTCTTATCAATCACAGATGTGATTATCAACAAGTTACAGAACCGCCGGATGTAAATAGATTCCTTAACAAAATTGACAGTCACCTATAAGAATAATGACTCTCAACATGCCTAATTCCAATACAACCAAATATACATTAGACCTAATCTTCAAAATAACTACGACTGTAATAACTCAGACAACGTAATTCATTACATTTCTATAAATTAAACCAAAAACGAGTTCTGAATTTATTTAAATAGAAAAATCCATACTAAAAGTCGTTCCACACAAAAAGTGACTTAACACCCTACACAAGAAGAAAAAATATTTATTTAAGAAAATAGAAACTTTCTGCAATCGCCACAAACACTTAATGTGCTTAATTAATTTTTTTCAGAAACACTAAGAAAATATCCTCCAGTATCTTTCTTAACTCGTGTATCAACAAAAGATTACAAACTTCCGGATACTGATTCCATACTTCCAAAAGGAACACTGGTTGCTATTTCAATTTTGGGGCTTCATAGTGATCCTGAGTACTTTCCTGATCCAGAAAATTTTGATCCTGATAGATTTTCTCCAGAAAGAAGGCAAGACATAAAACCGTATACGTATTTACCTTTTGGCGAAGGTCCAAGGATTTGCATAGGTAAGTTCGGTGCCTCTCTAATGTGTTATGACAGATAATTGATATAATTTTGTAGGATTAAAATTTGGTATACTGCAAGTTAAAGTTGGTTTAATAAGTCTCCTAAGCCGCTATAAATTTATACTGAACAGTAAAACGGAGGAACCGTTGAAAATGAATCCATTAAGTTTTACCATGATACCGAAAAACGAAATATACTTAGACGTTCAAAGAGCGACATAAACGTATCGTAATGGTTGTTATTTAATTACCGCCTTTTTAGAACTAGCTGGAATAGAGAAATGATTAAACATGTTTAGTTAACTTAATGTAACTGTGCTGAATCTCATCCTGCATCAATTTACTCATGGTTGTATTAAAAACATATCAAAACTGGGCCTTTGTGGCTTCCAATAATGGAAATAATTTGTATTAGCATATATGTGAAAACAAATGAAATACAAAATATAAATATATTATTGAACATAAATTAGAATTTACAAGAAAATATGTTAAAAAACAATATATAAAGTCCGAATTCATCGTTATGTTCCATTTCATAGCTGTAAATTTTACTGCCTCCTTAATTTAAAGACTCTTTCAGTTTCCACTTATTTAAATATATGGATTCACTATACTTTCATTATTTTAAGTTTGTAATAGCTTGGCTAGGCAACCAACTTTGCTAGTCCTATTTAAGTTACGAATCCATATTTGATATATTATACTTCTTGGTTCCTTATCTAGGCATGTGTTTGATAGTAAAAAAATCCCTGAATGTTGCATTTTAAATAAAATCGTATATCTCTTTTGGGTTGTTAACAATATATTTTCGAGTGTTGGTTTTGCAATCATGCTTCCTAACATTAGGTTATAATAAGTTATTAAAAGTTTTCTTTATAAAATGTAGTTTGCATCTGTTTTACATAAAACACCTACTTTAAATTATAAATATTGACTATTGTTTCTTCACTGCAATGCTAATAATTACCTGTAAACCCAACCGGGCAGTTAGAAAGAAAAACCTTTATGCTGTTCTCAAATAGATACACAAGTTGTGTTATAATACCATTAAAGTGTGCACGCGGTTGTTATTGATTTTTTTTATATAATGCCCGAGGAAACAGCATGGTCAACAGCTGACACTTCACTCCTGTATGTTTGCATTCTAGGAATGTTAAGAGTTTGATATATCCATTGCTGAATACTGTAAGATTTCTTTCAATTATTGGTGTTAGTTTGGCAATTGTATCTAAATATACCATTGCAACTATGTATTCTTTGTCCTTATGTTTTAGTAGCTTCTATGAGTGCCGAGCTCTTCAGCATAAATCTAGTAAGCAATTAGGTAAGATTCTGGCAATATTCATACTCAGGTTTATGGCCTATGTATACCTTTATATTTAAGCTTAATGGTGTATTTAAAAATTGAAATTGCTTGAAACTTGTCATCATGCTTTCCATGTATTTTCGAGTTTAACAGACGCAATCTGAATTGGTATCGTTATTGTGTTTTACCACTGTATGATTGTTATTAATTAGTTGTTTGCTGTGCCAATGCAGAATGTTATAAATTAGTACAGTTATTAAATGCTACTTAGTAGTGTTAGCCTAAAGCATGCGACAATAATTAAGGGTTATATGATGGCATAGTTCTTTTATTTACAAAACACCTTTTAATTTGATTGTTAGATAAAATCAATACTTAATATTAGAATGTGAGGAGTGAAGAACTCAGATGTTCGTCTTTAAACCAACAGTTAATATTGTTGACTATCTAAATTCTCAGAAGTAACTTATTTAGTTATATTTTACATGTGTTTTTGTGTTCAATTATCATTTTAGGTACAGATGTTCTAAAAAGAGCAAAGTGAGTCATGTGTCCTATTGTTTCGTTCTTTAGACTCACCATCTTCGAATGCGCTAGTGCATTTTCTTTCCCTTCCGTTGTTACTGTAACTTGGGCGAGCATTTTGTTATCAGGAACCGGAGCAGCACTAGTTATTCAAAATATGTGAGATATGTAAAGGAATTTCAAAAATATGTACCATTTTAGAGACATTTGCAACAAAACTACAAATGTAAAGTATCGCCTATTTAAAGTAATAACTTTTATTGCAAACCTAAAAACTACATATTGTTGAATATGTATTATATCTAATTTTATTTAGACTTTTTTGAAAAAAATTTTGAAAGCAAGTCCGATTGGTTTTATTAATATTGTTTTGCAGTTGCTTTACATCAGAAATCCGAACGTCCTGTGGGGTTGAGCTAAAGTTGGCTTCTATTAAAGTCCATCAGGGCTCCATCCCGGGTGATTAAAGATGGTGACTGCTCCGGTGCTGTTGGCGGAGCATGGACATCCGGCTCGTCTAGGGTCGTGGGCTGCTCCGGCGTGGAAGCGGTTAGGCCAAGGCTACAAATTTATCACTCCTACCTATGTAGGGAATGGACAGGAAACCAGGTATAAGGGGCGACAAACAAAGACAATTAGGCAAGGGAATCTACATAGATAAAAACAAGGCACGATACGATACCTAAAGCGTCCACTCCACTCGAAGGTTCAGGCAAAAAAGCCACGTTACAGAAAGTCACGGAAACACTTGTCCCCACTTTGTTCTTACTCCACTCGCGTCGCGCGATCTGGCGCAAACGCACTCTGACGTGACGGAAATACGCGCCCCGAGTCTTTTTAATTTATGGCGCGAAACTTCCGCACATCAAAATTAAACTAAAAATGTTTAAGTGCCAATTTGGCACGTAACATGGTTTTTCTATGTCTGGTCGTTTATTGGGCACAAATTTTTTTAAATAGTCCAAAATTGCTGACCACTGCTCTATTAATCGAAGCCGCTTCGTGTAACATTAACCATCATGAAGGCACATATTTAATAAAGCAAGGTGTAGAATTTTAAATTTAATCTGTAGTGTTCATAATCACTCCAACGAGGATTGTCTTTAAAAAGGAATTTAGTAGACACTGCTAAATCTGCAACTGAAGCACCAAATTTTTCATGACCTTTCACAAAGGCATTTTGAAGTATGTATACTGCATGTACCAACTTCAATTAAGGGCCTCTGTCGAAGTGATGAGTTCTTCATTCATCAAGCGCAACACTTTTTTGTTGACATTGGGGGCTTCACATCCCAACATTATAATTTTATTTTTGGACAAGGAAGCACTATCCATTACAGAATTAATTTTATTAAGTAAGTCTTCCGCTTTAGCATATTCAGTAAAAACTGTTTGTAAATGTCGAACCACTACAATAGCTTCAGGTTCACACCAAAAACGTATTTTAATCTGGAGTTCCTTACTTCCCCGTTAATTAGTTGTTTCGTCATATCATTAAGACTTTGACATGATTCTAAGGATTGATTATTACTAACAATACATAATGTCCAGAGTAATTCGGCCTTCATTGCTTCTTGTCTTGAATTACACACAGTTATAATACCATCACCAACGGAATCATTTTTCTCTTCCATTAATTTCGCATTAACCATACTTTCCAGGCGTAATTGATTAGATCCACATTTAAGTTTAATTAGAATTGTATCACCTGAAGCATGTGAGAAATAGCTGTAATTTCGAGCACAATATTAATTTTCTTTACGCAAACATTACAAAATATGTTGTTTTTGTCAAACTTCTTAGCCTACAACGAAATTAGTTGTCCGTTTGATTCATTTTATGTAAACCAATCATCTCTAAATTTACAAGAACCCATTGTTGAATGTAAATTCAAACACCATCGCTTGTATAAAATCGTATTGAAATCACGAAGCAAAATAAAATTAAACACAAACCAGACAACTAGTTCATAGGTTAGAATCAGTTGAAAAATATAAACAGGTGACTGCAACTATTGTATTTAGAAGAAACTGGTACCTTGCATATTATTTGTGGATTGAATTTTGTTTACATTTGAAAACCATGGAAGCGTGTTCAGTTCGTGAACCTCAAATGTCATCGCATTCATCATAATTTATCTCGCTCTGTTGTTCAACTCTTAAATAGCAATCTTTGTCGCATTGTCAGGTTCGATGTTTCAAGAGAAAAGTTTTGCGTGATAAAATAAAAACAGGACAATTTTAAAGGCCTAGTAGAATACAAGTTACATATATGTGATTTACAATTTTAAAAAACAATCGGTAGGACAGAAATATGTATTTTATATACAATTTTCAAGAAATATGTACTTTAGCCGCTTTTGCTAGAAATATGTACTTTTACATAAAATAGTGACCGACTCTGACCCCTGTGTTACTGATTTTGTTCTTTTCTTACTGGCCCGTGCTCATTATACGAGTAACACCATCTTAACTAATATTGATTTTCTACAGACTCACTCGTTAAAAAGTTTCCAATTTATCTTTGAATCAGGAAATCGATGTCTAAGTGGCATTAGATTTATTTATTGCACATCGATAATTTCAACCACCTATTGTGATTTATACAAAAGAATACGATTTAATATGTAATTTTAGAGACATTGTTTTTGTTCGCTTTTAACTAAAGTTACAACACTGCATTAATTTTCTATTTTAAAATTTGCTATAAAAATGTACCACTCCGAAAAAAATAGCAGTGCATATAGTGTTAAGTTTCATATTTTGGAGTGGTATTGCATCGAGTATATGAATTACTTCTTGAAATTTCAATTACATCTTCAGTGTGTACAATTTTTCCAAGAACTTGTCAAAAATATGCCAGAGAATTCGTGTTAACACAAGGAAGTGTATGAATATTGCCTTTTTTCTCTTACCCATAATAACCTCTGAAATAAATAAATACCTAGTCGTATTAATTATAACACATTAAAGATTGTGTTTTATATTAAAAATATAAATTTTAATCATTTTGTCATTGGCGAGGATTACTTAGCAATATGATACTGTCAAAAAATACATATAGTACTTTATCATATAGTATATTTAAATACTAGTGCAAAAATCAAATATTGTTAAAGTACCTATTTCAAAAAATTGAATCGTAGAGTAGCACATCCCTAATATCCAATACTATAAAATTCTACATCAATTGTTATAGCTTCGATAAATTACTTCTACAATTGCCAATACATTTAAACTGGCACTAGAAATTCAAAAATAATGATAAATAATTGATTTATCAGAAAAGTCAAACATTTTAATAACTTTTATTTATTATGTTTGAGTTTGGCATCGTAAACATTCATGAAATTTAATTATACCTTTGGACTTGCGAAAAGTAAATTAGTTGTGTTCTAGGTATAATTTAATTGTAAGTATATATAAATTGATTTGAGTTTTGAAAAGTGAGACTATTGCATGAGGGTAAAACTTTGTGGAAATATTTTAACGTGTGTGTTATTTGATTTTGAGATGCAAATTGCTGTCTCCATTGTTTTATTAATATCACTGTAAATTTACTTTAGGTATCAACTGTTACTCTAGTAACCATCATTGTGTTAATTCGCCAGAAGGTTTCTAAACTTTCCCTTTTAGTTTGTCTATCAAATAGTTATTTTTTTAAGTGTAGTGGCACCTGACATATCCGTCTTTTTATATAAACCTTCCCTGTATCTCATCGAAAATCCACTGAAGTTAGAGTTCAGAGCTAGACCGAGGACCCCAAAAAGGATTTCGACGGAAAACTTACATCTCTCGTGTAGTGTGAAGCTTTGTAGTAGATTATGCGAGTCTCTTTGCCTGTTTTGGGGATATATGAATTACCTTTACTTATTTACGTTTCAATACTAATTATGAGAAAACGGGTGCCTTGCTATTCAAATGAGCTCTATGCGATGCAAACGGAACATGTGAGGGATTTCAGTACAACATTATTAATAATTGTACCTAGTCTAAACTAAAGTTGCAACAAAATTTACAATCAATGATTAATTTTATATAATTCTATAAAAGTACACGAATCCTTACCTATCTCATGAGGTAATAAATTCTTCTTAAATTACCAACAAATCTAAATGCACCCTACAATAAATTGGAAAAAAATTTTCAGTTATAAGAAAACAAATAGTATTGTATTTATAACTGCCAAACCCTGGCAGATATATCGGCCACTATTATTGAACATCTTTGGTTACATGGTATATTGATGGGGGTGGTGATATAACATGCCTAAAACGTCATGGAGGTTGAAAATCGACATAGGCGACCAATCGCTAAAAAATAAATTGGTTACAGCTGACACCACTTCAAGAAAAGTATATGTGCGAAGTCTCCTGTTCAAACTCTACTATGTCTGGTGATAACAATATTAGTTTTGCAACTAACGATGCTAGCCATGTTGGAATCCCATATCTGTACAATTTTGCAATTGTTGCAATTTCAATATATATTTTATTGGAAAGAAAAGTTATAAATTACACTCCTCTACTGAAAATTAGTTATAGATAAAGTACAGTATCTCGCTATAATAGCTATTATTCCATCTGATGATTGCTATGCTCGCTCACTTGTGTAGCAACATTCATTCTCAGGAATAATATCCTTCATTATAGCATAATTGTACAATATACTATGATCAGTAAGCGAGATACTCATCATGTCACATTATTCAATTATTAGAACAGTGAACGTGAATCTGGAAAATAAATATTTATCCGGTTCACCTTTATGTTAAAATAAGGTTTAAATGCATAAGCAAGGTGTTTGCTTACATAAATAGGCAATCAGGTTATGAAATTGTATACTGTATTAATATTCTATTATTTGTAATTCATAATTGTAGTTTTATTAATTAAATTTTAATAGATTGGGGTGGCTGTGCAATTACGCCTTTTTGCAGGTAGCTTTTGTGTGCTTTGAATAAAGGCCAATGTATTAATTAATAATCAGAACAAAACAAAAACACAAGAATACTAACTGAACGTGAAAAGGTAATATTATAAATTAGAGTTTACAAATTTTGTTATGCAAATTCATTCTGCTAAGATATTAATTCACTTAATTATTCGAGATTTATATCTATTTGTAGATTTAGAGCATTTTATCTTGATTTTGATAATTTAGTGAGATAGACTGGGTTAAACTGTAGAAGTTACTTTAGCAAGAGCATGTGATGTTAGATATAAAAACAAAAATCCAATATAAATGCAACAACTAAATGCTCTGAACAGTACGAGACAGAATAAAATATCATATATGCAATAATGTGTAAACTGCCAATCATTCATAACTTAAGATTTTGCTGTTGGTTCTTTTTTTTATACTAACAATTGCACCCTTCCTTTTTACAGGTAGGAATGGGTGTACAACAGAGTCTAAACAAAACTCTGGCGGGACTAGCGTCGACCGTTTGTGGCTGCGGATAGATTGCAAAAGACTATATCTCAGGGGTTTAGAGAACAAAGTTAAATTTTACCCAGACAAGTTATAGGGATGCAATTTAGAACATGACAAAACAAAATACCTTGATACAACTTATATATTGACGTTTAGTTAATAACATTAATAAAAAAAACTAAATATATATATCCTTATTTTCTTATAACCAAATTTTCATGTGATAAAATCATTAAGTGTAGTATATTTATCTACACTCTATGTACTGATATTCAGCGCTATGTAATTGGGATTTATGCTCTGTATTGGTGCTGATTTAAATAAAGCGAGACATAAATAAATTTGCTATGAAAGGTGATAGGCTATTTCCCATTGCAGACCTTTGAGACCGAATTAAAAGAAAACTCCAAATACTTCCGAGAATATGGTTAAGGTACGTGGATGATATTTTTGCAGTTTTTGGCACTACTAAGTCAAATGTTGATGACTTTCTTAAAGAATTGAATTCAAAATTTCAAAGCATAAAATTTACATACGAACTAGAAAATAATGGACAATTACCCTTTTTAGATACATTAGTAATTAGAAATGGTAATAAACTGGAATTTGACATTTATAGAAAAGAAACCAACGTAAATCGCTTTATTTTGTCTTCCTCCAATCATAGCATACAACATAAATTGGCTTCATTTAACTTTTTAATTAATAGATTATTGAATTTCCCTTTAAATAAAAACAGATTTAATAAGGAATTTGCTCTTATTAAGCAAATAGCGAATTACAATGGTTTCTCTTCTGATATGATAGATAATATTTTTAGAAAGTGTAAAAGTAGAATTAACATCCGTAAATCAACGACTTTGCAATCAACCACCTCTAACGATAATGTTAAATATGTTCAACTTCCGTTTCACAAAACCACAAAGGGTCTTGATAAAATATTTAAACAGATTAATTTCAAAATTGCTTTCAGTAATACTAATAAAATTAAAGATTTGTTAGGTAACCCAAAAGACAAGGTGGAAAAATTGCAAAAGTCTGGGATTTACGAAATTAGTTGTTCAGGGCCAGGGTGTTTTCAAAAATATATTGGTCAGACCAAGAGGAACATAACAAAAAGATTTAAAGAGCACATTGCTCACTTCAAATATGGTAAATACGAAAGGTCTCAGGTCGCCAAATATATTTTTGAAACCAGCCACACCGTTAAACTTGAAAATGTTAAATTGTTAAAAGCGGTACCAACGTTTTCCTTCTTAAATGCTTATGGATCTATTAAAATTGTTAAAAATAAAGGACCCCTCTTAAACACTGATAAAGGGCCCATAGAGCCATCTGCTTTGCTTTCCCTTTTGGTCAACAATCAATGAGAAAGCAAGAATAATTTGGTTCCGCTTCGGCAGATTTAGAATTAGTATAAATTAAGTAGATTTTAGTTATAACATCACAATTCACTTATTTGTTGTGAAGAACACTAGCCTGCAGGTGAGGAGAATATCCTCGATAGTGTTTAAAGCAACATTCTAGTAAATTGTATGTTGGGAAGGTTCACTTCAGCCTAAGTGGTGAGGAGAATATCCTTTGAAGTGTTCCGGAACAACAACTAATTATTACTTAAAATTCCTACTGATGATGACCACATAGTGGTCGAAATACGTATTTAGTAATTTAAATATTTTTTGTGGTTAAGGGTTTTTATTTAATTTTATTTACAACTTATAAGGTTATACCAGGAAAGCAAAGGTAATATTAAATTAGTTAAGGTAATGGGTAAGTAAATGTATGACTATATTTTACATGCATTATTTTTCTAGATATTTGAGATTTGAAATGTAACACATGCACATTGTTCAGTCACAAAAGTAAATAAGATAAACTCATACCTGTATTCAAGATATATGAAAGAAACGTATACTTAAGCTTTAAGCTCCGGCTTGTACAGAACTATAGAGGTTTCTTCTTACCGCTTGTTAAAACGAACACCATCCATATTTAGTTTGTTGTTAACTTCAAACTTCAAATTTGTAAGAGCCAAACCTTTTTTGTTCCACGGCCATATGTTTCATCAACGGAGATTTAATTTACTTTATAAGGTACATAAAACGGCAACTTGAAATTCTTGTACGATAATAGATCATATTTGTAAGGTAGTAAAATTAATGTATTAGGCTTAGATAGCCTAGCATGCATAAGTAAATACTCCATCAGAGAATATATCACCAGAGGATATGCCACCGGAGGATATGCCACTAGAGGACCCTAGAAAGGTAATTCAGGTAGACTTTTTCCATACGCATTTTGCTAGTATTCTAAATCGATATTTATGTATGTTAAGAGGAATAAAAGAAAAAGACGCCTTTTACGTACCAGGTACGACATCATGGCCTTAGAAAGGACATCTATATCGAAAACGGCATGTGCTCAAGAGGTAGTCAGATATCAAGACTAACGAAAATTTATTCTGGTTTAAAGATAACCACACATTTTGAGAGAGGGACAAACAAGAAAACCATCCTAAATGACAAATTCATGTACACACCAGTTGTGTATTTATGGACATTATTCAGACGTTTACCAATTAGAAAATTACATATGATCATAATTATTTATATTATTTATACTAAAGGGAACATTAAATTAAAACTAAAGATCAATTTATTTAGTGTATTATTTTATAATACTAAAGGGAAATGTTACACAAATCAAAACTAACTTGTGATTGTTAACGGTATTAATATAACATTAAGACGAATAATACTTTTATATTGAAGGAAGTGGGACCACAATGTAACATGGCAAGGGAACGGTGAATTGACATGTAATCAACAAACAAATAAAGTTCCCAATGATACTTCAAATTGAAATAAATACTTACACCGTACAGATTTTTATAATTCAAGTTCTATCTTATACAAACTGTGTATTAAATACATGCTTCAAGTTTATAACTTATGGATAAATTAATATTCTCTCCGGTCCCTTCGCTGGCGATTCCAATCTTGAACATTTCCTGCACGATAATTCTGACGTTCTCCTCTAAAAGTTCCCTAAAATTTCAAGATTAGGTAAATTAAATATGAATTAAATGTTGGTTACCTGGTTAGTGTTGCGTAAAAAGAAGTTTCCTTGTTTTGTTTCTAAAATACGCTCATTTGAATCCACAAAATTGTTAATTTTATCTGCCAATTGCAATGCTAATGACTGTAGGCGGGAAGGCTCACTTCTATGCATTACAACAGTTTGTGAGGGGTCATCAAGAGATGCCTATGAAAGTATGATAAATACTTTGTTATATACAATATATAATACCCACCATTAGTTCTTCGTTAATAATCATTTTGGAAATGGTTGAATGAACAACAGGTTTATCCAACTCAAACATAGCAGCTAATGTTGCCATTGATATGGAATCATAAACATGCGAATAAGTAAATAAATATGTTCTTAAAGTTTCCTCCTTAATGAGCTTTGTTAACATAGCCCTTACAGCATCAGCTTGATAAAATAAATCCCACACCTTAAACACATCTTAAAATCACAATCATATTCAAACATAAATCATGTATTAACCTTAGTATTCATTTTATCATTGATAATGAAACCGTTACAAGCACTCCATTGCCCATTTCGCATGGCTTTAGCAGCTGCTACAACATGTTCACGCATACTTTCTGGTGGTCCTACAAGACTTTGTCTTTCTGAGCTTCTCAATTGTTGGTAAAATGTCTTGGAAATCATACGTCTACGTGCATCAAATTCATGAGCAGCCATGTAAGGAATTTCTATTAGCATAGCAGAAACAAGATAAACACACTCCAGTAATTCAAGATTGATGTGCATATGGAATGGCATTTGACGTTGCTTCTCAACTTTCTCTTGCTCTTTACTTCTTTCATGTTGCCGCTAGTATGGCAATAATCCAAAATTAAAAATTATACTACAGCTTCTTATAGTTTAACTTACTTGAGGTAGCAAACCTTGCGCCAGAAGTTCCTTAGGTTTTCCTGTCATCATTAAATCAACCAAACAGTTGTGAGAGTCCTTAATGTTAGCATGCCGGAATGCACAAAGCCCCAAATGTGCCATTGTTCTATTATACAAAATCTAAAAGCAGGGTTGTTAATGCAAGACTTTCAAGAAATCGGACCTTTTTAAACTAATTCAGACTTTTTTCAAGCAATTCAAACTTTTTTGAAGCAATTCAAACTTTATTATTAAACCATAATATACATATTTTTTTGTAAGCAATATCACAGAAAAAGTAAAAAAGTGTAATTTAAAATAGGAAGTAGAAATGAGCAATGTAGAAATATCACTTCTGCATTATTTAAAACCACTTATTTCTCATCATCAGTTATTGTAATATTTGCTTTTAAAATTGAAGGACTTGTAACCGCACATTAATTAAACATATATTTGTATATACGAAAATCATTTTACAATTTTAGCTAATTCAGGAGCTTTAGTAAAAATTCCCGAAAAATTTATGGAAGTTGGGTAGTTTACAATTCATTAAAATGGCTATATCATCATAATATTAAATTAGGACATGAATAGTAAAATACCTAGTACGTTCTCTTATAGCCAGCAATTAAAAACTGGAACTTCACAATAGACATGTAGGCTTTTTTATCGTTGTCTAGGGGGTGGGTTTATATCTACAATCATTACACTGCAGACAATTAAGTAATAGTATAATTCCATCAATCCAATACATACAATTAACGTCTCGACAGTATCAAAGCTTCACAGATTAATACAGTTAAATCTTTCGAGTTTAACACAGTAACTTTTGAAAATAACAGATTGCGTCTCAACCTAATATTTTCCGTCTTTGCAATTTAGTACAGAGACCGGCTTCCTCAATACACGTCTAATAATTATAGCCACGTAACTAGGGGCGGCTTGATTAATTCCTGCGCGTCTATGTCGGATTAACCTACTCTCTACCGCATCCTGAGTATAACTGACTGTAATTCTTATTTCAACCCCATAAAGGGTGACCCCTTCTTTGTCTGCTGTTGCTAGGTAGCTAGCGTTCTATTTGTTGAAGGTTAACTTTTGAAACAGGCAGAGACCGTACTGAATCTATGAAATCAACTAAAATCCTACAGACATGTCAAATTAGAAAAAACACGCACATATTACTAATAATCCTACGGACATGTATTTCAAAAACATTCTCAAACATTGAAAAGAACCAAAATCATTGTAAGTTACTAAACATGACAGAAGTTCATAAAAGAATATAAAATTATGATGTATCAGACCCACCCAGTGATGCACGTATCAATATTAAATAACAACTGTGGAAGTACGTAAGATTCCCATGTACCGAAAAACCCATGACCGCAACAACTTCAGTTGAAATCGTATGAACCGTTCGAATAGAGGAAATTGGGGAATTCACTTAAATTGAAAGTGAGTTTGTATACTGCAAACTCGAAAATAGTAGCAGATTCAAGTTCCGTTACAGCGTGAAAGTCTTCTGTAGTGAATACCTTTCAACAAAAGAAGTGGGATTATGGATTATTGACGCCCAAGTTTGTCTTGCAACGAAATAGTTGGTTGAACCTTACCTTCGAACCAAAAGCTGTAGGCGATAGGATTTAGCTTTCTATCTGCTTCATTTCTTGCTGACATATATTCCATTATCTACAAACAATTTATTAAGGATCTAAACCGATATGTTGGTGCACGCTTAGTAAGAACAGAATGTAATAGAAATACGCACCACAATTGTATTTGTACAAATTTACATATACCAGTCCAATCTGCTGAATAATTAGACTTGAACAAATTAAATGTGTTGTTTTCTTTTAGATATATGAGAGTTGGCCAATTAGGATAACGTTTAGTGTGTTTGTGAATGGTTGTGTTGGTTCAATATTAAGATATTCAAGTTTAATATAGGTTGAGTGATAGTATAGAGTTTAATTATTATTTGTGCTTAGCTTAATTCAGTAGGTGTAAAAACAAGGAGTATACAGGGGCCCCATCAACCAGCATGGCAGAAATAACCATTTAGTGGTTTCAGAGAACACCCACAATCTAGTGAAGCCACATTCCAGATGGATTGGCGCTCAACATTTTATTGCACCGAAAGTTCAGAGACCATTCCGGGTAGGTAAAAGTGTTAAGGTTTGTATACCCCTAAAAGCTTTGCAGTAGTTTTCATAGAATGCACCCCTCACCAGTATAAGCTAGCTGGTGAATATTTTTTCGGTTACATCTCCATGAAAAGTAAATTTCAAAGGTCATTAGCATCAATTTCACATTTAACATGTGTGCTATTATGTGATATGGGGTTATTGTTTGTAAATACTATTCTTTAAACACATTTTTTTTTGTTTTATATTTTGCAGTTAATTCATTTATTAGATTTCCCTAAATAATAAAACATAAGGCAATAGTACAGTCGTTTGCTTGAACCAAAGCTAGTCCATCTGATATTGACTTTAGTAGGTTATAAAGGTCTTCAACATTTCTTTTAACTGCAATGTTACACACCAAATTAAATATGTCACGATCAATAATATTTCGATATTCCTCGCATACCTTCATAAGTTTGGACCATTTTTAAATATAATTGTATTGGATTATATGAACTGCTCCAATGAGTACTTCAAGTACCAATGTTAGAGCTGAACCGCCTTGAGAAGTTACATAAGATTTTGCCATATAGTTATTTATGAAATATTTAATAATTTGAAGACTGAACACAGTTCATGCCTGCTGGTGTGTTAAAATCGATGGCTAGTAAGTTCATTAAATGTGCTGGGCACCCATAAATAATAACATATATTTCGAAATTTTTGTCTTGCGTCTATGTTCTCATATTAGCCATACTTGCGGAATTGTCTGTGATGCTAATTACGATGCAATTAAAATTTTCTTAGTCTCTTACATAATCTTTAGACTGAATTAGATTAGATAGCAACTAAGTATAAGTGTTCTAAAATCTCAGTGACATTCGCATGTACCCCAAATATTACTAAAAATACTAAAGACCAAACCTGAAAATATAGTTGTGAAATGACAGTAATGCCTACAACAATAGTGACGTTACTCCAGTATCATTTCAAAATCGATGTTACCATATGAATATTTTCTTTACATTTTTCATGCTGAAAAAGACGTGGGCATTTTATAACTTTTACAAACTTCTTTATTTCACAACTGCTACTAAGTATAAAGCAAAAAGATAACAAAGTAATTAATTTAAATAATCGCCATAGCTGTGGTGTAGTGCTTCTTTACAAATTCCTAACTTACCCTCAAGCGGATACTGCACACACTTTAATTTTGACATTTGTGAATACTGCTCCTTTGTATATGTTTTGTGTATTTTGTTTAATTTGTCTTTGCTAACAGTAACTCCAAACCAGTCCTTTTCAAGACTATGCTTTATTATTTAATTTGAAACTGTAGGTAAACTTTTTTAAAATTCATATTTTGGAACACTTATTGTTTGGTTTTAGGTGAAATATGTGCAATTTTAAAAAAATCGTTCAAATCCAAGGTCGCGAGTTTATATATAATCTTTACAAATATACTGTTTAAAAACCACCAGTTGGTGCTAAGTTACAATTTACTTCACGAAAAAAAAACATCAAGAAAAGTAGCACAAAGTCTACATTAGGTGAATTTGAAGAAGAAATTGTGTGCACAATTATTTATAGATATGCAAACATCCACCATAAACAATCTACAATGCTTGCTGATCTGAGGTTGTCAAATCGGAAGGAATTAATTGTCGAGAAAAAATTAATTCGTTCAGAAGATTGGTGCATAAAATGGGGTTTTTGTTGGGAGAAATGGCAAGACAATAGTAAAGCCTTAATTGAGAAGTCACAAATCCAAGAAAAACGAGTCAATTATTTACAAAAAGTATAACTATCAAGCAAAAGGAAGAAATGTTATATATTGTGATGAAACTTACTTGTACAGTTCTCATGCCATATCGAAGGCGTGAGATGATGGTTCAAATCAATGTTTAAAGGCACCATTAGTTAAAGGAAAATGGTTAATTACTATACATGTTGGCAGCAAAAACAGTTTTATTCCTAATGGGTTACTAATTTTTAAATCAGGACTTAAAACTGAGAATTGTCACAATGAAATGAATAATAGAAATTTTTGTAAATGCTTACCAGATAAATTATTACAAAACCTTGAACCAAACTTCGTATTAGTGATGGATCATGCAGCATATCATAACGCAACTGTGGAACCAAATCCAACATCGGCTTGGAAAAAGAAGACCTGAGATGTTGGCTATTGAAAAGAAGCCTACCTTTTGATATTAAAGATACAAAACATTAAACATCATAAACCCACATGCAAACAATATGGTGTGGATAAAATGTTAGCCGAACAGGGCCATGCAATGTTACGATTACCTCCATATCATCCTGAACTCAACCCCATTAAAAAAATATGAGCGATAGGGAAAACTATGTTGCTGTACATAGCACCACTTTTAAATTAGAGGATGTATGGAGGTTGGCTGAAAATAAGTTTGATACTGTTGGTCAACAAGAACAGGTAAATGGCTGTTCTCATCTGGAAAAAATTGAAGATGATTACCTTGCCGAGGAATTTATTATGGACGATATAGAGGACTAATAATATACGTTAATAACGATAGTGATTATTCAGGTTTTGGTTTGCCTGATGATAGTTGTAAATCGTTACAGTAACATGCAATAATTTAAATAAATGGTATTTTTATATTACTTAATAATATTAATAACTATTACTTCACTTAAATGTCACATCTAAATAACATGTTTAAGGTTGGATTAAATTCAGTTGAAGCTATTTTAGTAGTATTTATTATTAGTCAAATTGTATGAAAATACCTAATGCAATACTTAACAAATAACAAAGAGATACATAGAGTGGTGTATTCAGCTATTAATTTCACCAAACTGTGTTATTCTAGTGTTTTTTAACTGAAACATTTATAAACAAATAACTTGTTTTGTACTGAGTGAAATTTGTTGCCAAATCCTACAGAGGTCTCTATATCTATGAATTTCTTCATTCTTAAAACCTTACTTGATGTTTTTAGGTTGAACTGAAAACACTATGTAACATCCTTTTTTATAGATTTCTCACTTCCTCCATTACGCATTCCAATGTCGTTGAGATTTTCAAAGACCTATGATGGTTTATTTTACTGATAGTTGGCTATTTTGTATTTTTATGCATGTTTATGACTTCAAACTGTAAAAGTCGGTTGATATGTTATTATTGGTACTCATGTTTAACATTTGGTAGAAAACTTGCACCGATCTGTTTTATGGTTTTGTTTATAATCCAATTAAAACATGACGAAAGATAAGGAACATTATCATCATATTTTGCTTTTTTATTTTCGCAAAGAAAAAAATGTGTCCCAAGTTCACAAAAGGTTATGTGCTGTGTATGGTAATAAACGTTTAAAAGAATGTCCGTGTCAAAATTGGTATACAAAATTTTGTTTATGTGAATGTTCAAAAAGCAATAATAGAAATGAATCGTCATAATACAACTCATGAGATTGCAGAGGGGCTACATGTATCGCACACGTGCTACCAAAAAAAGTTCGATGTATGGGTTTCCCACGAACTTAAAGAAATTCACCTAACAAAATGCATTAGCATTTGCGATATGTCCCTTAAACATATTGAACTTGAATCATTTTTGAAATACATGAAATACAATTAGAGCAAACAACACCAAAACCTGAGATTCATCAAAAAAAGGTCGTGTTTCATTGGTAAAATTCCATATTTTGAACTTTTGACAAGTAACCAAATGATCAATTCTGATACAGGGTGTAACTTTTAAACCAAACAATGCATTTAATATAAAAAGTATAAAGTATAGAAGTACACAAGTATACATGCCCACCTCTAGCTACAGTGACGAAGAGGTAGAAGCCATCTACAAAGATATCGAAGACATATTAAGATACGTAAAAGGACATGAAAATTTAATAATTACGGGAGATTTTAATGCTGTGGTAGGTGAGGGTAGGGAAGGAGCGGTAGTGGGTTTATTTGGTTTAGGCACGAGAAACGACAGGGAAAATAGGCTGGTAGAATTTTGCGACAAGAACAATTTAATCATCACAAACACATTATTTCAACATCATGCTAGAAGACAATATACGTGGAAGATGCCAGGAGATATAGGAAGATATCAAATAGATTACATTCTTGTTAGACAACGGTTTAGGAATCAAGTAAAAGATTGTAGAAGCTACCCAGAAGCAGATATAGACACTGACCGCAACATCGTAATTATGAAAGTCGCACTTAAATTTAAGAATGTGAAAAAAAGAAACAGAAAAAAGCACTTGGACTTAGAGAAACTAAAAGATAAAGACATCCAAGAAAGATTCGAAAAAAAGTCAAATGAATTGCTCAAAGATATCGGGAAAATATATGATACCAAGGAACCACATAATGGAATAATATTAAATCCAGCCTAGACATGGCGGCCAGAGATATTCAGAGATATTCTACACAAAAAGAAAATAAGAAACCATGGATAACAAAGGATATCCTGAATTTAATAGAAGAAAGACGAAAATACAAAAATAAATCAGACGAAACAGGAAAACAAAGATACAAAGCCATAAAATGGGAAATTATTCGAAAATGCAGGAAAGCTAAAGAACAATGGATTGATGAAAAGTGCAAAGAGGTACAAACGAAGATGGAAATAGGAAAGACAGACGAAGCATACAAATTAATTAGAATGAATTTTAGGGATATAAAACCGTATAGCAAAAATATAAGGGACGCACAAGGAAACGTCATCATGGAAAACATACAGAAAGTGGGTAGATGGCAAGAATATATAAGGAATTTATATGCAGGAGAGGAACTAACTGCATTAGAACAGGAATCAGATGTTGAAAATTATGACTTGGGATATCCTATACTTAGAGATGAGTTTGAATTAGCATTAAAGAGTCTGAAAAATGGTAAGGTGCCAGGTGCAGATAAGGTGCAAGCAGAAACTCTAAAAGCCGCTGGACAAGCAGTAACAGAACTTCCAACTTGTAAGCTATATGTATGAGACAGGCGAGATACCCAAAGATTTCAAACGTAACATCATAGTAACTATACCAAAATAGAAAGGCGCGGATAGATGTGAAAATTTTCAAACAATAAGTTTGACAGCACACGTGTCAAAAATATTAACTAGAATTGTGCAAAGACGAATGGAAAAACGGGCGGAAGAAATACTAGGAGAAGACCAATTTGGGTTTAGGCGAAACAGGGGAACACGGGAGGCTATTTTAGTTCTGAGAGTGATAATGGAGAAAACAATAGAAAAAGGGGAAATCGAGTATATAGGGTTTGTAGATCTGGAAAAAGCATTCGACAATGTAAAATGGAAAAAAATGTTCGAAATACTCAAAAAGATTGGAATGAGTTATAGGGATAGACGAATAGTACGTAGCTTATACAAAGGGCAAACAGCAGTAATAGAATTAGAGCAGGAACGTAGAGAAGTAAACAATAGGAAAGGGGTGAGACAGGGATGTGCCCTAACCCCATTGATTTTTAACTTGTACATAGAAGAGACAATGAATACTGTCAAATGCAGGAAGACATTTGGAATTACTATGCAAGGACAAAAATTGATATGCTTAGATTAGCAGATGATATGGCGGTATTAGCGTCTAGCAAGGAAGAGTTAGAAGCTGCTCTTAATGAAATGGAAACGGTTGTAACAGAGATATACGTTATGAAAATTAACAAAACTAAAACTAAAGTTCTAGTATGCAAAGGTGGGGAATATAAATCAAAAACAAGAATACAAGTATGTAACACGAACTTACAAAAGGTTAAGGATTTCTGCTACCTAGGAAGTCAAATAACGCAAGATGGGAAAAGCACAAAAGATATAAAACAAAGAATAGCACAAGGTCGTGCTACATTTAACAAGAAAAAGCAACTACTGTGTTCAAAGACAACAAACATAGAAACAAGGAAAAGATTGCTTAAAACATATGTGTGGAGCACAGCACTGTACAGCTGTGAAGCCTGGACAGTAGGAGAAGCGGACAAGAAAAAGGTAGAAGCCTTTGAAATGTGGTGCTACAGACGTATGATGAAGATATCATGGACAGACAAAGTTAAGAACAAAGAGGTACTAAAAATGGTAGGGGAAGAAAGAAATATGTGGAAAACGGTAAAAAAGAGGAGAGATAGGATGATAGGCCACATACTACGGCATGAGGGAATAGTGCGGAATATATTAGAAGCAGAGATAGGAAAAAAGAGAAGAAGATGCAGACCTAGGTTAGACTACTGCAAACAGATAGTAAAAGATGTAGGCTGTAGGGGTTTCAGGGAGATGTGTAGTCTAACCCAGAATAGAAATCAATGGAGGTACGCATGCAACCAATCCCAAGATGGATAAACTAATGACGAAAAAATAACTGTGCTTAAACATGATGATTATTATAAGTAACTACAAGAATTGGTTGGGCAATATTCTCGAATAATGTTAAGAGTGTGAAAGGATTTACTGGAAAACCATTACTTCGGCAAATGTCCATGTGTTGGGGGATCTTGGTAGCCACAGGTTGCTTAACCCCCTTCACTGAATCTCGGTGAAATAGGGCATAAAATTAGAAAACAATAGAAAGGGAACGAGCTGTATACACATGCTGTGTGAGAATTTCAGGGAACTATTTAGGCTAGCTCAGAATATAAATAAGTGCAGGTACGTGTCCAACCAGTATTGAGACGGAAAACCTAATGACGAAAAAATAAGCGCAGATAAATCTGATGATTAGTATAAACAACTAGTTGTTGGTTGCGAAATATCTGCAACTACTGATGACTGTGCGAAAAGATATATTGGAAAATATATTAAATCGGTAAAGGGTTAAGTGTTGGGGAAACTTGGCAGCCACAGGCTGCTTACCTCCCTTCACAACCACTGAAGGTCGGAGAAATAGGGTATATAATTGTAAAACAATAAAAGGTGACCGAACTACATCTAACAAGAAAGAACAGCGCCTATAAGGAAAGACAACAAACATAGAACAAGAAGAAAATTGTTGAAAGCATATGTGTGGAGCACAGCATAGTATGCCTTTTGTAATGCTGTGCTTCAGATTATGACGACGATAGCATGGACAAACAAAGATAATAACAAATAGGTAGGGGAACAAGGATATCTGGGGAAAAAGATAAGAGAAATAGAAGGGTAGAATACGTTCTAAGGCATTTTTGGGGAATAGTATGGGATATATTACAAGCAGAGATAGGAAAAAAGAGGTAGATGTAGACCTAGATCAGATAGTTATAGATGCAGACTGTGCAAATTTCAGGGAAATCTGTAGGTTAGTTCAGAATAGGAAACAATGATGGTACGCGTCTAACCAGTTCCAGGACTGAAGACCTAATGATGATGATGAAGGTATAGAAGAAAAAAACGTTCGTATAAAAGTTATAGTTGATGAAGGGGAACATACATTTCTGGAAATAATTCTGGAAAATTTTCAGGAAAATACAAAGTTACCTTTTTTAAATAGAAAGGGGTATTTTAACTATCGTATCGGATAGCTCTTTAAAAATGCTATTTTCAATATAACATATCCCTACACCTAAAATCAAAAATAATCCTTCCAAAAATTTATTAATTTGTATGTATGCGTAGAGGCAATTCTGTAGTAACATGCATCAACTCATCGTTATCATGGTTGGCTGTGATTTTGATAATACTTATTCGTTTGTTCTGCATCATACCTGTCAAACTGTGAATTAATTGAAATGGCTCTTCAACAATTAAATAATTCTGACTTTTTGAACTCATAGATATGCATGAAGGATGCGGTCGAAATTTAAATGAAACGATTCGTCAATTTTCAATAAGATATCCGTTCATTACCAGACCCTCTCGCCAAAATCTTTGCACTATTTTTCATAATATGAAGAGTATTGAGTTATTTAAAATTAGTAGGAAACAACGCAACAGTGCAGTTGTTGACAAAAACTTCGAAATAACGGTAATGACCTTCTTTGCTGTTGATTCTAATACTTCTACACAAGTTGCATCTCAATGCGGAATCAGTCATACCACTGAGTAGAAAATTTTGAAAAAGCATAATATGCATCCATTCAAATACAGATTAGTACAAGAAATCCGTGAAAATGATTCTTCAAAGATAATCCTGTTTTGCAAATGGATTACTATTGAATTTCAGGAAATCCTGATATTGTTAAACAAATAATTTGGTCTGGTGAGAGCAAGTTTACAAAAAATGGCCATGTTTAACCATCATAACGCACATTTCTGGAACGATAAAAATTCACATCAAATTAAGAATACAAACTTCCAATCATATTGGTCTTTTAATGTCTGGTGTGGACTTAAACATAATGCAACTGCTGAGGCCATATTTTTACAATGAAAATCTTACAAGCAAATAATATTTAAATTTAATAAGGAATTATGTGACTAATTATGTGGACAATCTAACATTAGCAAAATACCGACACATTTTTTTCCCACAAGATGGTGCTCCTGTTCACAATATGCGAGATATTAGTTTAGCCTTATACAATATTTTTGCTGATAGATGAATTGACAACAAAGGTCATGTTTGCTAGCCACCGAGGTCTCCGGATTTAACAGCGCTCGATTATTTCCTTTGGGGACAGCTTAAGAATAAGATTTCTGCAGTAGCTGTAACAACCGAAGAAGACTTCAAAAATAGGATTCGACTGGTTATTTAAGATATAAATCCAGAAATAATTAAAACAGCAAGGTTGATATATAGTGTTAAGAAGTTTAATCACATTAGTCATAAACGAGTTGAAGCAAACTGGCTTCGCATGAACGATAGAAAGTTGTTACATTCTTTATCAGTATTTCATAAATTAATAATAAATGAAGCCCAAAGTTATGTATATAATAAAATTACCCACCGGCCTGCTGTCCATAATGTTAATATAAAAACAAAAGGTTTGTTAACTACTCTTATTCATGCATCTGAAAAATTTAAGCAATCGTTTACTTACAGTCATCATCATTAGGTCTTCGGTCCTGGAACTAATTATACACGTATCTTCATTGTTTCCTATTCTGAGCTAACCTACATATATCCCTGAAATTCCCAGTCTGCATTTTTTAATACCTGCATGCAATAGTCTGATCTAGGTCTACCTCTACCTTTCTGCTTGTAACATAGCCCGCACTATTCTACAAATGCTTTAGAACGTGTCCTACTCTTCTATTTCTTTTTTGTTTTCCACAGATAGCTCTCTTTCCCTACTATTTTTAAAACATCTGTTATTAACTTTATCTGTCCATGCTATCATCATCATACATCTAAAGCACCACATTCCAAAAGGCTTTTACCTTTTTTCTGTCTGCTTCTTCTACTGTCTCTATTTCATAGCCGTTCAGTGCAGTGTTCCACATATATGCTTTCAACAATTTAGCTCTTGTTTCTATGTTTGTTATCTCTGAAAACAGCAGGTGCTTTTTTTTGTTAGATACATTTGATTTTTTTTCGAATGCTCCACCCGAAGGTACTACATTGGCCAGGAAGCAAGTTTTTTTTTAGCTGGAAATTTTTTATTTTGCCGAACCCTTGCTGTTCCAAGCAAGGTAGGGATCTTTAACGTGCGTGAAAACACTCACCCATGGGACCTCCATTTTACCTCTCATCCGAACGAGGGGCGTATTTTTGTGAAAAATGCTCTCCTAACAGTTTTCAAGCGGACCGTGTCGGGATTTGAACCCAGGACCTAGGGCGTAGTAGTCACACGCTTACCAACTACGCCACGGAGCCGCCTCTTGTTAGATACATGTGATTTTTTCCAATGCTCCAACCGAAGGTACTACATTGGACAGGAAGCGAGTTTTTTTTACCTAGAAAATTTGGAATTTTGCCGAACCCTTGCTTTTCCAAGCAAGGTAGGAATCTTTCACGTGCGTGACAACACACACACACGAGACCTCCATTTTACCTCTCATTCGAACGAGGGTGTATTTTTGTGAAAAATGCTCGCCTAACATTTTTCAAGCGGACCGTGTCGGGATTCAAATCCGGAACCTTGGGCGTATCTTGTTAGATACAGCTTGGTTCCCTTATACTGTTTTCTAAATATATACCCTATTTTACCGATATTAAACGGAATGTGAAGAAGGTTAACCAACATGCGGCCAACCAAGATTCCCCAATACTTAGACATTTGCAGAATTAATAGTTTTCCAGTAAATGCTTTCGCACAATTAACATTAGTTGAAAATATTGCAAAACCAATACCTGTAATTGCTTATAATAATTGTCAGGTTTAGGTACAACTATTTGTTTTTGTCGGTAGGTTTTCAGTCTGGGAACTGGTTGGACGCGTACCTCCATTGATTTCTATTTTGAACTAGCCTACACATTTCCCTGAAACTCCCACAGCATACGCCTTTGACTATCTGATTGCTATAAGTCTAACCTAGGTGTAACTCTACCTCTCTTTTACCTATCTCTGCTTCTAATATATTCCGCACTATTCTCTCATGCCTTAGTAGGTGACCTATCATCCTATCTCTTCTATTTTTTGTTTACTGTTTTCCACATATTCCTTTCTTCTCCTACCATTTCTAGAAACTCTTTATTCTTAACTTTGTCTGTCCACGATATCTTCATCATACGTCTGTAGACCCACATTTCAAACGCTTCTACCTTTTTCTTGTCCGCTTCTCCCACTGTCCACGTTTCAGTCGTACAGTGCTGTGCTACACACATATATGTCTTCAGCAATCTTTTCCTTGTTTCTAAGTTTGTTGTCTTTGAGCGTAGTAGTTGCTTTTTCTTGTTCAATACAGCACGGCCTTGCGCTAATCTTTGTTTTATATCTTTTGCATTTTTTAGCTTCCTATGTAAGTTCTCGTTTCCTATTTGTATTCTAGTTTTTGATGTAATTCCCCTCCTCTGCATACTAGTCTTTTAGTTTTATTTATGTTAATTTTCATATCGTATTCCTCGCTTAGAACTGTTTCCATTTCATTGAGACCTGCTTCTAACTCTTCTTTGCTAGATGCTAATACCGTTATCTTCCGTAAATCTAAGCATAATCAAGCTTTTGTCCCTGCATAAATACCAAATGTTTTTCTACATTTGACAATATTCATTGTCTCTTCGATGTACAAGCTAAAAATTAACACAGAAGAACAGATCTCTGTCTCATCCATTTCCTAATATTTACTTAAATACATTCCTGCTCTAATTCTGTTAATGCTGTTTGCTTTTTGTATAAGCTATGTACTATCTGTCTATCCCTAAAATTTATTCTAATCTTTTTGAGTATTTCAAACATTTTTTTCCACTTAATATTGTTGAATGCTTTTTCCAGATCTACAAACCTTATACATGCATTTTCTCCTTTTTCTATTGTCTTCTGCATTATCACCCTCAGAGCTAAAATAGCCTCCTGTGTTCCCCTGTTTCGCCTAAACCCAAATTGATCTAGTACTTCTTCTTCTTTTTCCATCTGTCTTTGTACAATTCTAGTTAATATTTTTGACACGTGTGCTGTCAAACTTATTGTTCGAAAATTTTTTAATCTATCCGTGCCTCTCTTTTTTCGCATAGTGACTACGATGTTACATTTGAAATCTTTGGGTATCTCGCCTGTCTCATACACATAGCCTACAAGTTGGAAGTTACTGCTTCTCCAGCGGCTTTTAGAGTTTCTGCTTGCACCTTATCTATATCCGTTGCCTTACCATTTTCAGACTCTTTAATGCTAATTCAAACTCATCTCTAAGTATAGGATATCCCACGTCATTCCCATCAAAGTCTGATTCCCGTTCTAGTGCTGCTAGTTCCTGTCCTGCATATAAGTTACCTATATATTCTTTCCATCTAACCACTTTCTCTATATTTTTTCTCTATATTTTTCTCTATATTTTTTATAACCCTAAAGTTCATTCTAATTAGTTTGTATGTTTCGTCTTTCTTTTCTATTTTCATCTTAGTTTGTACCTCTTTGCATTTTTTTATCAATCCATTGTTCTTTAACTTTCCTGCATTTGTGAATAATTTCCCATTTTATGGCTTTGCATCTCGTTTTCCTTTTTCGTCTCGTCTACTTTTGTATATTGATCTTTCTTCTATTAAATTCAGGATTTCCTTTGTAATCCATCGTTTCTTATTTTGTTTTTGTGTATACCCCAGCATATCTCCAGTTGCCATGTCTCAGCTAGATTTAATGTTATTCCATTCTGATTCCACTTCTTTAGTATCAAATGTCTCAGTAATTCATTCGACTTTTCCGTTCCTTTTTTAAATTTTTTAATTGATGCACTGTCTTCATAATTACGATATTGTGGTCAGTGTCTATATCTACTTCAAGTCATTTACTTGATTCCTAAACTGATGTCTAATAATAATGTAATTTATTTGATATCCTATCTATATCTATATCTCCTAGCATCTTCCACGTTATCACGTTCTGCATGATATTGAAATAACTTGTTTGTAATGGTTAAATAATTTTTGTCGCAAAGTTCTACCAGCTTATTTCCCCTGTCGTTTCTCGTGCCTAAATCAAATAAAACTACTAGCGCTCCTTCCTTATGTTCACCTACCACTGCATTAAAATTTCCTATAATTATGTTACGTATCTTAGTATGTCTTCGATATCTTTGTAGATCGCTTGTACCTCTTCCTTGCTGTAGCTAGAGATGGGCATGTATACTTGTATAATTACTGTATTGACTGGTTTAGATTCTAATCTAAGCATGAGTATTCTTTCATTCTTTTGTAAGTAGTTTTCGAAACAGTGTTCTCTTTTTTCGCATAAGTATCCCCACACCCAAATTTCCTTCCTCTGGTCCTGCATGAATTACTCTAAAGTCTCCACTCCAAAAATCCCCTGCCTCTGATCATCAAACTTCGCTAATGCCTCTTTGCCTCATGACAACCTACCACTTCAAATTTTCAAGTTCTCTAGCTTACCTAGTTGCTTCATACTTCTGACATTCCACGCTCCGACTCGTAAAATGTTCCTGGCTCTTTTTTTAAACTTTCCGATCTCATGCTCCAAAATAGTGCCCTCCCGGAGATTCAAATGGGGACTATTTTAA
This sequence comes from Platerodrilus igneus, assembly GCA_036346225.1. Classification (NCBI taxonomy): domain Eukaryota; kingdom Metazoa; phylum Arthropoda; class Insecta; order Coleoptera; family Lycidae; genus Platerodrilus; species Platerodrilus igneus. Next base: position 9,802,849 of record JARFIW010000453.1, read on the forward strand.
CTCCTGAATATTTAACCCCAGAGAATACCATTATCTTAACTAACAATTTAAGTACGCCGTATACTTGGCAGGTGATGTGACGGTTTTATACTGGTGTTGGTCGGGATTATTAAACCATGAAGAGATGATAAACTGCTATCACTCATCAACAAAAGGTGGAGGTTAAATACATAGAACGAGGTGACCTAACGTGCCAGGGACATAGCAACTAGGTAAACCATTTGCGTCCCTGAACATCATGTATCTTTAGTTTTAAAAATAATTTAGAAAATTATAACCCCAAGTACCATATTAGCTTTTTGTTTGTTTAAGATATAGTTATGTACCTTGTGGATTTTAAATATAAATGTCTTGCATCTATGTAGTAGAAAATTAATATTCCATTACATAATTAGTCTGTTGGACTAAGAAATAGACGGAAATAGTTTTAATGAAATCAAAAAGCTGATATATTAACATGTGAAATTTAATTTTATTAATCAAAACATGTACACGGCCAATTGGGATAATTTAGAAATAGGTTTGTTTAAATTTAAGCTTAATACTATTAGTAAAAGAAAAGTTTGCACATTTTCAAAGAGTAAGAAATTTGTAAATGTAAGCTCAATTGTGGAATTATTGATAGTAAAAGAGTGCAAACTATATTTTTAATGGACGTTCGAATTAAGTAAAATAGTAGGTGTTTCACTGCTTTTTCTGTTTGTTGAAGGGCTTTCCAAATAAATGAGAGTATTATATACGGATTAAAGTTTTTTTAAGGAAGTCTGTTAAAAATATCTGGCTAGTTGCGAGGTAGATCAGGTTCTTTTTTAAGGTTGACACGCATGTATATTTCCGAAACTACTGTTAATAGAGTTTGAGCTTACATAGAATTTTGTTTGGAATTGTTTATAAGATAGGTAAAAGTGATCATTGTGAAAGGATATTTAGCCACTCCAGTAATGAAGTCGTATTTTGGAAGAGACCTTATTTTGAAAAGTTCTTTAATTCGATAAAAAGTTAAAAAGTATTTTTAAGGTATGGTAAATAAAAATATAGTATGGGTGACAAAATTTAGGAAAATCGAAAACACAGAGATCTGTGCAGAATAACCGTCTTTCAGGTAGCGAAAATATCGAAGGAATTTCTGGGATAAGATATTTTGACGTCCCTTATTTTTGACAGCTAATAACACCTTTCAAGGTAAATGATACTTGTGAAGTAGTTTCGCATTTAGACCATTTTATATTCTTATATTTTTATTTTTATCATGTTTTCCCATAAGAATCCACTTCCACACCACTGTAGTTAGCTGGCCCACTCTTAAAATTGTTACGGGGTTCCTGCCCCTTCTGGACAAATCGATATTCGTAACGTAACGTCATTTCTTAACTGTAACAAATTGTATCAGGTTGATCAAAAAAAGCCCGTGGACGAATTATTTTATTACGGCCAAAACTAGATAATAGGTTTTAAGTAAATAAGAAAGATGTGAATTTTTGTTACTGTAATTAAAATATATAACGCTCATGATTTTTACAGGTAAACCTGCACTAAAGAAAATCAAAGCTGTTTGATCAATCAAAGTTTTTGATCTACAAGTAATACCGTCCACATTGATTACCTTGAAAACCAAAAACATTGAATGAAGAATATTACTGCAACTTAGAAGACCACTTTATTAACATTTTGAAAAGCAACGTTTGGCAAAAAATTCTTTAATGGGTGTGCTGAGTGTAGCATACATAGCTAAACTTCATGAACTATGCTTTAAATTGCTATCACATTCATCTTATTATCCACACTTGAAAAAATGGTATGGTGGAAGATTTGGTTGAAATGGAAATTATTGACACAATAGACATTTGGGAGGGGGAGACTAAACAAATATTGAAAAAATGTCAAACCTAGTGCTGATATAAAAGGCAATTAAAAATAAGTTGTTTTTAACCAAAAAAATATTCCATTTTTGCTAGACTTCTAACTCTGCTTTCATGTTTTTCTTTACCAATTGTAAGGGGAAAAATGCTTACATATCATTGCCAATTAATAACTTTGGTACTTGTTACATGCCAAACTGATCATGTATCATGTTCTAGGTTTAGAGATACCTTGTATTTTTGAAATGAAACGCTAACTTCCGTCATTGCTGACAGTCGAGTCTGTGCAGAAGGAATGCGGATGTGCAGGAGTGGAGAAAGCGACATTAAGCAATGAGACATGGACTAAGCAACAAGTATCTAAATGCGGTGTACTTTTTAAAGAAAAACAGGTATGTAGTAACTTTTATCCCCCTTTATCGTTCCCTTACCTCTTTCCTTTCAAACTCCTACGAGATACAATAGAAGTTCAGTGACGGATAATAATTTGATGTTTAACACGGCACAATCAAACCCTAACCACATGCTGGACCCTGAGATGAAGTTCCGAGAGATACACATCACGTAAGTTATTTGAATGTTACCCAGAAAGTGCATGTAAATTGACTTAGACAGCGATTGCATCATCTGGTGAAAAGTGGTCTGTATATGTTATAACAATGGCGCTAGAGCCATGCCTAAAGTGTAATAATAGCACATAAATTGCAACACGGAAATGTAACATACTTCATATTTTTTATCACAAAATTTGCAGGGCTTTCTTCCGAAAAATCAGCATTAGTCAAGTTATTTACTTAATTCCTAAAACGATTTTCTAAACAATAACTAAAGTAAATTCTTCTAATCGGCATACGTGTGGTATGTTTTCTTTCTTCAAAAACAAAACAAACATTTAAAGTATTTACTGAATACTAAAGGAGAGTTCTACTGCGGTATATTAAAATGTTTGCACGTAAGTTTATAAACTGCCCTCTTCCCCTAATCATCGCAAGTCCAGATCGATTATCATACAGTAATCAGTATTTCACTTCTAACAAAATTGGGGGTTTAATGTCTATCAATAAATTAATTAATACTAAATGGGTGCAAAAAGGTTTAATAATAAACTCCAATTAATAAGGTTGGTGCTTACCTGAGTGCTCGGATCTGAAAACTGTATTGAATCTTGTAGATGAGACATCAGTACTAAATCTCTCGCCTGGAACCAGTTGTCATGAAGTGCATGATGATAAATATGGGACAAAATTGCTCTTGTTCGTAAGCGATCAGAACCCTTTGCATAAATAAATTTGCACAAAAGTTCCATTTCTTGCATAGACGTTTTAACAGATTTTGGAATCTCACCCTAAATGGAATAGTATTTAATACAAAGAATCATTGGCGTCTGTAAAAGTAGCTTACACTTTTCTGCTGCAGCACAGTTGGATCAAATTTATAATATAAATGCTCAATTTTACGTAAATAGATGTGACATAATTCGGATTGTGATCCATGAGTATCCAAGTGCTTTTTAACTTTGTCAATAATACTTGCAACTTTAACTTCATCTTTAAGACTAGAGAAACAATAGATTTCTATGCAGGTTATAAAACAATAAAACTCACCGTTCAACGTATTCATTGCTGTGAGGATCGCATTCTTTCAATAGTTTTGTAAATTCATCATCTAAACGTTCCAATGATGTTAACACACAACCGCGAATTCTATATGGTGATTCATCAAATCTCTCCATTTCTTCAGTAACACTTTCCGAAATTAATATATCATGATGAACATCCAACATATCCAACATTTCATTCATCCTCTCCAATAATCTGTAATTAAGCAACATTGAAGTGCTAACAAAAGTGAGAAATACGTTATTAAATATTTGTTAACTACACTCAATCATTAAAAATGGCCAATTGAACAGACTAGGTAAACCAATTATTCTAAAATAGTAAACAAAAAATATCGTAAAGTAAATATTACAGATTCATTCAACTCTGTGCTAAAACCATACAAAAATTTATATTTGTACATTCTTAAATCAATTAGAGAACTCATTTCAAATGCATCCCTACTCAATAATTGAAAATTGTTGATTTCTTAGAATATAGTGATCAAGCGCACTCAAACGATTTAACGTATGTTTTAGTAGAAACTATGAATAAAACTAATAAAAAAGGGGGTTTTGAAAATATTTTAGGGGGCCAAATATTTACACCAAAGTCAAGTCTATTTGCTGAGCAGAACAACACTGTTTGACATTGTCAATACTTAAAGAAATAAATAAGTTTATCATACTTCAATTAAATGTTCAGGCCTTCACTTAAATTAACCTTATAACCAAGGACCAAAGATTTCATCAATTTAATTAATTTCTAAGTACTAATAATATTAAATTCCAATGGATAAAAATCAACAATACCATTTGCTTTTAATCTTAATCAATTGCGGTTAAAATCATAAATTATTACTAAATAATTACTATAGGTCCAAATCGACCTGCATCTTGAAGATGTTCTAGATTACTAGAACGGGTGGAATGGCTTCTGCGTTCCAGTGATCTAATAAGCCAAACTACAGGTCCAATAAAAGTAGTAGGGTCTTTAGTGAGGAACCAGACTAAGACAAGTCCTCGAAAGAGGGTAACAACTCTAACAGTACTTAGATTGGCAGAGACCATAGGAGTCTAAGACACACTACTGCGATGTGGAAGGCAATGGGAAACCACCACATTACCTCCCAAGTACACAGCGTAATTAAATTGTAAATAACATGATGGCATCCTCTGAGGTAAAAGATTCTGGAGTTAAAATAGCCCCCAATTTAACCATTACAAACACATTATTTCAACATCATGCTAGAAGACGATACACATGGAAGATGCCAGAAAATATAGGAAAATATAAAATATATTACATTCTTGTTAGACCGTTTAGGAATCAAGTAAAACACTATAGAAGCTATCCAGAAGTAGATATAGACACTGATCACAACATCGAAATTATGATGACTGCTCTTATATTAAAAAACTTGAAAAAAGAGTCGGAAAAAGGCACTTTGACTTTGAGAAACTAAAAGAAAGATATCCACAAAAGATTTGAAAAAAAGTCAAATGAATTACTGAAAGATATCGGGAAAATTTCTTATACTAAGGAAGTAGAAACAGAATGGAATAACATTAAATCCAGCTTAGACATGGCGGCCAGAGATATTCTGGGTTATACACATAAAGAAAATAAGAAACCCTGGATAACAAAGCATATCCTGAATTTAATAGAAGAAAGACGAAAATACAAAAATAGATCATATGAAACAGGAAAACGGAGACACATACCCATAAAATGGAAAATTATTTGCAAATGCAAGAAAGCTAAAGAACAATAAATTGATGAAAAGTACAAAGAGGTACAACCTAAGATGAAAATAAGAAAGAGACGAAACATATAAACTATTTAGAATGAATTTTAGTGATATAACACCATATAGCAAAAATATAAAGGCTGGGGGAGGAAACGTAATTATACAAAACGTAGAGAAAGCAGATAGATGGTAAGAATATATAGGGAATTTATATGCAGGAGTGAAATTAACAGCATTAGAACAGGATTCAGACATTAAAAGGATGACGAGATATCCTATACTTAGAGATGAGTTTTAGCATTAAAGGGTCTGGAGGCACTGGGTACACATAAGGTGCAAGCAGAAACTCTAAAAGCCGCTGGACAAGCAGTAACAGAACATCTCTTCCAACTTGTGAGCTATATGTATGAGACAACCAAGATACCCAAAGATTTCAAACGTAACATCATAGTCATTATACCAAAAAAGAGAGACTCGGATAGATGTGAAAAATTTCCAACACTAAGTTTGACAGCACACATGTTAATAATATTAACTAGATGAATGGAAAAACGAGCTGAAGAAATACTAGAACATCAACTTGGGTTTAGACAAAACATGGGAACACGGGAGGCTATTTTAGCTCTGAGGGTGATAATGGAAAAAACAATAGAAAAAGGGGAAAGCATGTACAGAGGAATTTGTAGATCTGAAAAACGTATTCGACAATGTAAAATGGAAAAAAATGTTTGAAGTACACAAAAAAAAATAGAATGAGTTATAGGGATAAACAGATAGTACATGGCTTATACAAGGAGCAAACAGCGGTAATGGAACTAGAACAGGAATGTAGAGCAGTAAATATTAGGAAAGGGGCGACACAGGGAAGTGCCCTTTCCCCTTAATTTCTAACTTGTGCATCGAAGAGGCAATGGATACTGTCAAATGCAAGAATACATTTGGAATTATTATGCAGGAACAAAAGATTGAAATGCTTAGATTTGCAGATGATATAGCGGTATTAACATCTAGCAAGGAAGAGTTAGAAGCTGCTCTTAATGAAATGGAAACAGTTTTAACAGAGAAATACAGTATAAAAATTAACAAAAATAAAACTAAAGTACTGATATGCAAAAGAGGAGAAAATAAATCAAAAATTAGAATACAAATAGGTAACGAGAACTTACAAGAGGTTAAGGATTTCTGCTATCTAGGAAGTCAAATAACGCAAGATGGGAAAGGTGTAAAAGATATAAAACAAAGATTAGCACAAGGTGGTGCTACATTTAACAAGAAAAAGCAACTACTGTGTTCAAAGACAACAAACATGGAAACAAAGAAAAGATTGCTTAAAGCATATTTGTGGAGCACCGCACTGTATGGCTGTGAAGCCTGGACAGTAGGAGAAGCGAACAGGAAAAAGATAGAAGCCTTTGAAATGTGGTGCTACAGACATATGATGAAGATATCATGCACAGACAAAGTTAAGAACAAAGAGGTACTAGAAATGTTAGTGGAAGAAAGAAATATATGAAAAACAGTAAAAAAATTTGAGAGATAGGATCATAGGCCACATACTAAAACATGAGGGAATAGTGCAGTATATATTAGAAACAGAGATACGAAAAAAGAGAGGTAAAGGTAGACCTAGGTTAGACTATTGCACACAGATAATGAAAGATGTAGGTTGTGGGAATTTCAGTGAAATGTGCAGGCTAGCTCAGAATAGAAAACAATGGAGGTATGCGTCCCAATTTCAAGATGGAAAACCTAATGACGAAAAGATAACTGTACTTAAACCTGATGATTATTATAAGCAACTACCGGTATTGGTTTTGCAATACACCCAACTAATGTTAATTGTGCGAAAAGATTTACTGGAGTACTATTAATTCAGCAAATGTTTAAGTGTTAGGAGATCCTTGGTAGCCACAGACTGTTTACACTTCACATACTACTGAACTTGGTGAAATAGGGCATATAAATAGGAAACAACAGAAGGGGAATCGAGCTGTATCTAGGCTGTGAAAATTTCAGGGAACGGTGTAGGCTAGCTCAGAATAGAAATAAGTGAAGGTACGCGTCCAACTAATTTCAAGACGGAAAACCTAATGACGAAAAAATAATTGCACTTAAATCTAATGATTATTATAAACAACTACAGGTGTTGATTTTGAAATATTTTCAACTAATGTTGATTATGCAAAATGGCACATTGGAAAACTATTAATTTGGCAAATGTTCAACTGTTGGGGGAATCTAGTTAGCAGCAGGTTGCGTAACCCCCTTCACATTCTACTGAATATCGAGGAAAATAGGCTATATATTTGTAAACAATAGGAGAACCAAACTGCATCCAACAAGAAAGAGCAGCGACTATGTTCGAAAACAACAAACAGAAACAAAGAGAAAATTGTTCAAAGCATATATGTAGAGCACACCACAGTACGTCTCGGAAATAGGGGCAGTAGGAGAAGCAGACAGAAAAACGGTAGAAGCCTTTTGGAATGTTGTGCTTCAGATGTATGAGAATAATAGTATGGATAGATAAAGTTAATACCAAAAGGTTATACAAATAGTAGGGGAATAAAGATATGTGGAAAATAAAAAAAATAAGGGTAAGAGAAGGGCAGGATATGTTCTAAGACATTTTTGGGGAATAGTGTGGGATATATTACAAGCAGAGATAAACAAGTTTGGTTGCTTCAACTTTTCTAAGGCTTGTAATATTAGCGCAATAATTATGCATACATGGTAATATGGAAATCTTTTTTTCAATTTTAGCAGTGTAGGAACCCTAGTAAAAAGCTACATAAACAATTTTATAGAAGTTCAGGTAATTTACAGTTTTAAATGACACTATTGCATCATATTGTTAAAATATAACACTGAAATACATGAGAAAATGTGTAGTACATTATTTTTCAACCAGCAAATAAAAATTCGGGAGTTCATGTTAAACATATTAAATCCAACAGCAACATATTTTTCATGACGCATCAGCTTACAAGCATGGAACTGAAAAAATTCCCAGGCACTGCACGTTATTTAAAAACATTGTAAATAATTTAAATAAACAGGAATTCATAAAATTTACATGTGTAGGGAAGAAAATTCCAACGCAGATGGTTAGTAAACAGACTACGTGAACGTTCCGATACATATAACACCAAGAGAGCGCTTGACCTTAAATCACAAGTGCAAGTTAGAATGTGCACCACGGGGACACTTTAACTTATATATACCATTGAATCATAAAAGGAGGGAGTATTGAAACACAGTCTATCAGTCGTGATGTTTGAGTGATGATAATTCAAATAAACAACTGTCAAGAGAGGGATGACAAAATAATAAATAATTGAAATTACGATAATTCATAAAATCGATTGTGCTCAGTAATAAGCTTTCTAAGGTGTGTTTGCAATGCACAACCAACAAAGTTATTAGTACGAAGTGAAAGTGAAATGTGTGTAACTACTTTTAGCAACTTTTGTTGGAACCAGAGGATTGCTTTATTATCAACCCATTTGTTGTCTAACATATCTTAAATTTATATTTGCAAAAGCAGGTAAAGCATGTAAAAAGATATGCAAGGCTATTATAAATATCTGGTAATACAGGTAAATGTTCTTATCGATCAATTGCGTTTACCATTTTACTTAAAAATAATAACAGTTGAGATGGGCACATTAGTATATAAGCAGGTGCTTTAAGGGTTTGAAGGAAAGTGGCACGAGGAAGTCCGTTGTTATTCGATATGCGTATTGAAAGCATTATCCTTTACGACTGCTCTTAATATTCACTATAATTTAAGATTACATGTATAATATTTGTAGTGTGCTTGTATTTACATTTAGTTTCATACTCGTTATATGATAATTCATGTTTGCTTTTAGTACAATAAAGTGTTTAACCCTGAGAGCTTCATCTATTTATAGTTGATCCAGCGAATTAAGGCTATGACATCATATGTTGGCTGTCGACTACGTAGCTAAATGTTGAAAATGTGTTCAGTATTTAGATATAAACATTCACAGATTGTTCTTCTATATAGATACACGCCTACAAACCATTTTCTAAACTAGAAATATTAGTGCCCTAATGTACCAAACTTCCTTGTTTTGTATCAAAACAACAGAGTTCAACAAATTAGAAAAAAAGTTTTTCATTTAAATACACTACTAATTATTGCTATGGTGTATATGAACGCTTTTAGAGACTCCGATCATGTACCAAACACATCCTAGGTTGTTATGTAGCAAAGTATACTAAGTAAACGTGCATTTCACGGTTCAACAACGATTAGTTTGTGAAGAAATACATTATAAGAATGAGCTATCAATTATAGTTACATTAAAAAAAGTTCATACAATATAAGGGCGATGTGAAAGCACCTACAAAGTTAAAAGTTCTAAATTTAGCAAAAGCTATTAAAAAACTGGTTCTGTTTTTAGCAATATGGCAACACCAATATATCCTCACAGTGGTTGGTCAAATAAAAATATTACTGCAGTTAATGAAAGTATATGAGGTGATCAGACCAGGCTTGGCAACAGTGCATTGTAATACCAATAGTAAAAACCAGAATGCTCTAAAATGTAATGTCAACCTACTATATTTTTTCATATGAATTGGCATTTGGAATTTGGCTGCCTGAATTACTATTTTTGACATCATAGCCTTGAATCGACGGATGGAGTATATAACAGGTGTAGATGTGGCATTAAACTAATAAATTTGGCAATTAGTAATTAATACAAACAAATAAAGGATCATCTCAGTTTTAAAACATTCACGCTCGATATACAATTTAATTACTGTAACCTTAGAAAAAGAACTGATTTAAAGAGTTATTACTCTGACTGATGACATTGTTTAAAGTAAAATATCATAATTTTCTCATTCCTAAATACATCCTAAAGCAAATATTATAGGCAGGCATTCTTACTAAAGATGTAATAGCTGTACTGTACCAATTTAATTCTAGACAAAAAAAATTACCTCAACCAATACTCTGGTTTCATAGCATCAGACACTTTAGGATTATAATCAAAGATTGCCGAAATAATGGAAAATTTAATTTTAACAGCAACTGGAATTCCTAACTGATGTTGATCTGCAACAGATTGTAACTCGTGTAGCATCTCAATTTGCTCCCGTCGATCTGTTCGCTTCTTGCCACGAGCAGCAATTATTTCATTTAGTTTTTTAATTACTAAATTTAAATCTATTTCGGCATCCTTCGCAAACATTTTAGGTTTCTCCTAAAAACAAAATCAATTTTCGAAGAAGTTCAAATAAAAGTACTTACACTAGGAATAGCCATTCCTCCTTTAACAGTTTCCCATTCACCTTCTTCATCTTCATCATCTTCACGCTTCATTTTCCGCTTGTCTCTATCGGTCTTTCTTTCCTTACGTCCATCTTTTTTCTTGTCTTTTTCATCATCATCATCTTTTTCAGTTGTACGTTTCAAAAACCGTTCACGCATGCTAGTAAATTTTTCTTCATCCTCAGAACTATCAGAACTCGACTCAGAATCAGATGGCCATTCATCAGAATCTGAAGATAATCCGCCTTCATCTTTGACAACAGGTGTTTTAGTAAACTTAGCCGGAACATCAGAATCTGAATCAACTTCTGGTTCGCCTACACATAAAATTATAAACATCATAATCCAAGAAAATAAATACTTATTAGCTCACGTTTTTCTTCCTCTTCCTCTTCATCTGGCATATCTGGATTTTCTCTGAACTTTGCAATATCATCTTCAAATTCTTTGAGATACTTTCGTAATTTTTGCCGCATAGAAGCTAAAGATTTGCTGTTATTCTTGTTTAAATTCTTACGGCCGTCTCGATCTTCCCAAACTTCATTAATAAAATCTTCGAGCTCTACAAGACAACGTGTATAGAAACGAGGAGTCTGGCCATTTTCTTCTTTCTGAACAACTGGTAATGCTTTCACATAAGCTCTCTGTAAATCTTCAAAACCTATAATAAACAGTTTCAAGTTACTACACATCCACTTCATGAAATTTTTACTACAAATGATTAAAAATATTTTGAAGTGCGTAATTCTTGGTAATAAAACGGAAGTTTGTACAATACTGGGAAAAGTATATCAAATGTAACAGGCAGACGTCCGACAATTATTGTAGTTCTAGATAGTTGTGAAATCAAGTACAAACATAGATTCTTACTTTGTATCATGGAACTTGGCGTTACAAGCGTTATTTTAATGGGATTTTCAATCCGAAATTGCATGCATTATGTCCCATCATTATCATAAGTAGGTCAGGATGCATGAAAATTGTGATTGTTGAGTTATAATTGATGGAAACTATATACTTTGAAAAACTCTCTAATGCTACTATTAATAAGAAAAAGAGCAGACCTAATAAGTCTTCTCCTGGCAGAAAAAGGGTTCGTAAAATGTAATACTGGAAAGAAAAAGTAATGAAAGTAATGAATACCAAAAGTATAAAGCCCCTTTGCAATGCAAGTTGCAGAAAAAATGCCAAGAAAAGTAAAATGATGAAATACGACCTAATATTTTTAAAAGCTTTTAAGAAATGAGAGATCATAATAACCAAGTTCAATATTTGAGTAAATGTGTTCAGCGTATAGAACAAAAATATGTAATGCTACAGAGCTTAATACATCAAGGTGCCATTGGAGATATTGCTACGGTTTTATAAGTCATGGAGAAAAAATTCTTATTTGTAAAATGAAGTTCCTTAATATTCTTAATATATATGATAAATGGCGAACAATATTTATTTTAAAAAATTGAAAAAGGAAGATTATTATACTTATCTGCAAGACCAATGAGGACAATCAACAAAGCCAAATACATAATTTCGTAACAGTTGAAATGATATGTAAGGAAACACATGATAAGCTGGCGCGATAGGTAAGTCACATTAAGTAGTAGTAGAAAAAATGTATTAATTTCAGTTAGTTCAATGAACTTTATCAAGTTCAAGCACCATGAGAAACTTATAGCAGCTTGGGTGGTTTGCATTCAATAAAATGGCTATTTCAATACAATATTAAATTCGGACAAATAAATAAACCCAAAAGTACCTAGTACATTTTTATACAAACAGCAATAATCATCCGTACTTTATACTTTTCATATTAAAATTTAGAAAAACACAGATAAATCTCGGTAAATAACCTAGCATACTAGAAACCATTCACACGACTTTAGAAACTCTCAACCATGGAAACAACCTCAATAATCACAGAATCATAAATTTACAATCCTATAAAAGTAATGCGTAATGATCAACAAATGGCCCAGCTGTCGATATGTTAAGCATGGAAACAATGACCGTTCACATGGATGGATGACATTGAACTCGGCCATAAGACAGCTTTAGATATACTAAGTGTGAGAATGTCATTTTTAAGAGAGGAAGATTGAAATATACGACTAATATACAAAAGTTGGCAAGTTAGGTTACGAAAGAAACTATGGTAAAGTAACAGCAGCAGTGTAGACTATAGACCTTAGGTCCCTCAATAAGCGACAAACGACAAATTGTTTTGAGCTTTGCTGGATACTTAGATCAGACAGCTCTGGGCACGCATGTTAAGTGTGGAATTTAAATCATGTCGATGGTGCATCAAATAAAGAAATTGTGTATATAAATGGTTATAAGCGAACTTTCATTATGCAAATTGGGAATAATGTCTTACATCCGGTAGGCGGGTTTTCGTTGCGTGAAAGCGAATATTTCAGGAGAAAAATAGTGATTTTTCAAGATTTATCAATTTTGCGTTTACATTCTACTTTTACATGTCAAAAAATAAAAACTACATTTTCACGAAAGAGCCAAACGTGCAGTGCAAGAGAGAGAGAGAGAGAGAGAGAGAGAGAGAAATGTTCATAACCACAATAACAAGACGAAGAAACAAGATAGAGGTGGTTTCGAGAAATAGACACCTTATAAAATATCTAATATGTGCGGGAACGTCCTATAAGCAAATTGGAACTTCAATTCAGCATGGTTTCTTAGTGCGTGGTGTATTTTTTTAAATGTGTGTGAAGTTTGTAAAATTAAATCGAGAACTGTCGAACGGGGTTTCCAAGGACATCAGAGCCAGTGGAATCAAAATCTAAGATGACAGAATTATTTTCATAAGTTTTAAAATAAGAAGCTACAAAATGCATATACACTTTTAGTCTTCGAAATAAATTGGGAATATAAAAACGGATCCATTTTTAATACAGACTCTATTTTTAAAGAAAAATAATCAAATTTATTTGACGGAAAATAGTTATAATTGTTCGTGAAATTTGCATAATACTTCGTAAACAGATAAATTGCACAAACGGGATTGTCATATTTGTTAAGTGCAATCTGAATAACACGAGCGTCGTTCGAGTTCGATGACCGAAGTGCTCTTTTATTTCGGTGTTTTTAAAGATAAGTAGGTTTGACTAACGAAAGTGTATTTGTTTTAGGACGTTGAGATAAGTTTCGTTTCTAATATTTGTATTTAAATATCTATCGTGTCAGAAAAATTTTTGCAATTAATAAAGGGTTCAAATAAAAACGGTAACTGCGACAATTATTTTACCATTTTTATAAATTACATGCTCATACAGTTTGCTTTTTTAGGTGGTATTCCTTAAAAAAAAAGTTGCAAAGGGGGCAATTCTGCTTCAAAACCATATTAAACCTAATACGAAATGCCCTGGTTCAACTGTATAAAAATAGACGTCCTAATGGAACATTTTCAAAATAGCATGATTAAGCTGTGGTTTTTGCTTGCAGATTTCTGTAATTTGTTGCAATTATTGAAGTGTCTAACTAAAAATGATAATTACAGAAAGTATTTTTAGCATTTTTTTGAAAGAGTGCTGCGCCGAAAGGGTCGGGACTAAAGGTGACTGCTTGTAAAAGGGGGCCGCTTCGAAAAAAGACAGCTGCAAAAGGGGGTCACTGCAAAAGGGGGTCTCTGCAAAGAGGGTTGGAGCAAAAAAGGGCCAAGGCAAAAGATGGCTGCTGCAAAAAGGGGGACAAAAGGGGGCTAGGGCAAAAACAACCCACTCCCCTAAGGAGTGAAAACCAGTTTTGGTTTTCTAGAAACAATCAGTTGAGACATAGGGGTCACTGCCCCCCCCCCAGAAAATCCCTTCTGGTTTTCTAGAAAAATAGACCTAGATGTATTATAAATATCAGTTTAATTCTTGAGAATGTATTGATAAAGATAGTAAGAAACATATCACATAAAACTTATACCTACGGAAACCAGTTAAATTTAAATAACTGCTACCTCCCACCTTAAACTACTTTGCAACTATTTTGTAATTAAGATAAGTTTCATGCTACTGATTCGACCCTTTAAACATAAACACTAAAAATTATATACTTACTTGATAACATGCTGCTGATATCTTTTATCTTTTTAAAATTTTTGATTTGTTTAATTAAATTTGTAAGTTCCTCATAACGCTTTTCTTTTGTGGAGCGAACAACACGCTTGATTTCTTCTTCATCGTCACTAAACTATAAAAATAATGATTAAAATTGGAATTTTTTTTTTAATTATTTACAGTATAAACGGGTGCTGCTTGACGTTGAACTACCTCCTCTTCAGATGAGCTCTCTGAATCAGAATCAGAACCAGTCGCAAAGAAACGACTCATTTTTGGTATTTATATACCTAAACATAAACAATTTAAATCATCTAGTAAAAATATTTAAAAAAATCTAAATTAATTTTTTTAGTAACTACTACTTGATATAATTATTTCAATATACTTAAACAATTCACTGTATTACATTCATAACAAGTAACAGGTCTTTTATTGAGAGTGTCATATACAATGTTTGGTATCATGATAGGTTTTAAATATGTGTATCGTTTATGAGATAAATACTTCCTTGGTTTTTAGTCCTATATCAGATTTTATACAAATAAATAACACTTTCTAATCTATTTAAAGTCATATTGATATTCTATTAATTCTTTATTATCTCTCGTGTGCATTCTGAGAGCACTTCGTGAAGAAAAAGTTTATTTTATGATTTACTGAAAATTGTACACAAATAAAACAGCTTAATTTGTCGTGAGATCATTAAATATTAAACCTTCAAAACAATTATATCCAAAATAGTAAGCGTTCGCTGAACTAACATTTTATCAAAAATCTTTATTATGCTTTCTTTTACAATATATCACTCAGAGGCAGTATTATGCACCCAAAGGAACTGTCGCAGGGGCGAGGTGGACAGTGTGATGGAGAGCGCGGCTTCAAATAGTTAAAAGTTTATCTACATAGAGAAATATAGATACACGTTAATTTTTCAGAGAAAGATTATTTATAGTTTAAAAAGATAATAATGCAAGGCACCACAAATATAATTGCTGGTTCCAGCACAGGTAAAATAGGGCACCACTTGTCATTGCATAATCAAGTGTCTTTAAAACCCTTTTCTAGTAAAGCTTTGAGATTTGAGCGTTGAAGATTCACCTTGTACCTGCTTTTTCTTTCCGTTTAAAAGGATTAAACATTTCTCATAACCACAGGCTACAAGTATTCAATTCATCATATCTAAACAAAACATACAATTTGCAAGGATTAGTAGATGACTGGAAGTAATACAAGAAAAGCAACCATTTACAAGGTGATTATTTTATTTTCAGAGTAAGGCATATTTGCTGTCTTAGATTTTATATGTTACAAATCACATTATTCAAGTTAGCTATTAAATATTTATATTAATGGTGGAGATTATATTATAGTGTACTGATACCGATAGTGTTAAAAACAATTAGATTTTGTAAGTTTGCTTTTTCTGCATTTACGCAAATTTCAATTTGTTGCGTGAGATTTACAAAGCTTTATAAACTATTAAAATATTCCATTCAAAATACATTGAAATTATGTTCAATCACGGTAGGCTTACCAAATAGTAACACTTTTATTAGAATAATTGTTGTTCCTAGAATCAAATATGCCATACAATAAAAAACTAGGTGGTGCCAAGTATCGTAAAAGAGGGGAGGAAAAAATTTCCAAAGTTATGCATTTTTTTTTCTGAAAAAGGAGGGCATAAGATAATCTGCAAAATCTGCAAGAACGCCTACTGTTATTGAATACAAAACTAATTCATTAAATATCACTAGCCTGCTAAAACAGGATTGGAAAAAATTTGATTTTTTTTAAATTGAAAAATAACTGATTTTTTTTAAAAAAACTTGATTTTTTAATTTTTTTTTTGTGGGTTCGTAATTAGATAGAAATAAAACCATCCAAAAATAAAAACCAGCTAAAATTATTACATTCAAATTTCATTATATTGTGATTTAATAGCGTTCTTAAATTTTCTCCATCCAGAAGACCATAACTGTATTTTTTCAAAAGTAAACCATTCAAAAAAACATGTATCAACATTCAGCAAGTTGGAAAATGCACAGCTACTAACTAGACAGCAATATTTCAGTCATATCTGATCCCGACTCATAATCGTAAAACAAGAAAACAAATTGTTGAAAGCATATGTGTGGAGCACAGGCTATGTAATTGTGGGAGCAGGAGAAGCAGACAGGAAATAGGTGGAAACCTTTGAAATGTTGTGTTTCAGATGTTTGATGAAGATAGTACAGACAGCCAAATTAAGAACAAAGAGGTTCTAGAAATAGTAGAGGAAGTAAGATATCTGTGGAAAACAAAAATAAAACAAGAAATAGAAGAATAGGTAACGTTCTAAGGCATTGAGGAATAGTGCGGGATATATTACAAACAGAGATAAGAAAAAAGATGTAGACCTAGACCTATATTACCAGATAGTAAAAGATGTAGGCTGGGAAATTTCAAGAAAATGTGTAGCCTAATTCAGAACAGGAAGCAATATAGGTGTGGGATCAAAGGATGTATCATGCATTTCTTAACATTAACACTTACTTTGAACTCGTCTAATTAGAATGTGGACTGTAATTAGGTTAACTGTACAGCGAGGTTTAACGGCACTATAGCATTGTCAATCAGCACTCACGACACGAAAACTGGTCTGTCACCTACGGTGGTTCAAACATGACAACACAACACCCTCGTCGGCTGCTGGTTTTAAGTCTTTTCATGATTGTTACAGGAGGGGTTAACAATGATGAAGGAGAGAGGGACAGGAGCCCGAACATCCCGCCCACCAAAATAAATATAACTTTATTTTTAACAAAGTAAACAACTAATATGAACGATACTAACTAACTTATACGGAACTAGACTAAATAGCTATATAATATCTAACCCTATGAGCTTGTTGCACAAATACACCAACAATTATTGTTCCAATGGCAAAGGACAAAGCTTTAGCACAGGTCTTTTAAGAGTCCCATGTGCCGTTCTCACAGTTGCAACGCGAACAACGTTATCTTTACCAGTATGTAATTGAATGATTCTACCCAATCTCCATTGAAGAGGCGGAGAATTGGGTTCTTGAATCAATACTAAGCTATTAAGCTTAAGTGATTCCCCTGAAGCAAACCATTTTGATTTTTGCTGAAGCGTATGAAGTTACTCTGCTTGCCATCGTTTCCAGAAACTTTGCTGTAACCGCTGAACTAGTTGCCAACGATTTAAACGATTAATCGGTACCTCAGTAACGTCCGTATCTGGAATGACAGAAATAGGTTCGATGGTTAAAAAATGACTTGGGGTCAAACAAGATAAATCGTTAGGATTCGAATTAAGCGGACCTAATGGACGGGAGTTCAAAAGTGCTTCAATTTGCACTATAACCGTATTAAATTCTTCATAAGTCAATTTTTGCTCACCAACTACCCGAAATAGGTGAGTTTTGACAGATTTAATTCCCGCCTCCCATAGCCCACCAAAGTGCGGAGCAGAAGGGGGGTTGAACGACCACTCAATATTTTCTGCGTGTGCGGATTGTTCTAACAGTTCGCGAATTTTGGCTTCAGCACCTACAAAGTTGGTACCACAGTCGCTGTACATGTGGATACACCTTCCACGTCTAGAAATAAATCGACGGAAAGCGGCTAAAAATGCTTCTGACGACAAATCTGAAACCAATTCCAAATGCACTGCCTTAGTGCTGAAACAAACCAAGAGACAAATATATGCCTTTAAGGTTTTGGCTCCTCGAACCCGACCCATTGTTATGGAAAAAGAGCCCTCAAAATCTACGCCAGTATGACGAAATGCTTTTCCAGGAGTCACTCATGAGTAGGTAAATCTCCATAGAAGGCACAATAAAAGTAGGATTGACCCTAAAACAAGGAATACATGCACGTAGACACTGTCTTATGGCTCTCCTAGCAGACAAAATCCAAAAATGCTGTTGCAATAATGATTGGGTTGTCGATTACCACAATGTAAATTTTTAATATGGCAATCCTGTATAATAAGAGTTGTTAGACGATGGAGCCGAGGGAGAAGTAAAGGATATTTTGCATCATGTGAGATGCCCGAATGTTTTAACCGACCGCCCACCCTGAGGAGTCCCTGGTAATCTACGAATGGAGTAAGAGAACGGAGTTGTTTGCTAACTAAATGTCCCTTTTTCAATTTTTCCAAAGCTTCCGCAAATGCACCGTTTTGAACATGTTTCACTAACAATTTTAACGCTGATGTTCTTTCTCGAAGGGTAATCGCACCAGTTAATTTTCCATTAGGTGATTTGAGGTTGAACACAAAACGGCGGCAGTGACTAATTATTTTTAAAATCTTTTGCAAATCGGAGAATGCATCTAACAAAGAAGTCAAAACGTGATCCGAGGGTTCGATAGCAATCAACACAACTTTTGCTTCGGCAGAACTTTGTGACAGTTCTGATGCTGAGTTATCAAGACATGGTTGTTTAGGCCATTCTTCCAAAGGTAGTTTTAACCACACAGGACCCGCCCACCATAGCGGGTGATCGATAAGTTCAGTTGCAGAAAGGCCTCTAGAGGCACAATCGGCAGGGTTGTCTTGTGATTTGACATGCTTCCAATTAGAGGGTGCAACCAGCGATTGAACATGTGCAATTCTATTTGCGACAAAAGTTTTCCATTTATTAGATGGCGATTTTAACCATGAAAGTGTTATTGTAGAATCCGACCAAGCAAAGATGCTAGTAAATTCTAACTGAAAATATGTTTTTCTCATATTCTACGAGATTTGCGAGTAGAACTGCTGCACAACTCTAACCGTGGCAACGAAACCTTGTTTATGGGCGCAACTTTACTTTTGCACAAACAAAATACACGAAAATATTATCATTTTGTCAAAACAACGAAAATAAACAACAGATGCATAGCCTGCTTCTGAGGCATCGCAAAAGGCGTGTAACTCGATGCTCTTTAAGTCTTTACAAATCAACCGACGAAATTTTCAACTCGAATAAGAATGGAAGTTGCAACAAATACTTGTCCCATTGACGAATAAGTTTTTCGGGGCTGGACGTCCCAATTGATTCTCAAAGTCCATAAACGCTGAACGAAATGTTTAATAAAAAATGTAACAGAAGTTAAGAAACCTAGGGATCGAAAATTCTCGCTAATGTCGAAAAGAACGTTCCTTTTGTACAAGGACGCTCACTAATTTGTATATCGTATGAAAAACGTCTAAATCGGAACACCATTTGAGTCCTAACACCTTTACTAGCGGAATTTGTTCTTGACTAAACGTCAGCGGTGGTTGTTCGATTTGTGAACTGGGTATATTTGACAAGACAAGGGTGGAATTACTATTCCATTTTCTAAGTTCAAATCCACCAAGCTTACATAATTCAGTCAGTTCTTGAACTAGCAAGTTGGCTTCTTCAACAGTTTCACAACCACTGATGATGTCATCTACATATGAGTTGGACGATAAAACAAGTGAAGCGTGTTGGTAACGAACCACTTCCAATCTGGCTAATTCTTGGATGGTACGAAGAGCAAGAAAAGGAGAAGCCTTTATCCCATAAGTAACGGTGTTCAATCGGTAATCAACAAGAGGATCCGATGAATCAAATCTCCACAAAATACGTTGGAAATCTAGATGTTCTGGTATAATCTCGATCTGGCGATACATTTGTTTGATATCCGCCGTGAAAGCAATGTTGTGAATCCGAAACTGCAATAGAAGTTCAAAAATATCCTTTTGTAGTGATTTTCCCTGTAACAACGTGTCATTTAGTGAAAGACCGTCTGAGGTTTTTGCACTTGCATCGAACACAACTCTTAATTTAGTTGTTGTGCTCTCTGGCTTTATGACCGCATGATGCGGAATGTAATAAACAGGACTACTATCCAACGAAAGAAGAGGTACAGGACTCATGTGCCCTGTGTTTATGTAATCTTGCATGAAAAGATTGTATGACGCTCGTAAATGCGAGTCATTCTGCAAACGTCTTTCCAACCCCAAAAAACGACGTAAAGCGATTGCACGAGAATCAGTAAATATCGGTTCTGGTCCTTTAAAAGGCAATGAAACCATAAACCGACCTGCTTCGTTTCTAGAATAAGTATCGACAAACGTCTTTTCACACAATGTCGTTTTCTGCATTTTCTTGTACCTGAGCAGGAACACTTTCCAGCTCCCAAAACGAAGTAGCGTGTCTTCTATTGGTTCCACATAAGCACACAACGAAGTAGAAATAGTTTCTGAACAACCTACTTTTCCAGTCACAAACCAACCAAATTTGGTGCGAATGGTCACCGGTTCGTCTTGTTGTCCGATCCGAGATTCATTTAACAAAATTTGTGCGAAAATGTCTGCTCCTAACAACAAATCAATTTTCGCAGGTTCAAAAAACTTTTTATCAGCTAATTGTAATCCATCGATATGATCCCAACGGCGTTTTGATAAAGGTGTGGCCGGTAGTTGACCACATATTTCCTGTAAGACAAAAAATTCTAAATTGAAATTGGATTGAGTTTCAGCCTGATTACAAGAATGAATACGACACGATAAGCTACCACTGATAGTAGACGCATTCAAGCCCAAACCTTGAACTTTTGCTAAGCTTTTATGCTTCTGCAAAAAAAGTCTTTGACGACACTTTTCTGTCATGAAATTTGACATACTCCCATTATCTAAGAGTGCCCTAACGGTTTGTAGTTTTCCAAAACCATCGATAATCGCTACCTGAGCAGTAGCTAACAAAGTTGTTGCATTAGCAACTGAATGAGAAAAGAATGAACTAACTTCAGCCCTCTGCATCGACAACGAAGAAGCTTCACTTGTTTCATTCCCTTCAACCATTTTTTGTGTATGATCTGCTGATGTAGTAGGAGAAGTATTTGCATTCTCAAAATGCAACAATGTGTGGTGTGGTTTATGACATTTTTTACAAACAACCTTTGATTGGCAATTTTTGACACGATGCGAACTACACAAACAATTTAAACAGAGATTATTCTTTTTAACGAAATCAAATCGTTCCTGACTGGATTTACCAAGGAACTTTTGCAACCATAAATCAAGTGCGAGTCATTACACACTACGCATTTGTTAGGTGACGTCGTGATACAAACGTCCCACGAGTTGAATTTTGTCTATTCCAATTTGAAGGCTCACTTTTACTTTTAGTCGCAAAGTTGGCGGTTTTCGGTGCTTTTTGAGACATCAAATCATTTATCTCTAAAGCCTTACACGATTGATCTAAGAACGCTCTTAATTCTTCAAAACGTGGTATTTCACTAGTATTCTGCATTTCGAAACGTTTGGCCGTGTCTAAATCTAACCTTTGTAATAGCCAATTGAAAAGAACAAAATCAAACAGATCGACATTTTCAAAAGTTTTTAAAGCACTATAGCTTTCAACGAATACATTCAATAAAGGCCTCAAACTGTCGGAAGTCGCACAATTCAATTTGGGAGCCGTTTCCATGCAATTTAAATAATTTGTAACAATTAATCTTTTATTTTCATAGCCATCTATAATAATTTTTAGGGCAATTCCGTAATTTGCGTCACAGACCGATAAATGTTTAACGAGTTGTTTAGATTTATCATCTAAGCTGTTTAACAAAAAAAAAACTTTTCAGTAGGAGAAAGTTTTTGATTTGAATCAATTAAACTCCGAAAAGCATTGTAATATGATTCAAAATCTTCAATTTTCCCATTAAAATTTATTAATGGAATTGCCGGCAAGCGTATGTTGTTTGTGGCCGCGTGTGAATTATCTACCAATGATGCTAGAGGCACTTTAGTTTCCAACTGCCTCTGACATTCAGTGAACCGAGCTCTAATCTGCAAGAAATATTTATCTAAGCTAATTCGAATACCCGAAATTTCTTCAATACATTCATCGTCTAAGATGCATTCTGTATACAATTTGTCAAAATCTGATATAATCTGCAGCGTTAATTCCATACTTGCTTCAATTTGCGCAAACGTATCACCGGTCCCATCCAAATTAGACAATGCGTTTTGCAAAGCTATCAATCTACCTAACGCCGATTTACCTTGAAAAATCAACCTTTCTGTGGTAACTACCATTATGAAAGGGTCAGATATCGCCTGTGGCAGCAAAGCGGCAACAACAAAGCGGCACTACAAGCTTTTAAATTCTATAGAAAAGGGTTGTTTTTACGACCCCCCAACCAAGTGATGTTTGAGCAATAAATGACAAGTACCCTTTCTACAAACAATACAATGCCACTGTAAAATGCATGTGCACGAAACTGAAATTGAACGAAGCCTAAATCTTCTAAAAGGAATTACAACAAGGCTTGTAAAAATACTGCAGGCAAAGATAACAAAGAGTAACTACGCTGCAACCATAAATAACCACGTGTTTATAACCCGAAGGTTAAGAATTTGCTACCCCGATGGTATATGTGTCACAAGCTCACAAAAATGCTATTTTGTACCGTTATTATTTATTTTAATTAAATTCTCGAATAGAACTTAAACATAAAATAAATAGTATTCAACACGAAAATTTACTTAGATTGCAACCCAAATCAAACAAATAGTTCTAAGAACTTCTAAGCAAATGTCTATACAGTTTAACGCAGTAATGAATTTATATCACCCTCCCAATCAAAAAACAAACGAAATTAAGGAATTGGAGCGTAAAATTCAATTTAACAAAAAGAATTCAATCCGGAAGAAGGCTCAAAATGTGGGATCAAAGGATGTATCATGCATTTCTTAACATTAACACTTACTTTGAACTCGTCTAATTAGAATGTGGACTGTAATTAGGTTAACTGTACAGCGAGGTTTAACGGCACTATAGCATTGTCAATCAGCACTCACGACACGA
Source organism: Platerodrilus igneus (assembly GCA_036346225.1). Classification (NCBI taxonomy): domain Eukaryota; kingdom Metazoa; phylum Arthropoda; class Insecta; order Coleoptera; family Lycidae; genus Platerodrilus; species Platerodrilus igneus. The sequence goes on from JARFIW010000453.1 coordinate 9,826,258, forward strand.
AAACTGGACTGTCACCTACGGTGGTTCAAACATGACAACACAACACCCTCGTCGGCTGCTGGTTTTAAGTCTTTTCATGATTGTTACAGGAGGGGTTAACAATGATGAAGGAGAGAGGGACAGGAGCCCGAACAATAGGTATGCATCTAATCAGTTCCAGGACTGAAGACCTAATGAGGATGATAGGAGACACACTAAGGCATGACGGAATAGCACGGCATATATTAGAAGTAAAGTAGGAAAAGGTGAGGTAGAGGTAGACCTAGATTAAACTATTGCACACAGATAGTGAAATATGCGGGCTATAGAAATTTCAGAAAAATGTGTAGGTTAGCTCGTAATAGGAAACAATGTAAGTATGCATCCAACCAGTTCTAGGCCTGAGATCCGATGATGATGATGAGTTAACATATCTTCTGCAACTGCAAAAGTTTAATCTGTTACATGTTAAATATGAGTGGCAAAAAAAATATCCTATTTAGAAGCATTACATTGAAAAAATGACAAAGCTAAAATGCATTTAAAAAGCAGAAACATGAATTAAATTTATACTAATTTAAAAAATTAAAAATTAAACGTTTAATAGTGCTTTTAGCACTATTAAATGAACTCGAAAAAGCAAAGTTTTTTCAACGACTTTGGACACGATGCCAGATATCGCCTAAATTAATCAATTGAGGATTGTTTTTCGATATGTGCAAGTAGTAATGATCATTTACTGAAATTTTTCTTGTATTTAATCATTCAACAACTTCATTAAAAGATAGTATAATCAATTTAAAAAAAAAACATGGTATAAACTTAAGCAAATGCAGGTGCCAAGCTTATGATGTTGCAGGTGTTGTCATGTGCCTATAATGGGTTACAGGCACAATTTTAAACTTAGAAAAAATGCAATATTTGTTCACTGTGCAGCCCAGACACTAATCTTGTTGTGAATGATGCTGCAAAAGGCATTTCTGAGGTGACTGGGTTTTTTGACACCATAGAACATCTTCACATAAGTTTTCTCATTCCAAATGTAAAGAGATGGGGATCATTACATGAAAATGATATTGATTCGCGATCTTTTCAGCATTTATCCCCAACAGATGGATGTCACAAGATGCAGCCTTGGCAGCGGTTCGTTTTCACTACAAAGAAGTAGTTAAATCGTCGACTGGAATTACTTTAAAATCAAGTGTTCATGTTCAACAAGCAGAAGGCAAAAGACAAACCTAACTGAAAGTTATAATTTTATATTTTTAGTTGTAACATGGCGAAGGTATTTTCTTTTACCGCTTGGTAAGTATCTTCAGTCAAAATCAATTGATATGAAAGTTGCCGAAATGTGCTTTACTAATATGCATATAGAATAGAATTAAAGTAATTAAGGGATTCATTTGAAAAAACCAAGGAAACAAGCGAAGAATTTGCTTTCTCATGGAAAATAGAACTAACTTCCAAAAGAAAAGATTTTGACTTGTAACGAAACTGTAACGAAAGATGTCAAGACGAACGTATATAATGAAGCGAAAGAAAATTTAAAGTAAAGGTATATCTTAAACTATTCGATGTTGTAATTTCACAAATGAAAAGATGCTTTAAGTCATGTAGATCGATTGCAAATTAGTTTAATGTGCCAAGTCCAAAAATTTTAAACATTGTTAGTGATGAACTTTATAATTTGTCAACAAATGGTTAGCTTTTCGTTCAATTATGAAAAAAACAACTTCAAATTTCAAAAATACTAGACAATAAGCACTATATATTTTATATAAAAACTTTACCTTGTTCGCCAGCTATCTTGACGTTTGTACAGCATACATGTTATTTACATTGCCAGTGAGTATTACACCACTTGAGAGGTCGTTTTCGAAACTAAAGCTAATTAAGAACTATCTTAGAAGATCCGTCACAAGATAGACTTTCCAGATTTTCCATTTTAAGCAGAGAAAATGATAGTGCTCGAAAAATAAATTTTGATACATTGATACATTTGCTACATCAGTTTCAAAGAAGAAATTCATGTAATATCTGTTCTAACAAATTTTTAATAAATTACAATAGAACATACTAAAATATGTATACATAATTATATTTCGCACAACCTTGAAGTTGCTTCATGACATCCTATTACCCATACAACTCTAATGGCAACTTTTTGCTTTCCATTTTCCATAAAGGGTAAGGGGTGCAATGTTTTGATTTAGTGGGGAAGTGCTATGGAACGGTTTTCTACATGTGTAATTAACAAAGGCGATTTAATTCGAATTTGCCGGTTTTCTTTATCTATTTATGCATTAAAAAGACTAGAAGTGTTATTTGACATGTGGTATCCTAATATTTCAATAGATTATCATATAGTTTCCAAAACTAGGTTCACTTTGATCCTGCTTTTCGCCCTGGCATGCGTGACTGATTCTATTACTTCGAGAGTAATGCACGTCTTCCATGAAAAGCTAATATCCTTGGTGCATCAGTAAGTTTCTATGTAGTTATTAATATTAGAAAGTATCTCTTTTTAGCTTTTTCGCCTAGGCCCGCTGTGGAAGCTATGGTAGCAGCCTTAATGATCCTGACTATTGTAATGACTATCCCTCAGAAAGCGAGATCACATTGGCTTGCTGGTTCACCTCTGCCAATGTGGGTGCAAGATAAAGTGAAACCATGACATTTTATTGGTTCACCTCCACTGATGTAGATGAAAGATAAGTAATCTCATGCAACAAGAAGAAATGCAAAACGCTGTACCCTGACGGGCAGAGCGAGATAAATTGCTATTTCAACCCCTCTAAATATTCTGTGTAAAACTGAAAATGTTTGATTAAAAGAGATCATACGCATTACTTTTCTTTTGCTCGTTATAGATAAACTACTATTAAAATCGCTCTAAATGTTCTGGTGGAGCTGAAAATGTTTGGTTAAAAGAGACCATACACATTACTTTTTTTTTGTTCATTATCAATCCTTTTTATGTTACAATACGAAATGTGTGCTTCGTATCCCAATTATTAAAAATTGTCTGTAGACTATAATTTTTATTTGTTTAAATAGAAATTGTTGATCGATTGTAAATAAAAATTCGATGACGATGTCCTTGCTTTGTCTATGTGAATCACTCCATTCTCCGCAGTTGTAGTTAACACAGCATCTCTAAGTTACTTTTATCTTTTTATACATGGATCTTGATTCGTGCGGATCCTTACTTTACTTTGCTGTCCTTTCTGTTTCTGCAACACCTGTGAGTTTTACCGTTACAAGAGCACCCTTACAAAAAATGTTTGTATATGATGTACTAAGGTTTTGCTATTGTGGTAACAATAAAAAACAATGCTTGTACAAAAAAACTAATTTATAAATTATGTTCAAAATGAAATTCGTTATTTCTAATGCAAGTCAAGTATTTGCCACAGTTTAGAATTGTAGTAGTCAATTCAAGTTTGTAAGGTTCATGCGTTATTTAGTCATACATTCGTAAATAGATAAATATTAATCAATTTCAGTTAGTTCAGGAGTTTCTAGAAAGAAAAATATCTTTAAAAATTTTATAGCCAGGATAATTTACAATTTAGAAAGGGCCTATTTCAAATAAAGTTAGATCAAGACAAGCAAATACACCAATAAGTACCTAGTACGTTTTTATTTAAACAGTAATAACGATAGGTATTTTACATTCTTCATAATCAGAAAAACCACCAATAAAAATGTTTCGATTCACATGGAGATCAAGAAATCTCAATAACCACTAACTAATAAAATGTTATAAACTTAACGTGTTAACACGATAAGAAGACATTTAACTGACTTTACTAAAGCATAAGGTACATAAAGTGTCAGAACAGAATGCAGAATTTTAACAATGGGTGGAAGATTAAGTAGACAATGGAACGAAATTAATACAGAGAGAAAACAAGTACAAAATTATGCATAAATAACAAAGGACGCGTACGAAGGCCGGTGGTCCTTACACGAAAAAAATTAAATGATGTTTGAGTGACAGTGACCATGACATTGTTGGCAAGGCACTGAGCACGCAGGGGGCTGAAACGAATTATTGGATACCTACAGGCCAGAAAGTTTAAACGTGTGCATCGCATATTTATATTCGTGTCAGTTAGGGTAGTTAATCAGGAAGGGGCAATAAATTGGTTTCAGTTGTCAACAAAAGTTGGAACTTTGAGGCAACCTATCGTACCGAGGAAGTTCACACTAGGTATATCATTGATGTCCTTGGACATCCTGCACCATTGGTTTTAAGAATAAATTTTAACATTAGAACCGTGAGTACTCTATAAGCTTTTTTTGTTTGTGTATGATGTATAATTATGTACTTCTGGATTTCAAATCAAAATGGCTTGATCCCTAAAGTGTGAAATTAATATTCCATTACTTAAGTATTCTGTTAGCTATGAAATAATGACGAACAGAGTTGTTTTAAGCATAGTATTATTCGCATATTAATATTAGATTAACCAGGAAAAAAGTAGTACAATGGAATGGTAATATTACTATCAGGTAACAGTTTTGTAGGAGTTCCGTTAATAATATTTGACCAGTAGAATGTAGATCAGGTTTGCTGTTTTAAGGTTAATTTATGTACAATAATAGGTTTTGGAAATTTACTGTTAATAGTCTAAATTTAAATTGGGAGGGGGATATTATTTTAAACGATTGTTTTGGTTTGATAAAAAAATTAAATGAGTGTGTTTAAGATGTGATTACAAAAGAGAAGATTAGAACATGTAAGCAAGGACACCTATCTGGAATAACCAGCATCCAGGCACCCACTATATCGATGAAATTGCTAGGATATGATGGTATGCCACCCCTTAATTATGAGTTAGTAAAAAGCATTTAAGGTAGGTAGAATTTGTACAGTAGTTTTATACTTCGGCCATTGTACATTTTAGTATTTTTATCATTTTGTCATAGAAACTCACTCCTGCACTACTGAAAGTTAGCTGGTGCACCTTTAAAATGTTACGGAATTCCCGCCCCGTCTGAGCAATTCAAAATTAATATAGTAACTACATTTTTACCGTAACAAGTTACTTTTCATAGCAGTTTCATTAATACAATTTACTTATTGGTTTCGGTTATTATAAACCCATTATTTCATATGGCTACAAATATAATAATTCTCATACGTATAAAATCTTGGGCTCTGACATATTACATAATCAGTCCATTGCATCCAATCTGTTAGGAAATTCTTGATCTAAAATCACGTTACCATGTGATAAGTATCAGTGTCTAGATTTGTACAAATTCCGCTATTCATAAATTCAAATTGTGCCGCTTAATTTTCAAGTAGTGGTAACATTGCTTTTAAACAAAGACAGTATCGATTTTTACCTGTTTAAATGCATGGTTTTCTGTTTCTCTCCCCTCTCGAGAGAACACTTCCGATTGAACGTTAGTCAAGTGCGGTTGTAAAAATGTAACCTAAGTTGTTTTGTCTACGTAAAAATGTATAGTGTATGTAATTCGCCATTCTAAGTTACCAATCCATTGTTGTTTGTTTATATGAAGATTCGTTTGTTCAATATATTACAATTTCGCAAGAACGCACTTCTTATTTTGCAGAACGAACCAGCAAGCATTTTTCTTGGGTACGAAATATCGGTTTATTTGTAATAGCTCTATGATAGTATCCTCCAAACAGTATAGCATCAATAATGTTAAAATATCTTGCCGAGCCTGACAAAATTTTGTCAAATAAATCGAACAAAAATCTTTTTGTAAAATATAAATAAACATAGTCATTTAAATTATTAGGAAAGAAATACAGTTAAATTAAGCTTTTCTCCAATTAACCCTACCAACAAATTTATATTGATAGGAGAGTCTTGAAGATCATCTTTCCCATGTAAATGTAACCAATCAGTTCATAGAATATTTTAAGGTAAAACCATCATCTTCAATATTGACACCTAATGAATAGTTATACAAAATTTACCCTGCAGATGTATTCTGCTCATAAACCCTAGGCAGAAGTGTAATGTTAAAGCCGCTTTCCTTCGACCTTAGAAATATAGAAATACCAAAGAAAAAATATTCTTCATTTTGCAGGAATGCTAAGTTAAATACCAGGGGAAAAATAATAAATCCTTAGTGTTTTAACCTTTCTCAAAACTTTAAGCATTATCGACCTTTTTACGTTATACTTACTGCATTAACTCTATGTACCGATGTAGTTTTTAACACCCTTTGAATGCAAACATTAGCTTATAAATAGTAAAAACCTAACATAACCTAAGTAAATATTTAACTCATAATGAGAAATCAACTTGTTATCCTTAAAATACAAAACTTCGTTATTAATACTTACTCGGTATTTTTGTAAAAAAAAACCAAATTGTTTTCAGATTTCACATAAACATATTGCAGAGGAGCATGTAAGAAATGTCTCGCACAAAATCCGTAACCCAACTTTTACTGACTGTATTTACTGCGACGTCATAAAAGTATAATTTCAAAGCTACGTAATTATGCCAAGTAGATAGCAGTTGATGAATAAAATGATCTATTGATACAACATCTTTTTGCTAAAAATTTAAAAGCAAATTTTATTACCATTGCTTTTATTTAGGTTTTTTTAAAATTATATTGCAATAAAAATTACAGCTGCATTTGTTTTATTATATACAATATTTGTTAAGAAAATTTTCATATTAAATAGTATAACTACTAAGAATTAAATGTACAATTACAATTCTCTTGTATCAATTAATAAATTAATCAAAAATTATAAACTCATTATTATTACACATTTAATAAACATACACACACACACACACACACACTAATTCTTACAAAACAATTATATAAATTCGTTAAGTAAAACCATCAGTAGATATACGCACTGTTATCTTTCCCATGAATTAATTTCCACAAACTTCGTATGATGCTGGAAAGCAATATCAGTCTGTGAGTTCTCAGTTCACGATTTTGTATTTTTGTGAGGTCACCTTTTGTTAGAGACAACAAATGTGTATAATTTATTTACATTGGCTGCAAGAAATATATACAATAACAGGAAAATAAAATAACAGTTACATAAGATCCTAAATGCATATGCAATATACAAGTGTCCTTTAATTAATGTACGAGAATAGAGTTTTTATGTGAACAAATCTTATTAACGCTAGAAATGAAAATGTCCTTTAACGTTAAAAAATTTATAGTGCGGAATTAAATGCATGTAATGTTTGTACACAAAAATAAAGGAAATCCACGCACTGGCTTCACTCTGAACTTTGATGCGTGTTGCTATTAAGAAACACGGCTCAAAAAAACCTATGTTAAAAGGTATTAACATAGGAGTAAGTACTCACAGATACGTTGTCGCCTGGAATCTGCAGGTAACAGTTTTGTTGGATCGACTTCGGTATACGGTGCTTTACGGTACAGGTCGATCAACGCCGGTGCCATGTACTGTGCTGGTTCGCTTATCGGTAATACGAGGCGTGGATCGGCATACTGATGGAGGAATCTTCATAAAAGACGTCGGAACTGGTGCGGGTGTGGTATTCACACGTCCAGGCAGCTAGGTCCGCTACAATGATGGTGGGCGGTGAAGACGGGGTACATCAGATCTCGGTGAACCGCGTTTATCAGTATGTGCAGATACCAAAATGTTTTACGGAGTAACTTCCTTTGGTGGAAGTCCAGACCCTGGTGATAAGGTTTGGTGCACCTTGCCGACAGGGCGTGGAATATCCACGTTAGTGCATAACGTACAACCTTCTGCTTTAACCTCCAGGCTTTGGTGTACCGTGATAAAAGGTTAAACTCAGAAAATCAGAAGCTATTGCTTGCTCCTGGCTATTGCCTGTCAATATATCCGACAACAAACAAAAGCTTACCTCCTTGGTCATTATAATTAATATCTGTATTGTAATAATCGAAATCCTTTAACATAATTAATCATAGGTACGCGTGCTACAAATTTTTATTTTGAACTCATTTATTTCGAAACGACAAGTTTAGGCTACAATTAAATAGTTATATCCTGGTTTTGAGGTACCCACTATCTTGGTTTACCTTACGGCCGCCGTATAATAGATTTCTCTATTGTTTCAATGTAACGAAGTGTTGAAATAAGGTCGCGCACTATCCGATATAAGTTGGGTTTTTCAGTTTTATCGCGCTTCGCGCTTGTTTGAAGCATTGTTGAATGTGATTCTACAGCTTGTACGGCAAAATATTTTCTACATTTATTCGTCACCGTATTTCCAAAGCGATGTACGTGTTTCTGTTCGACAACTAGGAGGTGTCTTGCGTGTATTCGGTGAGTTTCCCCGCGCGTACCCATTCTAATCAGATTCTCTTTTTAGCTTTTTTTAGCTGGAGGCCAAGTGGATTCTTTCTTTATGTAGAACAACTGCTTTTGTCCGTAGACCGCTGCTGCAATTATGGTAGCAGGGTAAATGTATGCTGACGACCATGGCGTTCCTGTGTTGACTCACCCCCGACGGGTTGCGAGTTAAGTATCTGGATACCTACAGACATGCAACTCGTTTTCGTTTGTGTGTGTCAATGACATAATCCGTATCAACGTTTGGTGTAGAAACGTGATATCGGAGAACTATTGTTTGTGGTCGCTAATCGATACTATCGCTCTACAGGTGCGATGTACTATTTTTAAAGAAGCGTGTCAAAAGCTCTCACACGTTAATACTTTCCAACTAATTAGTTATTTTATAAAAAGTAGTAGGTGAAATGTTAAAAACACTTGACAAAAGCTCTCACAGTTTTTATTTGCAACTGATTAATTTTATTTTGTGTAAATACGAAATGCGCACTTCGTATCTAGATTCCTAAATTGTTCGTATAATATAATTGTTTGCTGTAAAATAGTAACGCTTAATTTATTTTCTTTTTGCTTGTGTACAGAATTCTTTATTTTTTTTATGTGTTAATAGATAATCATGGGCGATGTAATTTATTTTTTTTTTGTTTTTTTTTGGTATGTAGGCGAATCCCCCCACTCTCCAAGGTTAGTAGTTAGCGTGGTATTTAATATTTTCTTCCGGCTACGTCTAGGGACGTAGCAGAATAGTGCGTAATATATTAGAAGCAGAGATAGAAAAAAAGAGAGGCAGAAGTAGACCTAGGTTGGACTATTGCACACAGATCGTGAAAGATGTAGTATGGGAATTTCAGGGACATGTGTAGGCTAGCTCAGAATAGAAATCAATGGAGACAAATCCAATCAGTTTCAAGATGGAAAACCTAGTGATGAAAAAAATAACTGTAGTTAAACCTGATGATTAGTATAAGCAACTACAGGTATTGGTCTGGTAATATTCTTAACTAATGTTAATTGTACGATAGCATTCATTGATAAACTATTAATTCGGCAAATGTCTAAGTGTTGGGGGATCTTGGTAGCTACAGTCTGCTTACCCCCTTTCTCATACTACTCAATTTCTGTAAAATTTGACATATAATTAGAAACCAACATAAGGGGAACCGCGCTATATCTAGGCTGTGGAAATTTCAGGAAACGGTATAGGCTAGCTCAGAATAGGAATAAGTAGAGGTACGCAAGTTATGTTTCCCCCAATTTATATATGTATATATATATATATATATATATATATATATATATATTATAATAGAATCTAATAAGAAAATATTAGAAATTGTTAAAGAAATCATAAGTCGAGTACAACAATGTAACTGAAGGATAAATATAAAAAGTTTATTAACAGTTCATGAGAACGGATGCAATACAAGGTATTCCAGACGATAGTGATACTGCAGGTGGCAGGTCACAGACGGTTAAGATACTGTAATTACCTAGAAAGTAGGATTATAACAATGTATCAATGAATTGAATTAAGAATAAGCAGACATAAGCTCTGCAAGTTCCCACAGAATTGTGGGGGGCAAGTACAACATAAATACCCCGGGAGCCCCAAGACCAGTCAGTTGAGTATTACAGCTTTAACATTGTTGTTTACCTAAGCTACTCACCCTAATATTAGTTCAATTAATATTTTATTTTCGACTAATTAATACCATCATCATCATTAGGTCTTCAGTCCTAGAACTAGTTAGACGCGTACCATCATTGTTCCCTATTCTGAACTAACCTACAGATTTCCCTGAAATATGCACAGTTTGCATCTATAACTGTCTGATCTAGGTCTACATCTACCTCTTTTTCCTATCTCTGCTTGTAATATATCACATACTATTCCCCAAAATGCCTTATAACGTATTCCGCCCTACTATTTCTCTTTTTCCCCAGATATCCTTGTTCCCCTACTATTTCTGTAACTTATTTGTTATTATCTTTGTCTGTCCATGCTATCGTCCTCATACATCTGAAGCACAGCATTTCAAAAGGCTGCTACCGTTTTTCTGTCTGCGTTTCAGACTGCCCGTATTTCCTAGGCATACTGTGCTGTGCTCCACACATATGATTTCAACAATTTTCTTCTTATTCTATGTTTGTTGTCTTTCCTCATAGGCGCCGTTCTTTCTTGTTAGATGCAGTTCGATCACTTTCTATTGTTTTACAGTTACATGCCCTATTTCTCCCACCTTCAATGGTTGTGAAGGAGGTAAGCAGCCTGTGGCTGCCAAGTTCCCCCAACACTTAACCATTTGGCGATTTAATATATTTTCCAATTTATCTTTTCGCACAGTCAACATTAGTTGCAGGTATTTCGCAACCAACAACTAGTTGTTTATACTAATCATCAGATTTATCTGCGCTTATTTTTTCGTCATTAGGTTTTCCGTCTCAAAACTGGTTGGACACGCACCTGCACTTATTTATATTCTGAGCTAGCCTACCTAGTTCCTAAAATTCTCACACAGCATGTGTATTCAGCTCGTTCCCTTTCTATTGTTTTCTAATTTTATACCCTATTTTACCGAGATTCAGTGAAGGAGGTTAAGCAACCTGTGGCTACCAAGATCCCCCAACACTTAGACATTTGCCGATATAATGGTTTTCCAGTAAATCCTTTCACACACTTAACATTATTCGAGAATATTGCCCAACCAATTCTTGTAGTTACTTATAATAATCATGATGTTTAAGCACAGTTATCTTTCGTCATTAGTTTACCCATCTTGGGATTGGTTGGATGCGTACCTCCATTGATTTCTATTCTGGGCTAGCCTACACATCTCCCTGAAACCTCTACAGCCTACATCTGTGTGCAGTAGTCTAATCTAGGTCTGCCTCTTCTTCTCTTTTTTCCTATCTCTGCTTCTAATATATTCCGCACTATTCCCTCATGCCGTAGTATGTGGCCTATCATCCTATCTCTCCTATTTTTTACCGTTTTCCACATATTTCTTTCTTCCCCTACCATTTTTAGTACCTCTTCGTTCTTAACTTTGTCTGTCCATGATATCTTCATCTTACGCCTGTAGCACCACATTTCAAAGGCTTCTACCTTTTTCTTGTCCGCTTCTCCTATTGTCCAGGCTTCACAGCCGTACAGTGCTGTGCTCCACACATATGTTTTAAGCAATCTTTTCCTTGTTTCTATGTTTGTGGTCTTTGAGCACAGTAGTTGCTTTTCTTGTTAAATGTAGCACGACCTTGTGCTAATCTTTGTTTTATATCTTTGTGCTTTTCCCATCTTGCGTTATTTGGCTTCCTAGGTAGCAGAAATCCTTAACCTCTTGTAAGTTCGTGTTAGATACTTGTATTCTTGTTTTTGATTTATTTTCCCCACCTTTGCAAACTAGAACTTTAGTTTTAGTTTTGTTAACTTTCATACCATATCTCTCTGTCAGAACCGTTTCCATTTCATTAAGAGCAGCTTCTAACTCTTCCTTGCTAGACGCTAATACCGCTATATCATCTGCAAATCTAAGCATATCAATTTTTTGTCCCTGCATAGTAATTCCAAATGTCTTCCTGCATTTGACAGTATTCATTGCCTCTTCTATGTACAAGTTAAAGATCAATGGGGATAGGGCACATCCCTGTCTCACCCCTTTCCTAATGTTTACTTCTCTACGTTCCTGCTCTAATTCTATTACTGCTGTTTGCTCTTTGTATAAGCTATGTACTATTCGTCTATCCCTATAACTCATTCCAATCTTTTGAGTATTTCAAACATTTTTTCCAATTTACATTGTCGAATGCTTTTTCCAGATCTACAAACCCTATATACATGCTTTCCCTTTTCTATTGTTTTCTCCATTATCACTCTCAGAGCTAAAATAGCCTCCCGCGTTCCCCTGTTTTGCCTAAACCCAAATTGGTCTTCTCCTAGTATTTCTTCAGCTCGTTTTTCCATTCGTCTTTGCACAATTCTAGTTAATATTTTTGACACGTGTGCTGTCAAACTTATTGTTCGAAAATTTTCACATCTATCCGCGCCTTTCTTTTTTGGTATAGTTACTATGATGCTACGTTTGAAATCTTTGGGTATCTCGCCTGTCTCATACATATAGCTTACAAGTGGGAAGAGACGTTCTGTTACTGCTTGTCCAGCGGCCTTTAGAGTTTCTGCTTGCACCTTATCTGTACCCGGCGCCTTACCATTTTTCAGACTCTTTAATGCTAATTCAAACTCGTCTCGAAGTATAGGATATCCCAAGCCATCATTTTCAATGTCTGATTCCTGTTCTAATGCAGTTAGTTCCTCTCCTGCATATAAATTCTCTATATATTCTTGCCATCTACTCACTTTCTCTACGTTTTCTATAATGACGTTTCCTTGTGCGTCCCTTATATTTTTACTATACGGTTTTATATCCCTAAAATTCATTCTAATTAATTTGTAATTTCGTCTGTCTTTCCTATTTCCATCTTAGTTTGTACCTCTTTGCACTTTTCATCAATCCATTGTTCTTTAGCTTTCCTGCATTTTCGAATAATTTCCCATTTTATGGCTTTGTATCTTTGTTTTCCTGTTTCGTCTGATTTATTTTTGTATTTTCGTCTTTCTTCTATTAAATTCACGATATTCTTTGTTATCCATGGTTTCTTATTTTCTTTTTGTGTATACCCCAGAATATCTCTGGCCGCCATGTCTAGGCTGGATTTAATTTTATTCCATTCTATTTCTACTTCCTTAGTTTCAGATATTTTCCCGATATCATTCAGCAATTCATTTGACTTTTTCGAATCTTACTTGAATATCTTTATCTTTTAGTTTCTCTAAGTCCAAGTGCCTTTTCCGTTCCTTTTTCAGATTTTTAAATTTAAGTGCGGCCTTCATAATTACGATGTTGTGGTCCGTATCTATATCTGCTTCTGGATAGCTTCTATAGTCTTTTACTTGATTCCTAAACCGTTGTCTAACAAGAAGGTAATTTATTTGATATCTTCCTATATCTCATGGCATCTTCCACGTATATCGTCTTCTAGCATGATGTTGAAATAATGTGTTTGTGATGATTAAATTGTTCTTGTCGCAAAATTCTACCAGCCTATTTCCCTGTCGTTTCTCGTGCCTAAACCAAATAAACCTACTATCGCTCCTTCCCTACCTTCACTTATCACTGCATTAAAATCCCCCGTAATTATTCAATTTTCGTGTCCTTTTACGTATCTTAATATGTCTTCGACATCTTTGTAGATCGCTTCTACCTCTTCGTCACTGTAGCTAGGGGTGGGCATGTATACTTGTATTATTACTGTGTTTACCGGTTTAGATTCAAATCTAAGCATGAGTACTACTTCGTTCTTTTGTAAGTAATTTTCTACACAGTGTCCTATCTTTTTTCGCATAACTATCTTCACACTCGAATTTCCTTCCTCTGCTCCTGTATGAATTACCCTGAAGTCTCCACTCCAAAAATCCCTGCCTCTGGCCGCCAAACTTCGCTGATCCCTACTATGTCTAATGCTAACCTATCCATTTCAATTTTTAGGTTCTCTAGCTTACCTACTTGCTTCATACTTCTAACATTCCACGCTCTGACTCGCAGAATGTTCATGATTCTTATTTTTAACTTTCCGATCGCATCCTCCGAAGTAGTCCCTCCCGGAGATCCGAATGGGGACTATTTTAACTCCGGAATCTTTTACCCCAGAGAATGCCATCATGTTTGTATCAATTTAAGTACGCTGTGTACTTGGGAGATTAATGTGGTGGTTTCCCGTTGCCTTCCACATCGCGGTAGTGTGTCTTAGACTGCCATACCGACCCCTATGGTCTCTGCCAATCTAAGTACCGAAAGAGCCGCTGCCCTCTTTCGGGGACCTGTCTTAGTCTGGTTCCTCACTAACGACCCTACTACTTTGGTTGGACCTGTAGTTTGGCTCTTTAGCTCATTAGAACACGCAAGCCATTTCACCTGTTCTAGTAATTTAGAACTTCGGCAAGGTGCAGGTCCATTCGAAATGGTAATTAATACCAAGTTGCCAAAATTCCATATTAGTTTCTGTTTAAATAAATAAATATTGTTACGAAGAATTGGAAGTAGTTTTAAAAACACTGCTCCTAAGGCCCGAATCGTAACTGGCGCAGCCGGTAGGATGTCAAAAGGTCACTAGGGAATCCAAAAATCGAAGAACTGGTGGTCTGGAATTTCAATTACCAATTTGGCAGAACCCAAATAAAGTTGGAAGAAGTACAAGCATCGACCGATTCCAGCTAAACAAACAAACTTGGAGGAGATACAAGCATCGATCAAATCCAAACCAAACCAACGTGGACAAAGTACATCGAATCGACCGAGTCCATCAAAGCGATAATAAAGTTAATGTATGTTCATTTCTTTAAAACCAATTTTTTTCAAATTTATTGATATTTGCTAGTATAAGAAAATTTCTCTCATTTTATTATCTTATGTATGGACAGATTTTTTTATTATTATGGCAATTTTATGCCATTTAATGAAAATAATTTACAAAGAAAAATTATTTTCAAAATTTATTTTGGGAAATTATACTTAAAGCAAACGAGAACTATTTTAAAAGATTTGACCTATAAAAGAAAATTTTTTTAAAACAAAATAATACAACTTTTACAATTATTAAAAAAAAAAACCTAACTGACGTAGAAATAATTATTAATACAAAAACGCAACAATTTAATTCAGCAATTAACGAAGTATATAACTATAAAAACGCGATTTATTTAATTTATTACCGACTGAAGACAAAACCTATTCAAAAGAATCAAATAAAGTATAATTGCATGTTAAATTATACAAAAGCATTTACGCAATTAATTTATCACGAGGCTAATAATAAAAACCTTTCAGCAGACGTAAAACTTTGTAATTTAGACAAATTTATTGTATAAATTATAAAGGCAATTACTGTGACAAAACGGTAGACTGAAAACTTGCAAATTTATAATTAACACACAAGGTGACGAGACAGTACAGTTGACAGAAAACGTTTTTTAACTTACAACACCCACGGAGAAGAGATAATTAAAGCAGACTCAATTAATCAGCTGGAATAAAATAAAGATTATGACTGACACAAAAACATACAAAGTAAAGTAATTACTGCGAGAAATTATTAATCCACATTGAAACCGTTCAAAAAATTAAAACCGCAATAAATTTAACATCCGCAAAATAAAAACAAACAAATTCAAGGCTACAGCAAGCAACCAGACATTACCGAGCATAAATCCCACAAATTAATTACCGCACCGTGTAACTAAGTACAAATATAAGCAACTACGATTCTTTAAATAACTCAATACACTTCAAACTGAAAATTAACAAACCAAACTAAAAAGTAACATAACAAACCGCAAAATAAATTTCAATTTTACAAAATTTGAAATTATTTAAAAGCGATAGCAACCCCTAAGGAAAATAAGTTCAGATATAAAGATTTATCTTGAAACCATACCCAGCTTTAACGGAGAACAAATCCTGTTAAGAAACTTTATTACAACGTGTGAAATATTTTTGAAGATCTTTACAAACCCGGAAATAACAAAAGAAATGTATTACTTTTATGCCTGATACTAAGTAAAACTGATTGGACTTGCGCTAACGCTAATTGCCAGCCGAGATGACCTTGAAGAATGGTAGGACTTCAAACGGCTACTAATCGCATGTTTTAAACACCAAAAAACAAAATGCCTTATACGCGACCTAATAAACCTTAGGATGGAAAACAACCAATCCCTGTACCAATTCGGAATGAAATGCCAAGCGTGAAAAGCCTAATCTTAACAAAATTAAAAATCGAAGAATCCGATCAAAATATCCGACATTTAAAAACAAAAATGTATGACGAAATGGCACTGGACACCTATATAAACACATTACCAGAACGGTTATCAGATAAAATCAAAGTCCAACGTCCCCAGAATTTAGAAAAGACCATGAACAAGATAGTAGAAGAAGAAAACGTAATGTATTAAGGCAACAGACTATACAACCTCAACGCGAATAAAAGTTATTCACCAATAAAAACTCTACAAGTCGCAAGACAAACAATCCCCCAACAAGAATACACCCCATTCAATGCACAAACATATCAACCGCAAAGTAACAACCCCAATTTCAATAACACGAATTCCAATAATCAATTTAGACAATTTCCAAAACAAACGTTTAACTCAAATTTTACGAAACCCGCATTTCAACCAAGATTTAACCAAAACGTATACCAACAAAGACCAGCAATCGGCGCGAACCCTATTAGAAATACCCCAATGACAAATAATAACAACCCTAACAGTTATTATAAACCAACACCTATTGATACCTCATATAGTAACACCAGACAAAATACAAAAATAACGCACATCCGACCAAAACACAATCAAAAACGCAACTTTACATCGGAAGAACTATTTCATCAAGAAGTAGAAAAATTTGACAACGACCAGAATAATTACATTTACCCAATAGGGACGATGAATCAAACCATTTAGACAATTACGAACGAGACGGACCATGCGAAAACTACGACGAGGACGACGAAGAAAACGCGTGCTCAAATTTTCAGATGGACCGATTTATAAACGACGAAACCTAATAAATTTAAATAATATAAATCACCTAGTATTACCATACATAGAAATACCCCATGCCGATCTTAAACTATTAATCGATACCGAATCCTCGAAAACATTAATTAGTCCCAAACCGTAAAAAAACATTATTTAGATTATCTAGAGAGAGAACCATTTAAAATTAAAACAGCCCATCAAATGACATTACACCAATTCCTAGCTAACATACCCTTAATGTAAAAATGAAACACAAATTTTGTATTTTCGAATTCAACAATAAATATGACGGACTAATAGTAATGGACCTTTTAAGAAAATTAGGAGTCAACATTGACATAAAAAACCTTTTATTATAATAGAACCTAATAGGAAAATATTAGAAATTGTTAAAGAAATCATAAGTCGAGTACAACAATGTAGCCCAAAGATAAATATAAAAAGGTTATTAACATTTCATGAGAACCGATGCAATACAATGTATCCCAGACGATAGTGATACTGCAGATGGCAGGTCACAGATGGTTAAGGTACCGTAATTACCTAGAAGGTAAGATTATAACAATGTATCAATGAATTGAATTAAGAATAAGCAGACATGAGCTCTGCAAGTTCCTAAAGAATGGGAGCGGCAGGGACAGCATAAATAACCCGGAAACCCCAAGACCAGTCAGTCAGTCTTAGCATTGTTGTTTACCTAGACTACTCGCCCTAATATTAGTTTGATTAATATTTTATTTTCGACTTAGAATAATTAATACCAAGTTGCCAAAATTCCATATTAATTTCTGTTTAAGTAAATAAATATTGTTACGAAGAATTGGAAGTAGTTTTTAAAAACACCGCTCCCAAGGCTCGAAACGTAACTGGCGTCCAACCAGCTTCAAGACGAAAAATCAAATAACGAAAAAAATAATTGTGCTTAAAGTAGATGATTATTATAAACAACTAAAGATGTTGGTCTTGAACATTTTCAAGTAATGGTGAGTGTTCGAAAGGATATATTGGAAAAATATTAATTCGGCAAATGCTCGAGTGTTGAGGGATATTGGTTGTCGCAAGACTACTTAACTCTCTTCACATACCACTGAATATCCTGGAAATAGGGTATATATTTGTAAAACAATAAAAGGGGAGCCGAACTGCATCTAACAAGAAAGAGCAGAGGCGATGTTCAAAGACAATAAACATAGAAACAAGAAAAAAATTGTTGAAAGCATATGTGGAAAACAAGAAAAATAGGAGAAATAGAAGGGTACGTTCTAAGACATTTTTGGGTAATAGTACGGAATATACTACAAGCAGAGATAGGAAAAAAAGAGGTAAATATAGGCCTAGATCAGACTAATGCACGCAGATAGTGAAAAATGCAGCCTGAAAATTTCATGGAAATGAGTAGGATAGCTCAGAATAGGAAACAATGAGGATACGCGTTCAACCAGTTTTAGGACTGAAGACCTAATGAAGATGATTGTCATTTTAAATAAAATTCGTTGCAAGTGGTCGATTATACTAGGGACGGTCGACTTTGCAACATCTTACCCTAATGGGTACCATAACTCACTTGTTGAATAATTTATTATTTTGCTTATTGGTGCTTGTGATTAGTTCAAACGTTTAGAAAATATCTGATATAAAGATTTGTGTAGTCGTGGAAAAGGTAATATTCCACTCGCGAGTTATGGCTATTACTCCTTCTGATTACCCCGCTCGCCTCCAAATTTTCCGCACGTGAGTAATGATTATTACAACTCGCTGATTGAATAATATACTATTATTAAATGGTTCAAATTACATTTTGATTTTGCTGTGTATGTCACATCGCTACCTGACGGTGCGGCCTATCTGTATTATAGCATGACACAACTGGTCTAACGACTATCAATCTCACGATCAGTATAGATAGGTTTATACTTAATTGTACTTGCATCGCCTGGCAAATTGTAATTAAATTAGTATAAATTTGTCATTGGTATAGTTGTATGAAATATATTATATTTAACGGGTGTTTTACAAATGTAAAACAATCTTAACACCCTTAAGTGCTTAACGCATAAAAATTAATTTGGCAGGTATATTCAGTGAGTGAGGGTAAAGAATTGACAAATAGTAAGACACAACATTAACATACCAATGGCATAGCAAAATTAATTAACTTGAGTAGTAGAAATTTTCAAACCCTCATGTAAATGACTATATAATTATATAAAAATTTGGCCAACGGCTTCAATTTTAATTATCAAATGATTACACACCTCAACTAAATTTCTCTAAAACATTAGGCAATAATCAATTTAGGCCACACACCAATTAGAGGTAATGGGTTTCTTTTGGTTATGTTACAGAAGTCATACCAACTTTTTTTTAATTATATATACAACAGCAACCGCTTCCGGCACTTCCGTATTGCTACGAACGGCGTCGAACAATAAAAAACGATCTCTTACCCGACTCTCAACGTTATTCTTACATGAAATATTGTATTATAAATGTAAAGATATTCCTATATGAATGCAATTAAAATTAAGTAGGAATTAAGACAATTATGTGATTCAAGTACTCTGTACTGACAGGTTTACGTACGCTAATTAAATCGACGATAATCTGACTTTCTCATTTATGTATTATCTTTCTGTTACATGAGAACATCTCATCAATCCGAACTGTTAAAACTCAAGTGTAGGCTTCACATAAATGGATCGGTTTAATTATTTTCAGTTACTTAAATTAGGTATCTTCCGTAAAAGCGATGATCTACAGTTATATATAGAACCAACAACAGATTTTTATTTATTAAATTCTGCCCACAATTTGTTATAAATGGAAATGCTTGCAGAAAAAGGTTAACAAGGAATACGCAATCTTAGTAATGGTCCAATAAAGTAGGTGAATAGTCGATAGCTTATTCTTTACAGAAGTCGTGTTGGTCTACTGTATTACCTGTTGTTTGAAGTGAAACCGTTCTCTAGTCTTGAAGGTTGCTATATTTGTTTCTAAATACGAGAATTTCTTCAGTAATGTTTAAAAATAGTGAATGGTTAACACCTATTGCAGTGTTCTTT
This sequence comes from Platerodrilus igneus, assembly GCA_036346225.1. Classification (NCBI taxonomy): domain Eukaryota; kingdom Metazoa; phylum Arthropoda; class Insecta; order Coleoptera; family Lycidae; genus Platerodrilus; species Platerodrilus igneus. The sequence continues at coordinate 9,846,221 of JARFIW010000453.1, forward strand.
TATTTAAAGGTGTAACCACTGCATGATTGTAAGCAAAAGTTCCTATTATAGTGATAGCTAAATTATTTCAAGCCTTATTATACCGTAAGTATATGGCATTTCTAATGATATGAGAGTACACATTCTGTTGTATAATAGAGAGTATTCCTAGAAATTCTTATGAACTAGGATGTTACCAGGTACGAAATTATAAAGGGCAAATATTCACCCACTCCCTTTAGTTTAATGGAATACTTTTATTGTTTGATAAATTTGTTTAGCCTTAATTTTGTTGTCATGATCTAGTATAATATTGCCTATAAATACATAATGCAGATTAAGCTATAATTCAAATATTGGGTATCACATTTTTGGCATGTAACATGAACTTGAGTAAAGTAGAATTTTATAAAAAACGAAGCCTTTATTATTGTCCCATTCTTGATCGCAAATTATTTTTTATTTTAAAATTGAAAACCTCTCCATGCTAGCCACTGTTGAGATAATGTTTAAAAATTTCGTATGGTAGTTACTAAATTTGGAAATAAATAGATGAGGTTATTGTAAATAGGAATCACATTTAACGCATTCATTTCAGGGGAACTGTAGGTTGCGATGTCAATTTCATCGCATAAATCTTGAGCTTAATATATTTTTCATGTTTAGATGGAGCATGTAACAAATTTTCTATAGATTTACATTTTATATACCTATTTGATTTATCTGTTTTAAGAAAATTATTTAGGTCTAGAAAATTGATAACCCTATAATGTTGTTTTATTTGTTCAAACCTTTGTTCTATTTTTGATATGCAGTATCCAATATCACAAAGTAAACATTAATTATGAATTGGTCTCCTGGAAATTTTAGTGTAACTAAGAATTGATGGGGCCCCCTTTGGTTAACTTGCAAAATTTAAAAAACACTTATGCAATACTTGAAGTACTATAGTTTTATACATACCAAATGCTTAGGTTCTAATTATAATATAAGACATGATAAACATATAGCTAAACGAAAATTTCAGTTATGCAGAATTATTCACAACCTTCCAAAACGACGTCTTTTTGTTAATAAAAACTCATGAACTACACTTTCCATTACAATGTTTTTAGCTTACTCACTTTCAGTAGAAAGAAGTGCCAATGGACTAAGCCTCATCTGGGACATGGTGTGGTCTTAATGAGCTTAAGCTTACTGAACGACCTTTCGGGAGAAGCAGTTGTAACTGGCAAAGTTAAATACAATTATAATACCATACACAAATCCTGCACACTACTAGCGATAGAACAGTTCTCTACCATCACTAATTCGGCCACTTCTTTTACTAAAGAAAGATTTTTAATTTTCTCTTTCATTATCGTTTGAAAACTAAGAATTTGTCGAGGAACTATGAGACAAATCATCTGAATAAAATTTACAGTGTTTGCTTTTTTGATAATTTCTTCATCAGGCCAAACACTGAGATGTTCTGGTTGTAGAATTACGAATTTAGTCGAAATATCATATCGTTCATACTAACAAAACGTGTTATCAGTTGTTGAATTATGACGTCTAGGCATACAGTAAACATGATTATTCTAAATTTTTCTTTTGGTTTTTTATGTGTTCACCTACTGCCAATTCATCAAAAAAAATTTTAATGTGCCGCTGTCATTTAGTTACAAAAGCAGGGTCCATTTTCTTTTATTTGCCTGGCTAGTTCAACATAAATTGTTACTGTGGAAGTTGCCAAATGAAATAAAACAGCAATCTCAAGAAACATCTATACATTCAAAAACATTTTTCTTTCATACAAAAGAATTTATAAAACAATTTACAGTTTCAGTTCATACATACAATAATTCCGAGTTACTTAATTATTAAAATATTTCTTCCCTAATTTTTGTTAAATGATTCAAAACTACCTTACTTAATACGTGGATAATTCACCTATATTCTATTACCATGTTCGTGAATGTGATTGGCCAATAACTATCAGGAATAATTTGTTAAAGGTCAAGATATTTCAAACTCTGACCTCAAAATTTTTCGGTAATTATCCCTCACAAAAAAAAAATGGAATTAAGAATTTATTCTAGCTCATTCATACACAAATATTTTTATCAGTTATAAACAAAGAAATCTCAAATTTATACTTGCAGGTCATATAGCGCTATTGTTATCTGATCTCCAACGTAGTTAATGATTTTAAATACCTCCTGATTCCATTTTTAAATTGACGTTAAAATTTCATTGTACAAGATTATCCATATTCTTTTAAATCTCCATTTAGAATATTAATTTTCAAAGTACATCTTCTACGTGACCGATTTGATGTTGTATGCAGTAAAACGTGCCGTTTATCGTTTTTTAATAAACGATGTTAATGGTCGCATCGCATTCTATCTTATTAAAACATGGAAAACTATAAAATAATTCTTATCGATTTTTATTGCACTTTAATGTTCGCGATCTTAGAATCGGAGTATTCATTGCTAATGGCTTTTTAAAAACATTTCTAGTAAAGATGACGTGTTTTTCTTTTTTTAATCACGAAGGTTCTAGAAAACTTTTTATTTAAAGCTCTTATAACGAATATTATATTATACACATACAGAAAAAATTACGCGTTTGCTAGTAAAGTTAATATTTAACAACGTTTTTATTTATATCTTAAAATTGATTCGCATTCTAATAAAAGCACGGATTTTAGTAATTACATAATTAATTAAAGCTTTAATTGCTTTCATAACAGTTTTGCAAATGCTAAAAAGATTTGAATCTTAATAATCGTAACAAAAATTGGTTTTTACGGTAAATAACGCAAATATTTTATTCATGGAAGGTGTATCTTTATAATAAATGAATGGTTTTCTATCTTAGAAATTGTAACATACACGGGAAGTGTGTTTTTATGATAAATGAAATGAATGGCTCAAATAATTCTTATCGATTTTATTACTTTTTAATGTTCGCGCTCTTAGAATCGAGCAATTATTGATTTAAAGGCTTTTAAAAACATTTCTTAGTAAAGAATGGCATGTTTTTCTTTATTAATCCTGAAAACTCTAGAATATGTTTTACTTAAAACTCATAAAGTGAATTTAAATGATATGTCAACACACACGGAAGTCAATTTAGCTAATTAAAGCTTAATTGTTTTCTTAACGGTTTTGCAAATGCGATAAGATTTGCATCTTAATAATTGTAATAAAAAATATTGTTTTTTACATAATCTATTAAATGGCTTTGTTTTTATATCTTAGAATGATAATTTACACACACACAGAAAACTATCTAATACTTTAAAAGTACATTCAATAAGATTTGTTTCATACACGGACAACTATGCTTTTTATTAAAGCGAAATGAATTTAATGGCATTGTACATGCAATATGCTTATTTTTATACAGGGTGGAACAATGAATATTCGGGAATTTCAAGTTTTCTAGTTTCCTTTTATTTTGGTGGGTTTAATTAATAGAAATTGGATTTCCATGAGCTCTTGTGACCTCTTTAGTATTGAGCATATTATAGCAGATCTTCAATTTATTAAGAAAAACAAGAAAATATTGGTAGACAATTTATTAAGCAATGGTTATCCAAAAGGAATATTAAACAAGTTGATTTACCCTAATTTCCCAAGTCTGAACATTTCTAAAACTGACGTGACATAAAAACTTCCTTATTTACAAGCGTTATTTCCGTTGTTGGCAAGATTGCTTAAACAACCTAAGGTGGCTATCGTCTATGAATATAACAATTCCATCCAAAGTTTATTCACAACGTTAAAGGATCGTACTCCGAAATTATTAACGAGTAACATCATCTACAAGATCATATGTAGCTGCAATAATAGTTACATTGAGCAGAGGAGTCAGTGATTAAAAAGTCGTTTAACCCAACACAGGAGTGACTGTCAAAAAACTCTGCTAAATGTCCATTGTCTTCACATGTTTTTTCTACTAAACATACACCATTATTCGATGATACCAGCGAACCCAATTATAAGACCAGGTTGTTTGTAGAATCGTTTTATATTAATAATGAAATCAATCCTATTAATAACAAAATAGATGTTGATAAAGTACATAACGTTTACTCCGCGTTATACAATAATAATCTTTTCAAACATCGTTAAAGGAATGAATAATCTTTGAAATGTAACTGCTGTCATTTTTCGGAACGTTCTTCTTATCAATTTCAAATAATTTTGTTAGATTCGTTCTTTTCGTTTTTAACTGTCACCTGTACAAGACGTGCCCTTCTGACACTTTTTAATTTTTATAATCATAGACCTACTTTTATTATGTAAATCTTTTATAATTTCCTATATATTTGTGTAAATTTAGAGTGATCAGAGTAAATTATCATCGTCTTACTATGTATTTTTACTGATGAAGTTTCTTTCCATTTCAGCTTTTGATAATGGCAGGAAAAACTACCGAAAGTCAAGTTTTGATTAAAACTTTTTAGTTGATTGTTTTATTATTGGACTATAACCCATAAAATTCTTTAACATACCTTATATTCTGTATATATATATATATATATATATATATATATATATATATATATATATATTATTATTATTATTATTATTATTATGTGTAACGACCTTTATCAATAGAAGTGCAGTAACGGGTTTATAGGTCTACGTTCATGTGAAGTTACAATTTTAATCTATTAGTTTATTTATTTAGTGCCAAGAATGTTAACCTAATATGTTTCAATGTAGCTACTATTTTACACTCTAGTTTTTGTAAGTTAATGTATGTTATTTGAATGTTGACGTGATGTCTGTAATGTTGTAGCACCTTGAGGAAGATTTAAAATTAAATCGAAAGCTTATATATATATATATATATATATATATATATATATATATTATTATTATGTGGGGGGGTACAAGGCTTCTAAGGGTAGATTTGTGTTAATAGGGGTGTATGCCAAACAATAGGATTAATATATCAGATATAATAATTTAAAAAACTATATTTTGCTGTACTTTACATATGCTAAAGTATGTACCATTTTAGTTTGAAACATATGTGCCAAAAGGTAGACAACATGACTTTATGACGTTGATATAATGCACGGTACTTAAGGTTTTATACTGAGTTGATATTTTATGAACCAGTGAAAGTACATTTGCCGTCGGAAAGCCGAACGCATTTATGGATATCTGCAACCAACAAAGCGTCCAGGTCGTGTGTAAATTATTTGGCTTTTCTTTTAATAGAATCAACTTTTGGACGAATTGTAAAATCAAAATTAAAAGTGAATAGAAATGTAAAAGGTTATTGGAGATTTGTGAAGTGTTTTGGACCAATAGTAGAAATTAAGAATATTATAAAGACTGTAGTGAAGGTATTTTGGACACGAAAGGAAAGACGAATTGTTATTGGATATTGTATGTTTGAGAATTGTAATTCAAGTAAGCTAAGGTTGTTGATCTTATCGCTAAGCGAAATAAATATAAAGATTCTAATTTCGAATATATTGAGATAAAGACGTGTTTTACAAAACCTGCGTTAAAAGTTGTACAAATATTTATTGAAATAAAAGTTTATGAGTATTAAAGAGTCTAATTTAGTAAAGTGTGAGTAATAAGAAGCATCGAGAGTATTAAAGGCAACGAATATTAAAGAAGATTTAGAGTGGTAACTAGTGCGACGGGAAAAGCGACGATTATTTAGGTTTGAGCAAGATTGGTGTTGGTTTTGGAAAGATTTGATTTAACGGCAGTAGGAGATTTGAGTGGATATAGAAGGCAACGACGATATTGATAATTTTTGGAGTGATTTGAGCAGATTAACGGCAGACGGCTGGATTGATTTGGATTGAGCAAGGAAAGGATTGATTGGAGTACGAAGCAGAGAAACAGGAGAGCAGTATATTACGAGGAAGAATTAACGCAGGGGAAGTAGACATAACGGTTTTTTTAAATTCTAAATTGGGGTAAAATTATTTCAGATTTGGGGTCAACGAAATTGGTTAAGAACACCTGGAGGCAATACGCAAGTGGACTACGATTGAGAATCCTTGTGAAGGTGCGTACGGTGAATACGATCTTGAGCCAGCAGTTAAAAGAATGCCTTCAGCGCGGTATAATTCTGGTAAGTACAGTGAATATCTTAAAACGTCAAAATTAAAGTCATAAATAGTTACATAAATTAATTTGGCACCAAGCAACTTTGATCTGTTAAAATTTGGCATATATAGAAAATCAGTGCATTAAAAAAGTGGTAAAACAAACGAGTGTGCAGTTTGGTTGGGTAGTGCACATCTACTCACGATTGAACTCACGGTGAGTAGGTGAACGCCCTGAGATTAAAGTTTCATATAGCTGAGGCACAATATATAGTAAACAGTAAATAAAGAACCAACCAAACGTTGCTAAAGCACCTCAAATAGAAGTCATTTATTGAATATTAAAATAGGGACGACGACAAAAGTCGTGTAGCAAATTTTGTTTAAATAAAAAGGAGGAGTAAACAAGCAAAAATAAAGTTTAAGTGTAGGGTAGGTAGAAGAAGGTGGCAAACCCAACGTGAGGCTCGAGAAAAAGGCTAGAAAAGTATTAGAGTGAAAGAGAGTAGAATACGGGATCCCGAGATTAGGTGGGGCCCGTAGTTTTTTTTCTTTATTTTACAGAAAACGAGTTCAAAACTAGGAAGCAGAGATGACGGACGCGGACACAAAAAGGATCACGAGATCGGGACTGATATACGGGGTTGAAATGGAGTTAGGGACACAAGACATAGAGCAGGACGCAGGGGGCGACATACAGGAGACGGACGTGAGGCAGACAGAGCTGGAGGTGATAGACAAGGACACGGACCAGGCGACGGTACCGGAGGTGAGGGCAGCAGAAGCCGACGGAACCCAGGACATTATGAGATTTCTGATGAGTATGAAAGACGATTTTAAGACATCACAGAAAGAATTAAAAAATGAATTAGCTATAATTACGAAATCACATACGGAACTGACAGATAAATTCACTGAGTCACACACAGAATTAAAGAACGAGTTGACAGATAAAATTACAGAGACACATACGGAACTAAGAACCGTTAAGACGGAGTTGACAGATAGAATTACGGAATCACATAACGAGCTAAGGAACGAGTTTAGGACGGCGCACGCAGAACTGACGGCGAAAATGAACTACACGCAGGACTATTTACTAACACAAATACAGATTGTAAAGGACGACATGCGGACAGAGGTCCAACAACAAGTAGACAGGGTTGACGACAAGCTGGAACACACACGGGTACATTTTCAAGGAGACTTGAACGCGACACGGACGGACCTAAGAATGGAAATTAAGACACGTGTAGACACAGTGGAAGAAACGATGATTAGCGGGTTTTCGAATTTAAGTACAGAAATACAAACATGCGACAAAAGACATATGACCAACTACAGAAATTTAGGACAAACTTTAGAGACAATACAAAACGAAAATGTGCACGGTAGGACGCAACTGGACGAAAAACTTGACGACAAAGTCACGGTATTAGAAACCAGGGTAGGACATGACGTTAGACAGATACAAGAAAAATTGGACGACCTAGAAAGGAGGCGCGTTGGACTAGACTACGGACAGCACGTTAGATTAAACCGGGACGCATTACCGAAGTTTGAGGGACGAAGGACAGAACAGCCCATGGGATTCTTGGACCGACTAGACGAAATCGTAGGGACTGAAAACGAGAGAACAAAACTACAGATCGTGGGGACGACTTTGACGGGCAACGCCGAAAAATGGCATAACATCATTCGAAAACAATACGACACGTACGCTGATTTCAGACGACTCTTTATAGAACAATTTTGGAGCAATACACACCAGACTGACATAAGGACGAATTTAATTACCGGACATTACAGCAGGACTCACGGCACACGCGAAGAATACGCGATTGACAAGTTTAATCAGGCACAACACTTGACACCGAAATTGGGCGAGGACGACATTGTACTACTACTAGCAGGTCATATGGAACCGGAAGTTACAAAGGTGGTAGTGGTACAAAATGTCAAGACATTGAGGGAATTCTTAGGGGTAATGAGAAACTTTGATTTAGCGACAGCACTGGAGGCGAAAACGTTGACAAACTATTGGGAGCAAAACAGGGGTTATAGGGAAGACAGCCGACGACAACCGTACCACGAAAACAGACCAAATTACAGACAGGACAATTTTAACCACGGACATCGGAATCATTGGGGACACGAGGTACATAGACGACCGTATTACAATAGGGATCACAGGGAGAATGGATACAATGGACAAAACAGATACCAGCACGGCAACCACGAGGGTGACGGCCGGACGACTGGGGGCGGAATACAAAATGGAAACAGCCGGACGGACAGGGACGTAAACGTCCAGCATATGACGACGAGCGCAATTACAACGGACCCAGATAGGATTGAAGTGGTGCAGATTCACGAGACGCCACAGGAACAAAAAACGCGAATTTTGGACGACCGACCGCTTAGGAGTAAATATTGACGTGTGTTATAGTATAAGGGATTTATTGTTAAACAGTTACAATTTTAATAAAAAGAATTTGTTGTTTATAAATATTAGTTTAAGGGATTGTGTATATGTTGCTTTAGTTGATAATGGTTCACAGTTGTCGCTGGTAAATGAGAGTGTGGTAGTCAAACATGGAGAATTTTTAAAGGGACGAATAGGAACAATTGATGGGGTTAATTTATGGTCAGCGATGAACAAAAAGCTAACGACGATTTATAATGTTATCCTTGTACCGATATATATATATAGGAAATAAAGAAGCAGGGGATGCAGAGTTTTTAATTACAAAGGGGTTACAGTTAGACTTCATATTAGGTATGGATTTTATAGAGGATTTTGGGATGAATATAGATGGAAAGGATAGGTCAGTTAGGATATTTGATAAAGATAGGTTATGGGTGGTGCCTACGGTTAGTTCAGGATATAGGAATGGAAATGATATAGATAGTACAGGATTAGGAATGATTAAAGAGGATAATTATGGACGGATTGAAGTGCGATTATGTAATATGTTTGCGAGATTAATTAATGATGAACAGATAGGGAAAGTGAGTAATGAAATTAAGATGAAGCTAGGGGATTTGTTTAATAAATATATAGGCTTGTTTAATGAAGAGCCAAGATTTGCGAGGCGGTATATGCATAAGTTGGAGGTCACGGAAGACAGCGGGTTTAATACAAGGGTGTATCCAATTCCGTTTGCCATAAGAAATAGGGTTAAAATTGAGATAGACAAAATGTTAAAAGAGGGTATTATCGAACCAGCGAAAACTCCATATGTGAACCCAGTAGTTATTGTACCAAAACCCAACAAAAGGGATATAAGGATTTGTTTGGATGCGAGGAAGTTGAATGCGATTACGAAACCGCAGTACGAACAACCACAAGGGTTGGATAATTTGTTGTATAAAGTATATGAAATGAAGATTTTCAGTAAATTAGATTTAAAAATTCGTTTTGGTTAATTCCGTTGCATGAAGACAGTAAAAGTTTACGGATTTAGTATTGAAGGCGAGATTTATATGTTTTCTGTAGTTCCGTTTGGTTTAAGTAGTTCTTCAGCAGCACTTGTAAGGGCTATGCAGAAGTTGTTTAACGAATATGAAGGTTTCTGTTCGCATTATGTGGATGATTTGTTGATTTTTCAAGGAACGAGCAAGAACACCTGGAGCATTTAGAAAAGGTGATCCAACGACTGGACGAAGGGGTTTGAAGCTGAACGAGAAATGCGAGTTGTTTAAGAGCAAGGTTACGTATTTAGGGTTTGAAATTAGCGAACAAGGGATGAAAATTTGCAATAAAAGATTGGACGAGTTGAAAATATTGCACAACCAAAGAATGTGAGAAGATTGCGAGGATTTTAGGGTTCTAAATTATTACAAACGGTTTATACCGAGGTATTCTGAATTGTGTGTGCCGTTGGTGAGTTTGTTAAAGAAAAAAGAGATGGAAATGGACTGCTGAACGAGAGAAGGCGTTCCAGGATTTAAAAGGTGCGTTTTATACAGAGTTAGCGTTAAAATATCCAAATTTTAAAGACGATTTTATTTTGAGGACGGATGCGTCGAAATATGCAATCGGGGCTGAGTTGGTGCAGATACAGGATGGAGCTGAGGTACCAATTGTTTTCATTTCCAGGGTATTAAAAGACTGCGAAACCAGGTATGCGACGGCAGAGAAGGAGATGTTGGCCATAGTATATGCGGTGAAAAAGTTGCGTTCTTATTTGTTAGGTAAGAAATTTTTAATAGAATCCGACAACACGGTGGTAACGTTCATGAAGAAAAAGGAGTTTTTAAACAGTAGGTTGTATAGGTGGGCATTGGTGTTACAGGAATACGACTTTGAAATTAAGCATAAACCAGGAAAGGAGAATGTGACGGCGGATTTTCTGAGCAGACCGCAGGTGGAATCGAATCAAAACGTACAGGGTTGTTTAATTGCTTTGCAGGAGTTCAGGGATGTTGGTCAATGGACAAACGCCAAGCTTATAGAGACACAGAGGCACAGTGAGGTGAGCTCGATACGCGAGAAACTAACAAGAGAAAATATGGAAGAGTACCGGGGATTTACCATCGTAGGGCAGTTTGTGATAAAAAGGATAGGGGATGCAGAGCTGGTAGTGCTATCAAGAGACGTGGCTGTTGAAATCATAGACGAAATTGATTTAAAATTCGGACATATAGGCATCAGAAAAACATTTTTGGTATTTAGAGAGGCGTTTTATGCAAGAAATGATATCACGGTGATTAAAGAAAGGATAAATCGGTCTGAAATTTGTATTCTAGGTAAAGACAAGAACGTGGTGTTGCAGAATACGCCAATGAACGTGAGCGTAAATGGACCGTTAGAATTGGTAGCGATTGATTACTTAAGCAACCTGATTACGAGTGAACAGGGGTATCGACACATATTGGTAATGGTAGACGTTTTTTCTAAATTTGTCAAATTATTTCCGGCAAGACGGAGTAACACGGTGCATGCATTGCAGTCAATTGGAGAATTTGAAAGCCAGGTCTGGAAGATGGAAAGGATTTTGGTAGACAACGCGACGTATTTCAACAATCAAAGATTCAGGAACGGGTTAAAAATGGCAAATATTAAAGTATCATTTAGCAGCATACGGCATCCGAAAGCTAATCCATGCGAACGTTATATACGAGAGGTAATAAAATATCTACGATTGGCGACACAGGAGCATCACGACAGATGGATTAGATATCTGCCACAAATAGAAAATTTTATGAATAGCGATCGAGTTCGGTTACGAAAACATGTCCGGTAACATTGATGCGAAGGATTATACCAGCTAGACCATGGAGGGAGGAAGTCGAGATACAAGACATAACAGAGCTGTTAGGTAGTGCTAGGCGTAGAATGGAAAGGATGCAGCGTAGGGACATCGAGCGAAGGTGTAGGAAAATTAAAAAAAGAACGATTTTTGGAATAGGGGATCTGGTAGTAGTAAAACGATTAAGGGTTTCAAACTGCGACAGAAACATTTGCGCGAAGTTGTTGTTTCCTTATGAAGGGCCGTACAAGATCACGCGTATTTTTGCTGAAGGAAATACGTTTGAGCTAGATAATATGACAGGGGGATATCGCGGGCGTTTTCACTTGGAGAATTTATACCCATATAGAGTAGTACAGGAAGAGGGTTTAGTAGGATAGGTTATAATGTGGTTCATGCAACGGAAAGTTTAGTTTTGTTTTTTTTTGTTATTGTCGTATAGTATAGATTAGAATATAGCGTAGTATGATAGATGTGAGAGAAAGGCGAATAGGGGTTGCCAAATTGAAATGAAACTTTAATATCAGGGCGTTCACCTACTCACCGTGAGTTCAATCGTGAGTAGATGTGCACTACCCAACCAAATTGCACAATATATATAAGTGCAATAACGGGTGGGTCTACTCTATATATATATATATATATATATATATATATATATATATATATATATACAAATAAGATATATCGACTGTTTGAAATATTATTTTCTATAGATATCGGGAAGCAGTCAAACTTGTCAAATTAATTAAACACTCTTTAATCATTCGAGCTGATAAATTTATTATCTTCTTCAGGAATCTAATAAATGCATATGAAAATAAATGTGTGCTGCTACTTAATACTACTTACGTTTATATGAGTTTATAAATACATAAAACTATGGAAGTTAGGCATTACTGCATTAAAGATTAAGAATAAACATGTCAAAAGTGACAGACGTTTACATAACCTCATTTAGTTGTTTAAACTAATGTAGTATAATTAAAGGTGTAAAAGTTGACTAAACTATAATAGTAGGTATACAAGTTGACTAGACTAAAGTGTTGTAAATTAAAGAGAGAAGTGGTAAAAAAAGAGATTATAGTTTTGCAAAGTGAAATAGAAAGTACTAACTCAGGTAATTTAAAAAATAAAAAAAAAATATTTTTTTTACCACTTCTCTCTTTAATTTACAACACTTTAGTCTAGTCAACTTGTATACCTACTATTATAGTTTAGTCAACTTTTACACCTTTATTTATACTACATTAGTTTAAACAACTAAATGAGGTTATGTAAACGTCTGTCACTTTTGACATGTTTATTCTTAATCTTTAATGCAGTAATGCCTAACTTCCATAGTTTTATGTATTTATAAACTCATATAAACGTAAGTAGTATTAAGTAGCAGCACACATTTATTTTCATATGCATTTATTAGATTCCTGAAGAAGATAATAAATTTATCGAAAGCTCGAATGATTAAAAGAGTGTACTTCACATTCAATAATATCTACTATAAACAGACCGTGGGGACTCCTATGGGGGCTACCCTATCCCCTATAATTGCTCAATATGTTATGGATGATCTACTCGACACATGTATGTCCAAATTAAAGTTTCAATGTCCATTTTTTAAGAAGAACGTTGATGACTTGATATGCAGTATTCCTAAAGGAAAAGGTGATGAAGTACTTCAACTTTTTAACTCGTACAATTCATTTATTCAGTTCACTATTGAGGAAGAGAAAAACAACAGCGTCCCGTTTTTAGATATGCAAATAATTAGAACTGAAAACAATATTCTTATCAGCAGTTGGGATCGTAAACCTATATCATCAGGAAGATACTTGAACTTTCATTCGCATCATCCTTTGAAAACGAAAATCAATCTAGTACTAGGAATGAAAAAACGGGTTGTGTCATTATCACACCACACCTTTAAAAAGAATAATTTAATCAAATTAATAAATAACCTACTTATCCAAAATTCTTACCCACCTAGATTAATAAATAAATTATTATTTAACACCTCATCTGAATAAAAAAATACAAGAACCATTTCAACATTACATAATAGCAATAATAATAGTAATTCTGAAACAGCCTCATTATTTTACACACTCCCATATATACACAACTTCACAAACAAACTAGCCCACATATTTAAAGATTTGCCCAATATAAGAATTACCTACAAAACAGTACTCACTATTAAGAATATATTTTCTAAAATAAAAGATCGCACTCCACAATTACAGGAATCAGGTTTGGTCTATGAAGTGCCCTGTCTCGATTGTCAAAGCCCTTATGTTGGACAAACGTCTAGATGGCTTTCAGCCAGACTTACCTCACATAAACGTGACTGTAAAAGAGGAATTAAATCTTGCGCTCTTTCTTCTCACGTAATTGAGACAGGACATTCAATGGATTACGCTAATACCAAAATTGTTTTTAGAGAAAAGCATTATCGTAAACGATTATTTTTGGAAATGGTTGCTATAACGTTAAAAACAAATTCTTTAAACAAGAAAACGGATATTCAAAATTTAAGTAACATTTATTCTTATTTATTATCCCTCAGTAGTAAAGCATAGCCTTCAATTTCGATATTCCAGGATTTGGCACGATTCTCTTTATAGTTTTGCAGAGTGAAATAGAAAGTACTAACTCAGGTAATTTAAAAAATAAAAAAAAATTTATTTTTTTTACCACTTCTCTCTTTAATTTACAACACTTTAGTCTAGTCAACTTGTATACCTACTATTATAGTTTAGTCAACTTTTACACCTTTAATTATACTACATTAGTTTAAACAACTAAATGAGGTTATGTAAACGTCTGTCACTTTTGACATGTTTATTCTTAATATTTAATGCAGTAATGCCTAACTTCCATAGTTTTATGTATTTATAAACTCATATAAACGTAAGTAGTATTAAGTAGCAGCACACATTTATTTTCATATGCATTTATTAGATTCCTGAAGAAGATAATAAATTTATCGAAAGCTCGAATGATTAAAAGAGTGTTTAATTAATTTGACAAGTTTGACTGCTTCCCAGATATCTATAGAAAATTATATATACATACATACATATATATATATATATATATATATATATATATATATATATATATATATATATACATAAATATTTTAGATAGTTAATTACACAAGGTAAGTTGATAAATACTATCGTATTACAGTGAATAAGATGAAATAATAACTTAGACTTTTATGCAAAGCCCAAGTGATCATTTCAAATCGAGCTAGTAACTGAAAGATGGAAAATATAAGGTCTATATATATATATATATATATATATATATATAGATTGCTGTGACAATAGGTTTGTTTAGGGATATATAGGGTCACAAGGGTTGTACACTCCATATAAACGACACCGAAGTCTAGAAAATTAAACATTTTTATCATAAAGAGTACGCAATTCGCCAATTATACAAAAACGCAAATATTAAACATACTGTATAAAATTCACAACCAACTTTAATCAATGGAAGGAAGCTCGTTCTTCAAGAATTCAATCACATTTAGTAAGATAAATAACTTTGTATGCAATTCAATTCATTTTTAAGAATAGCAATGCATTCGTAAACTGTAAACAAATTCGCATCAGGAACATCGAAAGTCAAACAAACATGAAACCAATTTTTTTAAACTCAACGCATTAATATCCATGAATGCTCATAATAAACAAATCTTACAAAACAAACGTGTTTTATAAACGCAGGAAGTAAATAAACGCATTTAATTTACCTCATTATAAAATTTGCCTACGTGATTTTCATTATGAAATCAACACAAACCCAATAGATTACGAAAACAAAAAATAAGGAACCATACGTTTGACTACTTGCGATTTCAAATAATAAATTCCTATACAAATAAGAGGACGTCACTTGAACCGGTACAAAGTATCATGGTCAAATACAAAATTTGATATCTATGTGATCCCAAGATACATTTTAACAAGTTGTAGCATAAGTAATATCATGTAAAATCCAATGGATGGACGTTGATCTAAATGTAACGACTTTACAATAAAGGAATAACAAAATAAACTCGGTAAACCAATTATAACAGGTGGGTTGGCGTACCTTTAAATAACGCATGAGCTGATAAAGGGTCAGTCTTTCTACAATCAAGACACGCTCTGTACTTATCTGAACCAAGTAACACGCGAAGTTAAACTATCAAATTAAATAATAATATTTAAGTGAAAGTTGGTGATAGAAAATTTCAAATACCAGTACAAGTGCAAATATACAACAGAAATTCGCCGTTGACATTTAAAACGTAAGTCCAAAATTCTGATTAAACATAATCTTTAATATTTTATTAACTTAGGGCACTAATTATTGAACTAAACTAAGGGTTGAACAAAGTAAACGATTAGGTGTTAAGCTGGGCGTTTAACCAAGCTGTACTACACGATTCACTAAACAATTATCAAACAAAATTATCAAGAAAATCTAACTGAAAACAATCCAAGGGTACTGGTCAACAGCATGCACTGGCAGTTCTGAGAATTGGGGTGCATGTAGAGACACATTCACAACCAGGAGTTCAACAGGGAAAAACAACAGGTCAGAGATAAAACTCATTAATAGAATAAGGCATTAATTTCTTTTTGAACTTTTAAATTTTGCATGTACTGAGATATTTATGTAAAGGGTCATTAACAATTTTTGGTTGATATGTAGAAATTACGTAAAAGGGAAAGAAGGTCATTGAACGTTCAACGGAAACGGAAATATGAAGAATGATATTTGGAATTTGGTTTCACTTCTTGTAGTTATGACGGAATTGAAAAGCCATTATGCTTAACTTGTAAAGTAGTTTTGGCTGCAGAAAGCATGAAACCTGCGAAATTAAAGCGACATTTCGATACAAAACATACTGTGCACTGCAAGAAACCCAAAGAATATTTTGAGCAACGTTTGTAATCTTCAAATCAGCAAAAGTTAGGGTTTGAGAAATTTGGTACTGTGAATGAAAAGTATTTACTTGCGTCTTGTGAAGCATCCTATTTAATTTCAAAAAATAAAAAGGCCTATTCATTTGGGGAAAATTTAATATTGCCGGCGTAGATGAAATCCGTAAAATTCCATTATCCATTGATACTGTTTTGAAGCGTAGAAATTAATAAGATCATCATCAGCAACTAATAACTAGGTTCAAAATGAGTCTTAAGTTTGCAACCAGTTGGATGAATCAACTGATATTTGGCTCAATTATTGGTATATGTTAGAAATAGCTTTGAAGGATGTATCATGAGGAAGTATTGTTTTGTTGCTCTTTGGATGGGCACACAAGAGGAAAGGACATTTTTGTAAAAGTTAATGAATTTTTATTGAAGGTTTGCAATGGAAAAATTGTGTTGGCATTGGCATAGACAGTTCCAAAGAGATGGTCAATGAAAAAATTGGATTTCTTGTCAAACTTAGAAAAAGTGACAACGAACATATAACATTTGCTTATTACATAATACATCGAGAGGCCCTGGTTCCCAAAAAAAATATCGTTGAGTCAAATGTTGTGCCTCGAGACAGTTTTTAAGTGGTTAATTTTATTTGTTACATGCCGAAAATCGGTATGTAAACATTTCTAATATTAGTTTAAATTTGTAATATGACCTAACCCCTTATTGCCCATTATTAGTCAAATATTTATTGTGTTACCAACTGTCGTAGTGGCTCTTATAAATGACACCCGGGACTTTAAAATTATACCTTAGACTAGGAACCCGAGTATAACATATTAAACGTTGTGCTCTTTATAGTCGTTTGTTTTCAAATCTTTGTAAGGACATGGGTTCTGAATATAAAAGCTTATTATTACATGCAGAAGTACGCTAGCTTTCAGGACGTCACAGTTTAAAAAGGTTACTAAAATTAAAACATGAAGTTTTTCTCGTTTTATTATTCCATAATAAGTTGTGGCTACAAAACTAAGTTACTCGAGTGATATATTCGAAAAACTGAAATGCACTAAATTTGTTGCATATTTAAATCAAAAATTGATGCTTTTATTAAGAAAATTATCATATGGAGAACTATGGTGGAAAATGGTTGAATAGAAATGTTTGTTGCAACAAGTGAATTTTTAGCGAAATGATGAACCAGATCATCAAAAAGATGAGTTGTTAAAAGTGATAAATGAACATCTTCAGTTTCTTGAGGAAAACTTTGAGAAATATTTCCCTTCAAATTTCAGTGCTGAAGAACTAGTATGGATTATGAAACATTCAAAATTAGTATGGAAAATATTACTCATTTACCATTAAAATCCCAAGAGGAACTTGCCAAGTTATCAAATAATTTGAGGTTGAAAATTGATTTTTACTACTAAGTCTTTAGAATGTTTTTGACAAGGAGTCGCAAAAGAATTTCCAACGATTTTTGAAACTGCCATAAACATTCTTTTATCTTTTTCTACAACATATTTGTGTGAGATGTCATTTTCGTCTCCAACCACCATAAAATCAAAGTGTCGATCAAATCTAAAGAATATCGAAGAAGTGCTTCGACCTCCGGTGTAGACTATTTTGCCAATTTTGATAATATAATTAAAAATAACCAGGCACACCCTTCCCATTGATACTTAATACTTGCATACGCGCTGTTAATAGCAAGTGATTTACTTCATAGTGACCTTCCAAGTGGCTGCACCTAATGGACACATTATAGTTAATGTTTGAATTTATCCAAATAATTGAATTTATTTTTATTGTTGTATTATATTTTTAAGTTGGTTACTTATTCAAAATTTTTATATTGTTCTATATCTTAAAATTAAAGTTAACAGCCTAAAACTGCAATAGTATATTACAGTACAAGTGAAGAAACTGACAGTTTCACTCACATGTGTGTTGAATTTGCATACAAGGCATAGTTGAGCGTGTAAAGCCACACAAGTATGGGAATTGGTTTCTTCACGAGTGCTGTATAGCGTTTTGTTTAATCCTTGCCTTAAAGTGTTACCAAAATTTAAATATAGTACAATTGTAATTTGAAATTTAACGTTGACATCTGTTTATGTTTGTATGCAAAGTTTCTATGTTTCACACATTTGCACATCATGTTTACCTCAAAAAATATCACCTATCCTGCAATTTTGTAAATATTATGGGGCGTCACACCAAAAAGTTTAAGAAACCCTGGTATATAAAATAAATTGATTGTCTTGAAAATTGTAATTCATTAAAAAATTTCTAAGTTTTCAAAATGATGTATTCTAAAATTCGTAATGTCATGGTTTGATAAATATAATGCGTTTACATTAATACAGAAACTAATTAATTTTAATCTTGTTTATATTAACATAGAAATGGCTTAACGAGTGCATTCTTTCTGTATCCTGTCCACATATTAATATAATTAGGCCATGAAATGAATAAAATCGAATTTAGAATAGAATGGAATAGAAATTTCAATATAATGCTTTCCGTTTGTTACATTTTTATCTATATAGGGTATGGTTGTTGGTATTTTGGTATATTCCTTTGAGATCATTTTGCAAATTTTTGAAATAAATGTAATCAGTATATTGATATTCGAGTAACAGTTATCGTTATTTAAATATTAAAATTTCATATGTAATTATTAATTTTTAGACATTTACCTTCAAACGTATATCCTGTTAATTTTACAGTAGACTAAAGCTATACAATTGTTAAAAGTCAAAACCTCATTAAAATAATTCCTTGGCGACCACAATGTTTATATTATTTCAATGCAATTTTTTAACACTTGAAGTACATTTCTATTTTATTGCAGTTTGCATTAAGGTATTAATAATACATTCAGTTAAAACGTCGTTTCCCCATACAAATTACTTCATAAAATTCTGACATTTATAAAACTTAATTCCAAAGTTAATTAAAGAGAATAAGGATATCAACCTAGTTATGAAATAAATGAGTGGACATCAAACAAATATAACTGTGGCGTTTAATAGCAGATGCACAAAGTTGAGCTGATATTGCATGATTTGTAGAGATTAAATGAGTGAAATTTTGGTTGAACAATACGGTTTATAAATGGATGGTCGTTGTATATACATAGGATGCACTATCTTATTTCTAATTGTGTAACAATTTTTTTTGATGACTGCAAATCCTATAAAATTATTCAATAAGTACGCTGCATTGTCTATTTAAATAAACAATAAAATCAGGCAATGTATTAAATATTTAGATCGAGGCAGAGTAGCCCAATCACGAGCCGAAAACTAACCAATAGTACTGGTTCAGTTACTATTAGTAAACGTTGGTCGTTTGAATAGAATCTTCAATGTCAGGCGATTTTGATGTTACTTGTGCGCATTGAGCAGATGAGTCAGTCTGGCATGACCATTTGATAAAGAAGCACGATGCAGTTGAACTGGGTCCTCGCCAGCAACCTTCGTCTAGCGATAGGCGTTGCCGCTTAGCCAGGTGCAAGATGCACTTGATATACAGTGTATATCTATGATAATTTTTTTGTAAGATAGCACTCAATCGTTCTATGATAATTTTTTGTAGGATAGCATTCAAAAGCTCTATGAATTTTTTGTAAGATAGCGTTCAAACGTTCTATGGATTTTTAATAATGAATTGTCCAAACTTGTTAATTTTGATTTCACTAAATTTGTAAAACGTGCTTGGAAGATTTTCTAGTTATGGTCTTATAGAATTTCCAATAATAATTTTCTTAAAGTATGCTCTTTGTAATTATCAAGTTTATTATCCGTAACGTAATTGTAATAATGTTTATTCTGGACATTAAGTAAGGATAAGACTGCGAGTTTACAAGTTCAAATACCATATTTAATTTTCCGAATCACCGTTAAATTAACTGTCTTTAAAAGCAAGTTGAAGAATGTTGAAAATGGTGTATTTTGGATAGCCTGTTTTATGGTTTGGTTTTGTTTCGATTTCCAAAGATGAGAAGCACTTCAAGTTCGTGTAAATGGTTCCAGTAAAGTTCCAGTATATTACGCAATAAAATGTGGACAGTACATTGACGTCAATTGTTTGTCAAAGTATCGCGTGTCAGCACATCTGGTCCCAACAATGTAATTGTTTCAATGTAGCTTAGAACAACACTTTACAAGGTAAGCTTTTTTATCACTTTGACATGACGACAGCTATTCGCCTATCTTGACAACGGGGCAGATTGTCGAAAACAACATTGTAACAATCGACGATTCTTGTTTCACTGTGTAATTATGAAAAAATTTTCTGTTTAGAATTTATCACAGTTTGAATTAAGGGTTATGCATGATGTTATTACAAGTGAATATGAATACCTTAATTTAACCCTAACAAAATATTTCATTTAAATTCAATCATACCTTAAGTAATTATGAGAACTAAAATTATTAGACTTTGAAATTTTAATACACACTGGTAAACCAAGGTAACAGATCTGGAACTTTGGGTAATTAATTTGGAAAACCTTGTGAAAATGTTTGATTGCATTATTGATATTTTTAATTCTTAGTAGAGACAGTCATAATTTTCTCATTCAATAATTGTGTTGAAGAAATTAAACTACCTTTGAGATGTATATTTTGTACACACAATTTTATTACTTAGAATGCAATATTTAATTAAAGAACGACCATTTAATTCGTTTGAGTAATTGTTTTATTTTGAACAAGTGAGTTCAAGAATAGGGTAATTAAATCAAGAGGTAATAAAGCATAAATTATACTCTTTACAAAATTAATATTTTTAGTTCTCACTTGACTAAGGAGCACTAATAGCACTTTCAAAGAATTTTAATGCCTAAACTCGTGTTTATAATAGTGTTCAAATAATTGATATTAGTAGTTATTCTTTTTCTTTGTAGTATAAGATAACAAGAGTACACCTCTTGTGTCCTTCTTAGCTATATTAATTATATTTTCTTTACAGCTCCTGCTTAGGCAGTAAAAACGATATTTCTCTCTAAGGACTTCCAAGTCTCCCCTTAGGGCAAACCCGTGTTTAGAAAATTTAAGGACTTGGTGGCGCCCCTCTTTCACCTCTATTTTAGTATTATTAGAGTCAGTAAGTAAACAATGTTTTGTCGAAAAACCCACGACCACTCCTCATAAGCTCAATCCGAGGAATAGACCCCTAGCTTAGTTGGAAGATAGTTGAGATTCCATCATCTTAAGATCTCCTTGTTGGTAATAATTTAAGTTCTGATTTCAACTATTTTGTAGGATAAGGAATCAATTCTAGAATATTCAAACTGCAATAGATCTCCAGAAACCTCAACTCAAAATATGATTCAAAAAAATTGTAGATCAGATACCAAAAGATTGATATGTACATGTTTCTTATATTTAATTTTCCGTTGGCTTATTTCTCGTACTATGGCTAATCACAAGATGAAACAAATTTTCATAGTTATGTTTTATGCTCTGCCCTGCTTTTAACACAACTAAAACAGTGATGAGGTAGTTCATGGACGAAGTACCTTCAAGAACTAGGTCTCTGTAGTGAACTATAGATATTATTTTGTTTTAGGTTTAGGAACAATTTTAATGGTTGTTTATATATTTCGGTTCGAAATAGTATCCTGAGTCAGAATATGTGCATCATTTAGCACGGAGACGTTCTCTTAAGAAGTTATGTAAATTTGAATTTCATTATTGGGAACTTTCCCATTATAAATCTGTTTTTCCATTATACGAATAGTGTTGAGGTAAAAATAATGTTGAGGTAAAAATAGTGTTGAAGTTTCGACTTGACTTAGTAGTCGAAATGTATTACTACTAACAAAATAATCGAACGGACACATGTGCGCAAATAGTGTTGAAGTAAAAATAGTGTTGAGACCAAAATAATATTGAGGTAAAAATAGCATTTCTTTAAACCGACAGTAGGGTCACCGGACCGAATTGTTGGTCCTATCATTTTATTGATTTAGAATTGAAGCAAAAATCGTATTGAGGTTTCAACTTAGGTTAGTAGTCGAAATGTTTTTAACTACTAAAACTTTTGGTAAACTTGCTTGTCGGTCATCTTTCCTTTCGGTCAATTTTCTGTCAGTAAAGTGTTTTCTATAAACTTTCCTATACTCATTACTATTAATTCAGGGCCTAATTGTTTCACATAAAAACAAAAATAAAAATTTATAACAAAAATTTGTTTTCAAATTGCCACACAATACTAATGTGGTGTTCTGGTTATCTGAGGTCACCTTGTTAATGCTTTGTAACAACAGAGATAACATTTATTGACAAGTTAACATATTGATATGAACTTATTATACATTAACATTAAAGACATGACAGACATGAGAAATATTTACCAAAGTTTTTGTGTGTTTAATTAAATTGCTACTGTCTTTCACTAGGACTGAAAGCACTTTATTTGTAAAGTTGTGAGAAAGTTTCTATGTGAAAAATTGATTGTTGCAGTTTCACAACGAAGACCTTTTTTATAATAACCCTGGTACCAATTACACTGAATGCAATGCGGCATCTTGTAGCGGTGGTTTGTTACATTCTAAATTTGGAGATTTACACTTTTAAATTTGTGAGTAAATTCCCGTCATTATTTTAAAATAAACTTGTTAACTTCCGCCATCCCGTACAGTTGCATCGGCGCAAAAGAATGCGCAGGCGCGGCGTGAGTGGGCAAGTGCGCGGTGTGACATGGCATTATTAGCCACGAGATGTCGAACGGTAACGTTTATGTGTGTCGTGTTTTTTTGTCTTTTCTTTTTTTTAGGATGTAGGTTCCTTCTTATCTTGCCTTATCGTTCCTTACCTGGTTGCTCCTATCGTACCACTACGAACGACGAGAGAGGAAGACGAATAAATTTGGATTCAACAATGGCATGACGCAACCCACCCTAAAACAACAACAAGGAGATGCCCTGAGATTAACTGCAAGGCGCGTTTTAAGTGTGTACTTTGCTTTACTTTTGTGTAAAAATAAGAATTGTATCATTGTAAACGTGTTTGGTATTTGATACAATTTGCCACGTAATTATGTCATAATATTAACTATTGTGCAATATTGTGAAACGTGGACCATATCAGTGTTGCCAAACGTAACAGTGGCGCTGAATACGTACGCGGGAAAACGTAACAGGTTGCAATCTGATTTCCATGTTTCAGTACCTTGTGACTGGTGCAAGGAGATGCTGGCATATGCCTGTGTCCTTGGTTGGTAGAAATTGAAATGGGCGCATGACAAAATGTTTCCAATCCTGGCATGCTTGGTGTCGTCATGTGCTCTAAGAGGTGTTCTTGATGCAGTGATTGCTGCGGAGGATGATTGGTCCAAGTTATGACAGGATCCTGTCCATAACGTTGTACTCCACTTAATTTTATCCCAGCTTTGGTTGTCATAAAGAAATAATTTGAAGGGAAACACTTACTGCACGAGGAACTTGGTGATTTCCATCTTGCACTATTCCTAAGTTCCCTCCTAGAAGTTTGATGGCCTTCTTAAAGAGAGAACAATAAGAAGCAATTTGTGCTAGCATTTGGAGTTGCTTTTATGCTGTTTGTTTGTATTGTATGTTCAGGCGGCTCTGTGGCATAGTGGTATGTGTGTGACTACTACACCCAAGGTCCCGGGTTCGAATCCCGATACGGTCCGCTTGAAAAATGTTAGGCGAGCATTTTTCATAAAATTACACCCTCGTTCGGATGAGAGGTAAAATGGAGGTCCCGTGTGTGAGTGTTGTCACGCACGTTAAAGATCCCTACCTTGCTTTGAACAGCAAGGGTTGGCAAAATTCCAAATTTTTCAGGTAAAAAAAACTCGCTTCCTGGCTAATGGAGTACCTTTGGGTGGAGCATTGGAAAAATCACATGTAATGTATTGTATGTTCAGGCGGTTGTATTTTATATTTGAGGGGTGTCGGACAAGTCTATTATTGATTGAGAGGTGTTTTATGCGTGCATGCTATTTATTTACATGCTGCAAGCTTATTGGTCAGTTAGTTAGGAGTATGTTGGTTGCATACTCCTAAATTTAATTAAAATTACATGAGCATATTGCCAGATGTATTTACACAAGATAACATTCTTGTATGTGACTTAAAACGTGGAAAACACATTTTCCTGTGTACTTCTTCCAAAATGTTGCCACCACATAAATTCGTCGATATAATCTGGGAACATTGGCAAGCTTAATATCTGAATTGTACAAGCATTGGTTGTGGGATCTGGTGGTGGTTAACTATTTGATGGATGTATTGTCGACCACAGTTAATTTGGCCTCTATAACCACACAGCTCATCTGTCTATATAGTTGATCGAGGCAGTACATGATCAGAAATTATCGGTAGCAATGTAGCAAATGTGCGGTTTGGCACAAATACAACAAAATCTTGCTTTGTATCATAAATACCTAATATCTTCCCCCTATTATATTTTTTATGGGTGATCATACTTTCGTCGATCCGAACAATGTGGCCTGGATTTCCGACTATCGACAATTCTCTCTACTGTAACAATTTCCCGGAGCAAATGTTTCGAAAATATCTATTCATCTGAAGCACTACATTTTTACTTGTGCCAAGCTGCCAGGTTAACTCCAATCCAAGATCAACAGCACCGTAACCATATCATTCGAAATATTAAGAACAGTGATAAATGGAAGTGTTCAAAAAAATGTGACATGCAAAAAGCTTACACTGGAGTGGCATACTGGGCAGTATAACCGAAGGCATAGACTTGATGTTTTGTCCACTTCCAAAATCATCTGCTGGCGACAAATCCATACAGTGCTGTGCTCCACCCATATGCTTTCAACAATTTTTTCCTTGTTTCATGTTTATTGTCTTCAAACCTAGCATTATTGTGTGGGAAGAATGCCTGCAGTTCCATTCCACTTGTTATGTTCATTTTGATAAGATCGATATTTAAGAAATGCTCATCAAATGGAGAAAATAAACGAAATAAATGTAACGTAACAAACACAAAGGCGCTCAACACAATGGCAATAAAATTTTGTACCCCTCTCAAAAAAATTACAGACACTAGACATTTTTATATGTAATAGGTAGCCGTAAGAAAATGTACTATGTTTGGTACAACAAATTTGACGTATGGAAACAAAAGGAAACACCTATAGTATTTCTAGTCATAGAGTAATGTTCATGTACTCATATTTTGTTGTATGACTATAACATAGTGAACACTTTTTGTGTGTGCTGGGATGGGACTTGACCGTTGTTTATTAAGTTTGTAAATGCATGGATCGGATGAATTAAAGTACAGCTTACTGATAGTGTGTGATGCACCGTGACTGTTCTTCGTTGATTCGATGCGAACGTTAACTTCTTAATTACTTCTTAAAATCTGAATAATCGGCATGCTTTTTTGATTGGATTATAAAAAAATTATCATTTTTGACTTATTGCGTAATTTTTTTTTGACTTTATCGGTTTTCCTGACTGGACAAATACTTCTAAAACCTCCAAAAACTACAGAATTTCAATTCAACTTTGCACATCTGCTGTTAAATATCACAGTTATAATATTCGTTTGATCTTTACTTATTTATTTGTTTCATTTCTAGGTTGATATCCTTATTCCCTCTAATTAACTTTGAAATTAAGTTTTATAAATGTCAGAATATTATGAAGTAATTTGTATCAAGAAACTACATTTTAACTGATTGCATTATTTATACTTTAATGCAAACTGCAATAAAATAGAAACGTACTTCAAGTGTTAAAAAATTACATCAGAATGATCTAAACTCCGTGGTCAGGCCAAGGAATTATTTTAATCAGGCTTTGGCTTTTAACAATTGTATAGCTTTAGTGTACTGTAAAATTAGCAGGATATACAATGTTTGAAGGTAAGTTTATAAAAATAAATAGTTAAATATGAAATTTTAATATTTAAATAACGATAACTGTTACTCGAATATCAATATCCTTAAATTACTATTTATTTCTGCATAATACAAAATCTGATTAAACTTATTTCAAAAATTTGCATAATGATCTCAAAAGAATATACCAAAATATCATTAACCATTCCCTATATAAGTAAAAATGTAACAAATGGAAAAATCATTATATTCAACTTCTATCTATTCTAAATTCATTTTTATTCATTTCATGGTCCAATTATATTAATATGTGGACAGGATATAGGAAGAATGCACTCATTAAGTCATTTCTATGTTAATGTAAGCAAGATTAAAATTTATTTAGTTTTTTGTATTAATGTAAACACATATTTATCAAACCATGACATTACCAATTTTAGAATACATCATTTTGAAGATTTAGAAATCTTTCAGTGAACTACAATTTTCAAGATCATTCGTTTGTTTTATATACAAACGAAATCATATATGAAATTAGTTCTCCATTTTAAAAGCTATGGAATCTCCGATTTTATCTCTGATTCAAAAGAAGGCGTATTGTTTGGAAAAATGTTAGCCCTGCATTCTTCAGTTGCAAAATAAGTTAGTCTCTCCCGAAAACGATTTTTTAAAAAGAATTTTATTAACATGAAAACATTACATTACAGAAAGGGTACAAATTCTGCTCTGATAAATCTAACGCTAGGTCTATTTATACTGGATTCTTGTATGTGTATTTGAATTACGTATATAAAGTTCTAAGCGTGATAATACTATATTCTTAATTTCATTAACAAAAGTTTTTAACACTATTTTATCGATTAACACTTCACAAGGGCTTTTAAGTTCAACTAAATAGCTACCGTGTATAGAAATACAGACTTTCACTTTTCCACACTCTTGTACTACATTACATGTGATTTTCCAATGCTCCACCGAAGGTACTACATTGGCCAGGAAGCGAGTTTTTTTTTACCTGGAAAATTTGGAATTTTGCCGAACCCTTGCTGTTCCAAGCAAGGTAGGGATCTTTAACGTGCGTGACAACACTCACACACGGGACCTCCATTTTACCTCTCATCCGAACGAGGGTGTATTTTTGTGAAAAATGCTCGCCTAACAATTTTTCAAGCGGGAACTCTTGTACTACAACTAAATTATGAGGCAGCACAATGATCCATTTATTCTTCTCTAGTTTTTGAATTTTCTTGGTGCTGAACCTTACAGGTACTCGGTGACAATTGTCTATGTTATCAGCATATCTAATTAGTTGCATTTTATGCAGTGCTGTTGAGGTGATTTCTTATGACTGCACTTCATGACAAATAAACACTTTCTGATTTACTTCATAGCAATTTGTATCAGAAAAAGCATAGATGTGATCGTTTAACAAAATATATTTTGCATTAGGAATGATCATCTTGGAAGAATTTGGAGATGCGGTAGGTAATAAATAACGATGGTAATCATTCATTTCAACAATGATACTTCAAAAATAAGCACAATACTGTTATCGTTACTGTAGCATTTAATATTAATAGTTTTTGAATGGCAACATACTGTGTATGGTCAATTCAAATGGAAATTTCTTGCCTTGTAATTGTTTACTGGCTGTAACTAATTTAGAAAATAATTTGTAAGGTTCTACCATAGCATTATGAAAAATGTTTAATTTTGAAGAAGTATAGTAACTTAGATTCATTCAAATAGGTCATATAAAATTTGAAAATTTGTGGCGAATTGCAAAACTAATCTTTCTAGGGTAACATAATGGAAAGTCTGTATCTCGTCGATACTTAAATTTTTAATTTATTTTGAAATCTTTTCAATTCGAGCTTTCAGAATATATTGATTATGAGTTAAAATTTTAGAATTGGAATTGCTTTCGAAATTCTGAAAGGGAGTTTGAAATAGTTTTATTTGTTGATTAATTAAATTTTTATTTTGTCTTGGTTATCAGTTACAGATGAAATGGCATTATTGTCTCTTTCTTCGTCCTTATAATCTAAATTTCCAATGACAAACTTTATTCCAGAATTTAACTGGGTTGGTTGTAACTCAATTTTATTTTTAAAATTTTGACCGTGTGATACGAATGGTGGAATGATTGGTTGAATTGAAAACATACGAAGATTTTGAAAGTGTCTTTTGAATTTGGTTCTACTGAGTCTTTAAAGTTAGAAAGTTTTTTGTAATGTTAACAATATCATAGACTTCAATAAATGTCCAAAAATCAATTTGTATCTGGGCTGTGCCTAAACAACGTGGAAGAAGTTTGGAGTTGCCAATAAATTATGGAAATGGGCTGTGACTCGTCTTGTAAGTGTGCGGAGAACAAACCTGTAATGGAGTATTTCTTTAGCCCATTGATATGTATCATTTCTTTGCTTAATATAATTGTTTTATTTTTAAGTTTCGCTTTTGATCTCTACTCTATTTCGATTTTAGTAATTTTCTATGGTCCTAAAAACAACATCCTTTTTGTTTCTCTTTTTGAGCTTCTTCTTGAAAACTATTTGTTCCACTTTGAACTCAGGATTACTATTTCCCATTTTTCTTGTCCACTTCTTTCTTTTTATTTTCGACTAATTTTTCGTTTACTCGACTGCATGGATGTTCTTCTAATTTTCCTTAGGACTATTAATGTAATCGAAATAAAAACTGGGGGTTAAAAATATTTCACTAAGGTCTCTCGAACTTGTATGCCCGAATGTTAACTCGAAGGGGGTATATTTTGTTGCATCGTGAATCGAACTTTTATAACCTATTACAGCGTACTTTTTCCCTTTGATTTCTGATTCCAATAAATTGCTGTAAAAGAATACATACAAAATAATGTTTATTGTTTGCATTTCTAAAATTTGGCGGCACACTTCAACAATTTGGCAGTGCACAAAAGTAGTATGGCACAGTGGTTGTGAATCACTGACATAGTCCATTAAATCGGTTCCGTTGGTGTAAAATTTGCATAAAAGTCCTAGGTGTTCAATTAATGTAAAATGTATTCTTTCAACTATAAGGTTGGATTCGTAATGTCCAGGTGTTATAAAATGTATATTAATTTTGTGTAGTGTTAAAATTTCTTTAATTTGGCTTTGCTAAATTCTGTTTTTTTATCTATCTCGATGGTATAAAGTATTCAGAAAGAAGTAAAATATTTGATAAGTGCTTGACTAATATTTATTGCTGTTTTTCTAGTTATAAAAAGAGTTTGAGCTAAATTTGCGAAAGTGTCCACTAAAGTTAAATAATTCCTCCTATCAAAAGTAAATACGTCCATATGTAAAATTTCAAATGGGCTCTTCACCGTTTTGGTTACCATTAATGGGGTGACGTCTGTCTAGCATACTTATTTTCTTGGCACACTGCAATTATTGATAAAGTCCGTTGTACTAATTTTCTTATTCTATTCTCATACGTCTCGTTAATTCCTCGATGTATGGTTTTTTTCTTCTAATTAATATTGTCTGCTTTTCAATGTCTGTAACTGTATTAATCAGTTTGGTACATTCATAGTTATATTCTAATAGTTTAATTCTCTGTCTTGGCAATTTTGAGTTTGCGTCTTTTAAGTTGAAAAGCCATGTCAGTGGTTTGTGGTCAGTATATAAAACTTTGCCAAATAGATAGTGTCCAAAATGTTTACATGCCAAACAGTTGCAAGTTGTTCTTATTTGATCGTTGAATACTTTTTCTAGGTTTCATCGGGGGTCCTAAATGGGTAACCTATTGGTCGGTCAATTGGTACAGTTCCATGTGACAGTATTGCTCCAACGACATAGTTATTCGCATCTGTTGTCAAAATAAAGGATGCTGAAGCACAGGGCTGTTTGTTAAAATTTCTTTACAAGTTTTAAAACAATCGAGAAATCCCTTGTGGTGCTTTACTTTGGCATTTTTCTTGAAACATTTCGTCATAGGCTTCTTGATTTTAACAGTCTTTTATGAAACATCGATAATAACCTAAGTGTTGGCATTCTGGTGAAGAAAGATTTTTTACAGCTGCTATCTTTTCAAAGTTCGATTTTACTCCTGAAGGGGTAATTATGTGTCCTAAATACATTACTGGTTTTTTATAAATTATGTCGTCTAAATCTGCCAAAAACTTCTTCAATTTTTCTAAGTGTTCTTGAAGAGATTAGCTGAATAAGACTCCTCAAGGTATATTATACACAGTTAATCAGTCAGTCTACGTACAACTCTGTCCATTACGCGTTGAAATGTAGAAGGAGCATTAATTAGGCCTATATGCATTCTTTTAAATTGAAAATGTTTGTGTGGAATAGTGAACGCTGTTTTCTGTTCGTCTCGCAAGTCCATTTCAATTTGAAAAAGTCCACTGGCTAAATCTAGTGCTGTGAACTAATTTTCTTGGCCTAGTCTGTCCAAAATTTCATTAATATTTAGCAACGGATGTTTGTTAGGAATAGTTTCGGAATTTAATTTCCTATAGTCTACTATAAGTCTCCATTTTCATTTACCAGATGTGTTAATTTTATTCTCTACTATCCAAATTGTGGAAAACCAAGGCGAAACACTTTTCAATTATGTCTTGCGCTAACATTTTTTAATTTGTGATTTATTTTCATTGCGGTAAATCTCTAGAAGGCGATATGATTTTGTAAAAATCGGGAAATCGTTTTTCAAATTTATTTTGTGTTTAATATCACTTGTAAAACTGAGAGAAATTTTTTCACAGAATTGAGAATAATAGGAATACTCGCACGCGGAGGTTATAATTTGTTTCCGACTCAACATTTGTGTCCAATTGTCGAAGTAAATCGATTCCAATCAAACCTCGAAAATTATTACTAAACTCGAAGAGAAAAAATTTGTAATAGTATTTTACTTTAAAGATTTGAACAAGTGGTATACATGCTACTAGAGGCTCCATGGGGTAGTTGGTATGCGTATGACTACTACGTCCAAGGTCCCGGGTTTGAATCCCGACACGGTCCGCTTGAAAAATGTTAGGCAAGCATTTTTCACAAAAACATATCCTCGTTCGGATGAGAGGTAAAATGGAGGTCTAGTGTATTAGTGTTGTCATACACTTTAAAGATCTCTACCTTGCTTGAAACAGCAAGGATTCGGCAAAATTCAAAATTTTCCAGGTTAAAAAAACTCGCTTCCTGGCCAATGTAGTACTTGCGGATGGAGCAGTGGAAAATCACATAAAGGGTAATACATGCTACTTCATTGTGGAAAGTTATACTATGTGTTGTCTGAATATTGAAATGTTCTGGATAAATGGAGTTCGTATAAGGATCAATTAAACTACGACTAAAAACCTAGCAATAATTTTAGGAATAACAATAAATGGTGAATCTTGCTTGAATGTGTTTACGTGTATTACCTCTCGTTGTTCCAAAACATGGCCTGTAGAAAATTTTGCTGATTAGAATTTATACCATTAGCATGATAATGTATATTCTGGCACACGTTATCTGACAACTGGATATTATTTCTACTGGTGTTGTGTACAGGCTGCCTGGAACGTGTCGTATGTCTTCGGGGAATGAACGGGTTCATTGTCATCACTATAAGCATTATAGTTTGCAGTATTATACTCATTTCCACTCTCTATAAAATAAGAGCTATTCCAGTTGGAACCATTTACGTTTTGATTATATAACCTTTATGATTAAACTGAGTTTTAATAGTTGTATTTCCAAAAGACATGCCCATCGGCTCTTCATTATTAAATTTGGGCATGTAATTTGTGCAACCTTGAGTAAATTTTTTAGATAAGCTTCCAAAGTGTTGTTTGTTGTTAAATTGCGTATTCTGCATACCAAAGCTGTTAAAATCAGAATTTGAATAAAATTTTCCTTAGGCCCGGTTTTTCAATCGCGGTTTATCCAAAGTTTAACTTAAACCTAGTTTACTTGATTTTTCAATATCGGTTTAAGTCGTTTAAGCCCGGTTTAGTTTAAGCCCTCATTATCCTCCGTTTAATGAAAGCTTAACAAATATACATAACCTAAAACAGTATAAAATTCAAAATTAATCAGGAATTTTTCATCAGTATTTAGAAATTGGTCATTAAAATCAGGGCAAGTATATTTAAATAATAGTTAGGAGAAACTAGAATAAAAATAATTATATTTATGTATTAAATTATTTATCTTTTTCTATTTATTATGAATATATTATGTATTGTTTACATAAATAATGTATGATAGACCAATATACATTTGCATTAATCTTATTAATTAATATATTTATAGGTGGAAGCTATGGGTGATGTAGGAAACATCACGGATGATAAAGAATTTTTGGAATTATTTAATTTCTTGACTAAATTTATCAAAAGCATTTCTTCCTCAGTAGTAAAATTAATTGATCTTTTACGCTTTTCTTCCATTGTATATTAAAAGTACTAACCACAGACCGTACTAACGTAAGGATGTAAATACAAAATTTTAGAGGTTAGACTCCTATACTAACAAACAGCTGTCTAAAGTGTGTACAAGCGCATTTACAAAATAGTCGCGACAATAAGGTTTAGGAAAGGCTTTATTAAGCTTAACATTGAACAACGCCAACAAATTTAAGCTGAGCTTTATTGTTAAACCGTACTTAACTAAACTTGACTTTAAGCTCCAATTGAACAACCAGGCCTTAATAGTTTACAGGCATGTGAACTCTGAGTTTGTGTTTTGGAAAAGGGGGAAAAGGGTGTTTTAAGATGTGCTTGGGTACCTGTGATTAAAATTTTTTTAATTCTGCCTGAGTGGAATGTTAGAATGACTTGCATACCTACCAAGCGCTATTCTTGGAATGGGTCTGAAACTTGAATTTAAATTATTTTTCTCTGTGTTGAATATAAGAAATTTTCTAAACTGCTAGGATTGTGTATCCTAACATTTGTTTGAATGGGTAACGATAAGCCGCAAATATGTTTTAAGCACAAATTATATGGCGTCTCATTTATGTGTGGTCTTAGAGCAATTAGATATCGAATAAGACAGTCTATATCGCGCTGGTCCTCAAAAGACAATTTTAGTGTATTTTTGATTTCATCCCAGCCTTTTAACGGATTAATTAAGTTAATGATGTAAATAAAACTATTTTTTGAGCTGTCCAAAATATTTGAGTTGAATTATTATGTAAAATTTTTAAATTATTCATGTTATGTGATCTTGCTTTTAAACTTTTGGTACTTATTTTAAAATTTCCTAACAAGATTGTCAAATTGCTTATATCACTATCACTCATCAGCTGAAAATCAATTATAAAATATTAGAAAGGAAAATTCAATTTTAGCTTACATTAACATGATTCTTAGAGTCTGCATAATTTCTGTTCTTAATCTAAGTACCCTGATTAGAGAATGATGTTCCTTCCAAAGTTGGGTTGATGTCTGGATTGGATGATCTTGTTCCTTCCCCAAACTGCTAACAAAATCTTTGTTTATCGTATTCGAAAGCACTCAGTTATTGATTTGCTTTTAGTTTCGAAAGAAACGACACTAACGATATTCATTCGTTATAAGCACTATCACTTTCGAGGTTCTCTATTTCGGTTGATCATTAAAACGAAAAATTTTCGGTGATTAGAAAATTCCCAAAATGCTTCCAACTACACCTAATAAGGTAGTCACTCCTGAAAACGATTTTTTAAAAAGAATTTTACTAACATGAGAACATTACATTACAGAAGTCGCATGTATTCTGCTCTAATAAATCTAACGCTAGCTCTAGTTGTACTGTTTTTTTATGTTTATTTGAAGTACGTAACTTGCACCATACCTAATATTTCTATTGTTGTGTATATATCTGATTAATGAGATGAGAAACCATCTGCAAAATGGATCCACAGTTTGTACACACCGATTCAGAAATTGGTCAAGAACAATTGATCGTATTTAGAGCGATAAGTTTTGTTTAAATTATTACCAAAGATAACATTTTGATATGAGTACATTACCAGAATCATACTATTCAACAGGAATCGATAGAGAGAGGTTTATAAGAAATCCACCACAAAAAACGTTAAAACAATTTTCTAAAAGCTAATTATAACCCTTATCTCAGATGAGAGTTGTGCATGCTGAATATATGCCAAGGTGTGTGGTCCTTTATAAAGGAGTAGACGTATGTAAATACAATCCAATATTTAAAGATAGTGCTGGAAGATATAATGCCCCTATTCTTATTTCCAAAAATTGTTTTTGCCTAACAATGGTTGGGTTATCAAGGTCAATAGTAAATGATAAGTGAGTGTGGGTTTGCAGAGCTAAGCCATTAGTGGCTTCTTTCAAATAACTATCTTTTGTCAGTGACTAACCAACTTTTAGAGGATTCAACAACATGCATGTACAAAATATAAGCTAGGTGATTTTGTATTTCTTATAAAGTGTATTTGACTACCTTCGTTGGTATTTTTGTACTGATGAATCTCGATAAGGACATAATGCATCGACAGGGTGTCCTTGTGGCATTTCCTTTTATTTATCTATTTATTTATTATTGTACATGTGTTACAAAAGTGAACTACATTTAGTCATAGTGTATTTAGGAACCCAAGGCAGGTAAATCCTTCACATTGTCTAAATATTCTTCAATCGAATAAAAAGCATTGCTCAATAAGAAACTTTTATTATTTTTTTTTACTGCGACAATCATCTCTATAAGCTACATTTGCTATTGTTTTAATAGCATGATGTTGTAACCGGAAAATGTGGTCTGTAGAAGAGCATTGACCCCCATACTTCAACAATATAATACAAAGACAATGAAACATTGCAACATACCAGAAATAATCAAATCTAGGGAAACGGAAATTTTCAAAAAGTTAATAAAATAAATGATGACCAAGATTACCACTAAGGTTATCATAATGCTTCCCAACTCAATGTAACACCAAGAAATTGCAATGAAAATTCCTTGTCGGGTAATCATGTTTTTAAGGAAAAAAACATTTGCTTGGTTTTAGGCTTATTTAAAGAATTTATTTTGTTGGCGCCAATTTTGTGCTGCATTTACGGATTCAATACTATGGTGCTTAAGTGCCATGACAAAACAACATGTTATTATCTGCACATAAAATAAGTTCCGTATTAGCAATGCAGGAAGGTAGTTCATTATTAAAACACAAAAACAAAAGTGGTCCTGGAACTGAACCTAGAGGCACTCCAAAGGTCACATTTACAGTATATGATAACACACCATTGTGATAAACACACCGAGTTCTTTCAGTTAAATATGATTTGATTAAATTTGTACTTGTTTGGCTAAAATTCAACAAATGTATTTTCTAATCAAAATTGAATGACTAATGCAATCAAAAGCTTTACTTAGATAACAGAAATATGCCAGTAAATATTCATAATTTTCTAAAGCTTCAGTGATCTTAAGTATTAAACTAATAATAGCATCGTTTGTAGACAAATTTTTGCAATATCCAAATTCTTGAGGGCATAATGATTCATTATCTTTGAGGTATGCTAACATTTTGAAAATACAGGCAGCAACGATACTGGACGATAGTTTTGAATATCATTATATGAATCTTTTTTGTATATTGGAATCACCTTAGCATGCTTTAGAGCTTTGGAAAAATTACATTTCTAATACAAGTAATTGGTTAATGTCATTAGTGGAATAATTTTAATATTAGCTACTATTTTAATCGTAGATTTTTCATTTCATTGATGTAATAGTAACCAGTAAATAATCATAAGATAATTCCTTGAAGGCAAAGTAATTTGTTTTGTGGTCTTAAATTGTCAGAAAGATTTATCTTAAATCAAACAACATGTTCTCTTTATCATTAGCAATTTTATCTAAAATGTTGTGGACCAAATTAATGAAGAAGTTATTAAATTCAGTTGCAGTAAAATTTGCAGAGTAACAATCGTTTCTTATACTTCCCGTTTTCTGATTAATAATTTTCCATTTAGCTCTATTATTATTATCTGCCTTACGTACAAAATTATCATATGCTTTAATTTTTGCATTATTTAATGCGGATCTGTATTCATATTTTAGTTTTATATATATATATATATATATATATATATATATATATATATATAATTTAATTTATTTGCTAGGCTTTGATTTATACCATTCATGCAATAATAAATAATTATCCTGAATTAATTTTAGATTTTTATTAAACCATCCGACTATTTTGTTGTTGACTAGGTGTAACTTTAGATGATCTTATAAGAAAATTCAGTGCATTACCCTTAAAATTTCATAACTGTTTCTAAATTTTTTTCATCAACACAATGTCTATTCTTGTATAATTCCAGTGTGTGCATATGTCATGTGTATTAGTGAGTGTATGTATGTGTGTTAGTGAGTGAGTGTAATGTTTCTATCGACTTTATTTACGAAAATTATGTTACAAACTACGTATAATGTGTCATTCAGGAAACTTGGATCTGCACGTAGGAACCTATAACAAAAGTTATGTAATTTTTAACTATAAATATGCACGAAAGCAGAAAAAGACAAGGTGGGCATACTTGATTTTAACAAAAATCTAGTGGTTAACAGACATCTATAATGTGTTACTTGTAAAATCAGCGTTACGTTATAAATTTTGATTTGCCTTGAAGGGACTGTGGTCCATAACAATTTAAGGGTGCTTTGGCAAACTACAGTGGTGTGGGAGTGGGTTCCTATGGAAGAAATAATAAAGGTAATGAAAAATTAAAATTAAATGTGGCAGGAGTACAAACTGCGTTACTAAATTCACTTACTCTGAAAGACTTGTATCTTGTCATAGTTGAGGGGCGCCAACTCGTCTGTCTCAGCAATTTCTTCAATGTTATTCTCCTACATGGAAGATGGTTAATCTACACCTCTCCTTTGCTTTCGGTTTCCTAAATGTATCAACACTATACTTTACCTTTCTCTAAAATATCTTTAAAACGCTCATTACATTGTGTCAAATTAAATAAAATTAAAAAATTAAATGCCTCTTGCAAATACAACCCTGTCACTGGAGCAGCTGTATATATTTTTATAATAACTAAATTACTATGTAATTCATAAATAAATGCAAATAAGTTCAACTTACACTTACATTTTATTAACATAAATGCTATATAAATTCAAATATATTTAAAAAAACAAAGTTTCTTAACCTTACTCTGGCCAGATATTAGTAAAGAAATCCTAAAAAAAATTAAATGAATAAAATATTATTAAATAATATTATCACTCCATGTTTTCAGTTTCCTATGTTAAATTACATGACATTATAAATCCCAATTTATGAAAAATCTACTTAATAATAACATAGAAAACGGTTTAATACCTACTTTTCATTAATCATTTTAATATCCATTAAAAAATGCTAAATTTTCACTCTTTTACCAACAATAATTTCACTTATACAATAACATTTAAAATCAATATTCACTAATTCTGTTGCTAAGTTAGTTCAACAAAATAATTACTTTCACTTTGATTAACTTCCTATTACATAAATACGATCATTTCTATTTTCAATTCACACGTTCACAATTCATTAATCTAAACATAAAAGCTGCTCATTTTGCTCACTGTTTAATTTCAGGATGCCAATTTTTTCTTGTAACAATCAGTTAGTTTATCGAACAACAGCAGCACACTTAACACAACATTCCATCAAATCTAAGTTATTGGAGGGGTGAGCGCTCCAGGTTTCCTACCCCGTTTGCCATGATTATCACGACATTATATCCAGGCTCCCCGCATGTGTAAATCTACCCTGCACTTGCAAATGTATTTTAACTTCATGTCGCTTGCTGCGTATTTTTCTTGCGGGAAATCCACCATCACATCTTGGAACTCTATACTTTCAAATCTTTTAACTTCTCATCATACTAACCGTCCGCCACCGCCTTATTACTTCTTGGTATAACACCATTTTCGACCTTTGTGATTACCTGTTTGGGAATAATTAATTTAATATTTTCCGTCAGGTCTAACTACTACTACTTCTCACACTACAAAAAATCCTATTAGTTGCGGTCAGCATGCAGTAATACAATGTATCAAGTTTAATCTATGCTCATGTACAATGTTATTGTCAAGTTACTTTGTGTGTGGTTTGTATTAGTGTTTTAATATGGTATTATTTTCTTGTCCTCGGTGGTCGGGACGGGCGATATCTGTCGTCTAATATTAAGATGTTTTATTTGCGATTTTAATTTAAGTCATCATCCTGGACTACTATGCTTGTAATGTATTTAAAAGAATGTTATACCTTTTGAAGTAGTTTGTTAGCTGAATGACCATTAGGGGTCGGTCGGTTATACAATTGCAGAGTTAAGCTTTGGCTCTACTAAACTTAGGTTCAACTTGAGCTTGAGCTTAGATAGCTACTGCTGTACAAAGGTGGTTCAATCTGTGCTCAGCTGAACTTTATCAAACACGGATTTATGTAAGATTGGCAATAGACACGCTTGCGCAAATACTATTACAAATTGTCGAAACCTACATTTCTGTTTCTTTTTATATTATTAAGCTATCTCAATTTCTTTAAACAGCCAGTAGATATTTGATGAGTATTTTGAAAAATTAACATCCACTGAATTGTAATTTTTCATAGATTTTTACCTGTAATTATTGTGGTGTACTTGATTTTATCTTCAAAAAGTGAATATTAGTTTATGCTTTCTAGGTTATTAATATTCTTTACCTAGCGATAGAGGCTGCCAGTAAAAAAAGATCTGTAAATTTTAGTTTGCAAGAAGAATCTTTAATAGTTTCTTTAGTATAAAAGGATAAATCTAGTTACATTCGTTTTCTTATTTTTTGTAAATATTTCTCTCTATTTGTACATTTCAGTACTATTCTTCAATAAATCGATATTGCATTTCCACTATTCTGAATTGGTTGTTTTCATTTTCTACTTCAAAATAATTCAGTATCCTTTTAAATAAAAACATTTCACGGTAACGGTTCCTCTATCTTCTAATAGTATTCTTGAAATAAAGTTGTAGTTATCCAAATAATCAACACAACTAAAATACCAAAATATTTGAGGTTGTACTGTCGTCAAACCCTTTTGGCAGCTTATGCTGCCAAAATCGAGAGTTTATATTTATTCTGAGTTGAGCTTGGAACAGGGAGAGCCGTAATTGCACATCGTTTTTTGTAGAGCCTCGATTCGACTGTAGCTTACTTTTAAACTCTGGCTGAATTGTGATTGTACAACCGGCCCATAAAGAAACAACATTTGAAATATCATGCTTAATTAAGTTTAGCTATTCATGAAATATTGTCCATCTGAGTTATAGTTAGCGTAATGCAGCGAGTGCGTTACAAATGGTGGTTCACAGAACATTATCACAGCAATTTTATCGAATGATTCAATTATTCACCAACAAATTGAGTGGATATTATAGTTGAATAACTGCCTGCTTTTATATTAGGGTAGTAAAATTCATCTAAACACTTAGCCAACAACAATATTATGTAACTTAGTTGCAATTTACAATCAACTAGTTGATATATTAATTTTAGGTTTTACTTTAAGGAATTGCATGGATATTATTATCAAACAGTAGCTGTCATACATAAATGCAAGCATGCTTATCCGTGCATTTATATTTCCAATGCTCCACCCGAAGGTACTACATTGGCCAGGAGGTGAGTTTTTTGTTGCCTGAAAATTTAGAATTTTGCCGAACCCTTGCCGTTCCAGGCAAGGTAGGGATTTTTAACGTGCATGACAACACTCACATACGGGACCTCCATTTAACCTCTCATCCGAACGAGGGCGTAATTTTTGTGAAAAATGCTCACCTGTCATTTTTCAAGCAGTCGGCCGTGTTGGGATTTGAACCCAGGACCTTGGGATCCGTAGTCTTACGCTTACTACATTGATCCACGGCGACGCTCAACATGCTTATCCACTAAAAATATATTTTAGATTCTGCTACACATATAGTGTATTCAAAATACTGCACTGTACAGCTAAATAAATTATCATTGGGTCGATATATCACATGAGTTTGGTCGTTGTGCTGCTTACATTCCAGGCATGATGATGTTCTCATTATAGATTTCTAGGTGTCGTTTTAGGTAACGAAAGTTTATGCACGATGTCTTGATCGGTTTACAGATTAAAATCAACCATGTTTTTAGATGCATGGAAATTAAGAATTGCGATATTTGAAAATATGTAGTGCATCCTACATGTTATTTGAATATAAATTAATGCCCATAAAAGAGAGCAAAACGTTCAGTATTTTTATAATATTACATTTCAGTAATAACGTTAGGTTTCTGCATCAGCAAATCTTAAAGTTAAAATGATTGAAATTTAAAAATGTTCGTTGAGTTAGTAAATGTTTTAACGAAAATAGTAATTAGCAGTCTTTTGTTTATAGATATATTAGAGTTCTTTCATATTGAGTAAAAATTCAATTACTGGAATAAGAAAATGAAAATGTGTTTTGTTAAAGCAGTACAGCCATGTGAAGTGTCCATTTTGTAGCAATGGTTTGGTGAATAGCTTTTCATTATAGAAATTGTCAATGAGATTTTGAAAGTCTTTTTGTAGCCGAGATATGTAATATAATTAGTGGTTATTTTTTTGTCTTTTTAATAGTTGGTGAATAATTTTCTATTTTGCAAGAACAATTCCTTTTAGTAGAGAATTCAGGGAAGTGCCATCATAATTATAAAATCTAGATATACTAAAATTTATTGTTTTAATGGTTATTTAGGTAATAACATTTCTTTATTTTGCATCATAGAAACCAATAGGCACGTCCATTAAGTATAATGTATAAAATGAGAAATTGTCAGATGCAGTTGTCAAAGATACAAATTCAATATTTTGAATTTATTGTTAGAAGAAAATTTCATTCTAATTCATGTTAAACAAACGTTGTGATTAGACTAATATGATTAGACTAATATT
This sequence comes from Platerodrilus igneus, assembly GCA_036346225.1. Taxonomy (NCBI): domain Eukaryota; kingdom Metazoa; phylum Arthropoda; class Insecta; order Coleoptera; family Lycidae; genus Platerodrilus; species Platerodrilus igneus. The sequence continues at coordinate 9,887,233 of JARFIW010000453.1, forward strand.
TTTATTTTCAATTAATTGCTATGTACAGGCAAATGAAAGATCTTTAGAATTCCAGTAAAAGTCGAGGATAAAGTAAGTACATGTTTTTATTGTATGGATATTGAATATATGTTAAAAATTAATTAATTATAAAAACTTGAGACTCATGATGAATTGGAAAGCACTAAAATTATACACTTTCTGTAATTTGTAAAAATAATCTAAACGACAAATAGAGTATTATTTAATTCCATATATTGAACTTTAACCAAAAAGCAATCTTTTTAATGCTGATTCTTGAGAGATTTTTGAATGCTATGATAGTGATAAATTTGTTGGGCACAAATTGTGCCCCCTAATCATCATCTAAATTTGACACAGTGGTGCCTAGGTTGCTGTACAGTTTTTTGTTTTGTATAGAATATTTTTGAATATAGACCCACCCCTGCATTCTCATTGCCTATTGCAGCAATAAACCCCGAGTCTAACTGAAAAAAATCCTTTCTCTTGGCCTTCAGTTGTGCGAAAAACACAGACATGTTCTACCTTTTACTCCAAAAGGAAGAATACAGTTCACACTTACATGTTCTAATATATTTGAGGCATTTTGTAGAGTGGAATTTGAATTTTTTCGTCACAGTTTTGGTATGTAGTGACAATTTTTTAGCGCATAAATCAAAAATTAACCACTGCTCATTTATAATATTCAGAATTTTAATTATTTTTATTTGAAATTTCCTAAATACTTTGTGTACATTGAAATGATGTAATTTTTCTAAAGTAGTAATAATTAGTAAGCTATCATGATTCGCTAACTCTAATCACTAGATACATCATTACTGTAACCTACTTCACCAATATTCATATGTAATTGTCCACATTGTATGTCTAAAACATGTCATCCTAATAAATCATTCTGATTGATATTTTAATTGCATGTGCAGTTTTTCTGTGGTGCTGCTGATGTTCACTTTCTAATTTTTTATAAATACAAAATATTAAAACACGTTTGATGGTTTACAACTGGTCGAGAACTAATTATTTTAGTGAAATAAGAAACAAAAATGCAACTTTTAACCACTTTTACAACTGTTCTTAAAAGTTATATAAAAGTAATTATACATAATTAATTCATGGTCAACCAATTTCATTTTCATTCTTCCCTCTATGAAATTATAACTCTATTTTTATAAGGTAATTGAAAGTGAAAGTAAAACATGCTAGGTGATCGGTTGCTAGGTATGAAAAAGTTTCATGTCCTGGACAACAAAAAAATAATTTTATTTTTATTTTAATTTAATTAGTCAAATTTCGATATCCTGGTATTTATTTATAGAAATAGTCAATATCTATATGGTGTATTCTGGCCATAACACAGTAGGAATATCGTTGCTTTTTCTAAGAAAAATGTCAAAATCTCATCTTCACTTTATTACTGGCCATTCCAGTTACAAATAAATGTACTTTAGTACCAGGCATGATTTTACAGAGAGCATTGCATTGGACAGATTTTTAATACAAGAATAGCAATAGTGTGGCTGAAGTCCTACTTAAGAGGAGGTAAACAACAGGTTATAGACTTCAATAATTCGCATCTGTAATACCTAGCAAAACTTATTGCAGGACTTCCACAAGGAAGCGTGCTTGGTCCGCTTCTTCTTAGTTTATATATTCAAGATGCCTCAGCATGCCTTCAATTTTGTTGTTATCACTACTATGCTGCTGATATACAGCTCTACTATCATTTTCATTTAACTGATATTATTAAAGCTTTTAGCATGGTTAACGAAGACCTGTACAGAACACTAAACTGGAATAATAGCAACCATCTCACACTAAACACATCTAAATGTTCAGCTATTCTCTTAGGCATACAAAAACTTTTAGCTAGAATCAACTTGACTGACAAGCCTCTGCTAATTTTGAGCACTCGCATAACACTCTATACAGTTAAAAATGTGGGTGTTAAAGTTGATTCATGCTTATCGTTACGACATGGTTCTAGTAGAGTCATTGCTAATTGTATTTTGTAAAATTGAAAGTTTTATCCGGTCGACTGCCTCATGCTGTCCTGTTGCTACTAAATAATTCTCAAAAGCATTTTTCCTAAATTTCCACTCACTGGCGGCATGTTGTCCTTGGAGGTCAAAGTCTAGCGGTAATTTCACAGGACCTTTAGCTGCAGCCATCTTAAACTTGATAGTGGACTCTTCCAACCACGCCTAAAAATTATACCTGCTTTCCTGAATTGTTATATACTGGTCCATGTTTTAATATCATTGTCCATATGCTTAATTAAAGTAAAGAACACATTTTAACTTACTTTATTATAGAAAGATAACAGACGATTTTTTTTAGCGAACGACATACGACATACAAGAAGCAAGTGACTAATATAGTGTCTCAAACACAGCTTATGGTTAAACTTAAATGAATTATTGTCAAACAGGCTATGCACTTACTTCACACCTTTTAACACTTAAAATGATCAACTAAAAGTAGAACTTGTTCGATACTTAATTTTTCCCATTTTGACTACTGTGACGTACTGTATACTAATTTATCAAATTTATATTTGCAGTTACAGCGCAACCAAAATGGCTGTATCAGCTTTATTTGTGGCTTAAAATATTGCGATAAAGTAACTCCAAGCTACACAAGTTTATCTTGACTTAAAGTGGACAAGTGATGTAAACTTTATTTAGCTTGTAACTTTATCGTTGTCACGCCTCGGGCGATATTGCAACTTTCTAAAAATGATGATTATTTTTCTTACAAAAGTCGTGCAGAAGATGTAGTTTTATCCGTATTAACACAACTGACTTTTGAAGACTTCCGCACTAGCTCTGAACTCTATCTTCAGCGGTTTAGAGAAACTATCAGGGGGGGTCGCTAAATAAATACGGATGAATAGGGTGCCACTGTACTTAGATAGTGTGTAATAAAACAAGAAATATCACTAAGAAAAATACAGGAACCTCAACTAGTATATTCTGTTATAAGAATACAAGATTTTGTATTTTTAGATGGTACTATGTTTATCCTGAAATAAAATAAAATACATAAAATAATATTAGAGACAGCAATTTGTGCCTCAAAATAAAATCAGACAGGTTTTGTACATCTATGATTTCTTTCTTTTGTGTAATAGTGCATGGACACTCTACTTATTGAATTTATGCACATCTGTTTATATATAATTCATAGAATCCAGTGATAAGTATGGACAAAATAAATGCTATTACTTTAGTGCTTCTATGACTGTAATTAACCTTGTTTAAATTTATAAAGAAATTAAGGCTGTTAAGTATCAACACATATATTAACTGTAAATTATTTCTGATTTATTCTGACATGTAATTATTATAAGTTTTCTGAGTATTCAATTAATTTTATATATTTATATTGTTAATCTTGGACAATTTAAATAAAAAAGCCTCTAAAGCAAATAGACACTATAAATATCATTAACATAATTATGAGATTTTTATGTCATCTTTTCAGTACTGACTAAATGACTCACATACATACAAAATAAGTTTGTAATAAGATCTTTCAAATTAGTAAACTTAAACTTCGTTACATAGTTATCGTGTATAAGCAAGTACATGACTACATTATTCATAATGCAAATTCATAAAGTTTTGTTAGATAGACAATTTTATAAAGCATAATTTTGATATGAAGCAACGTTTGAAAATTTAAATTCATAATTAAATATTATCACAAAGATGTTAATTTCCATGGGTTTAAACTACCAAGATTAGGTTTATACATGACGTTAAACGTCGAACAGATGATTGCTTCAACAAATGGAAATCACCTACCACCTTGACCTCAGGGCATGGCGGCTTGCACCAATTAACAAACAAGTTCAACCCACATGTGGACTTCCAACATTGAACAAACACATGAAAAAGCGGTTGTCTACATCGCTATAACAACGCCTCGTAAACTAGAACCACATTGTAAGTTTCCAATGCATAATCGTTTTATGCGCAATTAAATTAACTTCTTCTTACAACTATTAATCAGCTCTAAAGCGTTGCTTCCGAATTAAAACAAAATTTCTATGTTGAAACATGAGGAACGTATATATCTTATATGCAGTAAAATTTTAACAGTCTCGCACGACCATTATTGCTTCAGTTATTAAGTGTTGTTTCTTCCGTACTTTAGAGTGTTGCGCTAAGGAAAACCAAATAAAAATTAGTTTAAATTATTTAGATATAGAAATTACAAACAATGATGAGTTTCTAATTTCTAAGTATTCAAATCGATGGATTGATTGAAACTAAATTGCAACTCGCAAGTCAGCCTTGAATATGAATTTAACCATATTGACGTTTGAATGATCAAAAGCAGACTGATTCCACTCGTCGACAACAACCTTAGCAAGCAGGTGCGCGAAAGCACTCTATTCGATATCACCTTGAAGATACTTTGTGGAAATTTTAGAATACAAACTGGACATTTATAACTATGCGCATTATTTACTATATAATTAAAATAAAGAAAGACAATAATTGGGGCATTTCGAAGCTATGATACTTTGTTTTAATTTTGTATTAATTGTAGAAGTACGATTTATATTCAATTATAAAAGTAAATTTAAAATTTTTTATAACACAACACATAATGTTTATGCATTAATTTAGAAGAGGGAAAACGAACTGTTACAAGCTGTCTTAATTTACTAGCTTCCAAAAATTAAATCCCCAATTTATCTGAAGCAAGACCTTCCTTCTTTCTAATCGACAACGTAATACTAGGCGTAATGAACTGTTAGCTCTTCCTATACATCACACTCAAATATTTCACTCTTCATTTCTTGTTAGCAGGTTACTTCTTTGGAATTCTATCGTGCAAGATATTAAGAAAAGGTTTACTGTTTCAAAATTTTCCAAGCATTTTCAAGACTATTTGGTATGGAGTCAGGTTCAGGAGTTTATGAATATGTTACAGCAAAAACAAGCAATTGACGCAGTGTCACTCCCCGACCCACTCGAATTGTATGTGTATGTACGAATAAATGAATGTGTGTTTATGCGTGTGACAGTGTGTGAGTGTGTGTGCACATGCACGTGTGTGTATGCGTATGCATATTATATATGTATATTATTATTTGTGTATAACAAATGTATTTCAAAAGGTGTTCATGTTAGAGGTAAGAAAGGACCTTATGGTCATAATCTCACATATAAATAAAGGCGATTCAATATTGAATAATAATTAATCGTCTGAAATATTAATATTGAAGGATTGGCCAACAAATTAAAAAGTTAGCCAAGAGCGAGTCGAGCTCGTACTATTAGGGTTCCATACCAATACTACAGTGAGCAATCAATAAACTAAATTAAGCTGTTTTTATTTTTATGTATATTTAAATCTTATCCAAATTTGATTGTGATAACTTAAAAATGAATATATCGTCCCACATTGTACTGATACATTAGTATATACGTTGTCTATTACTGTGTTTAAAATTTTTTTTCCTAACAACTATTATACTGTCAAAAAAACCTGAAGTTTTTTTATAATCTATGACTCAATAGCTACTATCCCTATTAAAATCAAAATTTTAGCTTTGCAAATGTAGGAGAACAGGGGTGGGGGCGGTCATTTTTGGCACATTTTGAGCTATATAATGAAGACTACTGGACTGAAAATTATAAAAAAAAATTTTTATAAGCCTTTTAGAATCCTCTTTCAAATGATACCTCACACGATATATTTATTAAAACTTTTTTCTTTTGACCGAATTAACCCCCGCCATTTTAATCTAAAAACATTTCTTTTCTATTTTCTGACTGTCGATATATGTGCGTGCGCGCCATAAAGACCTAGCATTGTGCCAAATTTCAAATTCCTATGTTACATAGTTTTCGAGAAAAACCTGTGACAGACGGATGGACGGACTCGAGAGTGATTTTATAAAGGTTCTGTTATACCTTATAAGGTACAGAACCCTAAAAAGGAACAGATTTAAATAATTATGTTTAAATAATCTTTAGTTATTTTTGAGTTTCGCGGCCTTATGGGCATTATTTTCGGTTATCTTTGTTACTCCCACTCGCCATTTAGAAGACTGATAAGAAGTTAGTTGCTCGTCAACCTCGTTTTGGTTAACATGGCGATCGCAAGCACTGGTAAGTTTTAATTTTCGTACTTACAATGCTTTGTCATGTTAAATTAACACATTCATCGTCGATACAGTTCACTAGCTCGTAAAATATGCCAACAAATTACATAACTTCATAATTTATTCACAAAATTATAATGTGTCAAGTTCTCAACTGCCAAATACATAAGCCACACTCTCCGCGCATAATGAAGAGATCTGAAGGCTATCGGGGTTGCCAGAGGTTCACTTTGGTGAGTGTATACAAAACACCTACAATATAGATATTTACAGTAGGTAGAGCTGGTTACAGCCTTCTTGTATTTAGATGAAGCTCCTCTAAACGTAATCTCAGGGTCTGCATTGAGGTTGGCAGTGTATTTCTGAAAGCTTGCAGTGAAGTTGTTGCTGATACCTATACTATTTTAGAGCAAACGATATTAAGATAGAGATATGGGAGAGGTAGCGAATTCACAGGTACTTCATTGCATATTTCATGCATTAACTGTCACACGTCTGTTCATGAAGGTAGCCCAAGATAAACTTCATTAATCCCGCCCTTTCCTACGAACTCGCCAAAATCCCTCCCGCCGTTGAACATTATCATTGGTTAAGGCAATGATCCACATTACTTTGAGCGTGAGAAAGCATGTATTTGACAAAATATATGTAATAAATTGTAGGCTCTTCCCCTACAGTACGGGGATCTTAAACCACACATTTATAATGCATCGTAACTCACTTCGTACTGCTGCTTATATTGATGATGAGGGTGTAAAGAAATATTCCCTCGTGAATATCAGATAGCCAATTGGACCTCCATAAAGCAGAAACGACTACCTTACCTGATATCACAAGGTCGAGAATTTCTTATTAATGAAGGAAGCCCAAGGTAAAGTTGGATGGAAAAGGCTTGAGGAAAAGAAAAACTCTTTAGAGATAAACGGCTAGTAGAGTGCTAGCTCTGGTAGATCATGAGCTTGGGTCATGGGTTGTCTGTTGACCAAAAATATAGATAAAGAGCGCCACCGTATTTTTCAATACAACAACAATATACGAAGATACATGTACTTTGTATTAGGGGAATGTGGAAACCTGAAATCTACACCGCTTATATAGCCACAAAACCTATATATCAACCTTGCAAAGCACTTACCAAAATATCAATTGCCAGATGTATTACAGATGTCTCGACTTAACCTGTGAACAAACAAATGCACAACATGGACACCGTTTGTGTCCTTAAAAATATTCACCAAAAAATAATATAATTGAATTTAAGTTCCAAAAATATATACACCCAGGGTATTTGTTATCATTAGACACAGTTAATCTTTTGCTTATTAAGAACCTATAAATTTCACTTGAATTTTTAATAATAAAAGAGTTAAGCAAAAATAAATTCTTTAAATTGTCTTAGCTTGTATCAGCATTAACTTTTTCAACAAAAATTTACATAAAAAGAAACCAGTATGGTTCTGTCTTCAAAAAAAAACACAAAGATCTTTAAATTGAATACTTCTACATAAGTTTACTATAAGGTTTATGCTTTCTTAATAACTCATATTTCAGATTTTAATTATAGTCATCTGTAGTAATACGGTCGACTTTACAAGTGAGAAATTAGATTATTTTACGTCTTATAAAAATGTATCATTCAAACAAAGAGTTAGCTTTACTTTATATCTTATAAAAAAAATTCATCATGTTCCTTAAGATTAAATTACATGACCTCAAAATAACCAAAGATATTTTTAAAGTAACGCAAAATAACATGTGGTAATTATGTTGAATAACTAGATATTTTTGACATCATATGTCAATAACAACTTTTTTAGTGTAGCCACTACTGTCTGCTTGTGAAACAAATACGATAGGCAAACTACGTAGCCATCTTTAAAATTTTGTATAGTTACAAGAATAGTGTGGGATCTTTCTTTTTCTAAATGAATTTTAAGATAACTAAATCAAAGTAGAATTTCAACCTTCGATCATTCGTAAAACATTTAAATAAATATAACTGGAATTAAAGGTTAAATGTCACTCATGTGCCGAAGTACAGTTCAATCAAAAAAACTGGAGCTTTTAGACTAGAACCAAATAACACCAGATGTGGACTATTCCATATACATATGCGATGCACGCAACAAGACAACATACCATTATGACTGAATTTCACGCTGGAATTATAAAAGATCTTCCAAACAAAATATTATCTAACCAAACCAAATCTCCATTAAGTATGTCCTATTATTTACTTGTATTCTAAATTTCAAACTAAATTTTGATTTCAGTGGTATTGCACTACGAAGAAAGCATTAATAAAATTTATTTAATTAATTATACCAACTGTTTTAATGATGGGGTGCCTGATCATATTGACCTTTCTATGCTGCGACGAGCAGCTTACTTGTTCAAGCGCTGATAGAAAAGTGACACGAAATGACAGACATGTATTGTAGAAACTTAGACATCAAAAGCGAAGGAGCGCATAATCCATTCTATACTTTATGATTTATTTTAAATGATCAGACATTTATAAATTATATTTTTATTTTATTGAAACATTATACTAAATTAATAAGGAAAGTGTAACTGAGTAAAAAAATACGTTACAAGGGAATAATGCTTGCAACGCTAAGAAGCGTAACAAGTTATTGTGTAAACATCATTTGTTACACACAATTTGGTAAAATATTTATAGGCTTGATTATACCATACCGGTCTTTGAATTGGTCCGGCAACAAACTTTTGCACATCATATTTGCAGCTCCTTAATGAAATTCATTTTAAACTAGTTTATGATTCAGTATTCGATGATATCTGCTAAATGGCAAAATAATATTTTTGCATTGTTCCAAAGTAATGTTAACAACAAGTCATCTTATACTAATTTTATTATAATCATAATAATCGTATTTTTTAAGTATGGAACAGCAAATATTTCTTTTTCACTTTATGAAGAATTGTTCATAAACAATTAGGCCAATTTTCAATCGTATTATAATCAATTTTTTTTCGTGTATAGTAAACATTTTGTACGGCCAGTGAATAGTGTTTAGACAAAGTCTCTATCTATTAAAAGTCATTACGCATCATCATTTTCTAACCATACATATGAGTTGTTATGGTAATAAATGACATCTTGAAATTAAATAGTGAACATACATACACGTTCATGCAAGTTAAACACACTGTATGCGCAATCTAATCGAGCAGGTTCCTCTTCACCACAAATTTCATCAAAATAATTGTTCAGAATTTAAACAATTCTATTATTTAAACAAATATAACATTTAACAAATTTAACAACCTTTTATGGTACTCTGGCGATAATTGTAAATAGACTTTAGGTATAGTGGGCCAATTTAATTTTGAAATGCTTTGTTGTATTACGTTATTTACACTTGAATGATTTGAACTTGTATTACAATTTAAAGTTGAAATGTAACAATTATTATAAGGTTTTGTTCAAGGCTATCAGTAGAGTATAATTGGGGCGATTGGGCCCTCATTTGCACCAGCATCCTCATTTGCACCCACATCTGGACCAAATAGTTTTCTTCGACTAACCATTTTTCATCTTTCGAGATAAATATATCTTAAATTTTTCATCTTTCGAGACAAATGAGCATCCTCATTTCCTCCCACATCTGAACCAAAAAGTTTTCTTCGACTAACCATTTTTTTATCTTTCATCTGAACCAAATAGTTTTCTTCGTCTAGCCAATGCATCTTTCGAGATAAACCTACCTTGTTTGGTATCAATTAATATTAGATTTTCTCAGCTACCCGAATCTTTAGGAATTTTTAGATATCATCACCCCAAGGAGCTACCCTAATTTTAAGATTTTTACCTATAGCGACTTTTGAGCGTTCTTATAAATTTTCTTAGTCATGCGATACATTAAATTAGCTTAGAATTTTACGTAGAATTCAAATCTGCAAACAGATTTGAAATCGGACCACGCCCTGCAAAGTTACACATATACCCTCTGCGAGATAAATCTTTCTCCACATTTCCATCCACGAGATAAACCTACCTTGTTTGGTATCAATCAATATTAGAATTTTCTCAGCTACCCGAATTTCTAAGAATTTTTTAGATAACGCCATCCCCCAGGGACCTACCCTGATTTTAAGATTTCTTACCTGTAGCGACTTTTGATCGTTCTTATAAATTTTTTATACATGCAATACATCTTGTTAGTCTAGAATTTTATGTAGAATCCGAATCTGTAAACAGATTTAAAACAGGACCACCCCTTACCATTTTACACACACCCTCTAAATTATAACTTTCCTGCAGCTTATACCTAAAGAAAATCTAAAACCATTCTTAAAACTTTTTATTACAGACAATTTTACTAATACAGTTTAAATTTTGTAAACCACATTTCTAAATACATATTCACAATTTTTATTTTGAACCTAGAACTTCTCATATCGGTTCATACTTATTAATATTTATTTCTAAATAGAGCACCTTTTCCAAAGACCAACCGGACCGCATGTTTCAAATTCCTCTGATTTTGTTCTTATGGTTTCGCTTAAGACCTCGTACATATTTTCCAGATTACTAGAAGACGTTATAACCACATTTTTGTGTTAAAGGATTTCACATCGGTAGTCTCTTCCCCTATTTTGATGTAAACGCCGTAGAGTTCGCAATAGACTTTTACTGCTGAATGTTGTATTCTTTTTTCATTAATTAATCGAATAAATCGCTCTTTCTGCTTCCAAAGAAACTCGGGCACTCCATCGTCGACACTGGCGTTCTTTATGCGATAGCTAGCCATACGGTTGTTAAACGCTGTACTAACCATTTCTACACCATCGTCGCTAGTAGCGGTAACTGATGCATTTTTATGTTTGTTGCTCCTTAAGTGTGCGGCATATGTATTCTTTTCCATTTCGAAATCGCATACTGTACACATAATTCGTGGTTGTTTCGTACAAGACCCTTTAACAGCTGGCGGAGCTGAACGTCTGGCTTAATAACATACCGTGCTGTTTTCCTTGTGTCGCTGTAAGTTGCCCATTCTCGTAAAAGCGATACCGCAAGTCTCACAGTTTAAGTACTTTGCTGCGGACGGATGTATAAGCTTAACCTTGGACGATGTTACACCACAACATTTCTTCTGGTGCCGTTTGAGAGCATCTTTCCAGGTATAGGAAGCACCGCAAGAGTTGCACTTAAAAACGTTTGCAGATACCATTTTAGTGCAAAACAAAATCCGCACTATAGCACTTGACTTGTAATCGAACTAACTAAAAAGCTTACTCGAGCGTACCTGCTTTATGTACCCTATAGAATGCAAATCGAAGGTTTCCGAAGACACCCGAACGAAGTTGAGGATTCATCGGGGAACTAAATGACGTCATAATCCTTGCTGCTCGTCCAATACATTTAGCGCCAATGCATGCACCTGGTTCGCTTCGTCGATGGTGCGAATGCCGTTAGTAGAAACACCGGAAAACGTCTTCCATGTTATACGGATCGTGTGCATATTAAAAATCCAAAAGAGCGGTAGCACACGCACACAAATTGTGTGCAAGTCGTGCTGTATAAGATGCAGTGCTACTATAACCAAAAACACTTTAAACCATTACTAAGAAAATACCAACTTGCTGTCTACAGGATACTTACAACAATTTAATTTTAAATAACTTCTACGTCATACTTTAGGAAATGGTGGGCTTGAATATTTTCCAAATGAATCACCAAGCGAAAGTATATGCTTAGCACTATTAAAATTACCCATTAATTTCCCATTTTTACGACCATAGTTAATTATAGATTAAAATTTAATTTGTGTACGTTCGAGCTACGCGTAAACTAACATATTTTGCAGCAACTGTATAATACATGCATACCCCTTCTCTGCGCTACTGCTATTCTTGTAGTTGCTTGGAAAAGTCAGTCGCCCTTTTTACTGCTAGGGCCGCTAAAAAGCACCATTCCATACTTTATTTATAAGTGTAGCACATCGCACACTTTTTTGTCGGTTAATTAAATTTTTGTTTATGTAGGCCTTTACACTTTCGCTTATTTAAACATCTAATACAACCGATTAACCACTTTCGATTATTCTAACGGAGACCACCATACGCACCGTTCTTTTTGAATCCAACGATCCTATGGGCTTCCACGCACTAACACCTGACGTATTTTTCTTACTATTTGTTAAACAAAAACTACCGGTATCGCCATTGTGGACGTAAACAGATGTTTGTGGATGTGTACGAGAATATGTAACCATATACATTAACCAGTCTAAGCTATTTTATTTAGTCCCGAAAACTACTTTTTTTTCTAAACCACAATTAATAATCGTCTTTATAGGTTCCACATTTCGACCATTACCCAATGGCTGGTGCTACGTACATGGAAACTTTAATTTCTTATTGGAGAGAATTCTTATTCTCCCGCGCACTGCTACGTAGTTGCATGTCCATTCCTTTTGGAGGTATATGCTCGTTATAAGTTGTAAGACCCTCGGTTTTACTTAACTACAATTCGTGAGACCCTTTAATCTTTTAATCGTATCTTTCTCGCCTACAATACAGTAGGACTTAACATTACTACCAACAAATTCTAATACGGGACCCCATTAAATACGTCTTTAATTTTCCTACAACTTTTTGTTGACAAGTGTTATATTGTATTTAATATACGCGGGTAGTCACTCTTTTAAGATAAATATATTTTGCTAGGTATCAACTAATGTTAAATTTTCTAGGAACCCCAAATCTGTAAATAAATTATAAATAGAACCAACCCATACAAAGTTATACCTTTTAAAGACTAATTTTGCCCATCTTTATTTAACGCCATCTTTAAAACCCTTTTTCGCTAACCGAGACATATGCTTTAACTAACCATTCCCTAGAAATCTAAAACCGATGTGCCCCGAATACCGCGTGGAGATAACACGTATACTCTGTCAACCAGGATAGAAGCAGAGGAAGGATTTGGAAGGTGGGCGAGGAACTTAAAATTATGGAATTTAAAACTAATATATACAATAGATTTACAAAATCTATACAACTATCTTATATCTTTATGCCCCCATGCGTAGATTGTTGTACTATTAGGAATGATGTACCTTTTGTCATCTTCTGCCGATAAACTAATTTTATTAATAAGCTGTGTATGCAAATCGTATTTTTTACTCCGGATACATACGCAGACAAGTACTCCACACCAAATAAAGAATTGGATGCTTGGTAACTGTTAACTTCCGCATCCCTCGTGTACGCCTAAGCACGCCTGTGCCCATGCGCACCCCTGCGCGTGCACACCCCTGCCCATGCGCGCCCACTGCGCGTGCGCACCCCTGCCCATGCGCGCTGCCCATGCGCACCCCTCTCTGTGCGACTGCTATTTCGTGGTAACGTCACAGCCTTTTATAAATAAAGAACAATGTTATATACTATTATAAAATGTTTATTCTGACATTATACATAACAAATTTAAAAACAACTAATTTACAAACTGCGGAAATGTGCACAGGAAGTACTCTAAGATGTACAGCAACACCTATCTACTCAGATGGTAAAGATGATAAAGAAGTTTGTAAAGAAGTTTTAGGATGCAAAAACAAAAGTTTAATATTGAGGAAATGAACTCTGCAAAAAATAATGAACATGCTCGTCATAAACTATCAGAGCAAATAATAAATGAAGCAAGTTCTATGGATTACACTCCAAATTCTGAAGATGAGGATTCAACACAGGAAAGCAATAGTCGGGACACTAAAATACCGACGTATATTCACTTTAATGTGCATGGGCTGATTGAAAGACTGCAGTTGCTAGTTACTGTTGATTATCACAACCATCGAGATATGCATAACCTAAATGAAATTATCTCTATAATATCTAAACTTCGACAAAAGGGATTATAAAATAGAACGACAACAAAGTTAGATGGGGGTAAATATTTATACATAAAATATTTATTGAAATTGTAAAATTGGAATAGTCTGCATTTGCATTTTGATAAGTAAACATCGTAATAAGATGAGCGGGGAAAGAATTATATCCTTAGATGCTATAAAAATTTTAGAAGAAGTTGTCAAGGAGATGAAAACAAGTTTATCAAACAATTCAACTAGCCAACATTTGAATGGTATGTCTAATGAATCTCTGGTAAATACTAAAATAGTGCAAGATAAACCTACACATGATAATGTTGATGCGAAAGATCAGAACATAGACTTCAAGTCAGACGTTTCTGACAGAAAAAGAAAGAGACAACTTAAATCGTATTCTAAAGAGGATTTAAATAAAGCTCTTGACGAAATAAACAAAGGATGGATTACTGGTTCAGAAGCATCCGAAATCTACAATGTTCCAAAAGCTACACTCTATACGAAACTCAGATCAAACGAAAATCGTGTACAAAATTTGGATATGTATACTACACATTTGCCAATTAAAAGGAGGAAAAAGTGACTTTTGTGTGTGTGTATTAGTTTTAATGAATAAAAATATATTTCTATGTGAAGTGTACCTGTTAAGTATTTGAATTGAAATATAAATATTGTTTCAAACGTTTTGGGTTTTATTTAAATATAATGGTATTGTTAGGATGCAATAAAAATACAGGGGTGCGCGCGCAGGGATGCATGCCAGGGGTGCGTAGGGGCACATTACGAGATAGAGGTCTTGGTATAAAATTTCCAGTTTATGTTAAAATTTTCTAAATCAGAACTACTAAAAATTTCACCAAACCCCAAAATATTCGAAATCTAAAGTAGTTACAAAAATGCCGAATGTATTCGCTCTGTTGCTCCAGACACCTCAACTTCATTCACTAATAATATGCATAACCATACCCTAATAGCTTCGCATACTACATTAAATGCAGTTATGATGACAGGGCATATGTTGGACACCCTCATATCGCTTACATCCTCTTGATTAGGAATAGTTTTGTTATGTTAGGCTTTCTTAAACCATAAAAACCCTATTTT
Organism: Platerodrilus igneus; assembly: GCA_036346225.1. Lineage (NCBI taxonomy): Eukaryota > Metazoa > Arthropoda > Insecta > Coleoptera > Lycidae > Platerodrilus > Platerodrilus igneus. Next base: position 9,902,314 of record JARFIW010000453.1, read on the forward strand.
TAGGAATAAATTCAAACTTTAATTAATAAAAAGGTTATTTAAAAAAGTATTTAATAAAATTCAATAACAAAGAAACAACAAATTTTTTAAAAAATTTGGGGTTTTAACTTTTCCAACGGCAAAATTCCGTTTTAAAAATTGTATTATTTTGTTTAGTTAAATAAAATTCCTTTTTATCTCCAAACAAATAAGGGATTTACAGAACCATAAAAAACTATTCTAATAAGGGAGGATGGAAATATGAGGGTTTCCAAAACAATTAATTGCCCTGTTTCATCAATAAATCATTAATATTTAAAAAAAAAATCCGAATTTAATTAGTTAAAAAATGAGGTGTCTAACAAATTCTTATTCAAATGGAAAGCTTATTTTAAAAGAATTTGGTAACCAAAATTTTAAACAGAAGGAATTTGGACTTTTGTGGGGAATCCAAAACTTTAAATTAGGGCAAACTTCCATTTTTAAATTCGAAATCCTAAAACCTTAAAATTTTTAAAATATTAAATAATTATATTTAAAAAAAACTTTAAACAATTTATTTAAAATTTAAATTCTTTGCGAATTTTAAAATTAGATAAAAATTTAAAACCACCCAAACAAACCCATAAAGAAAGGTACTGGCCTTCTTTATAACTTTTATTAAAAAATTAAGGTTTAAATGATTTAAATTCTTCCAAATTAAATTTTTTTTAAAAATTTTTATTATTAATGGGTCAAATAAACATTTTAATTTAATACCGGTTATCCTTTTTTTATTTAATAAAAAACTGTAAACGTTTTTAAAAAATATTTTTTCCTCTTTTTTTCCTTTCCAAAAAATCTTAATTTAAAATCATTTTCCTTTTTCCCACCCAATTATCTTGGTGAAACTATTTTTTTTACCAAATTCAATTAGACATACCTTCAAATGGGTTGGCTAAGTTAAAATTGTTTTGGAATAAAATTTGTTTTCATCTCCTTACAACTTTTTCTTTAAAATTTTAAGCACTAAGGAATAAAATTTTTTAATTTATTATGTTTTGTAATTCCGAAAGTTAAAATTAATGCAAACTAATTTCCCAATTTAAATTTATTAATAAATTTTTATCCCAAAGATTACAATATAATCATTCTCTAATGTTTAAAAATCCTTTCGGGTTAAAGATTTATAAGGATTGTTTGTTTAGGGTTTTGTAAATTTTAGGGTTTTAAAACCAATTCCTGGTTGTGGAAAAATTAAAGGGGTAACTGGGGCAACCTGGTTCCTTTCCGGCCCATTTCCTGTTTACAGTGTTGTATTAAACGGGTTCCGGTATTTTAGTGCCGGGCTGGTTTTAAGGAAATTTTAAATTTAATCCATAGAAACTTGGTTTAATTTTTGGTCTGATAGGTTGCTTTTATTTAAGATGGTGTTTCGGAGTTATTTCTCTTTTATTAAATTTGGGGTTAAATTTAAAATTGGTTTCAGGTTTGGGGCCAACTAGGTAATTTTTTGGTGAAAAATTATATTTTAACCTTAAAAGAGGTTGTTATTGACTTAAAATTAAACCATAATTTCAAATAAAAGGGGTTGGTATTTATAAGACAAATTTAATTGGGGGGTTAAGTATTAGGAATTTGTTGGTGTTTGTCCTTAATGTAGGGCGGGGAAAGAACGCAAGGGTTAAAAGGGGTTTAACAATTTGGCGGCGGGGTTTTACAAGATTCGGAGATTTATTAGGAAAGGAGAATTCAATTTACGGGCGGTGGCGGGGAATAAGAATTTCCTTAAATTAATTGTTAGGTATAAATAATTGGGTTTTGGTTAAAAAATTTACCATAAAGCAAAAGGATTATTTTGTGGGTAAAAGGGGTTTTAAGATATTGGATGGATTTTTTGGTAAAAATTATTGTTTATGGGATTTTGTTTAAATTAAAATTTTAAGGGTTTTCGGGTTCCTTCCAAAATCCTTTGTTTAACGTACAATGCGGGATAGGCGTGGTTTTTCCTTAACAAGGTAGGGTTAGGTTTGGGCAATGTTTAAAAAGGGTTTTAAAGAATCGTTTAAGATAAAAGGTGGGGAAAATTTGGGTCTTTAAAATTAACTTTGTTATGGGTTTTGGTTCCCTAAAATTTTTTTATTTACCAGGATTTGGGGTTTTAAAAAATTTAACATTAAAGTTTGATATGAAAATTTTTTTATTTAAAAGGGTGACTAAATAAACCCCAAAATTAAATTTGTCCAACAAAAAGGTTGTGGAAATTAAAGACGTTTTAAGGGGTCCCAACAAATTTTTTTGTTGGTAATGGGTTGTTTCCTCCTGTTTGGCGGGTTACCGATTTAAAAGAAAAAGGGGTTTGAAACTTTTTCCAAAAACCACAAGAATGGCTTTACGCAGAAAAAATGGAACAATTTATTTATAAGTTTGGTATGTTCCCCCTTAAAGTTCGGAATTTGTTAAATTTCCAGGGACTTAAAGGGATCCGGCCGGGGGTTTAAATGGTGGCCTAATAAAGCCCATTTTTCGGTTTGAAAATTGGGTTTGTTATAAAACCGGTTATGGGTCGAAGTTTAATTTGGGGTTGAAAATTTTTTCTAACCTTTCCAAACCATCCACAAACCATCTGTTTACGTCCCAATTGGCATTTAAAATTTAAAAATAGTAAGGGAATCAGGTTTAGTTTGGTTTAAAATTTCATCGTTGGATTCCAAAAAGACCGGGTGCGTTGGTGGGGTCTTCCGGAAGCCAAAAATTCCAATTAGGAATGTTTTAAAAGCTGTTTGGGAAATTAAACCAAAAATTGCTTTTAACCGGAAAAAAGGTCGTCGTAAAAAGGGGTTATTGGAAACTTTTTTGGCAAATTAAAAAGGGGCCTGTTTTCCAAAGCCGGGTATTTGCAATTGTTATGCGCGCAATTGGCATTATTTTGTTTAAAGAAAAAGTCGCGGTTAACAAATTAAATTTAATTCAAAAATTAACTTGGGTTGTTAAAAATTGGGAAATTTAAAATTGGGTTTAATTTTAAAAAGTGTAAAGGCCCATAAACTTTGCGGTGATTATTTGGAAAAATTCAAGGGCCCACCCTAAAGATGGGTAAAGGGTTTATTTTAAAATTAAATTGTTTGTAAAGTTTTAGAAGGAAGTTGGGGTTTTTCTTAGTAATGGTTTAAAGTGTTTTTGGTTATAGTAGCACTGCATCATAGCACGACTTGCACACAATTTGTGTGGTGTGCTACCCCTTTTGGATTTTTAATATGCACCGATCCGTATAACATGGAAGACGTTTTCCGGTGTTTCTACTAACGGCATTCGCACCATCGACGAAGCGAACCAGGTGCATGCATTGGCGCTAAATGTATTGGACGAGCAGCAAGGATTATGACGTCATTTAGTTCCCGATGAATCCTCAACTTCGTTCGGTGTCTTCGGAAACCTTCGGTTTGCATTCTATAGGGTACATAAAGCAGGTACGCTCGAGTAAGCTTTTTTAGTTAGTTCGATTACAAGTCAAGTGCTATAGTGCGGATTTTGTTTTGACTAAAATGGTATCTGCAAACGTTTTTAAGTGCAACTCTTGCGGTGCTTCCTATACCTGGAAAGATGCTCTCAAACGGCACCAGAAGAAATGTTGTGGTGTAACATCGTCCCAAGGTTGCTTTATACATCCGTCCGCAGCAAAGTACTTAAACTGTGAGACTTGCGGTATCGCTTTTACGAGAATGGGCAACTTACAGCGACACAAGGAAAAACAGCACGGTATGTTATTAAGCCGTAAACGTTCAGCTCCGCCAGCTGTTAAAGGGTCTTGTACGAAACAACCACGAATTATGTGTACAAAGTATGCGATTTCGAAATGGAAAAGAAACTATGCCGCACACTTAAGGAGCAACAAACATAAAATGCATCAGTTACCGCTACTAGCGACGATGGTGTAGAAATGGTTAGTACAGCGTTTAACAACCGTATGGCTAGCTATCGCATAAAGAACGCCAGTGTCGACGATGGAGTGCCCGAGTTTCTTTGGAAGCAGAAAGAGCGATTTATTCGATTAATTAATGAAAAAAGAATACAACATACAGCAGTAAAAGTCTATTGCGAACTCTACGGCGTTTACATCAAAATAGGGGAAGAGACTACCGATGTGAAATCCTTTAACACAACAAAATGTGGTTATAACGTCTTCTAGTAATCTGGAAAATATGTACGAGGTCTTAAGCGAAACCATAAGAACAAAATCAGAGGAATTTGAAACATGCGGGTCCGGTTGGTCTTTGGAAAAGGTGCTCTATTTAGAAATAAATATTAATAAGTATGAACCGATATGAGAAGTTCTAGGTTCAAAATAAAAAATTGTGAATATGTATTTAGAAATGTGGTTTACAAAATTTAAACTGTATTAGTAAAATTGTCTGTAATAAAAAGTTTTAAGAATGGTTTTAGATTTTCTTTTAGGTATAAGCTGCAGGAAAGTTATAATTTAGAGGGTGTGTAAAATGGTAAGGGTGGTCCTGTTTTAAATCTGTTTACAGATTCGGATTCTACATAAAATTCTAGACTAACAAGATGTATTGCATGTATAAAAATTTATAAGAACGATCAAAAGTCGCTACAGGTAAGAAATCTTAAAATCAGGGTAGGTCCCTGGGGGATGGCGTTATCTAAAAAATTCTTAGAAATTCGGGTAGCTGAGAAAATTCTAATATTGATTGATACCAAACAAGGTAGGTTTATCTCGTGGATGGAAATGTGGAGAAAGATTTATCTCGCAGAGGGTATATGTGTAACTTTGCAGGGCGTGGTCCGATTTCAAATCTGTTTGCAGATTTGAATTCTACGTAAAATTCTAAGCTAATTTAATGTATCGCATGACTAAGAAAATTTATAAGAACGCTCAAAAGTCGCTATAGGTAAAAAATCTTAAAATTAGGGTAGCTCCCTTGGGGGTGATGATATCTAAAAAATTCCTAAAGATTCGGGTAGCTGAGAAAAATCTAATATTAATTGATACCAAACAAGGTAGGTTTATCTCGAAAGATGCATTGGCTAGACGAAGAAAACTATTTGGTTCAGATGAAAGATAAAAAAATGGTTAGTCGAAGAAAACTTTTTGGTTCAGATGTGGGAGGAAATGAGGATGCTCATTTGTCTCGAAAGATGAAAAATTTAAGATATATTTATCTCGAAAGATGAAAAATGGTTAGTCGAAGAAAACTATTTGGTCCAGATGTGGGTGCAAATGAGGATGCTGGTGCAAATGAGGGCCCAATCGCCCCAATTATACTCTACTGCTATCTATCCTTTCTTTTTTAGTCTAATTGTGTAATTGCATAAAATGAGATATTATTATAATTGTGTCTTTATCTCGACCATTAAAATACAACATATTGAAAGTAAAAGTACATAACTGAACATAATTGAAGTAATCGCATGTAAAGGACAACATGTACCTCAACATAAGTACGATGTCATGGCTGAAATGGCGAAGTTGAGAAGTAGAACAGCTTTAGTTCACTGTCTTAAGTTCATCATCGGACATGAATACTTGAACAACTCACAGACGAAATCTCCACATTTTAGTTAAACATGATGTTTCACTTATAAAACTTTTAACCAAGCATATTTAAGATTATAATTATATCTGTAATTTTTCTATCTGAGGTTGAGTACAATCTCTTGATGATTATATATTGTACTGAATATCCTTGTGTTAATTTAATTACTTACACTTGCAATAAAATGTTTTACGAAATTTTATCACAAGCACAAACTTAATGTTTGTATATCCCAATTACTTGTATATGCCCTTAACAGACTGACTTAGAAATACATAGTACAATCCCAACTTCTGTTTCTGCCATCTCAAAGTCCATTAAAAATATTAAATTTATACACAGAAATTTACCAGCTATGCATCTTACAATTAAAGCATGTGTTTTACTTAATAAGCACTTTTTCATAGTATTTTAAAAGTTTTAAACTTCTTTTCAATAATCTTATACTTAAACGTATACACCTAATTTCGTTGCTCTACAAACCAATTACCACTTATATTGACAAGTTCGCATGTACATTTTTTTGAGACAACCAAAATAAATAACAAAGCTCAGAACAGCACTCACAATTTTGTACTTTAAGGGCTTCCAGGTTACTCCACTGATTGACTGATTATTTCCTCGACACGTTAGGACACCTCATTCCAGTGATTTATCCAATATATAGTCGATGACTGAAACTTCACTTATGGCCCTTTTAATTCACAACCCACACGATTTAAATCCACACGAAACATGCGTGTTTGAACTTACTGGCCAATTCATCCTGCGAAACTCTGAACAATTCACGATCAGCCACCTGTCCGAGAGCCTTAGCCCTTAAATACATCCGTTACCCTTAAACCATCTTTTCATTCTTTTTGTTCCGCCGAAGAGCCAATGACCATATAGGCATCCATTGTCACTCACTGGCACACAATTTCGTTCTTTTTGTGATCATGTCTCTGTTCTAATTTCGTTCAAACTAAGTTCTGTTAAACTTCCACCCTTTGTTAAAATTCTGTTCTCACATTTTATACATCTAAAGCTTCTTAGGATCAAGTTCATGTCTTCAGATTGTGTCAACGCGTTAATTTTATGACGTTTTATGTTCTGTTGCATTTAAAATTCAATGAGAATTTGTTATGGTGATTCATGCGAACAAAAATGAAAGTAGTAAAGTAAGCAAAGAAAATAGTTTGCATTGAGTACCGCAACGATAAAACAAATCCAAAGAAGAATTCCTTGCAAGCTAAAATGTTGTAGAGTGGGATGGGTTACGCAGAAAGACAAAGGAAACCTCAAACAAGAAAATTTATTTACAAACCCGTAAGAAATCAACATGTTAAAAAAGGAAAACCAACTCGCATGGAAAACAACTTTTATTCAGTATATCCCAGAGGATGCAAAATTTGTTGACAAAGAAGAAAACCACCAAAAATGCAAAATCAAAAAAGCTGCTTATATAACCCTACATCAAAATAACTGCGTAGTAAACGAATCCGTAACTTTCAGTAAACAATGGATTCCATTACTAAAAGAAATAACACATGCCCTCAATATCTAGGTAGCGCTGCAAGTTTTTCCTGGGTTTTCCTTGCGATATTAACATGAAATACAGCCTACATACATTTTCTATTTATACATACAATAACTAATTACATAACAATAGGCATATTAGCAGCCACCATAGAACAGCATTGACATCTGACAAGTGTAAACCCACCATAGGGTCGCCTCAGAACAATATACAATCTTCGTTGAATAGTATTGGTATCTGACAAGAGTAAACCCACCTTAGGGTCGCCTCAGAACCATATAAAATATTCGTAGAACAGCATTGGTATCTGAAAAGTGTAAACCCGCCATAGGGTCGTCTCAGAACCATGTTAAAATCTACCAAAGGGGTAGCCTAAATTATAATGATTTTTCTTCCTGAAAGTAAATACAACAAAATTGCTGCTTAAGCCTTACGGTAACGTAATCGTACACTTCGTTAATAACCATCCTCTCAACCGTATAAATAGAAACATGTTAAAAAATGTTTTCCAATGCTCAAGTTATTGAATTTATATGAAATTTAACTATATAAAAATTAATCAGCTGATTACCAAAGATATCAAACATTAATAAATCAAAGTTACCTTCAATTTGTGTAATACATGTCAAACTTAAAATTTTTTATTATTTTGCAACGATCCTAGATCATAGATCGAAATGTAAATAAAGACGATTTTAACAACCATGAGTGTTTTAAATCCAAAAGATTAAGAAAAATATCCCGAAGGATTTACATATTGCAAAAATCTTCGCAAAAATAATTAATAGACTTCCTTAATTACCTAGTATTCATATAAAACAATAAATTAAAAAAATATTGTGAACGGTTTTCATTCACTATTCTCAGTCTTACTATTTACATAAAACAGCAATTAAAATGACCATACAAACTCTATACTTACATATTATCCACAAGTAATGCTTGATAGTAATTACAAAAAAAAAGTAGTAACAGTAAATTACAGTAGCAAAGGAAGAAACTCTCTACGAGTCGAAATGGATCTCCTCGCAGCTGAAAAAAAAAGTATTAGAAAAACATCACACTTTAACATAGTGTACTCTAAATTTTTATATAGTTAGAGAATTATATTTTACAATTGATGCCCAAACAAGAAAAGCTGTCTTCATTAGTATATTCTGACAGTTTGAGTGAAGTAAGTTTAATTTCAACACCGTAATACTCCCATTTGTGCTATGAGCAACCGGAAAAACTTAACAAAAAATCAGACAGTTCTTCATCAAAGCAACGCAGAAATAGTAATTCTTACAGCTTGGCCGGACGTTTTGTTGCAGTCCAACAACTTGTGATAGTCAACTTCTGCTGGACCACATGGCACACCATACCAAATTCTTTTTGTGGAAAACCAAGTAAATTAAATTCAGAAGAAGTAATGGTGAACAGAGCAACTTTTCACTTTTGTTGACCAATGGCTAGTAGTAAATCATTATCTGACTTTAGATATATGTCTATACATGTTACGTAGTGATGGGTTGAATTAATTGAAAGTAAATTAGCACCAATTGCAGTAAATAATTTCTTTGTTGGAAAAGTTCCATCTCTCAAAGTAGCAACTTTGTACAAACTAATTTCAGAACCCCGTGTTACAAATTCATTAGCTGTAGGAGCCCACTTGTTTATCTTGGTGACTAGAACGTACTCAATCTGTCTTATCGTGAAATGCATGTTAAATACATCAGTGAATTTCCATAGGAATATTTCGTACTTCGAACTGTTACAAGTCATTAGATAGATCTAAAATAAAAGCTCGACAATGAATAATTTGAAATCTGCCACATTAGAAACTCAAGCCAATAACTATTGATTACAGGAAACCCGTTTGATAATTTCTATTTTAATGCAATGTATGTTATTTTTCAAGAAATATCGATATATAGATAACAAAACTGGGAAAATCGAATTGAATTGCACTCGCTAATCACATTTGTAGTAAATCTATTTTATATAAAACTTGTGGTGATACTTTTAAATAATACGAGAATATCCTTCAGAAAGCAAAGTTTGTCGATAACCGAATACATTTACGATGCTATATCAAATAATAGAGATAATTCAGGAACTTTAATTTATACTAAATATACTAATAAAATTCTACAGGGAATATGAAATTTAATTACATAAAAACGAAAATATTCTCCTACAGGGATGGCACGTAACAAATTGATGCAAATTTTATTGTGAAGGGTGATGTCCCTAATTTTATTCGTAGTTTTTCTTATTTGATTACGAAAAGTGTAAAACCTCTATCATTCTTGGAGTTTATATAAAAATGTATCAGGTGCTTTTTGGTTTATATACTTGTCATGATTTGACCATCTATTGAAATAGCCCCGTTATTAACTGTATATTATTCAAGATTTTACATTTTTACGGATATTTTGTTACTAAGGTCTTGAACTAACTAAAATTGATAAATGCTTTTCTATTGACCAATGTATGATTAGTTAACACGTGAGCGTTACTTCTCTCTTACAAACAAGATTTTTATAAAATCTTTTATCCTAAACTACTAAATATTGTGTCAGTATCAATCAAATTGTTTTCAGTTAACTTTTAATCCTAAAAATAAATAAGATCATTAACTTTTGTCCAACTCTATAAATGCCGCTGAAAGCAAAAGGTTATGAAGTGACCTTCTCTATTCCTCACGGGAATAGAATATTTACAGGGGTCATGGCACTTCATCCCGAGTGCTGGATTGCTAGAGAAATACTCCCTGAAAAAAGCTGCATCCCTCGGTGAAGTATTACTCTAATCCTCTGGGCATAATTTTTAACTGGGCGGTTGAGTGTCAAATTCTTATTACGGGTAAAAATGAATTTTATGTTATGAATTTCGAATTGCATAGAAAGGGCGGTAACCATATAACAATTTTATAGGTGCACAGCTAACTTTTAGTGTGGTATGGGAGTGGATTCATATGAAAAACATGAATTTAAAATACTAAAATGTGAAATGGTCAAAATATAAAACTACTTACAAGTATTAGTTACCTTCAAAGGCTTTTCTAATTGTCCAAAATAAAGGCACAAACCGTCTTGACCCAGCAATTTTGTGGATATTTCCGTTATTCGGAGGATGGTTATTCCAGATAGACCTCCTTGCTGCCGATGTTCCAAATTCTCATCACCTCATCTTTTACCCTACATAATCGCACCTTTAAAATTGGTATGAAGTCTCTATCCCTTCGGGGCAAGTCGAAATTAATAACATAATGTCATTTTTAACCATAACCAAACTTCGAATATTTAATACAAATTAAGGATATTAAGTTCACACAAGTTGAATACAAAAATTTTCTGATATTAACATAAAATATCATGGTTAATAATATAGCTAAAAGGTAATAGATTGATCATTTTATCGTGTAACAAGTGCATACATAACATTTACTTTATAATTAACTTTACTGTTTAGACATTAAAAAGATTTTTTTAATTGGTGTCAACTAACTTTTCGACAAATAATTTTTAAAAATTAATTTGTATATCAGTAGTAGCGATGAAGCAAAATAAGATGATATTGAGGGATTGCGTAGGGTAGTGACAGGTTAACATTATTCTCAAAGATACTTGTTTAGACCCTCTTGTCTTAATATATTTAGACATTTGGAAATAAATTTAGTGCTTGAGATGTTACTACAATCGAAGCTGAAGCTAAGGTCACAATTAACTGACAATATTTATGTTGACCAAAAAAGCTGTTGGCATTGGTCTAAGTTTAGTTTGTAATATTCAGTAAGCAAATTGGTTTCATCTTCACCAGTCAGTTTGTGCAGAATCTCACTAAAAACAAGCAAAAGCGTTGTACAGATTTTTATCACTTTAAATAAATCCTCCATTGCTTCAAAGATTATGAGAATTACTAAAACAATTGTATTGTACTACGAGTATTAATCACAGAATAACACGTGTACAGGATTTTAGTTATTATACAGTCGGTATACAGTGTGATATTCTTGACCATTTTGGTTTACCCCCACACTTTTTTAAATGTAATTTAAATGAAGAAGTGTGTTTACATTTTTTAGACTTGTTGACCTTTAAAGACCTGCCGTCAATGTTAGGCAATATTTGTGCAGTTTTTCCTGTTCAGGCTTGTGCATTAAACAAGTTTTACAATAATCAACATAATGAATCACATCATATTTTAACTTTTAGCCTATAATTTTTTGTGTAAACATTTTAAAAATGCCAAAATCGCCTATTATGGATTTATCGTAAAACATTTTAAAGATATTGCAACGTTGGTTTTTTGGAAAAATCCATTTTAGTTAGAACACTAGTTAATTTAAAAAGTTTATTATAAACGATTTTCTAGTTTTAAATTTGATAAAATCATCGTCTTATACCAAGAACAAAATTTACCTTGGAAGAACTTGTAGTATTCAAATTGACACCATAAACATCATTAGCTTTAAGTAAATCTTATCCAATATGGAACACTAAAGAAATTATTATTGGCCTTAAAAAGAAAAGTTTATACCATTCTCTGGCCCGTAATCATAAGTATAGCCTCTATTCTCAAATTCTCGACCACAAATTCAAGGAACTTTGTGCTAGCCTGAAGTTCTCGATCAAAAAAGCTTACAAAGAATATATTAATAGTACCCAAGCTGCTCTAAAAGCGGATCCCAAGCAATTCTGGAATTTTTTTAAAAACAAACAAAACTTTTCCTACCCTAATGCATTTAAATATAATACATGTGAAAAATCTGACTCAAAAAGCATTGCTATGGCTTTTGCATCGTTCTTCGCTTCATGTTGCACCGCCTCACCGTACACTCCTCAAGACGTTAGTCTTTCAAAGTGTCAGCTACTCTGTAGACATTCCTACAATTACTGAATCAGCTGTAATACAAGCCATTAAAAAATTACCAACATCATTTTGTTATGGGCCCGATGGCATACCTGCAGTAGTCCTCAAAGATACCTCTCGTGTAATTAGTCCTGCCTTGACTCATATTTTTAATTTGTGCTTAACCAAATCCATTTTTCCTGATATCTGGAAATCAGCTCGTGTGGAACCAATTTTCAAAAATGGCGATCAATCCATTATTCAAAACTATCGTACAATTTCTATTATTTCTAACGTCTGCAAAGTCTTTGAGATAATTATTTTTGAATCATTATTTCCTCAAGTTTCACAACTTTTGTCCGAATACCAACATGGTTTTATAAAGCGGCGATCTACAGTAACTAACCTTTGTTTAATTACACAGTTCATATCGGAATGTTTGAATGCTCGATCCCAGTGTGATGCTATCTATCTTGACTTCACTAAAGCTTTTGATGTCCTAAATCATAACATCTTATTGCACAAACTACGTCAGTTTAATTTCTCTGATAACGTACTAACATTTTTTAAGTCTTATTTGACAAACCGCTCATTATTCGTTGAGTTTAATGGCATACAGTCCAAACATCTTCCCCTAACCAGTGGAGTACACCAGGAATCTGTACTTGGACCTCTTTTATTTCTACTATATATAAATGACATCACTCAAATATTTTCTAATAATAAACTTCTTTTTGCTGATGATTTAAAAATCTTTACCAAAATTAACTCTGATGCCGATGGTGTGATTCAAATAAATTATGTCTTAATTTTGATAAATGCGTTGTTTTGTCCTATAGTAATAATGCTACCCCAATACTCTTTGATTATTACCTAGGCACCAGTTCAGTCTCTCGCGTATCTACTATTAATGACTTGGGTATTACATTTGATGAAACTCTCTCCTTTAATTGTCATATAAATAACATTGTCAAACGCTCTCTGCGGACTCTAGGTTTTCTAATGCGTAATACATCACTATTTACTTATCTGGATTGTCTCAAAACCCTATACTTCTCTTTAATTCGCAGCACTCTTGAATATGGTTCTCAGATCTGGACACCTTTTTATAACAATAGCAGCACTAGAATCGAGAAAATTCAACGTAAATTCCTAAAATTCTTATACCATAAAAAACATCATTTGTACCCACTGAATGGTTATCCTTATTTAGATCTATTCACTGAATTTAATGTTCCTCCCTTACATCAACGGAGGGTATTATTGGATATTATTCACCTTTACAAACTTTTAAGTTATTTAATTGATGACCCTGTTAGCCTATCTCTTATTAACCTACACGTACCATCGAGGCCCAGTAGAAACTGCTCCATTTTTTACCCCAATTTTGCACGCATTAACTCTTATAAAAACTCTCCTATTTGTAGAATGTCCAGCTCCTTCAATAAGTTTTCTGCAGACTTAGATTTCTCACTTCCTCCCTCACATTTCCGACTAGCCATCTTAGATGCTCTCTACTAACATTATCACTGTTTTCTCAGTGTTCTTTCTTCTGCTATGCTAATAACACTATTATCCATTCCCCCTTGTTTTTATTTATATTGTATTTTTATTGTATTTATATTATTTTATTATTGTAATACTTTATTTCTGTGACTCCATAATTGGATCTTGTTATCTGTGTGAGTCCTTATAATAAATAAATAAATAAATTGACAGAAATTACTTCAATGACAAACAGAAACTGAAAGCACACCACTCATGTGTGATGCAGAACAAAAAATTTATTTTGTTATTACTAAATAATTCTCTTTTATTTCCAGGGCAAGACCTTTGAAGAAACTTTGTGAATTTGAAGGAAAACCTTTACCCGAAGATTATAAAAGTGATTGCTATAAAGATGTCGATGAATCTGAATATGCATGCAAGGAGAAATACAGAATAATGGTAATTTAATCTTTTTGTTTATGATATAGGTGTGGGACATAGACTGTCAATGTTTTGTTTCTTAAAGGAAGTCGATGCTTATGAAGTGGCTAAAATAGATTTTCAGATATTTAACCACTTTTGAAATTTATTGCTTTTGTTTAGATAGTTAAATAAGTATTTTTAAATTGTATCCTCATCCGCTTATCAATGGCAATTATTTTTGGATACCACAGGCAAATTTTGGTGTTAGTAGACATTTACTATGAATGCTATATCTTTGGGTTTATTTGTCTTAGATTTTGGAACAAAAACCATTATTATCTTCATGTCTTGTATAAGACTTTTTCAGTATCAATAAATTGATTAAAAGCTACCTCAACAGTGAAAGTACCAACCAAACTTTAATGCCGCAAATTGATAATATTTATTTAAGGGTTGATTCTTGGGAAGTTATCCATAAGTTAGCGAATTTTTTTTATGTTGTTGCATATGCACGTACACTTGAAATAGATTAGCTATCAAGGTTACATTTATTTCCTTAATTTTTGAAAAATAAATCAAAATATTTAGTTTTTGAAAGTTTGAGGTTAATGTTTCTGGTAATAGATTAATAAAGCATATTTTTCAAATATTTTGCATACCCTTTTCTACGGGAAAAATTTCAACCATGATATCTGAATTTACAAATTTGTTAAAGCATTCAGTTAAGTTTTGATTTTATTAATTTTCAAGAAAAAGTAATCTTCAAACTTCATAAGAAAGTATGATGTATTCATATCAATGAACATTTTTTACTGATTTCTTGAATATACCAAATACATAGACGCTCGTAACATCTTATGGTGCTTACTATGACAGCATTTATGTAAAGAATGGTATAAGTTGCCAGTTAAATAAGTAATTATGGTGTTTCTAAATCTCATGGGCTGTAAGATGCTTAATTAGAAATTTCCCAAATGCATATTCTGAATACATACTTATTACAAATCAGTTGTTTGATACAAAATTATCAGCATTAGGTTTTCAGTCTTGGGAATAGTTGGACGTGTACAGCCATTGTTTCCTATTACGAGCCAATCCACACATTTCCCTGAAATTCCTACAGCCCACATCTTTCACTATATGTGTGCAATAGTTTAATCTAGGTTTACTCTACCTCTCTGTTTTCCTTTCTCTACTTCGTGTATTTTCCGCACTATTCTCTCATGCCTTAGAACATGTCCTATCATCCTATCTCTCCTATTTTTTTTTACTGTTTTCCACATATTTCGATCTTCCTCTATAATTGCTTAACCTTGTCTGTTCACGATATCTTCATTATACGTCTGCAGCACCACATTTCAAAAGTTTCTGTACAGGGTGCCCACACACTATCTTCTTAAATGGGTAACTTATTTTTATAGAAGGTACAAAGTTGGTTAAATTAGCAAAGTTGAGCAGAAATTTACAAGTAGTATGATGCATAAAAACCCACCTTGAAAATCAATTTTTTTAAATATTTGGAAAAAACTGAAATTGACCATAAACTATAGAGAAAATAAAAACTGCTTGTAATGTAAATTTTTACATAGAATTCAATAACGTATATGACAATTTTAATAGGAAATGGGTATTCAAGCTGCAAACATAACCTCACTTTTTTTAAATGTAAACCATAGTTTAATACGCGCCACAAGGAAATGTTATTTTTTTCTGATTACTCCCATGTAAGGGTTGATGTACTTATTTTCAGTAGTTTATTCATAATAAAGAAAAAACTGTTTATTTATTTGTGGACTCAAAGAACCCATTGATACATTTTCAAACAAACAAAAAAAAACTGGCGTTTGTCAGATATTAGGCGATTTTTCGCGACATACTTGAATTATTCGAGTATGGTATGTTGAAGTATCCCCCCACTATTTAAAAAACATTTACTTTTGCGGCACCGCGAAAACGTATTGTAGTTTCCTAAACTCGCTTTGAATAATTACCCGGTAAAAGCCAAGTGTTTAACATACACAAGCATAACCTGGTACAGAACAGGGTATGTTAGTTTATCTGATAGAATGGTGCCATACAATTTCCCCTCCAGTAAATTTTATTGCCAAAACGCAAGTTTAACACATACACACATAATTAAGTATGTTAGTTTATGTCGCGAAAAATCGCCTATTATTAGTTGAAATGTTTATTTGCTCTGTCTTGCAAATTCTGTGTAGAAGACTTTTAAATTTATTCAGTTAAAATAAAAATTATATACAAACGACGAAAGAAATGCCATGTTCTTTTGTTACTTGCCTATAACAGAAATTGTGATGCTGTTAGCGATATGTATTATGAAAGATATTTGGAAAGAAGTCGGTCAGATTAGCGATTGTTATCTAAATCAGAAAACAATTTAAAAAGGTTTGGTGCTTCTATAAAACCCATTACAATTGCAATTGAGTGTGCTGCTTCTACAGAAAAAGCTCACCCAAATTTAATACAAAACCGGTACAAACCAAATAAAACCCATGATAGCAATACACTGTATTCTGGAGATTATGAGAAAAGACAACAGTTTTGTAGATGGTTTCCTAATGAAACAAATGATAATCTTTGTTTTGGTTACACTAGTATGTTTACCAACGAAGTTAAATTTACCAGAAAGGCATGTTTAACAGAAAAAATAGTCTGTTGGAGTCAGAAAAATTCCCATTTAACAGAAGAAATATCAATGTTTGATATATGCACGGCGTGCCATTTTTTAGTAATCAAATTTGCAGGCTTTTCTTTTTCAATTGTAATTTAAACGCAGTACACTATTTGAATTTTTTACAAAACGAATTGTAAGAAAATTCACCACTTCATTTACTGCTAAGCTTAAAATATTTTCAGCATATGGTACACCTGCTCACAATGTTCAAGCTATTTCTGAATATCTTTCTAATAATTTTTCAAATTGGATTGGCATTGCAAGTCCTATTCCATGTCCGGCAAGGTCACCAGAACTATCGTCACTAGATTTTTTCTTTGGGGTACTGTAAAGGATATAGTGTATGCTAAAAAACCTAATAACATCAAGGAACTCAAAGATAGTATTACTGTAGCTATTACTAGTATAAGACCACAAACTTTAGATGAGGTACAGTAAAATCTAATTAAAAGATGTGAGGTGTGTTTGCGAGCTCATGGAGGTCATTTTAAGCATTATCAATTTAGCAGTGGGCATATTAGTATTAATTAATTTACATTTCCTATGGTTAAGTTATGTATATGGTATCGATAGTTTATGTTTTGTGTATTTAATTTCTTGTTTAAACTAAATTTGGTTATCTATTTATTTTATACTTTGGTGCCAATTACTAGCATTCATAGTTACAATAAATATATATTTCCATTATTGATTTTTACACTTTTGTTTATTTGAAATATGTATCCACGGACTCCTTGATATTCGCTAATAAATAAATAGTTTTTTCTTTATTGTGAATAAACTACTGAAAATAAGTATATCAAACCTTACATGGGAGTAATCAGAAAAAATAACCTTTTCTTGTAGCTCATATTAAAGTATAGTTTACATTTAAAAAAGTTAGGTTATGTTTGCAGCTTGAAAACTCGTCTTCTATTAAAATTATTATATACGCTATTGAATTCTACGTATAAATTTATATTAAAAGCAGATTTTTTTCTATAGATTAAACCAAGTTGTTTAAAAAAATGGCCAATGCCAGTTTTTTCAAATATTTACAAAAGTTGAGCATCTAAGGTGGGTTTTTAAAAAAACATGCTACTCGTAAATTTCTGCTGAACTTTGCTAATTTAACCAGTTTTGTATTTTCTACAATAAAAAAGTTACCCATATATGGAGATAGATTGTGGACACCCTGTTTATATGTTTTCAACAATCTTTTCTTTGTTTTCATGTTGATTGTCTTCAAACATAGAAGCTGTGTTTTCTTGTTAAATGCAGCATGGTCTTGTGCTAATCTTCATTTTATATCTTTTGCACTTCTCTCATCTTGCATTATTTGGTTTCCTAGGCAGCAGAAAGTTGTAACCTCTTGTAAGTTCTCCGTTCCTATTTATATTCTGGTTCTTGACTTATTTTCCCCTCTTTTATATACTAGTACTTTAGTTTTAATTTTGTTAATTTTCATATCATATCTCTCTGTTAATACTATATCCATTTCCCTAAGAGCTCCTTTTTTGTCCACTGCTCTTCTGTTGTAGCGTGTGCAAGTATTCAACACTCCATTTTTTCCAAAACCCCTGCAGCATTTGCTAAAACAGTTGTCAATGGTTTAATCTAGAGAGTTTACAGATAACGAATCTGCATCTGTAACATTACATTTGATTTTCCAATGCTCCACCCGAAGGTACTACATTGGCCAGGAAGCGAGTTTTTTTTACCTGGAAAATTTGGAATTTTGCCCGAACCCTTGCTGTTCCAAGCAAGGTAGGGATCTTTAACGTGCGTGACAACACTCACACACGGGACCTCCATTTTACCTCTCATCCGAACGAAGGTGTATTTTTGTGAAAAAATGCTCGCCTAACATTTTTCAAGCGGACCGTGTCGGGATTCGAACCCGGGACCTTGGGCGTAGTAGTCACACACATACCACTACGCCACGGAGCCGCCTTGCATCTGTAACACCAAGACCGGTTCGACATTAAGAAAATGACCAGGGGTCAGAAATGAAAAGTCGTATGGTTCAGACTTAGTGCACAAAGAGGACGTGAGTTGAGAATCACTTCGATATAAGTCAAAACTGTCGAGAACTCTTCAAATGACAAAATCTGTTCATAAATGGCTTTGTATTCACACTTGAAATCGATTGATTTTCATAAGGTATGAAGTTCGCATTTAAGGTGTTTTTACATTATTTCTTAAACATTAATTATTTTTACTTGTACTGTTTATGCGGCTATATCATCAATATAACTTGGGGCTTTTAAATACACGGAAAGTGTGATTTGTTTTCACTTAATAGGTTCGTATTTACAATACGCCTATATTATACAGGGTGATTATTTACACACACAGAATTACATTTTTCGTTTAGCACTTTAAAGTACGATTGTATTATACTGGGTGTAACCATGAATTTTTCGAAATTTCGATTTTTTTCTGGTTTCTTTTATATCTTGATGGGATTTATTTGTAGAATTTGGGTTTCAATGACCTTTCGTGACCCCCTTATCACGTCAATATGGGCGCCTCTAATAGAGTGCTGTGACAAACCTCTGTGAGTGGAGACGCCACTAATTAATGTTGTCTTGGGTACAGCAAACTGCACTTATGAGAATGCAATTAGAAAATATGAAATTACTATCTTACCTTCCTTTATCTTTTCTTTGCCTGGCTAGATCAAAGGAAATTACACCGTGAAATTCATGAAAATAAAAAGGAACACGGAAATATCAAGATACTTCTATGCATTTAAAAACAATTTTTTTTCATACAGATAGTTATTTATTATACAAGGGAAAAGTACTAGATTTTAGCTCGATGTGGTAGACAAAACACCGAGAGTTAAAATTTTACATTTTTACCCATGAATACACTATTTTTTTCTGTGACAGGCAAAACGATGATTTAATATTGAAAAAATATTACAATATATTAAAGTCAAAAAATTAATCGATGTCAAATTTGAAGTTTCAAACAAGTAGGATGTTGTACTTATAGGGACAGTTAGACTTGCATTGCTAATGAAATCTTTAAAGTAACCAAAAATCTGTCAATTTAATTCTGCGAGTGGATTCAAAAATTGCTTACTTAAGTTGTTTGTATCGGTTGTTTTGAACGCGACAAAGTTATGATACGATGTTATGTTACACCCGAATGTTATAAGTGTGGACCCGGCTTTAAATTAAATATCTTCATGTTCTTACTTATTTGCACATACCCAGAAAAAAGTGTTCATTTTTTCTCGGGAAAAAAGTAAATTAATAAAAAGTGACATTTTGTTACCTATCAAGAATCATTAAATGTCAAATTTTTTTCCCGTCACAGAAAAAAGAATATTTTACATTTATAGAACAGTTTACAGCTTAAGTTCATACATAAACGTATTCCTAAATTATTACTAAATAATCCTTACCTAATCTTTGTTAACAAAAACTCAAATATCTCCTCTAGCAGGTACAAAATCTTCTTTAATTAATAGGTGGTTAATTTGCCTATCTTTTATTACCACACTTGTGAGTGTGATTAGCCAACAACTATTCACATATAATTTATTAAAGATCAAGATGTTCCGAACTCTGACCTCAAAATTTTCTGCAAACTATCTCCTTAACAAATAATAAAAATTAGAACTTTTCTAATTTAAATTACCAATATTCAAATATTCTTATCAATTAACAAACAAAGAACCAAAATTTTATACTTGCAATGTCAAATAGCGCTTATCCAACTCGTAATTAAAGGTATCAAATACTTCCTGGTTCCATCTTAAATCTCCATCAGTTTATCAGTTTGCAAAGTGCATTTTCTATTTTTAATCAATCAAACTCAGTGTATTCTTTTGCATGAGGATTATCTATGTCGAAGATTGTTTAATTCTCGAGTTTTTTTACACAAAACACTTATGTTCCATATTTATGCAGAGTTACATTCTAAGAATTAATTCTTTACTCGAAGTTACATGGCCAATCTCGTAAAATGAATGAATAAATTCATTACTCAAAAGTTACATCTTAAATGTCAAATACTGTATGCCTGCCGAATACTTAATGAATGACTACTCAAAATAACATGTTCGACATCTTGAAATGAAAAACCCCTGTTCTTATTCAGATCCGGTTTATAAACAAAAATTATATCTATACGTCATTTTCCAGATCCTTTCAGATTCGACTCGAAAATTAGTCACTGCTGATGTAAGAATTTATACCAATTTTGCGTTTTAATGATCGAATTAGTGTCGAATTACTGTGGTCAATACGTTTTATGAGTATCGTAAAGCGTTGTCGATTTTCATCAACATCTGACGTTAATATGGTTTGTTTCTTTCATATTGTGATATGGAAAGCTATAAAGATATTTCTCGTCTAGCTTACTGCATTTTAATATGCGGGTTTCTCTGTATCGGGAAATAGTTAGCTTTTAATGATATTTAAAAACATTTCTTAGTAACTGATGTATTTGTTTATTAACAACGAAGATTCTAGAATTGAAATGTTTTGTTTGAGACTTTTAAAATGAATTTAGTTACATAATAAAGACTCACAACTGCATTCCCTATGCTTAGCAAATGCAATTGATATTGTGTTTTTACGATAAATGAAGCGAATACACGGAAAGTGCGTTTTGTTTTAACGCATATGAAATGAATGGCCTTGTATTTATGGCATAGAATGGAAACTTGTTTTCAGTCATTATTTGTACACGGAAAAATTAATTGCTATTGCTTTCTTAATGATTGATTTGTATTCTAGTAAAGTACGGATTTCGGTATTTTTAAATGCCTTTTTTAAAGTATCTTTCAACGATTAATTTGCACAAGGTATCTCACTCGACTGAAAAGAATTGATTTAAAAATGGAACTTTTAAGTTTTTATTCGTTTTACGATCTCTGCAATGACCAGAATTTAATTACATGATTGATGAGGACTTCTTTATACTTCATCAAATAATTACACTTGATATTTATACAGGGTAACGACATTTAATGGAGATTTTAACTTTCCCTGTTTTCTGTCTTTTTTGGGTGGGTCTTGCATAGATTTTGGGTGTTCAGTGACATCTCGTGACCATAAATACATGAGTGTTTCTCTGATATTGGAGTTATTAATATGACAGACATGTGCCACACCTTTATGAAAGCATGTGAGAATATTTAGCAATTTAGACGATGAAAAATGCACGTGGAACCGAATAAAGTACTAATAATCAACTCAAAACTAAATTACGCGTTGCAGAAAGGCATTTACTGTTGAAAATTATACACGAATCTGTTTCAGATGGAAAATGGCAACTGGTTTATAATTCTTTGTGATAATTTAATATTATTCCAAAGTTTTGTATTAAATTCTGAGGTTTTGTGTTTTTTGCTTGTTTTAGTAGACCGACTACACTAATATCCATCTGTAAGTATTTTACAGAACACATAGGTATACTTAATTTATTTTGAAGGACTAAGTACTACATTTAAAAAATAGATTTTCTTTCATGTATATGGGGTGATTCACGACTTCATAGAAATATTTTAACGTATGCTTTAGAATGGGCTGTAGATTGATATTTTCACCAAAAAATTTTTTTTTCAAAACTATAATTGAACCGAATGTTTCCAGGGTTCGCATTAAAAAAATGAGGCAACTAACCGTGTGCTCTAATTGAAATTCCTTGGTGGATGATCTCCGGTATAACGTTTATGCCGTGTGACTAGTCTATTATAAAATTTTATGGTATGGTTTGGGTTTTAAACTTTACAAAACAACAAGTTGATGTGTTTTATTATTAGCGGTGCCAATGACACCGACAGACATTAAAATAATTTTTGTTTGTTACTCATTAGTAAAAGTGCATTTTTTTTAAGTTTCGATACAAACAATCGGTGTTCTACTTTACAAGCTGGTAGTGCATGATTGGCTTTTGCAATTTCTTTTTGGTGTCAATGTTGAAAATACCCAATAATCACAGTCATAAATTTAAAAGGATCAAATGACAGTAAGCATTTGTTGGTACACAATACAATTAGTTGTTTAATGTTTATTCGGTTTTAGCTTTATTGTACTTGTTAGGGTTTTTCATTGTATTTATTTTCCTGTGTTTGTTTTATTACGTATCATTGCAAATAATAATGGTATTACAGAACCTACCCTTATCATATTCTTTCCTGCCCATCCAAAGATGTGTACAAGTGGAAGAATTAATGCATCGCCGCACACACGTGGGGTGATATTTTGCGAGAATTAACGGTTTGACGACGTGTGAGTATGCCATCGATTTCCATGCGGTACACAACAACAATCACTAGTTAAAAGCCACAATAATTCTGTTTTCACTGGTTACAAGTGATTAATTTGAATTAGCATATAACATTGTCGTAGAAAGATGTGAAAGTTGTTGTTGTACTCTAGAGTATAACAGTTCACTTACAAATTTAGAAACTTACAATGCCAATTTTGGCATGTAACAAAGTAAAAGACTTTAATAAATTGATATGTTTCGGCTTTGGAAAATGCTCGAAAAGCCATTTATAATTCTCATCAAAAACTTAAGAGCTCCGATTAACTGTTTTATCGAAAATTTGCCAGGTTTAGATCAACTAAACGTAAACGTTTCAATTATGTGCATTGTCCAAAAACTTGGATACCAAATTTTTAAAATCTTTGAAGTTGAAAAATAATTTTGGAAGTTCAAATTTCATTCCCACTTTTGATCAATTGAAGACATTTGTAGAAAGGCATTACAAGGCCTTCGAAATCAGTAATGCTCTGTTGGACAAACGGTTTAAAACAAATAGTTAACAATACAGTTAATCCACACATCTTGATAAACCTACGGGATTTCATTCAAAATCGCAATATCACACTTCATTGGTGACCATATCCAATGAAAAAATGCATTGATTGTAAAGGCAATCATATCGCATCCTTGCGACAAAAGTGACATAACTCAAAAATCCTTATTTTTGAGTTAGAATCAAAAACGAATATCTTAAAGACTACTCTATCAGTCTACAAAACCGTATTAACTTAAGGTCAAAATCTGGCCACCAGGTGGAGTTTGCGCCCTTTTTGATGAATGAGTCTGATGTTTTTAGTAGCATGGCATCTTTAGTTGTTCCATGACCGTCGTGGAGTGTGCTTGTAGTTTTTTCTTTTAAACTGTATTATTTTGAGTTGTATCATTTTTGTTGATAATTTAGTGGTTTTCCTTAGAAACATTTCGTGATGTGTCACTTGTCTTGATAAGAAGATAGTCTTGTATTGGGAGCATTTCGAATTGTGTCATTTTAGTAGACCAAGGTAAGTTAAGTTGTTAATTTTATGTTGATTTACTTTACTTTTGATGAATAGTTGGTGATTACTAATAATTGGTATTGTTTTAGTAATGTTTGGGAAACAAAGTTGCGCTGAGAGAACAATGGCTTTGGCCGGATATTCAAGGGTTTCGAGCCATATGACTACAACGAAGGAGGTATTTGGAGATACCAACACTCTTAATCAACCTGATAAAGTCACAGAGTTAGCTGAAGAGTCTTCGATATTAATGTAACTCGTGACAGCGCAGAGACAGACAGTAAATCTACATCGAGCGATCAACATG
Organism: Platerodrilus igneus; assembly: GCA_036346225.1. Taxonomy (NCBI): domain Eukaryota; kingdom Metazoa; phylum Arthropoda; class Insecta; order Coleoptera; family Lycidae; genus Platerodrilus; species Platerodrilus igneus. The sequence continues at coordinate 9,926,363 of JARFIW010000453.1, forward strand.
AAAATTTGGTTTTAGTAGAAGGTGGAACAAATGAAATTTGTGAACATAATTTTGTGGCTCCAAGGTCCACTACTGAATGCCAAGTACTCGTTGAAGAACCTATGAATACTACAGCTGTGGCGAATGGTGGTCAACATCGTGATGCAGATATTTATGCAGTGTCCTCATGCAGCACCAAGGGTACTATGAAATTGTGGCTTACTAAATTAAATGAAAGAAATTACTACATGTCGCCTATCAACAGTGAAGAAAGTGATGTCAACGATACCGATCTTGATGAAAATTTTAAAGTTAGTGGAAGTTCAGGAAGTGTTTCTGGTAGTGATGAAGGATTCGGTGCAGAATCCCCTGAAGTTCTGGCATCACCTAAACAGGAAAGAAGCGGAAGACAACCCCAGATAATTGGATAGCAAAAAGGACCAAGAATCTTAGAATTCCAAAAAATGCCTATTTATCAACATCTAAATCAAAGAAACAGATTTCTGCTAGAAAAGTCAGGCCACCATGTGGAGATAAGTGTCATTAAACTGCAGTCTGAAAATTGACCAAAACATTAGAGAAGTCTTGTTCGGTAATTTCTGGAAAGTTGGCAATTTACAACAGCAAAGAGAATTCATCGTTAGAAATACAGAAACCATCAAACCCAAATATCAGCATTCAAGTAGGTACACAGGATTTCAGACATTTAAATTCTGTGTTTTACTTTGAAATAGACAACAATATGATAAGGGTATGCAAGAAATTTTTTAAGGCAACACTCTATATTAATGACTGACCAATCCGGACTGCTCTATCGAAGAAAAATGATACCGGTTTTGTTGATGGATATAAGAAAGGAAAACATGGGAAACAACCAACAGTGAATCCTGAGATAATAGAGAGCATTCGAAAATTCATTAATTGTATACCCCGAATTGAATCACAGTATTTAAGGGCTCAAAGTAAATGCGAGTATATTGAAGGAGGAAAGAGTTTGGTTGACATTTATCGTGATTACAAGGAACAGAGGGAGCTACAAGAGCTGCCGTTTGCAAACTCGTTCAATCGTATATTTAATGGTGAATTCAATATCTCGTTTTATATACCAAAGAAAGATCAATGCGATTTGTGTGAAACTGACAAAAATGCAGATGACGAAGAAAAAGAAAAATTAGTGAATGTCTACAATTTACACCAGGAAGAAAAAGAATTGTGTCACAAAGAAAAGGATTTGGATAAAAATAACCAGGTTGGTTTGTGTGTTGCTGTATACGACTTGCAAGCTGTGATGCCAATTCCAAAGCGTTTGGTTTCTTGTTTTTATTACGCAAGTAACGCAAGTAAACTGTTACACAGAGTTCAACTCCATGTGCCACTGAAAAATACTCGATCCTCTACATTTTTCAATGTTTGTTTACATCAAACCAATTATGGAATGCAAAGACCTTTACAAAGATGTTAAAATGACAACTTTTTGAGTGAAACTGACTTTTTTCTTGAAACACTATACTCCTTCAAGAATTCAGTTAAACGTCATTTGTTTTCTAATATGTAGTATTTTTTGCAAATCTAATTAGTTAAGACATATATTTTGTATACATTTGTTTATGGTAATTGTAACTTTGTTGCTTACCGTTAATAAACAATTATTATGTTATATTATAAACTGAACTATTTTAATTTCACTATAAGTGATTTGCGGGCCAGAAATGTCGAATGATGCTTCTAGAATGAGACCGAAGGAAAACATGAAGCTGTGGAAATCGGTACCTGTGTTTTTAACTATATTAAAACGATGGCAGAAAAAGCAAAGAAATCTGATATTGATATTATTTTATATTCAGACAATTGTTGCCGACAACAAAAAAACAAGTATTTACTTGCAGCGTATGCTTATGCCGTAGCTAACTTTAATGTCCGCAGCATTGATCACAAATTTCTGATTTGTAGTCACACTCAAAACGAAGGAGATAATGTTCACAGTGTGATAGAGAAACAAGTGAAGAGGTACCTTAAATCTAGTCTACTATACACACCAGATCAGTATGCTACTCCAATCCGTACGGCAAAGAAGAATGGTCGTCCATATGAGATACACGAAATGACTTTTTCAGATTTTTTTTGACTTCAAGAGTCGCCAGGAAGAGTGGGGTACTAACTTTACTGTAGATACCTGCGGTAGGAAAGTAAAATGGAACGACCTAAAAGTCCTTAGAGTCCAAAAGGATGAACCACGAGTTTTTTTTTATAAAACATCGTACAAAGATGAAGAATTCAAAAAAGTTTGCGTGAGGAAAACAAGGACCCAACAAGCTTTTGATGTAGACTTACTTCCAGCTTATGAAAAAAAGTTTCCGTGGACTGAAGTAAAAAAGAAGGCACTGAAGTCTTTATGCGATAAGAATATAATTAAAAAAAAATTATTATGAACAATACTACAAAAACATTTTTGAGTTACACTAAAAGTTTTAAGATCCATTTGTTTTTCTTTGCATTCATTTTTGCACTTTTCTACGTTTGTTAGTAATATTTAAACAACCTTTAAAACATTAAAAGAGTGTTCTTAATTTTTATCCCATGCCCGGAAAAATTCTCAACTCATAAAGAAAATCTTATACTCTGTATACTGTAAGTATACTAGGGAACTAAAACATCTACTAAAGTGTCTTAAATCAAAATAATTCATTGTTCTATTGACTGCAGATTCAGCAAGAACGACAAAAGTTAAAAATTTCTATTTTTCTAGTTTTTTAAAGAAAGTAATATAAACTAAATTTTGTTTGTATAATATTATCGTACGAAAGATAATAGAGTTTTAAATAGTCTCATCCATATTTCATTAAAAGGTATGTACATACTGGAAACACGTTTTTTTTTCGCTTCCTGAAAAATGACTTTTTTGACTTGTATCACTTTTGTCGCAAGGGTGCGATTTGTTATATCAGTGTCAACAATTTATGACTAAGATGCCGCAAGAGCGTTATGAGTTGGTTAAGCAGAGAAATGTATGTGTTAATTGTCTATCAGGGCTTCATCAAGCTACAAAATACTTTTCGAAATCGGGATGTAAAAAATGTGGTAAACCTCATAACACATTGTTACATTTTAAAATCCAAAGGCAATTGTCGGGTCAGTCGTCTACTGATGCGCCCATATTTAAATCAAATCAACGTTCTGCCACTATGTCCAGTACTAGCAGTTAGTTTTCTTCACATTCATCAAATATTCTTACCTTGTTAGCAACTGTATTAATTGCAATTAGAGATGGGTGCGGTAAGGTTCAATCAGGCAGAGCCTTATTGGATAACGGTAGTATGAAATGATGGAATCTTGTCGTCAGTAACTTGGGTTTTAAAAATCCAAGGTTGCCATTAAGGTGTAAGGTCTAGAACTCGCTTCCTAGTACTTCAGTAGATTTGTCTCTCAAAATTAGACTTAGGGATAAAAAATATGCTCAATTTGATGTAGATGTTTATGTTCTACCAAACATTTGTGGGAAATTGCCCGCAGTGCATTTGAGCACTAACCATTCGCCGCATACAGCAGACTTGTCATTGGCTGATCCTGACTTTGACAAGCCCGGGTATATTGATTTGCTTTTGGGTACAGATGTTTTTGCACACTCATTATTAAATGACACTCGGATGGGTGCAGTAGATGAACCTGTCGCAATCCATACGTCATTTGGTTGGGTTCTTACAGGGAAAATCATTTCTCCATCAGTAAATATAAAATCCTTGTGTATTAATAGAACCATTGGATATGCTTATTCGTCAATTTTGGGAACTGGAAAGCATTCCAAATGCACAAAAGGTTTCTCCCGCAGGGTCGTTTCATAGTGTCACTTCTGTTCAGTGGTCCGGAACCCATTTTTTTGGGAATCTCCGAATGTTGTACTTCATAGGTTCCTTTCACTGGAAAGCCGTTTTCAGAAGGATCCTCATTTGTATACTATGTACAGGTATTTTATGCAAGATTTTTTCATTGCATTTATTCCCTTGTGTTTGTTTCATTACGTACCATTACAAATAATAATGCTATTACGGAAGTTATCCTCATCTTATTCTTTCCCGCCCATCCAAAGATGTGCACAAGTAGACGAATTAATCCATTGCCATGTAAACACGGAGTGATATTTTGCAAGCATTAACAGTTTGACGACGTGTGAGTGTGCCATCGATTTCCGTGCAGTACACACAACAACAATTTACTAGTTAAACGCCACAATGATTCTGTGTTTTCAGCATCTCCAACAATAATAATCAGCAACTCCAATATACAGTCCACTCCATAACAAAAACCAGCGCAGATTGGCAATATTAGCAAGTGAGTGTTTGGTGATTATTAATTATTTGTGATAAAAGCTTATGATTGATAACACGGCACAAACAATACTTTGTTTTCTTGTAATTTTAATTTTGTAGTAAATATCAAAGATTTTGCTTTTCAAAATAACATTTTACAAGCTCACTACCTGTAAAGTAGAATACCTTTGTTTGGATTACAACTCAAAAAATGCAGTTTTCTAATGAGTAACAAATGAACATTATTTGAAACATGGCACCGCTAATAATAAAACATCAATTTGTGGCTTTTAGACTTTGTTACGTTTATTTTCGACAATGGATTCAGATGTGTCCTTTTTGTGGTAATTCGTTTTTCATTCACCTAGCTTCTGTTTCTATTCAAAACCCCATACTGTATTTTTACCTCGTTACAGTAGTACGCGTAATCATAACATTTCTAGTCAAATCTATTCATGCTAAAAACGAAAATTTGTTCAATGGTTAAATTGTTTATATCCCGTATATTTTATTTTTCTACAATGCATACACTTTCTAATAATTCCACAACTCAAACCCATTGCTTTTTTTAGCTGGAGGTCAAAGGGGTCCTCTCTTTATCTAGGCCCCACTGTTTGTTGCAGTGGAGCAGCTGTTTTTTTTTTGTGGATCACTACTGTAGTTATGATGGCCTTTACGTCGCTGTGTTGACTCAACCCCCACGGTAGGCAAGATAGTATCCTGACGCATAGTGGTAGGTGCCTTGTTTTCTTTTATACATGTCAAGAATTTTTATTTATCAACGGTTGATGGTGTGAAACCAGTTCACCATACTTGTTGAACAGCTGGCTGCGCAGGTGCTTCTGGTTATACTTCGTTAGTTCTTACTACAACGTGGCTTAATTTAACACTTGTACTATTGAGAAAATCAACATTCGCTATTTTTAATCTTAACATATTTGCTATGGAGTAAATTTACATTTAATGCTTAAATTTAACACCCGTACTATTGAGAAAATCTACATTTAAAATTTGCCATTGCTATTGAGAAAATCGAAACATTAATTTTTTTTTGTTTCAATGAATTTTATTACCTGTTAGCCGCGAAATGCGCACTTCGTGGATCCACTATCAAATTTGTCCTTTACAATATCACTAAAATTTAATACTTTTATTTGTCCATGCGAATCAAGAAATTTTTTTGTTTTTATTTATTTTTAGTTGTTAATAAGATAATCGTGGATGATGTGCTTAATTTTTTTGTGCTTTTTTTTTTTTTTTGATATTTAGGTGAATTCCTTCCACTCTCCGCATTTGATAGCTAGCCTGGTACTTACGTTTCATCCGGCTACGTCATTGTACGTAGCAACTTGTTATACAACATAAACATTATCATTTTTATACGTACCCTGAAAACATTCGTATCAATTTTAGTTTTAATAATTTTTTTGTGAAAATACCAATGGACCCATTCTTAAACATCCGTTAAAATATTTCTATGAACTTGTGGATCAATTTGTATTTACATTTGTAATTATCTGTTTGCAATATTATTTTATGGAGTGCCTTAGGATAAATAAATCTACAACGCAGTAACCTGTCCTTTATATATTTTGTAAACATTAGGAATATTCTTACATATATAATGATGTAGATGTAACACAGCGTACTTTATTGGTGCAACTCCATATACCACACTGGCTACAATTTTAGTCGTTGAGTGTAATCATCTTCAATGTTACGGCTTTTTTTATTTGATTTATGTTACTTTAATGCATTGTATTATAGCATTTTATATTGTTTTGTCAATAATAAATAAACTAACCATAATTTTTTTATTTTCAGACACGTATTAAAAAGCTTCAGCTGGCGGATAATTAACTAGGATGCTAGGATACTAAAGCTATCACAAAAAAAAATATCTAATACCATATTTTATTCATTTTCCATTAGTAATTATCAGGTGCTTTTGTAATTTAGTAGAGGTGATGGTATTGTGTTTTACTAATGTATTGTATCTATTTATTGTTACAAAGAATGTTACTTTCTACCTATATTTTAAATATTTTTGTCATTGACTAGCCTTACAATGCCGTATATATACCTGACAAAGTCATTCGTATGCATCTATTTTATGGCTTCAGAGTCATAAACTTGTCATGTAACGATTTATTTATATGAATGTGGATCAACCATGCTAGCATGCCTAGTAAGAAGTGTGCTACTCTTTATATATTCTGAATCTTTATTATACAAGAACTTTTGAAGTATTTTGGAAAAAACAGTTCTAGTCACTGACAAAATAACACAGGGATTTTGTTAATAGTTTACCGATTATGGCAATGGTGAAATTAGCATATTAGCATGAGGTAAACATTCATATATGTGAGGATCCTCAGAAGTATAAATTAATTGCATAAAACCCTTATTTGATGTTATAATTAACAAAGCTGGTGGTTACGACTTACAGCATTTGAACATAATATCGTGCTTTATAAATAAAACATTGTACTGTAATAATTTAAAATTAATATATTAAACTATATTTTTTTATTTTCTGTAAGGTACAGATTAAAGAGGAGTAGGGTGGGATAATGTAAGAATTGCGGAGGTATTACAAAATATTTCTTTGGTTTGAAAATATTATACAAACGTGCTGGTGTCAGATAAAATATTTTACTCTGCAAGAAAATGTAAGCCCTTCTAATCTATTTTTGTGCGTTCCCTTTAATTAGCTAACTGATTACTCGTAAAAGCATTCCTCCAAAAGGCATATTGAAGAATCAAATAAATTCTCCATGCCCCTTCATTTATATGCGATCTACTAATATCGTCAAGAGTATTTTAACCTCTTAGAGGATATCGTGATAATTTTTGAACCTTTAAACTATGGCAAATGTTCCATTGAATGTAGCTTGCGACAGTTACATACAAAACTAAAGTGCTGATAAAGGGCTCAAAATCTGCAATAAATACAAACATGATATCGTCAATTATATGTATTTACTTCAAAAAGCTTTTTGTGGCTGTAGGATTACCATCTATCTACCATAAGAAATATTTGCCAGAAAGTTCAAGAGATTAAACAATAATCAAAGCTCAAACGTAACAAATGTTAGATCAACACCTTCTAAACAAAAGGATGAAACGATGTTATTGTGTATTAACATTGGGCAATTTTTTTGTAGTATTCACATCTTACTGGTATTGCGATAATGAAATTTTCATTTTGTAGTATAAAAATGTACAAGCACTGACAATTACATGTTTGAATTGTGTAGTAATTTCTAACAAAAATAAATAAATGAAAACTTTTATTTCATTTATTTGATTTACATTTATATAAATTTATACAAGAACAGCAACTTTGTATACCTAAATATAATTATAGGTACAAATAGTGGGGGAACCACAAATTCAAAACAAAATATATTTGTTAGCAACTAAAAATCTGCACTGGTCGTATACCTTTTTACCTTCACCTTCAACAAAACTTATTTACGATATTAGATGTTTCCTACGATTGTGTTAATTTTGCATTATAAAAATAAACTACACGTGTGCATTTTGTTTCTAAAACACTTCAGTGACATTCAATCCGGTTGCTGATATTCCATTATTTTATGTCTGTTAATAAGAAAAGTCTCGATTTTTGGCAAATTTTCACTAATAATCTCCAACTTCGAGTTGTAACTAAGACAAGATACCTAAGAACTTTCCAACAGCTTTAAGAGTGGATTGGGATGCTGTTTTATTTTTGCTATTTTGGGCAATAACATATGTCAGAATGTGAGAATTACTCCGCTAGAAATTTAAAATGTTGCCTAATCCTTAGCCTTCTGAGCATGTTAAGGATCTGTTACATGCATCACAGCATTTACTTCGTGGAGGGCATAAATTTGAAAAATATTTGCCTTGCTTTATATCAGGCTTGCCAGGTCTGGAATTGAACGTTAAATCTTTAAACCAAGATTCATTTAGATTCTTTATGCGACAAATCTTCTATCAATATCATTGTTTTGCCGTTAATGTTATATTTTATGTAAACGATTGGGGGGGGGGGGAATTGTTTATTAGTGAAAGATGCTGCAGTTTATTCTTACTTTGTATTTTGTATAAAAATGTGTTTCAAACAAATGTTGAGTGACAACTAGCTTAAAAAGAACAGAAAAAGGAGTGGACAAGTTCCCGAATGAACAAGGGATAATAAACAAGTATTGTAATTATACAATTTAATAACAATGAAAAACGAAGCTCAAACATAGATGTTAGGAGAAACACGTAACACGAGTAAAAAGTAGGTTCAAGATGTCTAATTACACTTTTAATCGCAAAACTCGACAGAGGTGATGTTAGACTTAACAAGCATTAACACTTTTATATATACAGTACCCTCTCGGTAATCCGGCAGATAATCGGACCAGAGCACTGTCGGATTACTGGAAAATAAAATACGCAGTTATTATTGAAAAATCAGTTTCAGTTACATATGTACATACTGTACAATGTAAAAAATAGAAAAGTACATCATATAACTCACATTATTCCTTGGAAGTAAACGGCTGAAAATACACATCGTCTTTTGCTTTTTATTGTTGAGAGACGCTTTGAATACTTGTTCCTATAACCTTCTTAAAATTAAGACATCGTTAGCAGATACACCATTTTCCTCCGTCCAGGCAATTGACGGGCAAACGAAGCGATGGCAATATCATGAGAGATTGATTTTACAGCCACCGTCACTTCTCCTTCAACTTGTTTCTCGTCCTCTTCCTCTCTTGCCACTTCCTCTATGATCTCATCTTCTGTCATAAATTGGTTGTTTTCGTCATCTTCACCGGTAAGTCACACGCCTATATCATCAGTTGTCAATGCATTATCCGGTGAATCCACGAGTTGTTTGTTAATCACGTCTCGCAGTAGGTTAATCTCCCTCTCTTCACTGGCTTTCTTGTTCGGTTCATATTTTTTGTAGTGATCCAGGTGCCATATCCGGCCATAGTTTTCTCCAAGAGCAAATGATGATTTTCTCGTTAAGGTTTTTTCCAAGCATTAGCGGGGGAGTAAACCACGTCTTTCAGGTTTATTTCTTTTAAGGATTTAATCACACTCTTGTCCTTAGATAACACATTGTACAGTAAGATCTTTTTGTACTGCATTTTAATCGCCTGGATAACGTTCCGGTCCATTGGTTGTAATAGCCCGTCACATTTGGTGGTAAGAACATCACTCGAATAAAACTGTCGGCTGAAATCAAATCATCTTCACCGGAGTGGCCAGGACAGTTGTCCAAGATAAGCATAGCTTTTTGTGGTAGTTTCTGTTCCTTCAGAAATGTTTTCACTGAGGGTTTAAACAGTTCATTAAACCTCAGTGAATACAGGCTTATTCATCCACCCTTTGCTCTGGCTCATGTAATCAACAGGGAGTTTGTTGTTTTTAAATGCCCCAGGACTCTTTGCCTTACCTACGACTAGCATTGTCATCTTATGTGCACCGTTTGCATTTGAACAAGGCATGAAAGTGACCATATCCTTAGCCAACTTTCGTCCAGGAGCACTAGCTTCTCCACCATGCAGAAATGTTTTTGTTTTTTTTTGGTAACAGCCAATATAAACCACTTTCGTCCGTGTACTTGGTCAGGAGTTTTTTTTCTTTATTGATAATTAACGGGATACACCCATGTTTTACATAATAATTTTACATATGCTGCAACTAAACACCAGCTTTTCTACTATGTTATAGAGAAAATAATGTAAAGTAATAATAATATAATACACACCTTACCTAATACTAATTGCACATCAATTTATTAATTACATACTATGAATAACTGATTCAATGAGTATTTAAATGATTCGTATGATTGACAAAACATATCTACAGATTTACAATGAATATTAAATTCACGACTTATGCTTGAAATTGCACTGAAATAACTAAAATTCTTGCCTGTGGAAAGAAACATGTAAAAAATTTCCAGAACGTAATGTCCTTAATGGAATATTCAAACTAAAAACCCCAGTAGTTCAGAACAATCTATAAAAGAATTAGACAACTTAAACACACATCAGTAATTATGTGCCTATTTTGCAATGACACCATATTCATTGTTCGTAAAGTACTATTGTAATTAAAACAGTGCACTGCAATACCTAGCTTATATGCTGCAAGATGATAACCTGTTTGAACCTTTCTTTATATGACTCAACAGCGCTTTCGTTACATGAAAGTTTCTCACCCGTTGTACTTAACAGTGTAATTCAATAACATTGTTTGAATTTCTACAATCATCCCTCGCTGGCTTGGAAATCATTTTTTTGTAATTTTCTGGTAAAAATCCCTAGCCTTTCCTTTAAGGATTTCACCAGAAATTGGTGTATGCCTACCCCATTCTTGTAAAAACCAGGCATAGAGACTATTGTCAACTTTAGGATTTTCACTTTTTCAATGTCTGTCATTTACTTTTTAAATTTTCCTTTTCAAGCCACTTTAGGATTTCGTTTTTATCTAACAAAGATAGAGTTTTATGTTTACGTTTTGTCTGCATGGATGCCATCTTCAGCGCAACACTACTACCACTATCCTACACTAAGCACTTCTCTAAAATCGAAACGACAGTTACAGACAGACACGAAACAGATTGAGCACTAAACGCATCGCGATTGTGACAGACTGATGGAGTGAGTGCATGGGGCATGAGTCATTGCTTTTGGTGCCAGTGCATTGTTTAACCAGTCCTGTCCTGTCGCTCACACTCTAATACAAAACGCCGGATTACTGGGAGTGCCGGAGAGCTGAGATGCCGGATTACAGAGGGAGTACTGTATATTCGTCCTATTCGTCCAGTGCCTTCAAACACAAACAAAATTTTTTTTCATACATAATTCAATAAGAACATTCATATCTACACATTAAATACGCCGATATTTTCAGGAAAAGCTTGTAGTATATTAAAAATTCTGGTGAAACTCGAATAAGACCAAAATTCAAATTGTGCTTTCTATTAAAATACAAAATGTATTCTAGCACGTTTGCACACGATATTTACGTTTAATTTGGTGATCAATGCTATTGTGTTATAGGTCTTTCAAAATCTCATGGGCTGTGAGATGCGCAATGAAGGAAGCGAGAGGTATCGTATAAAAGAAAGAACAATACTGTATAAGTAAAATCTAAAACATTGAATTTCCGGATGCATATTCTGAATTAACTCAACCGCTATGCTATGTGGAATGCATAACCAATAACTTATCAATATAAATTATAAAATTACAATGTTTGTATGCGAAACCTGTAACTTTTTTGGTGTACTGTTTATTGTTCTTTTCGTGTGTCATGTTTCCGTGCGTGTGTGGATATAAATAGACAGACTAAATTTTTTAAAACTCTTGGCAGCCAAAATATTGTCCTCTTATTATTTTTAAGAATGCATATTTCATAGAAATTTAATCTACAAAATCATAAAATTACTACCACAATCCTCAAATTGGCCCACATTAGATTTAGGACTCCTCTTATTAATTTTCTTTCTTCGTGATACAAATTTGCCACCCTCCGGTTTGCTCCTCGCTTCTGAAATAATTAGCACGACTGTATTTAGTCTAACTGCAGTTGCTACTCGTTCTTGTAAATTATTCATAGGAATGACAGGCATTTTGTTCTTTTTTCTCTCATAAACTTATATACACAATAAATAAATTCTCTTCCTTGACTGTGAACCGTTTTCTTGCGGTTACTTATTGTAAAATAAAAAGCTTAAAAATAACAAAATAATCTGTAATACCAAACATGCTTCTCCTAATTGAACTGAAACATTCATTATACCTATAAATAAAAAACTAGAGCAGTAGTTTTGAAAAAACTGGTAAAAGTTGAATCAAGGCTGAAATCGCATAAATAATAATCTAAAACAATAATAATGAACCACTAATCTTAATACGCAAATAAATCGACAGCTGATTTGTCAATGTTTTTGGGATGCACTTTAACGTAAATACCTTAAATTGGTGTTCTGTGCAACAACCCATGAGGTTTTGAAAGACCTGTAAATTATAACAATGCCTTTTAAAAGATTTCCTTAATAAAAGCATTTGTAGAAAAGTATTTCCTTTTGCACAATAGTGTGCGATATTCGATTATTAACATTTGATGAAACAATTTCATAATCCAGTGTTAAAAATTTGAGCTAAGCTTTTGTTCGACACCGGAAGTACTTTTATGGCACTTGTGCATGACAATGATTTATCCCACTGATGATAGAAAATAGTGTTTTGCAGCAAGCACCACAGGCAAGTAATTCTTAATAATTCTAAAACATGTCTGAAATATTTTTATCAAATATTTTAGTTTACTTGTATGTAAGGGTCAATAGTTTAGTTAACCTCTTAAAAATAGTTTAGTATATCTATTACTAACATGTGTGTTATATATCTTTCACATAATTATCGCTCTGTGAAGGTTTGTAGATGAAGGTTGGTGTTGGGATTGCATGCAGTTGGGCGTTGCATGCTTCATGCTCAAGCAACTGTGGCCTTAGTTTATTATGTTTTACAAAAAATTAAATATTCTTACATTATGATTACATATAATACTTGTAATAATAACTTTCTATCTACTTTCTACTATGGAGGTTGTTACTTTAGCTATGTTAGATTCTCAACTTTTCTAAATATTATACGGAATGTATTCTTTTACCTTCTATTTATTTATTTTAAAATTATGTAAACACATCCAGGATACTTCGACAAAATGGTAGGTAAATTAATAACAATTTTTTTTATTTCTGTATTTCTTAGATGCTCAAAGGTATTTGATAACATTTCTTAAAGATAAGTCAAATAAAGAAAAATCAGTTTTAAATGTAAGATTAAATTTTGTTTGAAAGTGACAAAACTTTTAGCCTACGTTTCATTCATAATATTTGTTGTGTGGTGGTTTTAATTCTAATAAAACCAATATAGTGTATAACTTTAAACATTGTAACTGTGTAATATCAAAACCAATGCACTTCGATAGATATGTTTTGTACCATTTTTCTGTGGTGTATTTGGCAATTTTATTTAAAAAATCAATACATTTATCTTGTGTTCAATAGTTCCGCTAAGGTCATTTTCATTACAAGTAAACAAGAAAAACGAATTTAAGTTAAGGAGTTCAGTTTTGTTATAAAAATTCATTTATGTTGGGTAAAAAGCAAAAATTTATTTTAAAAAATACATCTATTTTGATATAAAATTAAATACTTTCCATCAACACTTCTAGAGCATGTCGTTAGAATCGAAAAATTACACTCTTGTATTAATGAAGTTAATCCAAGTTTCTGTGTCCACTATGCCGGCTAACATCAGGTTTATTCACTTTTTTACGTGTTAGAATATGATCCACCAAAGCAGCTTCCTCTTTTTTTCTGTCGATCTATAAGCAAAATCGATTATGATTTGATAACAAGCAAAACCGTTTTAATTTAGGCAATGCACTAAAACTTGGCATTAAAAACTCCCTGATTCTTGGTGGCAAGATAATTTGTCAGAATACTTGTACAGGTGAAATATGCGATAAATGAATTTAAATTTTTATTTGCCCTGAAGGAGCGGGCAACCCTTAAAATATAAGGGTACGTTGGTTAAATGCATTGGTGCAGGATTGGGTTCTTATCGATTGAGTGAGAAAAGAATATAAAAAATAAAGAAATACAAAAATAATAAATAACAAATCTTTAAATTCTGCATTACATTAACACTTACCCTGAAAGATCGTCCTACTGTCAAAATCAAGGCGTGCCAAACAGTTTGTCACCACAATGCTTTTGATGTCATTTCTATGTGCAAGACATTCTGGTGTTCTAAAGTTTGTTATAATTAATGAAATTTCTCAAAATAAAATACTCCTTCCAAATAAGACGCTCATTGAGATAGCTGGATATTCTTTCCTAAATAAATTAAATAAAAATCAACCTAACCTTAACCTCTATTAACATAAAAATAATTTCCAAATACACACAAATATCTTTTCCTAAAAATAAGTTCCTAACAGCAAATCTGGCCATGGGTTTGCTAAAATAAAAATATCCTAAAAGAAATTTGTAAAAAAAACTTAAATCTACACCATCAACAAAACGATTCATCTCTCCAAATTTTCGTGCTTTCCTATTTAATTACAAGACATTAGTAAATTCCTAATTATTGGAGATGTCTTTCATCAACAAAAAGAGCAGTTAAATATAAACTTTAGGATTTTCACTTTTTCAATGTCTGTCATTTACTTTTAAATTTTCCTTTTCAAGCCACTTTAGGATTTCGTTTTTATCTAACAAAGATAGAGTTTTATGTTTACGTTTTGTCTGCATGGATGCCATCTTCAGCGCAACACTACTACCACTATCCTACACTAAGCACTTCTCTAAAATCGAAACGACAGTTACAGACAGACACGAAACAGATTGAGCACTAAACGCATCGCGATTGTGACAGACTGATGGAGTGAGTGCATGGGGCATGAGTCATTGCTTTTGGTGCCAGTGCATTGTTTAACCAGTCCTGTCCTGTCGCTCACACTCTAATACAAAACGCCGGATTACTGGGAGTGCCGGAGAGCTGAGATGCCGGATTACAGAGGGAGTACTGTATATTCGTCCTATTCGTCCAGTGCCTTCAAACACAAACAAAATTTTTTTCATACATAATTCAATAAGAACATTCATATCTACACATTAAATACGCCGATATTTTCAGGAAAAGCTTGTAGTATATTAAAAATTCTGGTGAAACTCGAATAAGACCAAAATTCAAATTGTGCTTTCTATTAAAATACAAAATGTATTCTAGCACGTTTGCACACGATATTTACGTTTAATTTGGTGATCAATGCTATTGTGTTATAGGTCTTTCAAAATCTCATGGGCTGTGAGATGCGCAATGAAGGAAGCGAGAGGTATCGTATAAAAAGAAAGAACAATACTGTATAAGTAAAATCTAAAAACATTGAATTTCCGGATGCATATTCTGAATTAACTCAACCGCTATGCTATGTGGAATGCATAACCAATAACTTATCAATATAAATTATAAAATTACAATGTTTGTATGCGAAACCTGTAACTTTTTTGGTGTACTGTTTATTGTTCTTTTCGTGTGTCATGTTTCCGTGCGTGTGTGGATATAAATAGACAGACTAAATTTTTTAAAACTCTTGGCAGCCAAAATATTGTCCTCTTATTATTTTTAAGAATGCATATTTCATAGAAATTTAATCTACAAAATCATAAAATTACTACCACAATCCTCAAATTGGCCCACATTAGATTTAGGACTCCTCTTATTAATTTTCTTTCTTCGTGATACAAATTTGCCACCCTCCGGTTTGCTCCTCGCTTCTGAAATAATTAGCACGACTGTATTTAGTCTAACTGCAGTTGCTACTCGTTCTTGTAAATTATTCATAGGAATGACAGGCATTTTGTTCTTTTTTCTCTCATAAACTTATATACACAATAAATAAATTCTCTTCCTTGACTGTGAACCGTTTTCTTGCGGTTACTTATTGTAAAATAAAAAGCTTAAAAATAACAAAATAATCTGTAATACCAAACATGCTTCTCCTAATTGAACTGAAACATTCATTATACCTATAAATAAAAAACTAGAGCAGTAGTTTTGAAAAAACTGGTAAAAGTTGAATCAAGGCTGAAATCGCATAAATAATAATCTAAAACAATAATAATGAACCACTAATCTTAATACGCAAATAAATCGACAGCTGATTTGTCAATGTTTTTGGGATGCACTTTAACGTAAATACCTTAAATTGGTGTTCTGTGCAACAACCCATGAGGTTTTGAAAGACCTGTAAATTATAACAATGCCTTTTAAAAGATTTCCTTAATAAAAGCATTTGTAGAAAAGTATTTCCTTTTGCACAATAGTGTGCGATATTCGATTATTAACATTTGATGAAACAATTTCATAATCCAGTGTTAAAAATTTGAGCTAAGCTTTTGTTCGACACCGGAAGTACTTTTATGGCACTTGTGCATGACAATGATTTATCCCACTGATGATAGAAAATAGTGTTTTGCAGCAAGCACCACAGGCAAGTAATTCTTAATAATTCTAAAACATGTCTGAAATATTTTTATCAAATATTTTAGTTTACTTGTATGTAAGGGTCAATAGTTTAGTTAACCTCTTAAAAATAGTTTAGTATATCTATTACTAACATGTGTGTTATATATCTTTCACATAATTATCGCTCTGTGAAGGTTTGTAGATGAAGGTTGGTGTTGGGATTGCATGCAGTTGGGCGTTGCATGCTTCATGCTCAAGCAACTGTGGCCTTAGTTTATTATGTTTTACAAAAAATTAAATATTCTTACATTATGATTACATATAATACTTGTAATAATAACTTTCTATCTACTTTCTACTATGGAGGTTGTTACTTTAGCTATGTTAGATTCTCAACTTTTCTAAATATTATACGGAATGTATTCTTTTACCTTCTATTTATTTATTTTAAAATTATGTAAACACATCCAGGATACTTCGACAAAATGGTAGGTAAATTAATAACAATTTTTTTTATTTCTGTATTTCTTAGATGCTCAAAGGTATTTGATAACATTTCTTAAAGATAAGTCAAATAAAGAAAAATCAGTTTTAAATGTAAGATTAAATTTTGTTTGAAAGTGACAAAACTTTTAGCCTACGTTTCATTCATAATATTTGTTGTGTGGTGGTTTTAATTCTAATAAAACCAATATAGTGTATAACTTTAAACATTGTAACTGTGTAATATCAAAACCAATGCACTTCGATAGATATGTTTTGTACCATTTTTCTGTGGTGTATTTGGCAATTTTATTTAAAAAATCAATACATTTATCTTGTGTTCAATAGTTCCGCTAAGGTCATTTTCATTACAAGTAAACAAGAAAAACGAATTTAAGTTAAGGAGTTCAGTTTTGTTATAAAAATTCATTTATGTTGGGTAAAAAGCAAAAATTTATTTTAAAAAATACATCTATTTTGATATAAAATTAAATACTTTCCATCAACACTTCTAGAGCATGTCGTTAGAATCGAAAATTACACTCTTGTATTAATGAAGTTAATCCAAGTTTCTGTGTCCACTATGCCGGCTAACATCAGGTTTATTCACTTTTTACGTGTTAGAATATGATCCACCAAAGCAGCTTCCTCTTTTTCTGTCGATCTATAAGCAAAATCGATTATGATTTGATAACAAGCAAAACCGTTTTAATTTAGGCAATGCACTAAAACTTGGCATTAAAAACTCCCTGATTCTTGGTGGCAAGATAATTTGTCAGAATACTTGTACAGGTGAAATATGCGATAAATGAATTTAAATTTTTATTTGCCCTGAAGGAGCGGGCAACCCTTAAAATATAAGGGTACGTTGGTTAAATGCATTGGTGCAGGATTGGGTTCTTATCGATTGAGTGAGAAAAGAATATAAAAAATAAAGAAATACAAAAATAATAAATAACAAATCTTTAAATTCTGCATTACATTAACACTTACCCTGAAAGATCGTCCTACTGTCAAAATCAAGGCGTGCCAAACAGTTTGTCACCACAATGCTTTTGATGTCATTTCTATGTGCAAGACATTCTGGTGTTCTAAAGTTTGTTATAATTAATGAAATTTCTCAAAATAAAATACTCCTTCCAAATAAGACGCTCATTGAGATAGCTGGATATTCTTTCCTAAATAAATTAAATAAAAATCAACCTAACCTTAACCTCTATTAACATAAAAATAATTTCCAAATACACACAAATATCTTTTCCTAAAAATAAGTTCCTAACAGCAAATCTGGCCATGGGTTTGCTAAAATAAAAATATCCTAAAAGAAATTTGTAAAAAAAACTTAAATCTACACCATCAACAAAACGATTCATCTCTCCAAATTTTCGTGCTTTCCTATTTAATTACAAGACATTAGTAAATTCCTAATTATTGGAGATGTCTTTCATCAACAAAAAAGAGCAGTTAAATATAAACTTTGTGTTTTATCATTGACCTTTCAACAAGACGTTAATTTGATACTTTTACCACCCTAAATTTCACTGATAAATCTAGTCCAACCAAATAATTATTTTTACTTTAAGTACCAAAACACACAATTAACATGTAAAAATTCATAATATTGTTTTTAAAACGTTACATAAAAATACTCACTTTTCAATTCCAAAATTTCCAACCACCATCAAGATTTTTCCTCTTATCATTTAGTAAAGATCCAAACACATCAGCTCCCTGACTCAAAACATGCTCTCCAACATTCCAATTAAATGGAGGGATTCTTACCCCTTTGTTTCAAAACGGTTTTCTGACATTATATCTGCGCTCGCACGTTCATAAACCTACCCTGCCAATTGCAGAGGTATTTCATTTTATTACGTCGATCGCAACTTATTCCCTGTGGGAATGTCATCAAGATTTTCTTGGAACTCTATACATTCACCCTTACTTTTTGGTTCGCATTATTTCACATATAAAACTAACATATTACCCCCTAATTCCGCAGTCCCGTTCATGCTCATATATTCACGCATCTCTCAACATGTTAATGTTCTCAGGTAACCGAGTTTATATAACTGGCTTCTATTATCTAATCCCCTTATTTTATTCATGCGTATATCTACATTTTGACGTTTTCAGATAAACAAGTTCTATATAACTGACTTGAACCTGAGTTGGATATAATTATTGACTTTTAATTTCCTTTCTCTTTTATGTTCGCTGTGGTTTTTCGTATTATTTCACAATCTTGCTATTGGGTTTATAACAAAATCACCCACGGAAAGTACCTGTTACCATGTTATCTACGTAAGTGTACATTTTATTTTTTATCTGAAACCACATACTGCACACATTGTAGTCTATTGTATAAAAAAATTGTGTCATCTTTGAAACCCTATACTTCTGTACTATAATGGCTTAACATCTGATTGTAGTAAATTGTATTTGTGATAATTGCAACGTCTATTAAAACTATGTCGTACTGCATGAAACCAACTTCCTAAAGCTCATATTTGTGGTATATAGATATCAATGAATTTCCTATCATTTTCTTAACAATTCTGAAAGCTTCCTAAGAACATGACATGCTTTCCCTATAAAATTATATGGTTAAAATAATTGGTTTGTTTATATTCTTGGAGTTTAAAATAATTTACAACCCGTTATTTAAGTTTCTCTATGTATTTAACAGAAATAAAACGATTATCTTTGTGGTTTACGGTTTGATTCGAATACAAATAAAGATGTCATTGCAAGTGTTTTTAAATACTATTTTTACAAAATTACAATTATACAGGGTACTGCAATAACAAGTTTGTCCATTCAAAATTAAATTTTACTTCTTTCATATCAAATTTATTATGAAAGTAACGCATCGTGTTAGATACCTTACATTGTCTTCTCAAAGTTTCAAGGCCGGGAATGCCACTCTCACCAACGCACTTTGTTTAGATCAAAATGCAGTAGCTGTCAATATTGCGAACCGTCCCACTTGAAGTTGTTACACATTTCTGCAACTTCGAATAATTTTTCCCTTCAGGAAACGAATAAATACCTAAGCTAATTGAAAGTATGTTATTCCTTCTGGTTAATATAGCCCCTGCATGTCTTCTGCAATGTACGGTTCGAATGGTGTTTCTTGCAATGCCATTTTTTCGTTTAAAATACTGCCATTGGAAATTATGACAGAATTTATTTCTTATATTAATTATAATCAGCTCCATTGAGGAAATTTGCTTAGAGCAATGCCGAAAAACAAATTATCAGCTATCATGTGCCAAAGATAGTAATAATTAAGCAATAATTTTTAGAAACCCGAAAGTCAGTCACTTAATAACTTCCTGAGCGGGTATAACACACTTGCGATCATTAGACAAAATTATAAGCATTTATTACTCCATTTGGAAAGCTATGTTCTTAAATAAAAACATGAAACTATTTCCTAAGTGTATAATTTGTAAAAGAACTATTTAACATACTTGAACTGATGTTTATTGAATAATTGCACGACAAATACGCATTTTTATTTTGTGCGGTGGTGCTTATCCGTTGATGTAAACTATGTTAATGAATTGCCGTCTTTACGTTTAGAAATTTTTACTAGTGAATTTGTTACTTCATCATTATTTTTAATTAATTACTGAAGTTGTTGAAATTTTAGTAACCTTTAGCATTAATTAAAGAAATAGTTGGGATAAATATTGACTTTGATCAGTATTTTTGATGTCTTCTATTTTTTGCACAGTGACTTGTATTTTCATTAAAAACTAATTGTTTTTAGTAAATTTTCTGTCATTGCTCTTTTTTAGTTCAAAATAATCTTTTAAGTAACTTGTAATTTCACCTCTCCAAGCCAAACCCACAAAATATTGAAATATATACTATAGACCTTCGGGTTTCTCTTTATTCCATAACTCAAACCATTCCAGTATATTTCATGACAGAAAGTTTAACTTCTTTGCATTTGTTACATAAGACGAGCGGACCAGGAAAAGAACAAAATAATAATGGAATGCTCACGGGAGTTATAGTAACAAAGGAAGGCAGATAAAGAAAATGAACGCCACTTAACATAGTCGCAGATGAAAGAACTCAATTCTCTTAAAAAAACAAAGATTAGTAAATACACAACATATATATGCGGACAGAACATCAGTCTGCCCAATACCATAAAATACAACACCCAATTAATAACACAGAAAAATTAACATAATAATTATAGGGTTTTTACAGCATTTTTACACATTTATATATCCTGTAACACATCTAAACAAAAAATATCACATAGAAATAGAAATATCAATAGATGTAAATATAAAAATAGCTAGTATCTTACCGACTTGTTTTTGATGTTGACAATTATGAACTCATCTAGTTAGAATCTACTAAAACCTATGAAACCAAGTATATATTTACAATAGTGCTTTTAGGCGCAATCAACAGCAATAGCTAATCAAATACCATAGCTCAAGTTCATATATAATTTCAAAACTAATTCACCCAGGTATCCATCAATATAAAAACAATATCGTACAAAATCTACACCAATATCTTTATTCTTATGATAACCCTATTAAATAAGCAGATTGATTTATTCATCTTAATATTTATATTAGGCAAGAAAAAGTCCACATACTATAAACGAGTAAAGCTATTCGTTACCTTTTGACGATATTCCCTCACGTAGGCTGTCAATGGTTATTGGTAACTGTAACTTTCACCCATCTTATCATAACATTTTCTACAGCCAGACGAAATGTTTTGTAACAAGAAAGAGACGCTTCTGTGTTAAAGCTAAGTAAGCATTGATTCAAAGAACCTATGAATGTGGATAATAATTCAGGCTAAGTATGTGGGTTAAAATCTGGAGCATATGGGTTACAATCCGGGTTGAAAATATTAAAACTTGTATTACAGAAACATCACCCTTCAATTACCTACCAGTCATATAAAAGGTAAGCAAGTTTTTACCGTCAAAATTTTGTAATTGCCCAGTTGGGTTTAAAATATTTATCACAAGATAAACCCTGCAAATGAACACTCGAAATTTAGTGAACTAGTCCAACGAACGTATTGTAGAATTATTTTCTGAAATAGTACTTTACGGAAAACCCATTATAGAATAATAACTTTTGAGCATATTTTCAGCATTTAAAGAGAACAAGTTCGCTTTATCTAATTACAATTATGCTAGGTTATTTAACTACAATAAATATTGACTACTACATATCATCTGCAACTCGTATAATTGAGCAATATTCCAAACGTGAGTGCGAACATTTATTAAAACAAGGCACAGCGAGTGTACAATGCAGAAATCATTCAAACTACTAAATGAAACACAAGTTGCTGACTTCATTCCATCGAGCTTAAATCTCTTACATCCAGCCATGTATTTCGTAGCATCTCATGACATTCCTGCATGACTAGACGAACCAGATAACATATGGCTCAATAAATTAACTTGGTTTCTCTAGTACATTAAATAGAAATAAACAAGTTATAAAGTTTCGCCAAATTTGGTGTATGAAGGACGTTAGATGTCACCTGTGACTTTATTAAATACTACTGAAAATGCGTAAAATATACATGACATTATTTTGAAAAGAAGAACTATAACAAATTACTGATGTTGCGTAAACGGTTTCTATTCTTTAATCTAATAATTCTATAGCGACAATATGGGTGCTGATTTTGAAAACAAAGTACCTCAAAATTATCTATATAGTTATACTTCTCTGATATTATGTTCTGCATATTTTGAATTTGATTTTCCATTTGCATTTGTAATTCAGTTTCACAGATCTGGCGATCAACATTTATTACAGTTGTTTCCGTTTCTGTATGCCAGATCTATCTTCTGCTTTAATTTTGCTTATATTGTTAGCAATATACTTACCATTCTGAAGCTTACGTTGATATTTCTTAATTTTGGTACTTTCTTAAGATTTTTAAATGATTTGCATCCGATTATAGAATTTAAATTAAGTATTAGAAAAATAAAACATTTATTTTTTATAATCTCACTATAACTAAAATGTATACCAATCAAGCTTTTCAGTCTACCATAAATCATCAGAAATGGATGTAGCTATTACGTCATTCCAATCTTCCTCGGCAAAATTTAATTCTTGCATTTGTCGATTTTTCTAATTTTTGAATACAAAGTAAATCAAAAATTCTCGTTTGATTTACATATATAAATCAAACGTTTCGATAGGATAATCAAATTATAAGAAATATTAAATTAAGTCTCAGAACAGATAATACTCAGGAAGTTTATTAGGAACCGTAGGTCACACAGACAGATCTGTCAAACCATGAATTGCGAAACAAAAGCAGTTAAGTAAAAAACATCAGATTAAAAACGCTTACAACATTTAATATCTATAAATTAACTTTACAAATGATTTTGCAGTACTTTATTTTCAAAACAAAAGTTCCATTGTTACAGGTAAAACTGATCTTATGTTATTAACATCGAATTGTCTAGAAGGGGCGGAAACCCCGTAACATTTTTAAATGTGCACCGGCTAACTTTTGGTGTTGCAGGATTGAGTTCCTATGGAAAAATGATAAAAAAATACCTGAAAAATATAAAGTTCTTTAAAAGTACTACTCATCTTGAAAGCCTTTACTAATTGTCAAAAATGAAGGGCGCCATACCGTCATATCCTATCAATTCTGTCGATATATTTGCTAGCTGCAAGACGGCTATTCCAGATAGCTATGTTTGCTTTCAATGTTCCCATATCTTCCCTCAAATTTTAGATTTTGCATTCACACCCTAAAAAAACCCTTTAATGTTTTATCAAATTAAAACAATTTTTCAAAATAAAGGCCTCTCCCAAAATACGACCTTATCATAGGTATGCCGTGATATCCTTTAACAATGCTCACTTTTACCTATATTATAACTAGCTGCAAATAAAATTTCATCTAAAAATTTAAACTCTATTAACAGTAAATTTCAAAACATATCATTGCACGTAAATTAACCTTAAAACATCAAGCCTAATATACATCCTATCAGCCATATATTATTAACAAACTCCAAAGAAACATTAATCTGAAAGTAATGCTACCATTCCATTGTACTAATTTTTCCCCGATTGATTTATATGGTATTTTAAATCCCACTTATTGGAAATTCTCTTAACAACAATACAGAAAAACTGCAATCCCAACTTTTCACGTAACCATTCCATTGTCCATTTAAATTACTGAGTGGCTATTTCATAGTCCAACAGAATACTTATGTAACGGAATATTAATTTCGCATTACATAGATCAGGCCATTTTCATTTGAAATTCACATGTACATAATTATACATCCCAAATAAACAAAAAGCTCAGAGTACTCACGGTTCTAACGTTCCAAATGATCCTTACAACTAATGATGCAGAATGTCCAGGGATGCT
Source organism: Platerodrilus igneus (assembly GCA_036346225.1). NCBI lineage: Eukaryota > Metazoa > Arthropoda > Insecta > Coleoptera > Lycidae > Platerodrilus > Platerodrilus igneus. The sequence continues at coordinate 9,950,592 of JARFIW010000453.1, forward strand.
AATGATATACCTGGTGTGTACTCACTCGGCACATAGGTCACATCAAAATTCCAGTAATTTATCCAACATATAGTTGATGAGTGAAACTTCATTTATCACCCTTTTAACTAACACCAACATGATATAAATCCAATCAACACTCGTTTGAACTTTCTGACTGATTTATCCAGCAAAACTTAAACAGTTTGAGCTCGGCCGCCATGATTGAGGGCCCTTGGCCAATACATGTGTTCTATCCTTATACCATATTTTTTGTTCTTGTGTAGTCCTCTGTATATTAATTTTGTTCAAACTTAGTCCTTTTAATCTCTCGCCCTTTTGTTAACATTCTGTTCTTACATATTATACGTATAAAGCTTTTTTAGGGTAAAGTTCAATGTCTTCAGTTCATGTTAACACGTTAATTTTATGATGTTCTATGAGTTTGTGGTTTCTTGAACTCTACGTGAATTGAAACAAATATTTTTGTGGGCAATATGTCCCTGAATTTATACGTGGTTTTTCTAATTGATTATGATGAGAATAAAATCCCTATAATTATTGCTGTTTATATAAAAATTTGTGTATTTATTTGTCGTAATATTAAATATCATGATGAAATAACCCTGTTAGTAAATTGTGAATCACACAACTTATGTAAAATTTATAGATGTTTTCCTACTAAAACTCCTAAAGTAGCTAATAATAAATACTTTTCTATTGACAATGTAGGCTTTATTAACGGACGAGCCTTATAAGTTGTTACTATTAGAATCATTAGTTAACTATCAATTAAATTTATAATTATTCATCGTTAATTGGACATGTCCGTCAAGACATGCGGTTCTAAAAGAAACTTAATTTTATGAAAATAGACTCAAAAAGATTATTTATTTATATTATATAGCGATTAACATCACTTTACCAACTAAGTTTTAGTTTAGAATCGTCAAATTAAAAATTTTCTCCTAAAATTATTAAAGTGTGTAATATTATCAAACAGCAGTGATATCAGTTGCTGTCAATACATTCATCTAGGCTTGCCAAATCCATACTTTTTTGTAATGTCAATGACATAAGACAGACGACTACATATAAATACTAATTATTTAAGCAGGTATGAGGCCATGGAGTATTTGTACATGTCAAAGTGATTTTTACTTTTTCTAAATGTGTAACGATGGCTCAACTATTTATAGTATTCATAATAAATATTCAACTGCTTTATTTATACACATTTTGTTTGTCATGCAAGCTTCAACTAATACTTAAAGTCTATTCGAAGTGCATTGGTTGGAGATTTTTTAAGACTACAAAATCACACAATTTTACGAATTTATCATAATTAAAAATTATGAGAAGTTACTCCCATGACATTTCAATGTCCATAAAAGCTAAATCCTTAAATTATTGTTTCTCATACCCTTTATTAATACACGTCTCTCAAGAAGCACACCATCAATAAAATTCTGAATTTGACTTATCATTTTAATTAATATTTCAACTGTTTAATGGTATTGTACTTACAGAATTGCTAACGCATATTCAATTACAGATGCGGTTGTCTCCTCCAGGTTCAGAAAAACCTTACGATGGAAATAAATTAAAGCGTTTCTCAAAGGTTGATATGGAATATGTGTCTGACCAATTAAAAGACAAGAAAATTTATTTGCAAGATAGACTAGGAAAGTTGAATTAAGTGCACATCATCAAAAGTATCCTTCGTTTATTTAACAAGTTCCTAATGTTTTCATACTAGCTCATAATATTAATTCTCAACAAATCAACCACTCTAAAATTGAGAAGCATGTCTTGGTTGTACAACCAATTTCTGAACTTTCAATCAAAATATTTATTATGTAATGTTTTAAAAAGTCATTAAATGTGTATAATAAAAATAATTTATGATAATTGTTAAATTATATAAGTAACATGTTCCACTTGGTAATTTTTATAATACTTCCCTATTCAAATATCTCTATAATCGTTGTATCCAGGTTTCACGACTGGGGAATATTATTGTGTACACTCACATTTTATGCTAGAGGGCAACTCTATCAATTAAATACAGTTTTGCAGAAAGCCATGAGAGTTTAGTATAATTATCATATTCAGTATTTTAGTTAGTATAGTGAAGCTGACGGTAGCGATAAGATATGATAGATACACCTACCTCTTGCATTTTTTGACAGCGCTGAGCATATAATTATAAAGGATCATTTGCATTTATTTTATCCATTGGTTTGGTTGTACACTTTACCTACAAGAATATAAATTATTTACTTGAGTAACCATCTGCTAATGGTTTGATTTCTTAGATTGTATGTTTTATTATTTTAAACCACACTAAGCGTCAATTGAAATTTCAATAATTAGAAATATTATTCCATTACTTGTTAGAAAGTTAAAAGTAAGGTATTATGAAGTAGTCATAAATTAAAAAGATACTTTTGAAACTAAAGGGTATCACCATATGTGGGCAATTGCTTATTCTATAAAAATGAAAAACAACCACATTGCATGAAATTTATCTAATTACATATTGTGCATACGCCTTGTGACGTTCCTTGTAAATGCTTATCATCATATTTCATTTTAGTAGTTTCTATATTAATAAATCCCTCCAATAGGGTTAGGCAATTTCCTTTAAGAGATATAATTTTTAGGTAACTACACTATTCATCTAAAGTAAAATTATTTTGTATCATATACGGTTCATGCTCATAGGTTTTCAAATTCATTATGTCGGTTTTTAGAGGTTAAAGATGACGTCATCACCATAATTTCGTTCTAAATTATTACAGATTCATAATTCATTAGTTTTGATTAATAATGTGTTACGTTGGCACGCTGGTAATCTCATCGGCTGGACATGAAGATTTCACAGGCAGATAGATTGTGCCGACTCAAATCAATAAAAATTCCGAGTTCTGGTTTAGTTAAGTTATCCGTAAGTTCATTATACATACATCTTCGACAGGAAAAAATCTAAACAAGGTATTTTCATTTTGCAGTCTTAATTCATCTGTAAAAAGTTTGTTGAGGATGTCTCGAATTATTTTAGGGAATGAAAAGATCCATTTCTTAGAACACTTTGTGCTTAACATCCAAACAGTCAACATGCAACTATAATATGTGAACCACCTTTAATAAAAAGTTTTCGAACAAAGTCGTCGAATGTTCCGATAATACCTTACCAAGTTAGTTATTTTCAATGTTAGGGGCATATTGGTTTCCAGATCGACAACTATGTTTGAGATGAGCATGTTGAGGGTTTAAAAAATCAACTGGTAAATGACCTGAAGTTTCAATCGCGTTTCGAGGTAATTGCAAAATAATTCAATACAACTAAACTGTAACTATATCTTCACGTTAATTGAGAAAAAATATACAAACATGTCAATACATTATTCTACAGGATTATGTTTACACACACGTGTTGCATACAATTATATGATAGACATACTTAAGCAAAGATTAAAAATCGAAGATACCACAAATTTACGTAACTAAATTCGTAACCTAATCACACGGATGTACTATAGGTACGCCTTACCAGTTCATACAATGAATTTCAAATGTTTATTTAGTTACATGGATTCATAAATACCTGATGAGCGATTCTTGGCTGTAGTTAAGGTGAACTCATTAAAGCATCTATTTAGGTTGACTTCGTAACCCTCAACGTGCTCACCTTCAACATATAGTTGGCGATATGGAAATCAACGTAACGTGCTTCTAAAATTGAAAATAACCAACTTGGTAGGGTATTATTCGAACATTTGACCTTTTTGTAACAGGCAGGTCACCTACTATAGTTGCATGTTTATTATCTGAATGTTAAGAAAAAGTGTTCCAAGAAAAATTGATCTTTTCCCTCCCTAAAATAATTCGAGACATCCCCAAATGGATTAAGAGTGCAAATTGGAAATCCTTGTGTAATTTTTTCTATCTAAGATGTATGTATAATGAACTTACGAGGACTTTTTATTTATTTGAGTCAGCAGAAATCTGCTTGTGAAGTCTTCATGCCCAGTCGATTAGATCACTGGTGCGCTAATGTAATACATTATTAATCAAAACAAATGAATCTGTAATAATTTAGAACAAAATTATGATAACATCATCTTTAACCTTTAAAAACTAACATAATGAATTTGACAACCATTGAATATGAACCATATATGATATAAAATAATTTTATTTTAGATCGAAAATGTAGTAACCTAAAAGTTATATTTCTTAAGGGAAATTACCTAACCCTATTGGTGGGATTTATTAATACATAAACTATTAAAATGAAATATGATTATAAGCATTTTCAAGGAAACATCACAATCTTTCTGGCTTTTCCTACTGTTGTGTTAGTCGAGACACTACTTGAATGAAGACGTGCATAACATAATCTAGAAAGAATTGGATAAGAACCATATTCTGTCTTTAATACCATTAACAAGTTGGTGCTTTATTTCTATATAGTTACAACCTAATGACACAATATGGTGGTGGCGATGAAACTATCATAAATTACGTCGCAAATATTTAAAAGGGTGTGGTTACATCGTTTTTAAGCAAGTTAGATTATGCCATAGCGGAGGCAATTACGATGGTTGCTCCTCAAGATCGATTTAACTTCAGTAACCCGTCAAGTTGGTTTCATTGGATTAAACGTTATGAAAGATACATGTCGGTCTCGGGTCTTTCTAACAAGTCCGATGAAGATAAAATAGATTCATTTTTATATTTAATGGGTGAAGAAAGCGAAGATATTCTAACGCAATTTCCAGCTAAGTTGTGCTTAGGAGACAGACATTTAAAAACTATTTTGTTCCACGAAAGAATGTGATTTTTAAAAGATTTCAATTTAATTCATGAGTTCAACATGCAGGTGAATCTATAGATGTATAAATCACTGCATTACACAGCCTGGCAGAAAGTTGTGAATTTGCCAATCTAAAAAATGACCTAATTCGGGATCACATTTTAGTTGGTATGGCAGCTAAAAGTACAAGCGAACGTTTGCAATTACAAAGTTAGCTTACCTTAGATCAAGCAGTACTAGCAGCAAAACAGGCACAAATTGAGGTACAGCAAAATAACATTTTACGCTGCAAAGCTCGAGTAAATGCTATTAGAGATTCTAGAAGCTCTAAATTTGGTACAAAAAATAAACCTAAAACGGAGATCCCTAAAAATTGCTCTTTTTGCGATCTTGAATATTATACACGAGGGACATGTCCAGCAAAAAATGACAAGTGTCACAGATGTTCCAAGAAGGAACATTGGAAGAAAATTGAAGAAATTCAGGTATAGACAAGAAAAAGCGAGTAATATACGTTGATGTGGATTCCGAAGGTAATGTCGAAGATCAATTTATAGGTCACATTGAAGTGCATAATATATCTAATCATTCTCAATGGTTAGTAGAGCTAAAAATTGTGAATTATGATATTACAGTACCATTTCTAAAAATATTTTGCCTAATAATGCATTAACTTCTCCTATGCCTTGTAAGGAAGTTATATCTGGCCCAGATGGACGACCACTAAGGTCTTGGGTAAAACTAAACCAAACTTAGGGTATAATAATGTTGAAAGTGAAAACACAATATACGTAATCGAAAATTTAAAACTTCTATATAGGGTCGATCTGGTATTATAAACTTGGATATTTTAAAATTTCACAATAACGAATTGCATTCTAAGGTGAATGGTTTAAAAAGGGAAATCTTATTAGTAAATATTTCTGAAGAATTTCCTAAACTTTTCTGCGATATAGGGGAATTTAAAGAAGACATTGTTTTTATTATTAAGCCAGGGACGAAGCCTTTTTAACAAATAACTTCGGGTAGTTTGATTAGCTCTTTTACCTAAGCTTGAAAAAGAAATTAAATAGGTTAATAAAGCTAAACATTATAAAGTTTGTAGACTGTCACACTGAGTGGACCACTCCTATAGTAGTGGTACTTAAGGGAGAGTCCGTAAGAATATGTGGAGTTTATACAGAACTTAAAGCAGTTTTCAGAAATCATTTCCCTATTCCAAAGGTTGAGTGTTCATTAAATAAGCTACGAGGCTCGAAACTATTTACTAAATTAGATGCCAAGTCAGGCTTTTATCAGCTACGTCTCGAAAGCAGTCTCAACTGTTAACATTTATTTGTCCATTTGGAAGGTATCTTTAAGTGATTACCTTTCGGAGTATCATGTGCGCCAGAATTTTTTGCTGCTAAATTTTCAAAACTTTTTCTGGCATGCAAAGGGTTATAATACACATTGACGATATTTTGATTCATGCAACGACTAGAAATGAACATGATTCAATATTACGTGAAGTTCGATAACGTTTAGAAGTAGAAGGAATAACGTTAAATAAAAAGAAATGTCAAATAGATGTTAACAGAATACAATTTTTGGGGCATGTTATATCTGAGGCGGGTGTTGAAGTGGTACCTTCTCGAGTAGAAGTTCTCACTCAATTTCCAACACCCACCAATAAAAAAGAAGTGCAGCAATTTATGGGGATGGTTAATTTTGCGCTCTATTTATTCCCAATAACTTCCAAATTCTAGAACCCATTACAAGTTTGTAAAAAAATTGTGTGAATTTTCAGTGGGATGTTTCGCAAAAAGTTGCTTTTCAAGAAATTTTATTTATTTATTTACAATAAAGGACACCAAATAGAAGGTATAAATCTTCCAATGAAGGTGCCACAACTTTATAATACTGCAGTGACAACGGAATTTTACAAATTCAAACTTAATTATCAATAGCTTTGATGTAGTAAAAAATAAATGACTATAAAGCTAAAACACTAGTATAAGATTAAAATAATCAATATTTTACATAATACAAATAAGATGTTTCTACAAATTTTACAAATTTTCTACAAATTTTAAACTTAACAAATTCAATGTTAAAACATTTGCATTAAATAGCGTTTAAATTTTCGAAGACTAAAGCTAAATATATCCATGTTGGTGCTGTGTACGTAATTATTGTAATTACGCATAATTCTTGTGACTGAAGCATTTAAACCGTGATTGGTGTTACAGTGTTCTAAAGCAAATAGAGGAGGGTTTCGGACTGGGTATACAGGAACGTAAAAACACAAGGCTCCGACTAAGAACTCACTATCAATCACGCCATGTAAAATTTTAAAAAGAAAAATTTGCTCAGTGATCAACCTTCTTTTTGCTAGCGGATATAAATTATAAACACTGAGGTTTGAATCATAAGGCGTATGGTATAAATATCTATTGAATCTATAGTTTAAACCATTAATAATTTTTTTTTGAATTCGTTCGATACGAACTGTATATTTATGGTAAAAGGGAGTCCAAATAATTGAAGAATATTCTAAATGACACCTAACATAAGAATTGAATAGTAAAATTAACGATGAAGAAATAAAAACTCTCTTAACAAAGGCCCCATCTTTCGTTTTTTGATTATAATAATAAAATTATAGTAAGTGCAGATTCCTCTTCCTATGGGATAAGAGGTGCACTGATGCAAGAAGAAAAGGGAGAAAGAGAATTAGTGGCCTATGGTTCACGAACATTGACACCTAAGGAAATGCATTATGCTTAAATCGAGAAAGAAGCTTTGGCTTTAGCATGGGCGTGTGAGCATTTCCAAGAATATGTTATAGGTATTCCCATTATTCCGGAAACTGCTCATAAACCTCTTACAAATACTGCAACCAAAAAACTTAGACGAACTCACTCCCAGACTTAAGAGATTTAGAATTGGCGCCGTATGCGGTATAATTTTCAGGTCATGTATTCACCTAGAAAACAATTGGTACTAGCGGATGCGCTATCAAGGAATCCTTTAACAAAGATGCCTCAGAATGCGGACGTCCTCGGAAGTGGAGGCTCGTGTTAAATTACTACCCGTTAAAGATTACTTTTTGGAGAAAATTATTTCAGCACAATCAGATGTTTTAATTACTCAAAAATTAAAAATGTATTCAACTTCAGGTTGGCCGGAAAAACATATGATACGTATTTAATTAAAAGCCTCTTTTCAATATCGTGTAGCAGAGAGGGTATTTTATTAAAAGGCACTCGAATAATTATTGCATCGAGTTCTAAATTTCATACACACAGGGCATCAGGGTATAGTAAAATGTAGAGAATGTGCCAAAAGTTCTGTATGGTGGATTGGACTATCCACGCAAATTGAAAATTTGATTAGAACATGTCCTAAGTGTGTGCAAGAAAAGGTTAACATACAAGAACCGTTTTTAAGAGAATATTCTCCTAGTTGGCCGTGGCAAGTCATTGCTGTAGACCTTTTCAAACACAAAGGCTGGTTTCTAATAGTAACTGATTATTATTCGCGATTTAAAGAAATAGTTCCTCTAACAAAATTAACCGAGGACGAAATTATTAGCAATATGAAAGTCGTTCTTGTTCGTTTTGGAATTCCAGAAATTTGTCGCACAAACAATGTTCCGCAGTTTGAAAGGGGTTTTAAAATTTTGCTAATAATTATAACTTTTATCATGTAAAAAATAGTCCTTACTTTCCGCAGTCGAATGATGCTATAGGAGCAGTGGTTAAGGTAGCAAAAAATTTAATACAAAAGAACGAGGACGTTAATTTGGCGTTAATGGCATACAGAGCAACACCGTTAGAGTGCGGGTTTAGCCGTGTTGAACTCCCCATGAATAGAAAAATCAAAACTTTACTACACATATTGTCAGAAAACTTAGAGGAAATTATAAATCCTAAAAGTATATATTTAAAAACCGAGGCAAAAAGAGAATAGGTGATGAAAAAAGATTATAATACCAGACATCGAACCAAAGATCTAGGTGAATTAGAGATAGGTACTCGTGTATAGGTAACCGATCTTAGGGATTATGGGTGTATAGAACAGAAATGTGCTGAACCTAGATCATACATAGTAAATATGCAGAAAGGTATATACAGGCGTAACAGGTGGATGCTTATTGAAGCTCCTTTTCAGGAACAGATAAAAATAGATAGACAGTATAATTTAGATTTTCAAAATACAATCAATGCGGACAATGAACAAAAGACAAAAAGTGTTAGTGAAAACTGTGCGGAATCTGGTTTAGTGCAAGTTAGCTCTAATAATGTACTGTACAAAAAGGAATTGTTAAATGAATCTAGCAAGTCCGACATACAGCCAGTCAGTAACGATTTAGATGCTCAAGCCAAAGTATCTATTAAACCTAAAAGAATTTAATAAACCTGCCTGGATATCCGATTATGCAGTGTAAGGATTAGGTATAACTTTGGTTTTGGTTAGAAGATTACAGGAAGCTTTATGTAAGTAGGTATTATTAAGTCTTCTCTAAAAAAGGGAGATGTTGTGTTAGTTGAGACACTATTTGAATGAAGGCACGCGTAACATAACCTAGCAAGAATTGGACAAGAACCACATTCTGGCTTTCGAGGTTAAAACTGTGAATAAAGACTTTCATACCATTAACAAATTGGTGCTTTATTTCTATACAGTTACAACCTAATAACGCAACACCTACTGTAACTAATATTTGCACTATCATGATTATCGGTAGTAATCTAATTGGGCTAAAACCAAAATAGATACAACGACTAATACAATCAAAACCAAATTACAATTTATTTAAGTTTATACGCAATAATAACTAATCAAAATTATTCATATTTTTGTCCCATAGCTACAATACTACTGACAATAGCAATAGTGAAAGTGAGTTTTGTTATTTTCGAAATGGGTAAAGGCACTTTTAACCAAGGTGTGTTTTCTAATAACTCTTTCTGAGAGTACAGATTTTTTATCCACATTCTAAAGTTGACACGCATCTTCCAATGCCAAAGGGCCAAATCTGTGTTTGGTTTTAGAATATCGACCTTTTATAAATTGTGACTGCACCTAGTTACACAGTTTGAAAAATCTTATTTAAAAACCCCATTGCAATATCAGGTTATAATAACCGCTTTCGAAAAAAAGACTAAACATGTCTGTGTCCTTTTTAAATCTGAAATGTGTGTTCTCAAAGCCACGTTTATTGTTTCAAAATTAGTTCAAAAGTAAATGAAATTTGTATTCTTTTAATTACCAGTTATTTTGTGTGTTCTGATATTAGTATTCAATAAGAACCCTCCGTTTTTCTGATTTAGTAGTTAATTGTAGTAAAACTCTAACAACTAGTAAAAAATTTCATGGCATAATAATTTTTCCATCAGTGAGATGCGTGATACGATCCTTAGTTTTGCTTAATCAAATTTTAGTGGACTAGAAGTGGTTTGAAGGTAGTCACAATTATACCCAAACTGTTTGGAAATCCTTGCAATCACCTAGTCAAAACGGGATCTTTTCATCCTAAAAGTGACAATTGCACTACAAAAACAATCACAGTCGAAGAAGAAAAAGTTTTAATTTGTGTTTCAGAAAATCGAGATTTGAGCACTTGTGGATTAAGTGCAGCAACTGGAATAAGTCAACGGTCTATCTTTAAAATTTTAAAGAAAGAAAAACTCTGTGCATATCATTATACTCCTGTTCAGAATTTATTATCTTGACTCCCCTATGATTTGCCCAATTTTTACAAAATAAAATACAAACTCGCATTTTCTTGACAAAATTCTTTTCAACGACGAGGCAACGTTTATTAGACAGGAAGTTTTTAATTGGAAAAAAATAATTTGTTGGATTTCAAGAATCCACGTCTGATTTTTTCATTGGTCCTATTGAACTGCCCTCCAATCTAAATGGAGTTCTTTATATAAACTTTTTCAACATCATTTAAACGAGCTTCTAAAAAAATATACCACTTGCCATACAACAAAACTTGTGGTGTATGCCAGACGATGTTCAATCATATTTTTCTCTGTTAGCGCTGAATTGACGTTACGTTGATTTACTATTTTTTTATTCTATATGAGGCGGAATGACGAAACAGTTAATTGGTGAACCGGCTAGCGTACAGTGGTACCGGGGAGTTGTATGATAGGAAAATATAATACTCAGAGGTATACGAGTTGCGAAACTCTACCAAATACCTGCATGCTTACTGTAAAGCCTTTGAACACTTGTCTATGTTTAGAGCCTTTGAGTACCAATCCACCTGATAAAAGAACAAAGTCTACTTGGAAAGTGGGTTTTTCGAGCAGCTGTTTGGCTTTTATACTGCTATGGTTGATAGAGTCCCTCTTACGATGTGTAAACTTCTCACCTTTCTTATAAATAACAATTTCACCCCTTCTACACCTAAATAATAAATAACAATTCGTCGTCAATTGTTGTATTTTCTAAATGAAACACGGGGTTCTTACTTACATAGAGTTTAGAAATACGCACAATTTTGATACAAATTAGATAAACATTCCTCGTTCTGGTAACTATCATCCGATGGTCGGTTGCTGTGTCTCATATACCGTTACATACACAACACAGTCAATAACAAAAACTAATATCTATTCCTAATCGGCAAAGTATGCGTTTCGCTAAAAAAAAAACAAATAGTTCAATTTCCTTGAAGTTTTACCAACTGAATTTTAAGTACTAAGATCGCTACAATAAGATTTAGGTTGTCCTTTTACATAATAAGTTAAATAAGCGTGCCTATTTCAGTAAGATTTGCGCATCATCACTACCATGGTTAAAAAATATAACAATATTTATATATGAGAAACGGTATGTAATTCCATAAACTTTTAAAATAAGGTGACACAATTGTATTCTTCAGAATTCTGTGAAAGACCAGTGCATAAGTTGTTGCAGGTAACCAATGATCCAATGGGTTTGTTGAATAAGCTCCCAATTCTGTAAATTAAGCTATGTCGGTCGGTATTTATCACTAAGTCTACGCTCAAAATTCTGTTATTACAATAGCCAGATTCACGTTAACACGGCCGTGCTTTATTTTGTTACATGATTTTAACGTACTCTGCCGGTACGGTGTTTTAGTATGAATATGAATTGGAATCTTTTATCTCTTTTACTATCCACCGGTTTTATAAACGGAACTTTTTTTGGATCATTGCACGATTTGTTTTCCTTCCCACGAGTTGTGTAAGAATCCTATTTTATTCACATGGTGTTTAAATGTAATACCAATATGTTTGTATCAACTATTTTGACTGCTTTATGATTATTGCTTTTTTATGTATCGGTGCCATGGTTAATGTGTGCATCATGATGCATTGTGGTTGACTTCTTTATTGTATGGTATGATACCCGTATGCCATTAAGCTACATAATTCTTTTCTTATGGTTAACTGTTTCCTTGAACCCATGTGAACTTGTAGTGAACAGTTATTCCCCGTTTTCCATCTGTAATTATATAAATTTACTATGAAGGAATGTAAAGTACCAATATTTCTATGAAATTTCTTAATGCGGTACGGCAGTGCTTCCCTATTTATTTATCTGTCCTAATTTAATACTACATTGAAATAGCAACGCTATTAATGTTACGTACAATTTCACATTTTTGTATATTTTCATACAGTTATACTTTTCAAATATTGCAAAACTTTGGTTCCTACCTTTTCTAAAAAATTATAAGGGGCGTTATGGTATTTTCTTTTGTTATAAATTAGGTTCTATTCTATCCTTGGTCAAATAGATATCATTTATTAGCGTTAAAATGTTTGAATTTATTTCTAAGGTTTGCAATAGATTTTCCGTGAATATATTCTTATCTAAATTTCGAAATGCCACTCTTTAAACTGGATTCTAGTGTTGTCTAGTTACTCAATCTTTCTTATATTTCCCAAGGTCATGGTAACAAACCCGCTATTGCTAATTTAATTGATAGGTAACTTTTGGTATTGAAATAATTTATTTTTAAAACCGGAGTTCACATTCAACTCTGTACGACGTTCCCGAATGTGCAAGTTTCTCGAGTTTTGAATCGAAACCAATAATTTTCACACCTTCCTTTACAGTGTTTTCTTAGTGAGATTGTTAAGGGAGGTTAACTTTAATGTGTAACTAATATCTACTTTGTTTTCAGCTTATTTAGTCTAGGTTTCGCTTTTGGTTAAAATTATGTGTCTGCATTGTACATTTTCTTTTCCGTTACATTTGGTTTTGATGGTTAGGCTGTGTTTAAATTGTCATAGCACTCATTACTAATTTAGGGTCTTGGTGTTGATGACTCCTCTGTACTATAGACAACTTGTTTTGGATATTCCTTACTCACACGTAGTAGATGTTTTATGATTAGCAGACGCAAGTTGCATCGAAATTATCTATGTTTTGAAGTCCTAACCATAATATTAAATTGTTGTCTTTCTTGCTAACTGAATAAACCCTACTATTAATTTATAACAGTGAACCACCAATGAGTATATCGGGTGGATTAGTATAAGGGTTTGTCCATGTGTCGATATACTTTTTTTTGTATAAGCCAATATTCTATACATACGATTTGGTACACGTGTAAATTCGGGTATTTGTTATTTAATTATATTATGTACCGGAACAAGAATTGCATGTGATATGTAATGGTATTACGGGAGTCTGCATGTTTACCTTTAGAGGGGCTTGATGTTTACATAAGCTCCACACATTTCTACTATTATTAATTAAGTATAACTTAAGAGGTTTCGTGGATAAGTTAAAAAGTGCCACCAAACAGGCAAATGGACTTGCTGATTATTTTTAGGAATTTTTTCCTATTTAATTTTTTTTAGAAAAATCTATCCGCAAAAATGTTAAAAAAGTTCAAATGTTTGCGTGTAGTTACCTTAGCAATGATCCAGTCCATAATATGTTTGAACAGCCAAACGTGCTGCTGTCTTTATTTATTTTATTTTCCTGATATTTACTAACCAATAATTTCCTCTATTTTAGCAGGGCGATTCGATCTTGGGTTTTCTTTTTACTACAGACACGTTAGCACTATTCTTTCCTTTCTTTTTTGTTGTGGTAATCGGTGAGGACTGCTTATGTTACTTTCGTTACTCTCTTCCTAGTCTGCACGGTATACCATGACAAATGTAGACTACCAAAGCTTATAAATTTTACAGGGCGTATCCTTATTAAAAGCTAATGTATCTGTCCTAAAGTTCATTCCTACTAACCTAATGTATACCTAAGTAACCTGCTAGCATTACAGTGCAACAATACCTTAAAGAACATTTTCCTCATCACTGAATTGACCGTGGAAGTGAATTTATTTGTCTACCGAGGAGTCTATATTTTTCAATATGGTCACGAATGAAAAGAATAATTTACAGCAAAAACTAATTGTAATGAGGAGTTGCGACAGGAAAATACAATAAGCCACAAATGCAACTAAAAATAGTATGCAAGTCTTGTTTAGTCGAAGATCTTTAAGAAATCGCATTGTAAAATATATTGAGGTGGATATTTCTAATGTTTGGACATTACAAGAAATAAAAATGAGATGAGAAAGGGGGGAAAGTAATTTAAAAAGGACAACTTATTATTAAAGCATCCTGTCTGATTTTGATTTCAATATAATAATAGTGTTTAATAAGCTAGTGCAATAAATAGTTTTATAAAAATCATAAAATTAAGTCACAAAAGCATCATTTTATTTTTATACAAAATATTTGAAACTCCAATTCATTAATTATCTTAAAAGCCACCAAAAACGAAAACAAAGTTCAATACATTTCTCATAACATATTAAGAAAGCTTTTGTACATTAAAAATATTTCATTTAATAATACACGTACATAACATAAATTCAGATAGTTACAATGTATGCAAGATGCAATAAAAACCGAATTTTACAAAGTAACACACAAAGAAAACCCTGAGTTGATGAAACTCATAGAGATTAATATACAAACCAGACATTGTATTCATTTATATCACACTTACACGGGGTTAACACAAATAAACCATGATTACAGGTCATCTTACACATGTTAGGTAGATATTGATAGCTTACCCCTCCGAGGCAGAAAAAGTGGGAATAATGACATCGCAAGATAGTTACTTGAAAAAAAGAATTGAATTATTTCTAAGTCATCGACACGAACAGATATGTGGTTAGAGAAAGAGTAAAGGTTTGGGTTTGTTATAAACACCCTACTAATTATGGAACAATAAATGAGGCTCCATGTGATTGAGCATAGATTTTCGATCTAACCTACAAACATTGAGTTTAGGATAGTTCGTTTCCCAGTAGAATATTTTGGACTTCTAGGTCCTAAAGGATGAAATGATCTCTTGGTTCAATGGAATTCAGGACCAGTAAGGTAAAATTGTTAGAAAAATAGATGTGAAATTAGAACTGTATTTGTGGTTATCATTTTTAAAGTACTTTATCAAAGTATAGCATTACATTTTTTTAGGAATGTAAGGTTCGGACACTGTGAATTTAACAATAACCAATTAAGATATTTAACCATAAATGATAGGTCCATTAAAATTGAACTGATAATGAATTTTACCAATTTTTGTTTAATATATATTTTGTTATAGGAATATTTGTAGGTAACTAACCCGAATATCACTGTAAGTACATTTTAAAATTTGTTTCATGCATATTTGTTCATAGCAATGTTTAAATAATGTTGTTGTAGAATAGATTCAAGCCAGGTAAGTATAGAGTTTTATTTATTAAAACAGATAACCTTGTGTAAGAAAATCCATTTCAGCAAGAGAATTAACAGTCCCCTGGTTTATATGTCAGCTAGAAGAATTCCTAGTACCTCAGACATCGTTGGCGCCCTTTAAACTTGAATTGAAAACCTAAGGATAAGTGCTAGTAACAACGTAGCTTGAAATCGCACCTAGGTGAAATTTCGATCATTATTTAATTTTACTGTTTTCTGCTATTTATTGCTACAAGAATCTACTCCTGCCCCACTGTAGTTGGCCGGAGCATCCTTGTTTGTTACGGGATTCCTATCCCTTTTGGGCACTTCCAAATTAAAAAATTTATTGCTTCAAACACCTGTAACATATTTCGAACAGTTACTTTGATATTTTTTACTGTGATTGTAATTGTTATTAGTTACTTTTTTGTAATTTCATGGGCAAAATACATTAAACCATTTACCACTACACATTCCAACAAATAGCACATGTTGCAAAGTATGATTTATCTACAAAAAACAAACACTAACGTTCTAAAAAATTCAAGATTTTCTATATGTGAAACGTTTTTTGACATAGACATTTGGCACGCTGTTCTAGGAGGTCTTGAAGGACGCTAAAGCAAAAGTAAATCTGCATTTGTAATAAGTTGCTTGCACAGTATTCTCGCATTTATGATTTCGCTACTTAGTTATATAACAACTTACTACGTATTACTGTCCATAATGTGAGAAAAGAATTATTACTCCAAATGGAGTTCTTATATGATGAAATAAATGAATAGAATGACTCAAAATCTCCCCATGTGTCAATTTAATAAAATAAAATAAATTATTATGGTACAAAAAGTTTCGCTACATGTTTCAGGCTTATAATTCTTAGCCCATCTCCAGGCGCTTGAAAGTATCAAAGAATTATTTTTATATATGAAGTACAAAATAACGATTAGGTTTATAAATCGAACACTAAAATATTGACCTTAAAAATTAGAGTGTATTACATTTAAATACTTACCGAGGATAGTTTTAATCTTTGTGTATATGTTTGCTTAATGTGTTATGATGTCTATTTTTTAAATTTACAACCTACCATGAGGTCGAACCTCATGATAAAACCAGAAATTTCGAAAAATATGTTAAGCATTATACTGCATCTGCGGCCATCATGTAAAGGAATTTGTATAGGTGTTAATATTAAAAGAAGTAATTTGGATGTAACTAAGATGTCATCAGTGTGGATTTAAAATGTTTTGTATTTTGATGGTGATTAAATTTTGATCAAAGTCAGTGATTTCATTAATACATGTGAAGTGAGAAGGTCTTTTAATTTCCAAAATTTATTGCCTTTATTGTGTACGTGTAGTATTTCAAAATTGGTATCTGTGAATGTATAGTTGGTATTTATTATGTGATTAGCGAAAGCGGATTTACAATTTAGAGAATCTTTATTATTCCTGTATTTATTAATAATAGTTTAAATAAATCAGATTATCATAAAGAATTAAATATAATAAAACAAATTGCAGTGAACAATAAATTTCCTATTAACCTAATAAATAAGACGTATTATAAAATCAAAAGAAAAATAGAACAACAAACCACTCTCACCCCTAATCATAATATAGAATCCATTTATTATAGTATTCCTTTCTATAACAATATATCCTATAAATTAAAACAAATTTTTAATAGACACAATATCAATATTTCTTTTTCTACAACCAACAATTTAAAAACTATATTAACACACAACAAAGACAAAATATCAACTTTAAAGAAATCCGGTATTTACAAACTTATTTGTGACACTTGTCATTCCTACTACGTTGGTCAGACCGATAGAAGCTTCGAACAACGCTTTAACGAACACAAAACTATTATTAATAAATACAGGAATAATAAAAATTCTCTAAATTGTAACTCCGCTTTCGCTAATCACATAATAAATACCAACCATATATTCACAGATACCAATTTTGAAATACTACACGTACACAATAAAGGCAATAAATTTTGGAAATTAAAAGACCTTCTCACTTCACATGTATTAATGAAATCACTGACTTTGATCAAAATTTAATCACCATCAAAATACAAAACATTTTAAATCCACACTGATGACATCTTAGTTACATCCAAATTACTTCTTTTAATATTAATACCTATACAAATTCCTCTACACGATGACCGCAGATGCAGTATAATGCTTAACATATTTTTCGAAATTTCTGGTTTTATCATGAGGTTCGACCTCATGGTAGGTTGTAAATTCAAAAAATAGACATCATAACACATTAAGCAAACATATACACAAAGATTAAAACTATCCTCGGTAAGTATTTAAATGTAATACACTATAATTTTAAGGTCAATATTTTAGTGTTCGATTTATAAACCTAATCGTTATTTTGTACTTCATATATAAAAATATTTCTTTGATACTTTCAAGCGCCTGAAGATGGGCTAAGAATTATAAGCCTGAAACATGTAGCGAAACTTTTTGTACCATAATAATTTATTTTATTTTATTAAATTGGCACATGGGGAGATTGTGAGTCATTCTATTTATTTATTTCAACGTATTACTGTTGTAAAATGCGGTAACAAAGTACGATAGCTAATTAGGAGAGAAAAGTGGACTGTATATTAAATTAAGTGATAATTGAACAAACAACATATAATTAATGTTTTTAATCAGATCAAGCGTTTATTAAAAGCACTCACCTGGTATTTATGAAGCCGTGCCAACGAAAAAAAAACGATGTAACATCTACTCTGCTTTTGCAGGTGTAGCGAAGCACATTTCAATAGAGGTGCTGAAGAAAAGCGGTTCTTCCCTTTAGGAGTTCTACGTAATCATGTAAACCAGCGATGCCGACTGTTCGAACGACAAATCGATTCTCTTCTTGCTTCGTGGATTTTCTAGTCAATACTGTGTTCTTGCACATGCGGAATAACGATTATCACTCGTGGCACTTGTTGGCGCGTGCTTCCAGTAAACCATGCAAATTTTACTAACAATTTTAAATATACCGAGGAGAACGTAAAATAATCAAAAAACTCAATGTAACATGAATCATCATCATCATTGGGTCTTCAGTCCTGAAACTGGTTAGACGCGTACCATCATTGTTTCCTATTCTGAACTAACCTACAGATTTCCCCGACATTTGCACAGTCTGCATCTATCACTATCTGATCTAGGTCTACATCCACCTCTTTTTTTCCTATCTCTGCTTGTCATATATCCCATACTATTCCCCAAAAATGCCTTAGAACGTATTCTGCCCTTCTATTTCTCATATTTTTTCCCCAAAATATCCTTGTTCCCTTACTGTTTCTATAAACTATTTGTTATTACCTTTGTCTGTCCATCCTCATACATCTGAAGCACGGCATTTCAAAGGCTGCTACTATTCTTCTGTCTGCTTTTCAGACTGCTCGTATTTCGTAGGCATACTGTCTGTGCTGTGCTCCACACATACGCTTTCAACAACATTTTGTTCTATGTTTGTTGTCTTTCATCATAGAGTATCTGTGTGCAGTAGTCTAACCTAGGTCTACCGATTCTTCTCTTTTTCCTATCTCTGCTTCTAGTATATTCCGCACTATCCCCTCATGCCGTTCTGTGTGGCCTATCATCCCATCTCTCCTATTTTTTACCGTTTTCCACATATTTCTTTCTTCCCCTACCATTTTTAGTACCTCTTCGTTCTTAACTTTGTCTGTCCATGATATCTTCATCAATCGTCTGTAGCACCACATTTCAAATTTAGTTTTAATTATTTACACTATAAACGGAACAACTGTAATATTATGTACAAAACTATACATCCTGGACTAAATAGTTTCATACAGGTTCTCCTGTTCGGTTGTTATATTCATTTATAACGAATATCATAATTTCAAGTGGTAGTTATGAAAATTCTTGTGTAATGGAAAACTTCCTCTACTTTTCCACGTGACTGATAAGTGACTAATATTTTTATAGCTTTGCTAACAGAAATGTTTAATAAGTTTAGTCTGATTTCCAGATTTCGTATTTTGGATATATCAGTAACCCAGGCTTAAGTCTGAGTCGTGAGTTTCAGCTATCTTATGATTCTCTGAACCATGCTATTCTCTCTTTGGCCTGGCAACACCATGACTTGTTTCAACATATTTAGCTATCAACCGTGGTATGTCGGTTGAGTCATCTAGATATTAAATAACATGCTTGAGGTAAATATTAGAATAGTACCAATTTTTATAGAATGACTGCTCTGCTAGATTACGTTATGGTTAATTTATTTGTATTATGTAAAGAGTAGAAGAGTATCAATTTGTATCAAATGATTGTTTTGTTAGCTTATGTTATGGTTGGCTTACGATAATTATGAGGGTATGCTTTGAATACTGCTGATGTATAAGGATCGATAACTGAGCTAACGATATCCTTTCGATATACTAGTTGTGTAGATATTTAGTGGTGGTGCTATTAAACATACTTTTTCCTTTTCTTATGTTTAACAGATTCCTGTGAGGCGAACTCGTCACCGGTACTGTAATGTTAGTAAATAGATTAAATAAGACCATCGTAGATATACGTACAAAGATAATATAATATTGTTTTGTTTGTATGTTACTTATATCTTAATTATTGTTTGTTTATTTTTTTTTTTATATTTTTATACTTTACTGTTGGGTTGTAGGTTCATCGGTTTCATTTTCATCGATTCACTCCCATCTTCGATTGTGTTAGTGAGTTCTTCTATTTCTTTCCGTTTCCTCTTCTGTTACAGTAATTCGGGCAAGTCGTTCTTGATTGACTCTTGTCCTTTTCTGGCTGGCTTGCTCGTATGACCGTAACACCCTTATGTTCAGAAACTAAAATTTAGTTATTCAACGAAAATAGAAGGTGTAACTATCAATTTTTATTAGTTAATAATATTGGTAAGAGTGGACCATGTACTGAAGAGATTCCAGGAATATAGAGAGTTGTTGGGGAAAGCTTTTATAAATCATAGAGTAACAGCATTCGCAACCCTACGATTTTAATCAAACCAATGCACATTTTTATATTAAAACAACAATATGACTCCAGGTAATTATTTGTAATCTTCTGTACTAATAATTAAAGCTCAATACATATAATATAGTAATTATGTATATCCAACATAAAAAGAAATGACATAATAAAACTAAATATTACAGTCCACATGGAGTTGAAAAGTGGTGTCAACTAACGTTGTTCCTTATCCATCAGAAGAGGCAATATAACGTATCAAATACTTTAGTGCTCTAGTTCCAAATATGCTTGCCTGCGATCTTCGTTCTTCTTTTAACATTGTCAGGATATAGAGAACATTTGTTGGAGTGTATGATTAATGGTGATACGCCCAACCAAAGTCCCATGAATGAAAATAGTATGGCAACACATGAATACCAGCAGATTTAAATTTATATGGAGCTTATGAAGAAATACTTTGGGCACAATCTTAGATAGAAAAACTTAACAAAAAAAATTTGTTTGTTCAGAAACTAGGAAAGTGCCGAAAAGTCGATAATATAAAAATTACAAAAAATTTTATTTAATTTTGTTATAAACAAATTCTAAAATATTCAAAATTAACTCAAAATTTTTCATTTTTATGCCATAAGTCATTACCTTCTATTATTCTATTTAAAACAAAAACCACTTTCACAATTAAAAAGAAGTAGGCATATCTAAGATTGTACCAGAGGAATATGGAGATAATTTTCTCAGTCTTAAAGAAAAGGTCAGATCATAGAAATATTTATTATAAAACAGTTTCCACTACATACATGAACCACAAAAGGTTATTTTTTAATTATTTGTGGCACGTAATCAGGCAAAACTGCTTTGGCCAATGATGTCGCATACATGTCTAATCGACCAGTCATCTAAAACGAAAAGAAATTTAGTGTCAAAGTACAAACATCTATTATTTTGTAAAATTTTGAGCTATGGTAATATGGAAATATAGGATGTTAAAGATATTAGCTCACGAAATAATGAACATTTTGAATAACATGAATGATCTGGGTAAAGAAAGTCATGTAGGTAATATGCATATTCGGAACTACATAACGAACAAGATAAGAGAGAAGTGTGTGACCACACCGAACATTGATTTAATGTTAAAATTGTATTCGTAGGATTGTGATTGATGCAAGCCTATTTATTAAACAAAAAGTCCCTTCAGCTATATGACTTAAGAGCAGCTACCTAATGCCTATGCATTAATTAGTAATAAATAAGAGTTTGGTAGGACAAAAGTTATTGTTATCTTAATGTTTACGACAAAAAAATACACAAAATTAATCAGGTGTCAACTATTTGCAATTCTAAAAAAAATTGGAGCTCCACAGTCTGCACCAAATGATTGGTTCGATGCAGTTCCATTCTGAACTTAATCTTGCTTTATGCTGGGTTCTCTATCTTTATATTGAATATTTTCTTATCTCTAAATAATAGGTCATTCATAAATACATACCTGAAAGCCCCAATGATCCTTTGTTTGCCTACACAAATTCAAATCAAGCTCTGTAATTAGAAGACCGGTATGTGTTCTCGAAAGACCCTAAAATTAAACAAATTAAATTATTTATTGAATATGCATGGTATGTTATGATACTTTAGTTAAGTGACTGTCAGATTACATAGAGTTTGTTAGGAGGTAAGGATGAAGGTAGAAAAAGTCTTGTTACGTTCATTTTCGTAAATAATTGATTAGTTTATATGCAATAATTTTTAACTTAAATTCCTTTGGTGTTAAACACGAAAATTAATTCCCTAAATTAAAATAACCCTTTCGCGTGTTTAAAATTGTATTTCAATTAATAATAAATATCCTATATATTTTACTTGATAAATCTTTCTGCTCATTAAAAATAAATATCCTTTCTAAGAATTCCTTAACGTGGAATTTACGCCATAATTAGATAGGCGTCTTTCCAAGTATTCAATAATTAATGCTGGTGTGTTTTCCCTTTTTAAAGAATTCGTAAAATTATTTCAATAAATTCGAGTTTTCCTGTTTTATTTTCTTTAACAAGATTACTGTGAGCTTTGGTGCTTTAGCTAAACAAATTTAATATTCACTTTCTGTTCGAATAACAACATGAAAACATCCGTCCTGTTTTGCTTCGTTCCATTTTTCTTTATGCGAATTGCTGGCACGCATTATAGCGTGCTTTCTGCGGGGGACACGTTAATCCCTTGAGCTGTCGTTTCTTCTGGTAATGGGAAGCCAAACGCGTTCTTTCTGAGCGTAGGCCTACCCACTCGCTGACGTGGACCAGCGACTGACTCAACCTCGACGTCAGCAACTCGAGGGTGAGTTTTTCTTTGTATTCGCTACTTACCTTGGAACCAGAACGCCTGGGATTTTACTGTTCAAATATCAGGCATTTCCAAATTTAATTCTTATATATGAAAATCATTGAACTATTTTGGTATTTACTGCTCTTTTATTAATGCTTTACTATTTGTTTATAAATAACTAAAAATATACTACTTATTAATGTAAAAACGGTTTAAAGACTTGCTGGCACATTTGAAAATCTTGTTGCCATTATGTTTGGAAATATAGGTTAAGATTATATTTAAGATGATCTAGAGCTGTGGTTTTTAGAGTCGCGTTCGGTTCTTTTTTTTTACTAATTAATGTCAGGGGGTAATTACTTAAAAACCACAGCTTGCCATTTTCGTGGGTAATTTTTTTTTTGAATGTTTGGGGGTTTCTCATTTACTTTTATGATTTAATGATTGATATACAGCTGTCCCTCGATAATCCGACACTTTTTAATCCGACGTACTCGGTAGTCCGACGCGCTACAGGCAGCAACATGCATCTCCCTCCCACCGCTCCGGCAGGAAGCAAAACAAACCTGCAGTGACATGAATCCTCCTCCCTCCGCTCTGTGGGGACAGATCAGTCAAGTGTAGTTAGTTCAGCAGTTGTGTTGTATAGTTTCGGACAGAAAGTATGTATACGTAATTTACTATTGCTTTGTGTTACGTTTTGACAGTGTGATTGCGTGTAGTGACAGTGTAAAATGGCAAGCACAAGTGTGAAACGTAAACATAAAACATTAAGTTTATCTGAAAATGGGAAATTATTAAACGAATAGACCGTGGTGAAACTCCGAGTGCAATATCTAAAGAGTATGACATTGGACGACCTACTGTCTACGATATTGTGAAAAATAGGGAAAAAATTGAAAAATTCATAAAGTCTGTTGATGATGAGCCCAGGAACAGAAAAACTCTTAAGACTAGCGAGTTGCCGAGGTCGAAGACGCTCTTTTCATTTGGTTCAAAGAGCAGCGAAACCGGAATGCACCTATTTCAGGAGACATATTGAAACAAAAAGCCCAGTTTTTTTACCAAGAAATAACAAAGAAAACTGACTTCCGCGCTAGTCACGGGTGGTTTGAAAACTTCAAAAAACGCCATGGTATACGATTTATGCAGATGAGTGGCGAAAAAGTGTCTGCTAACGAGTCTGAAATCCAGGAATTCATTGGAAAATTGGACGCAAAAATCAATGAACTTGGCCTAGTTCCTGAACAAATTTATAACGCCGATGAAACCGGCTTGAATTGGCGTCAGCTACCAACAAAGTCATTTGTAACCGAAGAAGAAAAGAAAGTTTCTGGAAGAAAATTACAAAAAGAAAGAATCGCTCTGATGGTATGTGCGAATGCTTCAGGAACTCACAAGTTAAAACTGTTAGTTGTTGGTAAATCAAAAAACCCACGTGCATTAAAAAACGTAAAGGTCGAATCCTTACCAGTAACCTACATGTGTCAAAGCCGTGCATGGGTCACAAAACAGGTTTTTCATGATTGGTACTTTAGAAGCTTTGTCCCTCAAGTTAAGCAAGAACTAAAAAAGGAGAAGTTACCAGTGAAAGCCCTTCTATTGCTTGACAACGCACCCGGACACCCTGACAAGGATGAATTAAAAGTTAAAACTGCCGATGGTTACATTGAGGTAATGTACTTGCCCAAAACACGACCGCTTTGATCCAGCCAATGGACCAAAACGTCATAAAGACTCTCAAGGCACATTACAAAAGCGCCTTTTAATGGATATTGTCAGTCAACCTAATGATGACATTGCAGCCATTTTGAAATCTTTTAATATTAAGGATGCGATTTTGAATGCAGCATTTGCTTGGCAGCAACTAAAAAGCACAACCTTGATAAAATCTTGGAAGAATATTTGGCCTAACAACCCACATCTTACAACATGCTACTCTTCTTCCAACGATTCTGAATCTAGTATTTTGGAGGCTGCACTTGAAATTTGTAACAGTGAAACTTCCGCCAGCATCAAGTGAGGAATTCAGAACATGGATTATTAAGGACAACCTTGCTTATGATGTATCAGAAGCAGAAATAATCCAGGAAGTCATGACAGTAGATGACGAAGTGAACGAGGAGGCAGTGCCAGAGAAAAACTTCACCGTCAGCTGCGATGAAGCGTTATCGGCAACGAAAACTTTGCTTCGTTGGTGTGAGGAGAGAATTAGACTTTTCAAATATTTTGATGTTAAAAGGTATTCAAGAACAAGCAATGACGGACTGCCTGCGTGCGAAGAAACAAAAGAAAATCACAGACTTCTTTAATGTGTAAATACATATGTATGTATGTACATACATATTGTAGATTTTACATAAATTTCTTTCCGTATTTCTTTTAAAAACTTACATGTACTGTCATTTTGTATCCTGGTATTAATAAATTACATGTACCTTTACTGTTTCTTCCTTTTTTTTAACTTCATTGTGTTCAAACGCATTAAGAATAAAACATCTTTGATAATTATGACATTTTTGGTAATCCGACATTTTCGGTAATCCGACACTCTCTCGGTCCCTTAACTGTCGGATTATCGAGGGACAGCTGTATTTGGTTTGAATACCTTAGGTGAAAATTTTAAAGTTTAGAAAAATGAGTGCCTTCAATTTGTGTTGCACTCTGGGAGCGACTTTGAGGTAGCCAATACGCTTAACGTGAAATCAGCGATTAATTTTTATATAGTTAAATTTCATATAAATTCCATAACTT
This sequence comes from Platerodrilus igneus, assembly GCA_036346225.1. Taxonomy (NCBI): domain Eukaryota; kingdom Metazoa; phylum Arthropoda; class Insecta; order Coleoptera; family Lycidae; genus Platerodrilus; species Platerodrilus igneus. Next base: position 9,976,195 of record JARFIW010000453.1, read on the forward strand.
GAGGATTGGAAAACATTTTGTAATGATTACACTGTTAGTTTTACCAACATTATTAATTATTTACTTAATACAAAATAAATCGTTTGCATTATATTTTGTTTTATTCAGAACCATAAAATATTTTTATTGTAAAACTTTAGTTCTAAATTTTATAAACTGAGTAGTAATTTTTGACATCTATCAGCCCCCCTCCCCCCTCACTCCGCTATTATATTTTTAAGTACAGTTAACTTTGCAACTAAAATAACACTTTTACAACATGAATATAACGTGTTGCAACCATAACTTTCGACATAATTGTTACACACATAAATCCATTGTTCATCTTGCAAAGAACTTACATTTTTACAGACTAAGACACACAAGCTTTAAGTACCAGAAATAAGGTTCATATAGACTTTAATATTTTAAGTTAAAACTAACATAATATGTAAGTTAAATAATATCACAATATCTAATACTTACTGGTGTTCTAATTCCATTTGGAGCTGTTATATAACTGGAACCATAGAAATGTCCAAAATCTTTATGTGCTACTTTACCATTTCCAGAAGTAAATTCGTTTGGAAATACTTCTGTACCAACCCGATTAATAGCAACAGTATAATATCCATTTGCAACTGCTGCAGTTCTCGCTTCCAATCCCCACAGTGGTTCACTTAAACCACTGATCTAAAATTTGATAAATTCTCAATGTGAGTAATATTACCTTTATTTCATTATATATTGTTATTATCTTTTTTTGTATACAAAAGTTTCAAAATATAAATTATTTTCAGTTTAATGTTTAAAACCTTTAAAATTGCAAATTTTCAAATTTTCCGACCTATGTAATTTCTATCGGGCTGAACATGCTCTAAATATTAATATTATAAATTTAGATTAGTACGGTAAAATAGGCTCTATCCCCTCCCCGGTACCTTTACAAGGTGTTAGCTTTTATGCAAACTTTAGAGTATTAACAAAAATAAAATAAATCTTCAATGATTGAAACCCTGCAACATTTAAAATGTAAACATCTTAGAGCTTTTGCATCTCTAATAATTAGAACAACAGTTAAAATTCCTCAGACAATAATGGCATCATCATCGATTGATACTGCAAGAGGCAAATGGAGACAGGGGTTAATTACTTGAAGGGAGAGGGTTTATGTTAAAATGGAATAAAGATGCACCGATTGGTTGATATTTATCTTGAGGGAACAAAAATTTAGTAAATATCCATACCATGGACATTATTGAATAAGAATTATACAAGGGAAAATATTAAGACTGTTTTAGGAGGGGATATTAAATGTTGTAGAAATTAAGTATAAGATGTATTAGTATAAAAATAGTCCTAAGAGAGGGAGATATTAGAAAGATGTACAAGAGAAGTTAAAGAATGTTATAACCAAAGATGATTAATTAATATAATCATAGAGTTTGAGAAGGTAATGGAAGTTACAGTTTGATTTCCCATAACGCTCACCATCATTTTTATAGCATTTAATTTCCTCAACATGATGCCTATGTATCATTTACACTATTTCAATTACAAGGTTTCCATATTAGAAATCAAGTTTTGTTGTTCTATGTGCTAAGCTAAATCAAAACTCTTCAGATTCACACGTTCATTAGCAAGATTTTGCATTATTGGTTTCGTTGTGATGGCTCCAAATGTTTGACTTACGTTCTATTTATAACAAATTGTTAAGTTCATCCGAATTAATTCGAGATGTTATGGTCCATATAGTTTAAAGACAAAGCAAAAAATTTACAATTTTTAACTCTACGTCCTTTTTAATATAATTTACTATTTACATAACTTTTACATCAAAATAAACATAAACACTCCTATCAAATTTGTTCATTATCAAATTTATAACATTTTTTAAACCTTTTTACAGCAATTAAATCCAGCAAAAAGAATTGTATTTTATTATGAATGGTTTCGTTGAACGTTCAAAGAACTATTCCCCCTTTTAAACATACTTTTATGTACCAACCAAATTTTTTGTTGACCTTTTACACCAAATATCTAAATTACAGGCAAGTTTTAAGTTCATCAAATATTTAAAATTTGAAATGTAACGTACTATAAATTGAAAAGATAATTCTGACCTCATACTCTTCCTGCTGCTTCTTATGAGAGCTTCCTGATCCATATCGTTTGCTTGTTTAGTGTTTTCGAGTCGTTGACCTGCCGCTTGGCATGTATTCCTGTACTTAGAGCTATTTTCCAGTAACTTGTAGCCGCTTGTTCAATGATTTGGAGTACTAACCCTGTACTTCAAGCATCACACCATTTATTTAGAGGTTTATCCCAGTGTTTTAGTGTTTTTAGGACGTTAATTTAGTCTTATTTATTTTATTTAGTTGATTGTTTAGTTTATTGCTCAGTATTTTGTTGATTACTCAGTGTCCGTACTTAGCGTCGATTTTAATTTCCCATACTTGGAGTTGATTTATTCTAGATTTTAATTTCCCATACTTCGAGTCGTTATATAGTTTCCCGTACTTAGAGTCGATTTTAATTCCCCATACTTAGAGTTGATTTATAGTTAATTTTGCTTAGAGCCCTAAATAAATTGTAAAGATTTTGTTTATATTAATTAAATCTAGACTTACGTTTTATACCAACGGCAGAGTTTTATACACACATATTTCAATCATGCACTTTTACTGTTTTCCACTTGGAATTTCTAATCAATATGAATTTCACTTTCAATTTAACTTCACTAAATGGAAATTTGCGTAATACCTTTTTTTCGACTATTACAGTTCGTGCGTCGATCATAAAATGCTCCCTCTTATCGACTACGGTCAATTTTATAGACAAATTCGTTCCACGTGCTCGTATTGGTTGACCACTGGTTATCTCATTAGACCATGGCTAAGGCGTTGCAGTTATGTGCTATCTTCAACCTGTTGGATTTTATTCGGTATTTTGCACGTATATCAGAGCTTTGTATTATGGAATTTGGTATTTTTGTACCTTTTAACTGCACGTAGTCTTAATTTTAGTGTCCATACTTTGTTTACATATGCTGGGTTTTATCGAATGTGGCAATTCCTACATTATAAACGGCACGTATGCTTTCGCCTCAATTCTTTATACTTTATGAAATATGCCCGCTTTTAAATGTTTGCCTATACTAACTGGTATAAATTATATGCATTTTATTGACTTAGATTTCTTACGCAAATGCATCTAGGTTGAAATAAATTTTATTTTACGTTTATTTTACTTTAAATATGCATCCGCAATTATTTGTTTTGATGAATGTGGTTAAGTTATTACTGAATGTGCTTCCTTGAATTAACTGTAGTTGATTAGTGATTTTATACAGGGTGATTTATATATGCTTTTGTATAATGAACGAATTATTTACTTTTATGATTTAAATGTTTGGTTATCTTGATTTTTATGTTTACATGAAAAGTGTGCCTCCCTTGTGACCTTATATGCCCTTAAATAACCCTATTATCATAGCAATGTGTATATATATATGTGTGTGATAAGGGGTCATGCGAGGTCACTGAAACCCAAATTCTGCAAATAAAACCCACCAAAATATAAAAAAAAGGAAACGGAAATTTCCATAATTTTATGGTTACGCCCTGTATAATACAAGCGTGCCGTTATTCATTAACGTACAAGCGAAAAATGCAATTGCACGTGTATAAATAATCATCCTGTATGATATAAGTGGATTGTACATAAATAGCAAATAACGTAAGCTGAATATGTAAAAATAAATAATTTTAGCTACCTTAAAATAATTTAAATACATTATGCAAATCGATCATTTTAAGATAAATACAAAGCCATTTATTTTCACTTAATTATTATCAATACATTTTTGATAAAATGCTTTTAATTTGCTGTAAATAGCATTTAGCATTTAGCATAAAAACTACAATCAACGTGTATTTAGAACCCCAATTTTAATATTAATTTTGTGTAGTACAGAAATACGTTTTGCCGTAAAAACAAATATTTCTATAAAATGCAACCCCTTTTGCATTAAAAAGCAATTAAAGTTTAAATTAATTACCCCGTGGATTACAGAAATTTATTTTAAATAAAGAATTTTCTGGAATATTAGGAATATAAAAGGATGAGTCATCCGTATTTAGAACTACGTAAATATTTAATTAATAAATGAAACATTCCAAGAAGCGGCTGGAACACGAAAAAACCGTAAAATCCCTGGAATAACTGATAAAAATTATTTATTACCTTTCGCATTCACTGTTCGAGAGAAGCGATAAGCCACAATCATTGTATATGTGTTAGAGTAGGACAAACCGTGCGCGTCACTAATACCTAGTACAAGATAACGAGGTAATAAAACTCAACAATTTTGAACGCTAGTGAAGATTTCCAAGAAAATAACGTAAGATAGGCGCTTATTATTTAGAATGAAATCGTGCAAATTATACTACATTCTAGAAAATAGATAATTTGTATATACAGGGTGTCCACATTTTAATTGCACACTATAGGAATATTCTGAACTATAAAAGATACAGTGGTGGTTAAATTAGACAAAAGTTACCTACTTATGAGGGTATTTTATAGCTGATCTTGAACTACAAATGTTATCCATAGATTGCTAGATATTGGCTAAAATACAAATTTTGCGATTTTCAGCTTTTCTTAATAACTTCGTTGTTATTATAGTTAGATAGATGAAATTTGGTATGGTAACATAAGACATAATTCTGCATTTAATGACGATTTACAAAATGTTCTACATCTATTACATTTTTTGTCGCGATAGTCAACTTTTTTTTTTGTTATGGCCGCCATATTGGATTTTTACATCAACGTATAGGAAAAAAATTTAGAATTTCAACAATGTAACACACATCATTAATTTTTTAAAATAACATTATTAAGACACAAAAACAGTTTTGTAAAAGATCTAACCTATAAATAATAATGGAAAGTTAACTACCACAACTTGAAGTTACAGTAAACGTTCACTATGCTGTTCCAGACACAAGCAAACCCTTTTATTCATCTGCGCAATAGCATTTGATATGGAATCTTGATTAACCGATTCTAACGCACTTCTTATTTTTTGCTGCAAGTGTTGGACACTATTAGACGGAGTATCATAAACTTTATTTTTTACATCTCCCCATAGAAAAAAATCCAGCGGGTTCATACCAGGCGAACGGGGTGGCCACGAAATGGCACCATTCTTTCCGATCCAACTTTGAGGAAATCGTTCATTTAAATACTGCGTTACTAACCTGAAATTATGAGGTGGTGCGCCATCACGTTGAAACCAGCGTAAGTTTCTAATTGCTTCTAACGGTAGTTCATCTAAAAATCCTTCAAGAGCATTAATTAAAAAATCTAAATATTTCTCTCCGTCTCAATTCCCTTGTACGAAATAAGGGCCTATCATTCGGCCATCAAAGATTGCACACCAAACATTCACAGAAAAACGAACTTGATTTTTTACTTCCTGCAACAAATGTGGATTTTCTGTAGAATAGTAGTGCTTATTTCTACGTTTAAACATTCCATAATTTGAAAACGTAGATTCGTCGGTCCACAGAATTTTATTCGCAAACTGTGGATCATTGTCTAATTGAGTAATAAACCACTCACAAAATGCTAATCTTCTTTCCGATTCTCTTATATGAAGTTTTTGTACTGGCAAGTATTTGTAGTCACGGTATTTATGCCTCTTAATAATATTATTTAATGTACTTTGGGAGACATTGCAGTCACGTGCAAAAGATTTGCACGATTCAGTAGGGTTAACATGTAAATGTGCTAATGCATTAATGTCGGCATTCGCTTCTACCTTTTTAAGATATTTACCTCTTGATTTGTTAATAGAACTGCAGTCGGACATGTTTTTACATATTGTATAAACCAGTGTACGATTTGGTTGGCTCCTTTCAGGGTACATATTATGATACTTGCGGGCAGCTTTTGTAAAATTTCCGCAGCTTTTGCTATACAAGTCGTACATATATTTTTTTCGTTTATCGAGTACCGTACCAAATTTTAATTTAAAACTATTAACAATAAAACTGATTATTGCAAACAATGGAACAGCTTAGAATTAATTGTATTTGACAGTAACACACTGGATCTTTTTTTACAAAAACCGTTTTTGTGTCTTAATAATGTTATTTAAAAAAATATTGATAAGTGTTTTACATTGTTGAAATTGTAAATTTTTTTTCTATACGTCAATGTAAAAATCCAATATGGCGGCCATAACAGAAAAAAAAGTTGACTATCGCGACAAAAAATGTAATAGATGTAGAACATTTTGTAAATCGTCATTAAATGCAAAATTATGTCTTATGTTACCATACCAAATTTCATTCTTCTAACTATAATAACAACGAAGTTATTCAGAAAAGTTCAAAATCGCAAAATTTGTATTTTAGCCCATATTTAGCAATTATGGATAACATTTGTAGTTCAAGATCAGCTATAAAATACCCTCATAAGTAGGTAACTTTTGCCTAATTTAACCACCACCGTATCTTTTATAGTTCAGGATATTCCTATAGTGTGCAATTAAAATGTGGACACCCTGTATTGATATGATAACGCCGTACTCGGTGTAATGACGTCTTTACTTAACTCCACTGCTCTGTGTTCTCAAACCAAATTTAATCTTACAACTTTTACTATTATGCCACGGCTAGCTCTCTTTAATCTACACAGAGTGCACAACGTTACGATGATCAATTTTCTCTTCTCCACCCCTTTATGATTACCTATTTGTTTGAATTGATAAAACAAAGTCAATTAATTTCATATAATGAAAAGAAATATTATTTACAATTTTTGAAAAATATTAAAATACACCCTTCAATCAATCAATATCATATGTATTATTTATCCCAAAATTTATATGCTTTAAAATCAATCTAAAGTCACCAAAAACTACCACTTTTTACCAAAGAAACCTAGAACGTTCTAGACCCCTTTATAATACATTACATAAGTTTAACGTATGCAATGCTTGTTGTTGACTTCATTACAAGTATTATATAAATTGAATAAATTCAGTATTGAAATTTAAATAGAAAAATATCTTAAAATTAAATAGATCTGACCTGCTACAGGTTGTTCGGGTTGTGGATCAACACCCCTTTGTTGCCCTCATTCATTTATCACTGCTCTGCTTTGTTGAACCAATACTTGAGTACAGTTACCCCTTTGTTTTCCATAAATTATTTCGTGCTTATTTATTTTATTCGCCTTGAATCTCGCAACTCAAAATTGTACCAGAATTGTACCAAAAATATAATTGTCGACGCTGATTTTATTGCAGTATTATATTGACCCAGATTTGAATTATTCTTATCGATGCATACTTGAATTATTGCAACTTGAAATATTCAGAAATACTCCACACATTCCAAATGTTATATCACAGATTCGAATTGTTATATCACAGATTCGAAGTATTCAGAAATGTACCACCAATTCGAATTATTATCATCAACACATTCGAAGCCCCATTATTATAAATATTCAATTTAAATAAATTACCCCAAATTCTACTCACGTTAAATGGCAAAAGAAGTGTTCGTAGTCGTTGCACTTATTGTCACTGTAACGAACGCTTGATATTTTATTATGTTTAAATTACACGTGACTTTCTGATTAACAGTGACGCAGCTTCGCCCTGCATGAGTTATGAACTGACTCGTCTTATCATTGCTCTGTGTTAATATAGGCTCTTCCCACTTACATGTGGGCTGGGTTTTCAACAGTTTTGCAGATATCTCAACCAACCAGGTCTTTAATATTGCCTGCATTTCGAAGTTGTTTCTGATGTAATTTCTTCGGTTTTTCGTGTAATATCTATTTGCTCTAGATACCTTGTTATCTTTGCCAGACTTTGTTTTGTATAGATATCGCCTTTTTGGATAATTGAACAAAATAAATGATGCAACTTCAATTCTGTTTTCGTTTATGGGTGTTTGAAACTGCGTTTTCTTATCAAAAATGTTTATTATTTCAGCATAATTGCATAAAGCTTTGTTAGGTTTTATCTCTTATCTTCGTATTTGTTTTATAACTAATTAGAACACTTCTCAATGCGTGTTTAATTACATGTACTATCGTTTCTTTGGATACGCGTTCTGTTGTTGAAAGATATGCTCACTGGTATTACTCAAAATTAATAACGGTCTATATACAGAGTGTTAAATACTTGCTATTTACATAATGTATGAATTACCTATTTTTCTGCTAAATACGCGTTCTATTGTTGTAAGATATGCTTACTTGCATCGTTTATAGCTAATTACAGTCTATATACAGGGTGTTAAATGCTTACTATTTACATAATGTACGAATTACTTAATTTTCTGCTAAATAAATGCAGTTTTCTGATTCCTATTGCAATTTATGGTTACTACATGACCCTTGCTATTCAATACACCCTAAACAACCCCTTATCATAGCAATATATATATATATATATATATAAAGTCAATTAGTTTATATATATATATTTATATAGCAGTGGTTAAGCTCTAAAATCAAGCCCCACTAATGGGCCTGTCCTAAAATCTTTCCTGAAAAATAAAAAAATTTCCAATATCTCTGGAACGCTCCCCTAATCGATACCACGACTAGCTCTAAAATCGACTTCTTCAGAGATACTTACCCATCCTATGTTTACTCTTTCTCACTTAGACTACCAAATAAATTACCACTCAAATAATTCAATAAAACATACAACCTTTTATTCATACAAATCAAAAATTTACGTCACCAGCTCAATATTTACAAAATCGGATATACATCTTCAAAAAATTTTACAAAATCAACCATTGAATCCTTTTAAATTTCATGACTTTAATTTATTTCAACAATTTTTTATATGAAGTTCAAGTAGATGGACCTATCTTGAAACCCTAAATTGAAATTTACTCTGGTCTATGGTAAGCTCAGTATAAACCCTGTTACTCTAAATGCATAAATAAATCGCATCTTTATTTTTAATAACTCTAAAGACCCATTTACTCTTTACATCAAAATTTTACGTCACTTATTTACACCTTCAAATAATAAATACAAATTGTCTTTTTCATATAACCTTCAAATCAGATTTTATATTCATAAAATATACACACAATATGTCAAATCACTCTAGCACAAAATAACAGCACAAAATGTTCAAGCAATAACAAAAGAAACTAATTTCGTTACCTGGAGTAAGCTTTTTTGCACCATCACCTTCTGAAGATGTCGTCCAACCAAACCTCGTCGTTGCGTTCCATCCAACTTCTCTCTGCTATATGTACATCAAACTCATTTCCACACGCTATCCAATTCCCTGCAGATGCCTTCAATATATCTACCCATATAATTGTCCAAAATAAATTAATCGCCCTCTAAATCTACCGTACACCCAGCATCCTCGTTCCGAAAAATTATCTAGGCTTGCTAACCTCAGTAACAGCTTTTGTTCGTTCTTTGTATGTAGTTACAGCACTGTTTACAACTTAGCACCTACTCGTGCTTTCACACTTTTAATTAAATTTACAACGGACTGCACTATCACCGATTTATAAATTTTTAACTTAGATGTTCCCATATAAGTCTGAAGCGGATCGAAGAAGTAATAGAAGTAAGAGAGCCCCACTACGTCTTCTAGTGTATTTATAATCGTTGAAACACACCTCCTGTACCCAGTTTCAATCGAAAAGCACTACCCCTGTCACCGATTCAGAAAACTTAACATGCAACGATCTTTTAAAACTCATTCCACTTAGCTTTTAGTCCGAAACACTGCCTAACAAACACAACGGTCGCAATCTTCTAGAAATTTCTTTCGCTCCATTTTACAATCAGCCAATCCAGACCATTTCCCCTGTCGTAGGTCTATCATCCAACTATGTTATCCTCGTCTAACTTATATTTACCATCTTTATTAAAATCCCAGTACAGCAACATAAAATCGATATTGTGGTTAGCCTCTACAAATTATCGCACGCTTTACATTTCTGTTCTATCCAACGTCTGTTATTTGTCCTCCTTGTTTACTCTATGCTATAGATATTCTGTCTCTACTTGTTTTCAAACCACCTGTTATTTCACAGGCTTCGCTACGACCGTTACCTCAAACTTCTAAAGAATTATGTTCCAACGTATATTCTGGTTTCTCAAATTGGTTTATTTGTCTGTCAGTCTATTCTATGAACCGTATGCCAGTTTGAAATTGTACGTTTCATGTTGTTTAACCTGTAGATTTCTTAGGATTTGTTTTTAACGAATGGTTTGTTAGTTTAAATGAACATATCGTTTACATTATCGATTTTTATACACAAAAGCTCTCGCTTATTATTTGATATGGTGAATTTACAATCTTCGAATATTAAAACTAATTATAGTCGTATTATCCTTCAGTTTTCATGTAATACAAAGCTTCTACACTATGCAAATTTAACATTATGATTTATTAATACCAATGTATGATATTATCCGTTTGTTTTAAGGTCAAAACTAATTAATTTGGAGCGTAAATAATTTATTCCTATTTTCTATATACACGGTCCTTACAAAATTATTCTCTTGACTTATCTATCCCTCTTAACCTATAATTTACACGCTAATATATATATATATATATATATATATATATATATATATATATATATATAACAGGAAATTATTCTTGACCATAAAAATAAATATTACTGAAGTTTATTCTTGGTAATACTAAACAATATTTAAACAAGAGGATATACGAGCATAAATATACTCTTAAAACAAGTAACAAAAAAAGGACGGCACTAGCGTTTCATGCGATTGAAAAATGCCACCAGTTTGATTTTGCTAATGTTAACATTTTAGGAATTGAGGCTAATGATAATGTTAGAGGTTTTTTAGAAACCATCCACATACAAAAAAACACCAACGCCATCAATTCTAAAACGGACCAGGATGGGTTTGTAAATGTTTACTTTAATCTATTAAACAAAACATAACCATTTTCCCAATAAATATTACCTCCATTTATTCCAAATACTCGATATAAATTGCCATTTGCAACATAAATATTACTACTCTTATAGATAAGAAACAACTAGTTTATATGTTCTAATGTTAGTCCACTTTCGTATCTGATATCGCTAACATTGTTATATTGTTCTCGATTTTTATTTTTATAACTACGTTGTTTATATTTCAACCCTTGTTAGTGACTATTCCTTATGATACATACAAAATACTACCTGTTGTTATAGTGATATTGTAAATTAACAAGTTAAAATTTCTGGCCTGTATATTTTATAGTTTTTAAAAACTTTATTTTAATTATAACTTTTCATAGATAATCTATTTGATAATGGTCTTGTTGACCGAAACACGTCATAGTAAAATATATTGATTTTTTACTACTACGATTCATTATTTCTCGACTTATTTAACTGACCTGACCAACTTCCAAGAATAAACTTCAGTAATATATATATATATATATATATATATATATATATATATATATTGCTATGCTATTGGCGAATTATCGAGCCCCTACGTTGGGCTGCATATTTATTTGCTATGGTATTAGAAGAATTATCATGCCCCTACGTTGAGCTGTTATATTTATTTGCTATGAATTCTAAATTATTGGACCACCATTTTAACGATTAAGTGTAATTATCTCATCCTCCAGCTGTTTTCTTAATGTTGCTATCAACTGGACTTTATCTTTAAACAACTCTATCTACCAATGGCAAAATTCGATACGTTACCGCCTTGCGGGTTATCACTTTCCTATTCAACTTGTGGCTCCGCCTTTGTACTATTTAAATCTTATGACCTCGGCTAGCATTTATTTGCAATTATAAAATTCAGTAAATTTAGATTCTATATAATGAAACCAATATGTTATGTACAGCTTTTGAAATTATTTGTAATACATTTCTTATAAATTTCATTTATTAACAACCATTTAGTATGTACTCAAAAACCCAAAGTCACCAAAGAAAATTTATTACCTTTACCAACAAAGTGTAGAATATTCTAAACCTGTTTTCTTATTACTCATTCAATGCGTATGCAACCTCATTTGTTGACTTCTTCACAAGCATATCATATTTAGCAAATTTAATATTAAAAATAAAATAAAAGTTCATATAGAAAAACAAATGTCTTATAACTAAAAATCTGACCTGGTTTTATCTTTTTCACATCGACGCTTCCAATAAAAATGATCTTCCCCAATTCTGGATTCCATTCAAATTATTACACTATGGATCACCACCATTAAATTATATACCCCAATTTATTTCAATTCTTCAAACTTATCATTCTTCTTTTCACCTTGACATTTAAATTGCATTACTGTATTTTTTTCTTAACATCAGCATCCTAGTCTATTTCCCTCAGACCTCGAAACCCTATTATTTTTATGTCTTAGTTTACAATAAATTCATTAAAGACGTACTTACGTTTAAACGGCAATTATAATCTTCATATTAGCACTCATTTTATTTCTCACTTTTATACTTATTACGTATTACTTTATTTAATGGCAATGCACTTCGGCCTTCATTGAGTTCAAAACTGACTTTCCTATCAAGGTGCTTGCTAATATAATCTCGAATTCCCACTCCATCCGTGGGTTTGGTCTAGAACTCGTCGCTTGTCTCTGACCAATCAAATAATTTTATTTGGATCAGTTTCTGATGCAATGCTCCACGTTTTCCCATAATCACAACCTGCCCGCAGCTGTGTTTTATTATCAACATGCTGTATTTTGATAGATTACTTGCTTTTCTATAAACAACTGATGCAACCCGACTTTAAATTTCCATGTTTACATGCGATTCACGCAATTTTAATCATTTTCTTATCAAAATGGTTAGATCTTTGTACGCATTTATATTAACTACCTGAAACTCTATTTCTATATCCGTATTAATTTAATCGTCTGGAACTCTTCTTCTAAATGCGTGTCTAATTACACTTTATCATTCATTTCCCAATATACGCGTGTTTCCACTGAAAAATATCCTTATTTGTTTTACCTAAATTAACTAAACTTTATCTACAGGGTATTTAATATTTACTATTTACTTAATACATGTACTTCTCATTCCTACGCCAACTATGTGTCTTCCTATGTTTACCTGCGTCGCCCAAAAACTATTTCTACTTTATATACAGGGTGTTGACTACTTACTATCTACAAACTATGTCTATTTCTTAATTATTTCCTTAAATAAGTGTGGTTTTCTGCTTACTATTCTAATTACTCCTTCCCGAACGACCTTTACTATAACGTGCACCCTTAAGCAACCCCTTATCACAGCATAATATATATATATATATATATATATATATATGAAGCGTTTATTAAAAACGGAGATCATTCGATTTTAAGTTCGATCGCAAAATGTTATTTTGATTTAAGTCGCGTGCTTTTGCCTTGCGAAGATAATTTTTGAAGTATGCAGTAAGCATACTGAAATTTAATAGTTACATTGTTACAATGGATATATATATATATATATATATATATATATATATATATTGCTGTGAGACCTACATTAGATTCGAGCCTCACGAATTGGGCGTCAAGAATGCTATAAGACCTACAAAATCCGTGAACTACGCTTTTCGAATCGAGCCTCAAGAATGCTGTGAAACCTACAAAAAGCTATTCATTACCTTAACTGTGTTGGTCCATCGACTTTCTTCCGTTAATCGCCTCGGCTGCTCCTCTAGATAACTTTCATCCTCATACATAAAAAAAAAACAAATACATTCCTACCACAAACATCAACGTTAACTCTATTTACATCAATATTCACAATACATTAAAATTTCAAAATTAAAAATTCAGCATAAATTTCAGTATCAGAAAATTTCAAGATTAAATTTGTTATCATTTTAGAATGCATCCAGAATTAAAGTCCTTGTAGGATGCCTACTAATTACTATAACAATATATGCAGACCTGAGTCTGAGTACAAAGGGAGCATCTACCACCCCTTTACGTTAATTAACCAGGTTCGTCTAATTGAGCTCAAAGACATACCCATATTTTCATCATAATCCAGAACATCAATACTAAATACCCCTTTCTACTTAAACAAGCAAATTTCACCTTAAAATTAAAATATTATTGTTAGTACAATTTCACTACTGTCCATTTTAAATAAACAAATTATAAAGTTATTCAACACACACCAAAATATCAAAGTTCGAACAAAATAGTATAATTTACCTGAAGGTTACTGCACTCGTAGCTTCAATGTACATCGTCCCTTTGTTAATTACACCATTCCAACTGGGTTATATTTACGGCTTCTGATTCTCAACGTTTTAAAAATTTGCTCCATCACCATTCATTTAAAGTTGTTTCAGGGCTTTTCCGGAACTCATCTGTGTATATCTGAACCTTGTTTAGTGGATCCAGTCATGTTTACGAACCATTTAATTATTAACACCCCCGAAAAATAACAAAGAAATTCATACTTCTTTCACCAATATACGCCAAAACTGCCTACTTGTGTGTATTTATTTGTCGTTGTAAATTTTACCAATTGGTACAGTGATACTAAACTTTCTTTACCTTGTATCTTCTTTTCTAAGTGCACTAACGTACATTCATTGTAGCACGTAAAGAACAAGCTGTTTTAAATCACATAATATTCGAGCAAACTGTTTAAATTATTTAATATTAAAACCGGAAAACTAAAAAGCACTGTTTAACGCGTTCAATCTTGTCGAAGATCTAAGAGAGCTTGTTCATATTCACCTCGGTATATATAGAGGTTAGCCTGTCTGTCGGTCGAGTCTCCAAAACGGACAATTCTAAAGAATTTCGCCTGCTCTGTTCCCATTCCGCAGCCCGGCATGCGATTTTTACGAATTTTGCACTCGCCCCAGTTAAATCTCAGAAATTTCAACACGGCTTGCAACGTCTGGAAATAACTAATTGACTTTTATACAGAAATGTTATTTTTACCTCTCAAATTTTGCCTTTTACTTTCAACCAATCGCAACCCCATGACGTTGCTCTACTCACGCCTTTTTACTATATGTGTCTCGGTCTTGCGCATATTATCTGTCTCTATCTACCCTGTTCTTATTCGTGCAAATTGATATTCTTTATTATCGATTATTTCAGTCCATGTGGACTGTTATCTGGGTTAAATAACCCCGTATCGCGCCTTTCGCATTTCTCGTAACTATTATGCGACGGTTTCTTAAAGATTCTCTATAACCATTAATTATCTGCAACATTTACGCAGAATGAGCTTTTTAAAAATACGCAGGTGTTTAAACATACATTACCAAAATCAGTTACAAATCAGCCTTCTCAAAGAAAATTCAAGAGTAATTTAAAAAAAATATATTTTAAGTTGTAGAAATGAAAACTAATTATATTATTAACTGTATTTTAATAATTTGCTTTATAGTATAATATTTTTGTTTTATACTTTATTAACCTATATTGAGTTATGCAATAAATCTACTTACTTACTTACTTACTTACTATTAATTCTCAGAGCGTTATTTCATGGTATTTTATTGGGTTTTTCAAGTTCTTATAGATATTATATGTTCCTAACGGTTCAATTAACTTCAATTAAAATAATACCCTTTAAATTTTAGTGAATCCTAATTAAATATTCAATTAGTATCTGTACATTTTGTTTAATACCGGTTACTTAAAAATAGAGTTAATTAATATAAATTTTGCACGTAATTTTTATTTGTTTCTTTACTAGGGATAATTAAATTACACGTAAAGTTTTCTAATACTACTTCCTTTTATATAAAGCGTCTTATAAATAATTTATCTCCCTTGTTTTTAATGAAGTGAATGAATTTTTATGCTTCACGGTTTTTTTTTAATAATGCGTACCTTTTCCAAAAGCTTCTATACGGTGATTAAAATTATTTGATGTGATTATTTAATTTTCTACCCTGGTCTAAATATGAGTAATATATATATATATATATATATATATATATATATATATATATATATATATATATATATGTATATATTGAGAAGCAATAAAGTTATCGTTTTGTTAATGGTCATACCAATATTAGCTCAATTTATATAGGTAAATTCGCTTTTACGATTTTCATAAAAGTTTATATACAGATACAGCTTATTTCATTTTGTTATACACAAATTTAAATTGAGGCCTGCAAATATCTTGTCTCTATATATATATATATATGCGATGCAAATTGCTCATTAAAACTTTGAGTTAATAAAGAAACAATTATTGTACTCACAGTTGCTGAAGGATTAAACACTATTTCTGCTCCATTTATACCAAACATTAACCAGTTTAAAACATGATGTCGACCAAAACAAATATTTATTGCAATTTTGCCAAACTCCGTCTAAAACTTTACTGATTATAACAAATTATTATGCCAGTAAAAATACCTGAAAAACGGGATGACCTGTATCACCCTCCATATAATAAGTGGATTCATTAAAATCTCCTATTCTGGGGATATGGTTCTTCCTATGCTTTCCAAGTACCACACCATGATTATCAATAACTACAGCTGTATTCCATATTGTGTCATTATGGATCTCATCACGCTCCAAAATTGGAGATACAATCACCATATTATGTCGTTGCGCTAACTAAAAAAATAAGAATATTTAAAGATTTGGTTACATACTGTATTATTTGCCTTCTACAGCTTATAGAAGTCGTTTTCTTGCACCTATCTAACCTGCACTGCTTTTAATTTATGTGCTACATAAATGTAAGTCAATTCCCATTTCTATATCTTAAATTGTAACATTTCTATTCCGCATTTCTTTTTTTTTTGATTTTGAGAGTGGTTCTATTATCGGTGATGTTTAAGTTACCTACATTTCCTTTAAAATTGTTTATTATTTCACGTGCATTTCAAATGTGGCTTGTTTGTTGATAAACAGGTTTTGTATATAAACGGTTTTCTTATTGAAGGTGTCTCTTTTGTGTTACACTATTGACCTGGTCAGCATCTAATTGTAATGATTTATGTATTGAGATGAGTTTTGGGTAGGTACTCTATTGTAAATATTTTTGTACAATTAATGCTTTAATAGTACTAATTTTTGTGATTAATTGCTAGGCAATAACTACATTATACTTCTGCAACAAACCCTGGCCATCCAAATATGAACACGTTTTTGTGATGTTAATGTTATTAATTCCTGTTCTTGTTAGGATACTTTAGGGGTTTTCTTCTCCTGCTTTTTTTATGTTACTCGTGGTTACGATATACGTTGGCTGTATGTGACATCGTATTAAGCCATTACTAATTGATGTCATGATCTGTGGAGATCGAGAGTACATATCTGGAATCCTACTATTGGATTTTGAAGAATGTAAGCGTACCAGTTGGTATTGCTTTCCTTGATGAGCAACGACCTCCAGTATATTCAAATAAGTGGCTTAAAATTTTACAATGCTTGCACTATTAAATGTTTCAATCTAATTTTCAATATTTTTGTTAATAATTGATTATATTTATAATTATACGCTTAGCGCACTGCACGTGTTAAGTTCCTGCTTAGTTTCAGGAAATGGTTATGTGTGAAATTTATAATTTTTTTCACTGACGAAAATTTAGAGTTAATAATTAATTAATTTAAATATTTATTAGGTCGGTTGTTGTGGCGTATGCAAATGTGATTGGTACCATATGCAATTGCACTTGCTTATAGTTATACTGTTTTGTTATTTAAGGCATAACTTGAATTTGAAAGATGTTAATAATTTTCCTTTGTACATAATGAATCTAAACATTCATTTCATTATATACTGTAAATGGGATATTTGCTCCAGTGTTTTCTTTATTAATAAAACCAGTTCAATATTATTGTTCCTTACAAACTACGTTTCAGTTATTAACGTTGGATAATTTTTTTTTTGAATAATTTTGCTCTTCCACCAGGCCAGGAAGGTTGATGTGTAATTTATGTTTGGCGGTCTTGTCTAGCGCCCTTCCCGACTACTCTTAGTAGTATTTATTTTATCGTTATTATCCACGAGTACTCTTATAAGCTACATCGTATTCGCATTAGGCCTTAGTCAACAGCGACCACGTTTAGTATAACCCGACCATTATTTTGTATTGAGCTGAACTTTTGGAAATTCTTTTGCCACTTAGGTAAGTTTATTTTTAAGCCATGGCAAAATGTTTTACAAAGTGATCATTCTTGTAAACCAAAAGAAGACATATTTATGCTAAATATACAACTACTGTTCTGTTGCTTACTAACTATTTACTAACTAACAATGATTAACAACTTTGTCAGTCATAATTGTAATAAATTACATACTTCTTTTATGATTTCCGACAAGGTGCAATATTTATAACAAGCTTTTTTAAGACATACGCTGATAGTAATTAATGTTTTGTTTTTCTTTTGTTACTTGACAAAAATTTTAATAGCACTTACTTTCCAACTTGTGGACATTCATTATGTATCTACAATAACATAATAATTTATATTTTGTTTTTTTATAAATAGTTTAGTTCACACGGTGATTTATTTAAGAAACACTAAAAAATGTTTTTGGGAATTATCGATGGTTTGGTAGTACACGAAATAAAAACGATTATAATAGTTTAGTATATCATGTGAAGAATTTGATAGCATGAGTGCATAACAAGTAATAACAAATACACTTAAAAATTTAAATTACGAAAATTTTGTTTTTCATAGGTTACTGAAAAATAAATTTAACTTTTTCTAGGTCTTTTTTTGTCAAATTTATCCTAATTTAATGGTTCTCATTACTTTTACAATTTACAGGATCCTAACGGTGAACATTAAACTTGAAATAGCATGTATATTACAAAATGTTGAATAGATTTATATTGAATGATTTTGCATTTGTCGTTTTTAGGGTTCCGTACCTAATAAGGTATAACGGAACCTTTATAAGATCACTCTCGTGTCCGTCCGTCCGTCTGTCACAGAGGTTTTCCTCGAAAACTATGTAACATAGGAATTTGAAATTTGGCACAATGCTAGGTGTTTATGGCACGCACATATATCTACAGTTAGAAAATAGAAAAAAAATTTTTTAGATTAAAATGGCGAGGGTTAATTCGGTCAAAAAGAAAAAAGTTTTAATAAATATATCGTTTATTTATTTATAATAAAACATGTGTGAATCACTGACGTGAATAACAATTTGTCAAATACAATAGAAATATGTTTAGAATATACAATTAAAAAAAAAATCACCAAAAACATGGAAATTATGTTATAAATCTTCAGAGGACAACCTTAAAGAACCAACTGAAGCTAAAAACTCAGGTATTGTGTAGAAAGCATTTTCTAATAAGAACCTTTTTATATTTAATTTAAATTGATAAATAGGCAAATCTTTTATGCTAGAATGAAGTGCATTATAAAAAATACAGCCAAAGTAGTTAGAACCATTTCTGCTCCTACTTAGCCTATGGTAAGGTACAACCAATTTTCCCTTGTTGCGACTGTCAAAGTGATGAATATCAGTGTTATGTTGATATTGAAAGATTTGTTTTTTGATGTAAAGCAGACATTGTAAAATAAACAGACAAGGCAAAGTTAAAATTTTAAATTTTATAAAAGATGCACGGCAGTCATCACGGAACCCAAGGTTAGACATAATGCGAACAACTCTACGTTGAAGCTTGAAAACCCGAAGGGAGCTGCTACAATGACCCCACACAATTATAGCATATGAAATATGACAATGGAACATGCCATGATAACATGACAGTAGCACATTAGGTGAAAGTGATCTTACCAAAGAGTTTATGAGATAAATAGTTCGGCAAAGTTTTTTGCATAGCAGATCACAGTGGGTGTCCCAACTTAATTTGCTATCCAGGGTAATACCGAGAAAACTAGCTGATTGCTCCTTTGAAAAAGAATCCCTTTTTAATGAAAAAATTATTTGTTTGGTTTTATCCCTATTCAGGGCAAGTTTGTTATCATTGAACCATGATTCAGTGAGGCATAAAGATGTTGTACTGTCAGCTACCAGTTGAACCATATTATCACTCTTATTATATAGAGTGGTATCATCTGCATAAAGGACAACATCACACTTGTCTTTTAAAAAAAAAGGTAAGTCATTAATAAAGC
The DNA here is from genome assembly GCA_036346225.1 of Platerodrilus igneus. Lineage (NCBI taxonomy): Eukaryota > Metazoa > Arthropoda > Insecta > Coleoptera > Lycidae > Platerodrilus > Platerodrilus igneus. The sequence goes on from JARFIW010000453.1 coordinate 9,996,311, forward strand.
ATAAGAAAAGAAGCGGACCGAGGAAGGAACCTTGAAGAACACCAGAAAAAACCTCACACATGCTGGACAATTTGCCTTTGTAAAAAACCCGTTGAGACCTAGCAGTCAGATATGAAGCAATTAGCTTAATACTATCTTCATCAAAATTTAAACCTTTTAATTTGTTAACTAAGAGGGCATGATCAACACAATCAAAAGCCTTAGTCAAATCACAGAATTTAACGACAAGATAACTACCCTCCTCAAAAACATCTGAAATTTTATTTACTAATTTGACTAATGCATCACTAGTAGATAATTTTTTTCGGAAGCCGAATTGCTCAGCACAAAACAAACTATTATTTTCAAGATAAGAAGTAATTTGAGTATTTAATATACATTCAAAAACTTTCGAAAAAGTGGGTAAAAGAGAAATAGGACGATAGTTCTTAATATCATCAAACATACCCTTTTTATGAACAGGGATCACTTTTGCTTGTTTTAGAATATCAGGGAAAACTGCTTTCTTTATGCAAATATTAAGTAATTTGGTTAGCGGAATAAGAATACTGTTGATAACTGATTTAACTAAAGAGATGTTAATATTAAACAAATCCTTCGATCGTGAATTCCTCATTGCTAAGATAACATCTCGTACGTAGTTGAAAGAAACTTCTTCAAAATGGAAAGAGGGTACCAAACCAGAGAAACAATGTGTATAAGTAGTTGTGGTACTGGTGTTAGTATTAGATAAATTGGATAAGATTTCAGCAACAGATTCAATAAAAGAATAGTTGAAGTCATCAGCTGAGAAACGAGTGTTCATATCATTGGCTCTCTTTGAAATTACTAATCAAATCTCATTTTCTTTTATTATTATTTTTAGCTCTAAGAATGTAGTTGTCATAGGCATTTTTTTAGCATTTTTGAGTGCATGACGATAAGCATATTTTAATTTATTAACATGCAGTTTGAGTTCTGCACTAGGAAAAGCATCATATAATTCAACATGAAGTAAGTAATTATCACACATCTTTCGTAGGTCATCCGTAAACCAATTGACAACTATTTTGGAACAGTTATTCAATATCCATAAGTGTTTGATAGGAAAACATAGATCAGCTGCAGAAGCAATTATAGACATAAAGTTAGAAAATTTGTCATTAATGGACAGACTATTATCATCAATAAAGTTCCAGTTAACTAGTTGGAGATGATTAAAAAAATTTATATTTCCCATATATTGTATGAGGTCGATAAGATTTATGATGATTAACAACTTTAACATTATCGTTAAGATTTAATTGAGTGGCAAGGCCGAAATGATCAGACAAGCCAGTCTTAACCACTCTACAAGAGAGAGATGGAATATTGGTAAAGATTGTATCAAGACAATGAGAAAGACGAGTAGCAGTTTTATTAACAATGTACAAGCCAAAGGAAAGAAAAAAATCAATCAGTGTTATAGCTGCTTTCTCAGTAGATTCAAAATGAACATTAAAATCACCACAGACCAAGAGGTGAGACCTAAAAGGCAAACCAAGACGCTTAAATACTTTGTGAAGCGTTTCACAAAATATGTCAATTGATCCCTTATTAGGGGATCTATAAATAGTAATAATAGTAAGATTGATACGATTAAAATGTATTGCACATAATTCAGCATGTAACTCAATTGAGTATTTATTGATTGACTCCAACACATTAGGAGTGGCGTAAAATTTCTCGTCTACAAAAATAGTCACTCCTCCCCAAGAAAATTTAGATCTGACAAAGCTAGATATAGGTACCAAATTATTAATTTTAACAAATTGTAGAGCATCATTCTTTATGTTCACTTCAGTTAAACATAATACGTCACATTTAATTTTATTAGAGATAAAAATGCTTCCATGTCATTAATTTTATTGCTTAATGATTGAATATTCAACATTCGTGTAAGGTATCATTTGAAACAGGATTCTAAAAGGCTTTTTTATCATTTTCGGTTCAGTAGTCTTCATAATATAGCTCAAAATGTGCCAAAAATGACCGTCCCCCCCTACATTTCCAAAGCTAAAGTTTTGATTTTAATAGGGATAGTAGCTATAGTCATAGATTATAGGAAAACTCCGGTTTTTTGACAGTGTAATAGTTGGGAAATTTTTTTTTAAACACAGTAATAGACAACGTGTTTATTAATAATGTACCAGTACAATGTGGGACAATATATTCATTTCTCAGTTATCACAATCCAATTTGGATAAGATTTAAATATACATAAAAAATAAAAACAGCTTAATTTGGTTTATTGATTGCTCACTGTAGTATTGGTACGGAACCCTAATAGTGCGAGCTCGACTTGCTCTTGGCTAACTTTTTTTATTTTAACGACACTTTAAAGTGTTGTTTGAAAGTGATTATATAAAAATGAATACTATGTCCATGCTGAAATATTTAAAAAAAAATTTCGACAACAAATATGATTTTTACTTTTTAATAAAAGTAAGTCATGTATGATTGTTTTTAAGTGTATATTTAAACACCCCATGTTTTTTTATTCCATTAATTCCGCGAGATTATATAAGAGAATAAATTTTGATTAAAAATCCCCATAGTATTGTTCTTTTAGAAAAATCTACATATTATATATAATTGATTAACTAATCACTATAAAATTCTAATAAAAATTGTTGTAGAAAATAATTTTTCACATAACAACATTAACCTTCATTTTCTTATTTCCAGAACCTATGTAAATTAAAAATTATTCTAAATGGGTTCGAATACTTTTGTGTTAAATAAATAAACCGTATGAAATTGTTTAGAATTGAATGTTTGTTATTTCCAGAGTTACCTATAATAAAGTGTGTTTTTTAAGTATGTAAGTTGGATTTGGTGCTACATAGCATATGTATTTACAATAATATTCTATTTTCGATATTCAATTATACGAAAGTGTCAAATTTTATCAAGTTACAATAAATAATATTACAAGATATGGTTTTTGGGATTGTTAAATTTAGAATTAGGGTCAAACATTTCTACATTTTGTTTTTCCAGTACCCTACGAACTGCTATCTCAGATGATTTTTTTGTAAGCACATTATATATCAATTTTTTGATAGACTAAAAACTATATGTTTATTGTACTTGACTTACGATTGATGGTTAGATGTGTCTGATAATCTGACAAAATTTGTTTCTGTTACCTTTCAGATAAACCAATATTACCTTGAAGGCTTAACATATTCATGTGCATTCAAGAATATGATATTGTGGAAGTGTACCAAGGTATGGGTATCAAAAAATCAGCAGCGAGCTATGTTTGTAAAGTTTGTGCAGAATAGTGACAGCTAACTATGTATGTTTTTATACGAGGCCCCTACAAGTGTTACGTGCACTTCAACAAAAACAAAAAGAGTTACATGACTGTTGCAACCTTTTAAATTAAAGCAAAATTATTTAACAAGAATCATCCAAATAAATGCAAACGATTTTATTCTTTTCTAGTATTGTAGCTATAAACCACTTCTAATACTTAAGTTATCTTGCATACGACACGAAATCAAATCCAAAAACTATTTTAAATCTTGTTTTCCCTATACGATACTTCTCTTATATCGTAGGTATCAAACTGCATGTACAGGTCACTTTTCATTAGAATATCATATATGGTAGAACATAATTATTAAAGCAATGAAAATTAATCCTGGTCATGCCACCACCGTTCTGAATGAACCTGCATGTTGAAAAAGTTTAGAATACTAGAATGGGTAGAATGGCTTGCGCGTTTTAGTGAGCTAAAGCATCGAAGTGTAGGTTTAACCAAATTAGTGGGGTCTTTAGTGAGGAACCAAACTAAGACAGGTGCTTGAAAGAAGGCAGCCGCTCTTTTAGTACCGAGTGCCAAAGACCATTGGGGTTGATTTGACATTCTAAGGCACACTACTGTAATGTGGAAAGCAATGGGAAACCTCTACATTACCTTCCAAGTTTTTAAAATGATGGCATCCTCTGGGGTAAAGGATTACCGAATTAAAATAGTTCCGCATTCGGATCTCCGAGAAGGGTCTATTTCGGAGGTTGTGATCAACGAGCTTAATAAAAAAAAGAAGAACTTGGAACATCTGGCAAGTCTGCATGTGGAAAGTTACATGCATGAAGCAAGTAAGTAAGCTACAGAATTTGAAAATAAAAATGGATAGGCTAGGATTAGACATAGTAGGGGTTAGTGAAGTTCAGTGGCCAGGGACTGGGGATTTTTGGGGGTGAGACTTTAGGATAATTCGTACAGAATCAGAGGAAGGAAATTTGTGTGGGGATAGTCATGCAGAAAAATATATGACACTGTGTAGAAAAATACTTACAAAAGAACGAAAGAATGTTCATATTTAATAAATTTAATAAAATATTACATTTAATACTAATAATGACCACCCCCGCTAAATATGCGAGAAGCACTTACTGCAAAATAAACTAGTGTGCCTGATCGACCATGAAGAAGCGAGGCGTTGGGGGTGTCGAATTCATGCCACTCTATGTCTCATGACTTCGTGTTACAACTCGATGCTGTAAGGTGGTCTAGTGATGTCTTTATCTGCATTGACATCACATTCCAAAGTCTTCGTATCTGCAATAAGTACTTAACAGTCGGTGTGTCAAGGTAACTTTATCGTTTCACTGTAACTTGAATAAAAATGGTTGTGTCGTCCTTGACGTACGGTTCGTTACTGTGTTACTAAATTAAGTTAGAATATTTAAATTCTAAGAATACAAACTTGTGTCAAGAACTTTAGTATTACATTGTCTTAGAAAATTAGATGTTTCTTATTTATAAACACTGGAAGGGGTTCTCACAATTAACAGGTATGCACGAAACCATCCCAATGAGAGCATGCATTAAAGATCTACTTCCCACAACTGAGCTAGTTCAATTTGTTTATGTCGCAGTATTTGTTTGTATAATGAAGGGGTCGTGGTAATTTGTACCTGGCATAGTATGATCTCTTTAGATAATGGTTTAGAACTCACGCAAAAAACTGTAGAAGCTACCTGAAGCAGATATAGACACTGACCACAACATAGTTATTATGAAATCCGCGCTTAATTAAAAATTTAAAAGAAACGGAAAAGGGCACTTTGACTTTGAGAAACTAAAAGATAAAGATTGCGACGTTCCTTGAAAATGCTTATAATCATATTTCATTTTAATAGTTTCTGTATTAGTAAATCTTAAAAATAGGGTTTGGTAATTTCCTTTAAGAAATATAATATTTAAGTTACTACATTTTTGATGTAGAATAAAATGATTTTTTATCATTTATGGTTCATACCCCAATGTGGTCAAACATTATGGCAGTTTGTAAAGGTGACAGATGATGTGATCACTGTAATTTCAGTCTAAATTATTATAGTTTCATGATTCATTCGTTTTAAGTTGGTGTGCCAGTGATCTCATCGACTGAGCATGAAGAATTTACAGGCAGATTTGTGCTGACTCAAATAAATAAAAAGTCCTGGTTTCTGATTTAATCAAGCTATTCGAAGTTATTTATACATATATTAGATATAAAAAATACTCGAGATACTTTCATTTTGCAGTCTTAATTCATCTGTCCAAAGTTTGCAGAGGATGTCTCGGATTATTGTAGGAGGGGAAGATCAATTTTCTTAGACCACTTCGTACTTAACATCCAAACAATCAACATGAAACTTTAGTAGGTTAGTTACCTTTAACAAAAAGGTTATCGAACAAGACCGAAAGTAGTCAAACCATGTTCGCATAATAACCTACCAAGTTAGTTATTTTAATTTTATGGGTAAATTGGTTCCCAGATCAACAATTTTATGTGGGAGATAAGTGTGTTCAGAGTCTCGAAGTCAACCTTAATAGACATTTAATGGCGTCCACTTTAGCAACAGTCAACAATTTATAAAACCGTCTGAAACTATACCAGAGAAAGTTTGTAACTAGATAAACAGTTGAAATTCATTGCATGAACTGATAAAATAAATCTATAGTACATTTGTATGAGCAGGTTAAGATTTTAGTTACGTAAATTTGTGATACATTTGATTTTTAAAACTTGCTTAAGACTGTATTATGTATTTGTAATGAAAACGTAAGTGCGCTATATAGTTAGAAATAGGTCATGTATAAAATGTAAAGACATGTTTATATTTATGTTTTCTCCATTAATATAACAGTATAGTTACAGTTTTGTTGTAATAAATTATTATATAATTGCCTGGAAACGCGATTGAATATTCAGGTCATTTAACATTTGATTTTAGAAACTTTCCTTTTAGCTAGTAATTTTAAATAGTTCTATTAGTGTCCTTAAGGTTCATGTTTTTAATGGTTAAGTACACTAGTGTACTTAGTGATCTTTCAGGTAAATATTAAGCCAGATCACTCTCCTGATCTCAGATTTTGACATCCCTCTTATTAGTCTTTTTAGAATTTTTCGCTAGAAACCCTGCGAGATTAAGTGGCATTCAAGATACTTCCCGATTAAGGCATATTTCACACCCGATAGCATTAACCCTCTTCACTTACACCTCCCATCCTACTGAGTTAGTCGGCAACCATTTTTGTTAGTACAGTCAAGGTTTTCAGTATTTTACCAAAACATGATATTTAGTGGAGTATTTCATCGAGTTTTTCTGATGAATACCAGTTAGAGTTTCTGGAACCAAAACTATATGTAACAAGATAACCACAAACAATTTGAAGAAAAAGTAAAAAAATTGTTGAAAGTCATCAGGAAAATTTCTGATACTACAGAAGTAGAAGCAGAATGGAATAACATTAAATCCAGCTTAGGCATGCGGCCGGAGATATTCGGGAATATAAACAAAAAGAAAATAAGAAACCATGGGTTACAAAGGGTATTCTGAATATAATAGAGAAGCAAAAATACAAAAACATACTAGACAAAACAGGAATACACACATACAAAACCATAAAATTGAAAATTATTCACAAATGCAAGAAAACTAAAGAATAATGGATTGAGGAAAAGTGCAAAGAGATACAAAGTAAGATGGATATATGAAAGACAGACGAATCATACAAATTAAATAGAATGAATTTTAGGAATAAAAAGCCCTATAGCATAAATATCGGGGGGATGCGAGAAGACTTCATTATAGAAAATGTAGAGAAGTGGGTAGATGGCAAGAATATATAGGGAATTTGTATGAACAGGAATTAGAAGCACTAGAACAGAATAAGTGCAAAAGATATAAAACAAAAATTAGTACAAGGCCATGCTGCATTTAACAAAAAACCTAATGCTATGTTCGAAGAACAACAAACTTGGAAACAACGAAAAGATTGCTGAAAACATATGCGTGGAGCACAGCACTGTAGGATGGTGAAACGTGGGACAGTATGAGAAGCGAAGACGAAAAAGATAGAAGCCTATGGAATGTGGTGCTACAGATGTATGGTGAAGATATGGACAGATAAAGTTAGGAACAAAAATGTACTAGAAATGGTAGGGGAAAAGAAGCAATTTGTGAGAAACAGTAAAAGATAAGAGATATACGATGGTAAGACACATTCTACAGTATGAGGAATAGTGTGGGATATATTAGAAAACGGAAAAGGAAAAAGGGAGATAAAGGTAAATCTTCATTAGACTACTGCACACAGATAATGAAAGATGTAGGCTGTAAGAATTTTAGAGAAATGTGTAGGTTAGTTCAAAATAGGAAACAGTGGAGGTACTTGTCCAACCAGTTTCAGGACTGAAAACCTAATGACAATGAATTAATCTCTTCTCTGAATATCAGGCATCAATATGATACTAAATCCTGAAAGAAGATATCTTGTGGATTAAGGATTGGAGAAGAATGAACGTGAACTCTTCATCAAACCCTATTAAGGTTGTTGGAAATAAATAAAAGTTAAGAAGAGAAAACAGTTGGTTTAAAAACATAAATAGCGGGCTGTCCAATAGATACTAATTTTTTAAAAACCCAACAAGCTTAGTTATACACTACATGAAATATAAAAACAACTACATCGTAGTCATACAGGGTAATTTATAACATCATAGAAATATTTTAACTGATGCTTATGAATGGGTCATAAGATTGGTGTTTTCCCAAAAAAATTACTTTTTTAAAAAACCAAAATTGAACCGAATGTTTTCAGATTACGTATAAAAATAATGAGGCGACTAACCACGTGCTCTAATTGAATTTTCTTAGTGAGTAACGGTCCGGTATAATGTTTATGCTGCATAAGAAATCTATCGTAAAATTGTTTGGTATGGTTTGGGGTTTAAAGTTCATACAACCACAAATTGATGTGTTTTATTATAAGCAATGACAATGACGCTAACCAGATGCTTCTAATAATTTTTATTTGTTACTCATTAATAAGCAGCATTTTTTAAGTTTCGATACAAACAACAGGTGTTCTATTTTACACATAATTGGCATTTGCAATTCCCTTTTGGCATTAGTGCTAAAAGTACCCAATAACCGCAGTCATAAATTTAAAAGGATCAAACGACAGTAAATTGTTGGTACACAGTAAAATTCGTTATTTAATGTTTATTCAGTTTTACCTTTATACTACTTTTGCTTTCTGTAAATTTTAATTTCTTATGAAACATCAAAGGTTTTGCTTTCGAATGTAGCGTTTTACAAACTCGCTACCTATAAAGTGAAACACCCTTGTTTGTATTACAACTCAAAAATGCAGTTCACTAATGAGTTGTTACATGCCAACTGGCATGTATCATGTTTAGATTTAATTTATAAATAAATTGCTGCGAATTTTTAAATGAATACGCCAACTTTCGTCGTCCCTGACAGTCGCGTCTGCGCAAAAGTGATGCGGAGTGCGAGCGTGGTGTAAAAAGACGCGATTAAGCTACGAGAGATGGACGAAGCAACAACTATCTAGTGGTGTGTGTTTTTTTAGTATCTCACGTAGGTTCCTTTTTATCTTTCCTTGTGTTGTTCCTTTACCTGGTGTTCCTTCATCCCCTACAAGTGGAAAAGAGTTTTAGGACGGATGGAAATTTGATGTTAACAATGAAGTAATCCAATCTCACAAAGCACCGAGGGATCCTGAAATGAAGCTACGAGATACCCACCACGTGAGTAATTTGTTTTGATTTAAATTGTTAATGCAAATTTGACTTAGATAGCGATTGCATCACCCTAAAAACGTGGTCGGTATAGGTTACAATATGGCAGGTAAATTTGCCGCGTAATTATACGTTAAATTATAACAATGACGTGTAGTTATTCGGGAGTATAACAAAGTAACAAATAAAAGTCTGTGGGTGTTAATGGCACCACTAATATAAAACACATCAATTTGTGGTTTTGTAAACTTTAAACCTTACATGTGATTTTTTCCAATGCTTCACCCGAAGGTACTACATTGACCAGGAAGCGAGTTTTTTTTTACCTGGAAAATTTGGAATTTTGCCGAACCCTTGCTGTTCCAAGCAAGGTAGGGATCTTTAACGTGCGTGTATTTTTGTGAAAAATGCTCGCCTAACATTTTTCAAGCAGACCGTGTCGGGATGTAAACTTTAAACCCCAAACCATACTATAAAATTTTACGATAGACTTGTTATACAGCATAACATTATACCAGAGGTCACTCATCAAAGAATTTCGATTGGAGAGCGTGGTTAATCGTCGCACTATTTTTATACGTACCCTGAAAACATTTGGTTCAATTTTAGTTTTTAAAGAATAATTTTTTTGCGAAAATGCCAATCCATGACCCATTCTTAAACATTAGTTAAAATATTTCTATAAGTTGTAAACCACCCTGTATATAAAACATGTACTAACTACTCAAGTAGAAGCTTTTCTTTCCACTAGATGTGAAAAAAGTCACTTGACCTAATGCACAAGTCAGGATCATACCATTGTAATTTAAATGTTTTATATTTATCTCTTTCGTGGTTGGTTTGATCTAACGACTTTTAGAATACCTGGCATAATAACATCCATAGTTCTATATTTAAAAAGCTACACAAATAAAAATACCTCTTGTAAAAATTTAGTTGTAGGACCAGATTCGGCAGACTCTGCAAATTCGCACCATGGTTTCTTTTCCCTTGTACAAAAAGCAAATGGCATATCTGTAAATAAAATTTAATTAATAAAAGAACATCTACTTAATAAATACAATACACTTTTGATTATCTGGGTGCAGTTATCTGAGTGGTCGGTTAACCATGCTTAAAATATGTAAATTCATATGCTTGAAAAATCTTTTTTTTTATGAAAATGCATTTACTTTGACATATAACACAAATGGTACAACATTGTGTTTTTCGTTTGTATACTGTTGAGTTTTGCAAGACATAAAAACGTTTTTAATGTTCTTGGTACTTGAAGTATTCAATCCATCTGTTTTGTCCAAATGAATAGCAGGTGCATGGATTTGGAGTATTGCTTGGTCATTGCGAATTTTACGTTATCTACATATGTTCGGTTATTATTTAAATATATTTTGTGTAAAGTTATAATCTTTATAAACAGCCAAAATTATACATATATACCTTTAACCTAAATTAAAAAATTGACAGATCAGAATAACCATGTTTTTTAATTATTTGTGTCATCTGTCACGTGTGAAACTGATGCTAATGATCTTTCAAATTTACTTTATCACACAGGTGTAACAGAGAAATGCACCAGTTAGCTTTCAGTGGTAAGAAGTGCATTACATGAAAAGAAAAGCAATCCTTTTAGGAGTATACTGACTTTGACACTTTCATCTACCTGGAAAGGTCTTTGTTGAAATAAATGTTGAGCACCAACTCACCTGGAATTTAGTCTTATTTTGCTACACGATGGGTGGTCTAGAAGATGACTGAAGGATTATTTCTTATCTTGACAGGTTGATGGAAACCCTGTGTACACTGTCTTTATTCTACTAATTTAAACAAGCACAAATAGAAAAACGGAAAGACCTTCACCTAACCTATATAAAACATGAATACCTTAATATTGAACAAACACACCCATTCATAAATAAACTAAACGCTACTCTATTGGTTAATTTGCGGGTATCTAAACGAAAAAGAACATCTTAAATTTATTCAAGTCTAATTATCCGGTATATTTGACAAGTATATGTAAATATCTATGAATACAATTATGGTGTGCATTTCTATTATATTATACTCATACTAGGCGTGCATCAGCGTAACAGACTAATTCCTAATAAATTATTAGCAAATAACAAAATATACGTCCACAAAATATGAAGCAGGTAGAAAGTCAAATTCTATCACTTACAGCTTTTCGTTCAAGAAGAAGGTGCACCAACCCTTTTACTACAAGACAAACTCGGGTGCCGGTAATCCTTTGGATCCAACAGATATTGAAGAAAGCATCCACTAGCGGACGGACCCCTTTCGCTAATAACAACAATTTATTTAACTCCGTGCTCATGCTCGCGTTCCAGAGCTTTTTCTTCACTAGCAAATCCGAATTTATTTAATTACCATATTTCGAATTAATGAAAACTTGTCATCGCTCGGTGCTAGTTGCTTGCCACTTGACTCAAGCTATAAAGCTGTACATAAAGATTTTAATGAATCTGAATGAATTAAACGAATTCAATAAATTTCCCTTTCCATTTTGTGATGGTACTATTTATAAGCTATATTATTTTAGACGATTCTCAATTTCATCTATTTATACGGTTTGTACGATTTAAACTGTACTTGCGGTTGAGGTCAAAGGTTTGGCGGTGCGTGGAAATTGTTAAAACTATAACGGACGACCAATGAATGTGCAGTTCTACATTCACTTTGTAGTTACATAAAAATCAAGTAGGGGTCTAGCTGTCAATCAATGAATAGTCATTCTGTATGTGTCACTATATTATATTAATATTTTTGCTTTTCGTACTTTAAAGCATTAACTATAAAGAGCACTTGTTTATGAGTTGGATGGATGAACTTCTTTTTTTAGAGTAACGCTAACGAAATATTATAACAGAAATATTATGTACTTCCACGGTTGCTATTTAATATTGACATCTGCATCATGGAGTGAGTCTGATACGTCTTCAATTTTATTACTTTTATGGTTTCTGTCTATTTAAGTAATTTACAAGCATTTGGTGTTTTTCTATTGTGAAGTTCCAGTTTTTAAAGCCTGGTTGTAAAAAAATATACCAAGTACTTTACTATTCATGTTCTAATTTAATACTATGATGAAATAGTTCTGTTAGTAAATTGTGAACCACCTCACTTCTACAAAATTTTACGAACATTTTCTTACTAAAGCTCCTGAACTAGCGAAAATTGATAAATATTTTTCTATTTACGAATGTATGCTTAATTAATGTGTGAGCATTACACATCCTTATACAGTATTAGCCCAGACAATCAAGAGTATGCCTTTGCATAAAATGGCATTAAAGTAAAATTCTCTCCGGCAATTCTCCCCTCATTTTTACAAATACTGTTTGAATATATAAATAATAGCAGTAATTCTTTAAGATGCACATTTAATCAAAAATGTGTATGTATTTCATAGAAATAATGATGTAAAGCACTAAATAGTACGCAGTTGTCCATGTCTTTCTCTATTGCATATGGACGTTCCAAGTGTAAAATTTTGGATAGTGTGCATTTTGAGTACTAAGCAATATCATGTAAATGACGTTGTACATAGAGCATACTACACAGTAATCTAGAAGCTGTCAGGTCTTAGAATTAATTAGAAAGAAAATGTACAAAAAGTGTATCATGATGTACGATTTTTTGCCCCTTTAGTATTGAAGAGCATCTGTGGCTATAGAAAATCGCTCAGGTAAGTGTAGTTAATTTATAATCAGTTGTGAAGCATTTTCTTCTATCATTATTACATGTAAACGTTTATTCGTAGCGTGTTTTTGCAATTGAATAATAATACATATGTGTCTGTCTATAATTTGCCAGAACTGGCAGTTTCAAAAAGGCACTATCACAAACAACCTTACGCAATTTACATCCATTCCTTTTCAATATTCTTGAATATGGCTGTTTACGGAAGAGACATCGGCCCTTTATTGTAATCTGCAACTGGCTGTCGTTGACGCAGCATTTATTTTTCCTAACTAATTCTAGTCTGGGTTAACCATCCACATTGAACTTCACTTTTTGTAATTTGTGACTCTTCTGTAAGTTACAGTTGATTAAATATTAATCATCTGATCAATTTTTAAGTGTTGTACATGTAGTATGGCATAGTTCAAATGAAGTCAGTTTCAACTTGTAACGCATGCCAGTACTATAGATAAACATAAGATAATAATACATTTAATAGTTTAGAGTATGGTAATTAATATAGAATGGACAGAATGAATGTAGCTGCATCCAGTATATTAAGATTGTAAGAATATTTACTGTAAACGAGATATTTCATATCATTGCATTAAATAGGACCGTAGCATTATTACTAAAAGCAATAAAAATAATTTTCCTTACAGTAAATTGGAACGCTTAATAAAAATACAAAGCATTAGTCGATCATTAGAACAGATGTCGCAACAGGTCACGTCCTTAGATATATTATAAAACACCACAAAATAGGCACCTACAGGAAGGAGTCGCAGCAAAACACCTCACATAATAATCGTAAACATCCGCAAGCTATGAAATGACGAAATAAGAACTCTTGAGAAATTGCTGAAATGCTTGAATACATAAACATGGGCAAAATATGACAAAAATTAATAGGAAAAAGATAATAAAACGAAGATATAAGGTATAACTCATTAATTAATACATCGGGTTGCAATTCATGTAAGAGTATGCTGGCTACGTGTAAAACTGCAATTGTAATTGAAACCCAAGAACCATATGAACAAAAATTTAAAACACAAAGGGAACTACAAACACGTTAGCATGTACCAGTAGAAGCGTATAGTGAATAAAAATGAGTCAGAGGAAGAAAAAAGGTAGTCAGGTAGTTGAATCGAAACATATGTAACGTATATTGAATAACCATTTGGTCAAGTAATTGATTAACAGTAAGACAACTTTTGTACTTCAGTCTACAAAGTATGTTAAACTCATTCATACATGCTAGAACATGAATATTATCCCTGTGTCAGGAGTTGAAATATTACGAAAAAATAGTGGCAACATGTGGAATGTTCCTGACAGATAGGTCTGGTCCTGGGAAGTGGATTGAGGTGACCTAAAAATTTAAGCCGCTAAAATTGTAAACCACACTCTGATGCCTTGGATGTCCTCGTTCTGTTTCTAATTGTACTGTTTGCAAAAGTAAAGTCTAAATGTGAGTTAATATTTTTGTGTCAAAACCTGCACTTAATTGCATATATGTTTTTATTCATGGCTAAATATTGAGTTAGTAACAATATAACTTAATCTATAAAGATATATATATCTTGATTTCTTAGGTGTCTCTTCAAGGCCGGGTGCATGTTCATGCGTATATTGCATTTATTCGTATTATTACAATTTATTATTAATTACGTTGTTATACTTATATTAAAATTTACACATCCTGTATATATTCTATATGCTCTATGCGCTTGAGGCATCATCTGCACCCTCAAACCAGTATTTAAAAGTTAATTCACTTTTTGAGCCCGCGATGGACACATCTACTACTAATGTAACCTCGTTCTTAATAAACACAGTTTACAGTAAATAGTGGTTTTCATTGTTTTACTGGAATTAATCCAGAATAATAGGGTTTGTGCCGAAACACTATGTGATGAAACCATTTTGTTTTTTTTCTTTTTATTAATTACAAAATTTCAGTGACGTAAGTTGTATTTGGCCAGTAGAAGGATTCCACCTTAGAAAATTTAGTTTCGTTTTCCTTTGGGAAATCATATTTTTGACTGATGCTGTGTTTACATTTGGAATATTGAATACAGAATAGAAGTTAAGCTAGGTGAATTCGTTTACTAAATTGTGAGAGTAACTCCATGAGCTCAGTAATAACAAGTATTAGGAGACTAACATCCTTGGCCTAATTTTGAGTTTTTTTAGCTTGACCAAAGCGTTTTTCAGTTTTTCTTTAGGAGAAAGCATATGGATAACTTATGGATAAACAGAAGAGGTAAGAAAAAATAAGATAAGGAGCAACCACCTTTTGAGTAGGAGGGAGAATATCGCAAAAAAGATTTGCTTGGACAAAGCAGTCATTCGGCACCTTTTTGATTGTGATTAGAAAAAGAAGAAAGAAAGCTTTTAAAATAAGTGAGTAAGAAAACACAATTCGTTTTATCACTAGGGTATCCCCATAGTTGTATTTTTTCATAGAAAGTCTTCCCACACTACTTCAGCTAGTCGATACAGCTATAAAACGGTTACGGTGTTCCCACAAGTTCACGGTAAATTATAATATTAGCAAACACAATTTCTACATGTAACAAAATAATAATATTAGGTTGCATGTGTTCATTGTACATTTTACGACCTTCATGTGTGTTCAACATACATTCTATACTTGTCGATATTCACATTTTTGATGTTATGAAATGTGCTGAATTTTGATTGATTGGGAATAAGTTCTATTTTATAAATATACAGAAGATAATGCTTGGTTAATTGTAATTACCAGTTTGACAATATGTCATAACTTTATTAAGATTAGAACAAATGGTAAGAAAAAGAAGAGAGCTTGAGTAGTCACTCGCAGTTGTAACTGTTTATAAAATACAAAAAATTATGCACCACAGTCATTAAAGCTTTTTAAATTCATTTTATTCTACATTAAAAAGAAGTGTCTATCTTATATCGTCAATGAAAACATAAACGTATATACATTACAACTAAACTATTGAAATGTCTAATCTTTTGAACTAATTTACACACCCCAAATATTTTAAATACTTACTCCATGATTCTTGAAAGCAAAAAATGTTGACTTTAGCCTCAGCAGCAACAGAAATAGCATTCTCTGCAAGTTTGTAAAAAGCCTCCCTTTGTACAGCTATAGGTGCAGAAGGTGATAATGGGATCTTATTTTGTAAAGCACAAATTCGTACTATTCGTGGACTTCTTAGCTCTTCATGGTCAGCAGAAATTTTATACCCAGCAACTTCCAAATTTAAAGTATTTGCAGCTTTCAACAACTTCACTGGCAATTCTAAACATCTGTAAAACAAACTGTGTTTTAATTTTTAGCAATATAGAGAAAGAAAGCAATTATATATTAATGTTTATTATAGTAAAAGAAAGTGTGATGGTATAACAATGTGATTTTTGCTGAATAAAACAGCAATTAAATTAGAGGTTTTATCAAGGTTCTCCAGTTTACAGAATGAAAGCAATTCTGATGTAATTTATTCCATATGTAAAAGGGACAATGAGACGTAACATGAAAATGTGCAGATCAATATAAGAACAATATTTTGTACATACATACGAGGTAATATAATACTTCTGTTGTGTATCTTTAATATTGTAATGGATTTTTCTTTGTTTGTTGTTGAAATATAGTATTAGTAGAACAAAAGTTCCAGGTACCGCAGCGGTTGAGCAATGAGCAAGGTAGGTCAGGAGGAGGCGAAAAAAACTAAGATAATAAAAAAGTTGAGCGCCACTGCACCTAACTAAATTAGGCTGACCTGCGGATGGTGTAGGAACCTTAGGGTCTTGTGTCGTAATGACAACCAATAGTAACGAATATGGAGTATATTTATGAAAGGAACACATTTTAATGAAATACATATCCAAGACCGCTACTTGCATCTCAAAATAAAATCAACAGCAGAGAATGCTAACACTTCTAAATTTTTACACAAATAATTATACACTACTCTGTATAAGTTAAGACTACAACAACAAATATTTGGTGGTTCTTTAAAAAAACTTCTAACTTCAATTATAAATATCTTAAATCATCAAATGTATAGTTTGCAAATAAAATTTCAAAATTAGTTCATACACGTAATTGTAACTCAATTATTCAACAACAAAAAAAATGAGACAGGAAAATGATAATTTGTATAATTAACCTTATTTTAGAACTTATAGTATAATACATACTAGAGGATGTAAGTAGGATTTACGGTGACGAAACGGTTTGCAGCCCGAGCGAAGCAAGAGCTGCGAAATGTCGAGGCACCGTAAATCCCTTATGTCCCCGCGGTATGTATATTATTTTTTTCCCTACCTCTAAATTCAAAATCAATAAAAATGTCCTTAAATTAAGTGTAAAATTCAAATAAGAATAGGTAATTATTTAATGTACGCTTAGACCCGTAACCATGGATTTGTAACCATAGCTTCTTTCATTTGGATGACAATCGCTTACATCCCAAGAGAAGTAAGTAAAAATGCACGTCCCACTTTCACAGCCATCCTAGTAAATGCAATTTACGGAAGTTGGTCTCAGTGACGTAAGTGTCACTTACGGTTAAGGTAGGGAAAAAAGAATTTAAACGAAATATTCGATCAAACAGTTTTATTTTACATGTACAAAACTTTTTATAATAAGGTTAATAATTGAAGTATTTAATAAAATTATTTCTGAAGTATACTCAAAAATTAGCAATTTCATATATTATTATAGATGATCTACTATGCCACTGCTGAATTATATTAATATAACATGGGTGCTAAAGTGCAAAAAGTAAGTGCATCAAACAACTAAGCTGCAAGTGGATTAATTACTTCCAGAAACTAATTACTACAGATAAATCCGTAGTTGTAGGATTTGAATACAAGCTATGTGTTGGGGTCAGAACAATTTATACCGTAATTAATTAGAAATAAGACTTGTTAATTCCATAGTGGTCAAGACGTTTTTTGTAAATGTAATGTCTATCTTTTAAGAATTATTAAATGTGTGCAACGTAAGTTTGATTAAGTCATTCAGTCCAGTTGAAGAGGTAACTATATAAACTAACAAGCTCATAGGTAATAGTCGTACGGCTAGCTGGTCATTAAATCCAAGGACAACTACTAATTTTGCATTTCCAGGTGTTCAGGCACAAAAGTTTAATGTGCAGTAGGAAGGTAGGTTCTGTGAAAAGCTAGCCGGTCTAATGGGGCCTTTATTGAAACTTTTAAAGAAGGGTGTTCAGTGGTATTGGAGGCCTTTGAAAAAATTAAATCAGATTTTTTCCATTGCCATGTTGAAGCATCCGTGCTTCGATCGAGCACTTTTTATTCAAACAGATGCCTCGGATATGGGTTTGGGGGCTTGTCTATTCCAAACCAATCCTGAAACGTCAGAGAAGGAAATAATCACATTTAGAAGACATACACTACACTACACAGAAGTGGGATATTGCATTACAGAAAAGGAAGTCCTTGCAGCGTTGCATTGCTTGCAGCGGTGGAGAGTATTTGTTTTAGGGTGTCGGTTAACTGTGATTACAGATCACAAGTCGTTGTCACTCTTAATGTTGTGCAGATTGCTCAATTCACGGTTAAGGAGGTGAGAGCTATATTTTGGAGTATTTTTTCAGTATTGCTCACTCTATCCAGGTATCCAATAAAGGGAGGAGATAAATATGAAATTATTAAGGGGGAGTCAGTTGAAGAAGTCGTAATTATGTAGAAAGATCGAGTCGGGTATGTTGAGAAGCAAGGACGAATTTTGTCGGAAGGTGAAAGTAGAATTGCCTAATGTAGGAGTTTCAAAGAGATATTCACATTGGTATCTAGAATATGAAGGGGTTCTGTTTAAGCAAGGTCGTGAGGGGTTGTTGGGATTTAAGATGTGTGTAGCGGCTTCTAGGGCAGATATATTGGTTTTACAAGAACATAAGAACAATGGGCACTTTGGGGCGGAAAAATGTTTCTAGGGATTGGGTAGAGATTACTACTTCCCTAGGATGAAGCATTTGATTCGAAAAATTCTTTCAGGATGTGATTTGTGCCAGAGGACAAAAAGTTGAGTCAAACTTAGCGGTGTATAATAGTGTGCTGACGAGGGCGTCTAATAAAATTGTGTTTGAACTGATGGGTCCATTGCCCGTATCGCGTTTGGGCACAAGACAGTTATTAGTTGTGGATGCTTTCAGTAAGTTGGTTACGTTGTTTCCTCTTAAATGTGTCAGTACGGCCGCTATTCAAATATGTTTAACAAATATTTTTTGGAAGTCGGTAAGCCAGAGACTATACTTACTGACAACGGTAATCATTTTACAAGTAAAAAATAGCAAGAATTTTTGAAATACCTATTGATAACCCTACCATACAAATATTGCTTTTCCTACTAGTGCATTGTGGGGTGTTGGGAGAGATGAAATGATCACATTTGCATATAATAGGTTAAAATCTAAGGCCGAGCAACGTGTGTTACGTCATGAAAAGGTACACAAAATATGTATTAATTTTGAGCAAGGCACAAAATACTAGTTTACACTCATTTTCAAATCTCGAGTGCTGAAAAAGATTTAAAAATTCTTTCTAGTTTATGCCAATCCAGCCATCATTATAAGGTATGAGAAAAATTCTTATGAAGTGAGAGACGACATTCGTGGTCTCCCATTGAGTGTGCATAATGTTTGTAACAGTGTAACATGTTTAATTTCAGTAATAATTATTCGCATTGAATTACGAGAATAATGCGCAAAGCGTGCATTATTCCTTATTAATCTTCTTATATTAAAATATCTGTGTCACATAAAGTTATTTCCACGCGCATCTCTAGTTGTTCTTTCGTATTCCACGCCTCTAACGTCGCGACGATTCGGTTCTTGTTTCGTTAAGTTGGTCGCCCGCTAGCAACAGCTTTATCAACATGTATTCTCGGCTAGAGGCAGGCGACCTTCGCATCAATTACTAAAGTAAGCAGGTCAGGTCGTGCTCGACCTGAAACTATTAAGATACCTTCTACAAACGCGCGTCATGTAGGATTCATCATTTAAAATTCGTCACTTAGGATTTGTCGTTAGGAAATTTGTCTACTAAGAAATTTGTTAACTAGGAATTATGGATGTTAGTTTGGATTGCAGTCGTCTCTAGTTAGAAATGGCTGGTAATTTTGTTTGTAGAATATAAATTTCCATCTCGATTTATCGTGGAGCAACAAAAGCAGTTTGGTTCGTTATTAGATATAAGATATTTCATGCATGTGTTTTGAATGTCATAAAAATTTGATAAACCGTCTATCATATAAAGCACGTAAAGTTGCTACTATGTTTTCATCATGTAATCTGTGTAATTCTCAACTATTATTGAACTGGTTTTATAAGCCGTAGAACAAAATTTTGTCAGATTAGGTTTTTATAATTACAAGCTTTGTTCCATCTGAACCTTAAACAATTTCAACGTATGTTTTCAACGTCATATTTTTTTGTGTTGCACAATTGACAGATGTTGTCATGAAAACAAATGCTTCGTGCAGCTGTCATTGAGTTTAAACCAATCATTCCTATTTTTGTGATTAGCATTTATCTACATGTAAATCATAAAATTTAAATCTGAAAATTTAAAGACACTCTGTATAAGATTCTAGAAATTGTAATCTACCTGAAAAGATCTGCCCAGGTTGGAACGTAATTCAGTGTATTATGCTTACAAATTATTTTCACTCAAATGTTTAAAGCAGGTTCATATTTAGAGTGTAGTAGGTTGTTTTAAAAAGTCAAAACCTTGACTTTGATATAGATGTTAATTATACATTTTTGTTACTTGTTAAAAAGTTCCGAAATTTTAAAAGAAAGTTTCTTTAGTAAACAATTAGTTCAACTTTGAGACTTTTATTTTGGTCAACTGCGATCAAATCTAATTACACAAAGGTAAACTTTTGAGTAATAATTTGGTGCCAATATCATATTGGATATATTTTTTTATTTTTATTTTTTTTTATACTTTTATAGGACACAAATAGTGTTCTACTTTTTATTTATTTAATCTTTGCAATTTCTTACAGGAGATGCGTCTTATTTTGATAAGACAGGTTTTTGTTAACGAAGGCGATCATTTTATCTTTGGGTTTCCACGTCCGCCCTTAGAACTGTGCTCTGCTATTATCGTAATTATTTCAGGACATGGTGGCGCCCATTTAATTTAGCTTAGCTTTGGTTTGCAAACAGAATTCGACTTACACCCCCCCCCACACTTCTTATTGCTCTACCCAGGAATAGACCTCTAGCTATGTCGAAAGATTTTTGTTCACTGGCGCCCATTAAGAAAAGTAAGATACTCTAGCGCCTCAACGTAGAAGAAATAACGTTTCAGTGGCGCTCACTACGTGGTGCCTTCTGTAAAACAAAAGTCGTTACAGTAACGCCGCAACGTGTAGGGCTTCGAAATTTGTTTGCTTAAATTTGCTATTGTTCTTGAAATTTGCTTTGGCACAAATTTAGTTGAGACATTGACCTTCTTTCAGTCAGTTAATTACCTTAGCCAAATTTATTTTTAACTTTAAATTTTATTTTGGCCTAATGAAGATTTTATTTGATATTGTTTTGGCAAAAACCTATTTTTACCAAATTCAATTTTTGACTTTGACCTTTCGTTGCCCAAAATTTACTTTGACAATTTTCGTAAGGCTTAAATCATTTAGATTTATCAATTTAATTTCATAAAATATTAGACTATCACAATCATGTCTGAAAAATTCCAAATTGTTTGTTTACTTAAGGAGGAACTGGAATATGAACTGAGAATCAGAGGAGTAGTGAGTGAGAGACCAGTTCTTGAGAAAAGAAAAATTTTAGGTAGACTATTAGCTAAAGAAGTTGATAAGCCTGGTTGTCTGATTGATCTTTCGAGTTATGTAGTAGATTTTGCGACAGAAAGTAAAGAGATTTCTGTTTCAGTTGAGTCAGTTCAAAATGTTTTGTCCGAATTTGACGGTGATGCGTCGGATTCAATTTTTAGGACAGCTTGTTAAAGGTTGATTCACCTTTCTGGTCGAGTTAAGCGTATGAAAATTCCTTTAATTAATTCAGAGGAAGCTATTAAGTTCAGAAATGAAACCGTAGCAACCATACTTACCCTAGAAGCTTAGTTATATGATAAAGTCAATAAGAGTACAGAGTCCACTAATTTTGATTGGTCTATTGTAGTATCACCTTCAGTTGATAGTGTGCCTACCCATTCAATTTCGTATGTAACACCTTCTTTACCTATAGGTTCGTGGCCCGTAAAATTTTCAGGGGACCCTAAACAATTATATTCATTTTTAGATAGAGTCAGTGAATTAGCGCAATCTCGTAAGGTACCCGAAGCTGATTTATTTGGATCAGCATGTGAACTCTTTGTGGGAAATGCTTTGATTTGGTTTAGAACTGTGAAAAATTCGTTGAAGGATTGGAATTCCTTATTAGAACGCTTAAAGGAAGATTTTTTACCCGGTTTTTCAGATGATGATACTTGGGAAAAAATTAAAAATCGTTGTCAAGGAAATGATAAAAGTATTGTTTTATTTGTTGCGCATATGCAAACCTTATTCAGTAGACTTACTAATGAGCCAGCAGAAGTAACTAAAGTTAGGATGATAAGAAAAAATTTGATTCCTGATTTTATTTCAGCACTTGCGTTGTCTGACATTCAAGATGTACCTACCTTAGTAAGGTTGTGCAAAAAATTAGAAGAAGCTTCTTTGATGAAACTAAACTCAGTTTCTGCATCTTCTAGTAAACCTAACAAGTCTTTGAGTTTTTCTAAGCATCCATTTGAGATTAAACATCCCGTTTCGAATGAAAAAGTTTATGCAGTTAAGAGTAGGGTTTCTCAAAATAAATTAGTTAATCCTCAAGTACAAGTAGTTGATAATGGTACTTCTGAGCCTTCAGTTTTTAATTCGTTTGGTCCTGATAAGAAAAATAATTTTGCTTGTTGGAATTGCTCACGTGGTGGACATTGGTTTAAGGATTGTAGAGTACCCAAAAGAATTTTTTGTTTTGGATGTGGTCGAAAAGGTGTTAAGGCAACTTCGTGCCCACAATGTTCAAAAAACTCGTAAAGCGGCAGGTGCATGGTGGTCGGCATTCTGTTTCGCGTGATAAGGCTACTGTTATGTTGTGTAAACAAGAAAAATATTTTTGCAAAGATGATTGGTCGAAATGGCTTACAGTTGTAAAAAATTTTTGTCAGATTTCTTCGAAGCCTAAGACTAATTCGTTGTTCATAGAAAAGGAGTGTGATAATCGACCTTACATTATGGTGTTGAACTTTGAAGTATAAATTGTATTGAGTAACTTTAAATACTCCGAAGTTGATACGGCGAAAACAAACTTTAAACATCAAACGATTGTTTGCCAGATGTGAAATAAAAACATAATTTAAAACTCTTACCAAAATATGATAATAATTCTACAAACAAGAATGTTTATGAACATCCTAAGTTGTGATAATCTATAATTATCAAATTCAACAGAAATTGTAAACTTTCAGATAGCTAGCCATCAAATGCCATTGATATTCCTCAGATGTCAAAGTTCAACGTGATTCCGTAAAAATAATACTGTTGCTTCCAATATGAAATAATACGATGCAAATTTTGATGCCCTTTTAAACCTAATTTAAACCATAATTATACTGAGAATTCTTAATACTCTAAACTTTGCATCTAAAATCGAACTATCTCTTGATTATGCATTGTTCAAAGGAACGAACAGAGTGGCAAGACATTACTGTCTTAGCTAAGGTTGCAGGTTATACGTAAGATAGCTTTTGCCTTCCACATTATCAAGCTCTCTCTAACCTTGCTAATTTGTAACTGAGCATATATACTCGAGAGTGTGGGGAAATAATCAACCTTATGAATTCCAAACAACAGATAAGGAATTGCCAAGTGTTAACTTTAGAATGCGAAATTTACATTACAAAAACCATATATAATATTCGACCCACATGCTATACTTCTTGTTAAATGTAAATGAATAACTGTTTTAAATTAAATAGCAATATTTGAGGGAATGATTATAATTATGATAT
Source organism: Platerodrilus igneus (assembly GCA_036346225.1). Classification (NCBI taxonomy): domain Eukaryota; kingdom Metazoa; phylum Arthropoda; class Insecta; order Coleoptera; family Lycidae; genus Platerodrilus; species Platerodrilus igneus. The sequence goes on from JARFIW010000453.1 coordinate 10,020,142, forward strand.
AAATGCAAGAGTGTGTATTTTGACGATGTTACGATATATAAACTTTTTTTAAAATTTCACATTACGATTTTAGCAATTTCCTAGTGTTTTTTGAGAATATAGATTCTGTAAGAAATGATATTTTCAAAATTATAGTTTATATTTCAATATTTTTTAAATATTTAATATAAGAGTATTTTGGGAAATAGCTGCATGTTGCCATTATACCATTAACTTGCCTAAAAGTGAGTAGTGTTAATTTAAAATATCAATGAAATAATATGTAGTTTTGAAAAAACATGCAATCTCATCCAAAGTTAAAAAATTTAATTTCATTCAACAATTTGCATAAAAGCTTTGTGGTCTTGCAGTTTGCAATCTTACAGCTCCGTCTTTTACAGTAAAGCAAATTATTGTTCGTATGTCAAAACTTTACAAATACAAAAGAATTCTGAAATGAAATTTATAAAAGCATAAATATAAATTTCTGATTGAATTTAAATAATAATGAACACATTTTCTCGACATACATCATAATTGCAGCAGGTGCCAGTGTAAAACACAACAATACTTTTTTCTAAATAGTACATAACATTTTCTATAAACATTGTAGAGCAGTTTTGTAAATCCTTTTAGCACAATATAGGATATCGACTGGTTTTTAGCAAAAAATTGTAAGCATCAAGAAATGAATTTTGCAGAAGCATGTTTTTTTGTGTATTTTTCCATAAAATAATGATATATTTTTGAAATTTTGAATATAGTTAATCTGCGCTTATTAATTATTATCTGCAGCGTTGTTTTTGTCAAAACCTAGTACTTTCCAGTAATTTTGAAGCTTAAGTTGTTCTGCTAGTAAAAAAGAAATTTCACAAGTAATAGAATTATGTCATTTACGATGCACATACGAAGTTTTGCAGGGACTCAGAATTTTATTTATTGTGTCACTAACCACATAACTTAAAATTTTTCTCTATTTCCTAGCGGTATCGATAATAAAATCAACTTTAGTCAAAAACCAATAATTTTATTAGCCAAGCTAAATTATTAATGATAATGCTAATTCTAAAATCTGCACCTTTTTTTCATCCTATTCGTCCGTTTCTGCGAGAATGTTCATTACAGCTGCATTATGTAGCAGGTTTTCATATTCCCTTGTAAATCGAATTGGAATAACTTTCTTCACAAAGTTCCTTTAAATCCATGTATTTTAGTGTGCTAAATGGAAGTGGTTTAGGGTATAATAAAACTGTTTGATCTGCAGTTGTAATGTATTCTTTTGAAGCTCTATCTGTAAAGAGAATTTTTAGTAAGTTGTGATCTTATCCTCATATTTTAAATTTACCTTTGCCTTTTTGAGAAATAGATAGGGTGAACTCGCTATTTGATTCATGATATGAATATCTTATTTTAACATAAGGTTGGCCTTTCTGAGAACTTGCAATTCTTAACTGAATTTATAAGAAATAAAACACCCTCTAACGTTTTTGTAACTCTATTTGAAAATAATTGTTTAGCTTTGTTTTTCCAGGATATAAAGTCGATATGATACATCTTAATACATTTGAATGGTTTGAAACTAACTCTGGCATTATCTATAAGAGTCTGCCATTCTCTTTCTTACAAATCCATCTATCACTGTATGGACGGAATCCACAAGCATATAAGTGTGGCCAGCATAAAAACACTAACTTTATTGTTTGTATATTCTGCGATACTTCTATAAACTTATGCAACATAACAATCGTAGCCTTATGGCGATTCTGTCCTGTACAACTATCGCAATATAGTGCAGTGTCTGTAATATTTCTTCTACAGTCCACCTCTTGGAGATATTTATCTACGATAGCACAAATTTCATTGTACTCATGGTTTCTATCGGATTCTTCCCAAATGAAGCAGAAACAATTTCTTGTAGGGCTTTCGTAGACTGTTTCATTATGGTGTATTTTCTTAAATAGTACAGCAACATATCTCCATGTGGGGTATTTAGGGTCTTTGTAGGTCGAAACTGGCACAAATAAACTGGACATTTTGTTTTGATTTATTTAGTTGATTAAAGAATAATGTTTTATTGATATTCTTGCTATCGATGTGTTCTTTGTGGAGTGATATTTGATCCTCGTGTGTACAGTTAAACCAGGGTCACATCTGATCTCAGACTTTGCACATTTGTTTTTTAGTTAGGTTAGTCTTGGAAGATATTTAAGGACACTATAGTTTTTGCTTACATATAGTTAATTGATCTTGCACAAATATTTTTTTATAAAAATGATACGTTTCTTAGTTTGGAAGATAAATACCTTTTTGTGGATTGGCATTACAATAATGAGAAACACAGCAGGCAGTTTCTTAAGAAACTAGTGCATTTGCTGTTTTTGAAGGAAAGGTGTTTTATTTGCAGGGTTGTGTTTTCCTCTATGATCAACTTTTGCACTCATATAAGATATTAAGTGTATCTCAAAGTCATTTGTGAAATATTGAGAGTATGTAAGAGAAACTGCTGACAAACTTCAATCACTGTCTTCCCACAGTACAAAGTATTTTGGTTCCCCTACTCGTTACACTACATATCCTTCTCCTCCTAATTTTTTCTTCAGTTATGCATGAAAGCAACCAATCTTTTTGTCTCATAAAACTACCAAAAACCCAGTAAATCTCGAAAATGTCATGCCATTGATGTTCGGTAAAGTAATTCACGCAATTGTTTCAACAATTTTTCATAACTACATGATTTAGCTCAACAGACTTGCCATTACCTAGAATTTTCTCTTGTTACTTCAATGACAATTTGCTTTTATTTTACTAATATTAGATGTTTCCAATTCAACAAACTCAGGTGCTGTAGCTGAACTAGAAGAATCATACAAACTAGTATAAACCTTTGAAATTTGACCCTCCTTATAACGATTATTACTACTAGCATTAGTGCTTTGAAAACCCATGTTTATATTACCAACCATTTGATTAAGAATCAGAGAAAGAATCATCGTAATCAACTAATCTTTTGATACCAGTAGTTTCTACTTTATTTTTGTGTTTAGTTTCTGAAAATGTAATGGATATCAACAGTATCAATTTCAGTGACAAGGTCCTCGTTAACAAACAATACATGCATGTTTTCAATATCAAATACGTATCTCACTTTATTTTCCTCTTGCAAATTGTTGTTCTTAAATGAAGACATAACAACAGAGCTACCACTAATTACATCATTAATGGCCGGTTGCACAAAACTAGACTAATCGTCCAATTAACTAATGGATGATTAACTTTAACGCTCGATTAAATGTTAGTAGCGTTTTTCAAAGGTTGTGTGCTACTACTTTAACCGGTGATTAGCTATTTGGTGATTTGACTTGGCAACAAACCAATTTTAATAAAAAGTAAGCATTTTAGGGATATCTTTAATCGTTGATTATCTTGACAGAAGCCACTTGACGTTTATTTAAAAATTTGTGTTTGTATATTATTTTGCCGATATTTCTAGTATATAATGGAAGGAAATAAGAAAAGAGCTCCAAATTATACTCAGGAGGAAAAAAATCACTCATAGAGATAGCAGAAAGGTAAGGTTAAATAATATTTCCTCTAATAGAAGAATTCTCTTTGTTTACTACGAAAAGCTCTGTTGTTGCAATCAGATTAACTATACTGTGTTGTAGATACCAGCATATACTAGAAAATAAAAGAACGGATGCTGTAACTTCGAAGCAAAAAAAAGCTGTTTGGATAGAAATTGCTTTGAAATTCAATAGTGGGACCATGTCTGGTATTCGCCAGTGGGTTCAGTTGCGGAACCTTTATGATAATCTTAAAAGAAATCTTAAGAAGACCACTGCTGAAAACAATGTAGGTTTATTTAGAGGTTCTGAAAATAATTGTAGTAATATCCTAATAAGTAAATTGTTTCAAGCAATGTATGTATATACAAAAGTTGCAAAAAGAAAATATTGTTATTACCGAGGAACAAATCGATATTTTAAAGAAAAATGCCGTCAAAGACAAGGTGGATAGCTCATGTTGTTTTTACTCTTTACATTATTTTCTACTTTATACATTTATATGCATGGTGTGTCATAATTTAATATCGACATATTTAGAAAGAAATAGTTAAAACCGGAGGTGGTAAGACAATTCAACAATTAGATCAAACTAGTGAACAGGTATTAGCTGTAATCCGGGATCACATTGAGCCTCTGCAAAATCCACATGATGATGCAACACTATATTTTAGTAAGTACAATGAACTACTAGTGGCAAAATTTTATATTGCTTGTAAATTCAGACGATGATATAAATATGGAGAAAATTTCGGCTCAAAATCTGATTCAAGAGCAACCGTTGAACTCGGAAATTGTGAAAATTGCTGCTGTGCCCAAACCGTCCAAACACACTACACGTGGAAATCCAATAAGAAGACGTCATCAAAACAAGGTAGAAAATTTAAAACAACAATATTTTAAAACAAAATTAGCTAACGCTGGCTTCAAAGAACAATTATGTTATAAGAGCATCGCATCCAGATGAAAATTTACAAGCTACAGCTAAAGAAATTAAAAGAGCAATGTGAATAATTCATTTTTAGTTGATAATATTTGTACATAAATAAATAGTTTATCTCGCAAATACTGTCTTTATTAACGCTGTTCTAGCTGCAGTATTTTCATTAATTGTTGAGGCAGCATCCAATTCCTCACTTGCATCGGCAAAGTCCTCTTCAAATGGAAATTCTTCTGAAGGTTCTTCATCATTTAAGCTTAAAGCTATATTATGCAGCACTGCACGCAATTATAATTGGAAGAACGTGATTAATATTTATAGACATTCCCAAATACAAGCAGGGAAATCTTCGGGTTCAGAACTCCAAAACAACGTTCTACTGCATTTCTAGTTGAAATGTGTGCTCTGTTATATGCATCTTCACTTGCAGTCTGTGTATGTAGGAATGGTGTTAGTAAAAATCTTTTACAAGGATAACCATTGTCGCCTAAAATATAGCTGCTATCATAGAAACCGTTTTCAAATTGTGCTGCAATTGGGGAATCATTACAGATAGTACTATCGTGTACAGATCATGGCCAACGTGCAATGATATGTTGTATTTTTAACTTGGCAGTGCAAATCACCTGTACATTAATAGAAAAGAAACCTTTACGGTTTCGTCACAGTTCGGCATTCTGCTCTCCAGGCGATGCTATTTTAATATGCATGCAATCCAGAGCACCAAGTACACGTGGAAAACCAGCTATATTGTAGAAATCCAACAGTACTGCATTTAATTCCTCATTTCTCGGCATATGCAGGTACATATTTTTTAATAAGGCTATTTCATGAGTTACTTTATGTATAATTCTAAATACCGTTGATTTGTGTACATTTATAGTGTCTCCAATCAACTGTTGAAAAGCACCCGTGGCATAATAGCGTAATGTCACTAATATCTGATTTAAAGCACTGATCGACTTGTTGCGATTTGTAAATGGTTCTAGAGTATGTCCAAATGCATGTAGTAATTCCAGAACATTTGCTTTAGAAAAACGAAATCTTAATTTAAATTCAACATCATCATACATTTCAAATGCATTGTTTCGATTACGGATAGTACGAATTTTTTTAGGAGGTTCTTCATATTCATCAAGTGACGATAATGAAGTATTGGAATCAAACATTTCCTCGAAACCTATGTTATGGCCTAGGGCAAGCTTGTGTATTTGTTAGTAATATATTATAATTACTATGTACTGTGATTGTAATAATTCAATATTAATTTATTTAAAACTGAATTTGTATGGAAACCTGTACTATAAAAATAAAATTACCTCTAACTGTCACTTTAATCAGCCAAATTTCTCTGATTAAAGTTAATGGTCGATTAACCCATATTTAGCGAGCTGTCAAACCTTAATCGACGTTTGTGCAACACTTTACATGATTTAACGGTCCGTTACTTATAGTTAATTGGTCGTTAAGTTAACAGGTCATCAAATATTTAATCAAAGTTTCCAACAACACTTCATTATAGATAATCAACTGTTAAATATTTAATCGATCATTAAGTAGTTAACGGCTTTTTGTGCAACCGATCCTAAGTATTTCATTTGTAACGTTTTCTGTTGCTTTATTTAATTTTATCTTGTCCCATTTTTCTATGCATTTAGAATTGTCTGACTGACTGGGAGCTTAAAATTCGCGTGCCACAGACATCACCATAACCATAAAATAAAGGAGAACAACACATGAGTGTTATTAAGCAAATAAAGAAGAGTAGATATTATTACAGTGAATCGATTGCCATATACTCTTTATTCAAATGCTAGACTTTCTAATAAAGAGTTTGTTTCAATTTTTTATTTCCTTAATTCACTGCGGTAAACAACTCTGAGAATATTACATTTGTAAGGATCACTGAACAAATTCAGCTTGTCACACAACATTTGCAAATTATTATTAAACCATACCTTATTTTCATGATGCTGTTTTACTACCTTCTTTGAAAGGAAAACAACTCTCAAATGTAATAACGAATAATTCCAGGAAACTTCTAAATGTTTGATTTAGTGTCATATTGTCTTGTGGTACAGCTTCAATCTGCTTCTTGTAATAGATCATGGAATTTATTTAGATCTATATTTGTAATGGGTCTTATCAAAATAGCAGAGTTTATTCAATCGAGGATCTGGTAGGCATATACAAATCCCATCATGATACGATAGTGAATTAATAGCACGATATTATTTTGTATTAAAACTGTTATCACAATAAAAATTTGTGAAAACTGTTATCTAAACAGTTATTTATTCTGGTATTAAATGTTGCCTGAGAATGAAGATTAAAACTTAGTAAAAGGTTGTATAATGTATGGACCATTTTATCAATTAACATGACATTTCAATTTTTTTACTTCTTTAAAGGAAATTCAGACAAAAAACCAACCATAAACTCGGAAAGTTATTTCTTTTATAAGATCAATGACTTATTAAGAAGCAGATTTCAATATTACATTATGAATTCGAAGATGTAAGTATGCGTAATTACCATATTTATTTTGGATGAACATACTAATTGCAACAGTAAATTTTGAAATGTAATGTAAATATTCATGTGTCACCACAATTTCCCCATAGATAGGAAAACTTTCTACACCTTTCAGTAGAAATTATTAAAATTAAAGTTACAGAAAAACAAGTGTAATTACAGTTACATAGATAAATATAATTAATATTGTTACAATATAATTAAATCCTCTATATGCAGTTAATAATCTAAGTGGAATTCACAAATATAATGCTACAAATGATCTAACCAGATATAATAATAATATGAAGAATTAGTTCTTGACTGTATACACGAAATTTTTTAATTCGAAAGAGAGTATTCTCGTGTAAAATAATATAATATTTTAAAAATCTTTAAACCAAATGTCTATCTTAATTGTTGTACTTTTGATGGAAAGTTTTTAAATTTTTCAGTCATTTTGATCATACTGTCATATAACATGAAGAATTAGTTCTTGACTGTGTACATGAAATTTTTTAATCCAAAAGAGAGTATTCTCGTGTAAAATAATATAATATTTAAAAAATCTTTAAACCAAATGTCTATCTTAATTGTTGTACGTTTGATGGAAAGTTTTTAAATTTTTCAGCCATTTTGACCATACTGTCATATAACATGAAGAATTAGTTCTTGACTGTGTACACAATATTTTTTAATGATAATAATATACCATATAAAATGTTTAAATATAACCACTTACAGACTGCTGAAGACATAAGATAACAATAATCACGCATTTTCATCTGATCTAATGTAAGCTCGATGTGAGTGACTGTAATACAATGACATACCCATCAAAGACATAGCAAGTGCGGGAAGCGCAAGAGCTAGACAGAAGGAAACAAAGGATGAATTAATTGTAAACATGTAGCAAGAATACGTGTGAGGGTGATCGTTCATATGGTAGTCGAGGAATCCGCTTGGGTTATGAGATTAGACAACGGGAGTTAAACGTGATGATATCTGCGGATCACACTGACAACAACGGTAGATATTTGAGCAGACTGGTTGCAAACCAATATGTTGGAAATTAATTACCCATTGCAAAGTGAACTCAATAAAAATCTTTATTCAGACGCATTCACCTGTAAGTTTTGTTAAATATTTATATATTTTTTTGTTTTTGTTCATGACATTTACGAATGAAGCTTGTTAAGATAGACGTTAATAAAATTATACAACGACAACCGCCAATTTAGTTTCTAGTGTTTACTCTATTAGATAGACAAAAACTGAACATAGAAATTTAATTTGAAAAGGTTGAGGACGTGATTAAATTACTATAGTACGATAGTTAATGTTATGACAAATCGAAAGTGAATTGATTTATGTCATTTAAAAATTGTGTGTGCAGGACTAATGTTATGATAATTGTATTAAAATAAAATTAGGCGACGCAGTGAGTCGGTGTTTTTCTTAGTTTAGAACATAGATTGACTGTAAAAAGCACTCCGTTCCACCAGGAGGCCAACCTAATTAGGATCAACTTGAAAAACTTGTCTTCCATTGGATCGCCACTAGACAAGATAAATTGGTACCCATTAATTAAGACAGTACCAAAGAAAACACCTTTTAGGTATAAAAATGTCCTTCAGAGTGCATATAGTAACACAGCATGATAATTTAAATTCCTCATTATCTTTTTGGCAATTTATCAATTTGTTTACATAGAAATTCACTCCTGGCACCACTGTAGTTAGCCGGTGGACCATTAATTTATTAGGAGATTTCTGGCGAACATTTCATAATTTAACAGTCTAATGATTATTTCAACCATAACAAATGACTGTATAAACCTGCAAGGAAATATGAATAATATATCTAACTGGATTAAAATGCTTGATATATACTTCAATCAGGAATGACGATGGGTTCCCAAATATGTAGCCGATAACTAAATACCCATATCGGAAATTTGATACCCGATACCCAATAAATATCCAATGATAAGATGCAATTAGATGTGAAAAGCAGGTATTTGAATTTTTGTTGGAAGTTTGTTGAATACCATTGAAAAAGATATGTAGGTCGAAACGTTTGACTAATATTGGAAAAAAGCTGCCAGATAAATACTATTCGGGTTATGTGATATATTTTATATTACCTGAATAGTAAATTTCCTTGAAATAAAAGTTAACCAAGAGCGAGTCAAGCTGACACTATTAGGGTTCCATACCAATACTACAGTGAGCAATCAATAAACCAAAATAAGCTGTTTTTGTTTTTTATGTATATTTAAATCTTATCCAAATTTGATTGTGATAACTGAAAAATGAATATATTGTCCCACATTGTACTGGTACATTAGTAAATACGTTGTCTATTACCGTGTTTAAATTTTTTTTTCCCAGCAACTATTACACTGCCAAAAAAAACCTGCAGTTTTCCGATAATCTATGACTCAATACCTACTATCCCTATTAAAATCAAAATTTTAGCTTTGGAAATAAAGGCGAACAGGGGCGGGGACGGTCATTTTTGGCATATTTTGAACTACATCATGAAAACTACTGGACCGAAAATTATAAAAAAAATATCTTTAGAAGCCTTTTAGAATCCTCTATTAAATGATCTCACACGATAGAACTTTTTTTCTTTTGACCAAATTAACCCCAGCCATTTTAATCTAAAAATTCTGTTGTACTTTCTGACTGTCGATATATGTGCCATAAAGACCTAGCATTGTGCCAAATTTCAAATTCCTATACTACATAGTTTTTGAGAAAAACCTCTGTGACACATGGACGGACAGACACAAGAGTGATCTCATAAAGGTTCCGTTATAACTTATAAGGTACGGAACTCTAAAAATATAAACTGTCTGATTGTACTAAGTTTAGGTAGATCTGTAAAAACATCTTTCACTTGTAAGAACAAATAAGAATTGGTAAATTACTAATTCAATTCAATACCAAAGATGTTTTGAGCGAGCTACCTAAACTCATTAGAATCAGACAATTTTAATGTGTTTACTGCAAGTTAGTTCTCGGATATAGACAATTTTCCCTGGTTTTTGATTGGATAATTATCACATAATTTTCCAGAGTTATGTATCGATCAAGTATCGAATATCAAGTAATTATAGTGTAATGGATAAATATAGGCTAACAGATATTTATCTGGTAATGGATAATTATCGAGTATCAGGTAGAACCTAGGTTTTCATTTCGAGTATCCGGGTACAAACATTATCGAGTATCCAGGTACAAACATTATCGGGTATCGTCATTCCTAGCAATAAGAAAAATAATATAGTTTATCCCTATAGCTTAAATAGTGTATTGTTACATCATGCAGATCAAAGATATATGATGTTATACAGACTATTATATGTCAAGTATATAAAATATTAAGATTAACATTACTTAAATCTAAAGATATGTCTTTAGAAGCTATTATTGTATTATATAATGCATTGTAATACCCAAATTAATGTACTGTTGTCTTTTGTAGTCTCCTAACCATACCAAATATTTATCAAATGTGTTGGAAAGTGTCCAGCGCAAGCTTCTTAAGTATTGTCATTATAAAAAAGTCAAATATTATCCTGAAAGAGGTATCGATCAGAATCACTTATCAATCATGTTTAACATTAATTAGAAAGCATATATTATAACTCTACTGTGATATTTATGTAAACTAATGCAAAATTACATTGACAATAAGGGTTAACGGTACATGAGGATTTACTATGAGCAATGCACGTAATAGAGAGATGTGTTTTACTTAAGCAAATTTAGTACTAATTTATATAATAACTGTCGGGTGTATAAAATAAGTAAAAACTAATACATGCTTAGATGTAGATATCAACATGTTTATAAGTAAATTAAAATCATACCTAGCGAAAGTTTAAGATATTCTTACATCATATAATTATCACGTCTCTTAATTGTAAGAAATACTTTTACGTTATTCTTGTTGTCGCCATTATTATCGTACTTTTTATATTGCTTGGTGAATGAATAAATAATTAAATAAACTTCACTGTATTATGTAGATTTAAACACTGAATATTTCGCTTGTAACTCTGAATTAAACTTACATGCTCTTGTAATAGCTACTGTGAAAATTGGACCTATAAGAATTACCTTTTCACATACATTCGGATAAAAATCGTAAAGCAATTATCTCGTGCGAAACAACAAACTATTAGCAACTAGCAATCCATAACCTGTACTGACTCCTTGACAACTATTATGTTATAAGATCGGCCATTCTTCATTCACATACAAAGACCCTAACTCACTGACACGGCTACCACTTCAGATCGGGGTTAAGTTGCAGTTGACACTCGAAATCAAGCAATATAAATACAATGGAAACGGAAACACAACGGGGAAAATGGAAGATCCATTGTGTGTTCTGTTGAAAATTTATACATGCGATCCAACAGTGTGTATAATCTCACTTACATTAAGCAAATATAGAATCCGAGGAAAAGAGAACACTACTCCGCTTCAATTTTAAAAGTGAAAGTAGACATAGGTTGCCAAAATAGAGGACTTGCTAGGTTAAAAAACGCCGCCTGGACATCCTAACAAAGTTCAAGAGTGTAATTGTTTAAATGCTAAAAGATATTTTGGTTGCGGGAGAGTTAGTTATATAGGAAAGTTGCTTTTATTGGACCACTTCCTATTTTGGACCAGTCGCTCAAAACATAAATGAGATAAAGAAACTGCTGCTACTCTGGTGTGATATGGGGTAACTGCATCATACTGCAATTGCATATTCCTACTTCATTTAGTAGCACTTGATACGTGAAAGAGAGAACTTCTTTGATATTTTTATTTTATAAAGTAGTATTTCCACATTTTTACTTAAGTAACTGTTCTTACATAAAAAAGGTAAGCATTATTTTAATAACGCATTGATATTTTTAAGTTTCTTAGTACTAGTTTTATTTATTACTAGTTCAAATACCTCTATAAATTTCTTGATAAAATGAAATTGTTTACAAAATGGTGTAGGTTCTTAATTGGGCCAATCATAGCTGCCCTTGTTGGACTGGTCCAAATTAGGAACCCCTTAGATTTATTTTGGCCTCATCTTGAAAAACTAGTACCTATAGAAAGTGATAGGTATTTGCTAAATATTGATAATTTATATTTCTCTACGACTATCGAATAATATATCCATTCTAGCTTGATATTTAATTGACGAATGATATCAATTCTTCACCCCGTGAATTCCAAACTGGAATTCACGGCCTGTCGGCCAATCAACTCGTTGTATTTTCATTATTCACTTCAACAAATCATATAGCCTTGTAATATACGCATTGCTTCTTAATCTTCTTTGGGAATTAAACTACTCATAGTTTTTAAAATTATCTTGGTAGCCACAGGTTGCTTAACCCCCTTCACTGAACCTCGGTGAAATAGGGCATAAAATTAGAAAACAATAGAAGGGAAACGAGCTATATACATGCTGTGTGAGAATTTCAGAGAACTATGTAGGCTAGCTCAGAATATAAATAAGTACAGGTACGTATCCAACCAGTTTTGAGATGAAGACCTAATGATGATGATGATGAAGCATATTAACAACCCCTGTAAAACAGCATTGGTATCTGACAACTGTAAACCCGCCATAGGGTGGCCTCATATCCATATACAACCTTCATAGAACAACATTGGTATCTGACAAGTGTAAACCCGCCATAGGGTCGCCTCAGAACCATGTTAAAATCTACCAAAGAGGTAACCTAAATCAAAATGATTTTCCCCTTCAAAATAAATATAAAAAACGACTGCTTAAGCCTTTCAGTAACGCAATCGCACACTTCTTTAATAACCATCCTCTCAATTGTATAAATAGAAACATGTTAAAAAATGTTTTCCAATTCCCAAGTTATTGAATTTATATAAAATACACCAATAAAAATTATCAGCTGATTTCACGTTAAGCATACTGGCTACCTAAAAAAAGTCGGTCCCAGGCCGTAAAACAAATTGAAGACAATCATTCTTTTAAACTTTAAAAATTTTTGCTTAGTGTACTGAAACCAAATATTTCGAACATCAATAAATCAAAGTCACCTTCAATTTATGTCATAAATGTCAAACTTGAAGTTTTTATTATTTTGTCAACGATCCTAGGTCATGGATCGAAACGTAAATAAAGATAATTTTAAAAACTATGAGTGGTTTAATTCCCAAAAAAGATTAAGAAGAATGCTAAACAAACCACAACAAACATACAGGGAGTATAAACGTATTGCATAGCAACCGTCTAACAAATTTGAAGTTTCACAATTCTAAATATCAAAATTAATGTTTTTGCGTAAGTTTCGTTAAAATGAATCTTGATAACAGTGAAAGCGATAATGATGAAATATGTACGCCTGCAGAACTTCTTGCCAAAGCGGTAATGATTAATCTATTGCCCAAAAAGTCAAAAAAACAATACCATCAAATATACACGGCTTTTATGGATTGGAGAAATCTTAATGGTGCAAGTTCATTTTCCGAGAATGTTCTCTTGGTATATTTTACAAATCAGTACACCGGACATAGCTTTCGTAGGTCCTCTGCCACTATGTTACTTGATGCAGGTGGAGATATTACAGCTCTCAAACGACACGGGTGCTGGAAAAGTATGTTTGTAGCAAAAGGCTACGTGGATGATTCCATGACAAATAAAATGAACACTGTGAACAAATTACTACAGTCTGTCGAACAAAATAAATAACAGACATCAAATACTAATACTTTAAGTGAAGTCAAGATCAAAACTCAACACCAGCTGTATTAAATATTAGTAATTGCCGTAATTTCACCATAAATTTTAATAACAAGTAAATTTAAACTAGAACTACTACTCTGATTTGTTACATGTGTTATTTAAGTTATTGTCTTCCTTTGACTAATAAAATATAAGTAATTAAAAGTTGAAGTTAAAAACAAAGATGTATAATTTCTTGCAAAAGTTGTATTATAGTCGTAGAGAAAGTATAGTCTTCTACTCGTGCATAATAGCCATTATTCACTCGAATGACCACGTCACGAGCCGCTGCGCGGCTCGTGACACGAACTTCAATCTCGTTATACACTCATTATACACTCGTCGAAGAATATACTATTACTATGTATGTTAGGAAATATTCATTATCAGTAATAAACAGGAATCTGTGTTCCTTTTACTAAAAAAATTTATTTTCAGAACAAATGTCTGGTAAAAGAAAGTATGGTCAGTAGACTAATGAAGATTTGATAATGGCAGTAAATGCAGTTCAACAAGATACAGTTGGAATCAATGAAGCAGCTCGTAGGTATGGTTTGCCACAAACAACACTAAAGCGTTACCTAAAACAGAGAGATGTAGCCCCTCCCATTATTAAACATCGTGGCAGACCGAAGAGATGGAGAAAGATCTAGCAGCCCACATTCTTAAGAAAGGTTGTTTGGCTTAACAATAAAAGATGTCAGGAAACTTGCGTTTGACGTCGAGAAAGCGAATGGTGTTCAACACAGCTTTAATGTTGAAAAGAGTTTGGCAGGAAAAAATGGTTTTATAGGTTTATGAAAAGAAATCCTAAGCTATCACTTAGACAGCCAGAAGCCAATTCTCTTGCCAGAACGATAGGTTTTAGTAAGGATAGAGTAAATGCATTTTTTAATCTTCTAGAAGAACAGGTGGACAAATATAAAATAACCAGTAGAAGAATTTATAATGTGGATGAAAGTGGATTCACTACAGTTAAAAAAAAACACAAAAAGTTATTGGTCTAAAACATAGGTTCCCAACGGGGGCGGTACCGCCCCCCAGTGGGCGCTGTAGCTTTCAAAGGGGGGTAGCGAGTACAGGGGCAAAGGGGCGTTAGGAGGATCAAGGGGCGTTCGTGACGTACTTACCTTTTTAGAAAATAAATATATTCAAATACTTTGAAAATACCTAGTTGGCATGAATATACAGTTTATTTAACTATCTAAAATGTCTGAATCTAAGAAGAAATGCCGGCAGTACAGTCTTTTGTATTTGAAATATGGATTTACGCACTCTCCTGTAAACCCATCATTACCCATGTGTTTACTTTGCCAAAAAGTTTTCTCAAATGAAGCCATGAAGCCTTCTAGGCTACAAGAACATTTAAATAAAATGCATACTGATAAAAAGGACAAAGATTTGTCCTATTTTCAAGAACTGCAGAAGAAATATTTGAAACAGCCAACTATATCAAACCTATTTGCGTCGTCTTCTAAACAAGAAGATGATGGACTACGAGCATCATATAAATTTTCATTGTTAATCGCAAAAACGGGAAAACCACATACCATTGGCGAGGAACTTATCTTGCCGGCAGTCAGAGAGGTAATAAAAACTGTTCTTCATCATAAGACATCGGCAGATGTCATCAGAAAAATTCCTCTGAGTAATAACTCAGTGCAAAGGAGAATAGATGAAATGGCTCAAGACGTTGAAATATCATTATGCGATTACTTAAAACTTGCAATTTTTCCATTCAACTTGATGAATCCACTCTACCAAATAACGAAGTACTGCTGTTATCATACGTTCGGTTCATAAAAGACGAAAAAATTTATCAAGAGTTATTATTTGCAAAAATTTGGAAACTGATGCAAAGGGAGAAACGATATTTAATACCATGAGTACGTTTTTCAAGAGAAAGAAATACCTATGCATAATATTTTGTCGGCAGCTACTGATGGTGCTCCAGCAATGACGGGACGTCATAAGGGTTTCATAGCTCATTTGAAACAAGCAGTACCAAATGTACTCGCTATACATTGTATTATTCATCGTCAGCACTTGGTTGCAAAAAATCTGAACGAACGTTTGCATTCGTCGCTTCATTACGTTATTAGAGCAGTAAATACGATTAGAAGCAATTCATTGCATGACAGATTATTTAGCCAACTTTGTAGTGAAAATGATGAAGATTACAATCGCTTGCTGCTGCACACAGAAGTTCGTTGGCTCTCAAAAGGTACTTGTTTGAACCGTTTTTTTCAACTATTTGATTCAGTACTGGACTTTCTTGAAAACAGAAACGAAAAATTGCGCGAAAACCTGATTATACATAAAAATGACATCGCTTATTTGACAGACTTGTTTAAAATATTTAATGAAGTCAATTTACAATTGCAAGGTGACGAATTGAATTTAATTAAAACAAAAAACGTCATAGCTGCTTTTGTGGGAAAACTTCTTCTATTCAAACAAAATCTAGGGAAAGGTGAATACAGCCACTTTCCCACATTATCAGCAGTCTCTGCAAAACATGAAGATTTACTTACTTACTGCCAACACTTGGACGTTCTTCATGTTGATTGTGTGGAGCGATTCCAGGATATTTTAAACATGAATATACCTGGTTGGGTTTTAGATCCTTTCGCAAATGCAGATACAGCAGAATCATCAAATTTAGAAGAGGAACTCGTAGAACTCACAACTAACGAAGAACTAAAAGTAAAATTCAGAAATGGATATCAAGAGTTCTGGCTTCAAAAACCAATACCAGTTCTTTACCCTGGATTGTGGTCAAGAGTACAGATATTTTTAATTGCATTTCCTTCATCTTATTTGGCTGAGCGTGGGTTCAGTGCAGTAGCTAATTTATTGTCTAAGAAAAGGAACAGACTGCACATTACTGAACGTGGCGATTTGCAGCTGATGTTAACAAAATTGGAACCCGACATTAGCAAATTGTTAAAACTTCACCAGCCTCAACTATCTCATTAATTTTTTCTTCTTAATCTTTTTCTGTTCATTATGTATTCATATTTAAGTTTTTAATAAACAAGTTTGTACTACATTTGATAGTCGTTTTAATTAAGGTTTACTTTTGCGATTTTTAATATATATACCTTGTCCAACGCTTTAGTGAACGCTTGTAATAGCAGTCAAAAGTGCAACGTTCGTATATGAGTATCTATGTATAGATATATAGATAGATAGATACTATGCAACAATATTTTAATATTCGTTATAATGCACTATGATGAGGAGGGGGGGGGGCATTGGAAGTTTTTTTCCAGTAGAGGGGGCGGTGGTTCAGAAAAGGTTGGGAACCTCTGGTCTAAAAGGTAAACATCAAATTGGTGCGGCAAGTAGTGGTGAACGAGGAGTCACACCGGCATTGTATGTTGTGTAAACGCTGCAGGTGTTTATATTTCGCCCATGTTCATCTATAAAAGAAAAAGGTTCGCACCAGAATTAGCAAAAGGAGCTCCTGTGGGAAGTGAAATTTTGTGTGGAAGTGGAATTAAAAAGCCTTAAAGTAATTTGTTTCACCGGGATCTCATTATTTACTAAAGAAAAATACAATTTCTCTACGTATTTTGAATTTCATTGGAGTATAACCTCAAAGCACATGTTTCGTAATTTTAGTAAAACATCGCTTGTAAGTAAATTAAGGAACCTTACATTAGTTGTTTTGCCGTGACAACATTATTTACAAATGAGAAAACAGAATTTCTAAACTTTCAGTAAAATATTGCACATATGTCATTTAAAAGCCTTAACGAAGAAAAAACACAATTTTCTAGAAGAAGTTATTGAGTTAATATCTAATTTTCTTACTTTGGAACAATTTAACAAAAGTGCAAAATCTCGTTTTTATTGAGATTCTACATCAAGAAATCTGTATTTTCAAGTTAACGAATCTTTTTAAAGTGAACATAACCTTGAAGCATTTTAATAAAATATTTTAATAATAAGTGAAAAAGATACAAATGAAAACGAAATTTGTGTTATATGTGATAACAATAATAACACATCTGAAACCTTTTACAAATGTGATAACTGCCAACGGAGTCTTCATGCTAGCTGTATAGGGCTTTGTGCATCTGAAGTTAAATGTATGCCAAGAAGGAAACGAATTTTAGAACTTAGATGTCCAGATTGTACGACAGATAATGGACTCATAAAGCAAGAAATGTCTAAAATTTAAAATGTGCTCCAAGTGATTCTAACCAAGTTTGAACGAAAAAATGCAAATGGATATATCATCAAATACACAAAAAATTGGCGAATTAAAGCAAGAAATTGAACAATTGAAAAGTGCAAATCATGAAATAAATACAGATCTTCAGACAGCTTTAGTTTCCATTAATGTGCTTTCAGCAAAAGACAAAGACAATGAACGACGAAGTAAATTATACAACCTTGAATTTGCTGGTATTCCATATACTGAGAATGAAGAAACAAATAAAATTATTATAAAAATATGTAGTCTTATCGGTGTTATTATACATGAATCTGAAATTGATAGTTCTCATCATATAAAAAGACCTAATGGTACAAATACACAATCATCAATCATATGCAGATTCTCAAGGAGAGTTACAAAACTAGATGTACTCTCCACATATAAAGGCAAACGAATTAATGCTGGTCAAGTAGGTTTTCAACATTGTACGTTCATTATCTATATAAACCAGCACTTAACCGTGAAGAATAAAAAAATTTATGCACGAGCAAGAACTATGAAGAAGGAAAAAAAGAATGTTTTGTATGGATTAGAGATGGCTACGTGTATATTAGGCAGACCCCAGATTCCAGGCCGTTGAAAATTGTTTCAACAGATCAGCTTAATCTATAAGCAAAAGTTTATGCAAGTATTATTCTGTATTATTTTTATTATTCTCTTAAGTACCTTTTGAATTACCATTGTATTTCACAATTGTTTTTGATTTTTAAATCGTATTAAGTAGATACTTTCATTTCTTATAATTTAATTAATTAATTTGAATTGAAAGGTGTTTTGGCTTGGTTACAGACTAGATTAAATACATGAATACAATTGCACTCTTTGATACAATTGACAAAGACAACTACGAAATTAATCATACTACAATAACCTTAGATACTTTACAGAATAAGTTAAGTAATTATAATTATGATTAAAATCTAACGATATTGCAACAAAATATAAGAAGCCTCAAAAAAAATATTTCAATGAGCTAGTAATCTTACTCCAAATCTTAAGTAATAAAAATTGTTATCCAGACATAATTATTCTCACTGAAACCTGGGACATTGACAACTTAAGTTATCAAATCAATGGGTATTCGAGTTATTATAACGGTGTTCATTTTAACCAAAATGATGGCATTATAATGTACATTAGAGAAAATTTATTAATAAACCACATCATTTACAAATACCACGAGGTTACTTTCTCAAGAATTATATTCAAGAAGAATAATAGAGAATATGGTATGACGTCTATATATTGACCTCCAAGCACAAACATTGATACTTACAAGGTCCTATGTTATTCCTAATATATATTAATGATCTATACTCGATAGATGTAGGTGCCAAATTTATCTCTTATGCTGATGACACAGTATTGATTTTTGAAGAGGAGAGCTGGGAGGAAGCCGTGAAAAGAGCAACAACTGGAATGAAAGTAATTAAAAATTATTTAGACCTTAACCTACTCTCATTAAACATTGATAAAACTAACTTTATGCTTTTTACTATATATAAAAATCATCAACCGGATATTTTTGAACTAAAATTGCATAACTATGATTGTAACAATGATCCCAGATGTTCTTGTAGTGTAATTGGAAAAGCTAACGAGCTAAATTACCTAGGAGTACGTATCGATGCCTGTCTAAAGTGGGATGCTCATATAAAGATGCTAATAACTAGACTTAGGAAAACTATATATGTACTATACAATGCGAGAGACTTTTTAAACATAAAAATACTAAAAATGATATACTACACCCTTGTGGATTCGGTGTTGACCTATTCTATAATAAATTTGGGTGGTATATATAATGAGTCGATTAAACCCTTGGAAACACTACATAAAATAATATTAAAGATAATTTTGGAAAGGATAAACTGTACCGTCTTTTATATCAAGAATCGCAATTACTAAATGTAAAAAATAAATATAATAAAGCTGTTTTAGTCTTCCTTTACAAAAACCCCAATATGTTGAATAAACTTAACCATATCCACAACACAAGAAACCTTCACAATTCCTATGCCACTGTTCCTAAAACAAGAACTACAATGCGTCAAAAATTTGTAACTTATACTGGTCCTTATCTTTACAATAAGTTACCATCAGAAATAAAGAAAATTAACAGTTTTCATTTATTCAAAAAAAAATTACCTCTTATTTGCTACAGCAAAACAATGATTGAGGAACAAACAATAGTATACCCTATATACCATAAATGCAATTTTATTTATGTTATATTTGATATTATCTTCATTTTCATGCAACTTCTATAAATTTAGTACTTAATTCAGAATGCTCATTGTACTAAATCTTATTTGTATTACAATTATTTTTATTTGTATGAGACAAAACACCATCATATAGTCCTAACCACGTCACTATTTTTACTATATTATTTTCTTATTAATTAAATATCACACATACAAGGACATTTAGTTCTTAGGTGTGATTGAAATTGTTATTATTCTAACTTGTATCGATATTGTAATTTGTAAATATTAAATTGTATTAAATGGTATATTAAAAAAATTAAAAGATCTCAGAAACAGGCTACATTTCAACAGAACCTTTGCACGGTGGCTTCGATTTTTTAAAACGAATGTAGTATGCTCAAAAGAGGGTCCGGTATTGCTACTTTTAGATGGGCATTCTAGGCATAGTAAAAATCTGGATGCACTTCTGTTTGGGCGTAAAAATGGAATCATTATGCTTCAGTTACCTAGTCACACGACACGCCATATGCAGCCCCTTGATGTTGGATTTTTTCGTTCTCTTGGAATTTACTACGTGCAATCACAAGAAAAATGTTCACGTCAGAACATAGGAAAATGGATTACACAATACGATGTTGTAGCATTACTTGCTGAAGCCTATGGCAAAGCAGCTACCATTGGGACTGCTGAAAATGCATTCAAAGCTTCTGGTATTTGGCATGTTGACCGGCTGCTTCAGCAGCATTGCAGGAAAAATCAGATGGCAACATTATCACCATTTCAGAAAATTCAAAAACGTTTTCTAAATCTTTACATACAGTTTCTCCATTGCCCCAATCAAAACCTAGTACCTCAAAGCAAAGACAACGCCAAGCTGCTACAGTTTTAACCAGCACACCTTACAAAGAGAACTTGGAGCAACAGCAAACAAAAATCACAAAGCCCACAAAAAAATGAAAAAGAGATTTATTTGCTAGTGATGTGGTAAAAAAAAACATGCAAAAGAAAAAAAAATTGTGGAATCAAATAGTGACGACTCAACAATAAAAGACTTCCAAGCAAGCGGTTCATCTTCAGGTGGGGATGATTTCTTGATATCTAATGATTTTATTGGAATAGACGACTTTGAAAATTTTAATCGCAATCAGTTAAAAGTAAACGACTATGTTTTGGTTTGTTTAAAAAATGAGGAAAAAAGGACATCTACTATGTGGGGCAAGTTGTGCGGGAGAAAACTGTTGCTGGTCATTTCGAAATTTCCTTTATGCGAAAGTCCACTAAAGTAAATAACACATTTATTTTCCCAACTGTGCCAGACATAAAGATGAAATTACCCAATCATCAGAAACATGGTCAAACTAAACGTCAACAGTCTTACATTACATTTGGAATTGAATTTAACTTCCCAATTCGCTAAATTCTTCGACTTTTCGTATGTTGACTTGTTTATAATTAGTATTATTTTTCTTTTTCTAGCAGATTTTAAGTATACTACTTTTGATAATAAAAAACGTATTCGCTACGTGATTGTTTATTGGATGGTCCAAGTTAGGAACTGTGAGGTCCAAATTAAGCAACTAAGTTGCCTATATTGGACTGATTTCATATTTTGTTTTAAGCAGTCGCAGCAAACTATTTAAGCAGTCGTAAATATTGTAGGTACCCATTTATTTGGCTTAAAGTGTCGCTATACTGTAGCTAAAAACTTGCCTGGATAATACAAATATTTTGGTCGCAAATAATTTTTTTTAAATGCGGTGCAAATTGGGCAACCTTCCCCTAATCAAAATATGATTTTGATACAATCTATCAAATATAAAAAAAATGACATTCACTTTAAATGACCTTGTTATCATTGTTTAATGAAATCAGTTGTTTGGAACAGACGTTACATAACAATTACAAAATATTTATAGTATTGTTTTCGTTTAATCTTTTCAAGATACAAAAGACGACATTTTCAAAAATGATATTTAGTATCCAAAATACAAGAATATCAAATTTTAACTTTATTATGAAATTATTTCAGTAGAAATACATACTCTGGTTCAGCTCCATAAAAAATATTGTTTATTTGATGTTGGTCTTCAACAGTTAATTTTTGAAAAATCGTTTCTACACTTTCCAATTCTTTACCAGCAGACATTTTAAACACGCCTTTGTAGTTAGTATTCCACTTGTAAAGAACTATCTAAAGACTAAGCAAGACATATATAAATTAAAATTTCATAATACATAAATATAAGATAACCAAAAACAAATTTTCAAGGATAAGGTTACATAAAATAAATTTATGCACAAAATGCTGGTCGTTCAAAGACTAAAATTAGAAAAGAAACTAGGAGCATATAATAATTATGGTATGTTATAAGCTTGTTTGTAGGGATATAAATCATAATCAAACATATTTACATTTTAAGGTTGGAATCAGTACATTTTTCTATTTATTTTGAGCGTTCTCTTGTAGAATTTCACATTAAATAAACAAATGTTTCCTTTTCTATTTTAATATCTACCTTAATTTAGCTTAAGGTTTAGATTCCAGGTGTTTATATTTAATAACTCTGAATCCTATTTTTATTACAATATTAAATAAACAGTTTCACAAAATACGGCAAAAATAATCTTAGATTACATAATGAAACACTAAACAAAGTATTGTACACACTTTGTAACCATTTGTCACCGCTATTTACTAACAGATGCGTGTAAATTAGCTAAGCTATATAAAAAGATACTGAAATTACCTGGGATCATACGCTACTGTTTATTCATTTACAATATTGTAATGCATATTAATGTTAATATTAAACAATAAAACTTTGTTTGTTTAAATATAAATAGGAAATTTAGAAAGGGTTAACACAAGGCACTAGATTTAAATGGCTTGCAAATCGCAATATTTTTAACTAAAAATTGAAACAAAGCTTATTACAGTCCAGTAAACGCGGTACATGCGCCACAAATGACAGTATTACATAATGTGAAAATTAACACGCCAATTGTCAATGACGTCACACAATATGCACATTATTGCAACACGTTTTCCAATTGTATAAAT
Source organism: Platerodrilus igneus (assembly GCA_036346225.1). Classification (NCBI taxonomy): domain Eukaryota; kingdom Metazoa; phylum Arthropoda; class Insecta; order Coleoptera; family Lycidae; genus Platerodrilus; species Platerodrilus igneus. The sequence goes on from JARFIW010000453.1 coordinate 10,043,405, forward strand.
TATGTAAAAACCCCCACGGGGTACTCACATGAATAGCTAAAGCTTCCTTCAGAATTACTTCATGATGGTCGCTCGTGGCTTCCTTCAGGATTATTTCATGATGGCGGCGGCGTGCATCCGGATTACTTCATGATGGTTCTCGGGTCGCGGATCTCCTAAGCCAGGTTGCATCCAAATTCGGTCGTCTTCTTTCTGTATGTAGATAAAAATAAGGTAAGGGAGACAGGGTAAAAGGTACGATAATTTGGGAACACAGGAAACCTACATATCCGAAAACAGACACGGTAAGATACGATACAACCACTCTTCCTCGCGTTTTGGGGGCAAGTCCCCACGCGTCTTTCGGAAATTCCCCACTACTCCTTCGTCCACACGCGTCGGCGCGGATCTTGCGCAACGCACTTCTGAAGTGACGGAAATACGCGCAACAAGTCTTTTAAATTTATGGCGCGAAATTCCCGCATATTAAAACTATATGAATGTTTACGGCCGCTTTCGGCACGTAACAATCGCGACAAAGCCATAAAAGAAAAAACTTAAAAAAAGAAAATGACTGTTAGCACAATAACATCTTAAAATCTAAATCCTAACTACCCTACATAAATCCTAACTTTCATCCTACAAAATGTATATTTGAGGCGCCACCTGGTTTTTTCGACCGATAACACGTCTTCCGGATTACCAGGAAACGGAAAAGTGCACACACGAGTCTTTGGTGTGGCGCAGTTATAATCGACAGCACAAATTTGTCGGGGAGCATGAAACACTACTTAAACTAAAACAAATGCGACAAGTCGCCTAACCTATATACTAATCTAAAGCTAACATTGCAGTTTCCTAGGTGCAGACGCACATGAGCGTTGCATCTAGACTGTTTCTTTGTTGGCAAAAAGTGCCCAAATTTAAAAATGTTCATAAGAGTGAGTTACTCTACACTCTAGCAAATTTTTAGTTACTGGTACTCTGGTTTAATAAACAATACACAAAAAAACTTGTCCATGACATGGTTGTGAATCAACAAATTTACCAAAAGTACCACCTTACTAAATCCTTACATTGCTAACCTAACAAATTACATTTCTACCATCAGGTTAGCTTTTTCACTTAATATTCAAGAAAAATAATTCCCACGTCTGGTGATAAATACCAAACGTTAGGAAGATAAAAAGATAAAACAATATCTCAACTTGTTATCAAAGATAATAGATAAGATAACGCGATATTAAAGTAAAGTTATTATTAGAGATAATAGGTAGGATAACGATATTAAACTAAGGTTATTATCAAAAATAATAAATAAGATAAAGATATTAACTTAAGTTATTATCAAAGATAATAGGTAAGATAACGATAGAGTAGCTCCGTGGAGCCGTTAAATGGGAATTTCTCGTGCCCCCTAAAAAGAGCAACCTGTGAAGCAGGCCCGTTTGCAGTAAACAGCACGAGGGACCGGCAAAGGCATTTGGGTGCATCCCTGCACCCGGCGTTAGTTGATATCGGTGATATGATCACCCGATATCCACACAATATATCAATACATAGATATAGTCATTCACTCACACATTCACACACTCATACATACCATCACTGTCAGCGACCATATGCGCTGACAGCGGCACCGCATGACCTCATGAAAGATTCCCAGAGACGTGGTCCAGCTGTCTGTGAAAACCAACTTTCTAGTTGCCGCTTGAAGCGAGCGGACGTGTTTTTGCCGAGCTCCCGCTTCAGCAATAACAGTAAGTTTTTATCTAGGGTTTATATTATTTATTGTTGTATTATTTTATTTGAAGCTTTGCTTTTTATTGTGTTTTATTTTTATAATTGTGTGCCATCAAATTTTAAATACAGGGCAGTAAAATAAAAATTTAAAACAGAATTTAAACTAAATAAAAACTAAATAAATCGCGTCTTCTTTGTAATTTAAACCAAATCCGCGTTTTAAAATAAACTAAATAAATTTCGGGTTAATAAAACAAAGGTCTACTCAACTAATACTCAAAAACAATTTCGAAATAACTTAAAAGGCATTTTAATAATAAATTTAAAATAAAATCCGCCTAAATCAAGTAAAAACCGGGTAAAACAACCAAAAAGTGTGTGAATTTTTATAGTGCGCGTATAATAAAATAATAACCAAAAACAAAAATCTAAGCCCTTTTAAATCAAATAAATAACTCAAAACTGTAAATTTTAAAACAATTTTAATATAAATTTTCCGTAATTTAAGTTCACGAGTATTTAAAAGTTCCTTTAAAATCGATTTTGATGTAATTAAGCGGTGTAACAGTTACGGGTTGTGCTAGTTACCAAGCGATTAAGTGAAAGGTCATTTCCGGTTACCACATTCCGATTGCGCTCGACCTTATTTTGTTAATTACACATTTAAAAATAAAGTGTTCTTATTTATAAATTAGATATTTTAATATTTTGAAGTAATTAGTTTATTTAAATTTGATTTGGCGGTTTAAAATTTAAAATAAATAAATAGCGTTCTTTACGGTACATTTTAAATCGAGATATTTTTATTGCGTTAGGAAATTTATTTGATTCTAGTTGTTATTTTGACGCTTAGTGCTTGTTGTATTTTTGTTAAAATTTGATATTTAATTGGGCGGTTGAAGTTTAATAAATACAAGGTTGTTTACGGTTCACCTTTAAACAAAACATTTTTATTGGACCAACGTTTTGCGTTCTTCTAGCGTCGTTCTTTTAGCGTCGTAACGGTTAGGACGTTTTTTGAGCTGCGTTTTAGGTGTCATTTTATTGCTAGTTTTGTCAGCATGGTGGTCCACCGCGATGAGGAGCCGCTGCCCAGGAGGAAGAGGGCGCTCGGTCGGAGTCTGCTAGGTCGGCGGCGGAGGGCGCTGTTGGGGGGAAACAGCTTAAGGTAGTGCTAAAGGACTTCTTGTTAGAAACTCAGGAGGAGGTACAGGAGGTAGGGAAGGAGCCTGCGTCTGCGGCGGTCGTGTCTGGGGAGTCAGGGCCTCCCGTGGTGGTTGCGGCGCCAGAATTGCCCTCTACTTCGAGAGCCCAGCGCACGATGTCGACTAGCAGCAACGGTAGCGTTAATGCTAGCGACCTCGATGAGCTGGAACTCTTAAAGTTTAGGGTGAGGAAGGCGCACGCTGCCGTCTATGGGAAGGTGCCGACGACCTCCGCCACTATCGTCGTGGAGGATAGGAAGATGGTTCGGCACGCCGTGGATGATATCCGTGACGTGACGAACCAACTGATAGGTATGGTTAGGGCGCTGCGTCTTTGTTTAGATGGTTCAGGAGAGCAAGTGTTGTTGGGGAAGTCCGGCGGTGAATTCTGTCGTTTCAGGAGGCCAGAGTCAGGGTGCGTCGGTGCAGCGCAAGGTCTCCTACGCCGCTGCAGCTTCAGGATCTGCCCTACGTTTGCTGTAAGGGTCGACGCCAGGCCAGGCCAGAAGGACGACGTGATGACGACCCTGAAGCAGAAGGTCGATCCCGCTCGAGATGGGTTTGTTGTTGTCGGAGCTCGTAGGACGCGCCGGGGCGGTGTCGTTGTGGAGTGCGCAGGTCGCGACGACGCCAAGAAACTGCAGTTGAAGGTCGGCGGGAACTGCAAGGAACTCGTGGCGAAGACCATCGAGAAGAAACGTCCACGGGTCGTTCTTCCGGGGTCGAAGCGGGATGAAGGCTGAAGAGCTCGTGCGGTTGATTGCGAGCCAGAATCCCGTTTCGGCGATTTAAAGCTAGAAAACCACCTGAGAGAAGTTCAGGTTTGGCGGAAAGGGCCCTAGAGATCCTTCGCCAACGTAGTCTTCGAAGTGACCCCACACTTCGAAGACGTATATTAGCTGATGCTATTAACCTCAGGTGGCGAAGAGTATGGGCCGGGACCACTTCTCGATGACCCAGTGTTACCGGTGCTACGAGTACGGCCATCGATCGATGGAGTGCAGGAGAAGGTACAGTGGTGCGGTAACTGTGCCGAGGTCGGGCATGAATTCAAGAATTGCCGGAAGGCAGTCCCTGCTGCGTGGTTTGCGCTAGGGCAAACGACAGAACTGGCGGTGGCGCGAAGGTCGATACGCGCCACGACGCCAAGTCGAGTAGATGCCCCACGATGCAACGTCTGAAGCACGCAATCACACGAAACATCGATTATGGACTGTGAAGATAAAACAAAGTCCATAAGAAGCAAGAAGATTAAATTCGCGCAACTAAATCTCGGGAAAGGTAGAGGGCAACAAATAACTTCGTAAAGTTATTCATCGAAAATAATATCGACATCGGGTTTATACAGGAACCGCACCTGTATGGCCACAAAATAACAGGTTTTGGGAGGGGGGTTACCGTCTTAAACGCGAATAGTGAACGACCGCGAAGCGGGATAATAATAAATAATGGAACGTGCGCCGGAATTATATTAAATAATTTATCGAACGAGTTTGTAACGACGGCCGAAATCAAATCAGGGAAAATGCGTTCTATGTAATAGCGTGTACCTCCGCCGGTCGATTCCCGGCGGGAAAATCCCAAACCGAAGACTTGATAAATGAAGTAGATAATATTATTCGTAAAATCGGCAGAAATAAAAATCTAGTCATTGGGGAGATTTTAATGCCAAGTCGCCACTATGGGGCAGCCCTATCGAAGACGATAGAGGCTCGCAGGTTGCTGATCTTTTACGGAATGGGATCTTAGTGTGATAAACACTAATGATTTACCTACGTTTGAGACGCATAGAGGCAGCAGTTTTATAGATATTACTGCAGTCTCGCACGAAATGTTAGAAACGATTTGTAATTGGAAATTAAGGTCGGACGAGGAAACGCTCTCTGATCATAAATTAATAACATGGGACGTTGAAACCAAAACAAGTGCAAACGAGCAGCTAACTGTATTTCCGCGGTTCTGTAATAAAAAGCAAATTGGGAGCGATTTAAACAAAATTTGGCGAAAGTATCCCTGTGCTCGAAAATGAGCTATTTAACTGCCGAGAGGCAGACGAAGTAGAAACACTCGCGAAAATTAAACGACGCGGTGGTAGACGCGTCGTCGTATTCCATGCCGAAAAGAAAACATTTAAAGACAGCGTACCCTGGTGGACCCGGGAACTAACCACCAAGCGGGCAGAAACGCGTAACCTAAGGCGCCGCTATCAACGCGCCTCGGGAGATATAAGAGAACAACGGAGAATAGAATATAATCAAAGTTACCTCGAATATAAAATATTAATAGAAGAAACGCGAACGAATAAATTTAAAGAATTCTGCACGCAAAACTCAGAGAAAGAACCTGGGGAACCGCATACCGCGTAATTAGAGGAAAACAACAAAAATCGCGCTCAGTAATATAAAGAAAACAAATGGCGAATACACGGAAGGTTTTAAAACCACAGCGGAATATTTACTAGAGAAATTTTTCCCATCGGATAATCCCGAGGGGATGAAGAGTCGCACGATTTAATACGTCGGGAAGCTGTAAAGGCGCAAGGAACAGGTGCCGATAAGGCAATCCTAGTTCACGAGGTCGTCAGGGCTCTTAGGAGGATGAACCCTAAGAAGGCACCGGGGCATGATGGAATCACTTCAGACGCAGCTCTGCAGGCGTGCCTGTTAGCCCCGTGTGTCTTTGTTGGGTTGTTTAATCTTTGTTTAGAAAGGGCGTTTTTCCGCGTTGCTGGAAAATCCAGAATGTGAAATTTATACCCAAACCTAAAAAGCGGATGCGTCAGATCCGGGCAGCTATCGTCCAATTAGCTTGCTACCGGTGCTGGGGAAAGTTTTAGATCGCGTTATGACTACGCGTGTTGAACACCTAGTGCGAGACAGCGGCGGTTTTAATAACCGACAGTTTGGTTTCGTGGAGGGCAAGTCGACTATCGACGCGTTAGAGTTCGTTGTCGGGGAAATTAAGCAGGCAAGAGATGCCAAAGAGTACTGTGTCGTTGTTGCTTTGGACATTTCAGGAGCATTTGATGCTGCCTGGTGGCCATTAATCGTTTGCGAGTTAGATCGTAGGGTTGTCCGCGAAACTTGATGTCTTTGGTCAAGAGCTATTTCTCGGGCGATTAGCACAGGTTGAAATTCCGGGTGAAGTTCTGTCGCGTGAGGTGGAAAAGCGATGCCCGCAAGGGTCATGTTCTGGTCCCACATTTTGGAAGTTGTTGTATGAGAGCATCTTTAGGGTCAAGTTGCCCGCAGGATGCTCAATCGTTGGGTTTGCAGATGACACACTTTTAATTGTAAGATCGAGATTGTTAATGGATATGCGCACAAAACCGAACGAGGCGCTTAATAAATTACACGAATGGTCGCAGGCGGTAAAATTAAAATTTAACACGGCGAAGTCAGAGGCGCTTTATTTCGGCACGAAACCAGGACAGAGACCTCCTAGGTTAGAGCTAGGAGGAGAAAATCCGTTTAAAGATTGTATTACCTACCTCGGCGTCAAGATCGACAATAAATTAAATTGGAAAGCGCACGTACAATACGTAAAAAGTAAGGGCGGCGAAATATCAAATAAAATGATGGCGGCGGCTAAAATAAAGTGGGGTTTCAGGGGCGAATCGCTGAGGACGGTTTATGCCGGAGCAATTGAGCCGGCAATACTGTACGCAGCTTCTGTATGGGCAGAAGGTTGTAAAGTCCGGGAGATGCGTCAATTGACGAGCGTACAACGCATAACCGCGGTAAAAGCGGCGAGGGCGTACAGGACCACCTCCACGGAGGCTGTCCTGGTGATCAGTAGGACTCTCCTATCGAATATGTCGTTAGGAGATTAGAGATAGACGATTAATAAATATAGGAAAAGGGCGCGAAATTATCGAAGATCTTAATCTTGGTAATAGGGAAATTGCAAGAAAGATTGTTGTATCTGAGTTAGGGCACCCGGCTGATATTAGAGGGATCGAGTTTGTCGAAGGTGATGAGGACGCGATGGGTATCAGAATTTATACGGACGGTTCACGTATGGACGATGGGCAAGCAGGCGCGGCGTTTGTCGTGTATAAGCAGGAAAGGGAGGTGTTTCGGTTTCAAACCAAACTCGCGAACTGGTGCACTATCTTCCAGTGCGAATTGGTAGCCATACGAGAGGCTATCGATTACGTAATAAACCATACGGGCAGAAACGAGTATTATATAATCAGTGATAGTAAATCGGCGCTAACGGCTTTAACAAACATGAACACCTCGACAGATCTCCAAGCGGACGTCTGGAGGATAGCGCGTACGGCGCTAGAGTTTCGACGTTTAAAGTTCTGTTGGGTCAGGTCGCACAATGGTAACGTAGGAAACGATAGGGCTGACGAATTAGCTAAAGAGGCCGCGACGGGCGACTTTCGAATATCACATTCGTCGATACCGAGGTCTTTAATCAAAAGAAAGCTGCGCGAAAAATCAATTCGACAATGGAAGAGAGGTGGAACAACGCTGCCACGGGCAGGTTGACCCACAAATTCATACCGAGCATAGAAGCCAGAGGTAAGATCGAGGTTAAGCTCGATCACAAAATGGTGCAGTTGATAACAGGGCACGGCGCCCTGAAGGCGTATTTACAAAGGTTCGGTCTAACCAACAGCGACCGCTGCGAATGCGGTGAGGGCGCGGAAAGCGCAGAGCACGTGCTCTTCGACTGCCCGCTTGAGGCGGGAAATCGAGGGTTGGCTGATAGCAAACTAGCTATCCTAGGTCTGGCATGGCCAAAGAGCCTAGAGGAAGTCGGGGAAGTGGTTAACCAGAAGGCGTTCTGGACAGCCTTAAAAGAATTCGCGGGAAGGGTCGTGAGATTAGACAATCAATGACGACCGCGTGTAAAAATTCGGTGGGGTTGGTGGGAGGATTGAAAATTTTAGATTGACTTGGCGTGAGTAAGGATACGAGCATAACCAAAACCTGATATTAAATAAAAAAAAAAAAAAAAAAAAAAAAGATAATTATACCAAAATGTCCAATATGCACGAGAAACCCCCACTCCATTAATACAATCTTCATAATTATGTGCGGAAAATCGGGAATAAATAATACCAAATAAACAATAACAAATAAATCATAAACCCTCATTAAATTAAATCAATAAAGTAAACAAGGATAATAAAACAGAGTGCAACCGCGCATCCCCCCAGGACTTGAAAGTGAAGTGATAGTGATAGTGATTGTGATCCCCCCAAAAACATTTAGTGCATACCCACCAGGACTTTAGCTGTGCACCCCGTCCCACCTTTAGAAGTAAGTTACAGACGACCAGATCTTCGGATGCTGGAGAATTTTATTATCGAGGTATGACTTAAATTGTGGCGGCTGTACTCGCACAAGCATTGATTTACATTAATTAGTAGTTTTTGAAATAATTTAAGAAGCACGTTTGGTGTGTAAAGGCGCTAGCCGACATAATGCTTGTGCGAGTGCACCTGATAAATAGGGTGATGCTTTCGCTATTTTGTGCACTGCTATATGCTTAACGCTTATTAAACATTTATTTATATATTTACATAATTATATTTATTTATATTTTATATTTACACTTTATATTTATTTATATATAGCATGTATTATGTGGCTTATTTGTTTTGTTTGACGTTCTGTCGCCATTTTGGTTGCAGTATATATTTGGGAAGGACGAGCAGAATTGCGAAGATTGTAATCATAATGTAAATCAGTTAGGGAACGATAGGAAAGCTAGGGATGGATTTAAATTAGTTAGCTAGATTTGGATAGTTTTAAGACGACCCTTCAGGTCGCACTGGTAAGCAGAGCCGGCGTCTGCTATCCGGTATTACGGATCCCTCCCCCTCTCATTTTTGCTTGTTGATCGGGTACACTCGAAAGTCAGCGCTAGGGATACCATTATTTACAACCCTGTTTTTAGTTTTTGTTTTGTTTTTGTTCCAGTTTTTGTCAGATTTTTAGGTTTGTTAGATTGTTAGAGTTTGTTAGGATTGTTAGATTTTTAGGTTTGTTAGATTTTTATTTAGTTTTTATTTAGGGTGAATCAACTATGAAGTAAGAATAAATTAGGAGCACGACTATTTTTCGCGTTTAAACCCATTGTAGTACCTCCGGGTGGAGCATTGGGGACGTGGCCGCAAGTATAGCGGCCCTAATTCAAATTATAATAATGTCTGTGAAAACCAGGCGGCTCCGTGGCGTAGTGGTATGTGTGTGACTACTACGCCCAAGGTCCCGGGTTCGAATCCCGACACGGTCCGCTTGAAAAATGTTAGGCGAGCATTTTTCGCAAAAATACACCCTCGTTCGGATGAGAGGTAAAATGGAGGTCCCGTGTGTGAGTGTTGTCACGTACGTTAAAGATCCCTACCTTGCTTGGAACAGCAAGGATTCGGCAAAATTCAAAATTTTCCAGGTAAAAAAAACTCGCTTCCTGGCCAATGTAGTACCTTCGGGTGGAGCATTGGAAAATCACATGTAATGTCTGTGAAAACCCCCCGCGCAAACACACGGTGACTAACGGAAATGAAAAGGCAGTAGAAATAGGAACGGTAGAAAGAGGGAGATAGGTATTTGGAATGCATAAGAGGCACTTCCAGGTAGAAAAATAAGAGGAAGGGCTCGCATTGAGCTAAAGAGACAGAAAAAGGTGGATAGCAAAGCGCTACTCAACCAGCAAATGTAGTCAGTAGTCCGGAGTGAGGGAAAATCACTCTTATGTGGTAGACGGGTGTTCCGGGACGAGAACAGGTCCACCGAAGGAAAGATACGACAGAAACGGAGACAGCAGGATACGAAAACGTAGAGTTTTTGGACAAGCGTCCGAGAGAAGGTAGAGGGTTGTACCTGTTAAAGCACAGATTGGTCTGAAGGACCACCTGCGATATTAATCCGACAAGTTAAGGTATGCCATAAGTTAAAAAATTCACTAGACTCTTAAGAGAACTAGTAAAATCATTTTCCTAACGAGTGCATCCACTACGGTAAGAAAATCAGACAAAAGTTGACACAACAACTTAAAAGTATCACTACAGATACATTCACACGAAAACCCACTATTGCGAGGTATTTTTTTAAAACGGTAACGCCCTAAACACACAAAGATGCCTAATTTTAAGCAGTGTTAAATACAGACACACTGTCCGAATATGCTAAAACAACCGAGAATTTGATAAGATATCAATAAGAAACGATATCACCTCACCACAAAGTTCAATAAAAAACAACGAAAAAAAATGTTTAAGTTATGGTGATTTAATAGGAAAAGAAAGAAATAATAGTCTAGGATAATGTGGGCGACTGTAGTAATGCAGAGGAAAAACACATGGAATAGAAAATCCTAGTTTTTGAAACTGCGAATATGAACTATTTCTTACAATGGCATAGGCCGCGGCTCCTAAGTGAGCCCAAAGAAGAAAGCATCCACTCTAACATCAGCTAAAACCAATCATAAAAATTCAATGAGTTATTACAACCAAAGCTACGACAATAACCACAAAATTAAACGATGAAAGATAAATAATAAAAACAAAATAATATGTTGTAGGAAAAGTTCGAGCATTAATTAAAAGAAGCGACAGAGTTATACTAGGGAATCTAGAGAATAAAGCGATATATAACTAACGGTAAATTTAGGGAAAAGTCAACTAGAAGCAAAAGGTTTAAGGTAAATAAGTTAAACGTATAAGAGAAGGAATAAGTAATTAAAGATACTAATTAATAGTAAAAACAAAAAACATTAGGTAAATCGTTAGGGGAAAGGAACGTGAAAAACTTAACTAGCATTTGGGTCAGCAAAGAATGACTTAAGGTCTTTAATATGCCATGTTACGTGCCAAAAATTTGGCACTAGACATCTTTTTACTTTAGTTTTGATATGCGGGAATTTCGCGCCTTAAATTTGAAAGACTTGGCGCGTGTATTTCCGTCACGTCAGAAATGCGTTGCGCCAGATCGCGCCGACGCGTGTGGGAGAAAAAAGGGGAGAGTTTCCGAAAGATGCTGGAAACAGGACTTTGCCTTTGAACATCAAGAAGTGTGGTTGGGTCTGGTATCATATCTTTATCTTAATTATGTAGATTCCTTTTTCTCTTGCTTATCTTTGTTTATATTTCCCTATAAACCCGTTCCCGTCGTTACCTCTACATATAGGAAAGAAGATAAATCTGGAAGCAACCTGGCCGAACCGCAGTCCACGCATGCGAACCATCTTTAAATAATCCGGAAGGGAGCCCCGCAGTCGCTAGCCTGGAGCAATCCTGATGGAAGACGCCATCTTTAAATAATCCGGAAGGGAGCCACGAGCAACCCTGAAAGAAGCAATCCATGTGAGTACTCCGTTTTTTATAATACCTTTAATGAATTTTGCATATTTCGTCATTTACGTGTAATAATTTGCATATTGTGTGATGTCATTGACAGATGGGCGCGCTAACTTCCACATTATAGATTAGCGTTACCAACTGTCTTTGTGTCTCTTATACCTCGTTTGCGGTACTGTAAGAGCCACCTGCCTTGGCGTTTTCCTTCAGCGTCTTGAAGTTCGTAGATAAGAGGACTAACGACACGAGTGACCTTACAAAGGATGAATTTAGGGGCTAATTTTGAAGAAAATTTCTTAGATGCATCTGATAAGACATAATTCCTTTTCCAAACTTGTTCGCCCAAGGCGAAAGAAATATTTCGCTTACGTAGATTATAATGGTCCTTACTCTTTTCATAAGCTTTTAACAAAGTTTTCCTAACGTCGTTAAAGATAGAAGGTAATGATTGTTGGTCTTTGTCCCAGCGTACTTTATCGTCAAATTCAATTACGTTAGTATCGTCAGGCACTAAACCATAATAACTCCCATCGATTGGGGTATATCTTCCAAAAACAAGAAATGATGGAGTGAATTCGGTTGCTTCGTGTATAGATGTACGCAAAGCTTGAGCAAATTTAAAAATATTTTCATCCTATGTAGTATGGTCTGAATCAATATAGGAAGAGATAGCGGTAATTAAATCTCTATTTACTCTTTCAGTAGGGTTTACTTGAGGATGGTATTTTGCGTTAAACCAAATTTTTTGTAATTTGTAACTCTTAACGAAATTTTGAAAATCTTTAGAAATAAATTGTGCCCCATTGTCACAAAGAATAATCTGTGGAACACCGAAGATAAGAAATACATTTTGCTCTAAGAATTTAATTATAGCAGCAAATGTAGCTTTACGTAAGGGTTGCACCATAACAAATTTAGAAAACCAATCGGTGACAACTAAAAGATATTGGTTACCTCTTTTTGATCGGGGAAGAGGTCTTAATAAATCAAGTGATATTAATTGAAAGGGATAAGATACACGTTTAAAGTTACCCATTAAGCCAGAACGAGCCTCTTGTGAGCTCTTATGAGAACCACAAATTTTACAGTTCCTAATATAACGACAGACAGATTGTTTTAGTGTGGGCCAATAATATAATTCCGATATTTTAGCGAGAGTTTTAGTAACACCAAGATGAGCAGCTATGAGATCATCATGACATAATTTAAGAACTTCACAGCGATTAGCGGTAGGGACGACAAGTTTCCATTCGGGAATGTTAGATATTTTGTGAGGTGAAGCAGATAAAAATTTATATAATATATTGTTGGTTACACGAAAGGTTGGAAATTTATCGGGATTTTCAGAAACTTTTTTAATCATATTAAGATACCAAGTATCAGGAATTATATCTGGGAGGATAAGAGAGACAACATCACGAGACAAGGCATCAGGTACGATATTTAATTTGCCAGGCTTATGCCTAACGTCAAAGATAAATTGAGAAATACGCAAGTTACATCTTGCCAAACGACCTGCGGGATGTTTTAAGTTATTTAGCCAAGTGAGGGCTGCACAATCAGTAATTACGGTAAAATGTGTACCTTCAACATATCCTCTAAATTTTTCGATGCCAAAGATAACTCCCAATAATTCACGTTCGGTAGCCGAGTATTCTTGTTCGGCAGAAGTTAAGGCGCGACTTGCATAAGCGATTGGGTGCTCTAAATCATTGCTCACCTGGAACAACATTGCACCTAAACCAGTAAGTGAGGCATCGGTTTATATATAAAAATTTTCATCGAAATTGGGCGAGATTAAGACAGGTGCTGAAGTGATTAACGTTTTAATTTGTTCGAAAGCCTATTGAGATTCTAAATTCCACTCGATAGTTTGGGATTTCTTTTATTTTTAATTAAAGCAGTAATTGGTGCAGAGATAGTTGAAAGATTGGGTAAAAAGATGCGATAATAGCTAATCATACAAATTAAACGTTTGATTTCGGTAACAGTTTTAGGTGTTTTGAATTTAGTAATAGCGTCGACTTTAGCAGGATCTGCTCGTAAACCAGTTCCATCGATAATAAAACCAAGAAATGTAAGGGACAAACAACAAAATTGACACTTTTCCCAGTTTATCTTAAAACCTGCTGCATTTAGGCGTTCTGCCACTTCAATCAATGTGGCGATATGTTCATCAAAGGAACTTGAGATAACTAAAATATCATCTAAAAATACAAAGACACGTTTTGATGTAAGATAAGACCTAACGTTTAATCCATAGTACGTTGTAGGGTTTGTGGTGCGTTTCAGAGACCAAATGGCAAAAAATTAAGTTCGAAAAACCTCGGCCTGGAACACAAAAAGCAGGACGGAAAGGTAAATCGAGGGGTATCTGATAAAAAGCTTGTCTAAGACCGATAGATGAGATAAATTTTGCGTTTCGAAGCTGGCTTAAAATAGAGTCGGTTCTTGGTAGAGGGTAAGCGTCAGACACAGTTACAGAATTCAGCTTTCTGCCATCAAAACAAACACGCCATTTGTCATTTTTCTTACGGACTAATAATACGGGAGACATCCATGGTGAATTTGAGGGAGAGATAACACCAGAATCTAACATTTTATCTATTTCGGAATGCAAATGCTTTTGTAATGCAGGCGATAACGGATATTGACGTTGCTTAAAAGGGAGGGCATCACCTGTAGAGATAACATGTGTTGCAGTAGTAACGCAACCAAGTTCAGAGGTATTAAGTTTACGAAATTTGTCGATTGTAGAGTTAAGAATTACATTTTGGGAATCGGTAAGAAAAATTTTATTAGATATTCCTGCAGATGCACAGGAATTTGTTTTAAAGGAAGTTTGCCAAGAAAAATCTTGAAAGTAAAGCGACAAATTAAAAAGTTTACAAAAATCTACACCTAGTAGGAATGGATAAGCTAATGTAGGTACAATCAAAAATGGAACGTCACGTTCAAGTGATTCTACTCAAATTTTTAATTTAAGGGAACCCGTTACATATATTTGATTATCGTCAGCTAAATTTATAGAAGTTTTTTCGGGAGCAACTTGATTTTTAATATTTTGTTTAGATAATTGTTGTAGACCTTCGTTGTTTATAAGAGAGAATGAGGAACCTGTGTCCAGTAAAGCTATTACATTTAAGGAACCAATCGAGATGGGTAAATGTGGGCGATTATCGAAGGGTTTTTTAACAAGTTGTAAGGCAGCAGACTTTTTATGGTAAAAGGAATTAACGGTTTGTAGCCAACTCGACCATTCTGACGGGATAGTATAACATAATTCTTTTAATGAAGGCAAGGCATTTTGTAAATTCAAGGTAGCGATATTATTGTTAGATATATTTAATAAAGGTACAGCGTTAGATGTAGTTTTATGCTTTAAATTTATTGACGTCTGGGTCCGTTGAATGGTTGGTGTTGAGGACGATTTTGATTCCTTGAGATATTCACGTCCCTGGGAGGTATATCTCGATGGAAGTTTCCCGATACGTTAGAATTACAATTTATACAGTTAGATTTATAGATATTAGCGCGACCACAGCCATAGCAAAAAATATTTTTGGGGTATGTGCAAACGTTGTAGTTGTGTCCACTTTTCTTACAATTCCAACAGGTAAGTGAGTTATTTGTTGAGGTAGAAGGAATATTGAGGGTAGATATTTTATGCGAAGATTGAACTTGACACGCTAAATCGGGTTCTAATAGGCCAGATTGTTTTTCTGGAGGAAGACGGTATTTATCCACCCGCAACTTTACTTCTTGGAGCGAACGACATAAATCTTTAAATTGAGGTAAAGAAGAAATGTGTTGTAACGCTAGACGTTCGGAAAAATATGGATTTAAATTCCTACGCAACTGATCGATAATTTCAAATTCTGCTGGTTTATTATCAAGTCTACTATATAGAGCTTCTATCGAGGTAATAAAGGAAATTACATTTTCGTCAGGTCCTTGGCATCGATTTCGTATCTCATTCCAAAGGTCGGAAATATAACCATGCGGTAAGAAGTCCCGTTTTAAACACGTAACTAATTCTTCTCACGTAGAAATCCGAGCTCTAATGTTGCGATACCAGATTAAGGCAGAACCAGAGAATAATTCACCCGCCGAAACAAATAAATCCTGGTCCGTACAGTTACGTGAAATTCTGAAATCATTGATTCTATCAAGAAAAGACATTAAAGCAATTCGGGGTCAAAACCCTGAAAAGTTAAACCCCATTTATAGACAGGTATGGATTTCTTCAATGGTGCAGCTTGACAAATTACGAGATTTGATAAAGGTACAGGTATATCTGTGTCTACATTTGGATTGAGTCTATCAAGAACTATTCCTTTAAGTGACAAAATATCCGAAAAGAAAGTTTGTTTTGCTTGGTTCGCTTGTTTATTGTCAAATAAACACAAGTCTATTCGTTGCTTAAGGTGAATTATGCGGGAAACAACACGCTTTAATTCGATTTCGCTTGGGCCGGGATCAATTTTGTTTATTATATTAGTTATATCTTCAAGGGATTGTTTAATTTCAGACATATTTTGAGATAAATCAGAAACGATTATTTTCGAAATAGGTTGCCCTTTAGCTTCTTGCGCTAGTATAGCTTTAAGTTGCAATCGTCTGTCATTTTGGGTAGATGCGTGTTTAATATTTCTACATTCGATTTCGTAAATTAGCTACTAAGACTTGAGCTGGATAATATTTATTTTAAGGTAGTATTTGAGACAAGGAAATATACGAAATTTAAGATACTATAGTATTTCACAAGATAAAAGGTATATCAAACTTCAATTAGTTACGTTAAATGTTTTTGAAAGCAAAATCTTCTTTAAAAAGGCATTTGTAGGTTACAACTATTTAAATTACTAAGAAAACACTTTTAAAACTGTATCAGGGCAAGATAATATTTAAGAAATCAAATACAATAAGATTACGTTACTCTAACATTTTAGGACATATACTAAAAGCTCAGTTAATTACGGGTTTTAAACACAAAGTTTCCTTTAAAAGTAATTTGTAAATCATAGCTAAATATTTAAATTACTAGAAAACACTTTTAAAACGGTATCAAAGGAAGATAGTGTTTGTACATGATTTAAAACAGTTTTAGAAGTTAAGTCCAAAAAAACAGGCATATAATAATGTTAAATATATGATTAAGCAAACAATTTCCATAAGGGATAATGAATAAGGCATGAATTAATTAATTATTTATATTTAAATGTACTTACATGCAAATTTATATCCACTTCAAATACGAAAGTAAGGTTATATTGACTAATAACCACTCTTAAAAAAACACTTTTAATTTCATTTCAAAACAAACTATGCACTTATTTAAGACAATTCAAGTTAGGAAAGATACTTCTTTTAAAGTTACAAGAAAATTAATTGAACTAACAATACATTATTAAAAAAATATACCATGAAAAACAAGTCAATATGGCGGTTTATGTTAAATTATCATAACAGCTGTCATGTCAATTTAGGTAGCTCTACAGTAACTACAGAGGTACCACCCTAAATTTTTATGAGTTAATAGATAATAAAAATAATGATAATTATATTTTTTAAATGAAAAAGCTATAGATATCGTTAATTAATACATTATAAGTTATAAAAACAAAAGAAAAGATTTTTATACAACCAAATACCACGTTGAAGGCGTCATTATTACAGTCCCGTAAACGCGGTACATGCGACACAAATGACAGTTGGTAACGATATTACATAATGTGAAAATTAACGCGCCAATTGTCAATGACGTCACACAATATGCAAATTATTGCAACACGTTTTCCAATTGTATAAATTATATAAAAACCCCCACAGGGTACTCACGTGAATAGGTAAAGCTTCCTTCAGAATTACTTCATGATGGTCGCTCGTGGCTTCCTTCAGGATTATTTCATGATGGCGGCGGCGTGCATCCGGATTACTTCATGATGGTTCTCGGGTCGTGGATCTCCTAAGCCAGGTTGCATCCAAATTCGGTCGTCTTCATTCTGTATGTAGATAAAAATAAGGTAAAGGAGGCAGGGTAAAAGGTACGATAACTTGGGAACACAGGAAACCTACATATCCGAAAAAAGACACGGTAAGATACGATTCAACCACTCTTCCTCGCGTTTTAGATGCAAGTCCCAACGCGTCTTTCGGAAATTCTCCACTACTCCTTCCCCCACACGCGTCGGCGCGAAATTCGCGCAGCGCACTTCTGAAGTGACGGAAATACGCGCAACAAGTCTTTTAAATTTATGGCGCGAAATTCCCGCATATTAAAACTACATATATGAATGTTTACGGCCGATTTCGGCACGTAACAAGCTATAACCATAAGTAAAAATAATTAGAAATTTACGTGAAATTTCAGTAAAGTAATTACACTTGCAGTACCGGTGAAATGAACAACTTGCGGTAAAGTGCATAGGTTAGATAAGTTAAGCTGCATTTCTAATTACATCACGGACGAAGTGGAACTTGGGCACGCATGCTAGGTATATGGAGTTGAATGTAGTCGTTTATAATGAATTTAATGTCAAAATGCACGTCAGCACGTAACGTGAAAAGCTGCATTTCTAATCACTTCGACGGTCAAGTCAAACTTCAGCACGTAACCTGAATTGTGCCATAGTCATTTTCAATGCAGAACACTTTACTTCAGTTCGTGACATGCGTAATTAAACTTCGTTGTTTTTTAATATTAAAGGATCACTTAAACGTGTTTCTTGTAATAAATTAATTTTCATAAGACTCTTGCGTTATGCGGACCATAAATATTGGATATATACCAAACCGTTTCTGTTTACTATTCTTTTTCATTACTTTTTTTAATTAGTAAACACATAAATTTAAGTCATTAATATTGTCCTCCATTTGTAAAAAGTTCTTAATTATGAACTCCACAAAAGAAAGAATACCCAAACACAAAAGTGAATATCTCAAATAAAAACGGTTGACATTTTAAAAACATTTTTAATAGGCATGTCTCATACACGGCACGCAGCACGAAAGTTTGCAAACTTTCGCGTTCCATGCTGACGTGCATTTTGACAGTAAATTATTTATAAAGGATACGAGCGTCTCGCGCCACATCTGATCTTGGCTGCTGTCAAGGCCATAGCTTCCTTGTCATTTGCCTGGATAGGTTTATGTCAGAGAGGTTATGTTTATGTTCACAGATGTTATGTTCGTTGGTGGTTTTAGTTTAATAATTTTAATTCTGTAAATGAACAAGTGGAAACTATATCTTCATTACATTATAGAAAAAAGTAAAAATGGTGCATCTCGAATATTGACACCAAATAGGCAATAATATCACTATAGCATATTGGAAAGCTGCAAGTATGTAAATGACGAGTATGATGACCTTGCGGCAGCCAAGATCAGATGTGGCGCGAGACGCTCTCGTAGAAAGGACTACATTCAACTCCATCTACCTAGCATGTGTGCCGAAGTTCCACTTCGTCTGTGAAGTGATTAGAAATGCAGCTAAAGTTTGCAAACTGCAAACTTTTGTACTGGGTGACGGTATGAGACATGCGTATTAAAAATGTTTGTAAAATGTCAACCGTTTTTTTGAGATTTTCATATTTGTGGTTAGGTATTCTTTCTTTTGTGGAGTTCAAAATTAAAAACCATTTTACAAATGGAGGAAAATATTGACAAATATATTATTGATGGGAAGTCTGTGTTTACTAATTTAAAAAACGTAATGAAAAAGACTAGAAAGCAGAAACGGTTTGGTTTACATCCAATATTTATAGTCCGCAAAATGCAAAGATTTTATGAAAATTTATTACACGTTTAAGCGATCCTTTAATATTTTTTAATAATGTTAGAAAACAACGAAGTTTAATTACGCATGCCACGAACTGAAGTGAAGTGTGCTGCATTGAAAATAGTTTTGACACAATTCATGATGCGTGCCGAAGTTTGACTTGGCTGTCGAAGAGATTAGAAATGCAGCTTTAGTATAGATGTGCCTCTTCCTGTTTATAAGTTGTGGGCGTCTTTATTCGCCATTTGGGCGGATAGTTTAATACTTTGAATGAGATTATAGGTAGGGGTGGGCGATACGGGATTTTGCGTATCGAATATCGATACATATTCTATATCGATATGTATCGATAAATCGAATATCGATATATATCGATACGTATCGATGCGTATCGATACGTTTTGATGCGTATCGACATGTATCGATGCGTATCGGTGCGTATCGATACATATCGATTCGTATCGATGCGTATCGATACGTATCGATGCGTATCGATGCGTATCGATACGTATCGACACGTATCGATACGTATAGATACGTAGCGGTACGTATAGATATATATATATAAATATATATATATATATATATATATATAATATATATATATATATATATATATATATAGTGATTCGTATCGGAACGTTTAGATGTGTAGATTAAGTATACATGTCGAGACGTAGCGATACCTATCGGTACGAATCGATACGCATCTATAAATTTTTCTACTCTTTCTTTGGGATTAAAATCACAAGATCGTTTTAAAATAATGTATTTACTGACAATTCGATCTTTCACTTAAGATTGTTTGTTATCAAAATAATGAAAGTTTCAAGTTTAATATTTGTGACATAAGTATGTATATAGGGGTGGGCGATACGGGATTTTGCGTATCGAATATCGATACATATTCTATATCGAATATCGATACGTATCGATACGTATAGAAAGGTATCGATGCGTATCGATACATATCGATACGTATCGATACATATCGATACATATCGATACATATCGAGTATCGATATATCGATATTTATTTTTTGCTGTATCGGGGGGGGTCGATACGGGGGTCGTATCGATACGTATCGATATATCGATACGCCGACCCAGCCCTAATTATAGGTTTGGTTTGCATCTACACTATACCAAAAAGGTTAAAATCCTTGCTATGGTTCACATCTAAAATAGCATCATAGATAAAATTTGTCTATGGATAGCATAGCAAATTAATTTGAAACCTTATGGATGCAAAAATTTATATTTCCATATTTCACTAAAATGAACTACATACATACATTACGTAAGTATATAGGTCAAATTAATAAAACTGAAAATATAAACTTGTACATGATACATGCATTTTAAGAAATGAAATCAATAGGTCTTCAGTCCTAGAACGGGTTGAACGCGTACCCTCATTGTTTCCTAGTCTGAACCAACCTACATATTTCGCTGAAATTTGCTCAGTCTTCATCTATCCCTATCTGTGTGCGAAAGTCTAATCTCGTTCTACCCCTACCTATCTTTTCCTATCTCTGCTTGTAATATATCCCGTACTTGCTATTCCCCAGAAATGCCTTAGAACGTATCCTGTCCTTCTATTTCTCCTATTTTTTCGTTTTCCACGGATATCTTTATTCGTCTACTATTTCTACAACCAATTTGTTATTAACTTTGTCTCTCCATGCTACCATCCTCATATATCTGAAGCACAACATTCCAGAAGGCTTCTATCTCTTTCTGTCTGCTTTTCATACTGCCCCTATTTCATAGATGTACTGTGCTGTGCTCCACACTATGCTATAAACAATTTTCTTCTTGTATCTATGTTAATTGTCTTTGAACATAACTGCAGTTCTTTCTTGTTTGATGCAGTTCGGTCATCTTCTATTGTTGTACAGTTTATACCCTATTTTCCCGATATTCAGTGGATTGTGAAGGAGCGTAAGCAGCCTTTGACTGCCAAGTTCCCCCCGCACTTGAACCTTTGTCGAATTAATAGTTATTCTAATTTCCTTTCGCACAATCAACATTAGTTGAAAATATTTCACAACCAACACCAACACCATCAGATTTAAGAATAATAATCTATAGGAACACTGTGGCACGATTTAAATAAAATTAAATAAAAACCCTTAACCACAAAAAATATTTAAATTACTAAATACGTATTTCGACCACTATGTGGCCAACATCAGTAGAAACCTGTAATTAAAAAAAAAAAAAAAGCTGTTGTTCTGGAACACTTCAGAGGATATTCTCCTCACCACTTAGGCTGAAGTGAACCTTCCCAACCTATAATTTACTATATTGTTGCTTTAAACACTATCGAGGATATTCTCCTCACCCGCAGGCTGGTGTTCTCAACAACAAACAAGTGAATAGTGACATTATAACTTAAATCTACTTAATTTATACTAATTCTAAACCTATTGAAGCGGAACCAGTTTAATCTTGCTTTCTCATTGGTTGTTGACCAATAGGGAAAGCAAAGCAGATGACTCTATTGGCCCTTTATCGGTGTTTAAGAGGGGTCCTTAACAATTTTAATTGATTCATAAGCATTTAAGGAGGAAAACGTTGGTACCGCTTTTAACAATTTAACATTTTCTAGTTTAACGGGGTGGCTGGTTTCAAATATATGTTTGGCGACCTGAGACCTTTCATATTTACCATATTTGAAGTGAGCAATGTGTTCTTTAAATCTTGTTGTTATATTCCTCTTGGTCTGACCAATATATTTTGAAAACACCCTGGCCCTGCACAACTAATTTCATAAATCCCCGACTTTGCAATTTTTCCCCTTGTCTTTTGGATTACCTAGCAAATCTTTAATTTTATTAGTATTAGTGAAAGCAATTTTGAAATTACACTGTTTGAATATTTTATCAAGACCCTTTGTGGTTTTGTGAAACGGAAGTTTAACATATTTAACATTATCGTTAGAGGTGGTTGATTGCAAAGTCGTTGATTTACGGATGTTGATCCTATTTTTACACTTTCTAAAAATATTATCTATAATATCAGAAGAGAAACCATTGTAATTCGCTATTTGTTTAATAAGAGCAAATTCTTTATTAAATCTGTTTTTATTTAAAGGGAAATTCAATAATCTATTAATTAAAAAGTTAAATGAAGCCAACTTATGTTGTATGCTATGATTAGAGGAAGACAAAATAAAGCGATTTACATTGGTTTCTTTTCTATAAATGTCAAATTCTAATTTATTACCATTTCTAATTACTAATGTATCTAAAAAGGGTAATTGTCCATTATTCTCTGTAAATTTTTTGCTTTGAAATTTTGAATTCATTTCTTTAAGAAAATCATCAACATTTGATTTAGAAGTGTCAAAAACTGCAAAAATATCATCCACGTACATTAACCATATTCTTGGGAAGTATTTGAGTTTTCTTTTAACTCGGTTTCAAAACGAGACATAAATAAATTTGCTATGAAAGGTGATAAGCTATTTCCCATTGCTGTGCCTTCATGTTGTTCGTACAACTTGTTGTTGAATTGAAAACAGTTCTGGGACATGCAATGCGAAACAAGCTTGATATAGTCCTCAACTTTATCATCATCAATATCACTATCTATAAGAACATCCTTTAAATATGTTAAAGTACGTGGTATTGGAACACTAGGGAATAATGAACTGACATCAAATGAAATTAAGATTTCGTTCTCTTCTAATGTGATATTTTTAATTTTATTAATGAACTCTAAAGAGTTTTGTACAGACAAACTATTAAACTTTAAATTCTTAAATTCATTTGACAGCCATCGTGATAAATAGTAAGTCGGTGAGTTGATACCTGAAACTATTGGTCTCATCGATTTATTATTTTGTGAATCTTTGGTAAACAGTAAAGTTTTGGCATTTCAGGATTTGAAATTGTTAATTTTAATTTTAGTGTGGGCGAAATTAGGTTTGGACATTCTTTCAAAACAGACTCTGTTGATTTAATCATTTTATTTAAAGGAACTTCATTTTACGTTTTTGACTATTGGTCTGTAAGGACCCTCAGACAGCAAAGTCTCTACTCTTTCAACATAGTCTTGTTTATCCAGAATAACCAACCTATTCCCCTTATCAGCCTTTAAATAATAACAATTCTTTTGTCGTAAATCTTTAATAATCAGATGATCTTTCCTTGTTTGTTCTGAGACATTCCTTGCGCAAGTGCGTAAGTTGTTCGAAAGTTGAATTTTGCACCCGTTTCTAATAAAGTTTTTTGAATTGTCATCTAATTTTGAAATGGATTTTTCAATGCCAGCAA
The DNA here is from genome assembly GCA_036346225.1 of Platerodrilus igneus. Classification (NCBI taxonomy): domain Eukaryota; kingdom Metazoa; phylum Arthropoda; class Insecta; order Coleoptera; family Lycidae; genus Platerodrilus; species Platerodrilus igneus. The sequence continues at coordinate 10,066,712 of JARFIW010000453.1, forward strand.
TAATGTCTTCCAAAGGAGTTTTCAAATGATCTACTCCAAATTTTACAGGTTTCTACTGATGATGGCCACATAGTGGTCGAAATAGGTATTTAGTAATTTAAATATTTTTTGTGGATAAGGGTTTTTATTTAATTTTATTTAATCAGATTTAAGAGCACTTATTTTTTCCTCATTGGGTTTTACATTTTGAAACTGGTTGGACTTGTACCTCAGCTTATTTATGTTCTGAACTAGTCCACCCAGTTCCCTGCAATTCTCACAACAGCCTATATACAACTCGATTCCCTTCTATTGTTTTCTAATTATATGTCCTATTTTGCCGAGATTCAGTAGTATGTTAAGGGGGTTAAGCAGCCTGTGGCTGCTAAGGATCCCCCAACACTTAAACATTTGCAGTATTAATAGTTTTCCAGTAAATCTTTTCGCACAATTAACATTAGTTGAGAGTATTGCAAAACCAATATCTGTAGTTGTTTATAGTAATCACCATGTTTAAGTACAGGTATTATTTTTGTCATTAGTTTTCCATATTGCGACTGGTTGGAAGCGTACCTCCATTGATTTCTATTCTGAGCTAGCCTACACATTTCCCTGAAATTGTCACAGCCTACATCTTTCACTATTTGTGTGCAGTAGTCTAAACTAGGTCTACCTCTACTTCTCTTTTTTCCTATCTCTGCTTCTAATATATTCTGCACTATTCCCTCATTCCCATCATCCTATCTCTCCTATTTTTTACTGTTTTCCACATACTTCTTTCTTCCCCTACCATTTCTAGTGCCTCTTTGTTCTTAACTTTGTCTGTCTATGATATCTTCATCATACGCCTGTAGCACCACATTTCAAAGGCTTCTTCTACTTTTTTCTTGTCTGCATCTCCTACTGTCTAGTCTTCACAGCCATACAGTGCTGTGCTCCACACATTTGTTTTAAGCAATCTTTTCCTTGTTTCTATGTTTGTGGTCTTTTAACACAGTAGTTGCTTTTTTTGTTAAATGAAGCACGACCTTGTGCTAATCTTTGTTTTATATCTTTTGTGCTTTTCCCATCTTGTGTTATTTGACTTCCTAGGTAGCAGAAATCCTTAACCTCTTGTAGGTTCTCGTTACATATTAGTATTCTTGTTTACGATTTATTTTCCCCTCTTTTATATACTACAACTTTAGTTTTATTTTTGTTAATTTTCATACCATATCTCTCCATTAGAACTGTTTCCATTTCATTAAGAGCAGCTTCTAACTCTTCTTTGGTAGATGCCAATACCGCTATATCATCTGCAAATCTAAGCATATCAATCTCTTGTCCCTGCATATTAATTCCAAATGTCTTCCTGCATTTGACAGTATTCATTGCCTCTTCTATGTACAAGTTAAAAATTGATGGGGATAAGGCACATCTTTGTCTCACCCCTTTCCTAATACTTACTTATATTAAATTCAGGATATCTTGTGTTATCTATGGTTTCTTATTTTCTTTTTGTGTGTACCCCAGAATATCTTTGGCCGCCATGTCTAGGCTGGATTTAATGTTATTCCATTCTGTTTCTACTTCCTTAGTATCAAAAATTTTCCCGATATCTTTCAGCAATTCATTTGACTTTTTTTAAAATCTTTCATGGATATCTTTATCTTTTAGCTTCTCAAAGTCAATGTGCCTTTTTCCATTCCTTTTTTTCAGATTTTTAAATTTAAATGCGGCCTTCAAAGTTACGATGTTTGGTCAGTGTCTATATCTGCTTCCAGGTAGCTTCTACAGTTTTTTACTTGATTTCTAAACGGTTGTCTAACAATAATGTAATCTATTTGATATCTTCCTATATCTCCTGGCATCTTCCACGTGTATCGTCTTCTAGCATGATGTTGAAATAATGTATTTGTGATGCTTAAGTTGTTCTTGTCGCAGAATTCTACCAGCCTATTTCCCCTGTCATTTCTCGTGCCTAAACCAAATAAACCTACTATCACTCCTTCCCTACCCTCACCTGCCACTGCATTAATATCCCCCGTAATTATTAAATTTCCATGTCCTTTTACGTATCTTAGTATGTCTTCGATATCTTTGTAGATCGCCCCTACCTCTTCCTCACTGTAGCTAGAGGTGGGCATGTATACTTGTATTATTACTGTATTTACTGGTTTAGATTCAAATCTAACTCTTTCGTTCTTTTGTAAGTAGTTTTCTACACGTAGTCCTATCTTTTTTCGCATAACTATCTCCACATCCGAATTTCCTTGCTCTGATCCTATATGAATTACCCTAAAGTCTCCACTCCAAAAATCCCCCACTTCTGGCCAGCGGACTTCACTGATTACTACTATGTCTAGTGCTAACCTATCCATTTCGAGTTTCAGGTTCTCTAGCTTACCTACTTGTTTCATACTTCTGACATTCCACGCTCCGACTCGCAGAATGTTCACGGATCTTTTTGTATACTTTCGGATCACATTCCCAAAGTAGTCCCCTCCCGGAGATCCGAATGGGGGACTATTTTACCTCCGGAATTTTTTACCCCAGAGGATGCTATCATGTTTAACAATTTCTCTACGCATTGTACTTGGGAGATAATGTGGTGGTTTCCCGTTGCCTTCCACATCGCAGTAGTGTTTCTTAGAATGTCATACCGACCCCTATGGTCCCTGCCACTTTAAGTACCGAAAAAGCTGCCATCCTCTTTCGAGGACCTGTTTTAGTCTGGTTCCTCACTTAAGACCCCCAATAATTTGGTTAAACCTATAGTTCGGCTCTTTAGCTCATTGAAACGTGCAAGCCATTCTACCTGTTCTAGTATTTTAGAACGTCGTCAAGGTGCAGGTCCGCTCAGAATGGAATAAACAGAACATTTTACCAAAATATATTATTGGCTTATTGCATATTATAGGAAGAAGTGCAGATTTCAGGTACTATTGACAAATACAACAAAACACAGGCCATTGACATACAAATTAAAAACATAATCAAAACGCAATTTTATTCTTATAAGGTTTTGAAAATCTATGCCTAGTGACATTCTTATTTCCACAACTTCTCACATAATAGAGAACAAATCCATAATCCACACTTCGGCTAAAAATATGTAACCCATTATTATACCATTTGTTACAAAAACTAATAAACATGAATCTCACCTACATACAGTAATGTATAAACAAACACCAAGCCTAATCAGGTACATCATTTAATTTAAAGCTTTTTACAATAGTTATAGCTGTAAATTCTTAAATATAAAAGTTTAATCAATTATCATTTCTAAAGAATCAAATGCTTTGAACAAGAAAATTTACTAATTAATACTAGGTTACGGACAACGATGGGGTGCCTAGTCTTACGAACTACTAACATGGTGGCTCGGGGCAACCCTAATGGAAAAGGGGATTGCCAAAATAATTTATAGGCCCTTTTGGAGTCCAGCAAAAAAGTCACTCACCCTTAACCACTTGTAATTGGCGGTGGCCTTCAGGTTGATTTGTCACAGGTCCTGGTTATATGGTCACAAGGCGTCGGTCCCAAGCAAATGCAGTATGGGAAGGATCTTGTTCAACAACTGCAATCTGGTTGTCTCACCTTTGGGGTGGTTAACCCTTCAGGGGGTTATGTGCTGCAATAAAAACCGATTAGGGAACTAAAGTTTTAAAACTACAGTCTCACTATCAACGCCTTTCCAGCTCGCTTGTCTAGAAGATGTAGTTGAAGTACTAAGAAACGATTACTTCCCAGAACAGTTGAAGCAGTGGAAATCATCAGAACAAAACCTTCAATGCCTACGTGCCGTGTTGGTATTATGAGGTATTTCCTGAACCATAAGGTGTTTAATGGGCATTTGAAAAATTAAATTGTTATTTCTGACTTTACAAATCAGGTTTCATAACAGCTGGATTGTATTATGTAAGATTGTGGATACGAAATGTATAACTTCGCCTTGTGATTGAATACAATTAGAAAATAAAGAGGTTGTTTTCCAAGTGGTTTCAAGGACATAAAAATTGAGGATCAACCTAATGCTGTAAATAAATAATCTGGGCGGATTTTCTAAATTTTTTTCAACCAGCAATTTTTCCCTTTTATAAATTGTTACAATATTTGAATCCTACGAATGCGTTCATATAATGCTGCATCAAAATTTGATATCATTTCTATTGTTTTAAAAAAATTTCCATTGTCTTGTTCAAATAACCAATTTGATTCTCCACGAAGTGTTAAATTTAGCTTAGCTAGAAATTGTATAACATATACAATTCGCACTATTACATCATACCAGTGCTTATTTTCCCGATCAAAAAGTTTTTGTCCTTGATTATCAATTGTGGCATTGTTCTTTAAACAAGTGCCATGTTTGCAAATATTTTAAAACTATGTTTGTGCATTTTGCTTTTTTATGGCGCGATCACAGGGGATTAAGTATTACCAGTCACTTGTGCCAGTTTCCACAAAAGTATTGTTTTTGAAATAAATAACTTGTAATAAAAGCAAAATACACAATCTTTAGAAAATGAATACAAAAGCCACTTCCTATCGCATATTTCACTGTTTACCAAAGTGTGCAAAGTAAATATGATCTGAGAATTTCCCCTGCCATTTTGATTTTTTGGATGTGGGTATCCTTGAACTTGAATAGAACCATTTTAAACCAAAAGTTGTCTTTCTGCATGTGAAAGTGTCTGTGGTCATTTACCTGGATCGTCACTTAAGAGAATTTGTGAAATAGGTGAAGGGTATATGACGTTAGCATTATCGGTGTAGGCATAATTAATAGTACCTGAAGGAACATTAGCCTTAGCCTCGCATACTCTTCTTTCACTAGGCCAATTTCACAAGATTTTCTTAATTTATTTAACCTAAATGATATTTACACTTATAATTATACAACACTTAATTTCTACAATTTATATTTTACTACTAGTAATTTATATCGACTAAATTTATTTCGAATATTTACTTTAGATGGTCACGCGATCTACTAACGAAACCGACTTACCTGTCCACCACTAACGTACGGCTGCTTATAGAAAGATCTTGAGACTGGAAGTCAACCAGCAATTGATAAAATTCTGCTTTTTTTGACTGCTGTATCTGATAGCTGCACGTATTTCCGTTGGCAACGGTTAGTATTTCTAGATGTGTGGAGAATGAAAGTTGATGTAATTTGCTAAAAATAACTAATTGGCGATCCGGTAGCTTTGTTACAGTACTTTTTACCGTTTAAACAAAGAAGTTATAATCGCACTTTGCACAACCCACAGGCACTAATTAATTTTTCTTTTCTTTTACTTTTGTTGCATTTGTAACGGGGGAAACAGCTCCACTTGTAACAGACATACTTTTATTAAAAATCACCTTTTCTGCCACTTCACTTATCAAATATTGCCGCCTTTTTGATGTGCTGCCAGTGTTCAGTGAACACATTTGCCACTAGGGTGGCGCTGTCCTGTAAGCCTTGATTTTTAATTCATTATTTTGTTATTTTGAAATATTGATTATAAATAAACTTTTACACACGCAACTAGCTTTCTATATACTCTGGCATTGCCAGACCTGTTACTGTTCAACAAATACCAATCAAAATTATCTTGAGTTGCTAATTCATGGTCTGAATTAATCAATAAAATTAAGCTAAAACATATCAAACACCCATCACTTTTAATGTTTCTTTGCAGTACAAATATTATACTAAAGAAATTTTTATGTGCAGATTTTTACTGATCACGGCCATAATTGGTAATTCAACCAATATTATATGACTATTAAATATATTTCATAACTAGCACTTGACATTGTATTTTAGCAAAACCAATAAATATATTCACGAAAACATTTAATATGTAATCAATCAGTACTTAAAAATACAGACACTTAAATATAAGCTACTAAAATTGAAATTATTCTTAAAAACTACAACAAAACAATAAGTAGTAATAATGTACAAATGCACAAGTAAAATAACTTCACTTCTGAAAGCTACTGAATCCTAATCCTACTCCACGCATAGTATGAGTTGCAGTGCGAGCAACTTCATACTGTGCTTCCATAGAAGTAAACATTTCTTCTTGTTTCTTAAGACTTTCAGTAGCAGGCTTTGCAGTTACGGTACCACCTGCACCTTTAATACCCATTAAACGTTTGAACTTGTTAGCCACTTTACCTAAAAACGAATAAATTAGAATTTCATACCTTCGTTATTTATTGGAAAACTTTGTAAATGATTTTTTTATACAGAAACTTACCATCTGTATCTTGTGCAAATGTTGTATTCTGCCAAACTTTACCAGGCACACCACCAACTGGTCGCGATACTGTTGTCTCAGGTTTTGAATCCTTCTTCTGCCATAACAATTTTCTTCTTTGGATTTGTTCAGTAAATCTGCCAGTAATGCCAGGCATAAAAAATCTATCCTTTTCCACATCCTTATCAGGTGATTCATGATTGGATGCACCAGAACGTTCCAAAGACGAACCTAATTCAATGCATATATTAAAAGAATGCAAAGTGCTAATACAAGTATTGTAGATATTCCTTGTATATTTCTTGTGTTTTGTTTTGTATTTTTCAATCTTCTTTGGGAATTAAATCATTCGTAGTTGTTAAAATCGTCTTTATTTACGTTTTGATCCGTGACCTAGGTTCATTGTCAAAATAATACAAATTTCAAGATTGACATTTATTACATAAATTGAAGGCAACTTTGATTTATTAATGTTTGATATGTTTGGCTTGAACACAATCATTAGGTGAAAATTTTAAAGTTTAAAAGAATAAGTGCCTTCAATTTGTGTTGCGCCCTGGGAGCGACTTTGAGGTAGTAGCTAATACGCTTTGTGAAACCAGCTGATTAATTTTTATATAGTTAAATTTCATATAAATTCAATAACTTGAGAATTGGAAAACATTTTTTAACAAAGACGGAGCAGAAACGTATGAATACAAGTGAGAAACAAAGATTTAATCCTGGAGATAGTACAGTAGGAAAACGACGAACAGACTTATTTTATAGGGGGAAAATAATAAATAATTTCTAGGAATGTTAGAAGCAGACGCGCATCGATTGAAAGCAATGGAAAGGAATTGTGGGAGATGATTTGATGATGCAGGTATACGTGCGACAAGTTTGTATTAAGTAGGGCAAATATTAAGCTGGTGGAAACATACATGTGGAATAGGGTTATATGAACAAGAGAGATGAAAAGATGTTTGTTTCGAGTTTAAAGGCGGGGATGTATTCAGAATCGATAAACAGTAGAGGTTAGTTTCCCGAATTGAAGTGACAGTTGGCGGTTGTAAATGGATTACCGAGTATTTTAGCGTGTTTGTGATGAGAATTCCAGCTAGACAAAGAGGCGTTAGAGCTTTTTAGCGAGAATATTGAGACAGGTAGGAAAACAATTTTCAGAAATATAGAAAGGTTGCCGCTTTTACGCGGAATAATTTTTGTACGTTAACATTTTCTATGTGCGAATTGGAAATAGAGGAGGTGTAGCAATGGCTATATAAACCACTTTCAAAGGGGGTGTCAGTCTTAATTTTTTTCCAATCATTCGCGCCTCATCGTTTACTGTTAGTGAAATTATGTAAGTTAGTGTAGTATGATGATAAGTTAAGTAAAAAGCTAATAAAGCAAGTTAAGCAAAGAGTAAAATTTTGTATGTAAGTACAAACAATTATTATTGTGGTTTTGGAATGCACGAAACTGAATGAGATTTGGAAGTATTTGATGGTGAAGGCGACGATTGTAAATAAAGAGAGTTTGGGATAGCAGCAGGCATAGAAGGATGGTGAATCAACTGAGGAGCTGTTTTTCGGACTAGTGCCATACTGGACGGCACCACTTTCAAGGGCTGGTAGTGGATAACGTTTGAAGATAGTTACCAGGTATGCCATTGTTTAAAAACATTGTGTGGTGAATATTTTGTATGGTTTTTAATTTTTTTTTGTTGTGTTTAACTAGTTTTACTATGAGCTCATGATAGGTTTAACTTAAGGTATGAGGAACGCCCTCTTACTTTAATAAAATATTTGTTTAAATAAGGTTATCAAATTAAAAATATTTTCGAAAATGAAATTGTGGACATTACCAACAATACGAATGTAGATAAGGAAAGATGTTTTGAAATTATAATACGTATTTCATGTAAATAAAGTGTGATGTATTTTGTGAGTTGCGTTATTTTGAGTGTGTGATTGTAGGGTGAGAATTTCTATTAGGTTTCAGCATAGAAGCAGTGAGCGGGAGTTTTAGATCTAGCGTTAACAGGTAAGCGTCTGTGTGGGTTTTTAAAAGATTGAGGTGGATTTAAGAATTAAGTGAGGAGCAGCCGAGGATAATTTCACAATATTAATGACACCCGAAGTAGAGGAACGAGTTTATAGGGTAAACCTCACAACATTTTGTCGACCCAACATTGAGGCACGAAGTAGAGCGACGTTTCAGAAGGAAAGCTCACAGCATTTATGGCTTCCCAACGCTGGGGCTCAATGAGTCAGAAGTAAACCTCACAGCAATATATATATATATATATATATATATATATATATATATATATATGACATCCTCACAAAAAGAAGAAAGTCAATATGTATGAAAAAATACTTACCAAATTTTCCAAATCTATCCATTTTGTTAGATCCACGGTCATAATATTTAGAAGAATATGAAGTGCGATCCTTTTCTAGACTGCTAGATCGTCTTGCTCGACTGTCTAAATGTAATGGTGAACGACTTCGATGTCTACTTGGACTAGAAAATTTCCTCGATTTAGAGTCGCTCCTATTAACATCACGTGTCTCATAACCTCTACCATCTCGACTACTGTTGTCATATGAATCATAAGTTTTGCTGCTTCTGCTGTTATCTCTAGAATCATAAGTTTTTCCTCTATCGCGTTCACGGGAATATCTTTTATTATCTCGATTGCTGTTTTCGTGAGAATCGTAACTTTTACTATCTTTCGACTTTCCGTCACTGTCACGACTGTCTCTCCTATATTCATTGGATTTCTCATCTCTACGTCGATCCTTAGTATCATAACTTCTATCACCTTTGTAATCTCTGCTTCTTTCATCTTTGGATCGATACGTGCTTCTACTGTCATTTCTGTCATCTTCATTCCGATATTTATCATTTGATTTATATTCACTTTTATACGATTTTTCATATTTAGGGCTTCGATCCCTGTCATACTTGGATTTATATTCATCAGACCCTCGTCTGGCCCTATCATTCTTGTCTTTTGACTGTGAATATGTATTTTTATTCCTCGAAGAACGTTGAATTGCATCTGATTCTGATGAATCTGATGAGTCCTGTTGAAAAATGGTGTCTTACCTATACAGAATTGCAATGGCGTATCAATTTTTAAAAACAATTGGTCTCCTGACATATAAGGGCACAATAACTAATGTTTTATACTCTGGATTTTAGAAATAATAAAAAAATTACAATAATATGCCATAGAACAAAATACAAAGCTTACATTCCCTTATGTCAACAACTAGTGATAGTTAATCTTACAGTAATTAAAACTAAGTAACAGATTTAAGTGGTGCTTAATTGCTTTAACCAGAACAAGTATAAATACGACGTAATTATACTGGATTTCAATAAAGTGGCTGTAATTAGTATATAAATGCAGATGTATATTAATCTATTTACATAAGGGAAAATTAAGCACGTCGTATAAACCATGAATCTTTCACGTGTTAGAATTTTAAAGTAGGAGAAATAAAGATTAGTTGGACGCCATGGGAAAGAAATGAGATACGTTTTTGCAAACTGGTATAATCCAATATCAAAATGTAGTTCTATGAAAATGTAAATTAGGACGGATGTAACTGTATAATTGGGGTGGGATATAATGTTAAGGTACAAATGAAATTGAAAGTACAGAACTGCAAAAGTGAAATACGTCTGAAGATGCGTGGTAGTGTCACAAATGCACATGGCATGGATACAATGTCGTCGTGACCGTTTAGAAAAAGTGGTTGGCACTGGCATAATTCACTCTTCCATTAAATTTGAATTTTGTGGTGTGTTAGGGTACGGGAATTTCTTGTTTTTGGATAATTTAAAACATGATGGCATGAAAAACACTGGAGGTTTCTGAACAATCTGGAAGTTTTGAAAATTGGAATTAAACTGTGAGTAGAATGAGCTTTTATGTTTAGAATTCTTAATTATGTATTTATGAACTAAAAACGTCTATTGGTTGTTATTTATGTAACAAGGAATTAATCAAAGAAAAAATAATTATGTGGTTGCACTAATTTGCTACAGAATTGTGTATATTAATTTTAAAATGAGTTTTATTGGCAAAATTTAATGTTAGTAAAAGCATAAAATGTTGCAATTTTGAATGGACAATGAAATGATGCAATGAAAAACTGGTAAATACTCCCTGTATGTATTTAATGTATTTAACTGTTTTTTTTTGTTTATTATTCAAGGAATTTCCAATAATTGGGATTTGTCATGTAAGTAAATATTGAAAACGAGAAAAATGTGGAGAATAAATGGCTTTGTTGATAGATTAGATTTAAGGTATTTTTAGGAAAGTATATTTGTATTTAATATTGAAAGTATTTTATGTTAATAAAGCTTAGGTTTAGGTTATTTATATTTGAATTTATTTAGGAACTAGGTAAAGTGACATTTGTAAAGGATATCCAGCTACCCTACAGATGAATCTTATTGGGAAGAAGCATTTTATGTGAGAAATTTCTTTAATTACGACAGAATTAATAAGTGTTGAACAGTATTTTCGAGAAAGATAGTACATAGTGATAAAATTTAGAATATCAAAGCAAGGGAGATTTATGCAGAAAAACCATCTTTTGTATAAGGAATGATATCAAAAGGCATTGCCGTGACAGATGGTTTGGTGTCCCTTAATTATAAAAGAGGAAAAGTCTTTCATGGTGAGTGATAATATAAAGTAGTTTTGTTGTATTTCAGCACTATTATTTATTATTTTTATTTCAAATTTTTAGTTTCTTCTATAGGAATCTACTCCCGCACCACTGCAGTTGAACGGCACATCCTTATATTGTTACGGGACAAAACAAAATTAATTAACTTCAGGATAGGTTTAAAATTACAACACCGAAAGACTGGTAATGTTGGGTCGGCTATAAAGTACGGCTTTAATTTTCTGATCAAAATTGTTGTAGATCCATTCCTTATTAAGCAAAATTATGTAAATATGTACTTAAAAAATTGAATACATTTCGGAAGTAGTTATATTACGAATCCACCCATGAGTAACACATTTTAGTTTTTCTGAAGCTAGTTTTGCCATGTTCGGTCAATCACAATTGAAAATGGTCTTCCATTCTGATGTTTGTAAAAACAGATAGAAAAGAGGAATTAATTTTGAATGGGCAAACTTGTTATTGAAGCACCATGTACAATAGTGTTCGAAAATAAGACATTCAATCAAATTAGTATATTTATTCAAATCATAAACTGAAAACCACCAAAATAATCGTTATATCTCTATTAAATACATATTAGAACTCAACTCAGCAATATAAATCATTTTAAACCACAAAAATGTACACAAAATATAACTGTAAATGTTGATAGTGAAATCATGTAATTTTTTTAGTAAATTATGAAATAATAGTTTAGTTGAATAAATTCCATGTAATATGACAGTTTTAATAGACATAGTTGCAATTACGACAAAAGAAAACCACAGATATACTTTAATACAATGTAACAAACCAGATGCTATGCAAGGAAAATATACAAGTATAAGGTCACAGAGGCGACTTAAACTCTTCATTCAATACATTACGATGTATTTATTTTATATGGCTGCAGACAAACACACGATAACAAATACTTCCCACATTTTATTTTCATAACTCAAAAGCAAGATTGTGTAATGACAAAAAATCCCAGACTGAGAACATAATATGGAATGGGGAAAATAATATTAGAATTAGACATCTGACTGAGAATGAATTGGAATTAATTGTGAATCGGTAATACATCAACATCAAAATATAGAGATACACATGAATAGAAGGGGGGTTGGGATTTGTAGAATGTGAATTTTTATATGGAGACTTGATATAATGTAAATGTAAAACCGAGGTTGAATGTACGGAGTTTCAAGAAAAATATGATTGCATTCCCACAGGAAATATGCAGCGACCGACATGCAAAACTGAAATTCATCTGCATGTTGCAGATATGTGTGCAGATATGTCGTGATAACCATCTGAAAACAAAGGGATAGAACCTGGTGAGTCATTCTTCCATTTGGAACTTTGTTGCACGTTTAGAGATAGGGAAGTGCTGTGTTTGGATATATAAGAAATGATAAAAGGTAGAATACTGACACTTGTTACAATCCTGGAATTAAAAAGTGCGTACTATGAGCCTTTATGTAACGTTTTATGAATTTTTAAATGTCAGTGGTATGTATTTTGGTAATAAGGCATTAACTAAGTGAAAATAATTATTTGATTGGACTAATTAGTGATGAAATTGTATATATTAAGTCTAAAATGAAAGTTGTATTGGTGAAATGTAGTAAAAGTATAAAACTTAGTATTTTTTGAATGGACAATGAAAGAGTTAAATGAGAAGGTTATTTTCTGTGTTATTAAGTGCATTGTCAACCAAATGGGATTTATAATGTCACATGATTCATATGGAAAATGGAAAAGTATGAAACGAATTATTGTTAGATGTAATTTAAGGTTTTCTTTAGGCTTGGTCTAATGATATGAAGTAATTTAATGCTCTTCTTTAGGGTTTATTTTAGTAATACCTGGCTAGATTTGTGGTTAAGAAATAGTTTTTTTTGGAAAACAAAAATTTGTATTTTTATTGATATTTTATATGAATAGAGTTTAAGTCTAGTTTGAATTTTATTTGAATTCATTTGGGAAATAGGTCAAGTCTGCTAATTGTAAAGGAAATCCAGCTACCACAAAGATGTGATCTTATTTGAAAGAAATATTTTATTTTACAATTTTATTTAATTATGACCGAAGCAAGGGAGATAAATGCAGGATAACCATCTTCTGTGTAGAGATATTATCATAAGGAATTATGAATACTATCAATCTTCTGTGTAGAGATATTATCATAAGGAATTACAAATACTGACGGTTTGGTGCCCCTCGACTTTGACGAAAGTAGAAAAATATTTCAGGGTAAGTGTTAATGTAGCATAGAATTTTTTGAATTTAAGCCATGTTATTTATTATTTTGCATTTCTTTATTTTCCTTTCTCATTTATCCATAGGAACCCACTGCTGCACTGCTGCAGTTAGCCGACGCACCCTTATATTGTTTCAGGTAAATCAAAATTTAATTCATTTAAAACTTATTTACCCGTAACAAAGTGTGCACTAGCTTCAATAACTGTATGGAGGTTTTCGTCATCCCACCATTCACAAAATACTACCTTGTTGCTAAGTAGGATCATGTAATGTTTGGATCAAATTTAACTTCTGATTTTAGTTTGTGCAATTTTAAAATAATGTGCATTGTAATATTCAATGAAGTAGCAGCTTGCCGTGTTAAATTTCTGGAATAATCTCTGAAATATAATGTAATGTTCTGCTATATGCAAACTATAAATCAGATAAGAAGAGGTAAATATTAAATTTGAATAGACATTAAATATGGGTGACCCTGTATAGTAGATTTTACGCATGGTAAATATCAATTAACCATGATATTTCAACTTTTGTTTCTATAAAAGTAATTCAGGTAATAAGGTTGAACATAATTTCTTTTAAATACATTGTAAACGTAACAATCTAAGAGAGACTTAATTTAAAATTGCAAATGAAAACATCTTAACATTACAAGACACTATGTGTGCATTTTCCATGAAAAAAATAATCTACAATGAACAGAAGTCGTCCGTCCCGACCACCAACGACATTAAAATAATAACATACTACAGCAATAATATAAATTACATACAAAGTCACATGACAATAACCTTTTATTCAACACAGATACAGTAAAAGCAAATTTTTATAGAAGAGAAATGTGATATAACAATTAAGCAGCACAGTTGAAAGTTAACTTCAGAAAGTTATTTAGAAATGTTAAAATGTAGTAATATGAGCAAGTAATAAGGGGGAAGGAGTTGAAAGTTTAAAAAACAGCTTCAAGATGAAAATATAGACGCTTGAAAGGACAGTATATTTCAATCATGGATTCGTGGAATTAACATCGTAACGAACGGTTAAAAGGGGCTAGGGCATGCAGTTAGTTCACCCCTCAAATAATTTGGATTTTGTTTTATTGTGTTAAGCGAGGTGTTAGCCGGAAGGAAACAAAATTCAAATGCTGGAAGTTTCTGAACATGCCGAAAGCTTTAAAGAGAAAACTGTAATTTAAGCAATGAGTAGAATATGAGCTTTTATGCCAAATATTTATAATTATGTACATGTGAATTTTAAATGCATGGGAATTTGTATTCATATAGTAGAAAATAATATATCGATATGCAAATGGTATTATGATAGAGAAATGGTGCGATAAGCAAGAAGTGGCATACATATACACTCAATACAATAAAATGGTAGAATTTGAAAATTGGTGACACGTAGTTCAGTAGAAACCCAGGCATGTGTACGAATATAATAAATATATGGACGGAATATATAAAAGAGATCAAATGTTGGCATACTACTCTTTTGAAAGGTTGTGATCTTTTTATATCGCCTTATTTTAGCACTAAAGAAATCCTTTTTTTAATTAATCCAAAATAAAATAAAAAAATTCATTAACCACGAAACTGAAACTAAAAGTTTAAATGACATTAAACCAAGTAAACGATTTTACAACACAAAAAAAAGTACTTCAAATTACAAAAATTCTTCAAAAGCAGAAAGCTTAAACATCACTACAACCAAATTATGCAACTTTGGTAGTGTTTATTTTAACGAGGCGTTAAACATAGCACATGCTCTTGTTTAAACCGGACAATTCTAAAAGTAATCAACGAATTTTTGTCCAAACAAATTTAAAGAAAGGTATTCTTACCTTATGTTAATTTATTTCAAATTACATTACCACTCGGTACTTTTAAACAAAGACGAAATTGCTGCTTGAATATTATCCATTATTGAGGGATCCATACGAACATTTTATCCAGATACACCTGAAGTTTGAATCAACTATGGACACCATGTCTACAACATCTATTCCTTGTTCTACACAAACCAAACTCGATTCCTACTACATCTCATAAAATATCACTGAAAATACTGTATTAGACAAAGTTAGATTAAATTTAAAAGCATACTATTGTAAAATCTTAGGGAGCTACCTAAAGCTCGATTGAATTTAGCACGCCAGGCTATTAACAAATTACAAGTCCTACAAAATTGACGACCCATGCTAACAACTAAGTGGAATGATTAGCAATGCCTCATTCGACGATCCGACAGTTTATCTATGCGCAGTTATGCAGAACAGATCTAAACAATAACTAGAACTGTACAGAGAATAAATATATGCAACTATTTGTCTGAACATACAGCAACAAATGAAGCATATCAATAACACTAGAATTTATTTACTATATTAATTAAAATACATGAATCTTGATGTCGTAACACAACTAATTCAACAAACTTTTCATTAAAATGCGGTAGAATAAATTTGTTGGCATTTCTAAATATTACAAGGTACAAAAAATTAGGCATGCATATCGTTCATATACTATTATTAATTCCTACCATATTTTTAAATAATATGGGGCGCAGCTATGCCTCTATATGATTTTTGTCTGCATATTATTGGACAGATTCTTACGTTATAGAATGTTGTTCGAAAAGCAGCGCCAGGAAAATATGCGGGACACATTTTAGAAAAGAATCTGCCGACTGCAACAAAGGTTCCACACAGGCGTTGTGTGGTATGCTACAAAAATAAAATCTGCAAAAAACAGACTACTGTTGTTCTACGTGCATTACAAGACCCGCATTGTATGCTAGCGGAAAATATTTTTGTAAGTGGCACACAAGTGTATAAATTCACAATTTTGTAATTTGCTTTGATATTTTGATTTATTTTTTATATGTGGTTTATAGTATATAGTTTGTATCGATTTTGGAATTCTTAATTGGAACTCATGTTTATTACAGTGATTGCATTCAAACAAAGACATTTTTAGAATATCAGGCTTTGTAAGCAACGTTTGATTTATTTTTATATTTTTTTGTGTTTATGTGTTATCTGTGTGGATATATATTACTGTGAAATTTATAGGTTAAAAGGGGTTGGATAGGTCATTGTATATTATTACAAGTTGTTACATGTAATTACAACTGATTAAAAATTTCAAACGATGTCTGTAGCTCTAACATGGAAATTTATAATTTAGTGAAAAATTTTCAGTAAGTTTAAATGAGTAAATTTGCTTCAAATGCTATAATGTAAATATTGCAAGCGTGTATAGTGTAGCATTTAAAAGATGGCGTAGGGTAAATTAAAAACATATTTAATCATTGTTTATAAAGTGTAATTGGTGAAACGTTAGCATTTGTATAACTTTCAAAAGCTCCACAAGTGGCCGTTACAATGTTTGTTAAACAGAGGGTAGAAGGAAATATTTTCCTAGTATTGTTTGTAACAGGCGTGAAAGTTTTTAAACAAGCTTAATGGTTACAGAGGGACAGACGAAACATCACGTTCTTAGTATTTGTATACGAGTTTGAAAGTAGTTTTGGTCAAGGATTTCTAAATAGTGTTGTAAATATGTTCAACTGTCGTAGAATTTCTACATTTTTCAACAACGAACATGCATACTTGGAGGAAATGCAGGGAGACAAGGAAAGAATAGATTTAATATGTACAAGTGAGATGCCGCATCTTCTATAAACATCATTGGATATTTAGTGGGGAATAAAAGAGATAGCTTAACAAGTACAAGCTGCTACAAATAAATAGAGATGGAGTATCAGATAGAATATATGTGTAAACGAGACAGAATTATTTGAATATTGCTCAGAGAGGGCTATTGTGTCAAAGACAAGAGCAAGTTGCAAAGAAAATAAAGGATGAAAGAGTGTGTGTCTTAGATGGAAGGAGACAGGTAGTTCCGTAGAAAAGATGTTATTGTAAACGTTTGGAGAGTAGTGGCTAGAATTCGACAAAGTGAATATTGATTAGATGGCAAAAACTTGTGCTTTCGTAGAGAAGAGTTTGTTTGTAGCGTCAAAATTCTGAGATTTCGGTGGCAGTTGATATTAGGGTAGAAATTGACAGGAAATTGATGAAGGCTAAACAAATAGCTCTGATGCATACTTTATGAAAGTAAGTACAAACTGATTTTTATATGGTTGTTGGTGCAAGGCTTGCATAAAAATGCAGTAGTGATTATTGATGGATCGATTTGGTGGTGTATCCATGGTAAATTGGACCAGTAGGAGAGTTGGTGGAGTCTGGCTGTACTGTCAAGTGGTGATAAGAAAATAGAGTAGCAGCGTGCAGTCTTAAATGGTCTTATACAACTTGGGGAGGTTCCAGAACGTGCAGTCATTGATGAGGGCAACAGACATCGAGAGTATGATTATGGACACATGTGTGGTGGTGCATTCCAGGTAACAATTTTTTTTTGTATAATTGTTTTGTGGATTTATTTAGTGTATAATGACATTTTTATGCCTTATGGGTATATTTCTGTAAACTTAATAAACTAAGAGGTACCGAATGAACTTTTATGATTTATGATTTGACCATATTTTTATGTGGGACTTTTATATGTGTAAAATAATTTAGGTAATATTTGTGTATGTGCAAGGTAAAAGGGACTTATGGTATTTTGATGTGCAAAAATTAGCACGAGTGTTTATAGGCTTTACTATGAGCTCTTATTAAAACTGGGGTAACGTAAGGGGGTATGAAAAGGCCCTGTTACTTCAAAATAAAATTTAATCAGGAAATATTGGAAAAATGTATTATTCCAAAGGTGAATGTTTGTAATTTTATCGTGTGGAATAAGGATTGATGAGGATTTTTGGTGTAGTATGTTGTTATGAATAAATCTCCAAATCGTGGGACCGTAGTAGTAGCAGTTAAGTCTTTTATTTTAGCAGTCTTCAATCCAAGTAAGCTACAGAGCAAAAAAGGCACCCAAGTTGTGGGGCGCTTTTATTATAAGTTTCACCATAGTACAGCGATAAAAGGGTTCAAAATATAATGACATATCAAAGGTGGAGCACGAATTAGTTAGTAATATGAATGTGAATTACAGTATATAATGTGCCATTATTTTGTCCAAAATCAAATAAAAAACTCATGATGTAAATTGGCGGTATGAGCTCCAAAGTATAACATTAAAAAGACTGTGCATGACGTCTAAAAACATCATGTGATTTTGTTGAGCACTCACTTTTTTAAATAATTGTATATGTATCTGAAGACAAATTTGCCACAAATACTAAACACTTTCAGCTCTTAGGAATAGTTATATCATTTTATAGCAGGAATGAAAGGGCTAAAGGTAAACCTAACTAAATTGAAGCCAAATATTGAAATGTGCTCTTAAAGCATTAGGCTCAGCCCTCCCATTAAAAGCATTGCTTTTGCATGTAGTTATTTTATGTAATAATTTTACTAGATTTGCATTTTGTATCATTTTTATTAATAACATGTTTTTTTTGTAACTTTTTCACTCTGCATTGAGTAACACTGTGTTAACCTGTCAAAAACACATTTAAAGTTGAATTTGTAACAATTCAATATTAGAAATGCAGGCGGTCTACTCAAAACAGAAAACAATTGGCAGGTGGTCTACAAGACAAAAAAATTTGGGACCTCTAGTTTACTATAATGAATTTAAACTATATTTCTATCGATGTGAAACAGGAAATTGTCAAGTCTCTAGCCGTAAGTACTAACAAGAACTTAAAAACAATCAGACACTTAGTTCCGAAATATTCCAGTAGCAACAGCAGTATTAGTATTGCCTATTAATTTTTTTTTAAATAAACGATGTAAGCGATAAAGCAAAAATTATTAAAATTTGATAATGTAAAAAAT
The DNA here is from genome assembly GCA_036346225.1 of Platerodrilus igneus. Taxonomy (NCBI): domain Eukaryota; kingdom Metazoa; phylum Arthropoda; class Insecta; order Coleoptera; family Lycidae; genus Platerodrilus; species Platerodrilus igneus. Next base: position 10,085,725 of record JARFIW010000453.1, read on the forward strand.
TTTCCAGTCAGTTACTGCTTATTTCTAAATATAAACATTTACAAAAATTAATAAACTGGAAAAATCATATCGCAAAACCAAACAAATATTCTAATAAAAAATTTCTGTTAAAAAAATACGTTAAATATAAAATACAACAATTCAACATGATGTTGTTAAAAAAATATATACCACTAACAGAACATAAGCTTTATATAAGTTCAGATATCAATTATTTTTTTAATTATGTAAATTAAAATGACATTAATAGAAAACAAAGGACTAATCCATTATGATTGTTTAACCATAATGTAGTCACTAAATAACTAATTTACTTATATTTGTCAATCAGTGAGTAGATTGACAACATGATAGTAAGTACTCACCAAGTCACAGCAGAAGTTCTTTCTGAATCAATACATTGGATGATGGTGTCACGGTCGAAATCTCATTATCTTTACCAATATATAGCAAGAGACAGAGTTAATATCATACATCAAAACAAAGACGCAATCATTATAAGACTTTTTAAGTACCAATTTTCAGTAAGGCATAAAATTATTATTATAAGTGAAAGTCATTTGGCAAAAGATCATAACAATGTCATTAACAAATTTGTATTTAATTAGGAGGTATCGCTGAACATTAAGTTTAACATATGAACAAATGACCATCGAGCAAATTAAGTATGATATGCATATCATTACAAAAAATAAAAAAAAAGATTCGACAACAGCTGCTATTTTTAAATCACATCTGTGTCTGAAGTAATTTAAAAATGGTTACTTTGAAAGGCAAAAATAGAAATCAAGATAAGAGTCGATATCTACTAGTTTGTTACGCAGCCCTTGGTGTTTATATTATGACATAATAAAGCATATTTTAACGAGAAGGATAAAAACGTTCACTTATATCGCCAAAACTTAAAAATATGCATTCTGTAATACATTTATCATGTAATAAAATATTAACAGTTTAGTAAAAACTATTTTCAATTTTAAAAATCTTAATATTGCCTTTCTGCTTAGTTGTAGATACAAGAGTTCTAGAGTCACATAGAAAAACAAAAGGAATAAGTATAAGAATCCTGGAAAATGTCAAGTTATTAACTCAATGGCAAAATCATCCCAGTCGAAGAAAATATTGAAAACCATAAGTCATTGTAAGTCGCAATAAAAGGATATTTAGTAAAATTGCATTCAATATGAAGTAAATGATCAATTTTTAAATTTAAAAATGTCACAATCCGAAGGTTGTCATTTGGAAGTCTACAGATTAAAGGCGACTTTGCATAAAGTTCCACTTCTTACAATAATCAAAGCATAACGACATGGGGCTTAATCTTCTTGACAATAATTTATTGGTACAGCATATGTGACTAACCCACATGAATTACTTAAAAATGATTTTACGAAGACCTTGTTGAGATAATGAACCTGGTCTTAATACTAGTAATATAATTCACCACAGTTCATTGTGATGATACCAGACAATATATATCAATTGTACAACTGCCTCATGCAAGTGGCAAACTACAATCATTTGATGTTTCTAACTTTCCTCTAGCATAATTAATAACAATCAATATAATACGAAGTAGATGTTAGAGATAACTCGCATTTTGTATCAATATATGAATCTATACTACAAAACCTACAATAAAGAATCCTGCCACTTAAATCGAATAAATTACAAGTTGCTTCATGTGATAAGCACTTGAAGATAATATTAATGTGTTAAAACAATCAACTATAGAAAAAACTAAATGAAAAGAAAAAATATTCAAAAGTGTATCGGAAAATTAAATAGTGCAAAACAGTGTCAAATGATAATATAGATTTGAACATCAACATAAAGCAGCAGAATCTAGATGTCTTCATCTTTAGGTTTGCAGTTCTAGAACTGGTTGGACAAATACCTCCACATTGTTTCCTATTCTGGGTTAACCTACACATTTTGCTGAAATTCTAACAGCTTACATCATTCACTATCTGTGTGCAATAGTCTAATCAAGGTCTACCACTACCACTACCTCTCTTTTTTCCTTTCTCTGCTTCTAATATATTCCGCACAATTCCCTCATGCCTTAGAATGTGTCCTATCATCCTATTTATCCTATTTTTTATTATTTTCCATATACTTCTTTCTTCACCTATTTCTGTCTTTGTACAATTCCAGTTAATATTTTTAACATGTGTGCTGTTAAACTTATTGTTGGAAAATTTTCACATCTATCCCCAGCTCTCTTTTTGGAGTAGTTAGAAATCCTTGGATATCTCGCCTATCTCATATACAATAGCTGACAAGTTGTAAGACACGTTCAGTTACTGCTTGTCCAATAGCTTTCACAGTTGTTGCTTGAACTTTAACTACCTGGTGCCTGTTTATTTTTCAAGCTCTTTAGTGCTAGTTCAAACTCATCTCTAAGTATAGGATATCCCAAATCATCCTTTTCAATGTCTGTTTTTTGTTCTAGTGCTTCTCGTTCCTGCCCTGCGCTTAAACTCCCTATATTGTTTTTTAGCATCTCTTCACTTTCTCTACATTTCTATAATGATGTCTCTTCTGCGCCCCTTATATTTTTGTTATACAGCTTTATATCGATAATATTCATTCTAATTAGTTGGAATGCTTTGTCTGTCTTTCCTATTTCTATATAGTTTGTCCTCAATTCATTGTTCTTTAGCTTTCCTGCATTTGAAAACAATTTCCCATTTTAAGCTTTGTATCCCTGTTTCCCTTTCCATCGGGTATTTTTGTATTTTTGTCTTTATTCTATTAAATTCAGAATATTCTATCATTCATGATTTCTTATGTTGTTCTTGTCTATATTCCGGAATATCTCTGGCAGCCACGTCTAAGCTGGATTCAATGTTATTCCGTTGTTTCTCGTTCCTTAGTATCAGAAAATTTCCCGATGTCTTTCAGCAATTCGTTTGACTTTTTCTTAAATCTTTTGTAGATATTTTTATCTTTTAGTTCCTTTTTTTTTAATCTTTAAATTTAAGCATGGCTTTCATAATTACAATGTTGTGGTCGTATGTATATCTCAGGTGGCTTCTACAGTCGTTACTATATTCCTAAACTGTTGTGTAACAGGAATTGTAATCCATTTGATATCTCTCTGTCTCCTGGCATTTTCTATGTGTTGTTGCGTGCTGAAATGATGTTAAGTTTCTGAATAAATTTTACTCCACAAAGATGAAGTGATGTAAAAGTAAAATAGTGCTACGGTTAGGCTTTAGGTGGTGCAGAATGGGTTCTATGAATGCAAAAGTAAAATTCGTAGGGGTATGCAAATTATGACCTTTCCACTAGATATCTACAAGCTTACCCTGAAAGATCATCGAACTTCTTGTCTATTTAAAGCCTTTGAGGGCAAACGCACCAGGATAAAACCCCAAATTCAAATAAGCTTTATCAAAGGATAGGTTTCTCAAGTTTCTTATATCCTACTAATTTTACAATAAACAGAAAAAAATTTTCCCGTGAATATATAACCTATGTTACAACACATGATTTTTAAGATAGTAAATCGTAACAACAAAAACAACCAAGAATTATAATCTATCCTAATTTGGCAAGATCCATGTTTGGCTAGGAAATTTAAGATTATTAATCATACTACTTCGTCAAAATTGAATCAATTTTTACTGGCTAACTTGCTATACAAATTCGATTGCAATAAGCTCTAAATGTATGAAAGCGTGCACCAACATTGATTGTTCTTTCTAAGAATTAGCTCCACACAGATATGAATATTAACAATCAATTGCGATTCTTAGCACAACAAACAGCATAAGATGATTATAATTCAAGTAACTTCCAATCCCTGAAAACCCCATCCACTTCATGTGCAAGTAAAATTCCAACTTGTCGTTGATAAAAGCTTCTCAACATTGGTCACTTTCCCTACAAGACCAGTATATGATGTCCACGTTAATCGCATTCGTTGATCTGTCCAATCACCGACAGTCTCAATATTTGAATACCATTCCATAACTTAACATATATGTCTTTCAATCGTCGTCTTGCACTGCAATGAAGTTTCGAGAGATTGCTTGCTGATGTTAATAATATGATACGAACTGATCTGATCCCCACCTACTAGTAACCGGGGGTTTTAAGTTACAATGTAGCGAGGTTATTAATCGATGTCCATGTTCTCATGGGATAGAGCATCTAAACTGCTCGATTTGAGGTCAATATCGTTTTGTTACCACACTTTTACATTTGATACCCCAAAAGCTGTATATTTGTTATTGTTCCCAACACATTTTTCTATAGCTGTATTGTACGAGTATTGTGGTTGTCAGGTGTGTCAACTTGATTTCATGACTAAATGTTTGTTTTTGAACTCGTGAGGATCTGTACAAATAAACTTTAATTTGCCAGATATTTCCCGATGTCGATCCTGTAATTTTTCTGAATTTAATACGAAGGAATATATAGATCTTATCTTTATTGCAGTTTGTATATAATAAACTAGGTGCTTTACTATTTTAATACTTCCATCCTAATTTAATATTATATTGAAATAGTAAACTTATTAAATGTAAACTACTAAGCTTCAACATTCTTCAGACTGCCTTCTGGCTACAAAAACTCATTCAACTAACTAAATTTTCTGAATTCCTTTCTATTATCTAATGTTTTATTAAATAAGTATTTGCGTTACAGTGTATTGTATTCCAGCATGATGTTGAAATAATGTATTGGTGGTGACTAAATTGCTTTTGTCGCAAATTTCTACCAGCGTATTTCCTCTGTTGTTTTTCGTATCTAAACCAAATATACCTATTACCACTCTTTCACTACCCTCACCTACCACTTACGAATCATACCATGTTTTCAATATGAATGTAGATTGCGTCTACCACTTCCTCACTGTAGCTAGATGTGGGCATGTAAACTTGTATTATTACTGTATTTACCGGCTTAGATTCTAATCTAACCATGAGCATTCTTTTGCTTTTTTGTAAGTAGTTTTCTTCACAATGCCCTATCGGTTTCTGCCCCCCCCCCCCACATCTAGATATAAGCATTGATAAATATATAGTAGCGAAATATTCATTTTAGAAACAAGGAAGATGCATTGACGAATTTATTTAACAAAATAGACAATTGCTGAAAAGGATAAAGTTTGCTAAATGCAAGTGTTCTGTATGGTCACAATTTGAAGACACCTAATTACAGCTGCTTTTGTGATTAACGTATTTCTAATTCAGAACATAAATAAATGTGGTATTATTTCTATTGATTATAAATTTAAAAATCAACAATTTTTATTATTTTTAAATATTGTAGCATTATTAGTTCATTTAATATATGAGAACTCCATTGAAATAAATATCGATCTGTATATATTTTTTTGAAATTGCATTATTTTCAATCGATAAATTCAGCAAAAATAAAAAAAGATCCTACAGTCTACAATGCGTTGAACAAGTCACTATACAAATGAGAGAAACAACTAAAAATATGCTGTTATCGACTGACCCACTATGCTCCCCTATTTTAGTCAATAAGTGTCTTATGCCACTATATTCAAATTCCTAGGAAGGTTTCGATGAAGTCATATGCATCAAGGCAGTGGTACAAAAAAAAAGCGTCGCCGTGGATCAATGTAGTAAGCGTAAGACTACGGATCCCAAGGTCCCGGGTTCAAATCCCGACACGGCCGACTGCTTGAAAAATGGCAGGTGAGCATTTTCCACAAATATTACGCCCTCATTCGGATGAGAGGTTAAATGGAGGTCCCGTGTGTGAGTGTTGTCACGCACGTTAAAGATCCCTACCTTGCCTGGAACGGCAAGGGTTCGGCAGAAGTTCCAGGCAACAAAAAACTCGCCTCCTGGCCAATGTAGTACCTTCGGGTGGAGCATTGGAAATGTAAATGAACGGTACAAAAAAAGCTTTTATTAGAATTCAAATTAGCGCTAAATGAACATTATCAAGAAAAAGCACTTCAATTATAGTATCCATGCAAGATTGTGCAAAATGCATAGAGTCCATCAGAAGAATAAATATCAAATTTGTCCAAGACAATAATTTTACAGAAACATTTTAAACTATTACTAAGTTCAAATATGCTGCACCCTAATATAATGCCAGCGATACTAATTTTCTTAATCTATCAACTGCACACACAGTTCTGTTATGATCCATGATAAAAATGACTATCACCTAATAATAACGCTGCCTGTTCTACAAAAATGTAATAATTCATAATATTATTTGACAACTGTTTCTAAAGTTAGAAATCTTGATTTTGACTAAATATGTAACTTCATGTAGTAAATGCTAGTTGGGGAATGTTAATATGAAATTTTATGTTGCAAGTTCTGTTGAAAATCAATGATGTTACACACTAGCTGCACATGTTGCATTGGATTTATCGTTGGCCGTTTTTAGGTGGAAAATGCATTCTGTACCATACACTAAGTTCGTTCATTTCACATCTCAAGATATAGTCGACCAATTACTAGTTAAACGGTTGTATAGATGCACTTTCAAGATGAATTATTGCATGACTCTCTACACTGCTATGGAAGGTTTGTTCATTATTCATATCAGAATAACTTATATAATGTATGAAAACTTTATTTCGATTGGAATCCTTCTGAATAAGAAAGACATCCTTGTTTTTCTTGAAACAGTTGGTTATTTCTGCCAACTGATGATCTTCAATATCTGATAGTACGCAGTTGCTTTTGACATGCACCAAATAAAAATTGCAAAACATGGTTACAGTTACTTCATTGAACTCATCCCATTGCTTTGTCCTTATTTTCAGGGCTGAAGTGTTGCACCAAGGTCTCCTGCCGTTACAAGTCTATTAACCAAAGTGCATTTCTTATTCATAGCACTGTAAAAAAATTAAAAGCTGACCCAGCACAATGTTTTATGAGTATCGATAAGAGGTCAATATAACCTATGACTACCAAATTTTTGAAAGTCAGGCATGCCACAAATAATTAAACCAATTACGTTGAATAGAATGCATTTGGTTACATACTGTTCACTAATAATCTAACATTGATAGTGATGGCATGCATTAGTCACATCCAACATTAACACTTCCAAAAATATTTTCCGTTGATATAACACCATTTCTACAGGCATGCATGTAGCACTAAATATTTCATTAAATGTATTATTTGACTTGCCAATTTATTATGGGTGCTTCAAAAGGTTCAAAAACGCTTACTTTACTAGCATATTATACAAGCTACAATAGTTTCAGGTTTATCGGCACCCTGAGCTGTGTAAGATAGTTGGTTTTCAACATAAGTAAAGATATTGCCTGGCACCCAAATCCATAGCAGAGCTATTAGTATCATTATTAACATTCAACAGAACTAACTACAATTCAAAAGTTCGAGAGTGTAACAAAATCAACCCCATAACATTTAAAATTCAAATGAAATATTTATTATTTTCACTAATGTGATATATTTGATTTATTTCATATAGCATGTATTTCTAAATAGTTTTTTTTTGATAAGAATGAATAGAGTTTCACCTGCTTTTGAACATGATACAAAAATATATTACTTTTTGGCTGGGTTATACAATTCTAGATGAGACACTCAATTGGTGAGAAATTTGTGTAAAAGCTTATATAATACACAATATCTTCAAAAAATTCAAAATACATAGTGCAGTCTAGTCAATAGAAGCAAGCATAAGACCAGAAGGGACGTGATATCGATGGTTCTGCTAGTTTTAGAGTACAGCCAGAGTAAAAACCAAACAAATAATGGCACAAATTAGAGGTTATGAACAAAACATCCTACTTATTCATTAATTAATTGTGTATTACGCTCACAAAGTACATTAATGCCAATTACAAATCTTAACTTTTTAACTGCCCTTTCGAATATTAATTTATTCCATCACTGAAAAAATGATTTCTGTCATGTAATGTACATTCAACCTGACTGGTTTTTAGGGTTCCGTACCTTATAAGGTATAACAGAACCTTTATAAGATCACTCTCGTGTGCGTACGTCCGTCTGTCACAGAGGTTTTTCTAGAAAACTGTGACATAGAAATTTGAAATTTGGCACAATTCTAGGTCTTTATGACACGCACATATATCAACAGTCAGAAAATAGAAAATTTTTTTTAGATTAAAATGGCAGGGGCTAATTCGGTCAAAAGAAAAAAGTTTTAGTAAATATATTGTGTGAGATATCATTTGAAAGAGGATTCTAAAAGGCTTCTAAAAATATTTTTTTATAATTTTTGGTCCAGTAGTCTTCATGATATAGCTCAAAATGTGCTAAAAATGAAGCCACCCCCCCCCGTTCTCCTACGTTTGCAATGCTAAAATTTTGATTTTAATAGGGATAGTAGCTATTGATTCATAGATTATCGGAAAACTGCAGGTTTTTTTGACAGTGTGGGACAATATATTCATTTTTCAGTTATTACAATCAAATTTGGATAAGATTTAAATATACATAAAAAATAAAAATAGCTTAATTTGGTTTATTGATTGCTCACTGTAGTATTGGTACGGAACCCTAATAGTGCGAGCTCGACTCGCTCTTGGCTAACTTTTTTTTTATTTGCTACATATGTTGATGATACGTTTTAGTTCGTATATTTTCTGGGTTTCGGGTTTACTTCTGTAAGCTGTATCGTTAGCTATCTATTATTGTCATTAAAATCAACTACTCTGTAAACATCACACACAGTATTTTTATTAGATAGGTAATTAATGAACACCACTATTGTGGGCAGAAATATTTTACTTAACAAATTTGCTTCCAATAGGTTTTTGGAAATATTTCGTATTATGGGGAGTACAGCAGTGCATTTACTCATGGTAGTTATCAACCCTGGATGCACAGTGACTAGTGACGTCACATCTAGTACAAACCCCACAGTGGGTATAAAGTTCTACTATCATTATAGAGCACTACAGCAGAGCAGAATTTTTATGTGGGTAGTGAATTAATTATATGTGATATCTCAAACTCGTGAATTACAGTGATTGATGTGTCTTGTACTTACTGTTAGTGAATGTTTTATATATAAAAATGTCGTCAACTTGTGCAGTAGCAAAGTTACTCAATAATGAACAACTCAAGCTTGAGAGATAATTTTCCATTTATTTCCAAATGACAACGGTCGTGTTAAAAGATGGGTTTCTTTGTGTAAACAAAAAAACAATATCCAACTAAAAAATGTGTTTGTTCAGAACATTTTGAGAAAAATAACTACAAGTGCGATTTGAAAGCTGAATTAATAAATATCCTTCCAAAGTGGATTTTGAAATCTACTGCTGAACCACATTTAAACATACCAAATTATTCTGTAATTGAGCTTAACAATCTCCAACAAAGCAAAAGAAATAATTGATATCTACACAGGCAAAACAAAAAAACTTGCTAAAGAATTGTTGTTAACCTCAAATCAACCCAAAAATGATCAAACAGTTAGTGTTCAACAAAGTAACCTCCACGTTCCATAGTGATAAAAAATTCAAGTGTTCAACATTTGGACATATCCACAAAACTAGACACACAAGATGACAGGTTGAGAAAATTGGAAAACATTGAAAAAGAAAATTACCTTTTAAACAAGAACTTTGCCGGTTAAAAGTGAGATTCCTACAGTAAGTGAAAAAATGGCTCTGTTGGAAAAACGTTTTTCACATATTAAAAACTTTAATGAAAAGTATGATATATTTTCCAAATACCAAAAGCAGGTTCTCGTTAAAGAAAAATGCCAGCAATGGAGTTCAGAAGACACAGCCAATACAGTAACTTTATGAGCACTACCCAAAAATGTGATACAGAACTTAAACTATTCATTACCTAGTGAGTGCACTATTATACATTGTCTTTCTGATACAAAATATTCTCTAGGAATAATTAATCTCAGTTTACAAATAATGAAAGTACAAGCTGGATTTATAAAATTTTTTGAAAAGGATGTAATTTTGTCTTTTGATGAGATGAAAGTTTGTTAGACGGATCTGTTACGATAAGTATGACGACTGTTTCAAGGGGTCATATAATTATGTACACGTAGTTATGGTTGGAAGTTTAGGAGGAAAATAGAAACAACCTATCTTTTATAATTTTGATTGTCCTATTGCGGAAAACTTGATGGAAAATATTATCAGATCTATTGAAGAAATCGAGTTTAGAGTAAGAGATTTTGTAAGTGATATGAGCGAATCAAATAGAAAGTAATATCTCAGAAATTAATAAAACCTAGACGAACTTTCATTCTTAATCCATGTTGTACAATGAAAAAATATGGGCATTTTGCGATATTCCACATCCGCTAAATCTGTTAAGATACCATTGGACCAGGGTTTTACATATCCCGATGGTCAACATGTTACAAAAGCACCATTCCAAAAATTATTCTGAGTACGATCGGCCTTATTGTTATAAATAAAGCAATACACATTCAAGTGTTACAGATCCTGAAAGGCAGAATGTAAGAAAATGACATCAAAATTAAGCCAAGATGTATTTGAGCTTTTGTTCTATACTCTGTGGTATGGATTTATTTTACGACAACCCAACACTAATAACAGTATACATATAATTAATTGTTCACTCACACTAGGTCATGAATGATCATAATTTTACAGAAGCAAATAAATTCTGCAAATAATTCAATTGTTTTTAATATAAAAAAGAAGTCGACTTCATAATTGCTATCATCTTCTTCTGAAGATAGTACCATTGATATAATTAATTGTGAGGAGACAATAATTTTGAGGATTTTTCAGAAGATAATAATTCAACTCACATTGACAATAGACACCAATAGCACAAAGATGAATTGCATTGCACGAATATATGCAGGAAGAGCAGATGCTTGAAAGAAATGTAGACATCAATGAACTACTTGCACTCTACAAATTATTTCTTACAAATGAAATAATTCAAATAATAATTAAATACCCCCTGTATGTTTGTTGTGGTTTGTTTAGCATTTAATCTTCGTTGGGAATTAAACCACTCATAGTTTTTAAAATCATCTTTATTTACGTTTCGATCAATGACCTAGGATTGTTGTCAAAATAATAAGAACTTCAAGTTTGACATTTATGACATAAATTGAAGGTGACTTTGATTTATTGATGTTCGAAATATTTGGTTTGAGTACATAGGGCAAAAATTTTAAAGTTTAAAAGAATGATTGCCTTCAATTTGTGTTGCAGCCTGGGACCGGCTTTTTCAGGTAGCCAATATGCTTAACATAAAATCAGCTGATTAATTTTTACTGCTAATTTCAAATAATTCAATAATTTTAGGATTGGAAACCTTTTTTAACATGTTTCTATTTATACGGTTGAGAGGATGGTGATTAAAGAAGTGTGTGATTACGTTACCGTAAGGCTTAAGCAGCCGGGGGCTGCTAATATGCCTATTGTTAGTAATTAGTTGTTGTATGTATAAATAGAAATCATGTATGTAAGCTGTATTTCATGTTAATATCGCAAGGAAAACCTAGGAAAAACTTGCAATGCTATCTAGATATTGTAGGCATTTGATTTTCATTTGTTATTTCTTTTAGTACTGGAATCCATTGCTTACTGAAACTCACGAATTCGTTTGCTACACAGTTATTTTTATGTAGGGTTATATAAGCAGCTTCTTTGTTTTTGCGTTTTTGGTGGTTTTCTTCTTTGTCGATAATTTTTGTGTCCTCCCATTTCATTTTATGACGAGTCCCATGCATGTTGGCAAATCATGGATTTTTCAAATTTTCTATTTTTTATATATGATTTATGTTCTTTTAATCGAACTTCAAATGGTCTGGAACTTTCCCCTATATAAAACTTATTACATTCGCACGGTATTTTGTAGATGCAGTTTTTTGAACTTTGTATTGCGTTTTTAGGTTTTGTTTTTGTTAATTGTGCTCTTAGTGTATTGCTGGTTCTAAACACTGTTTCAATTCTGAATTTGTTTCCTATTCTTTGGATTTTTTCAGAGAATCCTTTTATGTATGATATTGAGAGCATTTTTTGGTGCGCATCGTTGTTTTTGTTTTCTTTTTCTTTATTTTTTGGAACTTTATTCATTTCTTTCTTTATTATTCTTTTAGGATCCTTCTTTTCTATTAGTGTACACCTGATTAGATCTTTCTCTTTCTTTAAAATTTCTTCGTTTGATGATATTAATTTTGTTCTATCATACATGGTTTTGATAATTCCTCGTTTCACATAGTTTGGATGGTTTGAATCGAAGTTTAATTATCTATTTGTGTGCGTTGGTTTTCTGTAGACTGATGTATTGATTGTTGTATCGTTTTTGCTAATTAGAATATCTAAAAACGGAAGTTTTCCATGTTGATCTGATTCATATGTGAATTTAATAGTTGGTTCTATTTTGTTATTTGAATCTACAAAGTTTTTAATTAGTTCTGTATTATCAGGCCAAATTGCATACACATCATCTACGTATCTCCACCATATTAGTGGTTTCAATTCTTGTGTGAATATTACATCTTTTTCCAATTCCTCCATGAATATATTACTAAGATTGGCGATAGTGGACTTCCCATCACCATTCCGAAGCTCTGTTTGTAGAATTGGTCACTTATTTGAAAATATGTGATATTGACGCATAAACCAAGTAATTCCATAATCGATGATACACTTAGTTTTGTTCTTTCTTTAAGGTTGTCATCTTTTTTTTTAGTTTGTTTTCTATAATATTAAGTGTTTTGTTTATAGGGACATTTGTGAAGAGATTTACTACATCAAAACTTACCATTGTGTGAGTATTTTCAATTTACATGTTTGATAATTTTTCTAAAAAATGTTGTTTGTTTTTTATGAATGTGTCCGTCTTGCCTGCTAATGGATTTATAATTTTTAGGAGAAATTTTGCTAAATTATGGCATGGTGAATCTATGGGGCTTACGATAGGTCTTAAAGAAATGTCTTTTTTATGAATTTTTGGGAGTTTTGTATATTTTATTTTCAATTGATTTTATTGGGTCTGTTTCTAAACTGGTGTAATTTTCAGTGTTCAACAATTTGTTGATTTTTGTGTTGAAATCGTTTTTATTCATTATTACTGTTGCATTGCCTTTGTCAGCAGGTAGAATTATAATTGAGTTATCGTTTTTTAGATTGCAAATTGCTTTTATTTCGTTACTACTTACATTTGGTTTTATTTTGTGATTCTTTTCTATTTCGATTTTGCATCGTACTCTAAATTCGTTTGCTTGATCTTCTTCGAGTTGGTTTGCCGTTTTCTCAATACAGCTAATTATTTCAAAGGTAGGTATTGATTTTGGTGTTACTGCAAAGTTCAGGCTTTTTGATAGAATTAATTTTTCTGCGTCGTTAATAGTTCTGTTTGATAAATTTATGATGGTGTTTAGCAAGGTGTTGTTGTTTTTTTACGTTTTAGTTTGTGTACTATTTTTCTCTATAAATAGGTTATTAAATTTCTGTATGTGAATTTCTTTTTGTTTGGAAAATTCTGACTTGCAGTAGGTTTTTGCACTAACGAGAATGTTATCAAAATCATATTTTGTTACTTTTATTCGTATGAAATTTATAATGTCCTCAATATCTTGTTTTAACTTATAAATAATGTGTCGGTGGTTTTGTAGTCTTTTCCTCATCATACTCGCTCTTTCAAGAATTCTTGATAGTTTATTGCTTGTCTGACCAAATTTGATTTTGAATCCTTTTGGTATTATTTCGTTGTGTCTGCATTTTATTAGGAACGTAAGTGAATTTTTGGCGTGCTAAAGCTTTAGGTTTAGATTGTCTAAGCATCTAAAACAAATACAAATTTCAGGCCCATACCTGACTTGTAAATACTCCCTGTATGTTTGGTTTGTTTAGCATTTTTCTTAATCTTCGTTGGGAATTAAACCACTCATAGTTTAAAATCATCTTTATTTACGTTTCGATCCATGGCCTAGGATCGTTGTCAAAATAATAAAAACTTCAAGTTTGACATTTATGACATAAATTGAAAGTGACATTGATTTATTGATGTTCGAAATATTTGGTTTGAGTACATTAGGTGAAAATTTTAAAGTTTAAAAGAATGATTGCCTTCAATTTGTGTTGCGGCCTGGGACCGGCTTTTTTAGGTAGCAAATACGTTTAACGTGAAATCAGCTGATTAATTTTTATTGGTAATTTCAAATAATTCAATAATTTCAGGATTGGAAACATTGTACAATAATGTCACAAATTGATATTAGTCATTTCAGATATTGTTTCGATTCCACTTTAATAAAGATTTGAATTATTTAGACATGCTAAAATCTATACGTTACAGACCTTTAAGAATAATGCTGAATTTAAAATGGAAAATTCAAAACTCTTTCTTTTAACAAGGGTCGATGCAAATTATTTAATAAAATGTTATTGGTGTAAATATTGCAGTTTACCCGATGAATTTTGTTATCAAAACAGTTAATTTACCATATAAATTTCTGAATACACATTGCCATCAATAAAGACTTCATACACAATTTTGGTCACCAATCTGACTAGTGTTATCTAGAGCAGTGTAATGCAATGAATGTTGAACAATAACTCTTGTTAGGTTTTCAAGTTAATTGATTTTATTATTAGTTAATTCCTTACTATTCTGTTTATTAGCAATCAATGAAATACTATTGGCTTTTAAAGATAATCACACATTCATCTACTAAGATGATAAACTTATCATAAAAAACCACCAGTGTTAAATAATTATCAAATAATTACTTTGAGGTTTCAACTGCCTTTTATACAGATAAGATAATTCACATTCTTAAAGCTCAACACTTCCTAAATACTTTAGAAATTTAAGTCTTAAAACAATTTAAATCGGTGATAAATTTGCAATTTAGTCATGGCAACTGGGTAAAATTAGATTATTAATCCAGTCAGTATTTGGTGTATCATCAGCAGCTATTAATATATTTTATTATTTCAAACATTGGTCTACGGAACTAATAAATTCAATAATATTTATTTTTATAGACAGTTTTTATACTGAAGTATTCTCTTGCATTTTTAAAAGTTTGTAGTATTTAAGTTAATGCAATATTTTCCAATATAACTTGTTGGTTCATTAAAAAATTTAAATTAATCAAGACATATGTATAATTTAATATCCAATAATTGAAGACTGTGGAGCTTATTTGCGAATAGTACTGTTAGTCATATATTATAAGACATGCCATAATCTAAGTTGTGATTGAGTACTATGACCATGAAAAGATATATTGCAATTAATATTTTTATCTGTAATTCGAGTATAATTGTATAATCTTCCTTTTGGCATAATTGTCTTCTTAATTTAAATATCTGTGATAATATGGTGAAGAGTTTACTAAGTCAATGTAAAAATTTTCTACAAATAAAATTTTTTGTGCTTTTTACATTTGAATATTCACAAAACGTTCCTTTCAATTTATGGATCGACAGTAAATGCAAAGTGTGCAACTCTAATGCAACAAAAGTCAAAATTACGCAGATCTAAATTTTGCTACACAACAATATAAGGTCATTTACTGTCGTAAATTTATACAAATATCAGAATCACATAACGTTTAAACAGAATAAGTAGACAACAAATAATCAAAGATATACAAAATTATGAAACCTTATATTAAATTTTAAAATATTATGTAACTTATTCGCTAATAAATTTTAATAACATTTAAATAAAATCTACTATTTAAAAATTGTTAATTCCTAATCTTTTTTGTTTTAAACGTTTAAATTAATTTTGACGTTTTTAGAAAACAAAATACGTTTAACTGGGAATATCTGTTGAAAATTATAATTTTTATCTTTAACTAAAATTTATTTGACTTTGTTTATAAAAGTATAGGAGTTAGAGTTTTTCTTTAAAACATTACTGTTATTTTAGTTTAATTCCTTATAAAAATTCCTTTTCATTACAAAATTAGCATCTCCAGATTTTTTAAGTTTTAAGATCTCAAAACATTTCAAATATGATTTCTAACAACATACAATCTGCCCTTAATCAATTATTAATTTGTTGTGATAAAACTGTTAAAGTACAAAAACATTGGCTCAATTTTTTAAAAATTTAAACAAACGACATTAAACCAACTGTAAATAATTACAAGTGCAAAATGAATAGAAATGTGTAAGATCATAAAAGCTGATCCATTTAAAACACTGATACGAAAATTCTTATTTTATATGATAATTAATTCATCAAAACTACAGACTGCATAGTAGATGGCGAGCCTGAATTACTCACAAATTTCGCATACCTAGTTGTAATTTGAATTTATGTTTACTAATATTTTTAAATTTTTAAATGAGAAATAAAATACCTATTGTTATATAATCATACATTGTGGTAATTTGCATTGTATAGATCTTTGTAAATATAAGATACAAATAAAAAGCATGTTGCATGTTAACTAAACAACTAGTTCCAATGAATGGAAGATATTCACATGTCACATAACTAACACATACATACTGCCTATGAACTCACAATACATTTAATATTCATTTAATCAAAATGGGCATTCAAATACCTAATTGGTATTGCACATTTAAAACTGATAACACAAATATTAAAATAATATGTATGAATAAACATTACCTCACTTAGATCCATCTGCACCTCCTCATAGTTGGTATCGGCTTGACGAAACATCTGAAAATATGGCTTACTTAATTATTTTAATGATATTTGTGTTTATTATATTGTAACAGTAGTTGAAGTATACAGAACACTGAAAAGTATGGATATTCGGTTTTTACTAAAGGGGCCACATATCTGTCTAGCAATAAGAAATGATGATTCATAGGTACCACAATAAGATCATATCAGTCTAGCGATAAGAATAGATGATTAATATTGTAATACAATAGGGTGGTTCTCGACAGTTTGATGACTCACATTCTAGGCGTCTCTATTTACTCATTGAACAAAAAATTATTGTATATAAGGGCAAACCCTGTTAGAATAGTTTAGCACAAAATTGAATTTAACTGTGTTATATGATATACAGTGAGTGGTCGCACACTAGGCATCCTGTTGTTAGCTGTGCTAGTTATATAATACTCAGTGAGGAGCAAAACGTAAGGCATTTTGTCCATAAGTTAAATTATTTTAAGTTCAATTTCCTATGGTACAGTAATCTGTTGCTTTTACACCCAAAACAATTGATTTTGCATTGTTTTATTTATCCACTGAATAAAAAACTATTCACTTATAGAAACGAATTGATATTCTTACATGTGTTCAAAAAAATAGAAAATAGAGAAAACACTTATTCTGAACTGCTAGATTTCAATTTGCTACACTTATGACAAATAAATTTACAGTGTTCAGAACAAAAGAAATCTTTTTTGCTAGAATATGTTTATTTATTTCTAATACAAACAATAAGGGGAAGAACTCCAATTACATTGTTTACATTTCCTGAAGCAGATGCATATAAATAATATAAATGTACCGAGAAGTACACAATATGCCTAGGACAAGAAATGATCATGTGCTCAAACCTAAACCACAATACATGCTAAACCAATCACAAACTTAGACTCAGGTTGTGAAACAACTCAAGTAAAAATTTAAAACTACATTAAAATTCCGTCTCAAAAATTTAGGATGTCTTCCTGCATTTATTTATTAAGTTTATGGAGTTTGAGAACTTGTCAACATGATGTTAAGTATATTGCATTTATATAAGCCAACGATTCCGTACTTAACAAGAATCAATTCCTCCTCCTGTTCCATCAGTTCAACACTTTTAAAACAACATAGCCCTATAGCATACAATACAATTCTCAACAATACCATCAATGACCAAATGAAGACAATATCTATAACACTACAAAAATACCAATCCAATGCATGGCTCCACGCCCTCTCCTCCAAATCTTCTGGACAATAATTTCAGGATCACAATGGGATTACGATTAAGATTCAAGATTTGCCTACCTCACATGTGCATTTATGGCAAAGAAGTTGACGCATGTAGATATCATAGCTTGAACCGTTCAAAGAGTGCTGGCCGTTTTTCCAGACATCAAGAAATTAACTCAATAATTGTGTGCTCCCTCACCTCTGCAAAAATTCAATGCCGTTTGGAACCAACAGACCTACATCGAGATGTCAAGAAGCAAGCTGATGGAATGACCTTCATTCTTTGAGAAAATGGCCAGTCTTTAATGTGGGACATATCGATTGCATACACACTAGCCCCCTCCAATATTCGTACGACATTGAAGGAAACAGGTGCAGTTGCTAAAAAGGCAAGAGTAACAAAAATGAGGAAGTACAGCTCAGTAATGCAACAGAATCTCCCCTTCCTCCTTTTGCAGTGGAAACCTTAGGACCTTGGTGCAATGAAGCATTGGATTTCATGTCTAAACTCAGTGGTGTTTTAGCATTACATAGTGGAGAGTCTAAATCACATTTATTTTTAGTTCAAAGAATCGGTCTCGCATTTCAGAGAAAAAACGCCATTTCAGTCAGGAGTACTTTTCAGGATTCTGGAGAATCCTTCTCTGAAATATACTATACTCTCAACCAATAATTGTTCATTTTGTTCCATTTAAGAATAAAAGTAAATTACATGATTTTTAAAATGTGAAAGTGGCGGCTGTAAACAAAAAAAATTGTTTGTCTAGAAAACAAATTGTCATTCTTAGACTAGTATGAGATATTCTTAATAAATAAAATACATTTAAATTTTGTAAATTGTAATATAGTTTTCCTAATTTACAATGTTTATTAATGCTTTATGACCAACACATGTTTTTTATAAATAAATACCTACATATTTACGTATTTTTTACTCTTTAAGTTGTCTTAATATTTAGTATTCACGTTCATGTTGCCATTGCTGTTAGAAACTTTATTAGTTAAATTTAAATTATCTAGTTCATACCAGAGAAGCATGGTGGATAGAAATCCCTATACACTGCCAAAGGATATATATAGAAAAGCCATTTACAAATAAATTAATTATAGTAGATAAAATATTAGAGAGGAAAGAGTCAAGGAAAAAGCAATTTACAGCTTTAATTTCGTCAACTTTTTAGACGAAGTTTAACCAATGTTTAATAATTGTAAAATAGCTATAAACATAAATAAAAAGTTAAAATAAAATTTTATTTTTGTGATATGTTTAATAAATGTTACACCTTTTTTTCTTAAGTTTCATTTTTAATGTAATGCTTTGCTATTACATTTTTGCTATCAAAAAATTAGATAAAAAAGCAGTTTCAATCTGCAACCATTAAAAGAAGGTTCGACAAAATTACTTTACTTTTTTTGGAATTTGTCGTATAATAACAGACTAAAGTACAGAAGGGTGTTTTGCAAATTAAAATATGTCAAGAAAGTAGATATTCCCAAACAATTGCAGAAAAAATGGCCCGATATTTTTTATCTAAACGATATAAATACAAATAACGTTTTACAAACATTAAAACATTAACTAGTTATTAAAGATTTTTAAACTGATATATATTTACCTAAAAATAGAAAGTTTTGGCGGATTTTACCTCAATCCAAGCAATTTATGTATCAAAAATCTTGAAATACAACTAAAAGCTTTCAAAAATAAACTTTCCTGTTCCTTTTATTACAGACAGGTAATTCCGATCACCAATATTTGTTACAAAAATCACACTGCAATAATTTTTACGTTGTAAATTTTAATAAAATGAAAGATGGTCTCATTGATAACATTCTGCCAGTATCTTATCATTTTTTATCAACAAATCACAGCTATTATAATTTTGTTAAAAATACATCCCATACTGAAAGCAAAACCTATTAGAGTCAATCATGAAAAGTTCACTAATCATACAAAGTAATTATCAAGCTTTGTAGCAGTATTTCCCAATCTGAAGTAGGAAACACAAACATTTTTCTGCACCACACCCATTTACAAAAATTAATTAAATAAGTTTTTATTACAATAATACACATAATTTTGAATATTATGTTATAATATAGAAATATAAACAAAATATTAATTTTAAAATATGAAAAATAAATTTACTTGTTTAAAAATAAACAAAAATATTAAACAGCTCATTTAATATGAAAGTTGGGCCTGGGATTGTTTACATATTTCTTCTGTGTTTGGTCGTATGCAACACAAGCCCACCCTCATTTCTTTCTCCAAATTTGTTAAATCTCTCCTTTTTTGTTTCTATTGGTTAATGTTGAAAACCCAAGTTCACATACGTAAGAGCCGAGAAGCATAATAAAAGGTTTATAGCTCTTTTTGGCATCTGCGAATATGCATGTTGGACAGATATCCAGAATTTATCAATACTTAGTTGAGCATGTTGGATTTTTACAGTGCAATCAGATAATGATATAAGCTTCTCTTCCTCAGATACATAAGTTCAAAATTAGGTCTTTTTTTTTAAATAAAATGGATTTCTCAACTGGTCATATTTATTTGTGTCCTAGGGAAGGAAATTATTTTTTTTTTGTTTCTAATATAGCTAAATGTTTTGATATAAATGAGTACAATCAAGGCAATCTACAGATGAGAATGCGCTAAGATTATTTTCGTTAACATTCTTTGTCCAAAGAGTGGAGATTAAACCTGCGCAGTAAAATAGGTTTCTCACTATGCTTCTGTTGGCGTGCATTTTTGTCACCGGCCACATTTCGGCAGGCTCACGCTCTAAGTTCGTTGATTTTTCCTAAAATTATATTGGTGCTTTGGTGAGCTGCGCAAAAAGTCCCAACGAGCCACATGCAGCCATGCAGTCACATGCATGCCGACCCCAGTCCAATAGTATGTAGTAGGATTGCAGAAATTACATGAATGCATGTTAAAATGCTGATTTACCACCAATCTGTATTCCTGCAGCTGTTAAGTATTTGGCTACTAGTTTCACTGACTTAGATCAATACCAATTATATATCTAAATTAGTGCTTTCATAGTTTCTTGTTGCACAAATAATACTATTTGTAACTCCCCTTAATAATATTCAACAATTTCTAGTAAACAGTGTTTTTGAGTATTTTCGGTTACTATGACTACGTTTATTTCGGTTATTTCAATCCCGATTGAAGTCGAGCGGCTTCAATTGTCAATTCCAATCCCAAGCGTTTATATGTAAAGGGTTTGAAAAAGAAGGAGTTATTTCAATCCCTATTCAATCCAGTTATTGCGCACACGCATTCATGAACTGCACTTCATGTTGCTGTTTAGATGTGTTCTAAAATGTATCAAACAAAGCATGAATTGTTATTCATGTGTTCCAAGTCCAACAATCACATAAATTACAGTTTAAAGCTTAGTTTTCGAATAATGATATTTTCGACTTACCTAATATTATTAATCATATTAATTTCCACTAATTCATTCCAGATTTTATTAAACTGTAATTTATTTTAAAGTACGCTTAAAATAACTTGCCAAAATTACCGGAATCTCAGAAGGCGATGACAAATAAAACCAATTTCATATTTGTGTTCTCTATCTTTGTGCAAGTAACCGCATCATGAACTCAGCCAAAGTAACTAATTTTGGAACACATCTTGGATATGCAGTTGTCAAATTTCATTATTCCATTCCGTTTGTTTATTTGTTAGAAACATTCATGCTATTGTGTCATAAATGTATATTTATATAGTTTAAGGATAATAAATCATAATTGATAAACAAACACCCATTATAAAACGAACGACCACAAATTACTGTGATCAGAGTTGTGGTGGTTTTAGGGGATCAGTAAATACCTTAATTTTTATTTCAAAAATGAGTTTTTGTACAAAAAAACAAAATATTTGGAGCATAGAAGAGGTAAAATATTCTCTGCATTTACTGAATGAAAAAAATATCATTGCCCTTCTAGATGGAAAAAGATTTCGCTCAAACGAAATGTTTAAATCTATAGAAGGTGCAATGAGAGAAAGGGGCTACATGCGAGACCATGTTCAGATGAAAATTAAATACAAAAATTTAAAAGTAAGTCTGTCATACAGTCATCCTTCGATAATTGAACAATTGTTTTACAGGTGAATATTTTTAAATTAAAAAACAATACCGCAAGTGGTGTTGATCCAAAAACTTTTGAATTTTTTGAGGATTTGGACAAACTACTGGGCACTCGTCCTGCTTGTACTATTGCAGGAATATAGTACTCACAGTTTTCAGAAAATCTGGATGAAGAAGTCAAAGTTGATACACAAGAGTTTATAGTAAATGAAGACGTAACATTGACGGCAGCCAGCCCTACCTCAACATATTGGAATGCAACGATTGTAACGGACGATGCTTCTGAAGTAGAAAACCACCAAACTAGTTCAACACCGAGTGAAACTTCTACATCAAAATCGAAAACCCATAAACGAAAAAAGGAACAACTAGTAGAAATTAAACAGTTAATTGATAATTTAACTGGCATCATTCAAGACAATAACAATAAAGATTTAGTTTTAATGTAGCAACTAATAAAACAACAGGAATTATTAGTCAAACACACAAATGATTTTCTTGAAACCTTCAAAGCAGTGTTTAAAAAAAAAGCAAGAGACGTCATTCATCTTCAAGTGATGAATCATGCAATGAGAAAAGAAATGAATAGATTAGTTTTTAAAAGAATGTAAATTTAATACTGTATGGTTTCGAATATTTTACATAGGAGAATGAACTTTGATTCTTTTTTAGTTAAACAGTTTGTTTTTGTTTGTAATATAAAGTCGAACCAAAACATTATTGTCTTTTTAAAATTAAAAAAAAACATTACCACTTAAATTAAAAACATACGAATTATATAATACAATAAATACAATGCATGCAGTAATTTCTATTATAAATACTTGAAGTTACAGCCAATTGGACTTTCTAAGCGGATACTTTTCTTTTAAATATTTACACAATATGGATTGCACATTCGTACCTTCAAGGGTATCATACACCCTACTTTTATTTGCATTCGATGGTTGTGGAAATAATAACTCTGCTTTTTTAACGTCTTCCAACCACTTTGTCAAAAAATTTTCTTTTCTGCTTTCAACTATGTTGTGTAAAGTACAGCATGTAGCAATAACATCAGGAACGAACGAATATGATAAATCACAACGTTTCAACAAAGTTCGCCAACGACTTTTTAATCTACCGAATGCAATTTCTGCTGATACCCTGCTTGAACTAAGATACACATTCAAGGATTCTTCTTCAGGTATTAACCCTCGAGAGGAATATGGTTTCATTAACCAAATCATTAAGGGATAAGCTGAGTCACGAACAATAACATATGGTACTGTTTTATCCTGCACTTGTAATGTTGCCTGTAAATGAATAGAATTTTTATTTACTTTCTATTTAAAAAAAACTAGTCTTACTTGAGGTAAAATACAATATTAAGTTTCTGTATAAATTACTTGTTTTCAAAACGGCAGCATCATGTGCAGAGCCCACATTTTTTGCACAAATATCTCGTAATATGTATCTATGATCCACGAGCGCTTGGACATTTATTGAAGCCCATCCCTTTCTATTAATAAAATCTCTATAGCCAGTGGTTGGTGGCAATATAGGAATGTGAGTGCAATCTATCGAACCAATAATGTTTGGGAGTTTTGACACATTTTGAAATGATGCTGCAATTTCAATTGCATCGATTTCGCTTGGTATTTTAATAAAGTTCGGCAATAACACTTTGTTCACAGAATTGACAAACTCGTGAACTATATTGTGCACAGTGGCTTTATGGATACCAAATGCATTGCCTGCAACACGATATTCTCAGCAACTCGCTAAAAAATAGAGCGCTATAGCAACCTTTTTCTCCACACTTGCAATGTTTCTATAATTATTTAAACAATTTTCCTTATGAGTTAGAGTTTCTTTTAATTCAGACACAATAAATTGGAAAGTTGGTTTGGTCATGCAAAAATTTTCAATCTATTCGCTTTCATCAAAAGTTGTTAATACAATCCTTTGCCACCAATCGGACGATCTAATCTTGTTTTTACAACGAAATTTTCTATTGTTGTGAAGTATAAGCAGATTTTTGTACAAATGAAGGCAAGCAAGTTGCTTCTTTATTCTAAAAATAGATAATTGAGCCTCTTAAATATACATAATCTGAGAACTCGCCTTCTTTTCCTTCTACGGTGTAAAACAATTATTGCATTGTTGATTTGTATTAATAATTGATTTAATGTAACAATATAAAAAGTTGTTGCTGCTACAATGGCATTGTAATTTTCCATTGCTTCACTAATTCACACTTAATAACTTAATTTTCAACTAAAGTTAAATTACCTTCTAGGTTATGTTGATAAAAATAAAGACTGGAAAATGACATGAAGCAAAGTTAGGTACGAATATGCACTTGAAGTGTCATTTCAGGTAAATTCAAGTGCTTACCCGTTTACATGGGTAGTTTGAAGCCGCTTCAGTCAAGTCAAACTGTAAATTTTTGGGATTGACGAACTGTTCAAGCCGCTTAAAATCATATTCTTGCGTGTTTAAATCCAAGCTTGAAAGTGGATTACTCGAGCAGCTTGATTTCAAACCGGATTGAAGTAAACGAAATAAACGTAGTCTATAACTTGATGCAACCGCAACTTCACCTTACTTTATCACCGTTCTACTTCTAATGAAAAAATGTTTTCAATAATTTTTATGTTGCTTGATAAACAATCCTAACTATAACCAAACCACGTCTTGCTAAAATCTATCAGAAAACACGTTTTTAATTATTTTTTGTCAGTAAACAATTATTACTGCAAAATGGTTTAGTCCCACAGATGTTCAACTCTTTTTCTATCGAAAAAGTGTATTTGGGTAATTTTATTAGTTACACACTCAGTCCCGTTAGTAAAAATTTAGCCACTTGCAATTCCAATTTATTAAACATATGTTCATATATCTCCCCTTTTCTAAGCGTAATGAGAGTGCTATTTTGTTAATGTTAAGTGTAAGAATCCCTTTCAAGTAGATTAACTTCTTTAACTTACCAAGAAAGACTGTATATTAAACAACAATCTTACACTGTAAACCCTTCTTATAAAAAATTATGTGCTCCAACAGCTTGAAACTATAACTCAACTGAACATCAACAGAGGTTCTAGAAAACTATTGCAGTGAGTGCAGGTTCCTTAAGATTAATACCTAAATAATAAATTTGGCTTACTGGTTTTTTACGGTAAGTTGGTTCATCGAGATCATCATCGCTTCCATAACCAGCTAATGATTGCATTATGTACCAAAATGTGCTACCATTCAAATGCCTTCAAAAATGATTTTATTTCAGAAATAATTTACAATGCACTTATTTATAACTACAGAATAAATTGACAGTGACAGACGTACATGGTTTATTTAATATACAGACAGTTGACAATTTGCCGTTCTACGAATAGCAAATAGAATCCACCTTCGCTATGTCACATCAATATGAATTACCAATTACATGCTTAATATTGGTTTGCGCTATTTGCTTTAAAATTAATTGCAATAGTTGTACAAAATAACGATTCTACTGAAGGAAATCGGAATTTCATATACACTTTCGTGTAAAAACGTAATTTTTGTTGAAAAGAGATTGAGGTTATATACCCACATAACACACAAAATATAAAGGTATCTTTATAGGCGACCTTGAGATACTATTCAGTTCTCAACTCAGAAAGTAGAGGCGCTTAGTTCAATCACGTGATCGTAAAACTACAAACGCGCATTTGACATATAAACGTAGTAGACATCTTGACCATAAACAACTAATATCTTGATCACATGGTTTAAACTTTATTTGCTAATTCCTGTGTTCTTGTACTAATTGTTCTTGTAGATAAATTTAATATTATTGGTAGTATAAGTGACAAGTGACCTATATTAGTTATTAAATAGTTAGTACAGTTTTACTTAAAAGACAATTCGGTTGTGTTTTGTTTAGTGACAGAAGAAAAATATTGCGTAATAATTGGTAAGCGTTTGAATTTGTTTATGGTATTATCTAATCTTTTTACTGTATATACATATCAATATGAGCGACTAGCTTTGAATTAAAGGTTTCAAAAGTACAATAAAACACAATTAAATTACAATGAATTAAGATTAGTTTTCATTCGTTAACAGTGTAATAAATTGTGAAATTCTGGATCTGTTTTGCTTTAATTTAATTATTGTGTATTGTTAAAGGTTCCAAAAAATGTCTCCACAGATTAAGAAATGTGCTGTTCCTGGATGTTCTGATTGTATTAGCCGGCGACATAGATTTCCAAATCCCCGGAGAGCGAGTGTAGATATTATAAATATATGGTTAAGCAATGTTAACAATCCAATGTTAATAAATTTAACTCATGAAAATTTGCATTCTTCATATTACGTGTGTGACCGACATTTTGCAGATGAGAATAAAGTTCCATTTTCTACAAAATGCAATAGAGGATTAATGTACGATGCTGTTCCAACACTTCATCTGCACAGTATGGATTTGGCAACTTGTATTTTACCTACAGACAAACTGACACCTGTTACACCTCAAACGTTGTCATCAAGTATGTATCTTATTTGATATGTATAAAATCTTGTAATTAACATTTTAGGTGCACAAGTGAATGCAGATTTTAAGCAAGATACTGCACCAGTTACTCCTCCATTGTTATCTTCTGGTATGTATGCCTTATTTCATAATTATAAGAAGCCTATGATTTACATATTTCAGGTGCAAAGCGTAGAATTTCAATTTTACACGAGGTTAATGTAACTCGCCAAGCTGATTTGACACCTAAATGTCGGAAGTTTTACAAGAAAATTGTTAACTGGGGAGTAAGAAATCGGAAACTTCAAAGCTCTCTTTGTAGTTTTAGAAAAATGGTTGGAAAATGCAGAACATCTTGCTAGTTCTGGTGACTTTAACAAATTTATAAATGATGTTAATGACACCACTTATACTTTTATATGTCAGCAGTTAAAAAATCAGAAGATTTGTGCAAAAGCTCGACGATTTACAGTAGATGAAAAAATTCTGTCCTTATCCATTTTGAAAAGTAGCGCCAAGGGTTATCGATTTTTATCGAAAATATTTGCATTACCATCTCGAAGAACTTTAACTAATTTTTTAAATAGAATCCCATTTAGACCAGGGATCAATGAGCAAATATTTCAGGCAATACAAAATTCTGTCCAAAACATGAATATTAAAGACCGATGTTGTGTTTTATTATTTGATGAATTGTCAATTCAAGCAAATTTAAGTTATAATAAAAAGGAGGACTATATTGAAGGACTAGAAGACAATGGTACTAGTCGCAGAAATAGATTTGCAACTCATGCAAATGTTTTCATGCTTCGAGGACTCTGTCGTCAGTGGAAGCAGCCAATTTCGTTTTCATTTTCATATGGTCCTATTAAGACCATAGATTTAAAATGCCAAATTGTAAAATTGATTGAAAAGGCACACACTATTGGTTTGGATATTGTGGGAACCATATGCGATCAAGGATCGGCAAACCAAGCCGCCATTAATTTGCTGATTAAGGAAACAAGAGAAAATATGGGGAACAAAATAAACATTTTGGTTTCAGTGTTAATGACATGGACATAATTCCACTGTATGATATTCCTCATTTGTTTAAAGGAATACGAAATAATTTATTAAATAAAATTTACATTTTACTCTTAATGGAATAAAAGGATTGCTAAATGGGACCACATTGTACAATTTTATAATTTAGATACCGAGGATGACACAAGAATGTGCCCAAAGCTGACAGATCAACATGTGTTACCATCAAAAATAAACAAAATGAAGGTGTCGTATTGCACACAGGTGTTTAGTTATCAAGTTGGCAGTTTAATGAAGAGAATTGCAAAGTGGGGTAATAATCTTTTCTAATCACATGCTTAATGAAAATTTTATCTGCATGCATATTACTCAATTACATTATTTTTCAATACGTGTAGAAAATAGATATGTCGGGTGAATTAGGCACCCGCATTAATCTTTGTAGTAGGCACCCACTAAGAAAGGTAACATCTAGTAATATTGCATTGTAAGTTGTAAAGTTATTTTATAACATTCCGTTAAATAACATCATCGATTAGGTCGTTAAATAAATTCTATAGAATTCAGGAATATATCAGTATATTGTTACATGCTCAGTGGGATGAATACCTTTGTGGTAGTGCAATATCAATTATATTAATACATTTTAAACACAGTCAAAACATTTTGTAATTTTGCACTATAACTAACGCAAAATATTATAAAATCGTTTTTATTGCAGAGTTTCAAGACAAATATTTGTTAGTTAAAGAAGCTTTGGACACAGCTGAATTGATCTTGTTCTTAGATGTACTATTCGATAGCCTGAATGCAAATTATACAGTTGCCCTTCAAGCAAACCATTGAAAGGTGGAGTTTCAAAACCTCTGTACATCGCAATTTTTGGATGCAATCTCTTGATGTATTAGGGACAATGAAATTTTATTCAACAAAAAAATGGTTTTGTTTTCACACCCTCAGTATCTAATTTAATTAAAACAATCAAAGGAGTCATTTATTTAACAGATTTATTACTGGCCAAGAAAAGGTTTACATATGTATTGACAAGAACCTTAAATCAAGACCCGTTGGAAAACTTTTTCTGCCATACGAAGTCATGGTATTAGAAATACACATCCTGATGTTTCACATTTTACATCATCTTTTAAATCTTTAATTATTAATAACTTTATGACTGCTCATTCGCCTGCATCAAATTGTGATGAAGATCATGCGTTTGGATTGAAAACTTACGATGCTTTCTTACTGGGGAAAGCATAAGCGGAGTAAAGCAACTAGACAATCTGAATGACATTCCATTTGAGGAGAAATTCCTTTCTAATAAGAAAACTCGTGTTGCAATAAATACAATTACCTACATTGCGGGATATGTAGCGAGTAAGGCATTGGCCAATAGTAAAATTGTGCTTCTTGCAAGGAGTTGCTCACTAGTTTTAATGATGATAGAAATACAGAGTTTATAGAAGCTCGAGCATATAAATCGTGCGAATTAATGAAGCCAGGTAGATTTTAAATTTTATAATGAATAGGTCATTATCGTTGTTATTTTATATTTTACCTAGAGTTAGTCAAGAGTTTAAGCTTTGTACAAAACTGGAGAATTATATGTGTACAAAGGTGGATTTTACACCTTTAAAATGTCAGAGTCATAATCTAAACCAAATAGTTTCTAATTTAATTGTTAAGTGTGTTGTTTATTTTTGGTGTAAGCGGATCAATTTAATTTTGAAAGGTAAAGATTTTAAATTTCTAAAACATTTGAATAGTTTGCAAGATAAGATGCTTATTGATCCTATGAAGCAGTTGGCACACGCATTGTTTTTGAAGCAACATAAGAGGAAATAAGTTTGTTTGACATTTTTCGATCAATTTTGTATCTCACTTTGAAAGGGTTACTGCCATGTTTTGAACTTTGAACTATATTCTACTCTTACTGAATGTATACTAAGTAATTAGAAATAATGAGGATTCTATTTTTTGTAATTTCATACTCGTTTCTCTAGATACATGTAGTGGTATTTTCTTTACAATTCTTTAATATTGTTGTAACATTGTAGTAAGTTGCAAGTTATTTTTATATATAAAAAGAGCTTGAGTTAATTTTATAAAAGCATCCACTAATGTTAAGTATTTTTTTCATCAAAAGTAAATACATCCATATGTACAATTTCAAATGGTTTTTTTGCCGTTTCAGTTAGCATTATTGGGGTGTATAGGGGCTGTCTAGTGTATTTATTTCTTTGGCACAATGTACAGTCATTGATAAGGTTAGTTATACTAGTTTTCATATTTTTCCAGTAATAATTTTGTTTGAGTTTTTCATAGGTATCATTTATTCCTCTGCGAGTCGTTTTACCTTCGTGATAGTTTCTAATTACTATTGTCTGCTCTTCAATGTTTGTAAGTGTATTAATCAATTTGGTACATTTAATTAACTTCAACCCGTTTTCAGAAAAATGCTGTTTATATATGTCATTGAAGTCATTATACAATTTGTCTTTGTTGAAATGTAAATAATGTGTTACTAGGGTCTGTGTACTGTATCAAGAAATCCAAAATAAATTTGTCATCAATTTCTGGAATTTTGACTTTTATAATTGTGGGGTCGCTTTCATTTTCTAAGGTTACGTCTGTCTTGTATTACAAATTTGGGTAATCTAAAATCTGCCGTGGTTTGTTATTTATAATTTCGTCCAAAATAGCAATTCCTTGATTCATGTTTCCGTTAGAGTTAGAATGTTGAGTAGATATGTTGTCATCATCAGGAATATGTGTTGTCCATGCAGGTTCGGGAGTGTTTAATTGAGGTTTGTCACGTAATTATGTTTCAAGTTTATTTTCATTTTGCGGTTCTTGATCTAGACCTTTTAAAAATTCTGCTATGTAGTCATCTATGTCACCTGGATTATTTGCAAGAGATCCTGTTTCTAAAGCATTGACTGGTATACAGGATAAACAATGTGCATTAGTGTTACATTTTCCTTTCTTATAAAGAATTTCGTAGTCATACTCTAATAATTTTATTCTCTATCTTGTCAATTTTGAGTTTGCATCTTTTAAGTTGAAAAGCCATGTTAGTGGTTTGTGATCAGTATATATATATATATATATATATATATATATATATATATATATATATATATATATATATATATATATATATAAAAGCTTTTAGCCAAATAAATATGGTCGAAAATATTTGCATGCCCAAACAATTGCAAGCAGTTCCTTTTCGATCGTTGAATATTTTGTCTGTTTCATTGAGTGTCCTAGATGTATATATTATTGTTCGGACATTGGGTACAGTTCCTTGTGATAATATTGCTCCAATCGCGTAGTTGCTCCCGTCTGTTGTCAAAATAAACTTTTACTAAAGTCGAAATACTGAAACGGGACTGTTGGTTAACATTTCTTTACAAGTTCTAAAGCTGTCTAGAAAATCTTTGTCATGTATTACTTTGGCATTCTTCTTTAAGCATTTCGTCATGGGTTTTGTAATTTTGGCAAAGTTTTTATGAAACGTCTGTAGTAATCTAATAGTCGAAAGAAACTTTTGATTTCAGTTGGTGTTTGTGGTAGAGAAAATTTTTACGGCTGTTATTTTGTCTGGGTTTGGTTTTACGCCTGTAGGGTAATTACGTGTCCTAAATACATTACGGTTTTTTTTTATAAGAATTCTGTTTTGTGTTCTTGAAGGTATGAGCTGAACACAAGACAATCGTCAAGGTATATTATACACGATTAATCCGTCAGCCTGCGTAAAACTCTATCCATCACGTGTTGAAATGTCAAAGGGCATTAATTAAGCCCATAGGCATCTTTTTCAATTGAAAATGTCTCTGTGGGGTACTAAATGCTGTTTTCTGTACGTCTTGGGGATACATCTGAATTTGAAAAACCCGCTAGCCAAATCTGGGGTCGTGAAATAATTTGACCGGCCTAATCTGTCTAAAATCTCATTAATATTAGGTAATGGGTATTTGTCAGGAATTGATTTGGAATTTAATTTTCTATAATCTACTACAAGTTGCCATTTACGTTTACCAAATGCGTCAATCTTTTTCTCTACTATCCAAATTGGGGAAGACCAAAGTGAAACACTATATTCAATTATGCCCTGATCTAACATTTTTTTATTTGTGATTTAGTTTCATTACGGTGAATTTCTGGGTGGCGATATGATTTTGTAAAATTGGGGAATCGTTTTTCAAATTTATCTTATGTTTAACTGAGGGAACGCCTTCACAATAAAATATATCATGGAATTCTAAACACAATTTCCTTATAGCGTCTTGTTCTTCCTTATTGCAAGTCGAAGATCTTTCAAATTTCTTTTTAATTTATCGTCATATGGTTCGGTTATTTCTAGGTTTGTTTCCAAATTTTCTATAAAATTTACATCAAAATGTTTATAGGTTCGATTTCGAGAGGTTTGAAAAATAGAAATTTTAACGGGATATTCATTAATATTTGTGACTACAATAGTCACAAAATTTTCGACAACATTAAACCAAAGCTTTTCTGTTTCAAATCCAATTCCAAAATTTGTGTGGTTTAATATTCCAATTCCATTATGTATTTGTACTGGAATTTTTATGATTTGTCTGCAACACTTGGTTAAGTTAACGAATAATTTGTAAATTGGTTATTTTGGATTTCTGGTGCGAAATTTAAAATAATAGGAATATTTGCACGCGGGGTTATTATTTGTTTTAGACTTAAATTAACGCTAGCGTTCAATTGTCGAAGTAAATCGATTCCAATCAAACCTTGAAAAATTATTACTAAATTTGAAGAGGAAAATTTGTAATAATCTTTCACTGTATTATGATAAGTTATGTTATGTGCGGATGAATATATAAAGACTGGGTAAATAGAATTTGCATAAAACTAACGTGCTATTTCAAGATCGATTAAACTACGAGTACTACCTGTATCGATTAAAATCTAGCATTAATTTCGGGAATAACAATAAATGATAAATCTTGGGCGAATGTGTTGGCATATATCATCTCTCGTTGTTCCGAGGCATGACCTGTATAAAATTTTGATTATTATTTTTACGATTAACATTGCAATTTATATTTTCACACGCGTTATCATGAATACTGAATATTATTTCTACCGGCATTATGTAGTGGCTGAATTTGATATGTCATTTATTTCAAGGAATGGACGGGGTTTATTGTTATCATAATTTTACAGTTTGCAGTATCTACATTATTCTCACGTTCTATAAAATAAGGGCCATTACAATTTGAACTATTTATATTTTGATTGTATAACCTTTGAGATTGAAACTGATGTTTAATAGTTGTATTTCTGGAAGATGTTTCGTCGGTTCGTCTTTATTAAAATTGGATGTGTTATTTGGGCAAACTTGCAAATCTTTGGATGAATTTGTACAATTGTGTTTGTTATTAAATGGTGTGTTTTGCAACTCAAACCTGTTATTAAAATGGAAACTTGGATTATATGTTCTCTGATGGTCTAATGGGGTGTAAAATCTGTTTGAGTTTATGTTTTGAAAATGAGGCTTTTCATTTGAAATTGCGAATATAAAGGTTGGATGTTTTGAGATGTATTTGGGTATCTATAATTGAAATTGTTAAAATTCTGTCTGAATGGAATGTTAGAGTGATTTGAATATCTACTAGGCATCCTTCTTGAAATGGGTCTGAAATTTGAATTTAAGTTAGTATTTCTCTGTGTTGAATATAAGAAATTTTCTTCTTCGATAACTAATCCCATAGCTTGCTCTAAACTACTAGGGTTGCATAGTCTAACATTCATTTGAATGGTTACCGCAAACCGCGAATATATGTTTTAAGCGCAAGGTCATCATAACTTTTAAGTCTAATAGTACGCTCTTCAGCTGAAATGGTCAATAAATTTAATTTTGCGATTATTAAACTTCTTGCGTCTTGGCAACACATTCCAAAATTATATGGCGTCTCATGTTTGTTTGGTCTTAAACTAATTAAATCTTGAATAAGACGATCTATATTGTGCTGATCTCCAAAACATAAGTAATACGTTTTTGATTTCGTCCCAATACTTTAAGTCTATGCATGAACCTATTAATATCTGAGCTCTACCTATCAATTTGCCTATAATAGCCCTAAGTAAGAACTCTAATTGAATATTGGTTTGGCGTGTGAATACCTTAATTACATTCTCACAATTTTTGATAAATCTTGTCAAGGTATGAGGGTTCAATCGTAAGGAGGAATGGAATCTAAATGTAATTTTAGCAATTGATAATTTGTTTGTTCAGTTGCCATGTTTGAATTATTTAAGTTATCTCAAATTAGCCCTTAAGTTATTTTCCAAAATTTCAGTGTTCGTGCTATTCGAACTTGCACACTAGATGTAAAAGCATGAATTAGAAAGGTACTAAAGGGCATGACACCGAGAGCTTGCTGCATTAGTAGTATTTGGTTGTTCTTGTTAGTCAGTTTCAGAAACCACACGTTAGCTATGAAAGGTTAAGTTCATTGCCTGTTAGTCGAAGTAAATAACCTGCATTAGGTTTAAACCTTGAATATCTAATTTCTTATTATCAAAATTTTAGTGGTCAGTCATTGAAGTCTGAACCTAATATCAGATCTATGTTCAAGTTAGTTTAATACTAAACAGCAAGCGGGTTACTTGAAGTTTTGCATGTATGTTACATAAATTATAGTGATGTAGTAATTGTAAATGATATATAATTTTGTAGGGCTTGCTTTATAAGCGTTTAGATATTTAATGGTGTATGAAACTGTTATATTGTATTAATATTTTTACTGGCTTAGTAAATAATTTCTGTTGACTTATTTTATTAATGAATGTGTTCAAGAGTTGGTGCAAGTGTTAGAAGAGTAAGTTGTTCATTTATGACTGCAAAATACCACAAAATCCACCATCTGATGTTTAAGGGAACTCTGGCCCATGTATTTATGGTCTTAAGTTTCCTATCACCGATCGTTATGTTATATATAATGGATTTAAGTCAATTCCATGCTGTGCGACTTCAGATGTTTCACAAGGTTCCAATTTGGAGTCTATTACTTATCACTTTTCAAGAAAAAACCAATGAAATTTTCAATTATTATGGTTGTTTGTTCTAGTTTGTCAGTTTTGCTTACCTCTCAAGTCTATTGAATAAATTGATAACTGAATTTGATTGCCTCAAATTCTATTTATTGGATTAATTCCAACATTATATTATGTTTACATAACAATTGCATATAATGTTTGTAAAAGCATTAAATATTATTTCAGGCAACAAAATAGTCATTAATTTTCAATAGGTTTGAATATTGAGCAAAACTCACAAGTAGTAGTACTTATTTGAATAGACCCCATTGGCGGCAAATTTGCTTTAGTTACGCAGATCAGTTCATAGGTGGCGCCAATGTTTTAGTTTGGTGTCATTAAATTGCAGTTACCCTTATATTTTGTGTGTTATGTGTATATACCTCAAATGTGTTAGAATTTGAATTTGCTTGAAATATATATTCATAATGATTTCAAATATAATCCTGGAAAAAGGAAAGGTTCCACTTCTGGGGAAAGATAAAATAATTATTGCAGCGCGTGCAGCGTCTGTACAAGACCTAATTAAATATTAAAATTAAAAATATGTTGCTAATATTTAAACTTGAACTCCATATAGTAGTAGAGCAATTTGCACCACTTTGGCTACATTAATCCTAAGTTTTGACGCCGCATTTCGTATACTATGGTATGGTCATAGAGAACATACATATCTATGGGTATGGTTCAAAAAAACACAGTGTTCAAACTTAAAGGTTAAATTTAACTAAGGGTGGTGCAAAGGGCCCAAGAAATTCTTTACAATCAATGGTAATTTTGCAGGTATATGAAGGTATTAGCTTTTTCAATCGTGTATGTTTCTGACTTCATATCTTTTGATATTGATGTTTGGTTTTTAATTTAAAAGCCTAAAAAAAAATTTATTAGCTTTGGCCAATCAAAATCTGACTGTAATTCGTAAGATATTTAAGTTTCTATATAATTTAAAGTAATATTCTTCCCCAGGTTAATATAGTAACACAAGAAACTAGGAGTTTGGAATGAAAACCTCTAAACAATAATATTTATTCAAATGTTTGAATTAAGTATTTTCCTTACAGTAACTAATACTTGTTAATTCAATTTTGCTTACATTACAAATATTATTGGTTGTTTAACGCCCGGTTGCATCAGTTTGGCTTAAAATTTAAGCTGAGCTTAAATATATAAGCGCGATGCACCAGGCCTTTAATGTCGCGTAAAGTGAAGTTTTTGGAGTTCAACTTAAGCATCGCAATCAGTACTGCTTAACAGCGTGTTCACCAACTTAAAGGTATTGTTATAGGACATGATTCAACAAAAATATAAGTAGAATAAATTTTGGAATTGAATCTGATGATGATGAAGACTATTGGTATATTTTTCAATTTATTCAAAATGGTGCACCAAGAAATAATTGTTATGATAATTTGGATAAACTAGCATTCAGACGACGATTCAGACTGTCCAGAAACTGCACCCTCGATATTTTAAGACAGTTTGAACATGGTTTAGAATATTCATACGATAAGTAAATACAGTGTATAATTATTTGAATTTTGTGATAAAAATGGTTTGTTTTTAGTAATAATTGTGTTTCGTCCATTGACATGGTTATGATTCTACTCTACTGGTGGTCACCTACAATCAATAGCTGATATCATGAATATGCATATACCGACAGCATGTCGAATAGTGCATAGTTTCAGAAGTAATTGCCAAACTATACCTGCAATACATTCAAATGCCATAAAATGATAGGGAAATTCAAATTAGCCAGCAACAATTTTTTAATATTGCTGGTTTTCCTAGAGTTATTGGCGATACCAATTGTACACGTATCAGAATCCATTCTCTAGGTATGTAGTCCAATTATCTGAGCTGTGGTTACAATTGCAGTTTGGCAATCCTTTTTTTTTATTTCCAGGTGGTAATGACGATGAAATTTTCAGAAACCGTAAATCATATTTTTCCATCAACATGCAAGTAATTTGCAATTCATCATTATATATTTTAAATGTGTTGCTAGATGGCTAAGGTTTGCACATGATGCTACTGTATTTAATAATAGCACAATATTAGCTAATTTTAAACATAACCTTTATCGGAATTATCTGCTATAAAATACTTGGTTATAAATTTAATATTATGTACTGAAGTGCATATAACTGAAGATCAAATTTTGTATTATGTGATAGTAGTTACACCTGCAAGAATTACCTCTTTATTCCTCTGCTTAATTTACAAACTCCAGCAGAACAAATGTACAATGAGACTTATACTAGAACATGAAATGCAGTCGAAAGATGTTTTCATCATCGTCATTTTGTTTTCGACCCTACTTAACATCGGTTTGACGCAGCTCTAACTTCTTTTCTATTTTGCACTAATCTAAAAGTTCTACATACCCTTTCACAACCTAAATTTCTAATAATTTGACTAATATAGCTTGGTCTAGGTCTTCCTATACTTTTCTATCTTTTTCCTATCTACCTGGCTTTAAATAGATATTAGCAACCTGATGGTTGTTAAAGAACTCCAACATGTTTACATGATTCCCATTTATAAGGAAATGAAATATTACCTGGTTATCCCCTCCAAAAAAGGAAAAGTGTTAAATTATATGTTATGGTAAGGCTTAAGCATCGAATTGTTGCCAACATGTCAGACCGCTAACTAATTGTGCGTTATGTTATAGAGACGTTAATTAAGTTATATGTTATGGTAAGGCGTAAGCAGCTAATCGCTGCCAACATGCCAGACCGCTAACTAATTGTGAGTTATGTCATGGAGATGTTAATTAAGTTATATGTTATGGTAAGGATTAAGCAGCGAATTGCTGCCAACATGCCAGACCTCTAACTAATTGTGAATTATGTGATGGTGACGTTTATTAAATTATATGTTTTGGTAAGGCTTAAGTAACGAATCGCTACCAACATCCTAGACTGATAACTAATTGTGAGATGTCATGGTGACATTTAGTTAACTGATTTTTATTTATTTTTTGTCTTTGTTTTGTTTTGGAACTTACTTAAGGTCGGTTTGACGCAGCTCTAAATTCTTTTCTATTCTGAGCTAGTCTAAATAGGTCTACCTATCCTTCACAACCTAAATCTCTAATAATTTGACTAATATAGCTTTGTCTATTTTTTCCCACTCTATTTTTGTTTGGTAGTCTATAATCTAAAACCTTATTAAATAGTCCCTCATGTCTTAACTGGTTCCCTATTATTATTATCTCTCCTGACCCTTAACTATTTCCACATACAGGGTTCCTCACCTATCCTTCTATAAACTTCCTCATTAGTTACTATCTGTCCAACTAATCTTTAACATTCTGCTATAACACGAAGTTTCTTATCTACCTCTTTAATTATTCAAGTCTCACTACCGTATAATAGAACACTCCATACGTACGACTATAAGAAACTTTTCTATTATCTAAACTAATACTATTAGCTGTTAGTAAGTCTTTCTTTTTTAAAAACATTTTTGTAGCTTGAACTATTCTAGCTACTATATTCCTTCTGCTACGTCCGTCCTTTATAATTATACTACGTAAATAGCAAAATTCATATACCTCCTCTA
This sequence comes from Platerodrilus igneus, assembly GCA_036346225.1. Taxonomy (NCBI): domain Eukaryota; kingdom Metazoa; phylum Arthropoda; class Insecta; order Coleoptera; family Lycidae; genus Platerodrilus; species Platerodrilus igneus. The sequence continues at coordinate 10,123,854 of JARFIW010000453.1, forward strand.
ACTCTGTATCAGAGACTAGTTAAACTAGTCTTTGCTCGGTATTACCTATTTTTAATTTTGGTTTAGAACTATGCTCTAACTCACTTGTCATTATCTTTGTCTTTCCTGAGTTAATTCTCATACTATAGTTACTCTGTAGTATCTCATCTAAAATATTTAAAAACTCTCCTAACTCTTTTCTGGACTTTGCTATAATGGCTATATCATCTGCAAAACGTAACATGTCTATTTTCTGTCCCTGTACACTAATACCTATCTCTTTTCTCTGTCTAGCTAAGTTTAAAGCTTCCTCAATATAAACATTCAAAATCAAGGGAGACTTCCTTTTCTATTTCATAAAATCTAATTACTACGCTTTGGTTTTTATATAGACTGTAAATAATTTTTCTATTCCTATGACAGATTCCTATTTTTCGCAAAACCCTGAACATAACAATCCAATTAACCCTATCAAATGCTTTTTCTAAATCTACAAACGCGAAATAAGCCTTTTATTTTTTTGTAACCTCTTTTCGATAATTGCCTTAATCATTAGTATCGGTTCTCTAGTTGCTCTGTCTTTACGAAAACCATATTGGTCTTTGCATAAATAATTCTCAATCAAGCTTCTACTCTATTTTTAATTATTATTGGTAGTATTTTGGAAGCGTGGGAAGTTAAACTAATCGTTCTAAAATTCTCACACCTATCAGATCCTGACTTTTTGGGATTGGGATAATATTTTTTTCGAAATATATTGGGACCTCACCTACGTCATATATTACTTTTACTAGTACATATAATCTGTCTAAAGTTTTCTGACTTGAATATTTTATTAATTCTGCGGGTATATCGTCAATCCTCTGTGCTTTATTTTGTTTAAGATCCCTAACAGCTCTATCAAATTCCTCTCTTAATATTGAGAACCCTATTTCTATATCCTCTTCTTAGTCATTCTCTAACTCATCCATATCGCCTCCCTTATATAAATCTTTTAAATATCATTTCCATCTATCTGCTACCTCAACTTTATTTATTAGAAGCTCATTATTCTCATCTTTAATACCATTATATTTTTTCCTACCTTCCTCGAAAAGCTTTTTAACTGCCTTGTAAGCCCTGTCTGTCTTACCTGCTCTCTAATCATCTTGTATTCCCTTACAATTCTCCTCCATCCATTTATTTCTAGCTTTTCTAAACTCATGTACTATCTTATTTCTAACTCTATTATATTTTTGCTTACTTTCACTATCCAATTATTTGAAAGGTTTAAGCTTTCTTCTATTCTCTATTAAATATAATATCTCTTTTGTTACCCAGGCTTTTCTCGCTTCTACTTTTTTCTTACCTATAGTCTGTGTTGCTGTATCATGTACAGCCCTTTTATTTTTTTCCCTCTATTTTCTAAGTTTTCTCCTATAGCTATCGCTTTGATTTTATTATCTAATACTTGTTTATAATTCTCTTTTACCTCACTATCATTAAGCTTACCTAGATCCCATCCCTCTCCTTTAGCCTTTCCCAATTTTTTGAACTTTAGATTACACTTCATTTTAACTAAGTTATGATTGCTATCTATGTCAGCCTCTGTATAACTACGACAGTTTTTAACTTGGTTTCTAAATCTTTGTTTAACTACAATATAATGTATTTGGTATCTAGTCCTATCACTTGGCGCTTTCCAGATACATCTTTTTCTAACATGTTGTTCGAATAGGGTGTTTACAGTTACTAATCTATGTTCCTGGCAAAACTCAACTAATTTTGCTCCTCTATCATTTCTTTTACCATACCCAAATTTTCCTACCATTTTTTCCCTCATTACCTTCTTCCACTGACGCATTAAAATCGTCCATAACTATTAAATTCTCACCTCTCTTTACTTTTCTCACTATACTATTTATATCGTCGTATACCTTTTCTATTTCCTCATCCTTGTACTGAGTTCTTGGCATGTAAACCTGTACTATAACAGTATCTGTGGGTTTCGTACTCAATCTAACCATAATTATTCTATCACTAATTGTAAGTACTCTTTAACTTTATGTCCTAAGCTTTTAAGTAACACTATTCTTACCCCTGCCTGTCCATTAGTTGAAGAAGCTGTAATTATCCTATAATTATCTTTCCAAAACTCATTATTATCTGGTCATCTCATCTCACTAATACCTAAAATGTCCAGCTTTCCTTTTCTCATTTCGACTAATAAATTCGTTATCTTATCTACTATAAGTAATGACCTTACATTCCAAGTCCCTATCACTAAAACGAACCGTTGTTTTGAAAGAACCATATGCCAGAAAGGGAAATCTTGTTTTTAGCACCCCAAAATAACTGGAAGATGTTTTGGGGTGCTAAAAAGAAGATTTCCCATCCTAGTATATGTTTTTAGATTAAAATTAACACACTAACTGTAGTAGTTGCTACATGTGACTTGCACAATGCAGCAATAAAAATGAATGACGTAATGCTTCCACCGCTGCCTGGAGAAATAGACGATCATGTTTTGGAACGTTTTATTCAGGCTGGTCAAATACCTAATTTTTATGTTTGAAACAATCAGCCTGTTAGAGCTGGGCCATTGTCGAGAAGGCAATTTATATGACGATATTTTGCTCAATTGTAATTTAATGATAGGACTTATTTAATAATCTAACAATTATTATTAATTTATATTTTGTATCATAGGTATAAGATTCCTGTATTTATACAACTATTCAGATTACAATCAAATTAATAATTATATAAAATTATGGTTATATTAAATTAAATATAAATGACATGTTTTAAAATTTTTACAGAGATTTTTTGCAATTCGTGCAATTCCTGCATCTAATATATTTTGAGCAAATATTCTTATTCCTTCCAGCGATATCTATCAAGTTGGACCTGAAACTACTTTTTCATCATTGCCAGTTGAATACTGGCAATTTCTTGTTTAGACTCAGTTAAATCCTGAAATTTTCTTGTAACAGAAACATTTCAATTATCAATTGTGCTGCCCTTACCTGGTTAAACAATTTGAAACAAGCTGCTGGACTTTTAGCCAGGTGGAGTTTACGTATTTCTAAATTTAGTTTCACCATTCGCATAGAAGGAAAATTAAATATCATGCCTCACGCTCTCTCTCGTTATGTAGCTGCCTTAAATCTTCCTACTTTAGCTCTTGATACCTGGCACTCTAAAAGATGTATTATAGCAGATCGTTTATATAAATTTGTTTCATCTTCCTCATCCAAAGCTGCAAATTTTGCTGACTGGAAATTAGTAATACCTATCCCTAATCGACTGGAAGTTTTGAAAATGTTTAATGATGATCCTACCATTGCACATTTAGGGGATACAAATACCATAACAAAACTATCTGATTTTTATTATTGGTCCAACTTAAGGTAACCCATTTGCTGTTACATTAAAAACCGTAAAGCGTATGGTGCACAAAAAAGTTCACAAGACCCAGTCTAATGGATACATTTAAAAAGTATCCTATCCATTCCAATTTATTAGAACACCTTCCATGATCTAAGAAAGGTAATCAATACCTTGCATGTGATTTTCCAATGCTCCACTCGAAACATTGGCCAGGAAGCAAGTTTTTTTTACATGGAAAATTTGAAATTTTGCCGAACCCTTGCTGTTCCAAGCAAGGTAGGGATCTTTAACGTGCGTGACAAAAATCACACACGGAACCTCCATTTTACCTCTCATCTGAACGAAGGTGTATTTTTGTGAAAAATGCTCGCCTAACATTTTTCAAGCGGACCGTGTCAGGATTCGAACCCGGGACCTTGGGTGTAGAAGTCACACACATACCAACTATGGTAATCAATACCTGTAGGTTGTAACTGATTGGTTTTTCGAATTTGTTTTCGTTTACCTCCTACTAAAAGCCACCTCTTTGGCGATCATAAAGTTTTTAGAGCAACAACTTTTTCTTACCTTCGGTGTACCTCAAATTATTCTCTGTGACAATGGTACACAATTCCTTTCAAACGAATTTCAAAATTTCCTAAAAAGTTATAAAGTTCAGAAGATCTGGTTTAATGCCAGGTATCACCCACAAGTCAACCTTGGTATGCCACATGTAGCTTTCTGATTTTAAGAGATAACCTTCCTATATCTAACTACAAATTTTTTTAATTATTACCGGTAAGTAAACCAAATTTTCCTTTAAATTTTTATCTTCTATTTGGTTATTATTCCACAACCTAATACAGTTATTATCGTGGTTGACGTACGTTTCGTCTGAACAACCCAGCGAATCTTTACGACTTGTCTTAAGCCGATGTCTAGGGCCAATGCTTTGTTCTTTGCATGCACATAGGATCGCCACCTATGCGTCCCTAGTAAAAAGTCAGTTCCACAGTTGCAAATACAAGGAATTTCTATTCAATGTGTTCTCTTACGCATATATTTCAATCAGTTTTTATAATTACTTTGTCGTTTCAAATATTATTTCTTATATTGTAGCTGTATCGAAATTTCCAAGTTTTATCTTTAATCAACAGTCTATCATACAATTACCGCTGTATCCATGGCAATAAGGCGGCTCCGTGGCGTAGTGGTATGTGTGTGACTACTACGCTCTAGGTCCTGGGTTCGAATCCCGACACGGTCCGCTTGAAAAATGTTAAGCGAGCATTTTTCGCAAAAATACACCCTCGTTCGGATGAGAGGTAAAATGGAGGTCCCGTGTGTGAGTGTTGTCATGCACGTTAAAGATCCCTACCTTGCTTGAAACAGCAAGGATTCGGCAAAATTCAAAATTTTCCAGGTAAAAAAAACTCGCTTCCTGGCCAATGTAGTACCTTCGGGTGGAGCATTGGAAAAATCACATGTAATGTATCCATGGCAATCATACCTTTGAAATTATCGGGTGGACATATTTAAGTACACTGTCATTTTGATAGATAGCACAGTAAAAAAATAAAAACAAAGAAAAAATTAAGACTACCCTTAATTACTAACATTAGAAAATTACATATTACTAAATTTGTTCATGAAACAACAAGTATGCCTGTGCCTTAAGGAATTTTTTTTCAGGCACCTCTAACACATGGGAGTCACTAACATGATACAACTTTTCCAATGGAATTTCAATGTTGGTTTCGTTAGTTTTACACTGTGAGAACGAAATATGTTTTTTATTTGTATGTAGAAATTGACAATTGTCACTGTTGTTTTCTAAAACATATTTTATTTTTACGTATGTGCCATAATGACCACTGTGAATTGAGCCTCTATGTGGGACAACACCATATAGCGAACACAACACACTAGATTGATTAAAATTAAACGTTGTAATGTTTTGACGTTTTGAGCAAAATGGCGCTAAATCCAGTAACATTGGAAAGGCAACATAGTTATTCACTTTGGCTGAATGAAGTCGTAAGACCTTAAATCTCTTTAAATGTAAAATTAGAACTGTAGGTGGATTGGAAACTAGAACTTGCTTATGACATTTGTATAAACAGTTTCATTATTAGATCTGCTATATGTCTTTGTGCACACATCGCAGCTTACTTGGTTATTTCCGATAAGTAACTCACTTGCCGTGAATTCATTTAACAAGATTACAAAGAGCCTTCGCTTTCTTCACATTGGTATCTTAGAAAACTGGTGCTTCCATCTGTCTCATTTATACCATAGTCTTTATTCCTTTTCTTTTCTTGCTGAATATCAAAATCTCTATAAGAACCATCCATGTCCTTATCGCCAATAAAAAGCAAGATGTATCATCGTTTAGTAAAAGTGATTTTTCTAAATCCCCTTTCGTAGTAATATTTTTATTATTTAGAAAAGCCAAAAGTGACTCTATGCAGTCAAACAATTCATAAGTGTCACCAAGGTGTCTATTATTTCCACAAAATGTTTCGTTACATGATTGATTCTAATTTGAGTTATCTGTAGCAATTTATTTAATTGCTGGGTTGTGCACTGCAATACCATAAGAGTCTGTTACCTTAAAATTTTTCTTATATTTTGACGTGTTTTCATCGATGTTTTCTAAATCAACATGCGATTCATATTTTGAATTGCTCTCTTTTTCTTCAGCTCGATCAATATTAAATATTACACTATCTACTGCCTGTTTGTAGTCCATTTGTTGTTTTTTATTTTTTTTAATCTTGTGTTTTTCCTTCTTTATAAAACGTTTTGATGATTTACTTTCTTCCAATTCTTCTGTTTTTGTAGGAATTTGCTTTTCCGATATTGGTAAACTTAAATCATGAAAGACCTCATCTCGATATGAAATAAGCATAAGCATAAGCATACAATCTATTGACTAAGACACCTCGAAAAACTTGTTCAGAGGGAAATACCAATTCGGACTGATGTTCGTAAAACTTAATAGTTTTTCTTTGATAACTTTCAAAAGATGATTTATCTGCTTCACAACTAAGTTTCAATTTCTCTAGAATTACTGCTTGATGATTTCTCAAATTCTCTTTGCACACTGCTTCTAACAAATTCCGTAGTAATTCATGTGCGTCATACTGTCGGCCTCCATCAAATACTAGCGTGCTTTGTTTGAGTTTTGAAAATAGCAAGCTAGGATTGTATGTTTCAGGTCTATCACTTTGTAATTCTTTTAGTGTTTGTACTAAAATATTTGTTAGGGGTTGCCGTTTTTCTGAAGTTTCATCAAATGAGTCTAACATCAATGAATCATTATTGTATGGATCTAACCTGTCACCATGTTGCTTGAAATATTGGTTAGATTCTAATGCTTCAGGAAGTAATTTTAATAAATACGGTATTTACCCGAGACATTGCATAACTGAATTGAAAAACAAGTATTGTCTAAATTAGTTAAACCACGTATCATTGAACAGTTCAATTTATTTATACTTTCTGGCATGTTATAAGTTACATTATTCATCTTTGAAAGTTGATCAACAGTTTTGTAATATGGAAGATTGCAAACGTTTTCTACGTCAAATTTTAAATTAGTTTCAATGAGTGGGTTATTGGGCATTAAGGTAAAATGATTTTTCAAAATAGAAGCCGTGTGTGTGTGATTTGAATGACTTTGGGAATATGAAATTTTATTATTCTTAAATGGAGATATGAAAAACTCCTCTAATTGTTTTAAAGAGGGAAGCGTTCCCAAGATTGAAGCAGCATTACCTTTTTGGATTGCAGTGCTTATCCTTTGAAAAAGAAGCATTGTAGCGTAGCTCGGTTGTCATATGTTGATTCGAAAATTCTCTTACCTATGTCTTTCAGAAATTCAATTGCTTGCAATCCGAATACACCAAGTGTTTCAACTGTGACTGGGCGAAAAATGTAATTGTCTGATAAATTTTTATATTTTCGGACCTTTAAAGATTCTGCAGCAACAGCTGCTGTGCCTGGTGTTAAAGCGCCTGAATTTATATGCGATTTGGCTAGAGTATCGGTACACGTAAAATGACTTGTTTGTCGAATTTCCACGGAAACATAGTAATTCCATCGGGTCTCTTCCCATCGTTGCAAAAAATAGTATTAGGTTCTAAGATAGCTGGAATGCCTGTGGTAACTAAAGCACGTTTGATAATGTCGTTGACCATTTTATGTCCTGCGCTGAAACGACAACTTAATCCATGAGTTCCTTTTTCGTTAACTGGCGAACCGCATATACATGTGTGTGTTGCGATGCATAATTGAGCTCCTAATCGTAATCCAACAGCTATTCTGAACATCTCATTGTCTAATAGAGAACCTAATGAAGCTACTGGTAAAACAAATAACTAAGCTCCACTGTGTTTCGTAGTTATTGCTTGAATGTGAGTCTTATCAGTTAATGTTAGAGCTGATTCCAGCAAGTTAGTGGAAACAATGTCGAGCATTGGTTTATCCCATTCATTCTGGGAGGATTTGTTGTGCTTAATTGATGATTACTGCACAGTTGACATCCGCAGATTTTCACCTTCAAAATAAGTGGCGTAAAAGTTGAATGATTGTCCTGGCAAAATTTCGCACATTAGAGACATAGATACGTTAAAAGATGATAGAAAAGCAGGTAGGGATAAAGAATTTGACAAACGTATTCCTTACCACCCTCTATTTATTGGAGGAGTTGCCTGAGGCCATTGAGTTTTCTCCAACTTAATGTTAGTAGTTGCTTCAATTGTGACCCGTATTGTATCGTCAAAAATTTGTAGAAAAGGAGGAACATAAGCTTGGGGGTAGCCAAACAATTTTTTAAGAAACAATAACTTATATGTGATGGTAAATGTAGGGTTTGTAAACAGGTGAACATTAATTTTAAAGAAACGATTTTTTCGTTTAGGCAATAGTCCATTGACTCCGAGCACAGAGAATCTCCTAATAAAATCCATTTTTTCTTTTTTGTTATTGAAATTCCGGATGCCAAGGATTGGAAATGTTTAATTAATCTTTCGTCACGATGGTTTAAAAGTAACTCACATTTTTCGAAATTAAGTTCTAAACCTAAATCTCTTGACATTGATATTATGCTTTCGAGGGCATTGCTAACTGATGTTATATCTCCACCAACAGAGCCATCATCTAGGTACCAACTATTAAAACCTATATCAAAGGATTTAGTTAGTTCGGGAATAGTCATAAAGAATAAAGCAGGACCTAGAGGACCTCCTTGCTGTACGCCTCGTTCAGAGTATATAACTTTATGGCCAAAATTCAAGAAACTGTACTGTAGGTAGCATTGGCAAATTAAGGGGTATATAGAAGGTGTGTATTTCTGAACGTAATCTAAAAGAATTGAACAATTGATTGTGTTCAATGCATTTTTAAAATCTATTTTTAGGAGGACTTTATTGGTGGAGGATGATATAGAATTTAGGTATAAACGGGCAGTGTGTGCAACTATTTCACAACCACCGGGTGTTCCGAAACCAAATTGAGTGGGTCTAAACAAATTTCCTAAACTTAACGATGAAAAAAATTTCCTGCTGCGATTGGTCTAGTGCCCCTGCTTTTTTTATTTAATGCGCATAGTGATGCGCCATAAAGAATTGGACAAATTTTATCATTAACCTTACCAGTCAACATAAGGTTGCATGGAGAGGTTAACAAAGATAAAAGAGGTTGAGTGCTAGTACTGTAGTAAAGCTAAGAAGGTCTTGAAGATGTGAAGGTTGAAGAGAGTCCAGGCCACCTGCAGATCCTGTGCGAAAGGATTTGACTGCAAACTGACAAACCGTCCATCACATATGATTGGTGTTCCTCTACTACGGGCTACTGACTACACTTTGGCTGGTCAAGTAGTGCTTCGTTATCCTTCTAATCTCTTCTACCCGGGTTGCTATATTGCTCATAATCTTTCACCTCCCTTTTTTAGCTTTTCTTCATTTCTCTTTTTCTTTTATTTTCGAAGTCGTTGCATAGTTAGGGGGTTGTTACATCACGACATTGGGCCGTGGGCATGGAGAACCTCCCTCTAGCTGTGTATCGTCACTGTGTTCTGTTGATATATATTGACAGTGAGTATCGTTATCGATTTGGCTTTGCTGATCCTCCTAATCGATGCCGGGATGGAGAAATTGCTTTTCTCTGACGAATTGGTTCCGCACGCCGTTCGTGTGAATGAGTGTCGCTTCAGGAGCTTTTGTGTTTGGAGGGCATGAGTTAAAAGCCCATTTTATGTTCCTATGGGGTCACTCTACTCCTTCGAGAGTCTCCATTCTTTCTTGTTATTAAATTTATAGGTGGGGTGGCGTCCTTGAGAATAAGGCCACCAAACCAAATTTAGATTTTACGTTCTTTTTTTAAAAAATCTTGTCATATTTTATCTTATCTTAATTTTTAGGTTGAATCATAAATGTCTAGTGCCGATCTGTTTTCTTTAAAATTGTCGCAAGGATTTTATGCTACCTAATTAATATGAGACCATAATTGGTTAATTATCTTTTTTGTAGCGTTCTGTTTTTCCTCTCCAGCAGTAACGCATATAAATTCTGTATTGTGATACAAAAATTTTAAATTCTCTTTTTATTCAATACAATTCGTATATCTAGAACTTATACATAATTAAAAGAAAGTTATCATAATTTTGAAACACTATTTATTGTCCTTTTATTCTATTTATCTGGTAAATAAATTCATCGTTATAAGTGCTCCAGTTTTGTGTTTAACATCATGTTAAAAGTCTTACATGCTAGTTAGAATTTCCATAAATTATCTTCAAGGTAATGTAATTTAGAGCAATTATGCACAGCTGTTGTTTTGAATACTCAAGTGTTGAGGCCTTGATTGTTCACGGACTACGACAGTCGACCCTTTACCGTCCTAGTAATAAGATGAAGAAGTTAATATTAAAGGGTGACTTGAGACTGGCATTTCAATGATGCAGTAAATCAATCCGAATGTGTTAGAAAGTTCATCATGGTTTGTATTTTCTGCTTTGTATAATTAAAACTAATTTTGATGTGGTTTTTCCTAACGCAACACTGAAGTTTTGGCTTAATAATGGCTCTGAGTAACAGCTAATTTATAGCTATAAAATGTATACGAGTGGAGACTTACAAGTAGTAATGGGATTTGCAGTTTAAGCTACTGATTGATGTGGTATCTGTAACACCCAAGAACATTTTTAAATTAATCCAAATTTCAAATATTTTTTGCCCATCACAGATAATTCTATCTAAAATGTAACCCATCACTGACCAGAATTAATATAGTTATCCAATCCTAGTGTGATTTTGGGTGACAATTGACAACTTAAATAAACATAACCTATCAACTGATATCTAACATCCCGTGAAATTTAGAAGATTTTTAATTAAGGCGCCAGAGGAAATGCTAATTTGTAAAAATATTAACAGGAAATACTGTAGAATATTGCAGAATAACTTAAATTTAAATATAGGGTAGTTTCAATTAGCAATGACAATAATAAAAGGTAATTTAAACCATTAACCTAAAAGCACATGTAGGGATGATGTACAATTGTGAAATATGTAAGGTTTTTGATTGGCTAGAGCAGTCACGCGACAAAAGGTATATAAACATGGGAAGTGAGAGAATTAAAAAAAAAGACGACACAAAAAGACTCACCAAGACACACAGAGAAAAAAGATATGAAGAAGGTACGAAATGAAAACTAACTATCCCGGAGCTAGTGTGGGGTAGTCTGCAATGTCGCGAATCAGTATTGGTTATATGGCCGTGTAAAGTAAATCAATGATTACTGAACAGAGCTAATAAATTAGTAGGTTTATTATGGTAAGAATAGTGAATTTAAGTAGTGGATAAAGAGCACAGATATGGTGCGCTCTTAAAGTAGAATTAAATAGGCGGTTAATGGTTGGAGGCGCCGGCTTATTAACGGCAGAGAAGATGATATCTAACCATACATATACGCTTCATTTTTGATTGATTGTGGAAATTTGGATTTAGGAAGCCCGATTCCAAACCAAGTCGGTACAGCAGTAGTGAGAGATAAAGAGTTTGAGCATAAAATTTACCAACACCCTGGTTAAGGGCGCGATAGCATCCCTCTATTTTTATAACACGAACTAATTTTAAAATAGCCGCCTTTGTGGTATGACTTTCGCATGATAGAGGGAACTACTTTATTTTAACTTTAGTAGTTTAGTGGTTCGTTTCCAAGTTAGGCAAATAACGGTTGCTAGGATACGGTACGATGCTGGTTTTTCTCCATTTCTGTAACTATTCATCGTAAATGACCTTCAGCAATTTCGAAGTTGTTGAACAGCAAGCAAAGCGTTAGATATAGTTGAAATCAAATAAAGTCAAGCATGACTCATCGTTGCGCATATGAATAAAACACAGCCACAATATTGTTATGCTACTCTATTACCTGGCTCTTCCCCATCTAAAAAGGATAGCTAGAAAAATATTTGTCGGCTGTATAATTCAATGCAACCACTCTGAACGTATGTCCATAAAATATTTCCGTTTGTAATTAATTGTCAAACATTTTTAAGGTTAGGTTAGAATTTGTGCTTTGTTATTTCACTTGCGATTTTCTACTTTTCTTTTAAAGATAATTCTGATATACAACAAACAGTTTTTTTTAAACTAAGAACCTTCTACACATTGAATAGTGTTTGGTCAACACTTATCAAAGTGAACACGCTTTGTAACAAACATTTGAACTTTCAAGCTCAGTTGTTGGTGATGAATGTTCTAACATTTTTTGAAAGAGAACGTGATAATCATGGAACCTTGGCCCCATTTGAGTCAGTATTGCAGGTATAATCAAATTTTCAAGTGATATGTTGTGTTTTAACTGTTGCTTATTGTTAGCAAACATCTGAGACTTGTGGGATAGGACTAAGTTCTCTTCGTTCCATTAAAAAGAGAGTTTTAGAAGCCCGAAAAGAAAATAAAGTTCCTGAGTCACCGAGCAAGCACCGAAAATTCAACAAGTCTAAATCGTCTGATGTAGATGGTTTTGTAATAGATGCGGTTAAACGAAAAATTTACGAAATGTATTCCAAATGTAATATAGTTTTCATAACAATTTTATTTAGTGTTTTTTAGTATTATGCTTTTAGGGCTCCATGTAACTGTTAAATCTTTACGACAAGAAATTGTAACCGCTCAAATTTTTAACTTCAGCCAGTCTAGTCTGACGAGACTTCTATCAACAATTGATTTTTCTTTTAAATTGGACGATGGTAGAAGGGCTGTGCTTGAACAGGAACATATTGCTGCTGCACGAGTGAAGTTTTTAAGAGCATATGAAATGTACAAACAATTGTAACTTTTGATCCTGTTTTCTTGGATGAGACGTGGATTTTTGTCGAGGTTCTGTTAAGAAGAGTTGGCATAATGGTTCCAAGCTCAGTGTAAAGAGAAACCTCCTGGAGAAGGAAAACGGTTAGTTTTTTAAAGTTAAAATTACATTTAATAGAAATATTTTTATTACAGGTTCATAGTCGTACATGCAGGCAACAAAACTGGATTCATCCCCAATGCAGCACTTTTGCATTCTACAAAATCTCCAAGTGCTGACTATCATGGAGACATGAATGCAGCAATATTTACAAAATGGTTTGAAGAACGTTTAATTCCTAATTTAAGCAAACCCAGTGTAATTATTCTAGACAATGCTAAATATCATTGATTACTTGATTAAACACAATGTTAGTTGCGGCAGTCACACGTTAAAAGGGAACTATTATCATTAATTAAAAAACATCCACAACCAAAAATTTATGAAATAGATACCCTAGCAGAAATGTACGGACACAAAGTTTTGCGGCTACCGCCGTATCACTGCGAGTTTAATCCTATAGAGTTGGTATGGGCGAACTGTAAAAATATTACAATAAAAATGTTGGACGGCTTAACCAACTTTATAATGACACAAATGTCAACTTGATATGGCAAGAATCTTTGCAAAGAATAGATGGGTCATATTGGCAAAATGTATCACACATGCAGAAAAATGTATGATGGAATGGTGGGCTATAGTACAGCAGTTTGATGTTGTCGAACCTTTAATTATCAAAGTGGGTGATACAAATAGTGATAGCAGTGGCTGTGATACTGATCAGAATAACCAGTATTACCTACACGGTAATTTTAGTTGGTTTTGTTAGCGAGACCAACACAAACACAATACACAAGTGTATGGTAACGGTCACCAAATTGCATTATTTATTGTGCAATATTTATGTTAACAAATTATTAATGTTTAGCGATTGATGTTTAACCATTCATGACCTGCTAGAGTTTTTATACAAGAAATTTAGATTTAAGTTTCATTGTCATTATTATTTGTGCAATAAATTTATATCGACTCGTTTACAGAAAACTTGTTTGCTTTCAAAAGTTAAAAAAGGATACAATCATTACATCAATACCACCAACGTGACACTTTAAATCGGCCAAGTGTGTTGGCTACCACAAGGAAAGGTCCAGGGGGTAGGGTTGGTGTGTACGTAAGGAAGGAACTTAAATGTCAGGTTATTTTGTTTGGTTTGCAATTGACTCGTATACTTGAATATATTTTGGATAATGTTTAAATTAAATCGCAAAACTTTTACTGTAGGCACAGTATACAGATCCCCAAACTCTAATCCGCTTAGTTGTGTTGATGAACTAGATAATATATTATCTTATTTAGCACCAATGATGGATAATATAATATGTTTAGGTGATGTCAATGTGAATCTTTTCAATTTAAGTAATATTATCACACACTGCATTGATTCTTATGGATTCATCCAAGTAATAAACGAACCTACACGCATAGTAAATAACAGCAGTACTCTTTATTGATTCCATATATTTATCAAGTGATGAATTATTTGTTCGTGCAGGTACTATTGATGCTGATATTGTTTCGGATCACAGAGAAAATTAGAGATTGTGTTAAGGATAAGATAAAAGTCATAATTAACAATACCTCTTCCATTAGTTAGTTCTTCAAGAAATTTCTGTTTAATACTTGATGATGATCTACGCTTTAAGTCACATGTTGCAAGGTTAATAAAAAGGTCGTATATAGCACTTACACAACTATATGCTTGTCGGTCTATACTAACCTTACAATTGAAAAAGCTGTTGTCGGAAGCTAGTTTTGTCATTATTTAACTATTGTGATTTTATATATGGTCCAAACCTTGATAGCACTTCTATGACACAAATACAAAGGATTCAAAATACAGTATTGCCCGAAATAAACAGTACTGAAATTGTAATTGTTTTGTATATTTAAAAAATACATATTATTGACACTTTATTATATGTTCTAAATGTGCACCTCCTCGTTCGAGACAGACTTCATAACGATGTTCTAAGTTTCTGGTCATGTTATTGAATAAGGGTTGTCTCAGGGCTGCGAAGAAGACTCTAACGGCATCCTTTAATTCATCGATGGTTTGTGGTGCCCGCTTTGAAAACGGCATTTTAGCCATGCCCCAAATGTATGCGTCTGGAGGTGTGAGGTCTGGAGAATGTGAAGGATAAGGAAGTCAGTAAATCGTGATATGAATTTGCTTGGAAAATGTTCTTGAAGAAATTGACGAATTGCGGCAGCAGTATGGCAAGTTGCCCCGTCCTGCTGAAAAATTGGTTTCGAAATGCCGTTACGTGCACGACAGAATTGACGTAGATCAGGGATAAATCGTGTTAAAATTTGTCTGTACCTCTGTTGATTAAGTGTGACTTGCCTACCATTCTCTTCGATAAAGTACGGACCAATGATTCCGTGTCCGGAAACAGCACACCAAACACTCACTTTTTCACTATGTAAAGGAACCTCTTGAACCTCATCGGGTCTGGCAAAGCCCAGAAATCGATTTGTGCGACGATTCACATAGCCTGACAAGTGAAAATGTGCTTCGTCTGAAAACCAAACATTTTTCAAAAATTCAGGTTTTTCATACTGTAACGCGAGAATTCTGGCGCAATATTCCACTCTACTGCGATAATCCCGAGGATGTAGTTGTTGATGTACCTGAATCACATACGAAAATGTACCCAGCTCCTTCAGGATTCTTTGAAAGGAAGTTCTTTTAAATCAAGTTGTAACGCTGTCCTTGCCTGGCTGACTTTCGGATTTTCTAAGATTTGCTCAAAACACGTTCATGGTTATTGTTGTTGTTAACTGTCCTGGGACGCCCTGAGTTTCCTTTTCGTTGGCACAATACACTACCTGTATTTCTAAACTTTTCAATAACCTTCAAAATTACAGCATTACTTGGAGAACGTTTATTAAACCTTTGTGTGAATTGATCAGACACGTATAGCAAACTTGCACCATTACGTCGGCCGATTCCGTATGAACGAAAATAATGCTCTACCAGAAACACTTTCTCCTCTGTACTTAACACCATTTTTAACAATTAGGCCCTACTAATTACTTGTTTGAGGTTTACTTGACAGGTCTATACTAGCTAACTTGAGTGTGACAGCGCACGCATAAAAACACCGCCAACTTAGTTTCAGTACTGTTTATTTCGGGCAATACTGTACTTGTTGTCGTTTAGTTTTTGGACTAAAAAAATTTGATCATGTATCGCATAAGATAAAAGAGTTGCACTGGTTAAATATGGATAACTGCAGGAAACATCATTTGTTGTTTTGTTCATAAAATAATTATAAATGACTTCAGAGGATATTGCTAAAATATTAATGACACGCTCCAAAGTGCATTGCATCAATATTAGACACACTAAAACTTTAACAATTCCCAAGAAACTGACTGCTATGTTTCAGAGAAGATTCATCTATAATGCTGTTTCTACTTATAATGCAATTCCAGATGGATATAAAAATCTTTTTTACTTTTACTGCATTCAAGGTTCAAATCAGGGCGCATATTTTGAATAAGTAGTAACATAGCCTAATTGTATATTTTTTCAATTATTGTGTAATTATTCATTTGCCTTGTAGAGATATGTAGTGGTTTATGCAGGTTAAGTGTAAGATAGTCTATGACTAAACTTTGCCTGTATGGACCTACAAACATGCCTTATATACTAATATTTAATGTAATATTAACAACAATAAAGTCAATTTCAATTCGAAAGCTGTTCGTATATTTATTACTAAACGTTTATCTATTGACCTTAAAATGTGTGGTTTAAAAAATATAATTTACAAATGCCTGTTATTCACTTCTTTTCACCAATAGTTTTATATCATTTACATTGCTACGTATTGTGTAAAACAGTGTTCCTTTTAAGTTTTTGGTTGGTAATGACTTACTGTTCAAAAATACCTATATACACATTGTAAATGTTACAACAATTGAACCTATTTTTAATTTCTTAGTTATTCATTAAAAATAAAACATTTGTAATAATTTTGTTTTAAAAAAAGCACATTTTACACGTAACAACTCAAAGTTTTTTTGTATTGGAAATACATTTTTCGATATTAGCATTTGATGAAAAATATTAAACCGAAGACCCCAAATATTCTATTAGTTTGAAGAATTTATTGAAATAAACGTTTAGTCGATTTAATGTAACAAAATAGCTATTTTTTGACAGAATAAACCAAAAAGGAATTCTTTTATGGTTTATTTCTAATGCCTAAAGTTAGGTCTAGTTTCGTAAATGGTTTAATCCTAAATAAACTTTTCCATTTTTATTTTAGCCTAAAATATATTTCATAATTAGTGGGAGTTTTGAAGTTTATTGTTTATTATAATCATTTTTTGCCGGCAGCACAATTTGAGAAAATGTTATTATCTCATCTATTTGACGTTACATGTGCACTATGTATGACCAAAAAATGACGGAAGTCTGCTATGTGGGGGTAAAGAATGGGAACACTAATCAGTTGCCTATATATTTAAAGCTGATTTTGACACTTTTCAAATTGAAAATATAATTACCATTGCAGACCCCTGGTGAAGATACACAAGACAATGAACGTCCCCAAAGTGAAGTGTAAAATGACGTAGGGAAAATTATCGTTTTTCGAGAACGTCCTCCCCCAGATCGTTCAAATTTGAAAATCATTTTGCCCAGTACCAAACTCGCAACCTAATTTGTAACAAAATGTATCCTATTTCCCTGCAATGGTTCCACTAAGTTATTTTAATAAACATTACTCTTGCTAACATGATGCAATATTTTGCTTATATTGAATATTGTAGCGTATCTAGTCACGTTTTGGGATACGGCACACTACCTTTTTTTTTTAAAAAACTATTATAACATAGTATAAGCTTCACAAAGTAACACTTGCTGTAATAATTTACTTATCGCTTGTAAACATAAACATGAAAGTTTACAAACAACCATGGATGTTGAGGTTATGTCATTTTTGGCTTCATAAATATTCGCAATTAATCCAATCATTATTATATTACACTTATCAAATGGTAATTCACCATATATTATTAGTTTATTTCATTTCAATGCGACAAAAACAAAGTCCAAAATAATTCAATTTGAAATATTCTGGTTTTAAACCTTATTCTACACATCATTAACAGTGCCATCTTCGGAGGAAGTCGTGAACAACTTCTATTAAAATGGCGTACAATTAATGTAATAATTCAATAAAATCCATTCAGTACACTACGGCTATCATGATCAATATTTTTGAAATTTTTTTTAACAGAACGATTATATATGTATTCTGCTATCCAACGAATGCTTTTTTTTATATACAAATTGATTATGTTAGATGTAACTAAAATGAAGTAAGTGAATTTTAACATTACTTTTAACAGCTATTTCTTGCTTATTATTGCACTTTAGAAAAAAAAGCAAACCTTCGTTAGAAAGTACAAAGTTTTGTGAGTCTAATGGTGAAGTTACATTTTGCATATTTTCAATCCAACAAAAGTTATTTACCAAACAGAATAACCTGTTTTTTGATGGATTTTAGGCAGCCAACCATACATCCGATCACACCCTTAAGCACTGTCAACCCTGGTGAGGATAAGTTACCTCGGGGTATTGTAGAGATTGGAGTAACAGTGGGTATTGCATACCCGAAACAGGTATTGAGTGAATCTTTGAATAAATGGTTCGAAAGAACGGACGTGTATTTGCATGTATACACGGGGGGTTGCAAGTATGAACTTTTATATAGTTATACATATGCTTTTACACGAATATGTTATTAAGTTGCTAGATTAAGGTTGGGAGTTTTGGACGTTACCGCTTATTATTATGAATTTTGTGTAGAATATCAAGAGTTATTGGCTATGTTTAATTTGGGGCCAATTTGTTTTAACTGTAGAATTTGCAGGGATTAGTACAATATATAACAACCCGGCTTAAGGTAACTTTTAGTTAAGTAAGAGATATTTTTTTATTGCATTCAAGTATATCGATATAGTAAATGTAAATAGTTATATCACCATATTAAAGATTATTAAATTCATTACTTGATACGAATGTTGGGATATATGTTACAATTAAAAGGGGTTTGTTGAAATACATTTAGGTACAAATATTTTGTAAACTTTTGGGTAAGTTAACTCCCCAGTATCGGTTTCAGAATTATAAGCTTAACCACTCTGGGGCATGTCCATGTATTCTCCGCTGTAGAGTAGCCGAGGCCTTTGAGGGAAGTAGAGTGACGACCATAGGATCAGGAATAGTTGACAACCTTATGGAATAGGTAAGTGGACCCTTGTATTGCAATTTTGAACCATAAAAAGTGATATAGAGTTAGCATTCGATTATATATGTATTAGGTAACTCGTTCCTTGTTCCTTTGACTGCTACTTAGTAGGGGAGGAGGGCAAAGTGTTACATATGCTTTTCTTGGTTAGAGATTTCGACGATGGCTTTCCCCAATGGTAAATTCCATCCTTTATTTTTATGGTTCTGGTCTTCAAGACATTGCCGTAACAACATGAACAACAAGTTTTTGTGTCATTATGTAGTATTAAAGGCGCACATACGCTTCGAGTTTATCTACTAAATAGTTGGCAACAATTTGCACTCTACGTTCGAGGTCGGTAAGTCGATTTTTCTTTGTTATGAAAACCATCTGTTTGACGTACAACGTTTAGTGGTTAATTTTTAAAATCATCTTTATTTACGTTTCGATCCATGACCTAGGATCGTTTTCAAAATAATAAAAACTTCAAGTTTTACATTTATGACATAAATTGAAGGTGACTTTGATTTATTGATGTACAAAATATTTGGTTTGAGTACACTAAACAAAAATTTTTAAAGTTTAAAAGAATGATTGCCTTCAATTTGTGTTACGGCCTGGGACCGACTTTTTTTAAGTAGCCAATACGCTTAACGTGAAATCAGCTGATTAATTTTTATTGGTGAATTTTATATAAATTCAATAACTTGGGAATTGGAAAATATTTTTAACATGTTTCTATTTATACAATTGAGAGGATGATGGTTATTAAAAAAGTGTGCGATTGTATTATTAAAAGGCTTAAGTAGTCGTTTTTTTATATTTATTTTGAAGGGGAAATCATTATGATTTAGGCTACCTCTTTGGTAGATTTTAACATGGTTCTGAGGCGACCGTATGACGGGTTTACACTTGTCAGATACCAATACTGTTCAATGGAGATTGTATATCGTTGTGAGGTAACCCTATTGCGGGTTTACACTTGTCAGATACCAATGCCGTTTTACAGGGGTTGTTAATATGCTTCATCATCATCATCATTAGGTCTTCATCTCAAAACTGGTTGGACACGTACCTGCACTTATTTATATTCTGAGCTAGCCTACATAGTTCTCTGAAATTTTCACGCAGCATGTATATAGAAGGGAAACGAGGCTCTGATATAATTATGTTTATTACAGAAATAGAAATGGTTAACTAAACACTTACAAAATTTATTGTAAATGCCTGTTAGTTTGAAACAGAATTATTTTTAGTTAATATATGTCTTGGTATCTAACAAGTCTAATCTTTTTATAAATTTAGAAGTGGGTAATCACACTTTAAGAAACACTCAAGAAGTTGTATTTATTCTACCTCATACATATTTTTGGATTCTATAAATCTTATATGAACCAAGGGTGTATACATTTAATAAGTAGAGTGCCCATGTACCAATGGCCACAAACAAAATTTTATAAGTATGTAGAACTTGTCTGATTTATTGATTTTACTATTCTGAGGCACGAACTGCTGTCTCCAATGCATTTTTATGTACTTTATTTTATTTCAGGACAAACGTTTGTACCACCTAAAAATACAAAACCTTGTATTCCAATAACAGAATATATTCGTCGAGGTTCCTGTATTTTTCTTGGCGATATTCCTTGTTCTTATATATTGCATAAGTACAGTGGCGCCTGACCCATCCGTATTTATTTAACGACCCCCCTGATAGTCTCTAAAAACCGCTGAAGATAGAGTTCAGAGTTAGTCCGGAAGTCTACAAAAGTCAGTTTGTGTTAATACGGATAAATCAACATTTTCTGCACGACTTTTGTTAGAAATATGTTCGCCTAGGTATCCCCTAAGCCTACCATAGTAAAAACTTAGATGTTTCACTGTTGCAACAAAATGTGGCTTGACAAAGCATAAAAATAATATAGTTTTATTTTTTCGAAAATATCTTAAAGATCTTATCGTATCTTAATTAATATTTTAACCCATAGATGGTTAGGTGTTTATCGTTCTCTTTGCAATTACGCTGAGATGTTATCTTTACCTTGCATTTACCGTTAAATCAATAAATTGTCTACATCTTTTTCGTAATGAAATGCCTTAAGAAATTATCTTATGAATTTGAAGTAATGTGGTAGTTATATTGGTTAATGTTCTTAATTTCATGAAACATATTTGAACAGTAATCTATAAGAATTTGATTTTGTCTAGACTATTCAACTTTAAGGGTTTGCAAAAAATATAGCAAATATTAAAAAGTTATCTGGCAACTTACTTTCCCCAAGCTTATCAAAAGACTAAATTTAATTTAACTTTATTTTGAGGGAGCTTTATAGTCTTGTAAAGACTAGGAACCTAGATCAGTAAAATTATTAAATCATAATTTTTAAACAATAGAGGAAAGTTACCTGGACGTGGGAAGTAGTCCACCCTATTGCAACATCATTTATGTAAACTTTATTACATATCAACACTGTATTCTTATAAAATGTTACTCGAAAAACTATTCAAAAATGTTTATCAAGCATTGTTACGTTTCTACCTTTTCAATAGTATTACAACAATAACATAAATCGAAATAAATATGCTTTACTTGTGTTGTCAACCATGCATAACCCTGGACGTAATTTGTACGTTCCAAAATTTGGTTGCATGGGTTGCCGTCACAGGTAAAATCCACAAGTTAACAAACAAACCAGAGGCATACCTGGTGTTTTTTAGGTCAGGGTGACTTGTGGGTGGTTTCTCGATGTTTTCAAATTTTGGACGACGAAGTGAAGAACCTATACTATAGTGGAACACAGAGATAGTTTCCTAGGTAGAGGAAGAAGGTACGGGAATCGAAAGGAATCACTTCGCTGAACTAACGTGCACACACATCTGTCTGATCTCTTCGATCGCCAATAGTAATCCCTTACTTTAAGATGTCTTTGTTCCCAATAGCTCTAGTATCCCCACCATTCTATGCTTCTCAAGGTAGGCCGTTTTAACCACATTGCATTCCTTTAGAACGGGAATGCCAGCGTATACGGAAATGCGATTAACAAAGTATGAGTCATGAGATAATCGTCCTTGGGTTCGTGAAAAACTCTATTCATGATCTGCACATAAATATTCAATTTAAGGATGGAAAAAAAGTTTTCCCATGCTGGATTAAAAAATCACCTAAATCTATATATTCAAATAAAATTTGGTTGGGGCAACAGGTGCACAACATTTAGAATTAAAACTAAAGAATCAATTAAATAAACAAAGTTACTTTATTTCATACCATTCTTATTGACTCATTGTAATACATTGTATTCTTATTAATTCTAGAAAGATTTAAATTAAACATTAATATAAAATATACATTTTTATCATCTTCAGTAATTATTTGAGATTTCTACAGCAGCAGAAGAATTTTCACAGAGATAATTTTAAGGTTGCAATATACCAAACTTTATGCAGTAATATTGTACAAAATTTATTTTACTAAACGTTTCTAAACATAACCACAAGTCTTTATATATATTCTGTTTGATTATTTGTGTTTTAATACTCAAAATATGAAAATTATTGACTACTTTTACACAGTCGTAACACCGTAGTTATAACTGCAGGGGTAATAACTATCACTACCGTTTACACGATAGTAGTACTAAAATCCATCCCAATAATCCGGATTACTAACTTTTGACTGAAGTTTATTTTTAGTCAACTGCCAACTAATATTTAAAAATATCTCAAACGCATGTAGCTATTCTTACAGTTATTAATTCCCGTTTGGTTTTTTGTTGATTAGTAAGAACAAGAAAATATGTCTTTTTGTAAAACGAAACGTGTTTCTCCAACATCTCAAGAAATTCACGTTTGTGTTTGTAACAATTTAAATTGTAAACAGTTATACAAAAAGACAGTTACAAAAAGTGTAATAAATTAGGTTGCGTTAGTCAGTTGGGGGAGTTTTCTTGGCGTAGTGTTGACGACCATGTTACACTAAAGAGCAAATACAAGGATTTTTAAATTGGGAATTATGTATAATTCAGTGAGTCAAGATTAGATGAGTTAGTAATCTGCGCATAATAATTTCACATCCAGATCGACTAAGTCCAGATTTATATTTACAGTAGTTAGTGTCAGTGGAAACGTAGTCATTGAGAGTACGTACTTATCATTACTGAATTTTTAATACAATGCTAAAGCTTAAGTAATGAACTTGAAGACAGACATAAGGACATGTAGTTTTTAACTCACATTATATTATATATAGTTATAGTATCATGGCTTGCATATCTTGTTTGATAAAACCTTGTAAAAATTGAGCACAAACTTGTTATTTCAATAATATTAACATTTTATAACTGCAAAAAGCAATAAAACACAGGATTTTAGAACAAATAGAAATCCCAAATACAATATTGTTTAATACATAGAGCAGTCTTCACATTGTTATTTACTGTTATAAATTACAGGTTTTTAGTAGATAGTAACTGAAAATATAAAATATATTATTAAAGTTGTAACAATTTTTTATTATTGAAATACTATCACTGGACAAATCTACTACTTGTCTTCCAACTATCGATGTAAACCATTGATGCAAGTGTGATAATTCACTATATCCATATTTGCTCTTGGTCTGAATTAAACATTCATATATTGAATCCGACTCCAAATTCCTCAAATGATACTGCATTAGGCGCTCGGTGGTGTCTTGATTAAAACTAATTTCGCTGGGAGTTAGGAAAACATCATGCCACTGTTGGTGATGGTGGTAACTAGTGTTTACCTAAAACAATAAAAACTATTGGTGTATCAAGAAATATCAGAAGCCTACAAATCATCAAACCAAAATATCAAAAATTACAAACAACAGAAAGTGAGGCATTCAATCTTAAAACTCGTCATTTCCATTATATGCAGTTTGAGTTAAGCATAGTTAGCATACTGCTAGCAACATCTATCACATGAATATTGAAATAGTTTTGGATTGAATAACAAGTGTTGTGTTTAATGTGCTCCAGCTTTGATACTTGTTTTGTGTGGTAAAAAATAGTTTTAAATACGTGTCAAGTTTATCACATTGTGAAGTTATGGTGCTTTATTTTATGAAAATAGTTTCATCAGCTTTGTACTTAAGGCTGATTGATTATTCATAAAAGACTAAAGCATATATAAATTCTTATAGAAATTAGTTGACCTTCATTAAGTCATTTTATTTTACACCTGGAAATTCATTAAATACTGTCCATATGTATTATCTTTTGAACAGCTTGATAAGGTTTAATGTTACTAAAATTTCCTAATATTTGAATGATTTTGAATACAATAATTCACCTTTTAATTGTATCAATTCTTGTTTATTTTATTGTGGCTGTTATCATCTATTTTATGAATTATTGCATTCCATACAATCTTCAATTTGTTATTATAACTTATGTTACATCATTCATCCTTTTATTGTACCCATATATACCTTTGTTACTCTACTGTAATTCCTACCGTGGTCCAGTTTTTACTTTGAACTTGTTAGACACTGCGAAGGACCCCACTAGTGTGAAGAGTTTATATTCACTTACCTTTCCTCACTTCTCAATTTTGTGTCCATCGTCAAAGTATCCTATACTCTATCATGTCTGAACGATTTGTATTTAACTGTTGTCGTACTAAGTTCCATAGTAACTATATCTGTGTAAACTGTAATGCTATATATCACAAGAGCTGTCTTGAATCGAAAATAAAAAAAATTCTCAAAAATTGAAAACTTTAAAGTTAGCTGTTGCAATAGTTCAAAGATGACCATTACACTGGATGCATATAACAAATTAACTGATGATATATGCAATCTAAAATCAGAGAATGAAAATCTGAAAATTGAATGTGACAGTCTGGGACGTCATATTCAACGTCTCACCGCTCAACTAGATACTTGTCTTGAAGAGAGTGTTAATATGGAAGATTCCTTATCAAATACAAATAAAGAAAATCAACTACAAATAAAAGAATTTTCCCATAAAACTAAGATACTTGAAAATGAACTGTTAACTCTCAAAATGAAACTAGAAGATAATAAAAAAATTGAAAATCTGGCACTAACTAATAAAGCTACGCAAACACCTGATGCTAGTGGTCTTGATCCTTATCTGAATGTGCATAAGGAAAAGTTTTGTGTTAACGTATGCTCTCAAACTGAGTATAAATGGGGGGGGATGACAACTGTTCAGTTAGTGTTGCTTTGCAAACTGAGCAGGAAAATTTGGGAAAGATTGACCATGAGCAGTTGACCACAAATCAAATACCGGCACATGTCCATCCACGTGGTACAAATCGAGGTGTTAAATTACATTATGTACCTAGTTCAAATTCTTGCAAAGAAAATTATAATGTCTCGCTACAAGAAGAACTTTGTAATGCAGCTACTAAGAATGCTCCATTTGTTAATGAAAATGAAGTACCTAAGTGTAATATCAGAACAATAACATCTACCTACAAACGAAAAATTGCTGTTTTTGGTGATAGCCATGTTAGACGATTTTCTGAAATTCTATATTCTCTATTAGGGTCTGATTCCTACACAATTTATGTAGAATGTAAACCCAGTGCAACATTAGAACAGTCTATAATGAATGTGTCAGCAGTACTCAGTGATTTCTCTAAACTTGATTCTATTATTATACTAGGTGGCATTGGCAATGCTTTGAAAGGTTCTAAAGTACCTCTTGCAACATTGTCTTTATTAAAGAATATCGCAGATTGCACAAACCTTCACTTGATTGCCGCACCGTTCTGGAAGGGCCGTATAGTGTTGAATCAGATCATTCATTCCTTAAACCTTGAAATATATGATTTTCTCACATCATCGAATGCTGTGTTTAATTACTTTGATATTAATAGTATATTATCTGTGGATCATTTCACCCGTCATGGACTTCACATGAAATATAACGGAAAGTTTTCTTCTTCAACATGTAGTGCAAAGTACAAATAAATTCACTTCGTATTTTCCTAATTTTCTTGCTACCAAAAACAGCCTGGTGAGCATTAAAAAAAAATTAGTATTGATAATACTTGTACCAATTCAATTGAATCCTTACCAGATTCTTATATTAATACTTATGAGGATTCACTAAACACTACTGCTGACAAAAATAACTCTTTTCAGCCTAGTACATGTGATTTTAATAGCAAATCGTTTTTTTAAATAAGCATTCGCCAGAGATTCCCTTTTCACTTCTATTACTTAATATTCGTAGTTTGCATAACAAGGTTGATAGCTTATTCATTATATTAGAATCTTTAAATTTTCCTTTCATATTATGCATAACGGAACATTGGTTAAATCCCAATGAATATATACATATTGACAACTTTAATCTTAATAATATTTTTTGCAGAAACTCTCTGCAACATGGAGGCACGGCAATATATAGTACTGTTAATTTTAATTGTGAAAGCAAATCCACCTTTGATCACTTGAGAGTTGAATCCACCTTTGAGGTTAGTCATGTCTATTCTAAATTTAATAATCTACATATCTTTTGCATTTATCGATCACCTACTGGTAACATTGACTACTTCCTTGATGCCCTGGATACAATCCTTAATGCAACTTCGGTTCATAGTAAAGTCATCTTAACTGGTGACTTTAACTTAAATTATAATAATTCTTCCGATAGAAATTTAATTAATTTTAAGCGTTTATTGTTGTTGTATAATATGATTATGGAGGTTCACTACGATACACGTCTATCTTCAAAATCCGCTTCTTGTATTGACTACATTATTTCAAATATTCATTCCTCTGCGATCCTATGTTCTGAACCTATAAGTAATGACTTGTCTGACCATGAATTCTTATATTTCTCTTGCACTTCATTATACCTGGATAGCTCAAAGGGTATTAAACGACGTGTTTTTAATCACAAAACTAAATCTAAATTTGCAATACTATGCTCTCAGATTGATACCTCTAAGACATTACCGAGTTTAAATCAAAATTTTTTAGCACTAGTTTCAGCCCTCTCGATAGCTTTTGAAAAGTCATTTCCACTTCAAGAATATAAACAAAAGCATAATAAATCCTGGTTGACAAATGGTATTCGTATTTCTGCAAGAAATAAAAAAATATTTACACTATTTATACAAGCATTATCCTAACTCATTATTTATAAGGAACTATTATTTAAATTATAAGAAAATATTTGAATCTGTAATCAAGTTAGCAAAAATTACTACAATGACTAAACGAATCTTGATATCAAAACGCAAACAAAAAGAATTATGGCATATCATAAATGAGGTAACAGGAAGAACTAATCCTGCTATAAAGGCCATATCTTTGAATAACTGTCTTGATGATAAGGTAGCGGATACCTTAAATTTAGATTTTGTAAATTCAGCTTATTCCCTAGTATCTAATAATCATGTTTCCATTGCCGCTTCAAGCGATTATTTGTATAAAAATAAACAATCTAACCCTAATAATTTCATGCTCCGTCCTACAAGCTATCAAGAAGTAAGGGAAGTAATTAGTTTGTTTAAAAATAAAAGTTGCTCTGGTGCTGATAATATACCTGCAAAAATACTTCTCGATCTTCCTGAGAACATTCTAATTCATCTTTCTGATCTCATAAACGACTCTTTCTCTTTAGGGATTTTCCCAGACTGTCTTAAACACGCAATTGTCATCCTTCTACACAAAGGAGGTTTATTTGTGGTAAATAATTTCCGCCCAATATCATTGTTGTCAGTTTTTTCAAAGATTGTCGAGACATTAGTCAAATCCAGGCTCTTAAGTTTTGTTAATAAATTTGATCTTTTCGCTTCAAATCAATTTGGTTTTTGTGCGAAAAAATCAACAAAGGACGCTATTTATAATTTTTTCACTAATGTTTATTCAAGTATAAATACTGTAAATTCCTTTTCTTTTGCTGTATTCGTAGATATAAGTAAAGCTTTTGACTCTGTAAATCACGAGATACTATTAAAAAAACTTTATTTTTATGGAGTAAGGGGTATCCCCAATGATTGGTTCCAATCATATCTTGGAGAACCTACTAATCAGTTCGAAATGGAAATTATAATGTATCTTCGAAACTTGAAATAAAACTAGGTGTGCCTCAAGGCTCTGTATTGGGGCCTATACTGTTTTTATTTTTTATCAATGACTTTGTAACTTCTATCAGATATGCATCTGTCACCTTGTTTGCGGACGATATTAGCTTAAGTTGGGAATCTTCTTGATCACTTCACTTGAATCTCACATCTCTTCAGACATGTCATCAGCCAATAATTGGTTTAAGATAAATAAGCTTTCGGTAAACGTCGAAAAAACCTGTTCCATGACCTTCAAGGGTTGGAATTGCATTAAAGAAATGAAACAGCTCAGTAATTTAAACTGTTTCACTTCTACCAAATTTCTAGGTCTGACGGTTGATTGCAACCTTACCTGGAATGAGCATGTATCCAAGCTTGCTAATTCCTTAGCTTCTGCTTGCTACGCTATTAGATCTGTGTCCAGGGTATCAACGGAAATTGGCACTCTTAATGCATACTATGCACTATTTGACTCAAAATGCAATATGGACCAGCTTTTTGGGGCAACAGCTCTCTCAAAAACATTAAAATAATATTTAAACTGCAAAAGAAAGCAATTAGGATAGTCTGCAAAACCTCTAGGTATACTCATTGCAAACCATTATTTAAAAAACTTAACGTTCTCACTTATGCTTCAGCATTCATTTGTGATACCCTCTTATTATTTTACAAGTATCGATCTAACTTTCCCATAACAAATTCTGTTCATGGTTACAACACCCGAAATTCCAACGCTATACATTGTCCTGGGCCTACTTCAACACGATTTAAACGATCGTTCTGGTATATGGCCTCTACTTTATATAATAAACTCCCAGCCTCGATCAAAGACCTAAATAATCTTTTTGCTTTTAAAAGTGCGCTTTTAGCCTTGTTACGCGAACGATGTTATTATACCATAGAGGAATTTCTGGAGGATGTCTTTGACTAGTACTTTTAGTATGTTATTTTAAATTAGTTAATGTGTAATTTGTTATTTATTTTAGATGTAACTTTGTATTTTTAAAGTTTTTATTGTATTATTTAAAGGGATAAGTGTAACTACCATTCTATATGGGTACAAATATATATCTATCTATCTATCTATCATAACTAATCAAAGTTATTTTCTTTTTAAAATTCTTATAAACACTAAGAGTTGTTCCATAACTTATTTTATCAGATTAATTGTATTAGTAACTTGGCCTTATCTGCATAAACGTGTTACTGAATTTTACTGTTGACATACAGTGAGCAATAGTAGTTTAGTTTTCAAACCTTGACGCTTTCTAATTGCATATATAGATTAAAGTATGTAACATTTTCAAAATTGGGCAACTTGAATGTTGTCAATTGTTCAGCTCAAACTTTTTACTGTGATTATGCGTAGTCTCGTAGCTAAAGTAAAGATGGCAGACAGTGTGAAAGTAGTGCGTTAGAGTGCTCTTCAATTAACAGCTTTAAATGTTGTAAGAACAAACCAACAAATTTTTATTTGTTCGTGAATTGCCTCGATGTTTAGCATAAAAACTGTTTAATGCATTACAAAACATCTGTTACCTTCATCTGTGATAATAAAATACAGTGCTATGATGATGCTCAGGAAGACCTACTGGAAATGATGATATTATTTAAGAACTAAGAACTGAAATTGGACATTGAACACCTAAATTCCCATATCTATAAATTAAAGGAAACTAACAGGCTTATCTTGCAGGAAGCAGTTTCAAATAAAAATAAACTACAAACAATTATAACAAACCTAAATAAGAAAATTTATGAACTAGCAAAGAACTTAAACACAGGTGTTGATAAAGAGCCTGTGTCTAATACCATATATACCGAAAATTATACACAAACATTGTCACCAGTAATTTGTAATCATGCACTGACATGCTCATAAACAACTTATTGTACAAGAACAGCAACGAATAGCACACCCTGATATTTTTTCCTTTAATGATTCATCTCAAACTACATCTAGAACTAATTCATTCATAAACAAGGAGACAAACCCACAGGATATTACCTACACAGATGAATGGTTCGATATCCTTTATAGATATCGTCCAGTCTACACCACAACTAAAACCAAACCAAAGGCAAATTTGCAACAATTAACTATAACTCTTATTAAAACTAGGTCACATCATTTACATGATCTAAAAATGCAAGATAGCAGGTCAATAACACCAAAGTTATTATTTGTAGGGGGCAGTCGTGAAAAAAACATGAACACTATTATATCAAGAAACAGCAATGTATTCATAAGACACTCACTTACACTAAACCAAATGCAACAATTAGGCAAATCGTAGATGGACTAGTTAACACTATAACGAGTTACTCCTGGAGCAATTATGTATGCTTTACTGGTGGAACAAACGATTTAAATAAATATAATAAAAAATAAATCATGGAATCATTCAAATATATCATAAACTATGTAAAAATACTAATTTTATTATTATGACAATCCCATGCAGATTGGATGATTGCTTATATAACAAACAAATCAACAATATTAACAAACAACTATTGGTATTTAAAAAAAAACAATTTTAACCTACAACTTACGGATTTCGATAGTCATTTAAAATGCTCTGATTACACGTTTGGTTTGCATTTAAATAGTAAGGGCAAAATGAAACTGATTGACATTTTCATGGATATGATTAGTAGTACATCTAACAAATGCTGTAAAAAACGTATGTGTTGTCTGTGCACTGTGTTAAATAAAACTAGAGTACATTAGGTAATGAATGCATATATTATAAAGCCTCTTGTAATTCTAAATAATAATATATAAATTACCTAATGTACTCTAGTTTTATTTAACACAGTGCACAGACAACACATGGTGTCAGGTGTAAAAAGTAAAAAACTAAAAAGTTAGGTTATACAGGTGGAAGTAATCAGAAAAGCCTTTGAACTAATAATGGAATTTAATCTACCGTCAAGTTTACAAATGGAAAGTGTTAATAATTGGAAGAAATGGAAACAAAAATTTCAAATTTATTTGAAGACATCTAAGAAAATAATGGAAATGGAAGATGTAGAAATAGCTGTTTTATTAAATGCAATAGGTGATGAAGATCTGGACATTTATAACACATTCAGTCCATAACAAATTGGAACTCTAGATAAGGTACTAGTAGTATATGATGAGCACTTTGTTCCTAAAATAAATCATACCTTAGAATCATATAAATTTAATAACTTAATGCAGAAAGAAGGTCAAAATATTGATAGTTTGTTACATGCCAAATTTGGCAATGTACATTTGTAGAGTTAGCTTTAATTTGTAAATAAATTCCCGCGGATATTTTTAAATTAAAAAATGTCAATTTCCGTCGTCCCCGAGTCGCGCCTGAGCAGAGTGGATGGCGGAGTGCGCACGGTGTTATAAGACGCCATTAAGCCACGAGACCTGAAGCCAAGAACATCTATCTGTGGTGTGTGTGTGTGTGTCGTTTCTCTTTTTAGGGATGTAGGTTCCTGTATCTTACCTTCTGTCGTTCCTTTACCTGGTGTTCCTATCAAACCGCTACGAGGGGAATAGTGTTTTAGAACGGATTGGCAATTTGAAACTCATCAATGGTGTAATCTAACCCACAACCATGATGGACCCGAGATCTAGCTATGAAATACCATCCATGTGAGTACTCTGTTTTACTTATATTGTGAATGTAAATTGACCTTAAATATGCATGAAAATTTGACTATTGCATCATATTTAAAACGTGGCGATACGTCTATAGCAATTACGCGTCTTTAACAAGTTTTTGTACCAAATTAAAAAAGCAAGCACAAATGTGTAATTTTGTGTGCTCTAAGGAATCATGTGGCACAAGTTATGAACAGCGTATGATTAAAGGCAGGCTTCTAATTGGTGTGTATGACAAACAAATACAGCAGTTTAATTCGTGAACCAAATCTTGATACAACGAAAGTTCTAGAGTATTACAAATCAACCGAATTGAGCAAACAGCATTTGGAAATGTTAAGAACCAAATTAACGTTGTAAAACGAGCAGCTCGTTCAAAGAAATAATCTTGTAGCAGATGTGGCTTTATTCATCGTGCAGGTAAATGTCCAGCATATAATAAAACATGTGCAAAGTGTCAATGCAGAAATCATTTTGCAAAAGTGTGTAAAAGTAAAACTACAAAACAGTATCGAAACACAGATACTACAGAAGCAAATGCAGTTGGCACCAGAGAAGATAATGCCGAAGAACAAGATACGGCGGTACTGTCTATAAATGAATTTTCAAATAGTAGAAAAAACGCATGGGTTGAAGAATTCCTTGTAGAACAACAAAGCATCACTTTTAAGGTGGACACTGGCGCAGAAACAAGTATTTTACCAAATAATTATTTTAGGAAACTTAATAAAGCATTACAAAGTAAGCTTAGAAATACAAAGGTAACTTTAATCACATGTAGAGATTTTAAAATAAAACCTATAGGTGAGATTAATTTATTATGTAGATATAATCAAAACGAAAAATATGTTACATGTATCGTTATAGACTTTGTGCTATATCGTTAAAAGCAAATGTGAAATCTGTTTAGCTTAAACGAATATCTTAAAAGATATTAATGAAAATTTATATGCAACGATGAAAATAAAGTTTGTATTTAGTTTTATAGTGAATTTAAGTCTTAGTTTTAAGTGTTTCATCCTCATACTCTCCAACTAAGTTTGTGCAGTCGTTGCGGAGGCAAATAAGACCTTTGCGCGCTTAGATAAGGAAACCTGAATATCCGGCGGCTACTTTTTTCCGTTTTCTGGTATCGTAAGCATTGCTATTGTTTAAAAACCAGGTGGCATCAACAGACATTATTTAATTTAAGTTTGCCGTGCATATGAGCTTCTCATACAAAGAAACTTTATTCTTTTTATTTTTCTTTTTAAAAATTTGAAGCAATTGTTGCGCGTTTTGGCTGCATTCAGTTTCATTTTAATATAAGAATTAGTGAATTTTTGAATCTAGTAAGAGAAAGCTATTACCCATTTTTAATTATGCTTAAAGTGTATGATTATCATTTCGCATGAACCAGAGAACAAAACCCCAAATTTATTGCTTGTATTCCTAACAAACAAGCATTTCCCAGGTTAAAGAAATGTGGTGTGTGCAGCGCAGTTAGCTACGAGAAGTGTTGTATGGAGGAGATACCAACAGACTCAAGGAAACGACGCATTTTAAAACAAGGGACTTGATTACTGTCTATCGAACAGTATCGAACGCGGATGCGCGTTAATTCCGAGCAAAGTGTTCCTTTCGCATCCTTTTACTTTTCCTTTAATTACCTAATAAACATCTAGTGTTCCCTAAAAGTCACTCGCCGCCAGCATTTGGATAAATATAGAAGAAATTAATTCCATGTTACCCAGACCCACCTGAAGACAAGTGGATGGTGCATTTGGATCCAGCTATTGCAACCAAATTTGGGAAGTAATTCATTACGCCAGAGGTTATGCAATCACTGACCGCACAGATAAACATAATAGTCATATTCTACAAATAACTAAAATAATATGTAAATAGTGCAAGAACTAATACCAATATTGATATACTTAGAAGTGATTAAATAAACTACAAAATTCTTTACCATGGTTTTTGGTAAAATACATGAAATTTAGTAACTTACCAATAATCGTCTGTATAAAATTCTGGCTTCAAGAATAGGAAAAACAGATTGAACTGTCCATCTTAGTATGTAATTGTCTGGATTTGAATAACCTGGGCTTATAACTTGTGGTACTCCAGGTCTACCAGATATTTCTATAAACCTTCTCTCTCGTCCTACTGAATTGGTAACAACGCAGCTATAGTTTCCAAAATCAGAAAGTTGTACTTTTTTGATAGTTAGTGTGTATGTGGTTCCAATGCTTGATATAATTCTTCGATCAGTTGGTTGTAATGGGAAGGAATCTTGGTACCACGTTAACTGAAAAGAATACAAGCTCGAAGTAATTATATTTAAATTAAACTATATTTGTAAAAACGGTACTTTATGTTATGCTATTTTATATCTTATAGTAATCAGTCTAAATTGTGGCAAATTGTATATCAGCTCGAAACTAAGAAATGTATTATGCAATATTACTCTTTTGTTATAAAAATGCATTCCAAATCTGTAAAAAGAGACATTTACAGTTGTTTTGACAAGTTCAATTATTAACACATAGTGTCATAGAATAAATTATGCAATGATAGTACAAAAGTACAATAATACTCAAGTTACAAGCTGCATCCATTTAATGTGGTAGATTTGCTTTACATTATTCCTATGCTGTCTTAACTAATGATTGTTTATTTGTATATCATAAGTAGTAAGATTCGTAAAAAGACAAACATTTAATAATTATTGGAGATTTTAATACAATGGTATGTGAGGGTAGGGAAGGAGCGGTAGTAGGTTTATTTGGTTCCGACACGAGAAACGACAGGGGAAATAGCTGGTAAAATTTTGTAACAAAAACAATTTAATCATCACAAACATATTATTTCAACATCATGCTAGAAGACGATACACGTGGAAGATACCAGAAGACATAAGGGATATCAAATATATTACATTCTTGTTTGAAAAGGGTTTAGGATTCAAGTAAAAGACTGTAAAAGCTACCCAGAGCAAATACAAACACTGACCACAACATCGCAATTATGAAAACCGTGCTTAAATTAAAAAATTTGGAAAAAAGAAAAGGTATAAAAGCACTTTGACTTCGAGAAACTAAAAGATAAATATGTCCACAAAACATTTGAGAAAAAGTCAAATGAATTGTTGAAAGGCATCGGGTAAATTTCTGATGCTATGGAAGTGGAAACAGAATGGAATAACATTAAATCCAATTTAGACATTGCGGCTAGAGATATTCTGGAGTATAAACAAAAAGAAAATATAAAACCAAGAGTAACAAATGATATTTTGAATTTAATAGAGGAAATGTGAAAATACAAAAACAGACCAGATAAAGCAGGAAAACAGAGATACAGAGCCACAAAGTGGGAAATTAATCGCAAATACAAAAAAGCTAAAGAACAATGGATTGATGAAGACTACAAAAAGGTCAAATAAAAATGGACATAAGAAAGACGGACGAAGCATACAAACTAATTAGAATAAATTTTAGGGATATAAAACCATATAGCAAAAATTGTAACACCCAAGAACCTTTTTAGATTAATCCAAATTTCAAATAATATTTTTGGCCAATCACAAATAATTCTATCTAAAATATAACCTATCAATGACCATGAATTAATACAGTTATCCAATCCTAGTTCGACTTTGGGGTGACAATTAACACTTTAAATTAACACAACCTATCAACTAAAATCTAACATCCCGTGAAATGTAGAAGATTTTTAATTAGGCGCCAAAGAAAAATACTAATTTGTTCTAGAAAATTCCAAAACCGGAAATACGTAATAAAATGTTATTTTTCGTGATATCTATAAAAATATAAACAGGAAATAGTTCAGAATATTACAGAATAACTTAAATTTAATTATAGGGCAGTTTCAATTAGCAATTGCAATAATAAAAATGGATTTAACCATTAACCTAAAAACACGTGTAGGAATAGTACACAATTGTGCAATATATAAGGTTTGTAATTGGCTAGAACAGTCACGTGATAAAAGGTATACAAATAGTGGAATGAAGAAATTAAAACACACGTCCAACACACCCAACATACAAAGACAAAAAGACAATACACAAAGGCAAAAGATGTAATTCGCCCATAGTTAGGGCCAGTTACGCTGCAATGGCGCGTAACTATCGTAGTTATTTGACCGCTTAAATTAAAGTGAAGTATATGTAATAAATATAACAAGTGAATACGTTTATTACGGGACGATTAGTGGATTTAAATAATGAATAAAGGACAGTATAATTAGACGACAAAAGGATTAAGTTGTAGGGCGGTTAATGGTTGGAGACGCCGCCTTGTTAACGGCATAGAAGATGATAACTCAACACACTTTTATGGCTCAATTTTGATTGATTGGTGGACGTTTGTATTTTGGAAGTTTGACTCCGAACCGTAAGTTGGTATAGAAGTAGCGAGCTATCCAGAATTTCAAGCACAAAAGTTGTCAATAACCGTGTTAACAGTGTCAACCCTGGTGAGAATAAATTACCTCAGCGGCCTTGTTTAGGATGAAGCAATAGTGGGTATTGCATACCCAACACAGGTATTGAGTGAATCTTTGCATACATGGTTCGCGAGAACGGACGTGTATTTACATGCATACACAGGGTTTGCAAGTATGAATTTATATATATATATATATATATATATATATTACTCATATTTAGACCAGGGTAGAAAATTAAATAATCACATCAAATAATTTTAATCACTGTGTAGAAGCTTTTGGAAAAGGTACGCGTTATTAAATAACAGCGTGAAGCATAAAAATTCATTCGTTTATTAAAAGTAAGAAATTTAAATTATTTATAAGACGCTTTATATAAAAGGAAGCAGTATTAGAAAACTTTACGGGTAATTTAATTATCCCTAGTAAAGAAACAAATAAAAATTACGTGCAAAATTTATATTAATTAACTTTATTTTAAGTAACCGGTATTAAACAAAAACGTACAGATAATAATTAATATTTAGTTAGGATTCACTAAAATTTAAAGGGTATTAATTTTAATTGAAGTTAATTGAACCGTTAGTAACATATAATATCTATAAAAACTTGTAAAAACCCAATAAAATAAAGCTCTGAGAATTAATATTATGTTTAAACACCTGCGTAGTTTAAAAGTCACGTACGGCAAAAATGTTGCAGATAATTAATGGTTACAAAGAATCTTGGAGAAACCGTGGCTTAATATTCACGAGAAGGTGCGATACGGGGTTATTTAACCCAGATAGTCCACATGGACTGAAATAATCGATAATAAGGAATATCAATTT
The DNA here is from genome assembly GCA_036346225.1 of Platerodrilus igneus. Classification (NCBI taxonomy): domain Eukaryota; kingdom Metazoa; phylum Arthropoda; class Insecta; order Coleoptera; family Lycidae; genus Platerodrilus; species Platerodrilus igneus. The sequence goes on from JARFIW010000453.1 coordinate 10,160,853, forward strand.
GCACTAATAAGAACAGGGTAGATAGAGACAGATAATAGGCGCAAGACCGAGACACATATAGTAAAAAGGCGTGAGTAGAGCAACGTCATGGGGTTGCGATTGGTTGAAAGTAAAAGGCAAAATTGAGAGGTAGAAATAACATTTCTGTATAAAATTTAATTAGGTATTCTCAGACGTTGCGTGCCGTGTGGAAATTTTCTGAGATTTAACTGAGGCGAGTGCAAAATTCGTAAAATTCGCATGCCGAGCTGCGGAATGGGAACATAGCAGGCGAAATTCTTTAGAATTGTCTGTTTTGGGGAACAGACCGACAGACAGGCTAACCGCTATATATACGGAGGTTAATATGAACAAGCTCTCTTAGATCTTAGACTTGATTGAACGCGTTAAACAGTGCTTTTTAGTTTTCCGGTTTTAATATTAAATAATTTAAACAGTTTGCTCGAATATTATGTGATTTAAAACAGCTTGTTCTTTACGCGCTACAATGAATGTACGTTAGTGCACTTAGAAAAGAAGATACAAGGTAATAAAGTTTAGTATCACTGTACCAATTGGTAAAAATTTACAACGACAAATATATACACAAAAGTAGGCAGTTTTGGCGTATATTGGTGAAAGTAGTATGAAGTTCTTTGTTATTTTTCGGGGGTATTAATACTTAAATGGTGCATAAACGTGTCTGGATCCACGAAACAAGGGTCAGATATACACAGAGGAGTTCCGGAAAAGCCCTGAAACAACTTTAGATGAATGGTGATGGAGAAGATTTTAAAAGCGTTGAGAATCAGAAGTCGTAAATATAACCCAGTTGGAATGGTGTGATTAACAAAAGGGACGATGTACATTGAAGCTACGAGTGCAGTAACCTTCGGGTAAATTATACTATTTTGTTTGAACTTTGATATTTTTGTGTGTGTTGAATAACTTTATAATTGATTTACTCAAAATGGACAGTAGTGAAATTGTACTAACAATAAAATTTTAATTTTAAGGTGAAATTTGCTTGTTTAAGTAGAAAGGGGTATTTAGTATTGATGTTCTGGATTATGATGAAAATTTGGGTATGTCTTTGAGCTCAATTAGACGAACCTGGTTAATTAACGTAAAGGGGTGGTAGATGCTCCCTTTGTACTCTGCATATATTGTTATAGTAATTAGTAGGCATCCTACAAGGACTTTAATTCTGGATGCACATTAAAATGATAATAAATTTAATTTTGAAATTTTACGATATTAAAATTTATGCTGAATATTAATTTTGAAATTTTAATGTATTGTGAATATTGATGTAAATAGAGTTGACGTTGATGTTTGTGGTAGGAATGTGTTTGTTTTTTTTATGTATGAGGATGAAAGCTATCTAGAGGAGCAGCCGAGGCGATTAACAGAAGAAAGTCAATGGACCAACACAGTTAAGGTAATGAATAGCTTTTTGTAGGTTTCACAGCATTCTTGACGCCCAATTCGTAGGGGCTCGATTCGAAAAGCGGAGTACCCGGATTTTGGTGGTATCACAGCAATATGTATAAGTGCTTTTAAATGAATATGTTGACTTGCTAGATTAAGATTGAATTTCTTGGACTTTATTAGCGTTACTACTTTTTATTATGAGTTTTGTAGAGAATATTAAGAGTTATTGGCTATGTTTCAGTTGGAAGCCAATCTGTTTAAATGTAAAATTTGCAATGTTAGTAGAATGTAATTACCCGATTTAAGGGGGCTTTAGTTAAATAAGAGATACTGATTTTATTGCATTTAAGTATGTCAATATAGTAAATGTATATAGTTATATCACCACATTAAAGGTTATTAAATTCATTACTTGATAATTTTGAGATCTATAATTTAAAGAGGTTTGTTAAAATACATTTAAGGTACAGATACTTTGTAAACTTTTGGGTAAGTTAACTCACCAGTATCGGTTTCAGAATTCTAGGCCTATCCACCCGGGACATGTCCATGTATTCTCCGCTGTAGAGTAGCCAAGGCGTTTGAAGAAAGTAGAGTAAATATTATTGGAATAGGTAAGTGGATCCTTATATTGCAATTTTGAACTATAAAAAGGGATATAGAATTGGTATTTGATTATATATGTATTAGGTAACTCGGTCGTTGTTTCTTTGACTGATACAGATAGGTCAGAACAGGGGGTGAAGTGTTACAAAATGTAAGATGTGCAGGAGGAGACATCATTATAGAAAATGTAGAGAGAATGGTTAGATGGCAAGAATACATAGGGAATTTATATGCAGGACAGGAACTAGAAGCACTAGAATAGGAATCAAGCTTTGACAAAGATGACTTGGAATATTCTATACTTAGAGATGAGTTTGAACTAGCATTAAAGATTTGAAAAATAGTAAGACTCCCGATATAGATAAGCGTTGGACAAGCAGTAACAGAATGCCTCTTCCAACTTGTAAGCTATATGTATGAGACAGACAAGATCCAAAGATTTCAAACTCACCACCATAGTCACTACCAAAAAAGAGGGGTACAGATAGATGTGAATATTTTTAAACAATAAGTTTGACACACTAATTATCACTAATCTGATAACAATAACTAGTTTTCTTTCCTTAACAACTAGTCTTGTTTTATTAAGCAATTTATTATTAACTGGATTCTTTTGATTAACTGATTGTTAAAGCTTGATCTGAATCACTATATAACAAGATGTAATACTAATCTACACTTTTGCACAAACAGACAGAATTTAATTGTAAAATTACCACCCAAAAAATCAATTTATTTGAGAAGTTTAGCCACATGTGTACATCAATCAACGCAATTGCCCACAATAGGACACAATGGAGGTACCCATCTAACCAGTTCCAGGACAAAAGACCTAATAATTATGAAGTACTAACATACTCAAGTATTATTAACATGTTAAACAATATAACAATATACATGCGGGTATAGAACAATATTATTGTGGGCATTCCTTATAATAAGTAGAATAAAGGCAATACAATAAATTCACTAGTGTTAAGTGAGATTGAATACACAACAAGCCGAAAGCACTGATGCCATGCTTGCGTCTTTGGTCATCATCATTAGGTCTTCAGTCCTGGAACTGGTTAGACGTGTACCATCATTGTTTCCTATTCTGAACTAACCTACAAATTTCCCTAAAATTTGCACAGTCTGCATCTATAACTATCTGATCTAGGTCTACATCTACCTCTTTTTTCCTATCTCTGCTTGTAATATATCCCATACTATTCCCCAAAAATGCCTTAGAGCGTATTCTGCCCATCTATTTCTCTTATCTTTTTCCCCAGATATCCTTGTTCCCCTACTATTTCTATAACCTATTTGTTATTATCTTTGTCTGTCCATGCGTCTTTGGTATCAATGACAAATTAAATTGCTGTTGTCTACGTATAAGAATCAAAAACTGATATTTTGGGTTAATTTGACATAATGTTAGTGTATTCAGCCGAAGAAAGAGAACAAATTATTAAGTGGTATTATTCAGGCAGTACTGCACAAAAGATAACGATCGGATTTGCTTTTTTCTTTGAAAACAGGCCACTTGCATCAGTAAGTACGATTATGCATATTATTGTTCGTATATTTGAAAAAGTTGGATGTTTAAATAAGTGTGGAACATACAATAACATTGATAGTAATGATGGAAAGCATCATGTTTCCAACTTAACTGAAGAGGACGAACATCGAAAAATGGCAGTGTGTAGCATAGTAGAAACTAATTTCCGTGCAATAGTACAAAAATTGCCGAAAATATAAAAATTCAACCAAGAACAGTTCAAAATATCTCGAAAGGGAATAAATACCATTGCTATGGGTTGCAACCAGAAATTTTTCCGGAAGATCATTAGACACGTATGGAATTTTACAAAGAGATGATAAATTAGGCTAATGAAAACAAAAAAATTATTGGAAATATTCTGCTTACTGTCGAGTCTTCTTTCAATTTACATGGCCATCACAATAAGTCCGTTGCTGTTGCTTACTCGCCGGAAAATAACCACATCAATATTTCTTACCGGACACATGTAGCGTTTGGGCGTTATAGGAAATAAAAAGTAGACGAGAAAAGACGAAAAGTAATTTAAAACGGACAATTTATTATTGAAGCATCATATATAATTTTAAATTCATGCTGTTCAAGAACAAGACATTGGGGTAAAAATTAGTATTTTTATTCAAATCATAAACTTAAAACCACAAATATAATCGTTTTATCTCTGTTAGATACATATTTGAACTCAACTCAGAATTTTAAATTGTTTTAAATTACCAAAAATGTAAACAAAGCATTTTTAACTGTAAACTTTCATAGTGGAAGCATGCCATTTTTAAGAACGTTTTAAATCAAGTAGAGAATAGTAAATTTATTAATATATGTAATACAAATATGGGCATATAGAAAATTGAGATAAGTAAATTAAATCTAATGTTACATAGTTTCAATATTATAGTTGCAAATACAAAAGAAAACCATAGACATACTTTAATACAATGTAACGCTCCAGACACTGACAGAAGGAAATTCACATAGATTACAGGTATGAGTTAATCATTTCATACAATAGATTACAATATAATCATTTTTATTGTTTTAGCCAAAAAATAAACACAAATATAAACCTAAGTAAATCACATGATAACACGCACTTTCGCAGGTTGATTTCATAAACTCAATAGCAAGATTGGGCAATGACATGAAAACCACCGACAACATACGAAGTAGAAGGGGAATTAAAGAACAATAATTACATTCGACTGAGATTTGATTTTAACTAATTGTGAACCGGTAATCAAACAACATCAAAATGCAGAGTATGCGCAAATAAAAGGGAATGGGGTTGGGAGTTGACATAATGTTAGTTTTTATATGTTGGTTTGATATAATGTTCGTTTAAAAGTCATGTTGAAGAAGTTCCAAGAAAAATTTGATTGCATTCCCGAAAGGAAAGAATAGACGGCGATCGACACGTAAAAATGAAATACATCTGCAAATTGCAGAGTAACTTCATAAACGTGCGTGGACAGATATAATGTCGCGAAAACCGTTTAAAAACAATGGTGTTAAGACTGGGAGAGTCCCCCTCCATTAACTTTGTAGTTTGTTTAATGCAAGGAAGTTTTCAGTTTTTTGGATAATTGAAGGAATGATTGCAGGCAAACGTTACGAAACACTGGTGTTCTTGGACACCCTCGAATTACACAGTGAGCAGATTGTGTTTTTATGTTTAAGAAGTTTTATTTATCCATTTATGAACTAAAATGCTTATTTGTTGTTATTTATGTAACAAGGAATTAATTTAAAAGTGAAAATAAATCTTGGGTTGAACTAATTAGTGACAGAATTGTGAATATTGATCTTAGAATGCAAATTTTAGTGATAAAACATAGTATTAGTTGAAATATAAAGGAAGATTTAGTATTTTGGAATGGACAATGAAGGGATACTGCAAAACGTTGGTATTTAACTATTTTTTTGTTTATTATGAACGACATTGTTAATAATTGGAATTTTTAAATGTCTTATAATTAAATATGAAAGCAGCAAAAATTTGGAGTACGAATAGTTTTGCCGATGGCTTAGATTTCAGGTTTCTTAGGATATTTTTCTTTTAGCATTTCTTAGCCAGATTTAAGGTTAAGAAATTATTTTTTTAGAAAGAAAATTTTTTATTTTTATTGATATTATTTTATATGAATAAAGTTTAAGTCTAGGTTCAATTTTTCTTTGAATTCATTTAGGTAAAGTTAGCTAATTGTGAAGGATATCCAGCTACTCCAGTGATGGTATCTTATTTGTAAGAAGTATTATATTTTACAATTTTATTTGATTATGACTGAAGTAAGAGAGATTTTTGGAAAACCGTCTTTCGTACAAGGAATTGCTGTGACAGACGGTTTAGCGCCCTTTGATTTTGACAAAGAAAAATCTTTTAGGGCAAGTTCAATGTAACGTATAATTTTTGTATTTCAGTTATTTTATTTATTCATTTATTATATTTATTTTGAACTTGTATTTTCTTTTATAATAGTTGAAATCGGAACCCACTTCTCCACCGCCAAAGTTAGCCGACACACCCTTCACAACAATCAAGTTTAATTAACTTCATGCACATTTTACCCGCAACACATAATACCTCCAAAAAAGTTAATGTGTGGGCTGGAATTTTGAGCAATTCCATAATTGGTCCATTTTTAATTAATAAAATCCGAATGCCAATAAATACTTAGAAATGTTAAGAAACTAGATGGTTCAAGCTGCACGACGTCTCAATGTAAATTTTGATGACATTTGGTAACACCAAGATGGCTGTCCTTATCATAATGCAATAAGAGTTCAAGAGTTTTTGTAAACAATATTTCATAAGTGTATTATCAGTGCAAGAGTTAGTATCGTCTTTGCGCACCTGATTTGGTGCCGCATGACTTTTTCCTTTGGAGACATGTAACCCAGCAAATTTATGGACACATGCATGAACGTGCTTGCAATTTGGATGAAATTCGTGTCAAAATTACAGTCTCCTTAAACTACATAACACATAAAATGTTATGAAACACCCAAACTGAATTTTATCCAGATTGGATTACTGCCTTGAGCAAAATGTTGGTGGTCTTTTCGAACAGCTTATAAAGTTACATTTTGAAGAAAGTTTGTTTTGTTCATTTTTATGAATAGATGGTTCTTCAATCAGAATTGTTATGATAAAGTTAAACCTTAAACTTGTTATTTTATCAATGTAAGTGTTAAAGTTCTTGTTTGCAGCTCTCGTAAGTTTCTTATTGGTACTTCTTACGAGCAGTATGTGAACCATGTCATATAAATTTGCAATTACAATAAACCATTCAGTGGTTGCGGTATTACCATTTGATGTTTAAGCGCAGGTATTGGTGTCCAAGCAACACCTACGTTTAAACATCTAATGGCAATACCCCATTCAACGAGTAGTTTATTGTAATTTAAACAAAATTATTGATTTAATAGTATGACAGGATACGCAGTTTTTTAATATCATTTTAACTGCTTTTGTTTCTTTGCAAATGGTTGTTGAAGCTTGATTTAAGAGTCTCGACTAGTTCACATTTTGTGCCCACATGCAATATCTACAAATGGAAACATCGGTAAAGTTTTTTCTCTCTCACATTCTTATAGTGCTATTGGGTTTCTTTCTAGCTTATTATAAAGAAGATTTGCAATAAGATTTTTCCATACTTGTATATCATTATTCAAATGCAATTTGCAACTTTCACGTATGACATGAGGATAACTAATCATAGGTATTAATATAATCAATAGAAATCTATTTAACTGCATCTTTTTTTCGTTCCGAATGGACCTGCACCTTGAAGAAGTTCTAGATTACAGTTGAACCTCACAGAATGATCATAATTCGTTCTAGAGTCTTACTCGTAATGCGAAACACTTGCTAAGCAAAAGAATGTTAACCATATAAATTAATATAAAATATGATAATGCGTTCCATGCTGAAAAAATATTAAAAAAAAAACATTATGTGTAATTTTTATTTAAAGGAAAATACATATGAATTACTAAGGACCGTTATTCAACTTCTATCGCGGAATGAACCAACCTAGAATGAGAATCAGATTTAAAGAAAACAAACGAATCGAAATAATTAGTAACACACATAATTCTTTTTTACTAGAAAACTAACTAGAGACATTTGTTTTTGCTGATGCTTCAAAATTTTATAAAAATGCAACACTGCATTATCATTGAATAGATTTGTAGCGCAGCACGCATAGCCACCTCCTTATTGGGGTGATGCTCCTCAATGTATGATGCACCAGTTTCCCATATTTTCAGCATTTCTCTTATTTCGCTTGTATGTGAGACGTCGCTCATTAAGCAAGTTATTATTTTATAATTTATTTTGCTCGTTATGCAAATTACTCGTTATTCGAGGTGCTTGTTATGCGAGATTCCACTGTACTAGAATGGGTGGAATGACTTCCGCATTCCAGTGATCTAAAGAGATAAACTACAGGTCCAACTTAAGTAGTACGGTCTTTGGTGGGGTACCAGACTAAGACAAGTCCTCGAAAAAAGGCAGTAGCTTTTTGGTACTTAGATTGGGAGATATTATATGGGTTGGTATGGCATTCTAAGACACACTACTACGATGTGGAAGGCAACGGGAAACCACCACATTACCTCCCAAGTACACAGCGTACTTAAATTGTAAGTAACATGATGGCATCATCTGGGGTAAAAGATTCCGGAGTTAAAAAGTCCCCCATTCGGATCTCCGGGAAGGGACTACTTTGGAGATGTAATCGGAAAGTTTAAAGGAAGAGCAGGGAATATTTTGCGAGTCAGAGGGTGGAATGTCAGAAGTATGAAGCAAGTAGGTAAGCTAGAAAACTTGAAAATTGAAATGAATAGGTTAGCATTAGACATAGTAAGGATCAGCAAAGTTCGCTGACCAGAGGCAGGGGATTTTTGGAGTAGAGACTTTAGGGTAATTCATACAAGATCAGAAGTAAAAAATTTGGGTGTGGGATAGTTATGCAAAAAAAAAATAAAATAGAACACTGTGTAGAAAACTACCTTCAAAAGAACGAAAAAGTACTAATGGTTAGATTAGAATCTAAACTGGTAAATACAGTTATAATATAAGTATACATGCCCACTTGTAGCTACAGTGAGGCAATCTACAAAAATATCATGGACATACTAAGATACTTAAAAGGACATGAAAATTTAATAATTACAGGGGATTTTAATGCAGTGGTAGATGAGGGTAAGGAAGGAGCGGTAGTAGGTTTATTTGGTTTAGGCACGAGAAATGACAGGGAAAATAGGTTGGTAGAATTTTGAGACAAGAACAATTTAACCATCACAAACACTTTATTTCAATATCATGCTAGAAGACGATACACGTGCAAAATGCCAAGAGATATAGTAATATATCAAATAGATTACATTCTTGTTAGACAACGGTTTAGGAATCAAGTAAAAGACCGTAGAAGCTACCCAGAAGCAGATATAGAACACTGACTACAAAATCGTAATTATGACAGTCGCTTTTAAATTAAAAATTTGTAAAAAAAAATGGAAAAAGGCACTTTGACTGTGAGAAACTAAAAGATAAAGATATCCACGAAAGATTTGAAAGAAAGTCAACTGAATTGCTGAAAGATATTGGGAAAATTTCTGATACTAAGAAAGTAGAAACAGAATGGAATAACATTAAATCCAGCTTAGACATAGTGACCAGAAGCTGGAAAACAAAGATGCAAAACCATAAAATGGGAAATTATACGCAAATGCAGCAAAGCTAAAAAGCAATGGATTGATGAAAAGGTACAAAACTACGATGGAACCAGGAAAGACAGACGAAGCATACAAACTAATTAGAACAAACTTTAGGGATATAAAACCATTGAGCAAAAATATAAGGGGCGCGGTAGGAGACATCCTTATACAAAATGTTATGCGTCATATGCAGGATGATGATAGCATGGATAGGCAAAGTTAATAAGGAAGAGGTTATGGAAATAGTAGGAGAATAAAGATATTTGTAAAAAACAAAAAAAAATAGGAGAAATAGAAGGACATGACATGTTCTAATGCATTTTTTGGGAATTATGCGGGCTATATTACAAGCAGATATAGGAAAAGATAGAAGTGGATGTAGACCTAAATCAGACTATCGCACAGAGATAGTGAAATATGCACAGTGTGTAAATTTCAGGGAAATGTGTAGGTTAGCTTAGAATAGGAGACAATGGAGGTATGCATCTAACCAACTCCAGAATTGAAGACTTAATTATGATGAAATCAGTTTCTAACAGAATCTCAATAACTACTATATGCATACATCTTCATCTTAACTGCCAGTAATTATCAGGTGTTATGTAGAATTCACAGAAATATCAGGCGCTACAAGAAATTTTAAAAAATTTTGTATGTAAAGCAGTACTTCAATTTTTATGATTTGGTATATTTTAAACATTATAAAAGCTATTGTCCCATATTTGATGTGATTAACACGTTAAGCATGGGTGCAGAGCAATTTTTTTTACTATGGACGGCAAACTATTTTATTTGCAAAAAATTTACAATTAACATAGTTGCAAACGTTTAAACATAGTTTTATTAATTTTTAGTTACTTAAATTATGAGGCATCGTGTTTATACCTCATCTCTATAAACTAAATTTGTTTCAATAACAGTGTAGTACATCGTGAAGTCGTGTTTTTTAAGTTTATACATGTTATTGCTGTTTGTCAAGTGTTGTGTTATTCAAGGGGTGCCAGTCATGGAGTGTACATGCATTATTTGAACCATAATCAAAGTGAGTAGTTACGAACACGAACATGCTTGGTTACAAAAATTATGGAATAACAATGTCTGAAAATGACAATATTCAAGACGAATTTGGCGATACGTATGTATTCAACAAGTACAAACCCAGTTCAGGTTATGCCACTACAGCCAGTAAAATAAGTGTATACAAGAGAAAACTCACGCAAGGTAGATATATCAAATAAAAATTATCATGGTCCATCTACGTTTAGGCAAAGAACACATTTGAACTTACTTATAGACTACATAATGGAGGATGCTACTTAACAATTGACAATATTCAAGCGAAACTGTGAACAAAGTAGTGGTAATAACGGCTTTTAAAAATAATATAAATTGGAGACCTATTGATGGTACTTCATTGAAACAGTTTGATTTCGCAGTAGATCAAACTGATATTAAACCAAAACTTTACAAACATTATATCAAGAAGGAACCATATGACTTTTCCAAAATATTACTTACCGATGAAATAATTCCTTATATTGTAGAGCAGACAAATCCATATACTGAGCAAACTTATGTAATATAAAGGAAACCACTGATCATGTGAATGGTTGGGTGCCTACTAATAACAAAAAAACTGAAACTTTCTAGGCATTGTCATATGCATGGCACTAATGCAATTGCCATGTCTAAAGGCTTATTAGAGTATCAATATTCTATATTCCAATAAATGTCATGACAAGAAATCGATTTGAAAAAATATTGCAGATTTGGCATTTCAAGGTTGACACCTTTGATGAAAAATTGCTGAAAGATTTTAAGAAGTCCTTACATTCAACCCTGTATATGTATTGACGAAACATTAATACCATTCTGTGGGTGTCTAAGGTGCAAACAGTACATATAAAAAATTGCACCCTACCCTTTTTCCAGGTGTTTTAAAAAGGATAGGCGCACGACAGAGCATAAAAAAAATTACACTCTGGCACAGCTAGCATCGACCGTTGAGGTTGCAGAGGCTGCAAGAGACCTAAAATCTCGAAGGGGAGAAAATTTGTGAATTAATAACTGTAAATTTAAACAACTGTGAGAAACTATGAAAAATTATATAGTGTATTTATTAAATTTTATAGAAAATAAATTTTTGAACAAAACATAAATATTCTATGAAGTCATATAAAATGAAAGGATCAGTAAAGATTATGATACATGTTTCTTTTTTGCAACTAGTCAATGTAGGTACTTAAGTCTAAGAGAGTTTTTAAATATGTGAATGTAACATATAAAAGTCAATAAAATATTTAACGTGAACTAAACGTTCAAAAATACAAAGAAAAGTATCTTGTGCTTTTAAATGCGTAACGAAATTAATAAATGTTCTTTACTACCATAAGTTTCATGAAACGTGTGGCTTACATTTGGACAGTATCGTCCAGTAAGACTATGTATAAAAAGAATTACTATTTGTGAACACCAGATAAATTATCTGTAAGATTAATATGTTTTACAAGTGTAACATAAAGAGAAAATTTAATATTGTATAAATCAGTTCATTAAATTTTGAGTAGATAAATAGTATTTTAGTTTGTCATACCTGACATGTGCATTGAATAACATATTTTTTTGTTACCCTGATATTCTTGAACGGAACATCTGTAGAAATCCAAATCACATGTGTAGAAACTGCAGGAGTCCCAGGTAACATCAAAATTAAACAAATGGTGAGGTAGAATTCGCTAGCATACAAACAAGTTGAAAAACATTATTCTGTGTTAACTTCATAGATCCATATTAAACCAAAATTTAAGAGAGTAATTAATAAAACTAAAAATGTATGTTGCGGTAGCTTAATTTAAATGTACAACGCCATCGTCATCTCATGGTCAAACGACAGCAAAACACATTTGCTTCTTTACGGAGCGTAAGGTGCAAATATAGGAAAACTGAGGGTAGAGAACGACCCATCGGAAAAGCAATCCTGTGGGATTCACAGCCCATGAAGGGAAGGAAACGCTAGACAAGATAGTTGATACGACCTCATGGTCAATTTTTATCACCTTGAACTCAAAAGCGACATGTTGTGCACAAGTCAAGACAAGAAATTGAAACTTTTGTCAGAACGTTTTGACAGGCAAACAATCTGTCTCAAATATCAGAGCGGGGTATTTAGGATTGTAAGGAAAGAAAACTATAGAGCTCTTCTGCAAAGTAAGTGTGAAATTAAATACCAAGAATACTGGATTGTAGGCAACTTTACAAACAAGTATGAATATTAGAAAAACAAACACGGTACTTTATAAAGTACTATAACCTTCTTATATTCTGAGATTATAATAAATCTATTAAAGTAAAAGTGTATATTAAGGTTCAATGGACTTTTTAAAGTAAAATCTGAGGTTTAAAGGGAGAGATAAATCAAGCTGAAACGTGGCGTTTACCATAGGTAAAATGACATGTTTCAAAATAAGAAACAAATTTGGCATAAAGGAAAACAAATTATTCACCACATGAAGATACACACATAATTTGCAGGTATACACTGCGGGAAAGATAACCAATGAGAGCAATACCTCTTGAAATATTGTTTTATTGTTATTAAAGAACCTTTTTTATTTTGGAAGAACAGTATACCTATAATTGTTGCACAAGCATTTACTTAGCCAGAAGACTGCTCGAAAGGTGTACACATCTTGTAGGAATTGAAAGAGCTAACAGAAAATGAAATTCCAAAAGGTTTTGAAAAAAGACTAAAAAACACGAAATGATAGCCCAAAAAAGCACTTGTAGTATTGTAATGCCAAAATGGAAAGATACTTGTAAAGTGATGTTACTTCCAACAAAACACACTGACGAGATGATTTGAGTTTAACAAACATGGAAAGGAAATAGAAAAACCCCTAGCTATTTTTGAATACAATAAGTCAAACGCTTATATATCTAACCAGCTAAAAGCACATTCCCATTGCTTGAGAAGAGGTACTAAATGGCATCAAAAATTAGTAATTGAGAACTAATTTTAAGTTCCACATTGGTCAATACATTTTTTATTATTCAAAGAAATTACACCAAGCAAAGTTGCCATCACTGAATTTCGAGAACAGCTTGCCAAAACACTGGTGTGTACGAGTAACCTGATTGCAGAGCCTGAAGAAACAAACAACTTACATTAATTAGAAGAGCTCAAGATAAATCTTTGTGTGGCTTGCTATGCCAACAATAATGAACAGTTCGGTAGAAATCTAGCTCAAAATAAATCAATTGGAGGCAAGTAATACTGTTCAGGTTGTGATAAGAATTATTGTATTCCATGCTTTTTTTCTATTCATAACGCACAAAAAAATGTAAAAATAATATCGCTCAGGTTTGTTCTATTTTTATTTACAAACTATGCTTACTTTTATTGTCAATAATAAATAATTATTTCATAATATTTATTATTTTGAAGTTTTGTCATAAATCATCATAAAATGCACTGTTAGAAAACATGTATAAATATTCATGACCAGGTAATATAAATTGTTCATACGGACAGTTTATTTTGAATATTTATTTAACATTGTAGTGAGGAACATAGTATAGTAACACCCGTCTTATAGAATTTATGAGATTAGGCATTCATTGATGTCACGCCGGTCAAAATAGAGCAGCATTGAGACATTGATATCGAATGATAGCTTCAAAATAATACACAAAATTAAAGATATACCTCAGCAGGTGGATCAGCATCAACTTTACAATTAATTCTGGCCTCAAGGTTGTCTGCTATATTTTTCCACGTACAAAATATTTCAACATATGGAGAATCTAAAAATTAATCAAATGTTCAAACAACAATTTATAGGTGTTTACTTACAAAGTACATGCAATTTTATTTCAGCTATTGCTGGTTGACCTATACCGTTAGATGCTGTACACTGGTACCTTCCCGCATGTTCCTTTTGTACTGATGCTATAGATAATGCATATCCAGACTCCACTTGCAGGCCTGACGGTAAAATACCATCCTAGAATAATAACAATATTACGTGACTAACTCACAGTTTAAATAATTCAGGCAAAAATTGTCATATAAAAGTGGACAATTTTTATAATCTGGGAAAAATCATGTTTAAATGAATTATTGGCTGATGAAATGCCAGCAGTCTATGATGAGAATTTTAGCCTGGTTATCAAGGTAGACAAAAAATAAAATGTAGAACTGCAAAGTTTGTAGTAAAATTAATCAGACATTTTCTGTTCAATATATGCACTAATTACTACATCACTCAATAAGTCCGTAGGATGATACATAGATGGCTTTGCTATGTAATAATCCATATGATTTGTAGGAAGTACTAACCTTAAAAAGATATCTGTCAAAATTTCATGATAATCCGACGATTAGTTTACAATTTACAGAGGTTCAAGTGACGATACTTTTGAGTTTTTCAAAAAAATGAATATATATCATTGCTTTTTGATGGGTAAAAATACCATCGCAGCCAAAGCATGGCTTGATAATTGTTATCCGGGCTCTGCTCCATCGAGGCAAACGGTGGAGAAGTGGTTTGCTGATTTTAAACGTGGCCGTACAGACACTGACGATGCTGAACGCTCTGGAAGGCCAATTGAGGTGGTTACACCGGAAAACATCAAAAAAGTCCACCGAATCGTTTTGGAAAACAGAAAAGTGAAATTGTGTGAGATAGCTGACACCTTGAAGATATCAGAAGGCAGTGTGCACACTATTTTGCATGAACATTTGTCCATGAGAAAGCTGTTCTCAAAGTGGGTGCCGCGTTTGCTCACAGTGGACCAAAACAACAACGTGTCGATGATTCTGAGAGCTGTTTGGAGCTGTTCAACCGAAATAAAAGGACTTTTGCGTCGGTATGTGACAATGGATGAAACATGGATTCACCACCACACTCCAGAGTCTAATCGGCAGTCAGCTGAGTGGACTGCAGCCGGAGAACCACGTCCAAAGCGACCAAAATCGCAAAAGTCGGCTGGTAAGGTTTTGGCGTCTGTATTTTGGGATGCGCACGGAATTTTGTACATCGACTATCTTGAGAAAGGAAGAAGAATCAACAGCGAATACTACATGGCATTATTAGTGCGTTTGAAGGAAGAAATTGCCAAAAACGGCCACACATGAAGAAGAAAAATTCTCTTTCACCAAGACAATGCACCGTGTCACAAGTCGATCGCAACGATGGCCAAATTGCACCAATTGGGCTTCGAATTGCTTCCGCACCCACCGTATTCTCCAGATTTGGCCCCAGCGACTACTACCTGTTCGCAGACCTGAAAAAATGCTCGCCGGAAAAAATTTGGCTCGGATGAAGAGGTGATCGCTGAAACTGAAGCTTATTTTGAGGCCAAAGACGAACTGTTTTACAAAAAAGGTATCGAAATGCTAGAACGGCGTTGGACTGATTGTATCACTCTTGAAGGAATGTATGTTGATGAATAAAATCGAATTTCGCCAAAAAAATGTGTTTTTCTTAGTTATCCTACGGACTTATTGAGTGATGTGTTATGTAGCAGTTTTTATTTAAATTGAAATGGTATTACGATTTTAGAACTCCTATGAATCAATAAAGATCTGTGTCTTGATTATAACCATTTACAATGATGTGTTACATTTATTATATCGAAGAAAAAATTTGATTAAATAGATTTAAATCAGTGTTCATTTATAACTATCAAATCTTTATATGATATTTTCATAAAGATTAGTCGTATTGGATAAAGTGATTATTTTTTGTGTTGTTATGATTAAAAATAATTTTGAAATGAATGGAATACAATTTGTGAAAAAAGTTAAATACAGTGATGTTCTGGCTATACAAATTATCTTACAAAAGTAATCCCTATATTTATTTTAGCCATAAATTTTGTTTATTCAGTTGTTAGTCGCTTTTGTCTGTAAGTGTGTGCGTGAAAGTGTTATCTAAATTACGGGAGAGCATTTTATAAGTTAATTCAGAATGATATGAGTTGAGGTGTTTTATTCACGCACGCACGCACACACACACACACACACACATGCAGGCACACACACAACACGTGTATGCACGCACGCGTGCGTGTGCGTGCTTGCGTGCGTGCGTGCTTGCGTGCGTGCGTGCGTGTGAATGTGTTATCTAAATTACGGAAGAGTATTTTATATAAGTTTATATTCAGAATTATATGATTTGAGGTGTTCTGGTTGTTTGGAGTTGTCTTGTTAATGCTTCGTAGTAACAAAGATATTTATTTATAAGTTAAAATATAGATATGAGTTTATTATACATTAACATTAAAGACATGACATGCGCAAGAAATATTTACAAGTCTTTGTGTGTGTAATTACATTGCAAATGTCTCTAACACTAGAACTGAAAGTAATGCACACTAAGTTTGTAAAGTTGCAGAACAATTTTCAATGTTGAAGAATTGGATAATGTGGTTTCGCGACGTACTCCAGGGTCTGGTGTCATGTAGGTGATGATGTTTATGGTTGTAAGTAACCATGTACGAGTTACGATGAAAGTAATGCGGCACTGCATGGCGATAATTGCAGTCGAATTTCTATTCCTTCAATACCTAGCTGTTTGTGGGCTAATGCTGGCATAAGGTGGCTTCCTTGGTAGTTAGAAATTTAAGCTGGCTAATGGCGGAATGCTTCCAATCCTAATTGCTTGTTGATGTTACATGCTCTAAGAGGTAGTCTTGATGCAGTGATGGAGGTTGGATCAGTTCAAGTTACAATGGGGTGTTATGAGAATTCACTTCATTTTATCCCATTAGATTTGGTAATCATAACCAGATAATGCGAAAGAATACCCTTAGTGCACAAAAACTTGGTGATTTACATCTTGTACTATTCTTAAGTTCCCTCCAAGAAGTTTGGTGGCTTTCTTAAAGAGAGAACATATAAGAAGTGATTTGCTCTAGCATTTAGAGCTTTTATACTGAAGTTGTGTTTGTATTGTACATTCAGACGGTTCTACTTGTATTTTGAGGGGTGTTGGATGAATCCATTATTGATCGAAGAGTGTTTTAAGCATGCATGCTGTGTGCTTATTGGTTAGATCGTTAAGAGTATAGTTAGTTGTATACTTCTACATACATCTTTTCTAGTGTCCGTGTTAGTTACGATAAAGAGTGATATATTTCTTTGGTAATCTCCGTTTTTGTAAGTGTTGTTGGAGGAGTACAACTGTGTTAGTTACAATAAAAAGTGATACTTTTTTGGGAAGTGTACTCTTCTACCCCTTCCTGTAACTATCATTGGAGAAGTACAACTTGGTTCTTTTGTATTTATTTAGGTTGTTTCTGTGGATTCGTTCTCCATGTATGCTGGTTTGACGTCGATTGAAACAGTTGTTTTATTGGTCTGTTTGTCAATGATGACCATTTTGTCGTGTATGTGGATGATTTTGTATGATCCATCGTATATACTTTGTACAGCATTTTTGTTGCCACTGTAGTGTAGAAAAATGTGGCTTAAATATTTTAATCCTTTCAATACAAATGTTTGTTTTCTGTGATGCTTGGTACCTTGAACTAGTTGTAGTCGTTGAAAGTGGTAAAGTAGCTGGTTTGTGTGGTAATAGGACTGCTTTAAGCTTTGTGATCTTTCAAATCACATATGTTTTGAAATTTCAATTTTTGAAGTTGTGAGTTTGATAGAAAGTCTATGTTGTATATAGTTGAATAAAGCCTACATTTACGATTTTTGCATTACAGTTTGCAAGTGCCTGAAGGTATAATTGTTCTGTTGGCTTGCTCGAGCTTGACAGGAATTCTCCTGGTAGGCGTAGCATTTTGCCAAATGTAAGCTCTGCAGCTGCAACGTTTACTTCTTCATACAAGCATTTTTGATTCCGAGTAGGACTAAAGGTAACGCATCTGTCTATTTTTCTGCTTTGTGCCAGGACTATGCAGTTTTCAATTGCCAGTGGAATAATTCCACCATGCCATTTGACTGCGGATGGCATGCTGTTTGCTGTTGTATGGATTCCTGTGAATTTGATCATGGTTTCTATTTGTCTAAATAGTTGCGATTCAAACTGACAGCCTTGATCTGTTGCGACTCTGAGTGGGACGCCAAAGTGTGCGATCCATTATTCTATGAATGCTTTGGCTACTGTTTCAGCTTCAATCTTTTGCAGAGGTACTGCCTCTGGCCATTTTGTAAGTGGTCGTTGCATGCGAATACGCAGTATCGGTGTCCCTCTGATACAGGTAATAGTCCGACAATGTCTATATGGACATGCTCAAATTTTAAAGATGGTGGTTTGAAATCTTGCATTTTTGTGAACACATACTTTATGACTTTGGCATTGGATACAATTTCGCCTCCAGGTGTGGCAGTCTGATTTGTTACAAGGTCAAACGAATTTGTGGATTAGCAACTTCGTTGTTGTCTTTATTCCCAGGTGTGATAAGTTGTGGATGCTTACATAGGCTTCCCTTCATAATTCCTGTTATGCACGGAAGAGCTATGGTTGTTGAAATGTCAGAGTTCGGAATTTGTATGTCTATAGGTCAAACTTGAGTTGTTTTCCTTGAGACTTTGGATTATTTATCGTTTTGCTGTGAAATTGATAGCTGTTTGAAGTCGATGATATCCATTTACTAGAGAGTGTCTGCAACACTGTTTTCTTTCTCCGAAGTGTGTTTGATGTGTGTTGACCTCTAGGAGGTCGTTCTGATTTAGTGATCGTTTTGGAAGGTAGATTGGTTCAAGTTATAGCGGGATCTTTCCGTGGTGTTATGAGAGTACGTTTCATTTTATTCCACTAGATTTAAGGGTCCAACGAGATGATGTGAAGGAAAACCTTAGTGCAGTAGGAGCTTGGTGACTTTTGTCTTGCACTATTTGAAAGTTCCCTCCAAGAAGTGTGGTGGTTTTCTTGAAGAGAATAACAAAAAGAAGTGATTTGCTTTTGTATTTGGAGCTGCTTTTATGTCGAGGTTTTGCTTGTACTGTACGTTCGGACAGTTGTGCTTGTATGTTGAGGGGTGTTGAACGAGTCCATTACTGATTGAGGAGCGTTTTGAGCATGCATACTATTCATTTCGATTGCCAGTTTGTTAGGAGTATAGTTGGTTGCATATTCTTACGGGTTTATATGCTTGCGCTTGTTGTATTTATTTTCCAATTCTAATACAATTTGCTTTAAATTTTCCAACTCGACAGTACATCAATAGCATTTTCAATTTTAAAAGCACATAGACCTTTGTTATTTGCTCATCTTTGAAAACTGGCTTTACAATAATTTTAACAAAATAATGAAATTAGTATTTTTAATTTTGTTGATTTATAGATTTCGAAATATATGGCCAGTTTATACAAACTACAAAAATGTTCAAATAATAGTATTAATTCCAGATAAATGTTTTTTTAGAATTATATTAATAATATCTGGCCAGTAGCATTTAGATTAGGTTTGTTGTTTTAGGGTTAATTTATGTGCAATGATAATGTTACAAACTATTAGGCAACCCGTCAAACACGCAAGCTGCATAACCGAAGTATATTCTACAGAAATCTGGAACGCTCCAGCAAATACTAGAATATTTAATTATAGGGTATATATAAGATCGGTGATGAGGGTACCATTATGTTCTCTATGGAGGGTACATAAGTTAGTCTATATTAAAATGTCGTATATAAATCATCTCGTGTATAGTTAGTTGGTCATTACGTTTTGAAAATCCTATAGTAAATATAAATTTGTGTTACATGAACATGCATATTGTACCGCCAGATTGTAAATAAATGGACAAAAGGGTAATAAATAAATTATAGTAGTGCTTAGTGTTGTTAAGAAGACTTATGGTTAAGGATTTAGTTTAAGAAGATATTAGTGCTTGTAAATTCATTACTGTGATAGTGCTTCATTGTTAATTGGACTGAAAACATCTATAAATAAGGCATATACTGTTAATTAGACTTGTGAATAGTGAGTAATAAAGATATTTGTTATTACTTGTTCTAAATTAGTAAAACGCGTCAGTGGTCGCCTGCTACAATATGTATTGAAATTGACTGTTAATAGAGTGTAAATTTCGATGGAATTTTATTTGCAGGTTATAATGTAGGTAAAGGTGAGCATTGTTGAAGGAGATCCAGCCATTTCAATGACAAAATCAGATTTTAGGAGAGGCCTTGATATTGAAAAATTGTTTCAGTTTGATAAAATGTTAAGGGAATGTTTTTAAGGTGTGCTTAAAAAGATTGTGATTACCAAAGATAAAAGATGATGAGGTGAGGTTGGAACATTGTGAACAAGGAGAGGTGTCTGGATAGCAAATATATCAACGAAATTGCTGGGATATAACGGTTTGATGCCTTTGATTTTGGAAAGCCCTTCAGGATAAGTAGTATTTTCAAAGTAGTTTTTATTTCGGCCATTGTATATTTTAGATTTTATTATTTCTTTATCATTTTGTCATAGGAACCCACTTCCGCACCACTTAGCCTGTGCATCTTTAAAATAGTTATCAAATTCCCACCCCTTCTGGACAATTCAAAATTCGTAAGGTAATGTCATTTTTACCTGTAGCGTAACTTTAATTAAGCAGTTTTATAAATTTTGCTTTAAGTATTTATGCTATAACACATTTATACAGTGGTTGGTAAATTGCTAGGAAAAGTTCAATATAAAAATGATTTACAACTCTATCTAAACCCTAAGTTATATAGGGTACAGATAGAGTTGTAAATCATTTTTATATTGAAGTTTTCCTAGCAATTTACCAATCACTGTATGAATGTGTTATAGCATAAATACTTAAAGCAAATTTTATAAAACTGCTTAATTAAAGTTACTTTCCGGATAAAACTGATACTACCTTACAAATTTCGAATTGTCGAAGGGGCGGGAACTTAATAGCAATTTTAAAGGTGCATAGGCTAAGTGGTGCGGAAGTGGGTTCCTATATAGCTACATCAAAATCTCTACTACAAAAGTTTGAAACAAAGACAATGTCTGTATTTTAGATAAAATTTGCAACCTTAGTAATTATTGTTTATTGTGCTATAAATTCAAAATCGATAAAATGCTTTGTAGTTGTGGTTCTTTTTTAAAAAAAATGCCTATATACATGCTACTTTTATTTTAACTTATATGCTTAAATGTCATTTGCTATTTAATGTATATAGCACAGTAAACAAAATACGTTAAATTTATCCTAATTTTTTTGTTTAACCGAATTACCTTTTTTGACCACTGTACCATAGGGATAGGATTTCCATGAGTCTGGCATTCAAATAAAATACTGCCACCATGTTTAGTTGTTACAAGAGTTTCAGCTGGAATAATTTGTAAACTAGGTGGAACTGCAAAAAGAAAATATCATTGAAAAGTCTTCTTTATAGTAAACAATTTAAAATTCAAATGCACTCGCTTCAAATTTTCATATTGCAAATTTGCATATAAATAAAATAATATACTTTCTTTAAGTCTGATATTTGGTGATTTATTTGTTTTATGTTAAATTTCGGGAAACGAAAGATGATGCTAAGGAAACCAAAAGTGTTATAAGTGAACATAGGTACAATGGCGTTTCATTAAACAGTTATAAGACTAAAGATTAACATAATTTATTGTCACAGATATATAACAAAAGAAAAAAATTCTAAAGATTAAAAATTAAAAAAAGTCAAAATAAGTGTTCAAAGTGTTCTCCTTCAGTTTGTATCTAAGCTTCACCAGAAAAAATAGTCTAATGGTGTTAAATCTGGTGACTACTGTGGCCGGTGTACTAGATCTCCACAGTCAATTCATCTATTTGCAAGACACATGACGTTTTCTGACAAATAAGGACACGAAACAAACAAGTGGTTGGAAACGTCACCATGAAGGGGATTCACAACACGACCACATACCCTGAGCGCGTGTGTGGGAGTACATATAAACCTGGGATGAAGTGAACCTGTCGATTTTTATACCAAATTTCTATATCGTACCTTGTCATACTACCATTTATGTTTTAGGAAATATCGACAGGCTCCATCACAGAAATCTAGACTAGAGCGACAAACAGCACCCACATGGAACAACCGAGATAAACAATAATTATTTGGTACATGGCCTGCCAATATGCATTAGAAGATAAGTAGTGTGAATTAATTTACTTTGTTTAATTTGAAATGTAAATCATATTTTAACATTTGCAAATTCTGTACAACCTAGTACACCATCTGTTTATGTAAGCGAGTAACTAACGTATCGTTAAAGGATAAACATGGTCTAATTGTATGTGAATTTTGAAAAGCTCACAATTGGTCATTATAACTGTTTATGGCATCCCTCATGTAAGTTGATTTGTTGGGCCGTAATACTCAATTTAGTATATGTTGTTGTAAAACGGAATGCCAAAATATTAAGCATAGTTGTGTGTCTTCGGGGAATAAAGCTTGGACATTTTGGCAACCATATGTACAGATATAAGATAACTTGATTAGCATAGGTCACAAAAATCTGTGATAGTTGTAACGTGATTGCTATATGGCAAGTTTCAATTAATAGATACAATAAAATGAGGTCCACACTATTTCATGGAGACAGTTTTTTTGCAGAACTAAATTGGATGTTTCTCAAGGTCCCTAAAATACTACACTAAATATTGTACGAACAGGTTGGTGTCTGGTTGGATATCTGTGCTATTATTTTCTTGCAGTTTTTCGATTACAAATTCCCTACGCAAAAATAATATTTGTTTTAAATACTATGTTCATGAATGTTCAAGTAAATTTTCAGTGCTGGAGTATGAAGTAAACCAAACTGTTAAAACACATTCAATGTCTATCAGTCTTGTAAGACGAGTTAAAAGTCCAAACTAAAACCTCAAAATTTAGGCCATTGGTATAGTAAATGTGCATCAACATTTTCGAACAAAAAGCATGCCTAGTGTTTTGTTAGAATTGCCTAGAGACAAGCTTCTAATAACTGAAATATCTACCGCATGCTGCAAATAATCGGACCATTTGGTGAATCACTTAAAATTGCACGTACCTTATTTAAACTGTATTTACATGTTTGATAATAAAATTGCAAAAGATATATAACTGATTTAATTATAATTGTGTCTCGATAGTTCATACTAACCAATAAAAAAATATTATAGATCTCAACTACATGAACTGACTTTGATTTTTGTAAGGTCTATTTAGCATGCCCAAAGTATATGGTATCTTGACAGTTTAACACTAGTTCTATCGTTAAATTTAGTTGTTCTTACAGCATTAGGTGTTTTGATTCGTTTTTTTTCAGTTTAAACTTATCCCCTTTATTGCTTATATTAAAGCATTTTTATTTAATTCATACTAATGTTATAATTTGATAAAAGTGCAAAAGTAACAAAAACTTCAGACAATCACAAGTAAAGTGTAATAGCATGTCAAAACAAATAATAGCAAAGGTTTTCTAATTTAAGTTCAGCAATTTGGTAACTTACTTAAAATTTGAACTGTATGAATGAGATCACCCAAAGATCCATCACCTATCTGACACGTGTAATCTCCTTCATCGGTAACATTTACATTTTTAAGTTGAAGATTATAAAATTGTAATTGATATCTTTTATCACTTGTTATCAAATGATGACCAGCACTAATCAAGGATGGACCTTTCCGCCAAACTAGTACGGATGCACCTGAAACAAAATAATACTGTTAAAAGTATGTAAATTTGGTCAATAAATCAATTCTTACTTATTTTTACAGATATAATTGTGGTACAAAGAAATCAATTTATGAAATTGCAGCACGTTCAAAAGTTGAAGGAGTCGTTAAAACTTGACTGTGCCAGTGGACATTCTAAATTATGAAAAAAAATCAGAAGCGTGATGAAATTAAACATTTCTTTACAGATACCATTGTATGCACATTTCAGTACTGTTGAAACAGGAATAAAGATCATAAAACTGCAGCATGTTCATTAGTTGAAGGAGTCTTTACAACTTAACTGTACTAGTGGATATTCTAAGACATGACAAAAAAAAGCAGAAACGTGATGAATTTATGCATTTCTTTGCAGAGGCAAGGGCAGACAACAAATAGTCATGATTGCCCCTTAAAAACCGAGCGCTTTCTTCAATTACACTTGATGCACCTAGGAAATTTCTGCTACAATCAGAATAAACAGAGTGGGGTAGACCATGACGAGAAACGAATCAGGTAAAACATGCCATAGAGGCATCTGTGGAAAGCTGTGATACAAGCTCTAAATGAACGGCATTGGTGGATAAACAAACATAAATACATCAGTATGCTACGTACCTAGACGTAGCCGGAAGAAAAGTAAATACCAGGCTAACTACCAAACGCGGAGAGTGGGGGGATTCGCCTACATACCAAAAATAAACAAAAAAAAACACTTTGCCCACGATTATCTATTAACACATAAAAATAAATAAAGGATTCTGTTCAAACAGGCAAAAATAAAATAAATTAAGTGTTATTATTTCACAGCAAAGGATTATATTGTAAGGACAATTTTTTAATTTAGATACGAAGTGCGCATCTCGTATTTCACACAAAAAAAATCAGTATTAAATAAACTCGTGAGAGTTTTTGTCAAGCGTTTTTAAAATTTCACCTAATACTTTTTATAAAATAACTAATTAGTAGAAAAGAATTAACGTGAGAGAGCTTTTGTCAGACCTCTTTTAAATCGTACATAGTACCGTTTGTAAAATAAACCAATTAATATACAAAAATAAGCGTGTGTCTGTCCAACATTTTTAACAAAGGTACATCACACCTGTAGAGCGATAATATCGACTAGCAGCAATGAACAATAGTTCTACAATGTCACGTAACTACACTAAACGTTGATACGGAATATGCCTTTGACACACAAAAGAAAACAAGTTGCATACCTGTAGGTGTCCGGATACTTAGCTCGCAAGTCGTCGGGGGTGAGTCAGCATAGCAACGCCATGGTCGTCAGGATCTATTTACCCTGATTCCATAACTGCAGCAGCGGTCTACGGGCAAAATCAGTTGGTCTACAGACAAAAGCAGTTAGTCTAGAGTAAGAAAGAACCAATTTGGCCTCCAGCTAAAAAAGCAATACATGCAAGACACCTAGTTGTCGAACAGAAAAAAAAACAAACGTGCATTGCTTTTGAAATACGGTGACGAATAATGTAGAAAATATTTCGACGTACAAACTGTTGATTCAAATTCAACAATGGTTCAAAATAACACGAATTCGAACTGCAAATCTTCGCTTATCGAAGCACGATTGAAACTGGAAAACCAGGAACAATAGAGAAAACCATTATACGCGGTCGTAATGTATACCAAGATAGCGGTTACCTAAATAGTATATAAGCTATTTAATTGTAGCATAAACTTGTTGTTTCGAAATAAATAAGTTCAAAATGAAAATTTGTAGCAAGCGTACTTATTGTAAACAGCATGTTGTTGAAAAATTTAAGAGATTACCGGATACCTAAAACAAGACATAGACTATTTAATTTATCGAATAAATTTTCGTTTTAAAAGCAAAAGGGATTTGAGTTAATCAGGGAAATTTTTTAAAGCAAAATTGGAACGTAACAAGTAACCTTTGAGAATGAGTGAATTTCAACGAGTAGAAGATTTCAGAGGGAGGAGGCTTGCAAAATCAACACCGACATGAGTAAATGTACGGGTAATGAGTACGTGCGAAGGAGGTAAATCCGCCATAATAGGTTGAGGAGGTTTAGCGTTTAAACGAAAGCAAGGTAAACAGTTATGATTACGGAGCCTTACCAAAGATCTGGGGTCAATGATTCAATATTGTCTAGAAATAAGAGCAAGTGGCGTAGAGGGGCTAGAATGTAGCGATAAAACGTGATAATGATCACATATGAGAAGACATAAATTATCCGACTTGGGCAATAACAAAAGGTGTTTACTTTTAAGACAGCAAGGAATGCCAAAGGCGACCGCCCACCCTAACGAGGCCATGGGGGTCAAGAAACTGTAGCTTACGCATGAAACAAAGTAGAAGTTGGCCATTTTTTAAGAATTTAATTTCTGAACCCAAGTACTGCTGTTGAACGAGTTAAACACATGCCTCTAAAGCAGCTTGCAGTTCATCGACATAAATTGGACCGAGTAAATTTTTTTGAGGGTGTCGGCAATTATTAATAAAGTGGTATATGTATGCCAGATGGTAATGCAGCTTACTGAAAGAAGAAAATGTACTGATGAACTCAGAAAAATCACATGTAGATGCTACCAATGTAGCAAAAGGGGATTTTATTTCAGGAATTTGTTCAATTGGTAAAAGTAAAATCTTGATATTATTAGAAGAAAATAAATCATAATCAACGATGGGGCCACTATAAGTTAACGTGAATTAGCCGTGAGGGAGACAAACTGTGAAATGAGATGTCTGCAGGGTTCAAAATACAGAGAATGTGGTTACAGTGTGATAAATTAGTGTTCGAGAATGCGGTTGACACGATCTGCTACAAAACTGTTAAGTAAATGCATAGAGGTTTTTAACCAAGTTAAGACAACTTGAGAGTCGGTGTATAATCTTATCCCTTTGCAAGAAGTAGAGGTTGCAAAAGTTACAGGTAGGTAGACGCACACACCATATTCTTTTCCGCTAGCGTCACAAAACCCTAACAAGTGGTAAGTGCCATTAATCCGTGATAATCTACGTGGAATTTTGATCCAAAACAATATTGAAAATTGATTATAAAAGTTTTTCCATTCACAACACCAGATATCATCGAAGGTGTCATCCCAGTCGAGCTGCTGCAACCATAGCCGTTTCAGAAAACATTTAACTACAAAAATAATAAGTGATAACCACCCTTGCGGAGCTAAAATACGTGCCATATATGAAAGAACATTTTGTTTAGTAAGAGGCCCTTCAAAAGGAAGGGTGTGGTAGGTGAAAATATCTAGAACGGGGTCCTATACTAAACCCAAAATTTTTATACCACTAACATTAGCACAGAAAAAAAAATGGGGTTTCTAAATCAATTTTCTCAAAATCTTTTAGAACTTCAGCCGAGTTGCTGGACCATTTACGAAATCGAAATTACTCGAGCGATAAGAGGTTTTTAATTCAGTTTGGAGTTGTTTGGCGGTGAATCTGCGCCAGAAATTATGTTGTCCATATATGTATTATTTAATAGGGCACGGGATGCCATAGGGTAAGAGAACCCTTTTTCTGTAACTAACTGCTTGAGAACACGTTGCGCAATGAAAAACGAGGGTGAAAGACCATAAGTGAGGGTTTAGAGTTCATACTCGTGCACAGACGTCTCGGAAGAAGGACACCAAAATATGTGTTGAAATTTGCAATCCCTTTAATCTACCAAAATTTGATTGTACATCATACAAATATCAGCACATACTGCAACAGCATGTGAACGAAATGCGAATATTATTTCAGGTAGTCCTTTTTGCAATTTAGAGCCCGCATACAAACGTTCATTTAAGAAGACCCCATAATCATCAGGGGCGGATCCGTTAAATACAACACGGAGTTCATTTGTGCTGCTCGTGAGTTTGTGAACAGTATGATAAAGTAACACATATAGTGAGAAAGTTTCAGCGATATTCATATGTCCTAAAGACATATTCCCAAAGGAAGCTGCTGTATACGATTTTCTCATCATGATTGCGGTTCCAACGAGATTCTAAATTGAGATGACTTTTAAAAACCATATGACGATTGCTACCGAGAGAGGTAGCATTTTGAATAAATGCTAGTGAAATTATATAACGACCTATTTTATCATGCTTAACGGTGTCTAGAAAATGTTGTTCATAATAAACATATTTAAGACAAGGATTTGCGGAATGTTGAACTTCTTCAATTTTCCAAAATTTGCGTAATTCGTGATCTAAATTTAAAAAAGTGGTAAATAGCGAAGTACAAGAAGAAATACTTTCAATAGTTGGAACTTGACCCATGAGCACATAGCCGAAATTGGTGGAAACTGCAAGAGGTTTTCCCGGAATAGTTTGGCAATTATTACTAAATAAAATTTGTAAACCTATATCTGCGCCTATTAAAACACCAACTGGGGCAGATTGATGGAAATCACAATCAGCTAAAGCCAAATTACGAAATTTCTCATAAATTGATTGAGGTATGGAACAACCTGGAATATTTCCAGTAATTCTTGAAAACATGGAGGCTTGAAAACGAAGTTGCGCATGAGAATTTTTAGAATAAACTACACAGTGTACCAAACCTTTAGAGCTGATGGGAACTTCAGGTAGACCTGAATTTTTCTGCAATCTTGACTATGTTGAAGACCCAGTTTTTCCGTGCATAAAACGGATATAGCATTTATTTGAGATCTGGTGTCAAAGACACAACGTGCGGACTGTAGGTTACCATGGGTGTCTAATATTTTAACTTCTAGGGTTACCGAGAGTATGAGAAACGTTTTATGTAGATACGACTTCTTGAGAGTTTGCGACTTCAGGAGCATTAACAATTGTGGTTTGATGTGATTGAGTGGTCACATTTCTATTATGAGGTTTATATAGTAAAGAATAATGCCAACTAGAGGAACACGTGTTACATTTGTCTTGAGACTTACATCCTCGAGTATGATTTCCCAAGCACTTTACACAACGAAATAATTTCTTAATAATTAAATAACGCTCGTCGACACTTAAATTTTTGAAAGAGGTGCAGTCGTAAATTTTGTGATTCCCATTACAATGAGGACAAGAATTATTGGTGTCGTCTCTAACTAGAGCGTTAGAGTTTTTAATTGAAAAGGATTTGTGCGGATTCGACTTGAAACGAGAACTTGAAGTTTTATTTTTTCTGTTTTTAAATCAGAATGAAGTTCTAGCGTTTGGCTTTGCCAATGTTAAAAATTCAAACAATTTAGAGCATGTAGGAATTTCAGATCCAACTTGCATATCGAACGCATTTTGGGTTTTGAAATCCAAATTGCAATAACTGAGCGAATATAACAGAAAATCAACCATGTAGTTAACTTTTGAGATAGTTTTCAACGTACTCACTGCACTGAAATGGAGGTTTATAAAGTGAGTAAGAGAACCAGTATGTTTATATTGCAAAATCTTATTTAAGTAGTAGCGGGTAAACCTATGAGGTGAGTCGTGAAGGGTTTACAGCTATTCAAATGCTTGGTTGTATAAATCAAATTCAAGAGAAAGATCAGCTATAAGAGCCAGGGCTTCGCCCTTCACATAGGAGTGGAGGTACAAATATTTTTGAGCAACAGGTACAGTTTCATTAGTATGAACCAAAGCACGATAGAGGGTAATGAATGGAACCCAGTCTTCTATGCGCCTTAAAAATGAAGCAATATCGAGGGGTTTTAAATAATGCGAAACTGTAGACGCCTTTGCCGGACCGGCTGTGGCAGTAGCTAGCTCCGGTGTTAATTTTCCTTTTATTTCAATATAACGGGTGCGAATAAGAATAACATCAATCACATAATTGAATGAAGATTGAAAATCTTGAACTTTTACTGTAGGTTCATTAACCTTAAAGTTAATTTCAAAAACTTGATTTTGAAGCTCATCAAATTTAGTTTCGATGGCCTCTATCCGTTGCAATTTTTCTTGAAAAGTGGACAAACGCGCTAATGTAGCAGTTTTAGCAAAGTTTGCTAATGAGGACCAAAAACTTTTTCAGAGGGAAAGAAGTGGACTGTATTTTAGGGGTGAGAGGTAGAGGTGTATACATAAATATTAATATGCACGATAAAAAGTAACTCACCAAAACTGTTGCACTGAAGTTTTATTGATTGTGATGCACCACTGGAACGTCATACGGTACTGTTTTTGAGTAGCACTAACCCGAAATCCACAAGGGTGGATAGAGGAGGAGTAAGAGAAAAATTAGTAGGATATGCAAGGATATTAATATACAACCTAATTGCGACAGTGATTGCGAACGTCTGTTGAACTAATGACTATAATAACCGAACGGATATGCGCTCTGAACCGGGAGTGGCGCCAACAGTGGTTTATCTTTTCGACAATTCCAGCAAGAAAGGGAGTTAGTTTCTTCGATATTTATTAATGGTGATGAGAAATTATGACTGTTGCTGGAAGGTTCATTGCGGTAAGATACATTTTGTGAGGAAGATTTTGATGATGGTCTTGTTGGGGGGGTGCTGCTAGTGGTGTTGTGATATTTTTCTAAACGGAATTTCATCTCGTGTAGGGAACGATAAAGGTCTTTAAATTGGATAATTGATTCAAGTTTTTATAAAGCGAAATGTTTAGAATAATAAACGTTCAAATTTCGAATAAGCTGATTTAAGACTTCTGACTCTTAACATTTTTTTATTTAATGTATTAAATAAGGTTTGCACATCGATGATATACGATAAAACGTTTTTATCGGTAGACGGAAAACGAGCACGATTTGAGATAAAATTTCGTAGTCATTGTCAAATGTAGAAAAATCATGTTTCAAGATGTTAACTAATAGCCAATTTGGTGTTTGATGTTCCTGAACCAGGCTAAAGCATTACCGGAAAAAATTCGACGGCACTGTTAAATAATTATTGATCTATGTAATTTCGGGAAACTTAAATTGTCTATACATTAAAGAGATTTTTGAGTTATATCCTGAAAAAGTAAGATTCCACTTGTAAATCAGTACTGATTTGGAGATGCCCATCTTTTCGGTAAGTAATGATAGGTTATTCAAATTAGAGGTAATAGCAGGAAGTTCTGAGGTAATATCTAAATTTTCTAAAATGAAACTTTCAATGAGGAATAAATTGGACACGAGTTCATTTCTAATTTTATCAAATTTATTAGGATTAGAGGTTGTAAATAGATCAAGATGCCGTTTTACGTGTATTAATCTAGATTGAACGCGCACTAATTCCAATTTTGTGGGAGTTGGATCGATAGCATTAACAATAGCCTTTATATCATCGATAACATCATTTATTTCTTCGAAATTTCTTGGAATCCATATTGTTTATGTTAAAATCAAAAGGATAAGTTAAATAATGCAAAATCAAAGCACGATATTGTAACCGTCGTTCATTTGGCGTAGAAGTGGGGATTGTATTACGCCTTTCAAGTTCCCAAGTAAGCTCCCTTGACTTTAAGTGGAGGCGATTTAAATTTATAACATTTTAAAAGATACGCAAGGTCAAATATTGGTAACTTTTCTTAGTTAAACGAGTGAACAGAAATTTGGTATTATTATCAGAAGAAAATCGCCAGAATTAGGTGTTTGAATATGTAAATATAATAGACGAGTGTCTCAAACTAAAAATGCACGACTAGCAGAGTATTTAATAAAGCAAAATAGTTAGCTCTTGTGGAATACTGCAAAATTGAGTCACAAATGGCTTACGGCTTAACTCGCAAACATTTATGCAAAT
Source organism: Platerodrilus igneus (assembly GCA_036346225.1). Lineage (NCBI taxonomy): Eukaryota > Metazoa > Arthropoda > Insecta > Coleoptera > Lycidae > Platerodrilus > Platerodrilus igneus. The sequence goes on from JARFIW010000453.1 coordinate 10,192,471, forward strand.
TAGCCTATTATTATTCAGTAATTTTACAAAAAGAAATTCATAAAAATTGGACAAAAAATGCTGTGGGTGGTACCGACTGGTTTAAAGCATTCATGAAACGGCGTCCAGAGTTATCTTTGAGGTCTCCTGAAAAAATCAGTTTAGCTCGAATGTTTGCGTTCAACAAAAATACTGTCGATCTGTTCTATAAAAACTTACAAGAAGTATTAAGCACACATCATTTTACTCCCGAAGATATTTATAATGCTGACGAAACAGATTTGCTGACAGTAACAGAACTACCAAAGGTAATTGCACAACGGGGTACTAAACAAGTAGGCCTGATCACATCTGCCAAAAGAGCCCAGATTGTTACAATGCTACCTTTTGTGTCAGCAATTGGCAGGTCAATTCCACCAGCACTTATTTTTCCTATGGTAAATTTTAAGTCATTTATGACTGAAGATTGTCCTATAGGAAGTCTGGGGTTAGCCAATAAGTCGGAATGGATGACTTCTGACAATTTTATTCTTGCTTTTAAACATTTTGTAAAGCATGCAATACCCAGTAAAGTAAAACCTGTGTTGTTGCTAATGGATAATCATGAGAGTTATATGACTTTGGATGTCATTGTGTATGAGAAGGAGGTAGGGGTTACTTTGCTAACGTTTCCTCCTCATTGTAGTCATCGGCTACAACCTCTAGATGTGGCGGTGTATGGTCCATTTAAATCATTTTACAAGGTTGCGATGAATGATTGGATTGTAGCTAATCCTGGAAAGGCAGTGTCAATCTACCACATACACAGACTAGCCAAATTTGCACATGAAAAAGCGTTTTCTATCGTTAATATAACGGCGGGATGTAAGAAAACCGGAATTGTTCCCTTTAATTCCCAAAATTTTCCAGACAAAGCTTTTTTACTCTATGCAACTGATCACCCACAAATATTGAATACAGAAAACAATATTGCTGTAACGCCATCTACAAGTTCTGAAACAGATGTCAATATCACTAAAAATGATACAAAACTAAATACACTTGCCACAAGTTCGCGTGTGCTTAGTCCAGGAACCACACGGCCATTTCCCAAAGCTCTTCCTGGAGTCGTAAATATTAAAAAAAGAAAATGTGGATGATCTAGAATATTAACAGATACAACTGAAATGCAACTTATTAAAGAAGTTGCTAATCAAAAAGAAAGAAAGCGAAAACAATCGTTAGTTAAAAAATGAGAAGTGAAGCGTAAAGTTCTGATTGAAAGCAGCACTGAAGAAGAATCTGAAGAGAATATCAGTTATGTTGAAAGCGATGACAGTGAAATGTCTGTAGAAGATATTTATGAATAGGATTTTGAAGTAAAAGCGGAAGACTACGTTGTAATAAAATTTACAACAAAACAAACAGTCGGAATCCAGTCGGAAAGATCTAAAAAAATTGACAGACAAAAGGTTTAAAATAGATTTTATGAAAAAATCGAAAAAAACTGACAACTTTCTATTCCCCGAAGAAAAAGCTATTGCCGATGTTAATGAAAAAGACATTGTAGTAAAATTGACACATTCAATTCAGTTGTCTGGCAGTCCAAGATTGTCAATGTTTCATCGGTTTGCAATTGACTTATCTAATTTTACTGGATTAATGTAACTATTATAAATAATAAAACTATTAACATGTTTTTTATGTTTTCAGAGGGTATTACTAGTATCTTGTGCACTAAATAATAGTTTTGCGAATATTAATTATCGTGTCCCTTTCAATACATTGATTGTCCCTTTGGGTACCTTAAAAGTATTGAAAGGAACAAAAATGGGCAAAATAAAAAAAAAATCCAGTGTTGCTGGCAATGTATTTCCTTTATATGTGACTGTTATTCGGTAAATAAAAGACCTCTACCTCTTGTAAAAGAATCAGTTCTATCAAAATGTGTGTTACTTAAATTTTTTTTACATAGTTAGTGAAAATGTCCCTTTCATGCCACCTCTCCCATACATCTAAATTACAACTATTTGGAGATTCTGATTCAGAATCCGAACTCGAGGACATATCTCTTCATGATACGGATTCGACTTTGGGTGAAGAATTTTCTTATTCAGATGATAAATAAAAATAATTGGTTACTGGTCGAGATATTGCATTGGCGACTCAAAAAGAGTAGTATTTAAATAAATATTTAGTCTATTTTAAGTTTCAATTTAACAATATTCACTTTGTTCATATTGCCCATTATAACTTGAAATATTCTGAAAATGAATTTCTATTATATCGATTTTGATTTCTCCAATTGGGACTGTTTAGAAATAGTTTAAGACATATTCAATATAGCATTGGTTCTCCCACTCATTTTTTGAATAGATGCCTCACTGTATTAACCACAAAAAATAAAGGGAAAACACGTTTTTGGAGTTGTATTCTAACCTTGATACAGTAAACGTGTAGTCTACTTGTATTGCTAGTGAATTTTGTATATGTACTTATAGTTGAAATCAACAATTAGTTTCAGGAAATAAGTTAATAAATGTTTACATTTGCAGTGGAATTTATTAGTGTTTAAACCATTAAGCCAATTTGTAAATAAAATAAAAATACAGTCCGTTAAACATGATTCATTTGTTGGCCTTGGAGTCGCATTAAAATTGGGAACTTAATACTTAATGTTTACAAATTGCAAAGATTTCAGCCTTAGAAGAATTAAAAAATTTATGGTTATGGTTTCCTTGAATTACAATTATATTCGAATCAGCAAAGTTTTGAAGGTTACAAGCCCTCCTTTGTCAATGTTACAAATACCTGCAAAAACTGGTTGGTCTGGCTGTCTCATTTCATTGTCAGTATTTGCCATTGTATTGGAATGAGATGAAAGGCATTACACTTGGAAAATAGAGGTAGCTATTTATAGAAACCTATCCTTCTGAAAGTTCTTGTAAGTGCATTTTATCCTTTTTTATTTGATCTTTTCCTTTAATAACAGCTACACCATTTGTAAAAGTTTAATTTATTCAGGAATTTATGACAGGGTTAGAATTTGTATTAAATATAGCAACTTTATTTCTAAATTGGGTCTTTGTTGGTGGTGTAATTTATACAAGCATTATATTACATTGTTTAAGCAGAAAATTGATTTCATTAGTAAGCACATGATCTTAATGATTTTGAATTTGTGTAATAATTGTACTAAATAATCAGTAGGTACAATTAAAATTCTTTAGATAATTTTTATTGTTAGTTGGTAAGAGCAGTATTACAAAAGAGTATTTTTTTTGCATAGATATAGAAGCTTTAAAAAGAAAACGCGCTGCTTTAAAGCAGCGTCTCACGATATTTAGGCGGTTTTTAGAACCCTTACAGCATTCTTTTGAATCACAGGAAACGATCCCCAGTAATAAGTTACGGGAATTAGAAAAGCGCCACAATAATTTAGGTAGTTTGCTCAATGATTTCAATGAGGTACAATCCCAAATTGAGAATTTAGGTAACGAACCAGAGCTGGACTTTGATATTCGGCTAGAATTTGAAACTTCGTATTATGAAGTACGTGGACAGTCACAAGCATTAATTGAGGCTTCCAAACCTTGAGCTGAAGATTTTTATAAGTCAGAATCCAACGCTAGCAATCAACATAGGAGCAATATTGGCTCAATACAGTCGGGTTCCTCACTTTCAAATTCACCAAGCCAAGATTTTATTAAATTACCTACAATATCCCTCCCAAGTTATGACGAGAACAACATTGAACTTTGGACCGAATACCGCGATTTATATATATCATTAATTCATTCAAATGCTCGTATTACGCCGATACAAAAATATCACTATTTACGCGCAAGTCTTCATGGATTAGCAGCACAAATTATTAAACCAATTGAATTTTCTAATGAGAGTTACGAAGCAGCGTGGGATACTTTGTGTCAGAAATATAATAATAAACGTATGCTCGTGCACAACCATATTAAACAAATATTGTCATTGGAACAGATCACAAAGGAATCATCTCAAAAGTTGCGAAATTTGCACGATAACTTATACAAACACCTTAACGCTCTTAAAAGTATCACAACTGAAGATAAGCTCTTCGAATCAATTTTTATTTATTTAAGTGCTCAAGCACTAGATGCTTGAACTTCCAGAGATTGGGAGACACACAGGGTTGATTCGCATGATGAATTACCTACTTTAAATGAATGTTGCATATTCCTTAAATCAAAAACTGATTTATTGGAAACTTTGGAGTCAAAACAAACTGTTCCTGTTACAAGGGAAAACCCCAAGCAAACTAAAACCTACATAGCCAGAACCAAAATGTCAACCACGGTGTTGAGTGTTTTATGTAAAAAGGATCATTACTTACAACAATGTGAGAAATTCCTACGGTTAAATCCTAAAACTAGAAGCTCGGAAGTCAAAGAGCTGAAGCTTTGTATTAATTGTCTACGTAAGGGACATTTTATAACGCATTGCAAATCCAAATTTTGTTGCAAACATTGCAACAGCAGACATCATTCGCTCCTTCATTTTGAAGAACCTAAAGCTGTGGTTCAACAACCATAAGAGCAGACAGCCGAAGTTACGGCGGCATTTGCTGCTAATTCAGTACACGTACTGCTTCCTTCAGCCTCGGTTGGTATCTGCGATGAACTAGGTCATATTCATAAGTGCAGGGCAATACTTGACTCCGGAGCTCAATCATGCTTCATAACTGCACAACTTTGTCGTAAATTGCGATTGTCGACTCAGCCTACCAACATTAAAGTTACGGGTATTGCCAATACCACATCTAACATTACTGAACGAACAGAGAAAAATGTATTATCATTGAATTCTCCATTTACAGTAAAGATTTCCTTTTTGGTTCTTGATCAAATAACTAATGACATGCCTCGTTTTTCTATTCAAAGGGATATGTTAAATATTCCAAGCAACATAACATTGGCTGACCCAGACTACAATAATCCTGGTCAAATTGATATTTTACTTGGTGCTCCTATTTTTTTGGGAACTATTGTGTATCGGTCAGATCAGACTTGGTGCCAATCTTCCCATTTTACAAAAAACTCATTTTAGTTGGGTTATTTCTGGCAATATTTCTTTGCCAAATTCAACGTCAGTTCAATGTAATTTTGTACAGGTACCTGAAATTCAAAGTCAACTGGAACGTTGTTGGGAAATAGATCTATTTCCTACTACAAAACCACTTACGAGTGAAGAGGCTGCCTGTGAGGCACATTTGATTGAAAATGTTACTAGAACTCCTGAAGGAAGGTTTATAGTAGCTATCCCGTTCAAAACCTCACCTGAGGGGTTAGGCGAATCACGCCATATTGCAGAAAGACAATTTTTAAATCTTGAGGAACGTTTTAAGTCTAACGAAATGCTTTCATTGCAAAATAAAAGGTTTATGAGAGAATATAAAGAGTTGGGGCACATGTCTGTAGTAGACACAAACGTTAGTTCAGTTTCATATTATCTCCCTCATCATGGGATCTTGAATGATAAAAGTCTAACCACAAAACTTCGTATGGTATTTAATGGATCTTCTCCAATCACTTCAGACCATTCTTTGAATTTACTTCAAATGATAGGTCCTACAATACAGCAAGATCTAGTTTCTATTTTAATTCGATTTCGTAAGCATGTCTATGCGATCTCAGCGGATGTTGAAAAAATGTATCGCCAGGTCTTAATTAAACCTGAACAACGCGCTTTACAACTGATAATTTGATCAATACATATCAGTTAAATACTGTAACGTACAGTACCACTTCTGCTCCATTTTTGGCAATACGTTGCTTATATGAGCTAGGAAATGAATGTCAATCATCCTTTCCAGAAATTTCGAGAATAATAAAACAGAACTTCTATGTCAACGATGTGCTTACTGGTGCTGATTCATTAGCTGTTGCATATCATATTTCTGAAAACTTACCCAAAGTTTTGTCGACGGGAGGCTTTACATTAAGTAAATGGGCATCCAACGATCTTAAGGTTCTTGATGGAATTGCAACCTCGGACGTTCATCCAAGTGCACTTGATTTAGGGTCACACGAGTGTACCAAAACTCTTGGCTTGGCGTGGTCTTGTTAATCAGATTTATTAATATTTTCTATATCAGAACCTGAAGATATTTTGGTTACCAAACGGTCACTTTTATCTGAAATCGCACAAATATTCGACTCTTTGGGATTGCTTAGCTCTTGTACCATTGTGTCAAAAATGATTCTTCAACAACTTTGGTTGGAGAAATTGTCTTGGGACGATGAAGTCCCGGGAAATCTAAAGGACAGATGGAATTTATTTCGAAAAAATTTGGTTGCTCTAAACAGTTTAAGAATTCCCAGACATTCACTTATTCAAAATTATATAGAAATACAAATGCATGGATTTTGCGATGCATCATCGCAAGCTTATGGTGCTTGCATATATCTTCGTCCTAAAAATCAATATGGTCACACTTCTGTAAATTTGCTCTTTGCTAAGGCAAAGGTAGCTCCGTTAAAACCTATGACGATTCCTCGTCTAGAATTATGTGGTGCGCACATGCTTGCCAAGGCTATGAAGCAATCATCAAATGCACTCAACTTACCTAATTGTCAACGTTTCTATTGGACCGATTCGACTATTGTTTTAGGTTGGCTAAAAACCAATCCTACCTTTTTAAAACCCTTTGTTTGTAATAGAACAGTTGAAATCCAAGAACTATCAAAAAATGATACTTGGACGCATGTTCCTAAAAAACGTAACCCTGCTGATTTACTCTCTAGGGGTATTTTACCCGACCATTTAGCTAATTCCTTCTTGTGGTGGCATGGCCCGACCTGGCTTGCCGAACCTCGGTCTAACTGGCCGGAAATTATCTCTATCGCAAATGAGCTACCAGATTTAATAAATACGTCATATTGTTTAGCTGTTTCCATAAAAACAATATCTTTTTATAAATATTCAAAATATTCCTTCATGTTACATGTAAAGACATACTGTTTACGATTTATTCAAAATTGTCGTGCCTCAAAACATGAGCGAGTGATAGGACCACTTACAACACATGAAATTAAACAGTCTACAATCCAGCTTGTTAAATTGTCCCAATATGATTCTTTCAAGGAAGAACTCGCGCTACTGAGAAAAAACCAAAATGATAAAACTTGTGGTCAAATTTTACGACTAAATCCATTCTTGGATGATTTAGCCATTATTCGTGTGGGTGGACGGTTACAGAATTTACATTATTCTTTCGAAACGAAGCATCCTATACTTCTATCAGGTAAACATAGGCTGTCCTACCTTATATTATCTCAAGGACACATTCGATTATTACATGCTGGACCTCAATTATTGTTATCCACTGTGAGAGAACGGTTTTGGATAACTTCTGGACGAAGTTTGTGTTATAAAATTGCTAGAAGTTGTGTATCTTCAAAGGTATTAAACCCCCTTATAGACAAATTGCCTTTACTACGTCTAACACCATCCTTCCCATTTCAAACCACGGAAACCGATTATGCTGGTCCTCCACCAATAAAGGAAAAGAAAGGCCTTGGATCGAAAACTTTAAAGGCATATGTATGTCTATTTATATGTTTTGTAACGATGGCAAGCCACCTGGAATTAGTTACTAGTTTAACTACCGAATCATTTATTCTAGCACTCATGCGTTTTATTGCTCGTCGCGGAAAACCTTTAAATATATTCTCAGACAACGGTACCAATTTCGTTGATGCCAAGCACGAGTTAGGCGAGTTGGAAAATATCTAAAAACCAATCACTCTACTTTGAGCGAATCAATTAGTGCTTCTGATGAAATCAATTGGAACTTCATTCCAGCAAGTTCCCCACATTTTGGTGGAATTTAGAAAGTTGGAGTAAAGTTGGTAAAAAATCATCTTAAAAGAGTGGCTGGAAACTCGTTATTAACTTTTGAAGAGCTTACTACCCTACTTTCACAAGTGGAGGCTGTTCTTAATTCTCGACCTTTGTCACCCTTATCTAACGATCCAAATGATCTTAACCCGCTAACTCCGTCGCACTTTTTGATTGGACGACCAGCAACTTGCATACCTGATCCATGCCTAGATAACATTCCAATTAATCGGTTATCGTTATATCAACGTATCCAGCAACTCGAACAACATTTTTGGGCTCGATGGAGCAAGGATTACATTGGTGAACTACAGGTCCGCATGAAATGGTTCAAAAATCAATCTTTGTTAGACAAGAATCAGATGGTCCTTATCAAGGACGATCATCTACTTCCATTACGCTGGCGATTAGGTCAAATTGTAGAGTTACATCCTGGAAAAGATGGGATTTCCTGTGTAGCATCTATCCGTACCGTCAATGGAGTAATCAAAAGGGCATTCACAAAGATTTGTCCCCTTCCCACCGAAGAAGACATTAAGTGACTGTGCAATGTGTATTTTTTGACATTATTTTATTGTTTTTTTTTCTTTTTAATCTTAAACGTTTTCCTTTAATATGTTTGGTATTGTATACATGTAAGTAGGTGTAGGACAGGGTTTCTGCCGCTTCATTTCCTCCAGAATCCCTCATTTCCTCACTCATCTGGACCAAATAGTTTTCTTCGACTAGTCATTGCATTTTTCGAGATAAACCTATCTTGTTTGGTATCAATTAATATTAGAATTTTCTCAGCTACCCAAATCTCTAGGAATTTTTTAGATAGCATTATTCCCCAGAAAGCTACCCCAATTTTAAGATTTTTGTTACTGCTAACATTCTGAACCAAATAGTTTTCTTCGACTAGCCATTTCCACCCACGAGATAAATCTATATTGTTTGGTATCAGTTAATATTAGATTTTTCTCAGTTACCCGAATCTTTAGGAATTTTTAGATAGCATCATCCCCCACGAAGCTACCCCAATTTTAAGAATTTTTACCAGCAGCGATTTTTGACCGTTCGCATAAATTTTTTTAGCCACGCGATACATCAAATTAGTCTAGAATTTTATGTAGAATCAGAATCTGCAAACAGATTTAAAATAGGACCACCCCTTACAAAGTTACACATATACCCTCTGCGAGATAAATCTTTCTCCACATTTCCACCCCCGAGATAAATCTATATTGTTTGGTATCAATTAATATTAGATTTTTCTCAGCTACCCGAATCTCTAAAAAATTTTTAGATTACATCAACCTCCCCCCCCCCACCGGGAGCTACCCTCATTTTAAGATTTTTACCAGCAACGGTTTTGGCCGTCCTTATAAATTTTTTAACCATGCAATACATCAAATTAGTTTAGAATTTTATGCCTAACCCGAATCTGTAAACAGATTTAAAATAAAACCACCCCTTACCATTTTACACATACACCTTCTGAATTATAACTTTCCTGCAGCTCATAGCTAAAAGAAAATTTAAAAACCATTCTTAAAACTTTTTATTACAGACAATTTTTACCAATACAGTTTAAATTTTGTAAACCACATTTCTAAATACATATTCACAATTTTTATTCATAACCTAGAACTCCTCACATCGGTTTATACTTATTAATATTTATTTCTAAATAGAGCACCTTTTTCAAAAACCAACCGGACCCACGTGTTTCAAATTCCTCTGATTTTGTTCGCATGGTTTCGTTTAAGACCTCGTGCATATTTTTTAGATTACTAGAAGACGTTATAACCATATTTTTTGTGTTAAAGTATTTCACATCGGTAGTCTCTTCTCCCATTTTGGTGTAAACGCCGTAGAGTTCGCAATAGACTTTTATTGCTGTATGTTGTGTTCTTTTTTCATTAAGTAATCGAATAAACCGCTCTTTCTGCTTCCAAAGAAACTCGGACACTCCATCGTCGACACTGGCGTTCTTTATGCGATAGCTAGCCATGCGGTTGTTAAACGCTGTGCTAACCATTTCTACTCCATCTTCGCCGGTAGTGGTAACTGTGGTATTTGTATGTCTGTTGCTCCTCAAGTGTGCGGCATACGTATAGTCTTTTCCATTTCGAAATCCCATACTTTACACATAATTCGTGGTTGTTTCGTACAAGACCCTTTAACAGCTTGCGGAGCTGAACGTTTACGGCTTAATGACATACCGTGCTGTTTTTTTTTGTGTCGCTGTAAGTTGTCCATTCTCGTAAAAGTGATACCGCAAGACCCACAGTTTAAGTACTTTGCTGCTGACGGATGTATAAGCTTAACCCTGGACGATGTTACACCGCGACATTTGTTCTGGTGCCGTTTGAAGGCCTCCCTCCTGGTAAAAGATGACGTCATCTAGTTCCCCGCTGAATCCTCAACTTCGTTCGGCCGTCTTCGGAAACCTTCGGTTTGCATTCTATAGGGTACATAAAGCAGGTACGCTAGAGTAAGCTTTTTAGTTATAAGTTAGTTCGCTTACAAGTTTCGCCAAAGTCCTATAGTGCGAATTTTGTTTTGTACTAAAATGGTACCTGCAAATGTTTTTAAATGCGAGCCCTGTCACGTCTACTTTACCAGGAGGGATGCTCTCAAACGGCACCAGAACAAATGTCGCGGTGTAACATCGTCCAGGGTTAAGCTTATACATCCGTCAGCAACAAAGTACTTAAACTGTGGGTCTTGCGGTATCGCTTTTACGAGAATGGACAGCTTACAGCGACACAAGGAAAAACAGCACGGTATGTTATGAAGCCGTAAACGTTCAGCTCCGCCAGCTGTTAAAGGGTCTTGTACGAAACAACCACGAATTATGTGTAAAGTATGGGATTTCGAAATGGAAAAGACTACGTATGCCGCACACTTGAGGAGCAACAGACATAAAAATGCCACAGTTACCGCTACTGGCAAAGATGGAGTAGACATGGTTAGTACAGCGTTTAACAACCGCATGGCATGGAGTGTCCGAGTTTCTTTGCAAGCAGAAAGAGCGGTTTATTCGATTACTTAATGAAAAAAGAACACAATATACAGCAATAAAAGTCTATTGCAAACTCTACGGCGTTTACACCAAAATAGGAGAAGAGACTACCGATGTGAAATCCTTTAACACAAAAAATATGGTTATAACGTTTTCTAGTAATCTGGAAAATGTGTACGAGGTCTTAAACGAAACCATCCGAACAAAACCAGAGGAATTTGAAACACGTGGGTCCGGTTGGTCTTTAGAAAAGCTGCTCTATTTAAAAATAAATATTAATAAGTATAAACCGATGTGAGGAGTTCTAGGTTAAGAATAAAAATTGTGAATATGTATTTAGAAATGTGATTTACAAAATTTAAACTGTATTAGTAAAAATTGTCTGAAATAAAAAGTTTTAAGAATGGTGTTTAGATTTTCTTTTAGGTATGAGCTGCAGGAAAGTTATAATTTAGAGGGTATGTGTGTAAAATGGTAAGGGGTGGTCCTATTTTAAATCTGTTTACAGATTCGGGTTCTGTATAAAATTCTAAACTAATTTGATTTATTGCATGGTTAAAAAATTTAGAAGCACGGCCAAAAATCGTTGCTGGTAAAAAATCTTAAAATGAGGGTAGCTCCCTGGCGGGGTGATGTAATTAAAAAAATTCTTAGAGATTCGGTTAGCTGAGAAAAATCTAATATTAATTGATACCAAACAATATAGATTTATCTCGTGGGTGGAAATGTGGAGAAAGATTTATCTCGCAGAGGGTATATGTGTAACTTTGTAAGGGGTAGTTCTATTTTAAATCTGTTTGCAGATTCTGATTCTACATAAAATTTTAGACTAATTTGATGTATCGCGTCGCTAAAAAAATTTATGCGGACGGTCAAAAATCGCTGCTGGTAAAAATTCTTAAAATTGAGGTAGCTCCCTGGGGTTGATGCTATCTAAAAAATTTCTAGAGATTCGGGTAGCTGAGAAAAATCTAATATTAACTGATACCAAACAATATAGATTTATCTCGTGGGTGGAAATGGCTAGTCGAAGAAAACTATTTGGTTCAGAATGTTAGCGGTAACAAAAATCTTAAAATTGGGGTAGCTCTCTAGGGAATGATGCTATCTAAAAAATTCTTAGAGATTCGGGTAGCTGAGGAAATTCTAATATTAATTGATACCAAACAATATAGATTTATCTCGCGGGTGGAAATGTGGAGAAAGATTTATCTCGCAGAGGGCATATGTGTAACTTTGTTAGGAGCGGTCCTATTTAAAATTTATTTACATATTTGGATTGAGCTAAAATTTTAGACTAATTTGATGTATCGCATGGCTAATAAAATTTATAAGGATTGTCAGAAATCGCTTCCGGTAAAAAATCTTAAAAAGAGGGTAGCTCCCTGGGGGATGATGTTATCTAAAGAATTCCTAGAGATTCGGGTAGCTGAGAAAAATCTAATACTAATTGATACCAAACAAGATAGGTTTATCTCGAAAGATGCAATGACTAGTCGAAGAAAATTATTTGATCCGGATGAGCAAGGAAATGAGGGATTCTGCAGGAAATGAAGCGGCAGAAACCCTGTCCTACACCTATGTTTAGCAATAGTTTAAGACAAATTCAATTTAGCATTGGTTCTTCCACTCATTTTTTGAATAGATACGTCACTGTATTAACCACAGAAAAATAAAGGGAAAACACGTTTTTGGAGTTGTATTCTAACCTTGATACAGTAAACATGTAGTCTACTTGTATTGCTAGTGAATTTTGTATATGTACTTATAGTTAAAATCAACAATTAGTTCCAGGAAATAAACTAATAAATGTTTACATTTTCAGTGGAATTTATTAGTGTTTAAACTATTAAGCCAATTTGTAAACAAAATAAAAATACAGTCCGTTAATCATGATTCAGGCACATCAAAGTTACCCTAAGTTCTCCAGAATTTTCAAAAATTACCGAAAGTTCGTAACGAAAAATAAATTACAAGTAATTTCACATCAATAGTCATGACCATAAGCATTTAATTTAAATAAAACTTGATACTTAAAATGTAACCATACACCATGCAGAGATTATCTACAGTTCTGGATAAAGCAGAACATAAAAGACAAAATCTTCTGCGCAATTAGAAGTTTAGGGATATGGTTGGAGATAAAAGATATCCATTCCACATAAATCATTCAGAACAAATTTTATTGTAATCATTCACCCAATTCAAATAAAAGGTCGTTCAGGAAAAGCGGCTTTAAAAGGTCTCGTGCAACGCGGAAGTCAACCCTCCCTAATTGTACGCCGTTCTTGTTGCCCTGTAATCTCTATTCGTATGTGAGTGCGTATAAATGGACTCGATTTTAATGGAAAATAAAAGGGTATAATGCAAGTGAACGTATCTCTACATCGAGAACAATGGGGTTGTGTAGTCGTACCTAGAAAAAATAAAATTATGAAGGATATGGCGTATGAAAACGAGTGAACAAGAAAAAAAGGAAAGCTGATAACTAATGAGGAAGCCTTTGGGTATGAAACATAAAATGTAAAAATGTATACCATAGTGATTAATGTAGGCATTAAAACCACGAGTTTCGCTTCTTGTTCGAAACAAAGCCAATAAATAGAATTGCTGAAGATGCAAACTCAACTGAAGCTGTTTTTAAATTCGATATCTCTGAAACTTTTGTATATAAACGAAAAATAAGACAGAATAAAGTTTCATCTTACGTCTAGAACGTCAAAGTAATATATTTACAGCTAGTTAAAAATCAAACACCCTAGTTGCTTCTTGTAATTACGGCATGTCCCAAGTATTTCGCAGTTAATTGGCATTACCAGCACGTTTCGTCAAAATTTCAGCTCATTTGTAAGTTTCAAATTCATTGGCGTTTGTAGCACATTATACCGTTACAAGTGAACGAGTAATAGAAAACCCAATTTCATTAATCTTTCTTTGAAACTATTTAGAAAATACTTTTTCTACGACTAAGAGAAATGCGCCCTTTTTAAACGTAAAATACATTTAGAATGAATAAAATACTGAAATGTTTCGTTTGATAATTTTTGATTTCTTCTAGTATGCTAAAATAACGTATGCTTGAGTATTGCTTACAACTTAATCATATGCGAAAGTCAATTAAGAAAACAATTTATAACTTCAAAAATTTTTTAATTGACTGAATGTTTTCTCTCAAAATTTACTGATCGATTAGTAGACAACAATTGAGGATCCTAGCGTATTTGTTCTAAATAGAAAAACCTATATGCGAAATGAGTATTGTCTGAATTGATATTTTTCATGTTGTCTTTTCTAAACATAATCTGTTACGAGTAGAAAGAAATAGCAAAAATCATAAACTTAAACCAATCGTAGTTTTTAAACAGAACCTTTTATGCCTTTTGGCTGCATCAAATTTTATGTTAGATTTAGGGGACTTTTGATTCCAGTATGGGAAAGCCTTTTTCTCATGCTTAAATTAAATATTTACATGCAAAGTTCAGGAATATAGTCCCTCACGAATCCGAGGAGAATCACCCCATGATGCATGGCATGTAAATCGCATACGCTCGCGATTCCCAGACTTAGGCAATACGAGGAGGTTAAAACGGATAGCCAGAGAAAAGCGAAATGGAGGGGTTAGCTTGTGGGAGCGATTCATTTTAAAGGCGATTGAACATGCGTGCGGGTTAGTTTTCGGCGAAGTGATCCCTTCCTATTTCCATATCTTTCCTATTACCTAAAACGAACTATCTTATGTTTCGCTAATACTTAAGTATTATCGTTTTGCCTATAGAATTTGTATACGCAGAAAAGGCCACCCCGCGGCGATCCTAAATTAAAGAGTTGAGGTAGTCTTTGGTTCCAGGAAAAACCAGTAGTGATATTTGTTGGCTTTACCCGTGATGGCAATACTTGCAGCCAAATTTGGGGACGTAATACTCTAAGCCCAGGGTTATACAGTGATTGGAGACGTGGGGAAAGCGTAAATGTATTTAAATTTGTATTATTGAAACTGTGGCGCCCAACGTGTCAGCTTTTTTTAATAAAAAATGTGTGTTTAAAAAGTTAGCGTTTTTTTCAATTAATCTATTTTCTACCGATACGTCATCTATATTTTCACGTTTGTCGTCTATCTAGCATCTGAACCAAAAATATATAAAATTTAATCGTCAAAGTTAAAAACATTTTTCAAATTCGCATTTAGTTTACTCGAAATACCAACTTTGAGTTTTTGATTTTAGAATAAACTAATGAGGCGATCCACTGACTAATTTGTATACTTTATATAACTTATTGCATAATGCTTTGTGTTGAGACTACGTGCTTAATAATTAATTTTTGATGCACTAGATTTTAATGTTTAGTTAATTAAAATTGTGGCTTTGTGAGTTTTAACGATATCTTTACTTGTTTTAGGAGAAGAATTTTATGTAGATAATTTATCTAATTTGTGTTATTGAAACAATGGCTATCTTACAAAAATTTGTTGGTAAGTTCCAATTATATTTTTTTAATCATCTAATTAATGTTTAAAACAATTTTTCTCTTAATAAACTTCTGAATACTTCCTCAAATATCCCGTTTACGTATTCATAAATAAACCTGATTTTTGGTAAACCTTTATTTGTCGACTGATAAATAAAAAAACTCGTAAATTGATTTTTTTTAGAGACTTTGTTATGTAGATTAAACTTAATCTGTAATTTTCCGTGGGAAAGAAACAATATTTTTTTTCTATATTAAAGTTGTTCAGCGAGGTTTTCGTAAATTTAAGTTTTTATTAATAATAAACCTATCTAGGTATTTTTATCTGGTTGGCCCTCTATTTAAAGTCGTTTTCTTACAATAAATATTCCAGTTTTTTTTCTCAATATATCATTTTCGTTTAGTCCATAAATATGTGTACCTGACTGCCTCTATAACTGAAACATCTACCTTTATCCTCATTCTTTTTCTTGTTTATGATACCAACATAAATTAGCGTGCAGCTAATATTAGATAAAAATCACAATTATTTTAAATTTGAAAATGCTACCCCAATCATTTCCTGTTTCATACAATTAAAAGTTTCCCTCAAAACTAACTTCTAATAATACCTTATGTAAATTATACCACTTATAAATTACACAATTTTAATTGTAAATTTCAAAAACTATGGCATATAAAAGACTCGCAATTCTTCTTTTGTACCTTTAATAAGTAACCAGTAAATCCTACCTGTTGTCTTACGTTTAATTATGGAAATATACCTTGCCTTTTCTATCTTTAATTGAATTAAATTTTTTTCTTGTAATATTCCCTCCCCTACGCAAATATACCTTATCTATAAACTTTCATATCGTTTACTTCTACGTTAATTTGTTTTATAATCTTTAACTTATCCTATCATAGATTTAAATGGATCTTGCTCTTGAACCTTGAAGCGTCTCAAATTTTGTAATGTTATAAATATTTTTTAGCTTTAGATTCTTTTTCATAGTTACAAAATTTTTTGCTATTGATCATTACACGCAAATAATTCTATTTCGCTTAAATTTCCATCTTCTACCTTGTTATTATTTCCCAACCTAATATATTCGTTTATCGTGGTTGACATATTTTTCGTCTGAGCAATTCAACGAATCTTTAGTAGTTGTACTAGCTGATGTCGGATTGCTGCTTTACCATTTAGTTACTTATAGGATCGCAACCTAAACATCTGTCGTAAAAAGTCGATTTCCACAGTTGCAAATACAAGAAATTTCTATTCGATGTGTTTCTTTTTGAATATATTTGTTGCAAATTCCGTTATATTAATCGCTTATATCATACGTACGTAATGGATTTATTAAGTTTTTTTCTTGAACGTATTTGTGAAGGGCCAATGTCTTTTGCTGTTTCCAATATTATTCCTTATTTGCGTTGGTGCATTGAAAATGTTCCTACTTTTATTTTCAATTAACTGTCTATTATACAATTATTGCTGTGTCCATGGTAGTTATATCTTTGAAAATACTGTGTGGGAATGTTTAAGTTAAGTATGTTACCTTTACTTGATTTTTTTATCGCAATGGATACGCTCGGTAGGAAGATAGTTTTTCAGGATTCCATTCAGTGCCTAATTGTTTTTAAGTATCGACGTACTGATAAACCCTATGGTTTATCTTATTATTAACGTTGCAGGTACTTCTTCAGACCAATCTGCGTCAATAGAGACAGTCTCTACTCTATACGCTTTCTCTAGGATGTCTATCCTAAAACTCTAGATTTTCTTGTCCCTCTATCTCCGTTTTCAACCTTATTTTTTCTCTTGTTTGACCTATCTTAGTCCCGGAACAACCGTCCATCATATAAGAGCGGTGCTCCTCTACTCCGGGTTGCTGACTACACTTTGGCTGGTCGAGTAGTGCTTAGCTATTCACAGTTTTTTCTATCGCTATTGCTCAATGCAAGCCCATCCTCTTCTTTCTTGTACCTGGTTGCTTCTCCCTCTTTTATTTTTTTCTCTATTTTCTATTTTTTTCTTTTACTTTCTAAGTCACTGCATAGTTAAAGGATTGTTGCCTCATGACAATAGACCGTGGGTGTGGGGACCCTCCGCCTAGCTGTGTATCGCTACTGTCTTCCAATGATCTACGTTAAAGCTGTCGACAGTGAATTTACTATCCGATTTGGCCTATGCGACGGTCCTCTCTTAATTGACACCGGGGTGCCGGGATGCCATTCAACTTTCTACAATATCCTTTTACTGTTCGTATTAACGAGTACCGCTTCACGGGACGTCCTCTTTTGGAGGGAGTAAAAACCCCTGTTCAGGTGTCTACGAGATTACTCTGCTCCCTCGCAATTCCATTTTTTGTTATTATAATTGTAGGAGAGGCGGCGTGCCTTGAGAAGTATAAGGCCTCCGAACCAAAAATTAATTTTTATGTTATCTGTTCTTTAAATTTTTTCTTAAGACATTATCTTATTTTAGTTATTAATTAAATTATTAATGTTTAGTGTTTATCTTTCTCTCTGATAATACCATGAAAATCTTATCTTAATCAATTAATATTTCGAAACACAAGCGGTTTGTTACTTATCTATTTCTTTAAGGTTATCTTGGAAATCCTATTTTATCTAAATAATATATGACCATAAATGGTTAGCTATCTTTTCATGAAAATATTTCAAAGATCTTACCTAACCAGGTTAACATTTTGAAGCGTAAATGATTTGCTACCTATCTTTCTTCTCGAAACTGTCTTCAAAATATTATCCTATCTAAACAATACTCTAACCTGTAAATGGTTTATTTATCTTTCTCTCTGGAATTATTTTTGAGATGTTAGTTTTTTTGACCTTCACCTAAAATTAAATAAATTACCTATATCTTTCTTTTGAAAAATACCTTTGAGAAATTATCATATCTATTTGCTGTTTGGAATCTTTGGTATTTATGATCAAAGGAAGGATTTATTATTAAAAAAGAAAAAGCTAACTTGCCTTTTAATATTGTATTTGATAGGAGTAAGAGAAATACGTATCGTTAATGCAGTAGCACTGGCTAAGTTGTTAACCTAACGTTTTTGCTGCTGCAATGTATTTTGTCCTTATTTTGCTAACAGCTAGCAAGAAATTTGTATAGCTTAAGAGAATATCTTAAAAGATATTCATGAAAATTTGTATGCATTCATATGTAAATATGAAAATGAACTTTGTATTTAGTTTTGTAGTTTATTTAAGTGTTAGCTTTAAATGTTTGTGTCTCATAATTACGACTAAATTTGTGCGGTCTCGTGCGACGGCAAACAAAACCTTTGCGCGCCGAGTAGAGGTAACCGGAATATCAGGTGACTTATTTGTGTTTCCTGGTATAGTCAAAACCATGAAAGAAGTCGTCTACGTCATCACTTGTATTCATACGAATTAAGTTGGAAATTTTAAGTCAATGTAGCATCTAGTTCATAAATACTCAGTAAATATTCCGATTCGGAAGTTTCCGTCAAGCTTTTAGAACTTTAAAAAGTATATTCCATTTGCAAAAAAACTAAGAAAGATATCCTATTTTAAAGAAAATGCATAATTTTACCAAAGGTTAGTCTGTTAAGTATATAATTCAAAACATACGGCACATACTCTTCTTTGTCGTTTTCCTAGATGAACGTGTTCACGTATGTCTTTACTTAAAACACGTACAAATCGTGTTACTGTCTCTATCATATACATTAGTTAAGCTTTTAAATAATCTTAAACGTATGTTTTGAATTGAGTTAGACACCTATGACGTAGAGAACTTCTTTCACGGTTTCTACTATATCACAAGTATGTATACTGTTCAAAAGCAGGTGGAATCTATAGACATTAATTTAAGTTTTTCGTGTATGTAAGCTCACGTACAAAGGACCTTTACCTGTTGAAGCATTAAGGCGATTGTTGCGCTTTTTGGCTACATCAAATTTTATTTTAATACATGGGATTTAGAAGATTTTTAAATCCAGTATGGGAAAGTCTTTTTCTCCAACTTAAATTAAATATTTACGTGGGTAGTTTTTGAATATAGTCTCTCATGAATCGGAGGACAATCACTCTATGATGCATGGTAAACTTAGGCTAAAGCAATGCAATGTGGCTAGAACGGTCAGTTATGAGAAGGGTGAAACGAATGGGGATAGCTCGTAGGAGGGTTGCATTCTAAAGTAAGGGACTTTACTATCGGCGATCGAAGTGATCCCTTCCTACCTCCATACCTTTCCTATTACCTAAACCAAACTATCCTATGTTTTGCTAACGCGTAAGTACTTTCGCTTCGCACATAGAATTTGTATACACAGAAGAGACCACCCGGCGGCGTTCCTAAATTAAATAGTAACGAAGGCGACCTTTGGTTTCAGCAAAAACCAGGTAAGCCTCAGTATTAGTGTTATTTCTTGGTTTTACCCGTTTCGGTAACACTTGCAGCCAAAATTAGGGACGTAATAACTTACGTCCAGGGTTATGTAGTATTTGGTGACACGGGGAAAGCGTATATGTACTTAAATTTGTATTAGCGTAACAAACCTTCTATTAATTAACTATTCTAATTTTCTACCTGTTTAATTCGTAATTATAATCTGTTACAGGCAGATTTTTAAAAACATGAACTAGGTTGAAAAATGTCCGATAACAATAAACAAAGGGCTTATATTACGGGAAAAGTAGTTGGGAGAGACTGGAAATTGTACCATTAAAATTAAACAGATATTAACAAGGTTTTTAAATAGGATTGTAACGCATCGGCGTTACGGCAAATAAAACTGGATTTCAATGAATTGCTTAAAAACTATAAAAGCATCGTTTCATCTTTGTTGAACACACGTTGAAATGGAACGCAAATTCATAAATTGTTTTAAACGGCACAAGTGTTAACAAAATATTTATAATTGTAAATTTTTATAGCAAAGTCTTGTATTTAATGGTAGCTTTAAAATTATGAAGTAAATAATCGGAAAATTTTTATATGCATGTGCCATATCATAATTATTTCAAATATAAGAAAGTTTTTTACAAATTTTAGTAAGATAAATTAGAAGTTAGGTTACCTTGTTGCAATGCACAGGAAACCTTAGACACACTTTAAGCGGGTTAATATAATGTAAAAACCCACTCGCTGAGTAGTAAAATTCACGAATATCAAGTTGCAGATTTAATTTAGTGATTTCAATACAATACAATATATTCATTTTATATTGTTGAAGACAGAAGAAAACAAGAACGTTAATTTAAGTAAATTACAGGACACCACAAGCAGTTTCCCGGGATTTATTCCATAAACCCAATAAGAAGACTGCACCATGACAAAGTCCCCAACTGAACGTAAGAAAGAGGGAAAATTAAATGACAATAATCACACCAGATTGAAAAATTAGAATTAATTATTCGCGAACCCGTAATAAGAATAGGTCACAATGTAATCATTTGAGCGTAGTAGACCCACGCAGCCGGTATGGCAAGAAGTTAAATTTTGAAAATTGAAGTTTGGCAAGTAGAATTCAGAGAAGTTATTTTAAAACGTAAAAATGTAGTAATACGAATAAATAGTATAAAGTTGAACAAAGCATATCTTTATAAAGTTGGAATTTGTATGTACAGCGTGGATGGTGTAAGTCACTTTTTTCTGAGATTCTGACTTATGTAGGCTAAATGCGCGGATTGACAAATCACCACTGTCGCCACCGTTGCTAACATCACTAACTACTAACATCAATGCCTACGCCATTAACATTTGACCTTGTAAAAATTTTTATACAGGGTGTTGCAAGCATTTAAAATTTTTCTACACGCGTACGTACTTACGTACGCACACCATTTTTATCACGTCACAGAGGCCATCGTTGATACAACTGTCACTTTGACAAATCCACCAATTCTCTTACATTACAATGGCCATCTTTAACACATCTACCATTTTGGAATACGTTACGATCCAACTTGTATGCGACATCTTATATACAAATTTTGCAAGACCTTGTATATTTCCAATTTTACACCACCGCGTACACAACTTTTAAATTAAGCTTTCTTAGGTAGTGAAACTACAGATGTGCTAAATATTTTATCTGTATATTTACTTGATAAAGAAACATACATTCATCGTCACAACGGCTATCTTTGATCCAAACTGTCAGTCTGACACACCCGTCATATTGGAATACATTACAATTTACCCTGTACACGATTTTCGACTCACCCTGTATACAAATTCTACTATGTTATCTTTACAAACAAACTTGTATAAAATTATATATATATATATATATATATATATATATATATATATATATATATATATATATATATATATAAATATTGATATGATAACGCCGTACTCGGTGTACTAAACGTTCTGACTGAACGCCACCTCTCTGTGTATTACTCTATTTAATCTTACTAATTTTATTATTCTGCCACGGCTAGCCCTTTTTAATCTACACAGAGTGCACAACGATACGATGACCAATTTTTCTTTTTTTTTTCACCCCTTCAAGATTACCTGTGTGAATTGATAAAACGAAGTTAGTCAACATTTATATAATTAAAGGAAATAATATTTACAATTTTTGAAATTCTTTAAATATACCCTTCAATCAATTAATATCATATGTATTATTTATCCCAAAATTTATAATCTTTTAATTCAATATAAAGTCACCAAAAACTACACCTTCACAAAAAAATCTGGAACGTTCTAGACCTCTTTATGATTTATTACGTAAGTTTAACGTATGCAATGTTTCTTGTTGACTTCTTTACAAATTTTGGATAAATTGAATAAATTCAGTATTAAAATTTAAATTAAAAAATATCTTAAAATTAAGTAGATCTGACCTGTAATATGTTGTTTCGTGTTGTGGATCAACACCCCCTTGCTGTCTTCAATCGAATACCAATGCTCTGCTTAATTGAACCAATATTTGAGTACAGTTACCCATTGTTTTCCAAAAATCACCTCGTGCTTCTTTATTTTATATTTCTCTGCATATGCTTTAAATCTCTTCCCTTAAATACTTTCGACGTAGATTAGAATTGTACCAGAATTGTACCAGAATCCGATTAGAATCCAATTAGAATTCAATTAGAATGCAATTAAAACCCAATTAGAAGCCCAATATGATTATAAATATTTAATTTAAATTAATTACCCAATTTCTACTCACGTTTTCTGAGAAAAACGGCAAAAACTTTTCATATATTCTTAACACAATTTTTGTATGTAGCACTATTTTCACTATAACATAAATTTGATATACTCCAAACTTTATTTATTTGACGTATAGATTTCTGGTTAAAAGTGTCGCAGCTTCGACGTGCATCAAGTGTGGACTGAGCGGTCTTATCACCGCTGGGTGTTAAATAGCCTTTCCCCACCACATCTGGGTTGGGTTTCCAAGCAGTTTTACAGATTGTTTCAACCAACCAGCTTTTGTCTTTAATATTCCCAGTATTTTTAAGCTGTTTCTGATGAAATTATGCTTGCTATTTGCTATTGTTTGATACTTTATTATTTGTTATCGTGGTCAGACTTTCCTATGTCTGTTGTTTTGTGTAGATATCGCCTTTTGGATAATCGTACAAAAATAAATGATGTAACTCTAATGCTGTTTTCGTTCATGTATTTATTTATGCGTTTTCTTATCAAAGCGCTCATGGTTCCAGCGTAATTGCATGAAGATTTGTTAGGTTTTTTCTTATCCTCTGCGTATTTTATTTAATAACTTGTAGAACACTTTTCAACGTATGTTTAATTACATGTACGATTATTTCTCTGCTGAATACGTGTTCTATTGTTGAAGGATATGCTCACTTGCATTACTTAAAATTAATAACGGTCTATATACAGGGTGTTAAATGCTTGCTATTTACATAATGTACGAATTACTTATTTTTCAGCTAAATAAATGCAGTTTTTTGATTCCTAGTGCTATTTATAGTTACTACACGACCCTTACTACTCAATACACCCTTAAACAACCCCTTATCACAGCATTATATATATTGCTATAATAATAGGGTAGTCTAGGGGTAGGTTAAGTCATGGGGGGTCGTAGAATAAATAAAAACAACTTCCACTTTAAGAGAGGCACACAACTCCAGAAATTATAAGAGTAAATCGGTAATCCTACATATTGTTAATTGAGAACACACTGTATATCAAATACACGGGATTAAATGCATGAGAACATAAAGATGTCTAAGTGTAGTTAAGATTAAAACGCAACAAATTGCATCAAAAATTTAATCATCGAGAAACCTAAATAAATTGGCATTGCAAAGATGTAACAATTGCGTTAAAAATATCATCGTACACGCATTCTAAATAATTCATTATTAAAAAATCGTACGTGACAGAAAGAAATCACATTTGTTCAAAAATCCAATATTCCGTAGAAATAAACAAGCACCAGGCGATGCAATATAGACGATAAAATTTAACAAACATCCGAATACGTGAGTTAATAAAAGGCAAAAGTTGGAAATTCTCAAATAATACCACAATATGCGGGAGGCACACGTGACAGTTAAGGCATGCATTGAAAGATTTGAACTAAATAATTGGTGAAAATTCCAGGTATGCGAGATAAAGCAGAAGTATCGTCCCAGAACGTAAATAAGTCAATGAAATCAGGTGAAGGTATGGCTTATATATACGATAGTGACAAAGCGCCAGTTTAGTCTATATTCAAACTGAGCTACGACTATGTTCAAAAGTGTCAAGAATTTACGTAACCAGTGAAGCAAAAATCAAAGTGAAATTAGAATTAAAAATGCGAGAATTTATGCAACGAACATAAGCCGATCTATAAATAGACGGTTTTTAATTTCAATCTGGATTTTAATATCGACTTTTAATTTCAATCTGGCTTTTAATATCGACTTTTTAATTTCGACTTTCAATTGGAGACATATTTTGAGTGAGATGGCTCTAATTTGGGATATTTAAGACGACTTTAATTTGGGACTTCGAACTTTGAACATACTCAAATTTTGGAGATAGTTTAAAAATGAAAGTATTCTAATTTGGACATATTCTGACTTTATACGTTTTTAATTGGAAACAATTTATGGGGCAGGCATAGTAATAAGGAAAGCGGACACAGAAAGTGGATGCAGATCACAGATTAGGAAAGAACTACAGAACCCATTCCAGGTTAGCAATCTTAATACACTTTATTATTGAAAACAAATAAAAAGGTTACTTAACAATTTATGACGATGGAATAGGTATCTTGGAACGTTCGAAGGTCCCTGAATAAGTAAAAGATATTTTTGCTGGCTTTCAGAAAACCATAAATCTGGTATATGTAGATATTCTGTAAAAAGGGAAAATTTTGAGAGTTGTAAATATTATCAATCATTATATTGTGTACTATAGAACTGCTTTATTTAATTCAATAAGATCCATTCGGGGTAAAACCTAATTTAACATTTTATAACATAAGGGCTCAAAATAATATCACAGGGACGAGTATCACAGTAAAAGTTTAGGACGGCCCAACGCTGGGAATAATATCATAGCAAAATTTATGATACGCTCAAATCGTGGGGTGAATATCACAGCAATATATATATAATTCAAAATTGATTTGTGGGTTTGAGGTCACTGGATTAAGTTGAAAACTCTTTTTTATGGCCTAAATTTTCGAATTTATTTTAAATTCTTGGGCTATCTAAAAAAATTTATACGCTAGATTATAAATATTTAGTAAATACTCCCTGTATGTTTGTTGTGGTTTGTTTAGTATTCTTCTAAATCTTCTTTGGGGATTAAACCACTCATAGTTTTTAAAATTATCTTTATTAACGTTTCGATCCATAGAACAACATTGGTATCTGACAAGTGTAAACCCGCCATAAGGTCGACTCAGAACCATGTTAAAATCTACCAAAGAGGTAGCCTAAATCATAATGATTTTCCCTTTCAAAATAAATATAAAAAAACGACTACTTAAGCCTTTTAATAATACAATCGCACACTTCTTTAATAACCATCCTCTCAATTGTATAAATAGAAACATGTTAAAAAATGTTTTCCAATTCCCAAGTTATTGAATTTATATAAAATTCACCAATAAAAATTAATCAGCTGATTTCAAGTTTAGCGTATTGGCTACCTACAAAAAAGTCGGTCCCAGGCCGTAACACAAATTGAAGGCAATCATGCATTTAAACTTTAAAAAATTTTTTGCTTAGTGTACTCAAACCAAATATTTCGAACATCAATAAATCAAAGTCACCTTCAATTTATGTCATAAATGTCAAACTTGACGTTTTTATTATTTTGAAAACGATCCTAGGTCATGGATCAAATCGTTAATAAAGATAATTTTAAAAACTATGAGTGGTTTAATCCCCAAAGAAGATTTAGAAGAATAAATATTTAGGTCGTAATTATCTTCGCTTTATATATATTGCTGTGATACCACCAAAATCCGGGTACTCCGCTTTTCGAATCGAGCCCCTACGAATTGTGCGTCAAAGAATGCTGTGAAACCTACAAAAAGCTATTCATTACCTTAACTGTGTTGGTCCATTGACTTTCTTCCGTTAGTCGCCTCGGCTGCTCCTCTAGATAACTTTCATCCTCATACATAAAAAAAAACAAACACATTCCTACCACAAACATCAACGTTAACTCTATTTACATCAATATTCACAATACATTAAAATTTCAAAATTAAAATTCAGCATATATTTTAATATCAGGAAATCTCAAAATTAAATTTATTATCATTTTAATGTGCATCCAGAATTAAAGTCCTTGTAGGATGCCTACTAATTACTATAACAATATATGCAGACCTGAGTCTGAGTACAAAGGGAGCATCTACCACCCCTTTACGTTAATTAACCAGGTTCGTCTAATTGAGCTCACAGACATACCCAAATTTTCATCATAATCCAGAACATCAATACTAAATACCCCTTTCTACTTAAACAAGCAAATTTCACCTTAAAATTAAAATTTTATTGCTAGTACAATTTCACTACTGTCCATTTTGAGTAAATCAATTATAAAGTTATTCAACACACACAAAAATATCAAAGTTCAAACAAAATAGTATAATTTACCTGAATTTACCTCCAAGATTCTTTGTAACCATTAATTATCTGCAACATTTACGCAGAATGAGCTTTTTAAAAATACGCAGGTGTTTAAACATACTATTAATTCTCAGAGCTTGATTTCATGGTATTTTATTGGGTTTTTCAAGTTTTTATAGATATTATATGTTATTAACGGTTCAATTAACTTCAATTACGATTATTATTAGTACATTTTTGTTTAATACCGGTTACTTAAAATAGAGTTAATTAATATAAATTTTGCACGTAATTTTTATTTGTTTCTTTACTAGGGATAATTAAATTACCCGTAAAGTTTTCTAATACTGCTTCCTTTTATATAAAGCGTCTTATAAATAATTTAAATTTCTTACTTTTAATAAACGAATGAATTTTTATGCTTCACGCTGTTATTTAATAACGCGTACCTTTTCCAAAAGCTTCTACACAGTGATTAAAATTATTTGATGTGATTATTTAATTTTCTACCCTGGTCTAAATATGAGTAATATATATATATATATATATATATATATATATATATACAGTGACGTGATAAGGGGTCACGGAAACCCAAATTTTACAAATAAATTCCACCGAAATATAAAAGAATACGAAAAAATAGAAATTTCCGTAAATTCATGGTTACGCCTTGTATAATACAAGTGTACGTTTATTCATTGAAGTGCCAAGCAAAAATCAATTGCGCGTGTATAAATAATCACAATGTACGATATAAGCGTATTGCAAATACATAGCAAATACGTTAAGCAGTATAAGTAAAAATAATTAATTGTTAAGAAATAATGTAAAAAGGCATTAAATGCGGACTTTATGCTTTATGAACAGCAATCAATTTCAAGCGTAAATACATAGTAATTAAATATCATAAAAAAATACATTTTCCGTTACATATAAAACATTCGTTCTATTTAGCCTAAGAACTATATCAATCTTGTTAAAGACGAAACGCTTTAATCTTAAAGTGTATTAAAACACATTTTACCGTGAAAGCAAATATTTTCTATAAAAATGCTACTCATTTGTAATATTAAAAACATTTTGTTTTAAAATTGAATGATTTATAAACGGACTCATATGTTAGATTAAAATTTTTGTGCACAAGTCAATTTAATTTAAGCACAGGATTCGTCATTAAAGAAGATAAAGTAAAACCTACTGCATTAGTTATGTTTAAGTCGGTTTTGTTTGAAAAAGACATGAAATTAAATTAGATGTCTTCTAAAGGTAATTGATGTACATACAGTATTGCCCGAAATAAACAGTACTGAAACTAAGTTGGCGGTGTTTTTATGCGTGCGCTGTCACACTCAAGTTAGCTAGTATAGACCTGTCAAGTAAACCTCAAACAAGTAATTAGTAGGGCCTAATTGTTAAAAATGGTGTTAAGTACAGAGGAGAAAGTGTTTCTGGTAGAGCATTATTTTCGTTCATACGGAATCGGCCGACGTAATGGTGCAAGTTTGCTATACGTGTCTGATCAATTCACACAAAGGTTTAATAAACGTTCTCCAAGTAATGCTGTAATTTTGAAGGTTATTGAAAAGTTTAGAAATACAGGTAGTGTATTGTGCCAACGAAAAGGAAACTCGGGGCGTCCCAGGACAGTTAACAACAACAATAACCATGAACGTGTTTTTGAGCAAATCTTAGAAAATCCGAAAGTCCGCCAGGCAAGGACAGCGTTACAACTTGATTTAAAAAGAACTTCCTTTCAAAGAATCCTGAAGGAGCTGGGTACATTTTCGTATGTGATTCAGGTACATCAACAACTACATCCTCGGGATTATCGCAGTAGAGTGGAATATTGCGCCAGAATTCTCGCGTTACAGTATGAAAAACCTGAATTTTTGAAAAATGTTTGGTTTTCAGACGAAGCACATTTTCACTTGTCAGGCTATGTGAATCGTCGCACAAATCGATTTCTGGACTTTGCCAGACCCGATGTGGTTCAAGAGGTTCCTTTACATAGTGAAAAAGTGAGTGTCTGGTGTGCTGTTTCCGGACACGGAATCATTGGTCCGTACTTTATCGAAGAGAATGGTAGGCAAGTCACACTTAATCAACAGAGGTACAGACAAATTTTAACACGATTTATCCCTGATCTGCGTCAATTCTGTCGTGCACGTAACTTGGCATTTCGAAACCAATTTTTTCAGCAGGACGGGGCAACTTGCCATACTGCTGCCGCAATTCGTCAATTTCTTCAAGAACATTTTCCAAGCAAATTCATATCACGATTTACTGACTTCCCTTATCCTTCACATTCTCCAGACCTCACACCTCCAGACGCATACATTTGGGGCATGGCTAAAAATGCCGTTTTCAAACGGGCACCACAAACCATCGATGAATTAAAGGATGCCGTTAGAGTCTTCTTCGCAGCCCTGAGACAACCCTTATTCAATAACATGACCAGAAACTTAGAACATCGTTATGAAGTCTGTCTCGAACGAGGAGGTGCACATTTAGAACATATAATAAAGTGTCAATAATATGTATTTTTTAAATATACAAAACAATTACAATTTCAGTACTGTTTATTTCGGGCAATACTGTATTAATTATAAGAGGTTTAAGTCAGAAGTTATTAATGAGTGATAATTCTATGTTTAAAAAACGTTTAAAGAGACTAAAGTAGAGAATGACTTAGAATATGTGTTGTGAGAAGATAATTGTTGTACATATTAATTATAAGTAAGGTTTAATTAAGAAGTTATAAAAGAAATGAGTGATTATCGTATGCTTAAGATTAGTTTATTAGAGATTAAGTGGAGAATTGCTTAGAATATGTGTTGTAAGAAGATAATTGGTGTACATGTAACTATAAGTAAGGTTTAGTTAAGTAGTTATGAAAAAAATTAGCGATTATCATCTGTTTAAGATTTGTTTATTAGCGACTAATGTAGTGAATGACTTAGAATATGTGTTGTGAGAATGTTATTTCGAATTATTGTATTTCTCTTTAAAATATTGTTCATAAGAGAAAGTTGTTGTGGATTCATTATCTCAATCAACATAGAATATTTTCCGCTTCTTATTTCCTTTGGTTAACTGGTTTCGTTGGCTGAGTTGCTGGATCAGGGGGTGGCATTGATTGGATAGTTTTCTGCAAAACCTACGTTTTATGCTAACAAATTAAACGTATTTTCAACCCACATGTTCGTAATTTATTTAAGAGATGCATGTGTTTAAACAGATTTCCACCTTATTCTGAAGCAAATGTTTTAACAAACAACACGTTCTAAACTTACTTCGGCGAACCCATAATGCAAGAATTTTTAACCTTTGATAACCAAAGCAAATTTTTCTACTTTATAATAAAAAACCCTAGGTTTAGCACATTATTAAAATAGAATAGATCCAACATATTTAATTTTGTAACTGAATATTTAATAAAATTCTACCAGATATTTAGATAAATGATCGTTTAAGAATTGAAAGGGGAACAAAGCCGCTACTAGCATGCAAAATAAACGTGGGAACAATCAGATGTATGGAATTTAAAGTAAAATTATTTAGATACCAGGACTGAATTTAACAACGGGTATGGTACATAAAATGTAAAAGTATCCCGAAGTCATTAAGAGTATCTCTTTTGCGGATTAAAACCGCAAATTCACTTGTAACTGAATCAATCGTAAAAACTTCTACGGATATAAACTGAACGAAAACTGTTTCAAAATTAGATATCTCCTAAACTTTTGTATATAAATGAAAAAGAAGAAGTCCAATAAAGCTCCTAGATTACGTAAACGAGGGTTCAGGATGAATATTTAGAACTTCAAAGTAATATATTTACAGCAAATTTCAAATCAAATACTCTAATTACTTCTTGTAATTACATCGTTTCTCGAGTAATTCGCAGTTAATTGGCAGTACTAGCACGTTTCGCCAAAATTTTTAACTCATTTATAAAGTTTCAAATTCGTTGGCGTCTGTAGCAAATTATACAGTTACAAGTGAACGAGCAATAGAAAACCGTCTTCATTAAATTCACTTTGAAAGTATTTAGGAAAGAAAGGTGGCGGTGTTCTTTAACGACCAGGAGAAAGACCCTTTTGTATGTAAAATAATCTTCGATATACTTAGAATTTACTCAAACACTAAAATTCGCCTCGTTTGCTCGGTGAATACTAGGTTTTTGATACTGGAAAAATATGTTTTTGGTATTCGTATTGAATTCAGCTTTTATTTGATCTTGCGGCCATAGCTAGAGGCTAGTTTTATAAAATTTCACAGCATTTTAAAGCTTGTACTATAGAAAGTTTTGTTCGTTTAGCTGTATTTGTTTTGTTTCCTTAAAAAACGGTACCAGTAAATTAGTTCAGTAGGCAAAGATATCCTTCATACAATGTGTATGATGCAAGTTTACATTAAATTGGTTACGGGTATTATATATTTCGTGTGCCCAATTTCGATGCTTACCATTGGTATCCCGGTTATTAAAACACATAGAGCAACGGTTAAATAGAGAATGATTTGCAGAATTCAACACTTGCTGTTATCGTTCACGGGGGCGGCGTCTTAATAGGAAGTAGGCTTGACTTAGCTAATTGTTTAATAAACATAAGCAAAATCATTAAAAGTCCCAAAATTACGTAATATAAAAAGCGAAATTGAATGATGGCTTCATGGTTGCGGTGGAACCAGAATTAAACTTGAACACTGAATAAATGTCTGTATGCACCATTTAATGGGGTGTATAAGTCTTCGGCTTTCTTCGGAAAGCTTCGGAGGTTGCTCATGAGGCCCAGCGTGAACTTGAACAATGATGATGAGAACATATATACAGGTCGACAAGCTCTAGATATCTTTGGTGGTCTTCGGATCTCTTCGGTGGGCTTCGTGTTTTTGGAGGTGGGTCAATGTTTCGTTAAAGGAAATTATGAAATGAAATTATATGCACTTAAAAACTACTATTTTACAATATATACAAGAAAAAGAGGGTTCAGAAGGTCTTCGGTTGTCTTCTGAGCTCTTCGGCAGGCTTCGTGGGGTGGTGCTTCTACGGGGATGTCGTCCCTGTGGTAGAGCTTGATAGATGCAATCACGATAACGACTGGTTGGTGAAGTACGGAACGGAGTTTAACGTTCATACGTGTTTGTTAATTATGCATTGATGAACAACGATAACGGCCTCCAGGTACGGTGGCGGATAGGGTAAAGTTTGGACAGGACGCAGACTATGATGAGCACTGCGTTAGGAATTAGCAGGCTATGGCGAGCGCTGCTTGGAAAGGTCCTGCAGGCTATGGAGAGCACCGCAGAGGAGAGGAGTCCCAGGCTATGGTGAGCACTAGGATGTCTTCTACAGAATTCGAAATTATATTTATACAGTTCTGGTCGCTATCCTTCCTGTGTTGAAAAACGTTTATCAGGTCTTTAACCAATGAAATGCGTTGTCGATTTTGATTGTGAACAAAGATTATCCAAATTTTTTTAGAACAAAATTTAGTTGGAATTTTTGGGTTGTTCTATTTCCAGCACGTGTGCTTTGATATAGTCAAATTTACATTCGCAGTTCGTTCAGTGCTTTGCTTGTGATGATGGAGTTAACATTCCCCCCCGTTGAAGATGGTAGCGTAGCTATGTTGTTGCGGAGAGGCGGCGGGGTCTTTGTTGTCAAAATATCTGAGCCTGTGGCGGCGTTTACGTTTACGTTTTGTGCGGCGGCGTCGGGCTTCACCATAATCGCCAGCTGCTGGATGGAATGATTGTGTTCGAAAGGGTACCTGTTCTCGGGACATCCATCCACAGGTATGCTTTTCTGGTTGTGCGCCCTTCACACCATTGGGCAGATCGACACGGGCTGTGTGGTTAACTCGTGGTCCGCATGTTTCAATGTTCAGTGATAATGGGCTGGTGCCGGTGGCGGCAGTAGGCGGTGCTGACCCATTGATCACTGGTGGGAATTCTTCTCGAAAGCTGCTGGCAAAGAATTCATCTGCGAACTGCTTAGTTGCAGTTGGTGTGGGTGTTTGTTGGCGGCGACGGGCGTCACCGTCGTGTGGCGGCGTTGGACCCTTCCATGGTCGTTTGCTGTTTGTTGAGATAATTGTGTTCGAACGGGCACCTCTTCTTGGGACATCTGTCCACAGGTATGCCTTTCTGTTTGTGCGCCCTGCACAACATTGGGCATATCAACACGGGCTGTGTGGTTAGCTCGTGGTTCGCATGATTCAATGTTCAGTGATATTGGGATGGTGCCGGTGGAGGCAGTAGGCGGTGCTGACCCATTGGTCACTGGTGGGAATTCTTCCCGATGGCTACTGGGCAAGAATTCGTCTGCGAACTGCTTAGTTGCAGATGGTGTGGGTGGTTTGTTGGAGGCGACGGGCGTCACCGTCGTGTGGCGGCGTTGGACTTTTTCATGGTTGTTTGCTGCCTGTGGAGATAATTGTATTCGAAAGGGCACTTCTTATTGGGACATCCGTCCACTGGTATGCTTTTTGGTTGTGCGCCCTGCACAACATTGGGCAGATCGACACGGGCTGTGTGGTTAGATCGTGATCTGCGTGTAAAGTTTCAGTGGAGCGTGTTACGATTATGTGCTTCGAAATGTATGGAGTCTTGTTCGTAATCCATCACCACCTTCCGGCGTAGCAGCCAAGATTCGCCCAGGATGACATCCTCAGCGAGGTTTGCGACTACTAAGAATGTTTCGTGATCCGTCACTTGTCCCAGGGTGAATGGCGTGCGGAACTTGCCTTTGATTGCCATTTCTCTCCCTGTTTCGGCTAGACAGGCTGAGGCATGATAGGGTTCTACCCGTGCACCTCTGGGTATACAATCTTCCCTAATCATGCTCGTCGATGTTCCTGTGTCTAGTAATGCATTGAAGTTTATTTTCTGTATTGTGACGGGGATTCTTGGTAGTGGGTCATCGTCGGCAATATTTAATCTTGCCAGTTCGTTTCGCCCGACCGGGCTGTAGTCTAGCGTGGCACGGCCGGTGTGCCGTTTTTCGAGTTCCTGGTTGGACTGTCGTACTTATCCAGAAATAACCTTCGGAACTCGATATAGGTGGGCTGGAACACGGCGTATGCTTCCCACCATGTGGCTGTTTGGTCTCGGAATTGTGCGGTTGTTGTCGGTACATCCGCATTCATCGCTTCCATCTGCTGGAGAAATTCTGTGGGATCCTGCAGAAGGGTGCTAGAGAATGTAGGTTTCTCTGCCTTGGGGGTGGCTGTGGTGACGTGGTACAGGTCTTCCACGAGCGTTTTGATTGTGACCATTTTGTCGATAGGTTGTATTTGTTGAGCGGCATTGGGTTGTTGCAGTCCCAGAACTGTTGGTTGAGTGACCTCTTGAGTTGGAGGCCGCTTGTTTGGTGTCCGGCTGGACGTTAGACATGGCTTGACTCCTCGTCTCGGGCATGCTGATGGTTCTTGCAAGCGCGCTGTTTGCAAAATTTTCTATGAAAACAACCCAATCACGTTGGACGCCAGTTGTAATCGTTCACGGGGGCGGCGTCTTAAAAGCAAGTAGGTTTGGCTTTGCTATTTGTTTAATAAACATAAGTAAAATCATTATAAGTCTTAAAATTACATAATATAAAAAGTGAAATTGAATGATTTAGCAGTTAGGATGGCTTCGGATGGCTTCGTGGTTGCGGTGGAACCAGAATTAAACTTGAACACTGATTAAATGTCTGTATTCATCATTTAATGGGGTGTATAAGTTTTAGGAAATCTTCGGCTTTCTTCGAAAAGCTTCGGAGGTTGCTTATGAGGCCCAGCGTGAACTTGAACAATGATGATTAGAACATATATACAGGTCGACGAGGTCCAGACATCTTCGGTGGTCTTTGGATCTCTTTGGTAGGCTTCGTGTTTTTTGTGGTGGGTCGATGTTACGTTAAAAGAAATTATGAAATGAAATTATTTGCACTTAAAAACTACTACTTTACAATATATACAAGAAAAAGAGGGCTCAGAAGGTCTTCGGTTGTCTTCTGAGCTCTTCCGCAGGCTTCGTGGGGTGGTGCTTCTACGGGAATGTCGTCCCTGTGGTAGAGCTTGACAGATGCAATCACGATAACGACTGGTCGGTGAAGTACGGAACGGAGTTTAACGTTCATACGTGTTTGTTAATTATGGATTGATGAACTACGATGACGGCCTCCAGGTACGGTGGCGAATAGAGTAAAGTTTGGACAGGACGCAGACTATGATGAGCACTGCGTTAGGAATTAGCAGGCTATGGCGAGCGCTGCTTGGAAAGGTCCTGCAGGCTATGGAGAGCACCGCAGAGGAGAGGAGTCCCAGGCTATGGTGAGCACTAGGATGTCTTCTGCAGAATTCGAAATTATATTTACACAGTTCTGGTCGCTATCCTTCCTGTGTTGAAAAACGTTTATCAGGTCTTTAACCAATGAAATGCGTTGTCGATTTTTGATTGTGAACAAAGATTATCCAAATTTTATTAGAACAAAATTTAGTTGGAATTTTTGGGTTGTTCTATTTCCAGCACGTGTACTCCGATTTAGTCAAATTTACATTCGCAGTTCGTTCAGTGCTTTGCTTGTGATGAGGGAGTTAACAATGCGACTAATATTATTTTAAATTTGACCTAACTTTGCTAATTTTTAAAATATTTTAAAAAATCAAAAATTTGCCGATTTCATTATTCCTTAATAACTCAATAACGCTTAATCTGATATCTTTTAAAGTTTTACATTGTTGAGACATCTTTTTAAGACAAATTATTTGATAGAAACAGCAACACCGATTTTCACTTGTTTTAAGTTATTACCGCTGTCCTTTGGTAGTTAGATGGCGACCATATTGGATTTTTGGGTTTGTTAGATCGTCCTTAAAAAGTGCTTTTCAACGATGTGTAATATGCCTAAAAATTTTAGTTATAAAGAAAATATTAATAAAAACGTTAATTGATCTTTAATATAAAATTTAGGCTATAAAATTAAACACGAATGACAAATGAAAGTGAAAAGATATTCTAAGTAATACTGTAGAATAAAGAAACGATAAAAATCATAGAAATAAAAAGTAAAAAACAATACTTAAAGTTCAGATCCATTTAAAGAAATTGTTCAATATGGCCACCATTCTGTTTCACACACTTTTAACACCTTGTTACAAACTCTACCTAACGTGCTTCCGTCTACTCATAACACATCTAGCACCCTGTGTTCAAAAATTTCCCGAGTTACTGGTCGTTCAAAATTCAATGCACTGTTTTGATGGTGCTCTATAAATAAAAGTCAAGGGGGGATAAGGCCGGGTCATCTAACAGGTCATTGCAGTTACCAAAGCACATTTTGCTTAAATCTTCCTTTCAATTACTTAATAAAATTATTAAAATAGCGTTATATTGAAGAATTTTTCCTTTTCATTGTATTTAGTAATATACTTTTTTTTTGTAAGTTACGTTTACAACATTACTTCTATATTCATTATAACATAATAATAATTAAATAAAGGTATACTTACTGCATACTTCAAATATCATCTTTGCAAAGCAACAGCTCGCGACTTAAATCAAAATAATATTTTGCGATCGAATTTAAGAATTGAATCCGTCTATTTAATAAACGCTTCCTTCCATATATACAAATTTATCTATTCCAGAATGTAGTAGAATTCGCGCGATTGCATTCTAAACAATAGACTATCTTACGTAGTGTTTTTGGAAATCCTCATTAGCGTTTAAAATCTTAATTTTTGTTACCTCGTAATCCCTTCCACTTATTAGTGTCGCGCGCCGCCTCGTCTTTATTTAACACTCCAGGTTATTGTGTCGCATCGCATGCTAATGCGAAATATAATCAATTTGTATAGGTTATTTTTAAATGTTCGTGCCGCTTCTTGGAATAAACGTTTATTTTATTAATTAGTTCATACAAATTTGACGTATTCTTCGAAAACTTCTATCTTAATCTCGTCTATTCCAGAAAATTCTTTATTTAAAATAAATTTATGTAATTTACAGGCCAATTAATTTAAACCTTAGTTGCTTTTTAATTGAAAAGGGGAGTTAAGGTTCGTGGCTTGAGAGCTGCCTTTTTAAAAATCAGTTCCAAAACTTCTTAACAAATTTTATTTATTCTTAAACAGACATTATTTATGAAATTTTACAAAGCTTGATTTATTTATTCTAAGTCCGAAAATTACTAATAATTGTACTATTGTGAGTAGCTTGAACAACGAAGTATGGAGTTCGAAGACTGACTGCCGGGTCCCTAAGCTCACGGGGTTTTATATTGTTTTTACCCCCTCACATGGCCGTGGGAACTTGCAGATCTTATGTCTGCTTACACTTAATACTATTCATGAATACAATGCTGTAATCTTAATTTCTAAGTAATTACGGTACCTGACCGTCTGTGACCTGACATCTGCAGTGTCACTATCTTCTGCGATATAAAGTAGCGCTTCCGTTCTCATGAACGTTAATAAACTTTACAAATTGTCTTTATGTTACAATGTTGCACTTCACTCGACGTATTCTTAACACTTTCTAATAATTTCCTAATTATTCTATTTATATATATATATATATAAGTCCCCTATAATTTCCTTTCTTTAATTAATAATTTACTAACTTCTCTTGGGTCTTTAAATCTGCGCCTCGACCAATGAAACTCTTATCTCAGGTTAATTTTGTGAATAAATCTATATCTGCATACAGCGTGGGTTCTGAACTGGATACAGATGTACGTGACACTGCCAGTCAAATGACTTCTAGTTAATTCTACAAAAGCAATTTCTAAATGTGACATTGTAAACAATTACTTGAAAAATACGCACAGTAAAACAGTTTATATTAGTTAATAAATTAAGATTTCAATCGAGTATAACGGGTTAAGTGTTTAAAATATGACACTGATAAACTAATACCTGAATTCCAATGAAACGTCTTGCTGCTGAACAATGAAGCTCCACTGCCTACAGCGACGACTCGAACCAGATGTGGGTTCTTAATACCTGTAGATAAGTACGTTTTAAAATTTTGTATTACTGAATTTACGCTTTTTATTTTAGGGTTTAAGGTACGCCAAAAATTCTTTAGATACACTTATACTTATCGCCGTTGGTCTTATCAGAAATCTTAGCTCCTTAAAATCAACACCGTGCTCGACACCGAAGGTTCAGCAATCCCAGTGTTTCTGATAGCACCACTTCGAAACTCGTCTGTCTTTACAAAACACTCCCAGAAATAAAATGGTCAATAGTAAGACAATGACAAGGACTCTTGCATTTATCACTATTTAATATCAACAGTTCTTTTATACTTTGAATATCACAGATACATTTTACATACGTTGAATTTTATGTTGGAGATTACAATAATAGTAAAAGGTATACAATTAGTAAAATATTACAAAAAAGATTATACTTTTAGTTCTATCGTTTGTCAAACTCTTTTTTTTCCCTGACTTTGCTTTTTCAAATTCAGTTTGCTCCTTATTTTCAAAATTCAACAACAACTGTCCTTTTTTCATCTCTATGGAGATGCCTCTTAGGTAAGAGTTCGGTTTAGAAAGACAAACATTTTTAGGGGTCGTATATATATTTCGATTCGACTTGGTCCCCTGAGTCTAACGACATACGACTTTTGTTTAAGAAACGACCCCTTAAAAAGTTATGGTCAATAAACTAACCCATATTAACATGTGAATTTTTTTTTCTACCAAAAAATGGTTCTTTTCGTAAAACCAAAACTAACCTAACGTAACCTAACCAAACCAAACCTAACTTAACCTAACCTAACCTATCCTAACCTAACCTAACCTAACCAAACCAAACCTAACCTACGGGGATTTTTTTTCTACCAAAAAATTTTTTTCCCGTAAAACCAAACCTAACCTAACGTAACCTAACCTAACCTAACCAAACCTAACCTAACCTAACCTAACCTAACATAACCAAACCAAACCTAACCTATGGTTTTTCCCATAAGCTTAACATGGGACAGTTTATTGACCATAACTTTGTAAGGGGTCATTTCCTAAACAAAAGTCGTATGTCTTTAAACTCACAGGACCAAAACTAATCTAAATATATATACGACCCATAAAAATATTTGTCTTTCTAAACCGAACTCCAGCCGCCTCTTAAAACATTTAACCAGCCTACTCTTTACAATTTTCTTCCAACTAACATTCTATGATCCATCTTTTTGTTAATAGATCTTATTGTTCTTGTCAAATTCTAATTTGGGGTAAACTAATACACAAATGTCATTGGCCGAAAATTTATAAATTTTGATTTTTGTTTTAATATTAACAACATGTGCTAAATAATTTCTTTTTAGATGATTTGGATGTCTACAAAGTTGCAAGACGTGAATTTCAATGATATAATGGACTTACAACTATATACTGAAATGTAAATAAAATTTCTACATCTTATAACTAATTTAAATCTAACGAAAACATGCTAATTGACTTTAATTTATAGGCTTTACGTACATATTCAAATGGAAGTGAAAGTTTAACATCTTCTACCTAACTTAAATCTAATGAAAGCGTACTAAGTGACTTCAAATCTTAGCTTTACGTACATATCCACATGGCAGTAAAGTTTCCTTTTAAATATTGAAACAAATTTTTATGATATACAAACAACAGCAGTTCACTTCATTGGAACATACTTTTCAAATTTACTTTACGAAATCACCAACACCCAATTTGAAATCTTAAAACTACAATTTTTACATATCTTTAACAAGTAACTGCCCTCACCATCTCCTTCATCAATCATTTTATGAACTAGAAGTCTAATATCTGAGTGGCACTTCAGTGCGTCAAGGTTCAAATATCATATATATTACAATATATATCAATTGGGGGATACATAACTGGGGTTGCATTTTATAGAAATATTTGCTTTTATGGCAAAACATGTTTTAATATTAAAATTAGGGTTTTAAATACACATTGATTGTAGTTTTTATGCTAAATGCGTAAAGCTAGTACTATTCTATGCTATTTACAGCAAATACAAAGCATTTTTATCAAAAATATATTAATAATAAATAAGTGAAAATAAATGGCTTTGTATTTATCTTAAAATAATCGATTTGCGTTTGCATTGAATACGTTTGACGGTATCTTACAATTAATTATTTTTACATAAACAACTTACGTTACTTATGATTTATTTACAATACGCTTATTTCATACACGCACAATTGCATTTTTTGATTGTACATCAATGTATAAAAGTACGCTTGTATTACACAGGGCGTAACCATATTTTGGTGAGATTTTTTTTTGTAGAATTTACCTTTCGTGGCCCCTCATTACGCCATTTTCCCCCAAATCAAAATATAAAATTCAGCATATATGAGTAATTTTACTATTTTTATTTCTAACTACTTGCTATCTATAACTAATTGAATAAGTTTTATGATACACACGCATAATCTTTTCATATTAGGGTTTTTGTCCTTTTAACAATCCACTTATTTCTATCTTAAAATCAACTAAACTGTCCTTAACTCTATTATAATATCATTTACAAACTAACACTTCTATCCTATATCTCTAATTTTTTCATATTTACACACGGTCTCATCAAGTTTCATTTCAAACAAAATTCTCTTTACTATCATACATAATTCATCGTATTATAGCACATTCCTCCCTAAACTATCATAATCTTGGAAAAATATGGGGTATAAGATTTTCATAAAGTTGTCCCAGCAACTACTCAGTTATAGCACTTACGTCGAAAAAAATTGTAGTCTAGAATCTTTATATCTAGCCTATATACATTACTTTCAAATCGTACAAAATTCAACTAGTCTTCATCAAATGCATAAACTTCAGTCTTAAATGGTTTACTATAAATAACTTCTAACTTATTTTCACAATCAGTAGCAATTCATTACTCTCTATCTTCCAATTCACACAATTCTTCCTATAATAACAATTCTATTTTATTCTTAACTTCACCTGGACATTTAACAACAATTGATCTCTTATCTACATTATCTTCAAATTCTCTTTTAAAATAATTCACACTTATACTCGTAACTCCCCCCATCCTTTTTCATATCAATAATTTCTTTTTCTTTCCTACGCTTCCAATTCTTTCTTAGATTCACATATTTGAATGAATGTTTCGACAAACCAAATACTATTTCTCCATATTTATACACACGCCATTTCACATAACGATTTGATTCTCTAATTGCAATTATCCCAAATGAATTACTAAGGTCTACTTTCCAAATTATTTCATCAGTATTTAATATTTTACTACCTTTATTTATTTTATTTATAAGAGCTGCATTCACAGAAAGTTCCTTTATCTTTTTTTCAACACCTGCAATTATACTATTTTCAACAGTTTCATCTATTATTCCCATCTCTTCAATATCATCTTCTGCAGTTTCCAATAATTCTGAGTTTTTCTCTAAAAACGATACAACTTCTCTTCTAACTTCGTCAGGACACTTAATACTTAAAGTTCTATTTCCTTCATCTTCCATCTCCTGTTCAAATTGATTCAAATTCACACAATTTCCTTGTACTTCTATATGGACTTCTTTGTCACATTTAATCTTCTCCTCTCCCATAATTATCACCTTATTTTCGGTGTCTATTACACCTTTCATCTTGTATCTTTGCGTTCGCATTGCATGCCTTTTACGGTATCTTACAATTAATTATTTTTACATATACAATTTACGTTACTTGCTATTTATTTACAATACGTTTATATCATACAGGGTGATTATTTATATACGCGCGTTCTTTTGCTAGCACATCAATGAATAAAAGTACGCGCGTATTATATCGGGCATAACCATGAATTTACGAAAATTTCCATTATTTCAGGATTATTTTATTTTTTGGTGGGAGTTATTTGTAGAATTTAAGTTTCAATGACTTCTCATAACCCTCTATCACGTCAATATATATATATATATATATATATATATATATATATATATATATATATATATATATGCTGTGATAAGGGGTTGTTTAAGGGTGCACTTTATAGTAAAGGTCGTTTAGAAATGAGAAATTACCATAGGCAGCAGAAAACTGCACTTATTTAGTGAAGAATTGAGAAATGGACATAGTTCGTAGATAGTAAGCAGTCAACACCCTGTATATAAAGTATAAATAGTTTTAAGCGACGCAGATAAACATAGGAGGACGCATAGTTGGCGTAGGAATGAGAAATACATGCATTAAGTAGATAGTAAATATTTAATACCCTGTAGACAAAGTTTTAGTTAATTTAGGTAAAGCAAGTAATGATATTTTTCAGTGGAAGCACGCGTATATTTATAAGTAAACGATAAAGTGTAATTAGACATGCATTCAAAAGAGTTCCAAACAATTAGATTAATACGGAGATAGAAAAAGGGCTTCAGGTAGCATAGGTAAATGCGTGCAGATAGCTAACCATTTTTGATAAGAAAGGAGATTAAAAATTGCGTGAATAACATGTAAATATGAAAATTAAAAGTCGAATTGCATCAGTTATTTATGGAAAAGCAATTAGATCTATCAAAACACAGCATGTTGATAACGAAGACAGCTGGAAGCAGGTTACAATTATTGGGAATCGTGGAGAATTACATTAGAAACTACTTTGAATGTAATTATTTGATTGGTCACAAATAAGCGACGAGTTCTAGACCATACCCACTGACGGAGTGGGAACGAAATAATATATTAGCAGGCACAGTGATAAGGAAGTCAGTTTGCAACTCACAAAGGCCGAAGTGCGCCGCTATGAAATAAAGTAATATGTAATAATTTTAAAAGTGAAAGATAAAATAAGTGCCAAGATGAAAACTATAATTGCCAATTAAACGTAAGTACATTTTAATGAATTTATTTTAAACTAAAACATAAAAATAATAGGGCTTCTAAGTTCGGGGACAAATAGAATAATACAATTCGAAGTCTGGGGACAATAAACTACAATTTTGAAGTACGGGGGGAAAACAAACTACAATTTGAGTACGGGAAGAAAATAAACCACGATTTTAAGTCAGAAGACAATGATAATACGAATTCTATTCTAAGTTTAAAGAAATTGATTGATAAGAAGTAATAAGTCTGAAATGAAACGACAATAAATTCGGGTACATAAATTAATAATGGTAGTCCATAGTGTAATGACAATAATTTAAATGTAATCCTGAATTGGGGGAAGATAATTTTTATTCAAATGGAAACGTCGATGTGAAGAAAATAGACCAGGTCAGATTTTTTAGTTATAAGACATTTTTATTTTTCTATATAAATCTTTATTTTGAATATTGAATTTGCTTAATATAATATGAATGTAAAAAAGTCAACAAAAGAAGTTGCATAAGTATAAAGTGAGTAATATAATAACAGGTTTAGAACGTTCTACGTTTCGTTGATAAGGATAATAGGTTTTTTTGGTGACTTTGGGTTTTGAGTAAATAGGATATGATGTTTAATAAATGAAATTTACAACATTAACTAATTGAAAAGTGTATTTCAAATAATTTACAAAAGCTGTACATAATATATTGGTTTCATTATATAAAATCGAAATTAACTGAATTTTATAATTCCAAATAAATGCTAGCCGAGGTCATAAGATTTAAATAGTTCAAGGAAGAGCTACGAGTTGAATAGGAAATTGATAACAAGTAAGGCGGTAACGTATCGAATTTTGCTATTGGCAGACAAGGTTGCTTCAAGATAAAATCCAGTTAAGTTTCTGGAGGGAATTGATAGCAATATTAATAAAACAGCCCAACGTCGGAGGAGATAATTACAATCTTGTTTATTCATAGTAAATATTAAAATGGTCGTCCAAATGATGGAGCGCGAATAATTTAGAGTACATAGCAAATAATCTAAGAGCCCAACGAAGGGGTTCGAGAATTCCGGCAGTTCATAGCAAAATTAATAAGGCGCACAACGAAGGGGAATGATAATTTAGAGAGTATCGTAGCAATATATACTGTTACAATAACTTTCTGAAATAGAGAGATTCTGCATAAAATTACATTGACCGTAATTGAAACCGCTAATCTAAGCCTCTTCTTATGTTATGCTCCCAAATAATCTAAACTTAACAAATATTTAAATATTAAAACAGTCCTGCATAAAAATGTTTCTTAATACGTGAAATGTATCCTGTAACCCTTTATCCATTCATTAAAAAACCAAACAAGCATTTGCTTCTTCTAACACTCTAAATTTTTTGAAATGCTTGCTCCTCAAACGACGTTAAATAAACACTCCTCCTTGAAATACGTTCTAGTTAGCTTATTATTTCAAATAGTTTCGTCAAAATATTGGTTATTCTAAAACCGAAAAGCTCCCCTTAGCAATTCTTCGTAAAATAATTATAACCGCTGTTCGTTATATTTGCTGGTCTTTAAAACTACTTCTAAATAGGTTCTTTGGAAAGATTAAATGCTTAAATGTGTTTGTTATTTGTTGGTATTCTTTGAAATTCCGTGTTGTTATTTTTGCATGTGTTCGTTGTTCAAGTTTAATTGATAGCAACATGTCGTCTTAGTAAATTATTACGTGAATATTTGTAGCGTGAATCGATAATCATACAAACCTCTGTTCTGTTTGAGAAAGCTAGGCCACTTTACTTGCTTCACCGTGGTTTTAATTATCTGTATCGCGGGGGCATAGTTTGCTTTTCCTGCAACCAACGAAATTCAATAGAATTAATTAT
Organism: Platerodrilus igneus; assembly: GCA_036346225.1. Taxonomy (NCBI): domain Eukaryota; kingdom Metazoa; phylum Arthropoda; class Insecta; order Coleoptera; family Lycidae; genus Platerodrilus; species Platerodrilus igneus. The sequence goes on from JARFIW010000453.1 coordinate 10,236,553, forward strand.
CGTGTTTTGTTTTCTAAATTATAGGAAGGTTTAGCCGTTGTATATATTTTCGTTTACCTTCTCAGAATATTCTACATCAATATCGGTGGGAATGGTTTTATATTTTCTCTTCCATAATTTTCAAAGCTGTATAAATACAACTCCAACTTTGAAAAGGTCTCTTACGAATTCGACTTGTCTGTTACTAATTCGACGCTTCTTTACTGATTCGACTGCTTTTTGAGCGTTGTAAGGTCGCGCATTTAAAATGCTTTTGTGCTAGTGCAGTACCGTTAAGTAGTTCCAGCCCTCAACTGCATTTCGTGAGATGGCACTCGAAAGAAGATAACTCCAGGTACAATATGTTTTTCTGTTTACTTTATTTAGTGTTGGCGTTTTGATAGAAGCTTCCTTTTGATTAATTCTATAATGCATTGCAGACTGACGAAAAAGCACTTTTAATTATCTATAAATTACTGTAAAAATTTTAATGCGCTTTGAGCGCTTTTCTACTGTTTGATTTTTACTATTTAATGTGAACGTTAGATAATGGTCTGTTCAAAATTTTAGTGATACGAGATGCATTTCTTATAGAATGGTTTTACTGACTACATTATTAATTCGATATTTCTTATACATGTTTAGGGTTGGAACGTGTTGTAATTATGATTTTTATTAGATAGTAAGATTTTGTGCTTGATATTTTTCTATGTAGACTGTGTACTGTATATTGTGTAAATTTACGCAATCGCGTACGCTCTACGTTTGTAAATATTCTTTTAGGACTGTATGTTTTCCTTCATGTTCGTAAAATAAATTTCTTTGTTACTGAAGTTTTCAATTCAATTTTCTTTCTAGGTCACGCACCCTACTCTTTGACGTTTTTGAGCTAGTCCAAACTCTGATTCTTTTGAAGTTCGATTCTGTCTCTGTGTTTTTCGATAAAGAAGTAGAAGTAAGTATATATCTTCATCAACATTAGATAGACGGGCAGAATCAAGTAGAATTTTATAAACCTTAGATGAAGGAACAAAGTAAGTAGAATTTTATCAATACTAGATAAAGAAGCAGTATCAGGAAGAACTTCATCAAAAGGAGCACCATCACATTGAACTTCGTCAACATTAGAAAAAGGAGTAAAAGCAAGTAACGTTTCATCAACGTCCGACAAAGGAGTACAAGCGGGTAAAACTTCAGCTATAATAGGAACTGCTTTCTCGACAACAGCAGATACAGATACAGGAACAGGTTAAATTTTGACAACAACAGTAACATGCATTAAGGATACAGGTTTACTAACTTCAACAGGATCGTCTCTGACAGAATTAGAAGTTTTCGTCACTTCAGCTGCATCTGCGATTGCAGACACGACATGAATTTCTCGAGTAGAATCATTTAAGAAAGCAGGAACAAACTCTTGGGTTGCAGCCTGTAAGTCACTAATTTAAAGTATGGGTTCTAATGGTGGAGGAGGCACAGTCTGAGGTGGAAGTGAATACGTAGAATTTTTGATCATCGTTGGAGCAGTTAAGGACAGATGAAATTTGGTTCTTATAAGGTGTTTGGTAAGTAAGTCAACTACTGATGATGACCACATATAGGTCGAAATACGCATTTAGACTCTAAAATAATTTTAGTGGTAAAGGGAAATTAATTCTTTTAATTTGTATCGTGTCAGTGTTCCTATTTATTATTATTACTTGAAATTAATTTAAATACTTAAAGCTGTCCTATGCTGGTATGGTATTTACAATGTAAGGGTTCTGTTATCAATAACGTTCGCATTCTTAAATATGTACATTGAGCTTATATATGTGTTTCATCAAGGTTATTTTCAATCGCGAACTACGATCCATTAAAATGTCTGGTTAGCTTATCTCTACACCTTACCTAATATAAACTGTTAATTGATTTATGTTGCGTTTCTATAGTTTCAACGCGGGAAGTTAGGTAATTTATTTTACGCGTTTTTATAATTTCTTAGAGGTTGGTTGACTGTATTTCTTATCTCGTGTTTGGGCACGTTGAGGTATATTCGTGTAGTTTAGAATGCTACAACCGGTTTCCCATTTATTTGTCGTGGTTTCCCTTGTTAAAATAATAAAATAATTTTTGGTGTACCAGTTTACCAAAGGACTTTTCAACACTAGAGCAATTCAGTTAGTATTTTCTGGTTCGTTGATTGACAGATGGATATTTTGAGGAAAAATACGATTCTTTTGATTTGATTATCTACACATTGATGTTTTAGAGGGAGGTTAAGATTTGAATAGATTATTATTGTAGCAGTTTTCTTTGATTGAACCGGATAGAATTGCTCTCCGTTATAAAAATGAGTGATGTTTCGAAGCTTTGTTACGCGATATACTGTTGTAGTTTCGCTTGTTAAAATGATATGGGGTGATATTTGTTCGGTTTAATAACTGTTGTAGATGCATTGTAGAGTTTCAACTGGTTACTTTGTTTCCACGAACGGATTTATTTAATAAAATTCTTAAGTTGATCATTGTTTGCATTGAACTTCATGAACAGTTGTCCTTGTACACATCGTCGACTATGCTTTCGCAACATATATAGGAACAATAGAAATTATTCAAGAATCTAAGGCAATACGTCTTGAACTTCTGCAATTGTCACAAGTAATTACTTTGGCGTATTCTAATAATAACAATTTAAACCATTTTTCAAGGACTGCATTATTATTTTGTGTAAAAGTGTAAAAGTATTGCCAAGGAACTTCCATCTGTAAGCTGAAAGTTTGGTGAAATCAGTCTTAACCGCTTTTGGGTCGTAATATATGGTAGAATTTGGACGACCATATAGTAGAAGCAGCGGTGTTTGTTTTGCGGAATTCATTTGAAGATGGTTCAACTGTCGTAGAATTTTCAAAGGACGAAGACAGGACGTGAAAAGTACACCTTTTCAAGATATCAATTCCACCAGTGTATGTATATATTTTCTTATGTGTATTGAAATTTTGATTTTCTCTGTCACCTCACATAGTTAGCTTTATGTATTAATATATTTTACGTATAGAATTTACAAACCAAAACAATTTAATTTTTTGGGATAAAAATTAATATATAACCATGCAATCAATTTCGGTTTTTTCAAGAAAATTAGGTAGAAAAATGTTGCTTACATTTGGTTTTACTATGTGAAAAATTTTGCAAAATCAGGTTCTAGTTATAAAGTATAGTTTAGGTATATAAAATCTGGTTACGTAATTGTTTTCAAGTCACACTGAGATAAACAGAATTTCTGTAGACACCATCTGGTAAATTTTAATTGCTTTGGTTTAATGTTAAGAATATGTTAATAACGACAGTTTTTATTGTTTGGATATTAATTATAAAATAAAATTAGCATTGACTGTCCATAGGATCTTCATTATAAAAATTTAGGTCATATTATTGTTTAAGTGGAACGTTATTACATAACTCTTTACCGCTGCTGCGAAATGCATTTCGTCTAGTAAATGATTTTAGTTCCTTTATTGCTGTTGTTTACTGTACCATTATTTTCTTGGTCTTTACTTATCCCGACACGGCCGACTGCTTGAAAAATGGCAGGTGAGCATTTTTCACAAAAATTACGCCCTCGTTCGGATGAGAGGTTAAATGGAGGTTCCGTGTGTGAGTGTTGTCACGCACGTTAAAGATCCCTTCCTTGCCTGGAACGACAAGGGTTCGGCAAAATTCTAAATTTCCAGGCAACAAAAAACTCGCCTCCTGGCCAATGTAGTACCTTCAGGTGGAGCATTGGGAATGTAAATGAACGGTCTTTACTTATCAAGAGTTGCTTTTAAGAAGTGCTTGTGGACACTACGTAAGTATATATATATATATATATATATATATATATATATATAATATATATAATTTTTAATTTTTGTTTTATGTGAATATAAAGTATTTAGAAATTGTATTAAACAAGTGATTAAGAACAATCCATAAAATATTGTTTTGTTAATTTCTGCTTTATATGAATACTAGAATTAAGGTTAAGGATTAGTTTAAAGTGACTAATGGGTGTATTAATTATTTTTGCAAAGATTTTTGTACCGTGTAAATCCTCCGGGATATATTGGATAAATATTGTTTATTCCGCGGGTTGGTTTTCCTTTTTGTAACATGTTTTTTAATAAAGGTTTTGTAAATAAATTTTGTCTCTTGAGGTTTTCTTTCTATTTAGTGACACACCCCACTCTAGTAATTTTAGCTAGCACGACATACTTTGGATTTTTTTTGTTGCGGTACTCGGTGCGGGCTACTTTCGTTGCGTACTTTTTCTTATCCGCATTGAATACCGTAGCACTTTATAGTATTTGAAAATTTTTGTCTTACAAAAACAGCTGTAATAACTGTAAATCTTAGACCAGATCTGCCCTAAATCGATTTAAAGCCCGACAGAATACTTTCCAGAATTAATTGCAAAAACTACGAGTATCATCAACTTATGTACCCCAACAAAAGTACCAACCAAAAATTTTTTAATAGATGGTATAAATTGAAGCAGTCACATCCTAAGTTTGTATAAACGATTTATTTGTGGTATCAGGCACTAGAAAAAGGAATCGATCAATGTCAAAGGCTCTTTTATGTAAAAATTTAGAACTAACTTCTCTAAAACTTCATCATCATCATTAGGTCTTCAGTCCTGCAACTGCTTAGACCCATACCTCTCTTGTTTCCTATTCAGTAGCCTACACATTTCCCTGAAATTTCCGCAGACTACATCTTTCACTAACTGCGTACAGCAGTTTAACCTAAGTCTACTTTTACTTCACTTTTTTCCTATTTCTGCTTGTAATATATCCCACACTATTCTTCAAATGTCTTAGAACGTATCCTGCCATTCTATTTCTCATATTTTTTGTTTTCTACAGATATTTTTCCCCTTCCTATTTCTAGAACCTTTTTGTTATTAACTTGTCTGTTAATGCTATCATCATCATACACCCGAAGCACCAAATTCCAAAAGGCTTCTACATTTTTTCTGTTTGCTTCTCGTACTGTCTCCATTTCATAGCCTTATAGCGCTGTGCTTCACACATATGCTTTCAACAATTTTTTCCTTGTTTTTATGTTTGTTGTCTTCGAACATAGTAGCTGCTCTTTCTTGTTAGATACAGTTCGGCTCCCCTTCTATTGCTTTCTAAATATGTTCACCGATATTCAGTGGTATGTGAAGAGGGTTAAGCAATCTGACGGCTACTAATATCCCACAACACTTAGACATTTGCCGAAGTAATAGTTATTAATAAATCCGTTCGCACAATCAACATTTATTGAGAATATTGCAAAACCAACACCTGTAGCTGTTCATAATAATCATCAGGTTTCAGTACAATTATATTCTTTCGTCATTAGGTTTTCTGTCTTGGAACTGGTTGGACGCGCAACTCCATTAATTTCTATTTCAAGCTAACCTACACATTTTCCTGAAACTCCCACAGCCTACATCTTATCTGTATGCAATAGTCAAACCTAGGTCTACCTCTACCTCTATTTTCTCGCATCTCTGCTTCTAGTATATTCCGCAATATTTCCTCATGCCCTAGTATATGACCTATCCATCTTATCTATCCTATTTTTCACTGTTTTCCACATATTTCCTTCTTCCCTCTACCGTTTCTAGAACGTGATTGTTCTTAACTTTGTCTGTCATATCTTCATCAGACGTCTGTAGCACCACTTTTCAAAGGCTTCTATTTTTTCTGTCCGTTTCTCCTACTGTTCAAGTTTCACAGCCTCACGGTGCTGTGCTTTCAGCAATCTTTTCCTTGTTTCTATGTTGCTATGTTTCCTCGTTTGCTGTCTTTAAACAAAATAGTTGTTTTTGTTTTTGTTGTAATGTAGTCATAACACAATTAGGATACGAGATATGTAAACATTATCCATAACAACCGGGGCGTAATGGAGGGCGTAATGGTATTATTACGCCCGCTCATTATGCCCTCAGAAATAAATCAATTTTTTAGCTATTTATGAACCAAGTGTGTTATTAAGCTTTCTCATAGCTCTGTTTAGATTTAATGGGTAGCAAACTTTCAGTTGCTTATAGAACTTGCTTTACAATTATTGCTGGCAACTCTTGAGCAGCCATTTTGCACTATTAATATTAAATAAATGTGACAAATGTCCAAAACTGGAAAGTCAAACTGTTTATTGTCATCATGGAAAACATGATGTAGGTATCTTTAATAGTTATAGTAAAATTCGAGGTAAATTCTAAAATAGAAGACTCACCTATCACCTATTTTTTATTTTATATATGAGTAAAATAAAATCTTGTATGCACCTCGTGTGTTACTAGATGATAACGCCCATCGGGCGACTCAATCCATCCCTCGAGCCATAGACCCTCGGGCTGAATGAGTCGCCCTCCGGGGGTTATTAGCTTAGTAACACACTTGGTGCATAAATAGTTAAAATGCAGCACGGCCTTGTGCTAATCTTTATTTTATATCTTTTGCACTTTTCCCATCTTGCGTTATTTGGCTCTAAAACTTATACTAAAATTTTTTCATGGTATCGGTTATTAATCGTCAATTTGACAGGTAAACGTACTTTAGTTCTAAGCGTGGTTATACAGAGGGCGTAATAATGTTGCACACAGTTTCAATGAGAATGAATAATAATAAATAGCACAATGAAATGGATTATCTTTAATCATTTAGGTAGTTCAGGTAAGATAGATTCTAATTATTAAATCCTTATATTGGCACTTATTATTCATTTAATACGTTCGTGCGGGTCCTATTTCGGTCAATGACTTATTTAACATTACATGTGATTTTCCAATGCTCCACCCGAAGGTACTACATTGGCCAGGAAGCGAGGTTTTTTTTTTACCTGGAAAATTTGGAATTTTGCCGAATCCTTGCTGTTCCAAGCAAGGTAGGGATCTTTAACGTGCGTGACAACACTCACACACGGGACCTCCATTTTACCTCTCATCCGAACGAGGGTGTATTTTTGTGAAAAATGCTCGCCTAACATTTTTCAAGCGGACCGTGTCGGGATTCGAACCCGGGACCTTGGGCGTAGTAGTCACACACATACCACTACGCCACGGAGCCGCTTGACTTATTTAACAGCAGATTCACAGCGAAGTTATTGTTGATACCTACCATACGATGGAACAAATAGTATATTACATACAAAGAGACCGTTTGTGGCCCGAGCGAAGCGAGGGCTGCAAAATATCGAGGTACCGTAAATCCCTTACGTCCCGCGGTATGTATATTATTTTTTCTCTACCTCCAAATTTTAGATGCCCTTATATTAAGTTTAAAATTCAAATAAAAATACAGAATTATTTAATGTAGGTTTAGACGTGTAACCATGGATTTGTAACCATTTGGATGACGTCCCAAGGGAAGTAAGTAAAAATTTACTTCCCGCTTCACAGCCATCCTAGTAAATTCAACTTACGGAAGGTCGTCTCAGTGACGTAAGTGTCACTTACGGCTAAAGTAGAGAAAAAAAAAGATATCAATATACGGAGGATAAAGAATTCAAGTGTAATTCACTGCATTTAACGCAATCCTCGGTCACTTAGCCTTTTTGGTAAAATAGCCCAAGATAATCTGCCGATTATGACGTCCATTCATACCAACTTGTGTCTTCTATAGTGCACGTTCCCATTGGTTGGAAGAACGACGCACATTATTTCTAAGCGTGAGAAAACGTCTGTGTGTCAAAACACATATGATAAATTATGAATTATTCCTCTAGTAGTGCTGGGACCTCAAAACCACACATAATGCTAAATTACGGTGGGAAATAAACTACCAATTAAGGATTGGAAATCCCCCTAGGATTAATTATTGAAATAAAGCTTGTGAAGTCATTGAGGCGTAATACAGTGAACTAGTCAACTACAAAAATCACAGAAAGCTCTATTATGGTATTCAACTCTTCAAAATTCAACCATCTTAACATGGGTCAGGAAGAAATTTTTATCCAGCATGTCTATCAAAATTACTGATGATGAGCTCTAAATTAGGAAAGTGGTGGCAAACAAATGCTTCAGCGTTCAGAGTACCAACGTAAGAATTGCAAATAAAATTTTGAAACCAAATTATTGAAACTAAAGGCGCATTTGCATAAATGATTTACCAAAAGCATTATACACACAGAACAAACCATTTCTGATTGGTCCTGTAAGACAAAAAAAGCTCCAAGAATAATTTTTCCTACAGTTGTTCTTAATAAACGTTTATTAACATCCGCATGTTTCATAAATTCTCCATGATAAAAGAGACAAATAGAACAAAACCAGAACTTCGATTAAAAGCGATTTATCAAATGGAGTTTATTTGTGGAACTAAAATTTTATACACATCTATATACTGCAAACAATGTTATCAAGATTGCTGATAACTTTAATGATGAGGGGCATCGTAAAATACTATGATTCGATTACACGTAGACTACTTCAGGGTATGCGTTTGACAAGGGATTTGACAAGGTACGCCGATTATAAGGAATAGAAGACTCGTGCATTATACAAATAGCCGTAAGCTATCTACTCTCTCCATGCTTCACATCCTTCAGATCTAATTAGAACGATTAGGACTTCCAGTTACGTAATTCTGAAGTTATTAAAGCGTTATTGTGCTTCACGATGTTTTTCACGATACACTTAGATCATAATATAGAAAGTTGTAAGAATACATGGGGCGCAGTAATTGAATATAAAAATAAAAATAGTTTAATTTAGGTTTTATCGACACACCAACATTATGTATTTTATAAGAAAATTAGTTTAAGAGTTCTCTCTCTTTCCAGCAACCCACAATCCAATTTTTTACTGGACATTATAATTTCTACAAAAAATTTCACCAATTCAACCCTATTCCTTCTCCTTACTGCCTCTGCTCTAACTAGCGAAATCGTTTTTATAAAATCTCCTATCCACACCTGCGGAACGCACGCACGCAAACCCCTCCCACATACCCCCCTCCGCCCCCAGGCACACACACACACACTCCACGCACTCCATACCCATCAGCAATCACACATTCACATTGACATACAGTACACTCTCAGTGTACTAGTCTATCGAGTCCACAAAAGCGACATAGGTAACGGCAGGAAGTCCCAGCACCAGAACATCAATGTTTATTGTTTTGATTTTGTTTATTTAGAAATGTATATATTGTTACGGGTAAAAATGACGTTACGTTACGAATTGCGATTTTCCCAGAAGGGGCTGGAACTTCCCGACGATTTTAAGGGTGTGCCGGTTAACTTTCAGTGATTCGGGAGTGAGTTCCTATAGGAAATTAATAAAAATAATTAAAATACAACACATAAAAATGGCCGAAATACAAAACTACGTTATAAGTACCACTTACCTTGTTACTGGTTGTCAAAAATAAGGGCGCCAAACCGTCTTGTGCCAGAAATTCTTTCAATATTTTTGCTACCCGGAAGACGGTTATTTCGCATAGGTCTGTTTACTTTTGATGTTCTAAAATCTCGTTGCCTTATCTTTTGCCTTTCGTAACCATACCTTAAAAACACTCCTCAACTTTCTGTCGAATTAAGCAGTTTTCAAAATAAAGGCCTCTCTCAAATATGACTTCATCACTGGGGTTGATGAATATCCTTTTACAACGATCACCGTTACCCATCTTATAAATAACTCCAAATAAATATCCACCTAAGCTTAAACTCTATTAACAGTAAATCCTGGAAATGTAACATACAACTGGCCAGGTATTATTTACAGAACTCCCTAAAAATATTTAATCCGTAAATAATACCACCATTCCATTGTTCTAGTTTCCAAGATTGCTCTTCACAAAATTCTAGATCTCATTTTTGGAAATCTCTTGAACAGCAATACATAAAAAAGCAGCACAATTCCAACTTGTGTTTTGAACCATTCCAATGTCCATTACAAATATAAAATCTCAAAAAATGATTAACTAGCAAATACATTCCACTAATAAAACTTGCGTTTAAATTAATACGCATCTTTCTTAACGTTTCAAAAATTTCAAATTCAATAATAGTAGGTTTAAATGTAAACAAAACTAGTTTCAACGCTCTACGAACCAATTACAACTTATATTTACAAGTTCACGTGTACGTATTTATCAAGCGTAAACAAAAAAAAAATAAGAAAAGCTCAAACAATACGCATAGTTTAAAAATAAAAAAATTTTCGTGTAACTTAACTGATTCGTCTTTTACTTCCTTGGCACGTTAGATCCCTATCCCAGCTACTTAAATTGCAACATTCAGCAGCAGAGTAAAAATTCGCTTAGCACCCTTTTGATAAACCACTAATGCGATTTAAACTCAACGCTTAACACGCGTGTTTGACTTTTCTGACTTGATTATCTAGCAAAGCTCAAAACAATTCATTGTCGGCCACCTATCGAGGGGCCTACGGTCTACATTTATGCTATTATTATCCATAGTTTTTTTCGTTACTGCACTTACCTACCCTTTCGAACTTAGTTCTATATTTCAATCCCCATCCTTATTTCGTTCTCACACTTTGTGTGTCTGAGGACGTCTTACGGTCGAGTTCTGTGTCATCCATCCGTGTGAACAATCATTGTTCCCACACCATACAGTTGATACCGAAAGCTGGTCATTCATTATTTGCAGCATTAAATTTTATATTATTTTGTGAGTCTGTGGTTGTTGCGGTGATTAAATGTAAACCACGTAAAGTTCTATAAAATTTTTAGGGTAGTTTCGTGATAAAAGCTGATATAACTAACTAAAATTAATAAATTGTTTTCTTTTACTACTTAATGTTGATTTACGTAACGCGCCAACGTTACAATATGTATTATATATATATGTATATATATATATATATATATATATATATTTCTGTAACAACCTATGTGATTGAGAACGCTAAAATTTATTGCTGTGACTTAGGTACAGCGAAATGTTGCACTAGAAAATATAAAATTATTATTCTACCTTCCTTTTCTTTTGCTTTGCCTGACTAGCTCAACGGAAATTATACTATGGAATTTAGAAAATGAAATGAAACAGCAATCTCAAGAAATATCAATACATTCAAAAATATTTTTCTTTCATACAAAAAAATTTATAAAGCAGTTTACAGTTTTTCGTACAGAAAATTATTCCTTACGATTACCTATATACTAAAATTATCTGTACCTACTCGTTGTTAACAAGTACAAAATCCTTTTTTAGCTTATGCGTGGATAATTTATCTATCTTTTATTATCACGTTCGTGAAATGTGATTGGTTAATTACTCTCCACAGATAATTTATTACAGGTCAAGATACTGCAAACTTTGACCTTAAAATTTGATGCAAACTATCGCATCACAAATAAAAAAATGTGAACTTATTCTAATTTAAATTACAAAATATTCAAATAGTCTTATCAATTAACAAATAAAGAAATCCAAAATTTTATAGTTATAGCTATTGGCAAAGAGCGCTCAGCCAACATTATCTCTCACGTAATTTTCCAGATTTTTTCCCGATTCATTTGGAAGCACTAGTCAGTATAGATGTAACAATTTACAAGAATTTCATGTTTTTAACGATCCAATTAGAGTTTAGCTATGATTATGTTTATAGTAAAACGTGCGGTCTATCCTCTTTAAACGCACGGAGTTGATGTTCGCTGTCTCTCTCTCTCTCTCTCTATCTCTCTCTTTCTCTCGCGCTCTCTCTCTCTCTCTTATTGTACTATGGAAAGCTATTAAAAATATTTCTTATTTATTTTGTTGCATTTTAATGTTCGCGCGAGTGTCCCGAGCCGGCGTTTATTCAATTATTAACTTTTAATGACGTTTAAAAACATTTCTTAGTAACTGACGTACTTTCTTATTAATTAAGCAAGTTCTGTAAGTTTTATGTTTAGTTTAAAACTCTTAAAAAAATTAATTAAAATGTTATATACACACGATATAATTATTTTATGCTTTGAAAGTACATGCGACTTTTTTTCAGTCTATATGGAAAATATACTTTGCTTTGCTTTATTAATGATTATATTCTAATAAAGTTAGTATTTTAAAAAGTGTTTTAAGGTATCTTTAACAAGAATCAATCCTTTTAAAATCTACACACGGAAACATGCTTTGTTTTAACGCGGACGAATTTATTTAATTGATATTATTTCACGCAATGAAAATGAATGGCTTGGGTATTTACACTTTAAAATTAAGCTCGCTTTTACTAAGAATATAATGTTTTAAAAAATTTATCCGTTTTACGATCTTTTCAAGAAATACAATACATGAAATTTAATTATTAAATAAGGGGTTCTTTAATGTTTTGTAATAACGGGAGTGTACTGAATGGCTTTGCAAAGATATACGCTTATATTATATAGGGTGGAAGAAATAAATAATAGGAATTTTTAATTTTTCCAGTTTTATTCACTTTGGGTGGTAATTTTTCATAGGATTTGGCGTTTAATGACCTCTCGTAACCTCATTATATATATTGCTGAGAAAAGGACGTTATCTTATTCTATAAGGAGTAAACCCCAAGCAAGACTAGTTTATTATAAACAAAAACTCTTTTATTAAAAGAGTCGATTTTTGAAAATGCGCTTTGTATTAGTGAAATTGATGAGAATTTATGCATATCCTTTGTCATTTAGCATTGAAAATTATTAGTAAGTATGAAGGAGCAAAACTTTCATTAAAAGCGTTTGCTGTAGAGAATGCGTTCTATATTGTACAAATTGATCATTTATCATCGAAAGTTATTAATGAGATAAACGCATTTATTCAAGGTACAAATTGCGTTAATCTACAAAAACTACTGCAATTACTAAAATTTATGTGAAGGTTGAAATTCTTATTACAAATGCACTACATTCAAATAGTAACGTAAGCTAGTTAATTTTCGTCGTAAAACCAACACTTGCGTAATGATACTGACGTTATCAAAACAAATTTATTTACACACGGTGATTACGAATAAATAAATAAATTAATATTATTGGAATTTACATATGATAATGACGTCGACCTAATGAAAATCAAAGCATTCAAGGAATAGAATTCTGTTTTTAAAATTCAGATCGTTTATTTGACATGACGTACGTGCCTTTTGCCAAGTTTATTTAGGACGAGGCGTGGAATGAAAATTTTCTGGAACAATCTGGATTAAACATTATAAATTGCAGTAGATTCACTTAAAAAGGAGAATTGTTGATTTTCAGTGAACCAGTGAAGAGTTAAAATAAATAAGGTGCTACGATTAAGTAAAAATAAAAATATTTTATTTTGTAAAGTGAAATTTAAGTGTAATTGACATAGCCGATCGAAAATCGTAAGTAAAATTTGAATGTTTGAATGTTTCGGTAATGAGATTATTTTCGGACCTTAAGTACATCTTCCTAGTATCTCCCTAAGTAGAATTCTGAGTACGACGCTAAAAACGATTCCAAGTACCTTCCTAAGAATCATTTTGAGTAAACTCTTAGATTTCAAAATCGTTTCAACTGACAATTTTAAATAATAGTGCAAACATTTCTTCGATTATTAATGCTTTCATAGCTTTGCAGGATAATTCCCAACGTTACTAAGAATATTAGTTCTAACGATTTGGTGCTGCAGAACTAGGAATTGTTACGAATTTGGTTTTGGATTTAAACTGGGTGTTGTAGTTTTGTTTGGATACCAATTTTTGAGATAGACGTCTGTGTTGGGAAACAGTTAATCTGGACATAATTTAAGACTACTGTAATCAAGGACAAATTAGCTTTTAAGGTTGGTTTTTCTACAAAGGACTATTAGAAATGCGCATTGTAAATTTTATAGTTAATGTAAAATTTTGTAGTTGTAAGATTTATTTAATTCAAATATTTACTTAAGAACTAAGTAATAACAAAGAGCAATTTACACGGTTTTTTTGTGGTTCAGAGGTATACTTTTAAAGAAATAATCTGAGGCGAGAGTACTTTGACACTGAAAGACCATTATCAGTATATGCCAAGCGTAAGTTGATACTTTGGTGAAGCTTTCGTATATTTTGTTATTTGCTTTGCACTACTTCTTAATTTTTGTTTATTATTGGTATTAAATTAACTGTAAATATTTGTACTCCTGAAATTTTTGTAAGGTTTAATATACCAATTTATTTGCGTCAAAGAAAGTTTATGTTCTTCCCACTGAAAATAGCCGCGGAAGTAGTTTCTTTTATTTAGCTAGGAGATTCTGCGACTATTTGGTAGAGGAAGTTACTACGAGGGATAAAAATAAGAAAATTGGCGCGTAGGAGATAATCATCATCTTTATTTATTATAGCAGAAAATGTCCATTCAAATCGTGAAGCATATTCAATGGGTTAATAGAAAAGAAATTTGACGAATTATACATGGGGGCACATCATCGTATAAATTTAGCATGTACGGCTAGGATGGGTTAAAGACCTAAGTATAGCCCAACTCAATACATTGATTCATCTGTCTGATTTTTGATTTTTATAAATCCAAAGTAGACAAACATAAAACAAACTAACTCGTTCTTTTAAATAAATTATTTCGCCAAATTTTGATGATGCTTGTAAAACGAAAGATTGTATATATTGAAGTACATTTTACGTTTTCCCCAACCTCCTTCAGCTGCAAAATAAGAAAATCCACCCCATAAATACGTGAACTAGAATTTGCTCCCGGTGAAAGTTTGATCCTGGGTTTAAGCAATCACATCTAAAACTGGAAACACCCTTCAAAAATACCCAAGTATGCGACGCATTATTTTTCAAAACCGAAGACCTGGATTTTATTGCTGGTGGAATTTTTCTCCTGAGATTAAACATTCACCCTACAAATTGGAAACACCCATCTTAAAAATTTCCAAGCATGCTATTATTTCTTAAAATTTTCATACTTGGATTTTATTTTAGGTGGGGATTTATTTTATTCATTTATTATTTACTTAATAATTTCATTTCATTTTGATTTCATTTCATTTTAAGATGTTAAGTTTTCATTTTGCAAAATCAAAAGATATTTTTCAAATGGCTTCATGCTTGGTTTCCTATCAGCCTGTTACAATAAGTGTCCGATAAGATAATAAGATAGTATGGTGTTCTGATTGTCTGGGGCACTTTGTTAATGCTTTATAGGTAAAGCGATAGTATTTTATTTACAAGTTAAAATTTTGATCTGCACTTAGTGTACATTAACATTAAAGGCATGACACACATAGGAAATATGGACGTCCTTGGTAACATAATTAACTTGCAAGTATCTTTAATAATAAAACTGGAAGCAGTTTAGTTTGTAAAGTTGCAGAACGTGTTTTTATGTTGAAGAATTGAAAGTTGCGACTTCATAACGAAGACCTAGGTTGTATTGTGTAGGTGATAATGTCCATGTGTAAGTAACTCTGGTGTGGGATACGCTGATGCAAGAGGCATCTCGTGGGAATTACTATAGTCGAATTTCCATGCTTCGGTACCTTGAGGCCGGTGTACGTTTGGTGTCCTTGATTGGTAGTAATTGAAACGATTTGACGGCGAAATGTTTCCAATCCTGGCATGCTTGTTGGCGTCACGTGCTCTAGTAGGTAGTTCTGATGCAGTGATGACAGCAGAGATGGATCGGTTCAAGGATCATGTCCATATTGTTGTGAGAGTTGACTTCATTCTATTAAACTAGATTTTGTGGTCACAATGCGACGGTCTAAAGGAAAATCTTTAGTGCACAAGGAGCTTGGTGACTTTCGTTTTACACTATTTTTAAGTTCTGTCCTAGAAGTTTGGCGACTTTCTTAAAGAGAGAACAAATATGAAGTGATTTGCTCTAGCACTTGGATCTCATTCTATACCGAGGTTTTGTTTGTATTATACGTTCGGACGGTTCTATTTTGTATTCGAAGGGTGTTGGACGAGTTCATTATTTGATGAGTGTTTTAAGCGTGCATGCTATTTATTTACTAGAGTTGTTAGTTACGAGTATGGTTGGTTGCATACTCCTACAATAGTATAAAAATTAGTTTTCAATCTTGAAAATATTGCATTTTTCTGACATTTTAGTAACAAAACGTCACACAAGCTTCCAAGCAGTATTTGTGGCTGATATTGGCTATATCACAAAAGGTTTTTTCAAAATTTGAGCTCTCAGATGAGGATATTGATGCAATTTGTGTTAATCCTAAGCATATGGAAAGATGACTAAATATTCCTATTTTGACGTCTGATCTAAAAGATTATTGTGATTGCATTAGAAAGGACACAATCTTCAAAAAAAGTAAAATAAGGATAGAAAGAGCCAGAATCATAAAATCGGATAGTTCGCGAAGAAAAGGGAAGTTGATATTATCGTTATACTAAAAATAGAACACCGTCTATCGTCTTATTAGTTTATTTAGTGCAATGTGTATACTTGTTGAGATTTCTTTAAAAAGTTAACCTAAAAGTAAGTTTACGTTTACGATATGTTTATTTCTAAAGCATTTAAGGCTCATTTTGTTACGCCTCTTTGGCTACAAACAGTTTCGCTTTAATATTAGGTATATGGATGCGTTTTAATCCAAAAGGGAAAGGTTTATTTTCCCACTATTATTATTATTATTTGTTAAATTAGGCTACTGCGTATAAAGTTTTTGTTTCTAGGTTCACATGAACTAAGGTCAAGAACCCATAATTTATTTATGTGTTTGTCAGTCATGCACTTTCCCACGTATTGAACAAACTGCGGTTATCGTCTTACCCAATGAAAAACGCTATATGGTGGTGGGGACAATGACAAGTTCCGGATAAAAGCGGGGTATTTCAAACACTTTATCGTCAACTTCCGTACCGTATCGACACGTTTTGGTGCGTATTAGTGCAATGAAGTGTATCTCGCCTCCTTTATACCTTCCTTTCAATTACCTCTCGTGTCCTCTATTGTTGTAGGTTCAACATACTTTAATGCAAGAATTTAAAGAAGACAAGCACCCGGACCCCACTCAACCTGCTTTCGGGCATTGGATTTTACGAGAGCAATAAAGGTGAAGTCTACCTTAAACAACGACTAATATTTAGAGATAAGCCTACTTTAGTTCATTCGTAATTTGCACTTTCTATTGTATATAGACTTATGCAATGTTGCGCTATTTGCTGAATCATGCTAGGACTAAATGTTTACTTTTAACCATTTTTACTATAATAATTTTTACAAAATTGTTACTTTTTAGGTTCGTTTCTATATTTTACTATATAACAAATAAGGGAGTTTATATGTTCATCTTTCTATTTATTGTTCATTTAATCTAAATATCCACTTATCGATATAATTCCTTTATCAGACGGATGTTCCCACTAATGTTCAAAAAAGAGATGTTCTTTGTTAAGAGTTAACCAGATACTTATACATGAGACTAGTTCCAAAATCTGATTGAAGATGAAATTAGACCTGATTGACTTAGGTTGATTAGTTAAAGACAGTTACAGGTAAACGTACTTTAGTTTAAGGCGAGTTAAGGTTCGGGCCTTGGAAGCTGTTTTTTTAAAAACCAGTTCCAAAACTTCTTAACAAATTTATTAATTAATACAGAATTTACTTACGGAATTTTGACAAGTTGATTTAAAATTACTCTAAGTCAAAATTACACTAGTTAATTGTAGTATGGTGAGTAGCCTAAGCAACTGCAACGTTAAAGCTGAATACTTTGACTGACTGCCGGGTCTTGGAGCTCCCGGGCTTTTTATAATGTCCCTACCCCTTCACATGGCTGTGGCAACTTGCAGAGCTCATGTCTGCTTATTTCTTAATACTATTCATAAATACATTGTTGTAATCTTAATTTCTAAATAATCACGGTATCTTGACCGTCTGTGACTTGCCATCTGCAGTGTCACTATCGTCTCGGATACAAAGTATCGCATCCGTTAACTGTTAATAAACTTTATAAATTGTCCTTGTGTTATTTTGTTGCACTACACTTAGCGTATTCTTAACACTTTCTAATAATTTCCTAATTATTTTATTTTGTAATACATATATCAATTGGGGGATACATAACTGGCGTTACCGTACAGAGGAAGTAACATTGTAGAAATTTTTAACAAGAATGAAAGATAATAATATACGTCAAGAAAATTACTTACCTTGTGAAATCTAGATAGTTAAGGGGGACACAGCTAATTGCGCATCCTTATAATACGGCCATTTCTGCGCACCAAATGCTATGTATTAGTCCGTCGAACGTACATAAGGGTCTTCTTTGGGTCGGTGGCTAATTTCTTGAAATAAGCAGTGAAATTTTTGACATACAACATTAAGACAAGGAACACTTGTAAGGTAATCAGATGACGAAGGTAAAGGAGTATACAGGTAACTTCACTGCATATTTCACGCACTGACTTTCATTACATTTGTTCAATTAGGTTACCCAAGATAATGCCCCTCAATCATAGCACCCGTTCACAGAAATCGCCAAAATTACGCCAATCGTCGAACGTTTTCATTGTTAAGGCCATAACCGCACATTCTTCAAAGCGTGTGAAATTGTCTATCCGACAGATTACATACAATTAACTATAAGTTATTCACCTACCAGTGCATTAATAACCGCACTCTTATGCGCTATAACCTACTTGTACTACAAAAATAGCGATTGGAAATAACATTTCAATTAGGACTGGAAATCACCTATACTTAATTATTGAAGTCAAGTTTGTAACGCTGAGCGTTTTATGCTCCTTACAATAACCAAACACCCTGCATTTAAGCAGGAAATATTAAGGTTTCTAGAACTTTTCCAATGTAAAATGAAATTACGTAATTATAAAAATAAATATAACTTACAGTAATTAATGTTGAAGATGTCTTTTGCGTAAGTCTTTATTACCGCAAAGCTGCAAAAAAGGATTATAAACTGATCTAAATTTTTGCTTTGTGAATCCATCCAAATAGGATTGGAGTGCAACTAATCGTAAAGATTAACGTGACCATGTTATACGACGTCGCTTTAAACTGTTTTCCTTTGAACGTCTAATGCTTTGGTAATCGGATTTGAAAACAGAGTTTAAAATAATACGTTTCATGAAATACTATAAATACAGTAAAGAGGTATGACGTAGAATGTTTTTTTTTAGATTTTACCTTATACAATACTAAGAACTGTAACGTCATTCTCATTAGAAATTCCCTGTAGTTTTAACCAGTCACACTTAAATCACACATAGACCAATAACTATAAACAAATGGGTATGTAGGTTGTATGAATGCGTAAAATAATGTTTGCATTTTTACAAGTACAGCCTTAGACGTGAACGAGTCCGTGCTCGCGAAGATGCATGTGCGTAAATGCGCATGCGCTTGCGTAAAGGACGCGTGCATGATTGCGCACCTACGTGTGTGCGGGTTGCGCGCGTGTGTATGCGTTCATGTGACTATATGTGCATGCCTGAGTAGATCCGTACAAGTACGCGTGCGTGAGTGCACGTGTGTGGATGAGTGTTTGGGCGAATGGTTAAAAATAACAATGGGTGCATGTGTTAGGGTGTGTGTATGTGCGCGCGCTGGCGCGCGCGTATACAGTGTGCATATGGATGCGTCGATGGGTTCTTAGGTATTTGCATGAATTCGTGTGTGTCTGTGTGCGCGTTGATGGGTTTTGTGTGCGTGTGTGTATGCCCGAGTTCTTGCTTGCTCGTATGTGTGTACGTTTTTTACAAATAAAACCAACTGATACTGTATACAGTACAAAGGCAATTACATAAAACAAGTTAATTTTGGTACTACATCAATAGAGAATAAATAAATTATTATTGGGACTTTTATTCAAAGTGTAAATGACTATTCATATTAAGTTGTGACGATCTGAGTTTGTAATTTAATCTTCACATGAGATAATGAAAAACATGTTGTTGCTTATGCAGATATTGTTTTCTAAGTGGAAGGTTAAAATCTAAAATTGTAAGTTTTGCTACTTCTTGGATTTTGTTTTTATGGTAATTTTCTGTTTCATTAATAAAGTTTAAATGCATCAATTATTTGTTTATCTTTGGAGGTTAACTTCATTTGTCAATATTGTAAATCTATCTGCAGGTTGCCAAATGCACCTCACCTGTACATTTGTATATTTACTATTTTTGAAAACTAAGTTCATTGGTGCCTCATCTTTTGATTATTAAAGGAATACTTTGTTTAATGATTAAGTACAAACTTTCTTCTTTATTTGATTTATTATTACTTGGGAAGGATCTATTTATTTTTTGAAGATATAAGTTTGTTCATTATTTTTACTATTATATATTTTTACTAAATGCTAAAACTTATTCCACCTCACTACACTGTGCGTTAGTAAAACTTTCTAAAAAGGATGTTCATTTTTTCTTTCAAAAGTCGTGCAGAAGATGTTGTTTTATCCGTATTGACATAATTGACTTTTGAAGACTTCCGCACTAGCGCTGAACTCTATCTTCAGCGGTTTAGAGAGACTATCAAGGGGCCGTTAATTAAATACGGATGGGTAGGGCGCCACTGTACTTAGATAATGTGTAAAAAAACAAGAAATATCGCTAAGAAAAATACAGGAACCTCAACGAGTATATTCTGTTGTAAAAAATACAAGATTTTGTATTTTTAGATGGTACTACTTTTATCCTGAAATAAAATAAAATACATAAAATAATATTAGAGACAGCAATTTGCGCCTCAAAATAAAATCAATAAATCAAACATGTCTTGTACATCTATGATTTCTTTCTTTTGTGTAATAGTGTATGGACACTCTACTTATTAAATTTATGCACATCTGGTTTATATGTAATTTATAGAATCCAGTAATAAGCATGGACAAAATAAATACTATTGCTTAAGTGCTTCCATGAATGTAATTAACCTTGTTTAAATTTATAAAAAAATTAAGACTGCTAAGTAAGTACACATATATTAACTGAAAATTATTTCAGATTTATTTTGACAGATAATTATTGTTAGTTTCTGAATATTCAATTAAATTTTTATATTTATTATTACTCTTGGACGATTTAAATAAAAAAGAAAAAGCCTCTAAAACAAACTCTTAAATAAAAAAGAAAAAGCCTCTAAAACAAATAGGCACCATAAATGTCATTAACATGATTATGAGATTTTTATGTCACCTTTTCAGTACTGACAAAATGACTCACATACAATAAAAATAAGTTAGTAGTAAGATCTTTCAAATTAGTAAATTTAAAGTTCGTAAATAGTTATCGTATATAAACAAGTGCATGATTGTATTATTCGTAATGCAAATTCATAAAACTTTTGTTACATAGACAATTTTATAAAGCATAAATTTTAATAAGAAGCAACGTTTGAAAATTTAAATTCATAATTAAACATTATTCCATTATTCCATGGGTTCAAACTACCAAGGTTAGATTTATACATGACGTTAAACGTCAAACAGATGATTGCTTCACAAAAGGAATCACTTACTACCTTGACCTCAGGCTTTGCGGCTTGCACCATTTAACAAACAAGTTCAATTCACACGTAGACTTCCAGCATTAAACAAACACATAAAAAAGCAGTTACCTTATCGTTATAACAAAGCCTCTTAAACTAGAACCACATTGTAAGTTTCCAATGCGTAATCGCTTTATACGCAATTACATTAACTTCCTAAAACCATTAATCAGCTCTAACTATTGCTTCTGAATTGTAACAAAATTTCCATGTTGAAATTTAAGAAACGCATACATTTTAGACGCAGTAATAATTTAATAGCCTAGTTTGACCATTTTTGCTTCAGTTATTAAACCTTATATCTTCCGTATTTTAGTGTTGCTTTAATTTATTTTTGTATATCAGTTTTTTTGTACTTTAGTTTTAGTGTTACTTTATTTATTTTCTGTCCATAAGTTCTTATGTACTTTAGTGTTGCACATGATAAGTTCCTAAACAATCGGATCGATGTATTTATCAAAACTAAATTGCGACTCGCAAGTCAGCTTTAGATATGAACTTCACCATATTGACGTTGTAAGGATCAAAAGTCGACTGATCGACTCGTCGACAACAGCCTTAGCAAGCAGGTGCGCGAAAACACGCTATACGATATCACTTTGAAGATACGTTGTAGAAATTTTACAATACAAACTAGACATTTATAACTATGCGCTTTATTTACTATATGATTAAAAATAAAGAAGGACAATAATTGGGGTGTTACTCTGTTTTTAATGTTGTATTAATTGTAGAAGTACGATTTATATTAAATTATAAAAGTAAATTTAAAAATTTTATAGCATCATTTTGTTTTCGACCTTACTTAAGGTCGGTTTGAAGCAGCTATAACTTCTTTTCTATTCTGTGCTAATCTAAAAAGCTCTACCTACCTTTCACAACCTAAATTTCTAATAATTTGACTAATATAGCTTGGTCTAGGTCTTCCTATATATCTTTTTCCTATCCACCTGGCTCTACATAGATATTAGCAACCTGACGTTTCTTAAAGAACTCTAACATGTTTACATGATTACCATTTATAAGGAAATGAAATAGAACCTGGTTATCCGCTTCAAAAAAGGAAAAGTGTTAAATTATATGTTATGGTAAGGCTTAAGCAACGAATCGCTGCCAACATGCCAGACCGCTGCCTAATTGTGAGTTATGTCATGGTAATGTTTATTAAATTATATGTTATGGTAAGGCTTAAGCAACGAATCGCTTCCAACATGCCAGACCGCTAACTAATTGTGAGTTATGTCATGGTCACATTTAGTTAACTGATTTTTATTTACTTATTCTTTTTGTTTTGTTTTCGAACTTTCTTAAAGTCGGTTTGACGCAGCTCTAATATTCTTTTCTATTCTGAGCTAGTCTAAAAAGGTTTACATACCCTTCACAACCTAAATCTAAAAAACAACTTGCACCATCGCTTAATAGTCTCAAATTGTTTTGCTTTCTTAATTGTGTCATCAATATAAACTGTCCAAGTTTACGAAATTATACTTGTGCATTTACTTTGTGCTATTTATGGTAGTTTGTGTAAGAAATCATCGTTGGTATGGCACTTGCAGAGTGTTGTTAATAAAGGAGAGATACAAATGGTGACTTTGATGAAACTTCAATAAGCAGTTGTGCATTTTTCGAATGTTTTGTAAATTTCAAGTAACATGGAGGGTGGAAGTAGCATGCAACTAGTGTGAGGCGTAATTTGGAGGTTAAGCTGATTTTGTTTAAGAATTAAGAATCAACTTAAATGCTGTATCAAATCTGGTTTTGAGGTTAGATGTCTGGTGACAATTATGCTTGGGTTAAACTCTACCGATTGTAAGAACGTTCCACATTTGTCCTTTGTACTTCTCTATTTTGAACTCTGATAAAAGTTTCGTATTGGTGATAAATTTTATATTAGTGAAAGTCCATGTATCACCCTTGTTAAGTAAAACTTTTAATAATCTCAGCTTAAAAATTCTTATACTGTAAATTAAATACAAGAAATAATTTTTATGTTAAAGTATAAACAACTTGTTATTGGTGCCATCTCGTGTAATAAGAAAAGTTTGTGTCTTCAATTTGTACTATGTACCCATGATATAATTTGAAAGTTAGGATTAATTTTGAATGTAATTTAAAGTGATGACATTTGTAATAATTTCAATTGTAAATTCGCTCACAGTACTGCCAACGAAAGAAAAAGAATTATTGTATGTACATTAATTCCCAAAATATTTTAACATTTTATTTTCTGAATCGTTAATTCTTGCTTGGTTCAAGAAACATAATGATTGATAATTTTAATGAGATTATAGCTACACAATTTGCTGTAAGTATTTTGTTATAATTTTAAAAGAAACTAAAAAGAAGGTAAATTTATGTTTAACCTAAAGTTTTATTTTACTGAACTTTAAAGAAAGGTATTGCAAACTTATACCAAAAATATGAAAATTAACACCAGGTTCATAGGTGTGTCATTTTGTGATTATTGTTAATAGGTTTCTACAAGCTGAGCTAGTCGAGGCATATTTATCGGGGCATTTGTTAATCCAGATGAGGACAATTGGTAAGGTGTTTTGATAGGGTTTTGAGGAAACAAATTCTGGTTGTGTATTCAGGTCCTAGAAAGCCAGAATCACAGCAATATATATATATATATATATATATATATATATATATATATACATATTACTGTGATATTTAGAAGTTAAATGAATATTATTTGTCAATTGGTAATTCATTTCGTGATTCAGTATGTGCAAGAACAACAAGAAATTTTAAAACGCTTTCCAAAATCATTATTTTAGAAATTAATAATTTTACTAAAAAGTTTCAGTAAGCCAAAAGTTAATTTTCATAATCCTACATACATAAATACTTATAGAGTATAGCGTGTGTCATATTAGAAACATTCCGTGTGTAAGATGGCTTTTAAAAGGTCATGTCATAAACAAATTTTGACCCTCGTATTTAATAAGTATAAATTGTAGGAATAATTTCTGAAACGTTTTAGCTTCATTTCTAAGATTTAAAACTGTTTAGTTTACAAGCAAAGTGACAGTTATTATTAAGTAAAAATGTTTGAAAGTATTTTGAAGAAACCTTCCAAGTATCGTTAAACTAGAAACAGGTGTAACCGTCGCATTTTTGTGTATTTAGTAGGGTAAAATGTTGCACAAACAACAGAAATTCTAGCTAGTTGTTAGTTCCGACGTAAATTAAAGAAATTTATAGCATGTTAAAGACGATAAGAAACAGAGTTTGGGCAGTTGATGTCCGTTACAAGTAAAGCTTGCCAACAAAGAAACAAAGAGGGATTATTTGATAGCATGTGTGGAAGTTAGATAGATATAACACGTGTTAAGCTTTCGTTGATTTGAGTGAATACAAGGTTAGTGGAATCAGTAGCAGTTGTTAATTATACCACAGACATGGAAAACAAAGTACGAGAATTGATTTTGGCGCATATATTGGAGTCAGATAGATATAACACGTATTATATTGAGAGGCGTAGTTTAAAACCATAGTGTTCGTTGATTGGGATTCGTATAAGGTTATTTTAAGGTAGGGTGTCAAAATACGAGGAAATCATTTAGTAACGTGCGAGTGTTTGTTAGCTTCAAGTGATTTTCAAACAAATAAGTGTCGGTTAAATAAAATACAAAGAATTGTGAACGTATGTTAGAGTAGTTTTGGGAAACTGCGTCAGCTGAACTTTGTTTGTGAGGGGCAGTTTCGGGAATTAATGTGTACGTTAGGGAGGTGTTTGTGAAAACGTGTGGTCGTTGAAAGTTCTACGAACAAGTGTTGTGTACAAATGTTAGTATTGCAGAAATTTTTAAGAGTTTGGCAGATTTGAGGGGTGGGGAAAGGAAATATAAGTCCCAAGAGCTTGAGGTGGGGCTCTCTTACGCTCTTAGTTTCAACTAGCTTACTGCTATTATACCTCGATGAGCTGACGGCTCTAATATCAGACATGCTTTTACACAGAAGTTTAATTTGATGTAAGTAAAAATAGCTTTTAATTTGCACGAAGTGTGCCAAAGCATGCACTTTGAAAAGGAGTAGATGTCAGTGCTTGATCGGTTTGGTGGTTTACCAACAAATTTATGGTATCAACAGAGGACGTTTGGGAGTTTGAAAGCCCTATCAAATTGGTGAACGAGATGACGTCTTGGTGATATAGTTGCAGCCTTGTTTGTGGTTGAAGTGACTGCAATTCAGATTGGGGTGTTTCTGAATGCCGCAGTCATTGATGGAATGATGACAGGCCAGTGTGCATTTATGGAATCCAGGTAACTGATGCTTTTTCATTGTATTTTTTTAAACGTCACGATTTTTGACTTACTTTGTATATATTTTTCAAATCGGAGCTACCTCTAGCTGTTATCCATATTTTTAGATTTTTGCCATTAACAATTGTTTGCGGTACTTTAAAGATAAATCCATTGATGTAGTGAAAACGGTGTCGTGTCGCATTGTTTGTTCAAAGTCTAGGGTAGCTCCACTAAAACGCTACTTAAAAACAGCTTATCGCATTTAACAAAAATCCATACCTAATGCAATAAAATATGTAAATACTGCACTTGCTTAATAATTCAATTATCTCGACTTACTAGCGCAGAAAATATGCCTCCTTATGTACTTTATTATGTCGGATGTATGTCAGACATATGTCGGACATATGTCGGATGTCTGCCGGATGTATGTCGGCTATGTGTCGAAGGTATGTCCTACGGATGCAAGACGTGGGAGGACGAGAATGTAGGAAAGGAGGGAGGGGGACTTCGGTTAGTTGGTGTTGTCTGGAGTTAGGTTAGGTTAGTTGGACTTGTATGGACTTAGGTTAGATAGCAGGAAAAATTGATAGGTTAAGTTAACGCGGCCGGCGACGCTGACCTAACATATCAAATTTTTCCTTTTCATTTAATTTGCACATTAAGAAAAACCTAACTGTTCTTGTGCTACCTGAGTACAAGTGCTTCAAGCTATTAAATTTGCGAGAATTAATATGTTATAAAATGAAGAAGTTGAGGTGTAGAAACTTTCCAAAATTTTACGAGAAGTTTGTAAGTGTTATAAGAACTGTAAGTGGAAATACAACGGATGAAGGGAGGGTTTATACGTTATTAGAAAGAGGAACACGTGCGAGCAATTTTTTGTTTAATGATTGCAGCAATGTAAATTACTTGACAGTGGTTGAAATTTTAAATGTCACCCCGTTCGGAACTTAAAAGATGCAACTGTGGGACGATCGTTCACGCATATGTTTAGAGATTTGGCTATTTCAGATTCACCAGAATCCAGTTATCACAGCGGTTTATAGTTAAGAATACATGTATATATTTTTATAAAATAATAATATTTCTTGGCAAAGTTTGTTTTACTTATTTGTAACGTCAGCACCAACCACAATTATTGATAAATGCGTTAAATTGTGTTGTTCAAGGTGATAGTCCTATTTATAGACAATACCCTTAATTAAAAAGGTGGCGGTAATTGAAAGAAAGTTAAACCTCAAGTTGTTCAGTTTAAAAGCGTTTGTTGAAGATGCAGACGTCTATTATGTTACTTAGTGGTGCTCGTTATTAAAAATACAAGATGTCTTTATAACATTTGGCGTTAGGTACTCTTAAATTTATCTCTAACTTAAAATGGAGTCTGTGGGTTGTTTCTTAATTATCCTGAAATTTTTCCTATTTAAATGCACTCACTCATCTCTAAATTAAAATGGAGTCTGTAGGCTGTTTCTTAATCATTCTGAAATATTTTCATATTTAAATGAGCCCTTAAGTTCATCTCTAAATTAAAATGGAATCTGTTAATTAAACAATAATACGAAATGTGCAACTAATGATTTGGATTGACTCGATAGTGAAGTGGTTAAGGTGTCTGCTTTGAATGCGGCAGCACGGGTTCGAATCCGGCTTGAGCAGATTTTTCTCTAAGAACTTGTGGTAAAATGTATATACAAAATGGAACAAAAGTGGACATATATAAAGTAAGTCAAAAATCGTGACGTTTAAAAACTGGAAAATTAACGTAAGAAAAATGGCGGAAAACAGATGTGACGTAAGAAAATGGCGCTAGACGTAACGTATGAAAAAATGACGGATGACAGGCGTGACGTGAGAGGGGCGGTAGGGAATGGAGGAATAGTGCAAAGTGCTGCCTTGTGCATCAACATACACAAACAATCGCTTACAACACAATCTCCTTAATATCAAAGAGCTATAATTAACAATCAAAGTACTAATTGTTATTTACATGGATCACTTTAATAATTTGTCACATAAAGCAAATTATGTTAATAGTGTGTTACCACTAATTTATTTCATATCACGACTTTATAATTCAAGATTCGAATAACTAGTATTATAATCAAAGCTTGGATTAGAATTAAACTAAAACATACTGACCGGCAATTTATATATTTAATTCTATAATTCTGGAATGTAGTATGTTTATGCAAATAACACCTAAAAGGTTCCTATTGTAAGCTTAATAAAGTTCTTAAATGCAATCTTATGTAAACTGTTAATCAAGACCTATCGCCCCACAGTTGCATCTTCTAAGTGCTAAACGGGGTGACATTTAATAATTTCAAACACTGTCAAGTAATTTACTATGCTGCAATCATTAAACAAAAGATTGCTCGCACGTGTCTCTCTATTTAATAACGTATGAACCCTTTCTTCATCTGTCGTATTTCCTACAAACTTTTTGTAAAATTCTGGAAAGTTTCTACACCTCAACTCCTTCATTTTATAACATACTAATTCTCGCAAATTTAATAGCTTGAAACACGTGTACTCAGGTAGCACAATAACATTTCGGTTTTTTTCAATGTGTAAATTAAATGAAGAGGAAAAATTGATAGGTTAGGTCAGCGTCGCCGGCCGCGCTAACTTAACCTATCAATTTTTTCTGCTATCTAACCATACAAGTCCAACTAACCTAGTCTAACTAGTCTAACTCCAGACAACACCAACTAACCTGTGCAAACAACGTAATTTAACCCAATTCCTCCTCCCTACATTCTCATCCTCCCTCCGCCTGATTCCGTAGAACACACCACCGACACACATCCGACATAAATTCGACTTACATCCAACATACATCCGACATATGTGCGATATACGTCCGGTATAGTAAAGTACATAAGGAGGCATATTTTCTAAAGTAAAATCATGTACCCTTAAATGAGCTATATTCACTCCAATAAACTCGATTTAGTAATAAGTCGGTTATATTTGCAGATCGAAAATCTGGACATACTGTTCATCTGCGCTAGTAAATCGAAGTAATCAACTTAGTAAGCAAGTGCAGTTTTACATATTTTTATGGTATTTGGCATGAATTTTTTTTTAAATGCGATAAGCTGTTTTTTAGTGGAGCTACCCTGGATTTTGAACAAACAATGCGACACGAAACCGTTTTCACTACATCAATGTTAATACGGCTTTCGTGGTTGTCGGCCAAAAACAGTACAGGCCGAGCATTTGATGGTCCGACTCTTTGCTTGTATTTCCAGTCTGTTTGGATGCATTCAATAATTTTAGTCAGTCGATTTAAAGAAAATTAAACACCGGAAATCGACATAGTTTTCGAATACTATGCGTGACTTTTTTCTAATTTTTGTGTACATACCCGTTCTTGCATTGGGACAGCAGATGGGAATGTTTGCACCTAAATTCACCAATCGAAAGTATAAGAAATGCATCCTTTTATTACTCTTAAAGACTTAAACCTGGGAAAGTGAATGAAGTACCTATGAACATTTATTCCAATTACTGGCTAGAAATGGATGTAGATGACGAAGTCACAGACGTAAATTTAAATATAAGAATTAAAGTGGTTCCAGCCGGCATTAAGAATAAAGAATTTGCGGGTATGTTCATATGCTTCGACTCGTTAGAGTGGGTGAATAGAAATAAAGATGCATATTATATGTTACATTTAGTAGTGAGTGTAGTATTTCTTGTTGAGCTGTTAACGATGCTTGGAAAATAACTTCAAAATCATAGCATTAAAAAAGTACACCTTAATGTTTTTACTGCAACTTGAATTATATTAAAAATTGATTATAGATATACTTTCTAACTAGAACGATGCAGAATTGGAAACCTAAGTACTGGATATATTGACATTTAATTTAAGTACATGCATGGTGTGTAATATGAAAAACTTCCACAATCCAGGATATTAATAAATATTTTTTGTGTTTTATTCTTTTGCCAATTTTATTGACTTAAATCTAAATAAAAAACGCATGGGTGTTTGCTGTTATGTTTTGGATATTAAAACAGTATGCAGGTCTTTGTTGCTGATAATTTTAGAAAACGAGGTAATAAAAAAGGTCTTCAGAAATTTGGTGAAATAAAATTGAAATGGAAAACATGTAGATATTTGTATGGTGACCGCCATAATTCTTTTGTAAATTCCAGTATAATGCAATAGGTTAAACAATGGATTTATCTTTAAAGTACCGCAAACAATTGTTAATGGCAAAAATCTAAAATAAGGGTAGCAGCTAGAGGTAGTCAAGTAAGTCAATAATCGGGACGTTTAAAAAAATGACGGATTGATGTAAGAAAAATGGCGGATGACAGAAGTGACGTAAGAATAATGGCGCTAGATGTGACGTAAAAAAATGGCGGATGGCAGATGTGACGTAAGAAAAAATGGCGGTGGATAGATGTGACGTGAGAGGCGTGGTAGGGAGTGGAGAGATGGTGCAAAGTGCTGCCTCCTGCTTTAATATACACAAATTTATCGCTTACAACACCATCTTCTTAATATCAAGGAGCTATAATTAACAATTAAAGTATTAATCGTTATTTATATAGATCACTTTAATAATTTGTATCATATAAAGCGAATTATGTTAATGGTGTGTTACCACTAATTTATTTCATATCACGATTTTATAATTCAAGACTCGAATAAAAACTAGTATTATAATCAATGCTTGGATTGAAATTAAACTAAAACACCCTGCCGGGCAATTTATATATTTAATTCTCTAATTCTGGAATGTACTAAAATTATGCAAATAATACCTAAAAAGTTCCTATTGTAAGATTAATAAAATTCTTAAATGCAGCTTTTTGTAAACTGTCAATCAAGTCCATCTGAAGATGTCGCGCCACGAGGTCGCCATCGATTATCTTTGGCGCCCGTGGTGCTGAATGCGTTGTTTTGGTAGACTATGTGTCGACCTGTTACAATATTATACTGCATTATAGTTTTATATATTCTTATTTCAAAATTTAACAACTTCGGTGTTTTTAAAGCTTTTTCCTTCTATTTATCAGAATATTACTTGGTATGTTTTAAAATTGCTAAAAGAACGGCGCTTCTACTTCTTTTTGGTTTTAGTAAAAAGCATAGAAGCCTTTTAAGAGTATACATAAATTAACGTGTTTATTTTGTTTAGCTTTACGTGAACCCCAACAACATACGATCTAAAGTTTACATAGTAGTCGGAAAACCTATATTATCACAATATTTATACATACATTTAACAGTAACAGGTTTACGACACTTCCTAATTTATTTTTCCCACTGTTGGTTTAAATTAATCACCCGTTTAAAAATCTACAGCGACTGTTTTCAAATCTGCTAAATACGTTTTTGTGAACGACCTTCTTTCTATAAGAGAAAGAAAAATTAAGCCCCAGTTAAAACCATGCGGGCTTTTCAGAAGCGGAATTTCTTTAAGGAACATTTTTCTCTAACCACCACGGAAATTCGCCAGCAGAAGAATCGTTGCACTTGCTTGCCCTTTATATACAATTGCATGAATTAGATATTACAAGAGTGAAAAAATACCACGAACAAATCTACTGGGTATGAATACATAGAAGATAGAGGGTTTTGAAGCGCATCGTAAATTCGGAAAATGTCAAGCGTAGAATTTCAGAATTGCATAGTAAAATAGCGTTTTAGTGACGATTTTATTGTCAATTCAGTAAGTAACCAAGTCGGAGCACGTATTATCAACGTTGATCTTATATAACAGCTTTATATTCAACGTTATCATCTTTATTCTAAAACCCAAGGATATTTTAGTTTCGGAAATGAGAGTTCTCCAACGAACCGATTATTAATTAGCATAATTTCCTGCTAGGAATATTGGAAGTAAAACAAGTATATACCGTATTATTAATGGTTTCTCAGTCAAAACTCTCTAGTTTATTCTAAAAAGGAAAAAAGATTTATGATCGACATCCATATTTTAACTCTTTTCATAACATTTTCATGAGAAAAACAAGCCGGCTTGAAACAGACAGTACATTATTTAATATAATGCTGCTGAATACTGAATGCAATGTCATAAAACCTGGCAATTGAAAATTCATACTCTGTAGAAACACACAGCACAGAGCCCTTGTAATTACCATTCCACTAATTGCTTGGTTACCGTCATTCGTTCCGGATCAATGTTACAACCAACCGCAGCCGGGCCCCCACCCGTGAGGATCTCTCAACTCAAACTCTCTCCTCTTAACGTAACGGGTGCATATTTTAAAAGACAATATAATTAAACCGCACAAACCTCAAAGCGTTTTATTTATAAAAGTTTTGCTAGGAAAAAAGACACTCTGAATTGCTCTATAAAACCCCGGGAATAACCAACCCCCATGTAATTAACTTGCATAAATTGCTGTAACTTTCAATTAACGTTTAATTTTAAATATTTTTGATATGGATTTGTTGATGCGAAAACATGTAACAGGAAATTTATGGTAACAAAAGACATTTTGTGGATGAGGAAATTGAAAATATTTGCAATATCACACACACGCCAATCCGCGCTTCATCCAAGCTCTATCCCTAAATCCGTTAATTTCATCAAGAACTGTTAGCTCAGGAGAAGTGCTTGGGGTAGAATGAACTTTGAATGATGCGAATTGTATTACTTTTGTTACGATTAATATTTCTGAGATGGTCTAGTTTGATATACATTATACAAAGGAAAGTTGGAAACTGATTATTTAGTCATGTAATCAAATCCTGGTGGAGCTTTAGAGATGGGCGTCGTCCGCAACAAAGCCCTTCTGATTTATGCAATTGTATACCGAGCGTTCAGTATAACTAACTCTAGCATTCCATGGATAGGGATTAAATTAAGAGGTTGATAAAATTTGCGAAGAATGACTTTCTAAGTATTATGAAACTTTACATAAGTCTTTTCAAGAAGGAAAAGGAGCTTAGGAGGAGCTATGAGTATAATACATAAACTTTTATAGTATTAAAATCTGTTTTGGTCTTATGTCATTCCCAAACGATTTATTATTTCACAGTACTATCAATTATAGTATAACGAAAACTATTGGCAATAACAACAGTTCTTTATTTTAAAACTGAGTATACAAGCCTTTTCAACAACTCGCAGCTACAATAAAATTTCTAAAAGCTCCCCAAATGCTTCATTTACACAACTAATCGCTAAACAGTACAAATATTATGTTCTTAATACTACGATTACGATGCTATCTTCTAAATTACTTACTAACGAAGCACTATAATTGCCTATCCAAGCACAAATTATTAATTTATATACGAAACACTATAATTAATTTATATCGAATAGGACGATTTATATCAACACTAATTTATATCAACAGTCACTTATATCACATCTCTCAAAGCTTTAAACAACAACGCATTGGAAGTCTTATCAAAATTTCAATTAGAACTAATATTATAATCAAAGCTGCCATTAGAACTCAACTCCAATATCCACCACGGCAACTTATATACATATTGAAAAACCTTTAGATTACTCTAAAACATACCAAAAACTATGTGCAACTACACACCAAAATCTGGACCCCGGTTTTCTGGAAAAGTACCGTTAACATATTTCGTACTACCATCCAGTCCAATCCATCGCCAACATCCGATCTTGAGTATGCTAACTTCTTGTTTCCAAGTTGAATCAGTTGCCTTTTGAGGTGTACTAAAGCCTTTAACAGATCCTGACAATTCGACTTACCAGAAGGCTGTTGGGTAGTCATCAAGTAGTAGATGCCTGGATGTCGGTCCTTTAGCCGTATGGTCTTACCAACCTTTTGCTGTTGTCGACGAAGTTGATCCAGACCACCAAATTTACCTTTAAATACCCAAGCAGGTCTTCGGGGCATATCAAGGTCAGCCGCTACGCAATGTACTAGAGAGCAATCCGTTGTCATATCGAATGGATCACCATGAATGTCTTCCGTGATCCCAAATCTCGTTTTGCATGTGCCGCTGTACAGAAACATGAACCAATTATAGCTTGATTCAGACTTTTGTTCATTCTCACGAGCGCAACTGTTCAAAATTGGGTTAGAACGCCACTCTTAATTTCGATGTTATTCATTTTAAAGAGTCAAGGTTTTGTTTTGCGATAAACCAGGCGGTATTATCTAGCACTGGTTTTGTACACGCGTTTTGAAGCATTCGGCCCGTGCGGTCATGTATTAAAACAATATATATATTTTGGTGTGTGTGTTACTGAGCTACAACATAATTCCGTCAGCGGAGATGTTGTTCGGGTTTGGATGCTGCCGACCACTTCCGTAGAAGCCAACAGTATGAACATTAAGGTAAGTGTATGATCGTTGTTGGATTTACCGCTTAGAGTATTTTATCGCAACACTACCCCCAAGTCACAGTCCACTTACTCTAAGGAAATAATCTGGGGTTTCACGCTTTGTATAAATTTTCCCATTATTTCTCCAACATAAACATTTGTGGTCACTTCTGAGAACCGGATCCATATGTAAATTTTGTGTAGAGATAAAATACTATTATATTCAATTTCATTAATTGCATTGATACATGTGCATAACTCTAATCAAAGCTCAAAGTTTATTCTTGAACTTGAAAAATAATATAGTTCACCTTATCGCCAATTGTGATTGTTGCCAGGTTCATTGTTTGAAATTATAAATTACGGCTCGCATTATTGTTATTGTAAACAATAAATAATTTAGCGGTAATTTCATTCAAATCTGGTTATCAGCTTTACTATGGAACCCGATCAGCAAAGTATTGCTGAATTTAAAAAATTACATAATCGGAAAGAAAGGTTATTTAGGCGATTACAGGACTGTTTTGATTTCATCAAAGATTTACCTGCTAAATTAAATCATTTTAAAAGTCGTGTTGGTTATTTAATGTCAGTTAGAAATGAATTACTACAAACTTTAGATGCATTGTCGGATTTATCGAATGTACATGCAAATTTTAGAACAGATACAGTATCACTAGAATTTAGTTTTGACGGTTTATACTTCGAGATTTTAAACGTTGCTGGTCGATACACCACAACCACGAACGTTAGTTCTAACGGTAATACAACACTGAACAGCGATTCGAATGTTCACCTACCTGAATTAAAATTGTATAAGTTCGAAGGTAATCCCGAAAAATTTGACGCATTTAGATCTTTGTAGAACACCTTGATTCACACAAACAATACGTTAAGTGATATCGAAAAATTTTCATACTTGCTTTCTTACCTGTAAAATTTCGCTTTGAAGTTAGCACAAAGTGTGCGGTTTTCACCAGAAAATTATTCGGTAGTGTACGGCCTGCTGGTCCAACGCTACACAAATAAACGCTTAATAATCTATCTAAAATCTTTACACTGTCTCAACTAAAGACAGATTCTTTTCAAGGTCTTAGTGATTTATGTGAAACACTGCAAGCTAATGTTACAGCATTAACTGATATGAAACTTCCCGATTTAGCCGATTATATATTTTTACATTTTTCTCTTGGATTGATAGATTCCAAAACAAAACAAGAATTTGAAAAAGAGCATTACCTAGAACACGAATATCCTACGTTTACAAATTTTATAAAGTTTTACGTAATAAATGCTCCATTTCAGCGTTAGTTGGTAGTACCTCTGCTTCAAAGAGCATACCAACGTCATGGGCCGCAATAACATCTGGCGATCGCTACAATAATGCTAGTAACAAACGCATTTCTATGACTTCGCTAGAAGTCGCGTCTAAAGGTTCTACTGTACACACAGTGGCTTCCGTTTCTTGTCCGGCATGCAATCAAGCGTATAAATTTAATAGATGCTCAAAACTATTAGCATTGTCACCAAAAGATAGACATGAATTAGTCAAGAATAACCGTAGATGTTTTGCTTGTTTAAATCCGCATTCGCTTTCTTCTTGTCAATTCAAATTTCGATGTCTACATTGCGGTAGTAAAAAGCACAATTCTTTACTACATTTCGATAATCTTAGCCCTGTACAGAGCCCCTCTAATACTACGCCTTTATGTACAGACGCCGATGTACAGACTGTTGCCAATACCAATGTAATAGAAAAAGTTTCTACGCCAGTGAATTTTGTTCATTCTTGCGCTGTCGAAAACGAACCAGTTGCGCTCTTAGCCACAGCACAAGTACAAGTCCTCTCGACTGATGGTAGTTGGCAGCGCTGTCGCCTAATCTTAGATACAGGATCTCATTCGAATTTTATCACTATCGATTTAGCTGATAGGTTAGACCTCAAACGAAGAAAGTGCCCATTTGAAATACGTGGTGTAGGACAGTCGCATTTAACAAAAGTTCAGGGTCTAGTCGACTGTAAAATTGGCTCCTTATACGACAGCAATTTCTATTTAAATTGTGAAGCTGTAGTTATACCAAAGATTACCACGAATCTCCCTACCATTACAGTTAAAACAACAATTTTCCTCTCTTAAGTTAGTTGATCCCGATTTCCACGTATCCGCACCAGTTGATATTTTATTAGGGGTGTCAGCTGTTTTAGATATCACGCCAAGTGAGCATTCATAATACTTGAAAGGCAAACCCGCGGCATTTCTTACTTCTTTTGGATGGGTAATTATGGGTGAAGTACCTAAAATAATACATTCACCTACGAACGTCGCTTTATTTACTAATACGGTAGAAACGCAATCTCTAAATGAAACTTTACGTTTATTTTGGGAACCCAAAGAAATATTTTCTCCACCTTTGCCTTTTCCGGAGGAGAATGCTTGTGAAGAGCATTTCAAATCTAGCACCACGCGTACGGCCTCAGGTCAATATATGGTCAGATTACCATTTAAAGACAATGTTTTCCAAGCTCTAGGTTCGACTAGAGAACATGCAATCAATAGGTTCTTAAAGCTTGAAGCGCGTTTCAAACGCGATGAAAATTTTCGTAAATTATATGCGGAAAACATTAGTGATTATTTATCCAGAAGCACCTTGAACCTGCGGTTGACGAATCTCCGTATGTGATGACTCATCACGGAGTTTTAAAGAATCTCGCATCACATACCCAGATTCGTGTAGTTTTCAACCCGACTGATAAAGACTAATAATAAATGCCTTAATGATATTCTAATGCCGGGTCCGAAACTACAAACGGATATAGGTTTTGTTATCACAAGATTCAGAATTCCACAAGTGGCCCTTACGTGTGACATTCGTCAAATGTTCAGATCAACTTTAGTACACCCTGATGATCGGAAATTCTTGCACATATTTTGGAGGTTTAATCCAAATGAACCTTTAACAGAGCTAGAACACACACGCGTTATTTTCGGTGCATGTTGCAGTCCTTACCTTGCCCTTCGTGTTCTAAAACAATTATTGGTTGATGAAGGTTTTAAATTTCCACCAGTTCGTGCGCTCTCACTTCTTCTACATATGTAGACGACATTTTGACAGGAGTAGATTCCATCAAAGATGCTCTACTTCTTAAAACTGAACTCATTGATTTGTTAAAACTGGGTGGGTTTGAACTGGGCAAATGGGCCAGTTCACATACCAATGTATTTGGTAATTCTTCAGATACGATACAATTACCTAATTCCAGTCCTGATTCTATTAATAAAGTTTTAGGGCTTTGTTGGGATCTAAGATTAGATGTACTTAATGCAAAGTTCGAAATGCCTCTGATACACCATCGAAAAGAGGCATTCTTTCCCGTATTGCGCGAACCTTTGACATTAATGGATACATCAGTCCATTTACTTTCATACTTAAATCTTTTATTCAACAATTGTGGTTACTAAAGGTAGGATGGGATGACGAACTTCCTGCCGTAGTATTACAGAAGTGGAATCAAATTCAATCCGAATTACCACTTCTCGAAAACGTGTCTATTCCGCGCTGTGTATGGAAAGTAGGTGAAGTAAAACGTTTCATATGGTTTTGCTGATGCTAGCGAGCTTGACATGGCTGCAGTTATTTATTTACGATTAGAGGTTGATGGTCAAATTTTCATAAACTTAATAATTTCAAAAACTTGCGTGGATCCACTAAAAACGTGGACGATACCACGTCTCGAATTAGGGGCGGCATGTCTTTTATCAAAACTTATGAAGTCTACTTCCCCAGCATTTGTTTCGTTACACCTTCAGGAACCTATTTGTTTTAGTGATGCGGTAAACATCCTGTCGTGGATTCGCACCTCTTTGCATCGATTAAAAATATTCTTTGCCAACAGAGTTGTTCAAATTCACGAAAATCAATCCACAGCTCGTTGGAGGCATGTACCTGGCGCTGATAATCCCGCTGACCCGGCAAGTCGCGGGTTAATGCCATCGGAACTGCTTCGTTGTGATTTGTGGTGGAAAGGGCCGGACATCATATATCGGAACATTTCTGAATGGCCAGGTAGTACACTTGAATACTCGCCTGCACAAGGGTTAGACGTTTCTACCCCTATGACACCTCAAACCTTGTTGTCTGCAATTGATGTTCAACAATTTACGGACATTTTGGTGCGACATTCAAGTTTTTTTAAAGTACAAAGAATTTTTGCCTATATACTTAGAATTCAAATGCAATTGCCTTGCGCACATTTATGATGCTCCAAACGATCAGCTGCGTACCGGCAACTTAACGTCATCCGAATGTAATGACGCCTTGGTATTTGTTTTAAGAATTTCTCAGTACGAGCATAATCGAAACGAAATTTTGTTATCAGAAAAGGGTCAACCTTGCACAAAAAATTATCGTCATTTGTCCCCTTTTCTCTCCCCTGTGGGTTTAATCATGGTGGGGGGACGCTTGCGTCAGTCGAAGCTCCCAATTGCTACTAAATATCCCTACCTAATTCCGGGGGACATTACATGTGATTTTCCAATGCTCCACCCGAAGGTACTACACTGGCCAGGAAGCGAGTTTTTGTTACCTGGAAAATTTTGAATTTTGCCGAACCCTTGCTGTTCCAAGCAAGGTAGGGATCTTTAACGTGCGTGACAACACTTACACACGGGACCTCCATTTTACCTCTCATCCGAACGAGGGTGTATTTTTGTAAAAAATGCTCGCCTAACATTTTTCAAGCGGACCGTGTCGGGATTCGAACACGGGACCTTGGGCGTAGTAGTCACACACATACCACTACGCCACGGAGCCGCCTAATTCCGGGGGACAGCAGATTAGCTATATTGAGATGCGATCATTATCACATATACTCGGGCCATGGTGGAAATCGCCTGGTACATTATCTCGTAAATAGGAGATTTTGGATTCCTTCAATTCGACACTTAATTCGAAATCGTATATTTCGTTGCCTTACATGTTACCGATATAAGGCGGAACCTATCTAACCACCTATGGCGGATCTTCCAGCTTACCGACTTGAACCGGGAAAATGTTTCACACACACGGGGATTGACTTTGGCGGACCCTTTATGGTAAAGGTATCTAATCTGCGCACAGCTAGGTATGAGAAGGCCTATATTGCTTTGTTTATATGCCTGGTCTCGCGTGCCATTCATATCAAACTCGTCACCTTGTTAACTTCCCAAGCATGTATGGCCGCACTAGATAGATTTATTTCTAGACGCGGATTTCCAGCGAAATTTTATTCCGATCAAGGACGGAACTTCCGCGGAGCTGCTAGAGAAATTTCTGAATTTTTTTGACTTGTCTAAGCCCGAGATTGCACATTATTTAGCTATTCGGGGCATTGAATGGTCCTTTAATCCTCCCTACTCACCCCATTTCGGAGGATTGTGGGAGGCAGAAATCAAAAGTGTTAAATTCCATTTAAAGAGAATAATTGGTAACAGCCAATTTACTGCAGAAGAATTTAACATAATCGTTATTAGAATTTAGGGTATTTTAAACTCTCGCCCGTTTTGCTCGTTACCAGCTTCACCCGATGATGCAATTGATGCATTGACGCCGGCACATTTCTTGACAGGCGGTCCTATTCTGGCACGACCCGAAGTAGATTTGACAAACATTCCTACTAACAGACTTACTCGTTGGCGGCTTTCTCAACAGTTAATCCAGAGGTTCTGGAAGCGTTGGTCAAATGAATACCTTCACACCCTTCAGCAACACCACCCCCAAGTCACAGTCCACTTACTTTAAGGAAATAATCTGGGGTTTCACGCTTTGTGTAAATTTTCCCATAATTTTTCCAACATAAACACATAAACACATAAACACCAAAGTGGACTGTGACTTGGGGGTAGTGTTGCGATAAAATACTCCTAGCGGTAAATCCAACAACGATCATGCACTTACCTTAATGTTCTAATGTTGGTTTCTACGGATGTGGTTGGCAGCATCCAAACCCGAACAACATCTCCGCCGACGGAATTATGTAGTAGCTCAGTAACTCACACACCAAAATGTATATTGTTTTAATACATGACGCACGGGACGAATGCTTCGAAACGAGTCTACAAAACCAGTGCTAGATAATACCGCCTGGTTTATCGCAAAACAAATCCTTGACTCTTTAAAATGAATAACATCGAAATTAAGAGTGGCGTTCTTACCCAATTTTGAACATACCCCCCACCCAAAATAATTAAATTTTGATAGCTAAAAGGGGTGAAGAAAAGAAAAAGAAAGAAGAAATTAAAAAAATTCAAATAAGCTCTATTGGTGTAGTTGTGTAGAGATAAACGAGAAAATAAAAAAAACTCTAGAGAATGATCAATTAATGTGATTGTTGATCATGTCATATTAATTTTAAGGAGGTGGAAGCGGTACCACCTTATTTATTGGTCGTACCGTTTCACCTGAGAGTGTCTTCATTATAATTTGAATTAGGTCCGCTATACTTGCGGCCACGTCCCGATGCTCCATCCGGAGGTACTACATTGGGTTTAAACGCGAAAATAAACGTGCTTCTTATTAATTCTAACTTCATAATTAATCTACCCTTAATAAAAATCTAACTAAAAATCTAATAAACTAAAATAAAAACTAAAAACAGGGTTTAAATAATGGTATCCCTAGCGTTGACTTTGGAGTGTGCCCGATCAACAAGACACAAGCAAAAATGAGAGGGGGAAGGATCCGTAATACCAGATAGCAGATGCCGGCTCTGCTTACCAGTGCGACCTGAAAGGTTGACTTAAAACTATCCAAATCTAGCTAGCTAATTTAAAATAGATTCAAATTTCTAAGCAGTTGCCAAAAGTATTAATAGTGAATCCAGCTATTTGCCTGCTCTATAAATTTACAATTTCGTCCTCCCTGATCTAAGTGTTTTATCCTAAATTTGTCCCTAACGTTCCCTATCATTCCCTAACAGACATAATATACATACAATCTTCTTTTCTATATATACTGCGGCCAAAAATTGGCGACAGAACGTCAAACGAATCAAGTCACAAAACAATACAATGCAGGCATAAATATAAGTGTAAAAATAAATATAAATATATAAATAAACATATAATAAATATATAAATAAATATATAAATAAATTTCTGAATAAGCAAAAGCATGTAACAGTGCATATATCAGCAAAAGCAATTATATTATCAGGTGCACTCGCATGAGCATTATATCGACTAGCGCCATTACACAAAAAACGCGCTTGTTAGATTATTTCAAAATCTGTTTAAAATCACAAATCCATGCTCATGCGAGTACAGCCGCCACAATTTTATTCTTACCTTTAATATAATTTTCTCCAGCATCCGAAGATCTGGTCGTCTACCTAAATCTATTGGTTTTCTACCTTTATGGGGGAGTTGGATATGCACTGTTAAAGTCCTGGTGGATATGCACTAAATGTTCTGGGGGGGTTCACAATCACTATCACTTCACTTTTAAGTCCTGGGGGGATGCGCGGAAAATAGAGTGTATTTTATTATTTCTTTATTTATTACACTTATTTAAATTAATGAGGTTTCCTGATTTAGTTTGTTGTTATTTATTTGTTTCGTTTATTCCCGATTTTCTGCGCGTAGAAGGTGGGACAGTGATTGTTTTAGTGTGTGTTCGTCGTGCATATTAGAGTTTTGGGTATACTTATTTTATTATTATTATTATTAATTAAATAAACAAATGACCTGTTACCTACCTAGCACTGGCGGACCTTCTAAGAAGGTACTACACCCAGTGCTAATCGAGGAAGTTGGTCGACGGAAACCAATCCGTTTCCAATTAAACATTAATGAATAATTTTGCCTAGCATGGAAAAAGTAATTTATATATTGATTTCGATTCTCTATGCTCGAATTACTTTCTCCATGCTAGGCAAAATTATTCATTAATTATTATTATTTGTTTTTCTTTCTTTTTTTTTTCTTCTTTTTTTGTTGTTTTTTTTTGTTCTTTTTTTGCAGGTTTTGGTTATAATGCTCTTATCATGTCAAAATCACGCCAGGTCGAAATCTATAATTTTTCAATCTTCCCACCATCTCCTCCCGACTTACACACGATTATCACTGTCTAATCTCGCAACCCTTTCTGCGAACTCTCTAAAGGCTGTCCAGAACGCCTTCTGGTTAGCCACTTCCCCGACTTCCTCTAGGCTCTTTGGCCATGCTAGACCTACGATAGCTAATTTCGTATCAGTCAACCCTCAATTTGCCGCTTCAAGCGGGCAGTCGAAGAGCACGTGCTCTGCGCTTTCCGCGCCCTCACCGCATTCACAGCGGTCGTTGTTGGTTAACCCGAACCTATGTAAATACGCTTTCAAGGCGCCGTGCCCTGTTATCAACTGAACCATTTTATGATCGAAGTTTTACCTCGATCTTGCCTCTAGCTTCTAAGCTCGGTATGAATTTGTGGGTCAACCTGCCCGTGGCAGCGTTGTTCCACCTCTTTTCCCATTGTCGGATTGATTTTTCACGCAGCTTTCTTTTAATCAAAGACTTCGGTATCGACGAATGTGATATTCGAAAGTCTCCCGTCGCGGCCTCTTTAGCTAATTTATCAGCCCTATCGTTTCCAACGTTACCATTGTGCGACCTGACTCAACAGAACTTTAAACGTCGAAACTCGAGCGCCGTATGCGCTATCCTCCAGACGTCCGCCTGGAGGTCTGTCGAGGTGTTCATGTTTGTTAAAGCCGTCAGCGCCGATTTACTATCACTGATAATATAATACTCGTCTCTGCCCGTATGGTTTATTACGTAATCGATAGCCTTTCGTATGGCTACCAATTCGCTCTGGAAAATTGTGCTCTAGTTCGCGAGTTTGGTTTGAAATCGAAACACCTCCATTTCCTGCTTATACACGACAAACGCCGCGCCTGCTTGCTCATCGTCCATACGTGAACCGTCCGTATAAATTCTGATACCCATCGCGTCCTCATCACCTTCGACAAACTCGATTCCTCTAATATCAGCCGGGTGCCCCAACTCAGATACAACGATCTTTCTTGCAATTTCCCTATTACCAAGATTAAGATCTTCGATAATTTCGCGCCGTCGTCAGCGATTCGCCCCTGAAACCCCACTTAATTTTAGCCGCCGCCATTATTTTATTTGATATTTCGCAGCCCTTACTTTTTACGTATTGTACGTGCGCTTTCCAATTTAATTTATCGTCGATCTTGACGTCGAGGTAGGTAATACTGAGAGTGTCTTCAACCGAACAACACGTACTATGTCGTCACTTCCAGGTATCAGCTTTGTTACCCTTGCTAAAGGCCAACACGCAGGGAGTTTACCTGGAGTCAAGTACAGCACCAGATCGCCTTTGGGCCTATGCTAAAGGGTGTGGAGGTATTCATTTGACCAACGCTTCCAGAACCCCTGTATTAGCTGTTGACAAAGCCGCCAACGAGTAAGTCTTTTAGTAGGAATGTTTGTCAAATCTACTTCGGATCGTGCCAGAATAGGACCGCCTGTCAAGAAATGTGCCGGCGTCAATGCATCAATTCCATCATCGGGAGAAGCTGGTAACGAGCAAAACGGGCGAGAGTTTAAAATACCCTAAATTCTAATAACGATTGTGTTAAATTCTTCTGCAGTAAATTGTTTGTTACCAATTATTCTCTTTAAATGGAATTTAACACTTTTGATTCCTGCCTCCCACAATCCCCCGAAATGGGGTGTGTAGGGAGGATTAAAGGACCATTCAATGCCCCGAATAGCTAAATAATGTGCAATCTCGG
Source organism: Platerodrilus igneus (assembly GCA_036346225.1). Classification (NCBI taxonomy): domain Eukaryota; kingdom Metazoa; phylum Arthropoda; class Insecta; order Coleoptera; family Lycidae; genus Platerodrilus; species Platerodrilus igneus. Next base: position 10,280,299 of record JARFIW010000453.1, read on the forward strand.
GCTTAGACGAGTCAAAAAATTTCGAAATTCCAGAAATTTCTCTAGCAGCTCCGCGGAAGTTCCGTCCTTGATCGGAATAAAATTTCGCCGGAAGTCCGCGTCTAGAAATAAATCTATATAGTGCGGCCATACATGCTTGGAAAGTTAACAAGGTGACGAGTTCGATATGAATGGCACGCGAGACCAGGCATATAAACAAAGCAATATAGGCCTTCTCATACCTAGCTGTGCGCAGATTAGATACCTTTACCATAAAGGGTCCGCCAAAGTGAATCCCTGTGTGTGTGAAACATTTTCCCGGTTCGTGTCGGTAAGCTAAAAGATCCGCCATAGGTGGTTGGATAGGTTCCGCCTTATATCGGTAACATGTAAGGCAACGAAATATACGATTTCGAAGTAAGTGTCGAATTGAAGGAATCCAAAATCTCCTATTTACGAGATAATGTACCAGGCGATTTCCACCATGGCCCGAATATATGTGATAATGATCGCATATCAGGATAGCTAATCTGCTGTCCCGCGGAATTAGGTAGCAATTGAAAGCTTCGCCTGGGGCAAGCGTCCCCCCACCATGATTAAACCCACAGGGGAGAGAAAAAGGGACAAATGACGATAATTTTTTCTGCAAGGTTGACCCTTTTCTGATAACAAAATTTCGTTTCGATTATGCTCGTACTGAGAAATTCTTATAACAAATACCAAGGCGTCATTACATTCGGATGACGTTAAGTTGCCGGTACGCAGCTGATCGTTTGAAGCATCATGAATGCGCGCAAGGCAATTGAATTTGAATCTAAGTATATAGGCAAAAATTCTTTGTACTTTAAAAAAACTTGAATGTCGCACCAAAATGTCCGTAAATGGTTGAACATCAATTGCGGACAACAAGGCTTGAGGTGTCATAGGGGTAGAAACGTCTAACCCTTGTGCAGGCGATTATTCACTGCTGGTTGCTCTTCGGCATTACCGGAGTCGTCACTATCGTAGGCTGCTAACTGGTTAACGTGCAATACTATTATTCTTCCATTTATTCCAAATCCGTTATACCACGTTGTTTATACCTTTTACAACTTCGTACGAACCATTCCAATGTCCTTGTAACGTCTGCGATAATACAAGCCTCCGTCTGGGGTTGTATAACCAGACGCGGTCACCCTCTTAAAAACCAAACTCCTTTCTAAGCACTTCCATATGTACTTTTAAGCAACCCCATAAGAATATAGAGTACAACCCAAAGTAATTCTAATCACCTCCATAAATATAAGTATCACTCTAAATGGCTTTAATTACTCCAACAGATAATTTTAAATAATACTACAAAGTCATTTCTTCAAAAATTAATGCGTTCACTGACAATAATTCTTTTAATCTAATTAGTTTAGAGCTGCTGAAATAAAATTTATATAAATTTGGGTTTTGAATTTAAACTGGATGTCATTTTGTGCAACTTTGTTAGTACTTGAACTCTTGGAAGAAGACGTCTATATTGGCAAACTGTTTATCTAGATATAATTCAAGACTAATTGTAATCAAAGTTAGATTGGTTTATAAGTTTTATATTTCCTATAAAGGACAATTGGAAGTGTGCATTGTGTAATTAATAATTTTAGGGTAATATTTTGTAGTGGTAAGATTTTATTAATCCAATATCTATTTAAGAAGTATTTTATAACGAAGAGCAATTTACATGAGTTTTGACTCAAACACATTTTTTTAAATAGTCGGAGTGAAGAGTACTCTAACCGTAAGAGGTAATTAACAGTACATGACGTAGTGCAAATTGATACTTTGGTAAATTTTAAATACTTTATGTGATCTGCTATGCTTTGGTTACTTATTTTGCTTCATTATTGGTATTTATTGTAAATATGCGTATTTCTGAAATTTTTGTGGGATTTAATATACCAATTGAGTTGGAGAGAGTTTCTGTTCTACTCACTGAATAGCAGTGGAAATGGTTTTAATTATTTAGGTAAGAGATTCTGCGACTGTTGGATAGAGGAGGCGACTACGAGTTCATAAGCAGAAGAAAATTGGCGCTAAACGTAAGGGATATATTTGTAAGACTTCTAATCTCATGTCAAATACATTGACGCTCAAGAATTTTGTAACGCGGCGTTGGTAATTTACTGGATAATCATGAGTAATACCATTATGAATGTTTATTTTTCACAGCAGCATCCAAAAATAACGAAAACAGAAAAACTGTAGCTTGAGCTATTGGCTTCTTGCTGGTATCATCTTAGGAAGAGGGAATGCGGCTGCATTTTTCTATGGGCCGGATGCTGTAACCACCAACGTAACTCATACTAGCACAGAAAGCATTTTAATCTCGCGATTCACAACACTCTGTTTCTACAAGGATGCTGTATTGAATGTACCGTTTTCAAAGCACGGTCTGCATTTATAAAAAACGAACCATGCAGGCGGGTAGATGTTTGACTTTCACATTTTTCACAAAAATACACCCTCGTTCGGATGAGAGGTAAAATGGAGGTCCCGTGTGTGAGTGTTGTCACGCACGTTAAAGATCCCTACCTTGCTTGGAACAGCAAGGATTCGGCAAAATTCAAAATTTTCCAGGTAAAAAAAACTCGCTTCCTGGCCAATGTAGTACCTTCGGGTGGAGCATTGGAAAATCACATGTAATGTTTGACTTTCAAAAATATCGCCGAAGGATCAAGTGTGCAGAATTCTCAGACGGTAGCTGCAAAAACCACTTGCCAATAAGGAGATAACGTGTCAACAAAGAATTTTTAAACAAAAGAAAACAAATCTTATTATTTTGAAACACCTGCACAGCTACAGGATAAGCATACCGCTTGATGGACTATAAACTTGGTACAGATAACAAATCCATTCCAAGTGTTCATTTACTAGGCAGATGGTTAAGTGATCTTATAACGTATATATTTTTTAAGTTAGTTACACATTCCTTATAAATCTAATATCATGTTTCGATAATATAAAAACATAATTTATAATTGTCTAATCACAAAAGATAGTTTATAAGGTGTATAATGGATTATGCGCTCCTTCCCCTTTCGAAGTATAAGTTACTACACTAATCGTGTGTCTGTCATTTCAACTTCGCTTTTCGATTAAAGCTTGAAGAAGTAAGCTGCTCTCTGCGCAGTATAGAAAAGTCAACATGGTATTCAGGCACATGGTCTGGTGCCGAGTTCGTAAGAAAGTTGAGAAACGAATACCTTCGTGTCATGAAGTGGTTCCTGACAACTTTTGGTGATGATTATTTTATTTTGTATTCTACCATCGGTGAAGTCAGTTGATTCCTGCAGATGCGAAGAATATTGGAGTGATCCATTATTAAAACAGTTAGTATAAATAATTTGATAAAATTTATTAATTCGTCTTCCGTAGTGCAATACCACTGAAATTTAGAAAACATTAAAATTGTTGGACATATGAAACGGAGATTTTATTTGGTTAGATAATATTTTGTTCTAAAGGTTTTTGAAAATTCCAGCGTAAAATTTAGCATAATGGTATGTTCATTCATGTTGCGTGCATCGCAGATGTGCTTAGATTTGTCGACATCTGATGTTGTTTGGTTCTGGTATGAACGTGAGTGATTTTTAACCTTAATTTAATTTGTATTTATTTAAATATCTTACGTATGATCAAAAGTTGATATTCTATTTTGATTTAGTTATCTTAAAATTTATTTTGTATGAAGCATCCCGTTTTATTTTCGTAACTTTACAAAATTTTAAAGATGGCTCCATTGTTGCCTACTATATTTGTTCCACAAGCAGACAGTTTTAGCTTCACTAAAAGATTGTTATTGACATTTGATGTCAAAAATATCTAATTATTTAATATAATTACCACATGCGATTCTATGTTACATTAATAATATCTTTGATTATTTTGAGGTCATGCAATTTAACTTTAAAACATGATGAATTTTTGTAAGATATAAAGTTAAAGCTTATTCTTTGTTTGAATGCTACATTTTAGTATCACGTCAAGTAATCTTGCTTCTCACTTGTAAAGTCGACTAAAAGCTATATTTAAATTTGAGATTTAAATTATTAAGAGAGCAAATACCTTACAGTAAAGATATATTGAAATATTGAGTTTAAAAATGTTTATGTTTTTGAAGTTAGAACAATGTTAGTTTCTTTTCATGTAAATTTTTATTGTAAATATCAATGTTGAAACAAGTTAAACCAATTTAATTGAATAGAATTTTTTGCTTAATTCTTTTATTATTAAAAATTCAATGGAAATTTCTTGGTTCTCAATAAGCAAAAGATTAACGCTGTCTAATGATAACAAGTACCCTGAGTGTATATATTTTTGGAACAAACTCAAATATGTTATTTATTGGTGAATATTTTTAAGGACACAGACGGTGTCTCTGTTGTGCATTTGTTTGTTCACAGGATATGCAGAGACATCTATAATACATTGGTAAGTGACATTTTGGTAAGTGCTTTGCAAGGTTGATATTTAGGTTTTGTGGCTACATAAACAGTGTAGACTTCAGGTTTCCGCATTCCCCTAATATAATTACATGTATCGTCGTATGTTGTTGTATTGAAAAATACGGTGGCGCTCTTTATCTATATTTTTGGTCATTTGTTAACCCATGACCCAAGCTCATGATCCACCTAGAGCTAACACTCTACTAGCTGTTTATTTTTAATGAGTTTTTCTTTTCTTCAAGCCGTTTTCCATCCAACTTTATCTTGGGCTTCTTTCATTAACAAGAAATTCTCAACCTGGTGATATCAGGTAAGGTAGGCGTTTATGGTATATGGAGGTCCAATTTTGTATCTGATATTTACGAGGTATTTTTATGTAGATTACAACCTTATCTTTTAAAGAAAAACCGTGCATTTATGTGCAGCTGTAATTGAAATGTATTCACTACAAGTGGTAGAATTTATTTGTAGCGACTGCTTTCTAAGCAGATATTTAATTTTATAAGGCAACATATTATACAGTAATTACTTGAGAAATTTTATAAATTAACACTAATTTCAAGTGGCAGAAAATCGAGCTTGTTGAACGATAGTTTTTATGATTTGTCTAGAAATTTTAAGTTTTAAATAGAAGTAGGATGAATAAATATTCATGCAGAAAAAATCGCTTGCAGGGTTTTGAACGATACACGCTACATACATGAGTCCAAAAGCACTTGCATGAACTTACATAGATGAGAGAATGCATCAAGTCTATTATCACCAGTTTTTCTGACGCTAGGTTTGTACAAGGCTATACAGCTGTGAAAGGATTATAAAGGGTGCGCATTATGTGTAAATATTTCCTGCCAATAACGTTCAAAATATCGAAATATTTGACGTCCCAAGTCTCAAACAACTAAGAAAAAAGATAGACCATTAAAGTCATTATCAACTACACGAATATAACTGTTTAACATGTGCTCAACAGAACGATGTTGTTATTCCAATTAAATGATGATGTATATTTAATAAAAATGTGTTTACCGAAGCACAGTTTTTAATTAAAATCGGCTTAATAAAGTATTAGACTATGCGCGAATTTAATAAAGTTGCTAGAAAAAATTAAAAACTGTAATTTCATCATATGAATTGAGAGTGAAAAATCTTTATTGTATTTCCTAAATTATAGAACATATTACTTCTTTAATTAAAACGCATAAATTTCAAATTGAGATATACGTTTAAGGATGGCGCGTGCTAAAGATGGCGGATGTGACATAGGCAAAGATGGCGGATGTGTCAAAGTGACAGTTGTGTTAAAATGGCTGCCGTGACATTTGTGACTTCTGAGCCTTTACGGTGCCGGCGCTGCGACAGCGTCGCTGCGGCGACGGCAGCGCTAGGAACCTCCATTTCCTCTACTTAAACTTTAATACGCTTCGTGCAAAAACTTTTGTAACACGCGAATTAGAATACATTAAAGCTTCGTTAAAGCTTTACGAAATGTATGGTCATCTTTCTTCTTTAATTCGCTATTTGTTATTTTAATGCCAGCTCTAACAATAATTGTAAATATAAAAGATATGGCAATATTATTTCAGTATAGAATTTCAATAAGCTCTATAACTGTATGCGAAAAGTAGTCCCATTCTGGTGCAAAAAGCTTTCCAGTTCTCCTTTTAGTGATTAGAGATAAATATATCAACATCAACCCCTACTCTTGAATAACCTGTACGCTTTTGACTACAGCATAATATTTCTTTCTATTATAGAAAGATCGCTGAATTCAGTAGTTTCCTGTAGCCGTATTTAAATTTCTGAACGCAGTCTTCAAGTGGAAGATTAATTACAGCAAACATCGTTCTTTATCTGTTCTTTGCTAAAAGTGAATCAGTTTGTTAAGTTATGAATACTCATAACTAAAAGTCAATTTAAGCAAAATTGTCACTATTAAATGTGAAGTGGATTGATGATTTAAACGGTTTCTACAGATGAAAATTGTTTATAGTTGAAACTATGAAAGTAAATAAAGTTGATAAAGACCAGGATATATTGGATCAGCTGAAAAAAGAAAATTAATATCTCCTAGATCTGGATATAACCCAAAATTTTTGCGGGATATTTAACAAGGCGGAAATAGCCGAATACTTAAATAATTTTAACTTTGTTTACCACGTAGAATACACAGACCACAATAATGTAATTTTGGGTAATGATAAATCACCGGACAAAGACTGCTTAACGTGAGTGAATGCCAAAAGTCGCGTTAAGGTATATAACAAGTTTATATGCCAAGTAACTAGACCAGGTATTAGTAAACAGATTGAAAATCATATAGTGAATTTTATCAACTGCCCGGAGCTCGATTAAACCACACATTTGGATTTACTCTGGCTAAAGAACATGGTATTACTAGACTAGAAACAACCATATATAACTACACGGTTGGAGATTGTTATATGGTAAATAGTGTATATAATCCATTAAAGAACTGTTTCACTTTGTTGGAAGATAGCAAATTATACTTGCGAAATACACCGATGTACTCAGTATCGATCGCAAATATGTGGAAAAAACTAGTCAAAATGTGCAAAACAGTTGAAGTCTTGTATTTAATAACATATTGTAGCACGTTTATTGGGGAAATAGTAATACGAAAAACTTACCAAGCGATATCAAGAACTGAAAGAAAATAATAAATTATGCAATTTCAGCATTCAGTCTTAATTGTTTATTACATAGAAGTTATTGAAGGTAAATCAAACAAAAACGGCGTACTAATTACGCAGAAGTGTTACATTAAAGCCGGAGACAAGTTTTTCGCGAAGTCTGGGACAGCCTTCTCGATAATTCCAAAAAATAGACACCGAGGAACTAGGACTGATCGCTACAAATGTTCCCACCCCCAGGTTTAAAAAAAATTACCAATACATGCAATAAACTTTTACGTAAAAGAAATAGAACCAGTGTTGACGATTTATGTACTATCGACTAAGAAAAAAAACTAGAATTAGAAGTGGATTTAAAGAGCAGAAAGTTAGAGTACGAAACAAAAACCATCGCGATTGATTACTCAAACGCAATAACAAATAACCGGAAATATAAACAACTATTTAAACGTTGGGTAATACGAACAGAATAGAGTATATGCTCGTATGCTTGCAGTTTTAAAAACGTGGGACGAGTGGTTACTGCTAGAAATAAAATATTTTTGTTTTTGAAAAATTAAAAACTTTAAAACGAATACAGAACAAAGTAATTTAATTTTTCTTTGAAATTGTGCAACGTAATGGTATTCGTAAATAAAAATCTACAGGGTGAATCTATAAATTGTACCAATATGGTGTTTATAAATAAAAATAAAACATGGTGCCCGAAGTTTGATATAAAATAAAATAAACGTGGTCGACCAACATGGATGGCAGAAAGTAAACAATGGCGCCGATTACGTAGTTTAAAAATAAAAGATGGTAGTCAAGACGGTCGACAAAATTATAGATTAGAACATATAAAACCCGTCAAACGCCAGTTCGTCACACATACCTTACATGTGATTTTCCAATGCTCCACCCGAAAATACTACATTGACCAGAAAGCGAATTTTTTTTTACCTGAAAAATTTTGAATTTTGCCGAACCCTTGCTGTTCCAAGTAAGGTAGGGCTCTTTAACGTGCGTGACAACACACACACGAGACCTCCATTTTACTTCTCACCCGAACGAGGGCGTATTTTTGTGAAAAATGCTCGCCTAACGTTTTTCAAGCCACCCTGTCGAGATTCAAACCCGGGACCTTGGGCGTAGTAGTCACACGCATACCAACTACTCCACGGAGCCGCCTTCCCTACACATACCGCTCGTTTTTCCGAAGTTTAAATTTTCAAGATCCGGCGATGTCATTAGTTGTCCTCTCAACATGGAGGGATATCGCAATTTTATTGGTCCACGCAATTGTAAATAAAAATTAAAATTAGGTGATACCTGTTAATATAGAGTTCTCAACAATAGTTAAACGAAAGCAGACTTAAACGGTGACCTTGGAAAGTAGTTGAAATTTCAACTACTTTGCGATTTTATTACCTATATGATTAAATAACTATTTAATGTGTTTTTTCATTAAAAAACACTGTTAATAAGTTTCCCCATTAAAAAACGATTAGTGTTAATGAAGTTTCTCATTAAAAAACGATTAGTGCTGAGTTTTCTCATTAAAACGATTAGTGTTAATGGGTTTTTAATGAGAGTTCTCTTTAAAAAACGATTAGTGTTAATAGGTTTATAATGAGTAACTCATTACAATACGATTAGCGGCGGCGGCGGTGCTGTCATCCGACCATCCAATCCTACTATTCGGCTGTCTTCTACATCTCCCGGCAGCAAGTTGAATCTTTCAAAACTGCCACCAACATAGGCTGCCACTGTGTAATATGTGTTCTTCACTTATCACCAAGTTCAGACATAGATGGGTCAACTAAAAGCCCTATGGACGGAGCCGGTGAAAGAGCAGTAATAAACTATAAACTAGTTCTTATTACAACCACCAGGGAACCAGCTCCTCGGTAAATCCCAACCTACATATTCCCTCAGTGCAGAAAAGACTGCACAAAGACTTGCAGGGTAAGAGGGGGGTCGAAGAATTGGATTTTGAACAATGGGATTGACATACATGACATATCAAAAAATTAAAACTATACCTTGGTAAGGTAACGCCAATTTTTCAGCCTCTATTTCTCGAACTAAGAGATGCGGATATCATTTTCAACCCTAGATTAAAGTTCATAATTTTATAATTGTCGATCCTTATCTAACAATGTGGTTGGATTGCGCATTAGAATAGTGTCCAATAGCTCTATTTAATAACTAGTCTCTTTTTGATACATTTGTCTATGGTTGACTCTCTCTGCTTTTGGGAGCGGCATACGTATAGCTGTAATAAACAACCTTAAATCAGGAATTAAAAGTAGATGAGGTGGGGGTGTGCTGCACACCTCGTGCAGGCACCTTGAGTTTTTCAATAAATTTGGCAATAGTGATGTTGGTTTGAATTTAAGGGTGCCAAAAACTAAACTAAATTTTAGATTATCACATGGGAAAATCGATGTAAAAATGAGCGATTTTGGGCTCATACGAAGGTAATTTACCTACTTCCAAAAATTAGAAAATATTTAAAAAGTGTGAAATGACGAATAGTATAGTTATGGCGCCTCTTCCTGAAGAGTTTCTTGTTATTGAAGTCTACCGAGTTTGATATTAATTGAATATACGATGCACTTTATAGAATTCATAGTTACTATATTTGGTTCTGGTACATCATTACTTATACAGCGATACGTTTTATTGTTAGTATACAATTTATACAAATATAAAAGATAGAGCACGTCAATTCTGCTGCAAACGGTTTATCCTTACCTTCCCATTTTAGTGGTTAGGCAGAGATTGTATACTGCTACATCAAACGCTCTTAAAAACTATACGCTTTTACCACAAGATAATCTTTCTCTCTGTTGTATAAAGGTCTTTGTGTGAAATGAGTACCCAAGCTGTATTTAAATTTGAACGAGCAGCTGTCTTAGATTTCCAAGTGCACGGCAAATTTCATCAGACCTTATTTAATTCATGAACTGTGAGAATAAAAAAATTCTTTATTGATTTGGAAATGGTTGTCATTGAATTACAGGAGTGAAAAATAAGTGTTTGATGTTATTTAATTATCTAATACGAATCTCACGGTTACTTTCAGTATCTCTTGTCATTTAAGGGAGAAACAAGCAATTAGAAAAATAATTCGTTTAAATAATTCGTGAATAGTCAGGTTATGTCGTTTTAAAATTAAATAACATCTCCAAATAACCCCTGTGAAGTTGGCACGATATTCTTTAAATTTTAAAAAACAATGATAGGTCTAGTAGCACTTTCCGTAGTACTAGAGTTCCTGATAGAATAAAAAGAGTTCCGCATTTTTAATACCAAAAAACAGCAAATGAAAAATTGTCGTGCTAACTTCGCGAATCTAGCACGACACTTCCTCCTCTAATCTATAAGAAATCAATAAATATCACAACTTTTAGCAAGAGTTCCTGTTAGTTCTAATCGAGTTCCATCTCTCTATGCAATAATTAGGTTATTTGCATAAACAACGTATATTGTGCCCAGCACGACACTCGACGAATAAGTGCAGTGCTGATCATTTCTAGCGCATTTTTCGATATATATCGACAGTTCTACATGAATTCTAACAACTAATGCGTCTTCTAATGCAGCCAACCAAAAAAATAAAAAATAACTGTAGGTAACTAAAATTTAAAGGTTGCCATATTAAATATCACAAGTCACTAAAAATCAAACATTATTAATTATTTTAAATAATCGAGTGAAAACACCACTATTTATTTTCAACGCTATCTTAGAAGTTAAAATAGGGTTAATTTATAAACGGATTTAATTTCAACAAACACGTGTAAGAGCGCCATTGTTACGCTTTCGGGCAATTGTTATACTGCGCAATTGTTATACTCACGATAACTACACGTCATTGTCATAATTTAACGCATAATTACGCGGCATATTTTTCCTGCTATATTGAACTTATACCGACTACGCTTCAAAAGTGATGCAACCGCTTTTTAAGTCAATTTGCAAGCACAATTTAAATCAAAATAAATTACTTACGTGGTGGCATCTTAGAAATTCATATCAGGCCACAACGCTGAATTGCAGGTTAGGTTCAGTTACTCATGTTGAATCAAATTACCATCCGTCCTTCCTGTAGGTTCTGTACTCGCAGGGGAATGACAGGAATTAAGGTACCAGGTACACAATAGAAGATAAAAGGTACAAGGAACCTACATATCTAAAAAGAAAAGACACACACCACTCAAGATAGTTGTTGCTTCGTCGAGGGCTCGTAACTTAATGGCGTGTTTTAACACCACGCGCGCACTCCGCATATTTTTGCGCAGACGCGGCTGTCAGGGACGACGGAAGTTGACATATTCATTTAAAAATATACGCAGGAATTTATTTACAAATCTAACGTGATGCATGCCAGTTGGCATGTAACAAGTGCCAGAATTAATGAAATGTTAAACTTTTAAACAATGTCCAGCAATAACCAGAAAACCAGATTGCTATCCAAAATTAGTTGAACTTGAATCCGCAAGCAGTTCGAGTGCAGATCATTTTATCTGGGTACTATCAAGACTGAATGTTGACTCTGCGGGGCAAGAACTTATGCTACCAGAAAAAGCTGTATCACCAGGTTGGACTCATTTTAACCAGACAATATCAAATTCAGATATATCTACAAAAAACGTTGGATTCTGTATCCTATTTCCAGCATCACCAACCAGCACTGATTCGGTATATACCGTAATGTGTAATTTCTTGAAGCTAAATGACCAGCTTGGACAATCTTAGGCAGTTCTTACTTGTGATATGGCTGTATACCTCTTAGCGAAGTTGGTACATTTACAATCAACTGGATTCGAAAGGCTTTTTATTAGAATTGGGACATTCCATCTAGCTAAGACCTGGATCAGCATCATCGGTAATTTTTTGTTAGATTCCGGATTTTCTGATATCATAATAGAAACTCAAATTTATGGAGAGAACACAATCAAATCTATTTTGCGTGGAAGTTATTACAACCGAGGCATTCGTGTTCATAAGCTCATATACGAGGCATGTAGAAGATTGCAGTTAAAAAGGTTTTTAAATGAGATCCTTCAGTTGGGAGACTTCGACCAGACCAAGGATTTAATAAAAAAAACTTCAAGCAGCTGCGATGAAGCTGAAAGACGACGCTTCAGTTATTTTTGAGCTATTACGAAAGAAGCACCGCTACATTTTTAAAAGGTTTGTCGGTTTCTTAAGAGAAGAATCAGAAAAAATGAAACATTCAAGTATTGGAAGCAATATTGCGAAATGGTTGAACTTTTGTTAGATTGCGTAAAGGCAGACAGAGATGGAAAGTGGGATCTCCACTTGAGTGTTGTTAAAAAAATGGTCCCTTATTTCTTACTGTTTAATCACTACAACTATGCTCGAGGGTGTATCTCGTACCTAGAAGAAATGTTAAATTCACCTCAGAAAATAAAATCTACATTTAAAAAGTGTTACTTTTCAGTGAAAAGGCAACAAGGAAAATTTAACTGATCTAGAGCAATCTCTTATTCGATCATCCCAAGTTCAAGGGGGTTTGAAGCTATCACATCTAACGAGGCAGCAATGAAGAAATGGTGTTTACTTTATCATCAAAAAGCAGATGTAACCATGGCTCTTTTAAAGTTTTGTGAAATGACTCAGGACCCAACAGGGGATGTAAGTAACTTACATAAAGAGCGGAGCACTTCCAGAATTAACAAAGATGAAAAAGATGTTCAATCAATTATTCAATTTTTTACTGATCACGATGACTCTTTTTCGGAATCTACCTCAACACTGAGAAATGTAGTTAGCGGGACTATAGCGACAGAAGAGGCTGCTTCTTTTTTGTTAAACTTAGTAGAAAATGGAAAGATAAAATATGAACAATTAAAAACCGATAGAATGATTAAAAAGTTGAAAAGTTTGTACGCTCCGTTGAACAAAGTTCAAATTGTATCATTTAATTACACAACAAAAGAAGAAAAAAATATGAAGAAAACTAATACAAATGAAACAAACATAAGTCAGACCATATTTCTGGCTGCCCAAAAAGATTTCAGCTTGAAAGAGTTTGTAGAACATGAGTTAGCGTCTTATCCGCCAAGCCTAGCACTTAAAAATGGACACCTAAAAAAAGGCATTAAATCAGATTTACTTAACGCTATCGAAATAGACTGTGGATGTAATGAGACACTGGACAACATAAAATCTTTTTTGAACCAAGTACATATTTTTGATGGAATGGCACCAATTCATAGTATACCAACTGCAGTAACATCTAAATTGGAATATTTTGGAGACTTGGCAAAATATCAAATGTCACATATTTCGAATGTTTTGCGGCAGAGAAATACAATTCGTGTAGATGTTGTGTACGACAGTTGCGATAAAACATCAATTAAGAATGTAGAACATGAAATCAGAGCCGGTGAAAAGTCTCTATTAATTATTAACATCCACAGTAATTCGACAAAAGTTCCAAAGCAATGGTCACGTTTTTTATCGTTTTCGGAAAACAAAAGGAAGCTGATCCAATACATTTTACACTATATTTTAAATAATATATGTGTTCCTGCTGGTAAAAAGTTGTTTTTGTCTGGATGTTTCGCTGATGAAACATTATGCTTTTGCAAAGAAGAAAGTCAAAAAATTTTACACAACCGAGCCTCAAGAGTAACCGTGTTGAAGCAGACGTTAGGATGTTTCTCCATGTCAAAAACTGCTTAGGAGTTAAGACTTTGAAAATACATGTAATAATACATAGTCCAGACACAGATGTATTTGTGTTAGGAATAAGGTTTTGGGACATTTTTAAGCGAATTGGGTGTGAAGGAGTATGGCTCATAGTTGGAGTAGGCGATAAAAAAAAAGGTTTTCGCTGTAATATAGCTGCAAAAGCCTTAGGTAGTAAGTTCTGTAAAGTACTGTAACGTATTTTTTTCTAGTTACACTTCGTTCTTTAAAATAAAAATAAAACAGCTATAATTTAAAATATTTAATTTGTGAATTACCGTCCAATAGAAATTAATACATAAAATTGATAATAACACATAGATTCTTTTACGTTTATGATCTAAAGTTCGTTACTAAGCTCTGTCGAGTTGTCAATTTGTTCACTTCATTATCAGCGTTCGAACGAGCAAGCTGCTCTGCAGAATAAGTGGAGTCGAGATGGCCGTGTGTAAACACGTGGCTTCTAACAGTGTTAGAAAAAAGAAGATTAATTGATTGAGATGGAAGCCCCTTTGACATCATTAATACAGTTGGTATAAATTAATTAAATAGCTTATACTAATATTTTTCATCTTAGTGCAATACCGTAATACAATATCTTAAGGACATATCTTGTATAATATCTTATATAATATCGTAACGCAATATCCTGACGCAGTATCTTAAGGCAATATTTTAAGAAGGCAATTACATGTGCTCCATATATTTCAACTTCACCAATAAATAACATCAGACAAGTAAACCTTGGAGCTAAAATTTTGTTGGAGAATTAAATTCAATCAAGCTGAGGTTGGTTTCTTTTTGTAATCGCTGTATTACGAAGAACTTTGATATTCGCGCTCATTAAATATATTTCTAGTCTTTTAACAACCCATGACCCAAGCTCATGATCTACCCAGAGCTAACACTCGACTAGCCGTTTATGTCTTAAGAGTTTTTCTTTATCTCAAGCCATCCTCCATTCAACTTTACCTTGGGCTTACATTAATAAGAAGAAATTCTCGACCTTGTGATATCAGGTTAGGGTTTAGGAAATTTAAAGGAATAATTTTTTAGCTGATAGTCACGAGGATAAAGTTAATAATAAAAAATCAAGCAAGAAATAATTTTTTATTGCAGCACTGTCAGCATTACATTCTTTAACCGGTTGTGATACAACAAGTAAGATAGGGACGAAAAAAGCTGTCTATAAGTATACCAAGAAAAATAGTGAAACACTTGATGCATTACAGCTACTGAGTGTTCTACCTATCTGTGAGGAAACTGTACGGAAGTTAGCAACTTTGTGGTTAAGTCTCATGAACAAAAAAGGGGACACTTGCAATACAATTCGTTATATACAAATTTCTACGACTCCATATGTCATTAACGATACTAGCAAGATGTTGTGCACGTCCGACAGTTAGCGACTGCATATACTAAGGTGTGCTGCGCAGTTATATTTTTGGGAAAATTTTCTAAGTGCTTTTATTGAGTCTTTGGATTTAACAAAGTTCGGAAACTACAAAGATGAAAAAGTAAACTACGCCCACTTCTAATGAAACTACCTGCTACACCCAGTGCGTTAATTGAACTTTGCACTTGCAAGAACTGCGCAAAGAAAACTTGTCGCTGTTTTTCCCGGCATTCATCGTGCTGCTCGTACTGCAGATGCTACAACAATTGTAAAAATTCTTTAAACAAATCTGACTCCGACGAAGAAAATCAAGTATAAGAAGAAGGTGCATAAAATATTTGACAATAAGTTTCTTGTAAATAGTGTATGTAAATAGTATGAAAAATAGTTAAGTGACTTCAATATTTACGTTATCCAGAACCATATTGTGCTCGCATCTGATCAACTCATGCAAGTTACAAACTTTTAAATATTTTTAATTAGCTTTAGTGTTTTTATGTTTTGCGGGAATACTAATGAGGAGCTGTGAGACTAACTGGCATCTTATATATAATACTCTAAAACAGGATATGTTTTTTCATAAGTAAGAAATTTTAATCTAAAATACGTTTGACACTTGTACTTTGGCATTACTTACGAAATATTGGCTTCAATTTTTTACTTGTATCAGAAAACTAAAGTTTGACTGGTTTTAAAGAGAAATACGGTTTTCAGTATAAGTACATTTTTTGTAAAGTACGAAGTTTAAAGAGTTCAAAATGTTTCTCTATATCTTACTGTTTCTGAGATAGAGGTGAATTCATAATTAGCTTTATCGCACTTCTCCTCCCCCTCCTCCCTGGGTATTGCACCTGCGGGGTGAGGAGGGCGACATCAATTTTTTTCATCTACTATATGTCTCCAACAATAATCAAAAGTTACACTGCCTCACTCTTTCAGTGCATGCTCAACCTCTTATAGATGCTCGACTAACAGTACGATTGTGGTAAACCAGAATTGCATTAAGGAACCCGTGGTATGATATAACCAATTTTATAAGCTTTATCATTTCAATATTGATTAAAACAGAGAACGTTTTGAAATTGCATTTCTGATTTAGTGATTAAAGTACAAATATTAGTAATTAAATTTATCATATAAATATTACATAAAATAAAGGTTGAATTGATTAACTTCACTGGGGAGAACCACCTGAGAGTTTCATGTTCTAAGAAAGGCAGCCGTGGCATAAAAATAAAGGGTATGGGAGTCTCAAAGTATTAATAGTTCAATTATAAATTGGATTCAAAAGAAAAAGGAACCTAGCGCATCATTAATACAGTCAGTGAAATGTGGATAAAAGTGTATGTAAACTAAATGTGAGGAAGGGCATACATCGCATCACATTATCAAAATAGAATAGATTTTAAATATTCAACTTTGGTAATAACAATAATCAGAGATTTTAAAGCTAACTCGAAATAAATTCGATGTATCTTAAATTTTATAACTGAATATTTAATACAACACAACTGGATGTTAAACAAATGATCGTTTAAAATTTAAAGAAAGGCAAACCCGCTACCAAGCATGCAGAATAGCCGTGGAAATAATACGAGATAGGAAATTTAAATTAAGTATGGACGAAATGATCTAGATACAAAGACCGAATATAACATAGTAAGGGAAGAAATATATCTGTAGAGAATAAAAAGAATGATAGGATATGTTCTACGGTATGGGGAAATAGTGTGGGAAATATTAGAAGCAGAAAAAGGAGTAAACGAGAGGTAGAAGTATATCTAGATTGGACTATTGCTTACAGATAGTGAAAGATGTAGGCCGTGGGAATTTTAGGGAAATGTGTAGATTAGCTCAGAATAAAAAACGATGCGGCCTACCAGTTTCAGGAATGAAGATCTAATGATAATGAGGAACTCACTCCCACACCACTGCAATTAACCGGTGCATCCTAAAATTGTTACAGGGTACCCGGTCTTTTAGGGCAAAAATCTTAATTTATAGCGTAACACTCATTTTACCCGTAAACAATGCCCTTATAGCCCAGTCATATTAGGGGTTAACATCGGAATGAAAGATAATAAGCTTCAAATTGGTATAAACCTTTGTTTTGTCGTCCTAAATGTTGTCTCAAACGTCACAAATGCTATCGTGTCCGCGTCTTAAGATATTGAAGGTCAAAGGTCATAAAAATCGGTTTTTCGCGAATATCTCGCTTCGTATTGCTTAAATGAGATTTGCACTTGTCCCTACTCTATGACCTTTTCTATTTATAGCCGGGACAGATGTTCTATTGTATTCAAGGCCATATTCTCTTTTAAGGGACCACTTGGTATTAGTCAAGATTTTTCGTTAGTTTGAAATTGTATCTTCGCAACGACGGACGTACGGTTTTAAGAGCTATTAGTATATTAATGGCTGATTTGTGTTTTATATGTGATAAGTCACTTTCAGAAGGTGTTTCTGTGAATGTCGTACGTGGTTTAGAAACTTTAAAAACTGCAAGTATTGAAAGGAATGATGGACATATAGACTATTTAAAGACTTTAAGTTCTATAAATGTGCATTCCGAAAAGTGTACACTAGTAAAAATGTTATTGTTGCATCGAAACGACGCACAGAAGAGGGTGAACCTTCAACGTCAAGTGCACCTCGTAAAAAAAGAAATGAAGTGGTTGATTTTAAAAAATTATGCTTATTTTGTGGCCAAGAAGCTAATGAAGTATCAGAAAAGGAAAAAAAAGATAAGTATAGACGGACAATAAGTCATGTAAGTACTCTTGCATTCAAAGACAACGTAATTAAGAAAGCAGAAGAACGAAGCGATTCCTTAGCAGAATTAGTAACGGAACGTATACTTTACGAGTATGATTTGATCGCTGCTGAAGCAAAGTCTCATACTATTTGTTATACCAACTTTTTAACCCGAGTACCATCTGCAGATTAGAAGCTCCACCAAGATGATCAAGTCACTCAAGCAATGAAGGAGATTTTTTGGTATATAGAAAATCATGAAGATTCGCAATTTTCTTTGAAAGAGTTTAAAGATGTCCGTACGGAGTACATACCCGACGATAAGACAATTATTACAAAACTACAATAAAATTACGTCGCTGATATAATAATCACAAAAAAAAAATGGGATCACTTACAATTGTATCTTTCCATGATACACAGGTTAATGTATTATCAAAAGCTTGGTACGAAAATAAAAAAGCACTCCTGCAGAAGAACGTTTACGGATTGTAGAAGCTTCTGCGGCTGTTATTAGGGAAGATATTAGATCATCTGTAGTTGAAACTAAGACGTATCCATCTCCGAATAAAATGCTCGATGGTATTAATAAAGAAATACCAAAAACATTATCACATTTTTTGAAAGAAATTCTATTAAAAAATAGAAAAGGACAAGTAGATCATTTAAAAACGAAATGCACATCTATCAGTCACTCAATAATGGCTTCGATACGAGAACGGTCATTTTCATCACAGCTACTATTAGGCTTTTTCTGTATTTCTTCACAGAAGATATGGATCTAAAAAATTATTGGATATTTTATCAACTTTAGGATTTGCTGCACCATATACTAATACCGTCCAGTATGATGTTTCAGCAGTTTACCATCCACAGCTTCGTATTTTACCATCAGAGTCAGGTGTGTTGGTACAATATGTTGGAGACAATGCAGATATTAATGTC
The DNA here is from genome assembly GCA_036346225.1 of Platerodrilus igneus. Lineage (NCBI taxonomy): Eukaryota > Metazoa > Arthropoda > Insecta > Coleoptera > Lycidae > Platerodrilus > Platerodrilus igneus. Next base: position 10,299,204 of record JARFIW010000453.1, read on the forward strand.
AGTACTCTTGACGGTAATAATACTCTTCACGTTATGGGAATGATAAAAATTGTTACTCCGAAAGATGCTGTAATTTATTATGCTTGCATAAAAGAATGTACAACTAAACCAAGTTCAAAAGAGTTAGCAGCAATATTACATGTATCTCTTTTAGCATATGAAAAACCAGTTGTACCTGGGTACACGAGTGGAGCATTGGGGACGTGGCCGCAAGTGTAGCGGCCCTTATTCAAATTATAATGTACCTGGGTACTGCAAGATTCAAGTCCAAAATCTACATGATGATCAAGTATTAATTGAAAAAAAATTTAATGCAGTTGATTTTTTGTGGTTATATGGAAAATGGAAGAATCCTTCATCATTGCCAGGGTGGAATGGCTATCTTCAACAACTTACGAAAAATAATCAGAATTTTGCAACTTCGCAGGTTATATTTCTACCTTTCATTGATCATCCTGCCAGTAATTTAGACACCATTTATACCACTTTACATTGTGCTTTAAATATTGCCAAGTCGCATCATAATTAGATTTGATCAAACCCTGTACTCTAAAGCACGTGAAATGGTTGCTGCGTCAGATACAAACTCAGACTTGTCTAAAACAGTTGTCAAACTAGGAGGATTTCATATGCTCATGTCTTTTCTTGGATGCATAGGATATAATGGATGGTAGTGGTCTCAAAGAAGCTTTAAGTGAAATATATGCAACAAATTCGGTCGACAAAATGTTGAATGGTCACGCTTATGCAAGAAGTATTAGAGGCCATGCATTACTACGACTTGCATTGACAATGAAGATTTTTGAAGGGATGAAGATTGAAGGTTATGTGTTAGATGAGTTAATTGAACAGATAACTAGTCGCGATGTTTCCTACGAAGATGTTGAAGGCTGTACGAGTAGCTCCAACTCGTTAATTGATCAATTTCAGGATAAACTGAATGAATTAAAAGCTCGCCGTCCCACAGCACAGTTATGGGCGCAATATTTTGAAATGGTATCAATAGCCCACGATTTCATTCGTGCTGAAAGACTGGGACTTTTTAAAGAACATTTGGATGCAGTGTGAAAAATGCTGCCGTATTTTCTTGCTGTTAGTCATTTCCTATATGCGAAATTAGCTTATTTGTATCTGATATGATATGATAAAACTAGAGGAGACAATGGATGAACAGACTTTTGAGACCTTTACAAACGGATTTTTTACTGTAAAACGAACAGAAAAATTTAATTCTGGTACATGGACAGACATGGTAATCGAGCAAAGTCTTATGATATCTATGAAGACAGAAAGAGGAGTATCTCGAGGCTGAAGTACACAAGAAAGTATTCTTTGTAAGTGGGTATATGCTATGTATGCCACGAATACAATTTGTGAAGAAATTGAACAGTTTTGTAACATTTCTTTCGATTTTGTAGACCAACATGTTGATGCTAGAGATTCACGAATAAAAAGGGATAATACTGATGTAAATAAACTAGTTGTTTGGTTTTCGCTTCATAATCCCTTTCCAAATACGAATCAGTTGGTATCCTTAGCTTTAGGAATCGTTGGAAATGACCAAATTAATTGTCACGGAGCTCATGAAATCGGATTGCAATATATGGTAAAGATAACTGGTTTGAACTTTAATGCGATAAAGTTAAAAACGCGTCGATAAGGTTTTACCGCTTTCAGCCGTTAACAAATCTGTCAATATTAAGGATTGTAAAGTCTCTGTAGATGCATTGCTACTTTTCCAGAGAATAACTGCAAGCAAAAAATTTGAAAGTAATCTACAGGAATATCTTCACTATGAACTAAGCCCGTATCCGACATCTTTATTTGATAGTAATGGCATGAGAAAAACCTTGAAAGCGACATTATATGACAATATGATACCTGTCGATATCGATCTTGATGAAAATAATGTTACATACATTATCGATGGTGGATTTCTTCTGCATCGCGTCGTATGGAGCAAAGACGATACTTTCTCCATTATTTTAGATAAAAACATTAAATATTTACAAAGACATTAAGGCTCAACAATTGTTGTATTTGACGGATATTCGGACTATAGTAAAAATATTAAAGCAAAGGAACAACAAAGAAGAACTGCTGCACTTTCAAAATCATATGAAGTTTGTTTTGACGAAACAATGATTGTGCCAATCAGCCAAGAAAAATTGTTATCAAATCGGTCTAATAAACAAAAATTTATCGACTTGCTTGTTCAAAAATTTAAAACTGTTAATATCACAACAAAACAAGCCAGAGATGATGCCGATGTTCTCATCATCGACACAGCTATTGCCTTATCAGAACATCAAAAGACTGCCGTTATCATAGGAGAAGATATTGATTTGCTCGTTATTTTAATTAGACGTACTCAATCACATCAACCGGCAATTTTCTTTAAAAAGTTGGCAAAGGCAATGTTAAGACACAAATATACTCTTCTAAAAGTTTTGACTAATATCCTCGTACTAAAAAACACATTTTATTTTTACACGAATTTAGTGGCCGTGGCACGACTTCTGCGCTATTTAAAAAGGAAAAAACTGTTACTAGAGCATTGGAGAAAATTCCCAATTTGGATAAACTGGTGGAAGTATTTCAACAAGAAAAGTGCCCCGTACAAACATTATTTGAAAATGGAGTGCGCATCTTGTTGGCATTATATAATTCTCCAAAATCCGAGGACAACATTGATTATTTCCACTACACGCAATTCATCAAATTAACGAAACTAAATAAACATGTACAATTGTCAACACCTCCACCAACAAGTGTAGCAGCTCATCAACATATAAAGCCTGTCTACTACCAGATTCAGACGTGGTTAGGGAAAGACTTAGAACCTCAAGAATGGGGCTGGATGCTTGAAATTGAAATCCTAGAGCCCATAAAAACGTTATTGCCTCCAGCACCAGCCGAACTACTAAACATAATATTCTGCAATTGCAAAAATGGTTGTGGTTCCCGCTGTGGATGCAGGAAATCAAAGCTACTATGTTCGTTAGCTTGTGGTCAGTGCAATGGACAAGCTTGCCTCAACGCTCCACTGTATCCAAGTAACCCCGATGAAGAAAGCACATACGATCCAGAAATTCTGGAAGGTTTGGAGATGAATATAACCGATAATGAGGATGATGACAATGAATTGAACATTTTTGAGCGACACCAAGAAGAAGACGACGAAGAAGAAGACGATAACTAGCTTTCATTCACAATTTTATTATAATTAAAATCAACAAAAATTCTTTTAATATTTAAACTCACATTTTAATAAATGTATAATATGCCATATTTACTGATAAATAAAGATATGTGTAAAATATATTCCCTTACTCTCTTTTTAATTTAAAATATAACTAAAATATATAATCCAGAATTAATAATATACATGGTTAAATAGTTAAATATAAATAATTAAGTTACTCATTTCGTGCCAGTTAGCTTGCATGGGGCGTGGTCCTGAATTAAGTAGAGACCAGACATAACCCTGTGTAAGATACTGGGCGGGGGACCTCAATCCCGACACGACGCGTCCCAATGGCTGATAGGGGGAGCTTCTGTAAATATACAGGACAGGTGCGAATAAAACCTACCAAATAAGCACCCGCGGATCAACTGAGGTGAAGAGGAATGATCAACGGTCTCGATGGCAGAAGAGGACATGTCCCAATGGCAGAGAGGACGGAAGAACCATTTCAAACCATAACTCAAACCCATTTTGCGTCTGATTTGAAGAAAGCGGCAAATGGTCAGCGTCTGTTCACCAGTGGTGCGGCTGAAATTCATATTCTAAAACTAACCTCTCCAGTCTTAACACTCTGAGTTCTCGAACTCAACGCACCTGATTCTAGGTACTATTTTGGTGCATTTTGGTAATTCTAATCCTATCTCAGGGGGTATCCAATCCCCCGTCAGTCTCACTGGCGGAACTAGTCTTTCGGATTCTGGGGCGATTAGGTTAAGATGCACTGTGAAAAATCAGAGGAAATCGGAGGCCGCTGGCCGACTGAAACTAAACGTCAAAACATTTTTTGGGACATTCAACATCAATATATTGTAGCGTCCAGGTAAACTTCTTGAATTGGGGAATGCAATAGACAAACAGATCATTCAAATCTTAACACTCCAAAAAACCAGAATGACAGACGAAAATACACAGGAGTTTGGCAATTAACGTCTTTTCAAAAGTAAAACTAACAAAAGAATCACGAATATCACACCCCATTTAGGAGTGGCTTTCGTAATCTCTAAAAAGATCTTGAAGTCAGTTACAAGTGTCAATCCAGTTAACAATACATTAATGACCATATCCCTTAAATGTGCAAACAAATCATACACTCTAATTAATGCCCACATGCCGATAAACGAAGAAAATAAGTCAAATCCGGAAAAAGTTATTAAAGCTTGGGAAACTTTAGAAAATACTCTGTCTAAAATCCCTCAAAACCATGTAAAAATCTTAATGGGCGACTTTAATGCACAGCTGGGAAAAGAAAGAAAATTTAGGAAAACAATCGCAAAATATCCTGCTCATGGGTGGACAAACAGGAATGGCCAAAGACTTGGAATATGCAAAACATTTAACCTTAAGATCATGTCAACTCATTTTAAAAAAGTACCTTCCATACAAAAGACCTGGAGATCTCCCAACTCATATTTGGGGGAGTTTCAAATCGACCATGTTGCAATATCATACCCGAACTACAAAGAAATCCTAAACGTTCAGATCCGTAAAGGGACCAATATTGATTCAGAACACTACCTCACCAGAATAAAACTAAAATGTAAACCACAAAAAATGTTTACAAAAAAATGTCTAATCCCAAAATTTGACACAGAGAAAATAACACCAGTCTTTGGATCCAAACTTGATAAAATTAAATCAAAAACATGGCATGAACTGAAAAACAAAATTGTTAAAACCGCCCAAAAGTTAATCCCTCTACAAAAAAAGACAAAAACATCTTTAGTGGAACATGGATTGTGAAACAGCAGTAAAATCTAGACTCCAAGCATTCAAGAACTGGAACAGCAATAAAACAGAGAAGACGTATAACACATCGTTAAATACTAGAAGAGAGACATCCAAATTAATAAGACAGACTAAACGGACATGAAAAGGATCAACTTCTTTCCTTGAAAGAAGATTTTCGAAAAAACAAGACAAGAAATTTTTACAAAACATTCAAAAGACACTTAACCGGTTACCTACCCCAAAGCCTTTGTTTCAGGAAAGAAAATGGCAATCTAGCTCTAAGCAACAAAGAAAACTGTGACGAACTGCTGGATATTTTGAGAAACTTCTTAACTACCCACAACCATGTAATAAATGTATACCAAATCATACCCATTTCACCAATCTAGACTCATTGGAACCAAGTAAAGATGAGATCAATAGGCAAATTAAAAGATTAAAAAACAACAAAGCATCCGGTGAAGACGGAATTGTGGCGGAACATTTAAAGTCCATAAGACCCAACACTCTAAGAGAAATCACAGAGCTGATAAAGAACATTTGGCAATCAGAGAGAATACCTGATGACTGGAAAAACGCACTTATCCACCCCTTACATAAAAAGGGAGACAGGACGGATGTTAATAATTATAGAGGAATCTCTTTACTTCCAGTCCCATATAAGATATTTTTACTATGCTTACTCGATCGGGCTCAATAACAATTGCAACGTCACATTGGTGAATATCAGGCGGGTTTTAGACTCAATAGATCCTGCACAGAACAGATACTTAACTTGAAATTGATTCTGAGACATCATAAAATTTATAACAAAAACATAGTCTGCACATTTGTTGATTTTAAAAAAGCATACGACTCCATTGACCGGGAATCCCTCTACCAAATTTTAAAGGAACAAGGCTTAGACCTTAAAACACTAGCTTTAATTAAAGAAACACTGACGAACACTACGTCCAAAGTAAAGTTCATGGGAGAACTTTCCGAGCCTTTTGAAATAAAAACAGGAGTTCGGCAGGGAGATGGGCTTTCCCCATTACTATTCAACTGTGTTTTGGAAAAAGTAATACAGCAATGGCAAAATCAAAAAGTTGAACACAATATCGATCAACCAATCAAATTAGGTAGAACAAATATTAAAGTCGATTGCTTAGCTTTCGCGGATGACCTGGCAATTTTAGCTCGAGACACGGATACGGCCCAAAAACAAATTGAAATTCTAAAAGAGATCGCAGAGAAAGTAGGCCTTTAAATTTCATTTGAAAAGACGGAGTACATGACTAATCTTAAAATATCTCCTAAATTCTTGAACACAAAATATGGGAAAATAAAAAGGGTATCACAATTTAAGTATCTTGGTGAAATCATAGAAGAATCAGGCCTTGAAAAACTTGCAAATGAAGCCCGTTGTCAGAAAATAACAACCGCCTTCAGACTTATCCGATACATCTATAATAAAAAATCAGTCTCTAAATATGCTAAACTCCGTCACTACAATGCAGTAATCAAACCCGAATGCCTCTATGCATCTGAAACACTAGTTTTAAATAGAAAAACTGACATAGATGAAATTCAAAAAAGAGAAAGGAAAATTATCAGGAAAATTTTAGGCCCCATTCACACTGACGTCAACGTCTATAAATTGCGAAAGAACAAAGAGATAGAAGAATACACGGATATACACTCGGTCATGAGGAAAAGAAGATTAAAATTCTACGGACACATCAAAAGAATGGAGTCAACGAGACTAACAAAACAGATTGTAGAATTCTATGAAAATCGCAGTAGGGCAAAGACAGAGACAATCAAGTGGATAGCAGCAATCAAAGAAGATCTACAAACATCAGGCATAACACAGGCAGATATTTTGGACAGAAGAATGTTTAGGAATAAAATTACTAAATGGGAGGTTGGTAAAAGGAACATTCTCAAGAGACCAGTAACGGCGTGGTCCGATGACAGAAAAAGAGCCCATTCAGAAAAAATGAAACTAGTCTGGGCACAGAAAAAGGCCAAATTATCAAAAAAAAAAAAAACTAGTACCGCGCGTGGTCCTATTGGGCCCATACGTGTATAATATAATAATAATAATGTTACTCATTTTAATTCAATATAAATAATTAATAATTAGTACATAAATAATAGGCATTGTTTAATAATTATAATTTTTTAGTAAATAATTGACCTTATACAACGTACTGATAACCGTAACTCATGCTTGACCTTGCATTAGGCAATTTATGACTCTACGCTGCGCACTCTTCGCGCTCTACCCCAAAAACGGTTAATCGTATGAAAAAAAAGTTCAAACAAAAGTTGTAGAGAATTTTATACTTTGCAACTTTCATAATAGGTGCAAATCTCATTTAAGCAATAGGAAGCGAAATACTTGCAAAAACAGATTTTTATGACTTTTGACTTTCAATATCTTAAGACGCGGACACGATAGCATTTGTGACTTTTGAGACAACATTTAGGACGACAAAACAAAGGTATATATCAATTTACAGCTTATTATCTTTCGTTCTGAGGTTGACCTCTTTTTTTGACCTAATTGACTGGGCTATTATATTTTGGGCATTATTCAAACTGTCTAGGCATTACAAATAATACCTTTTTAATCACTTCATCCACAACTCGTACAATGCAACGGAAATCATTTGGAAAATATTGGTTTCGGCTAATAAATTTCCATTGTCTGTACATTACTTTTTCATAAATAAATGATTACAGAAATTTTAGGTTTTTTAATTATAGACAAATCGTAATGCTGATAACCTTTCTGGCCACCTTGTCTAATTTTATTACAAAAGTATTAAGTTGAAAATAGCATCAAGTCAAGAAAGAGTCAAGTGTAACACGTTTTCAGTGTATCTGAAACAGCCACATTCTATTTTACGTTATATTTTTATAAAGATGGCTTGGGATGGGTTTATATTAAAAATATTATTAAATGTATTTCTTTCAGCGCTTCTCTATCAAATAAATCCGATTTTATGATAAAGTAAAAGCTTCTGACTTTTCAAATATCATGTTTTACTATAAAAATTAGTTTATAAGAGTTGCTTTTTATTGGTTGAGATATATTTCTAAATCGAAGGGATCCCTTACCGGACTAGCTTTTTAAAATGTTTAACCAGCAAGGAAAAGAAAATTCAATTATGTTTAGTTTAGTAAAACCCATGGACTAGACCTAAATTCCAGAAATTCCTCAAACTCCACTTTACTTTAGATTGTATCCTTCCGATTATCATTTAAATACACACAGAGATTATAACATTTAGCTGATTTAAAGCTTAACCTGAAAAGAGAACAACAAAACGCTTGATGTTTATCATGCCTTAAACACTACGTAACCTAGTTTGCTGAGACTGAATTTAGAATGGAATGCCGTTTCAGGACTGCCGAGAGATTTTCAAAGCAAAATACTGAACTTATACAACATGAAAACTCAAAAGAAATTAAGCGGTTTAAATGTTAGTATATTCGTTTGATAAATTTGATTCAAAAATACATTGTTAAGATAGTCGTGACGTTAGATATGAAAAGTATAATTTATAAAAGGTGCCCAGGGCTTTTAAAATATTTCTTTAGAAATATAGGATAAAAGTTGTTTTTTATTTAATAAAACTTTTTTTTGGAAGAGGATTAAAATATTATTTCATTGATATTTATTTTGGGGAAAATATTTAGTTCAAGCTATTACTCTGTTCCATTTGTATTTATAGTTAGTTTACTGTTAGTTATAACATAAAATGGAGCTTGCAGGTAAACTTGCATCCGCCCTGTGGACATTAAATGTCATTAAATTTGTCGCGATTCAGCCTTCAAGCTACTCTGTGTTATTGATATACCGCGAAGACTTGGTTATAAGTGTGCTGTGCGTCGCCATGGTATTTTTGTTAGACAGATACGAACTCTTGTCAAAAAGTCGACGTTTTTTCCTACTAGTTTTTCAAACACTGCTAAATTTAATAACTTAGGTAAGTACTTGAAAGTTTCCGCTATTCTTATTGTTAGGTATACATGTCCACTGATCTCACCATCTGTGTTTATCGAAGTTAACCGCCGCATTAACATACATGATCAATTCTCGCCGGATCTGAATGTTACCTGCAAGCTTTAAAATTTTTATTACCCTACGTTCGTAGATACCGCTTATCAAAGAATAGCATTTATATACCTTGGTAGTTATTATCTTATAGTTACATACTTGGTTGATTACCATTTGAATTTGGTCTTTAAATTATTTGTAGTGTTTAATTTGAATTTTCACATAAAGCGCGGTAATCAATACTAATTTTCTGCTTTATATTAGTGCATACATTAAAAGTTTCCTTTTGCTTTTGCATATTTTTCCGCTTGTATTTCTTCGCTTTCGCAAACAGACTCAAAAAGGCGAATTTTATAAGAAACACGCAAATTAACTCCCTTCAGGAGATCTTTGAAATCGCTAACAAGACTGTAGTTGAACCCAGTGCTTTAGAACTCTTCCGAGCTCAATACACGTTGATCGACACGATTAAGAAAAACTTTTTTGAGTAACATAATTTTATTATTGGTGAAATCGCTTCGGCTGAAGACACAGATAATCAGTTGAAATAGAGGATTCAATCAGAAAGCGCTTTGACAATACCTTTTTTCTCGTTAAAGCCCTTTATTTCAAGTTATATCCAATCAATCTTGCCTCCCCTGTGGAAGGTGGTTCCGCACCTTCACACAGTACAAAATCCAAAGTGATCCTACCGCCGTTGATTCTCCCTTTATTTGACGGTGATATCAGTACGTTCGAAACCTTTATTGATAGATCGATAGTCTGGTTCACTATAATGACGACCTCTCCGACGTCGATAAATTTTTCTACCTCCAGTCCGCTTTGAAAAAGCCTGCATTACTTACCATTAAAAATTTTAATCAAAATGCATCAAATTACCCCCCTTGCATATAATAAAATTCGTGAAAAATATCGTAATATTCGCCGTATCACTTCTGCTCTTTGGGAAAATATTGAAAAATCCCGAAAATTGAATTCTAACCACCCATACAAAAATTAGTAAACATTTTTACCGATAACTTGTAAGGTCTGAAGAAGTTTGATTTGCCTTTAGAGGAATGGGACTTTATCCTGGTGCAAATGATCCTAAATTGCCTGGATGTGCAGACTGCCCGCAATTTTGAGTTGCATCAGGATCCTTCTTCTATCCCATCCTATGCAAAGTTAATTGCTAACTTGGAAAAACTTGTAAATCTTTATCAAATTTGTCGATCAATCATAAATCTGATTTAAACAAAGTTGTTCATACTAACAACAATGCTAGGTCTCGCTCTGCTGTTTCCATGTTAGTACATACTACTCATAATGTCGTTGTCATCAAGACCATACTCTTTATGGTTGTAATGATTTCGCTTAACTCTGTTCTCAGGATCGCTACAATGTTGTTAAAAACATCAACTTTGTATCAACTGTCTTAGTAGTTCCCACATTTTGAATAAATGCAGATCCACTATTTCTTGCCGACAATGTAATCAACGTCATCACTCTTTGTTGCACTTCTACCACATGTCGTCTAAAACCGCTTCCGATACTAGTACCAAAATTCGTTTCGGCTCTGCTCCCGCATCCTCTAAGATTTTACCTTGTACTAGTCCCGCTATTCAGGACCGCTACACGCCCTCCGCTCCTCCTGCCTCTGAGAAAACATTGACTTCGTTTAGCAGTAGTGGTTTGTCGACTTCGAATGTTGTTTTATTTAATTCACCCCCTACAACTTCAGTCGTTTTATTGTCCACATTTCAGGTAGAAATCGCTGACCGCTCTAGTTCTTTTCAGAAATTTCGTTGTTTAGTCGACTCCGGTAGCATGACTTTTTATTTTGCAAAATAGTGTGAAATGTTTGAGTTTTCGCGCTACTCTGCATTCTCTAACTCTTAGTGGTTTAGGCTCCATGCGCTCCGCGGCTATACATGGCGCTATAACCGTTTTGCTCAAACCAATAGGTGCTTCCTTGCCTATTATTAATTTCGAAGCTATCGTACTTCCTAAAATGTGTGAAAATTTACCTACTGTTAATATTTCTTCTAAAAATTTTGCTCATCTAACTAATATCAAGCTAACTGATCCACTCTTTGCTCAATTTGGACCGATTAATTTATTACTTGGTGCGGATATTTTTCCTAAAGTTTTATTAAATGGCCGCATACGAGGTCCAAGTGATCAACCTGTTGCAATTAATACTGTTTTTGGGTATGTTCTAATGAGAGCTATTCCTGCCACACCCCCTTCACAGAGATCACTAGCTTATTTTGTATGACAGAGTCTGCTTCCTCTTTGGAAAATATTGTCGCTAAATTATGGGAAGTTGAAGATGTTCCTGTGGCTAAACCTTCAACACCTGATGAAATCTTAGTTGAAAAAAATTTTGTTGACACTCATCGCCACAATGAGCAAGGACGGTATGTCGTTTCACTGCCCTTTAAAGTTCCAAAACCTTACTTTCCTGGTAGTCGTGATCTGTTACGTGCCAAAGTGGCACTAAACATTGTTTTAGTTTAATTTTGATGTGCGGAAGTTTCGCGTATATTTCCGTCACGTCAGAGTGCGTTTGCGCGAGATCGCGCGGGAACTTCGCGCCGACGCGTGAAAGGACGAAAAAGTGGGAGAAATGTTTCCGTGAGACTCTGTAACGTAACTTTTTTCCTTGGACCTTCGTGAAGAGCGGTTTGGTCAGGTATCGTATCGTGCCTTTATATTATATCTATATAGATCCTTGCCTTGCTTATCTGTTTATCGCCCTTATACCATGTTTCCTTATCCGTTCCCTGCATAGGTAGGTGATAAATCTGTAGCCGTTCGCTGAACCGCATTCCACGCCGGAGCACCATCTTTAATCACTCCGGAGTAGAGCCCTGAGATCCCGTCGAAGCCATTTGGATGTACGTCAGGCGTACCCTCCGTTAATTGCCTTAAAAGGAGCCATCAGAAGCCCTGATGGACTTCAACAGAAGCCAACTTTAACTCAACCCCGCAGGACGTCGGATTACTTATGTAAGTACTCTAATTGCTTAATTTGTTCGCTAATTTAATTTATATTTTTTGTAAATTGCGTATTAAATTTGTGCATTGGTGACGTCATTGACAGATGGGCGCACCGAAATCTGTACAAAGATTAGCGTTACCAACCGCCCGTGGCGTCGCTTTTTCCGCGCTTGCGCGATGTATTTATGAACTTTTAAGTGTAAGAATTTGAATTTTAAACCGTAAGAGATTTTGCTTTACAGCGTTTTGTATTTTTAGAAAATCGTCTAATTAAACAACCCGCAATTTATGAACAATACGTTTATTCGCGACTATTTAAATTTCAAACACATGCAACCTGTTGGTTTTCTATCTGGCATTTCTAATTACATCCTGTATTATTGTGTTGTGAAACCAGAAAGTATAAGTACTAAACTACGTGTAGTTTGCAACGCTTCCACTAAAACTCTATCTGAATCCTCCTTAAATGATCATTTGTTTGTTGGGCCCTAACTTCAACCAGATATTACTGCAATTGTGTTACAATTTCCCCTTCATCTTTATGTTATTACTACAGATATTCGTCAAATGTATAGATGAATCCTTGTTAATCCCGCTCATTGTGACTATCAAAGAATTGTTTGGGGTTTTTCTCCTGAGGAGTCTATTCAGGACTTTTAATTGAATACAGTTACCCATGATATAAATTGCGCACCTTTTCTTGCGATACGCACGCTCCTGCAGTTAGCTGAGGACGAAGGGAACTCCTTTCCTTTGGCCGCTTTTGCTTTGCGCAATCACACCTATATCGATGATATCGCTTCTGGTGGGGACCCTATTGATTCAACCCTTGCTTTACGAAATCAATTAATTGCTATTCTAAAACTGGATGGTTTTGAACTTCATAAGTGGTCTAGTAATCAACCTGAATTACTCAAAGATCTTTCCGCTTTGCAACAATTCGCACAACCTCGCTCCTTTGATGTAACCCCACTTCAGATACTTTTTGTTTTCTAGTTCAACCACAATCGATAGCATATACCAAACGCAACTTACTTTCCACCCTAGCCCGTATTTTCGACCCTATGGGAATTTTATCCCCCCTAACTTTCTTTGTAAAGCATTTAATTCAGCGTTTGTGGTTCTTGAAATTGAAGTGGTATGATACTCCTCTCCTGATATACTGCGTTTGTGGGAGAGATACCTTCATGAATTGCCATTTCGTTCCGACTTTGATTTGCCGCGCTTTCTAATTTCCCCACATTATTCTACGTTCGAAATTCATTGCTTTGCTGACGCTTCCGAACGCGGTTATTGCGCTGTGGTTTATTTTCTTTTGTCACCTATTCTCCTATTGAGGTCCGCTTAGTTTGTGCAAAATCTAAAGTTGCTCTTCTTCGTACCCTTTCTTTGCAAAGACTCGAACTTTTAGTCGCCACCTTGGCATCAAAACTATTAACCTTTATTCTCAAAAGCTGTGATTCCCATTTTACGTTTAATAAAATTTTTTGTTGGTCTGATTCCATGGTGGTTCTTTCTTGGATTTGTTCCCCACCACAGCGCTGTAAGACTTTTGTCGCAAATCGAGTCTCCTATATTCAAGAAAACACTTCTCGCGCTTGTTGACATTATATTCCCTCCAATGAAAATCCTGCCGATATCGGGTCACGTGGTTTACTACCTAGCAACTTGTGTCAGTGTTTTTTATGGTGGGCGGCACTCTCTGCCTTGTATCGTTTGTTCGAAAAATATAGTCCACATATACCACATTTTAATTCTTCTGAAGTTCTCATCGAAGAACGTTCTATTGTTCTGACCGCCGTCGTGTCTTTTTCTTGGATTGAAATAGTTTTGGAAAATAATTCTTCATTTCAATTCATTATTTGCATTGTCGCTTGGATTCTCCGCTTTGTCCATAACCTACAACATCCGTTGTCAAAATACACCGGACCTTTGTCTTCTTTTGAACTACATAATGGTTTGATCCCTTTGATTAAGTACACTCAACAAACTCATTTTTCAATTGAACTGGACGCCCTCCTGTCTGGATCAATTCTAAAAAAAATTTTTTGCAAATTGTCCCCCTTTATTAGATGAGGAATCGTACGGGTTGGTGGCCGACTGTCTCACGCATCCTTATCCTCTGAAAGAAAATTTCCCATCCTTTTGCCTAGTAAAAGTCGCATTACATATCAGTTTTCTCCTATACTTAGAGATGAGTTTGAATTAGCATTAAAGGGTCTGAAAAATGGTACGATGCCGGGTACAGATAAGGTGCAAGCAGAAACTCTAAAGGCCGCTGGACAAGCAGTAACAGAACGTCTTTTCCAACTTGTAAGTTATATGTATGAGACATGCGAGATATCCAAAGATTTTAAACGTAACATCATAGTAACTATACCAAAAAAGAAAAGCGCGAATAGATGTGAAAATTTTCGAACAATAAGTTTGACAGCACACGTATCAAAAATATTAACTAGAATTGTTCAAAGACGAATGGAAAAACAAGCTGAAAAAATACTAGGAAAAGACCAATTTGGGTTTAAGCGAAACAGGGGAACACGGGAGGCTATTTTAGCTCTGGGAGTGACAATGGAGAAAACAATAGAAAATTGCAGGAAGACATTTGGAGTTACTATTCAGGGACAAAAATTGAAATGCTTAGATTTGCAGATGATATGGCGGTATCAGCATCTAGCAAGGAAGAGTTAGAAGCCGCTCTTAATGAAATAGAAACGGTTCTAGCAGACAGATATACGGTATGAAAATTAACAAAACTAAAAATAAAGAACCAGTATGCAAAAAAATACAAATATGTAACACGAACTTACAAGAAGTTAAGGATTTCTGTTACCTAGCAAGCTAAATAACCCAAGATGCTTTGATAAGGGGGTTGTTTAGGGGTGTATTGAGTCGTACGGGTCGCATAATAAATGTAAATAGCAATAGGAATTAGAAAACTACATTTATTTAGCATGAAAATAAATAATTCGCATATTGTGCAAATAGCAAACATTTAACACACTGCATAAGGACCGCAATTAACTTTAATCATAATAGAACACATATTCAGCAGAGAGATAATTAATCATGCAATTAAACTACTTCAAGAAGCGTTCCTAAATTTATAAACAAACAGATGAGATAAAACCTAGTAAGTCTTCACACAATTACGCATGCGATAAAGGAAGAATAATAAAGCGCTTTGATAAAATAAGCACTTTCAAAAATAAGTTTTAAATACGAGACATAAACAGAATCTTGTGGATTTACATCACTCATGTTACATCATTATTTGTTCAATTCCCCAAAAGCTTTATCTACACAAACAACAACCATACGCTAAATTAAAGACTAATAATAATAACAAAACAAGCGGTCAAAAATCGTGAAATAGTAGAAATACAAGCATAATACGTAACCACAGAATAATTTCATCAGAAGTAAAGCTTGTAAACTCCTATGAATATCCGAAACAAGAAACAATCATGGTTGGTTACGAGACTTTGTAAGACGGTTCTGATAAGCCAATCAAAATTTAGATAGCGAAAATTATATAACGCCCAGAGTTGATAAGGAAGCCCAGTCTCAATTTGAACCACGTCGAACCTGCATCGTTGTTACTCGAAAATTTACGCGTCGAAATAAATTTCAAGTTAAATTATTAAATTTTGTGAAAAGTGGTGTTGTTTATTTGATGACAAATTACATTGAAGATATATGAAAAAGCTTTCGCCGTTTGCTGATAACGTGAGTAGAAAATTGTTAATTAATTTAAATTAAATGTTTATAATAATGTAGGGCTCTAAATGGTATCGAGAAATCTAAGTCTGGTATTAAGAAGGATCTAAGTTAGGATATCTAAGTGGTATTCAGAAATCTAAGCGGTATCGAGAAATCTAAGTGGTATCCAGAAGGAACTGAGTTGTATCTAAGTTAGGATATCTAAGTGGTATCGAGAAATCTAAGTGTGCTGTTCAGAAATCCAAGTTGTATCTAAATTGGGATATTTAAGTTGAGAAATCCAAGTAAAGCACGAGGCGAATTTTGGAGACGAAAGATTAACAATATTGAATTATTGGTTCAAACTTACGTAAAGGAGCACAAAGCAGAGCATTGTTTTTCGATTGAAGATAATAAAGGGGTGTTGATCCACCAAACGCAACAGCAGACCAAAGGGGAAAAGGACTCACCAGGAAAACACAGGTCAAGGCTAACTAGTATAAGGAATCATTTCAAATTTAAATTTAAACACTGAATATAATTTTCTAATTTGTAAAGAGTCAACAAAACTATTTAATACGTAGAAATTTACGTAGAAAGGATAATAGGTCTTAAACGTTCTAGATTTTTTTTCAGTAAAAAGTGTCGTTTTTGGTGACTTTAAATTAAAGAAAGGGAGATACAATTTTTGGATGAATAATTTAAATTGATTGAAGGGTTTATTGTGAAGTGTAGATATTATTTCCTTTCATTATACGAATATTGATTGGCTTCGTTTTATCATTCCAAACAGGTAAGATTTGCAAGGGTAAATTTATTTGATCATCGTAACGTTGTGCACTCTGTGTGAATTAAACTGGGCTAGCCGTGGCATAATCAAAATTAGAATATTAGAAAAACACAGAGCGGTAGCGTTCAGCAGGAAACTGGACGCGATATCACAGCAATATATATATATATATATATATTGCTGTGATATCGCCCTCACGTTGGGTGTCATTATTATTGCTGTGAAATGCCCGACGTTTGGACGGTACTTTAATATTGATGTGTAATGCCCTACAATTTGGCGTAATTATTATTGCTGTGAAATCCCAATTACAAACCCCACGATTTTTGCGCAATTAATATTGGTGTGAAATTGCTTTTTTAGAATTTAAGCCCCTACGATGCGTAGCATTAAAATTGCTTTTAAATTCTCTTTTCTTTCTATCTGTTGAAATAATTTAAATAAAGCAATCCAAAATTACACAGTATAATGATTGGTAATATGTACAGTTTTATGTCAATTCAAAATTAGCCCCTGAATAAATTATTCACATTCACCAAATTTAATTTTCCTGAAATCCAGCAAAAATATCTTTGTAATTAATCTAAAGTACCTTTCGAACGTTCAAAGATGCTTTTCCCTATTTTCAAATTCTCAAATGACCTTTTTGCTGACTCTTACAAATATATAATATTTAGCAAATATTAAAATTGAAACAGTCTTTAACTAATAAAAATTTAAAATATCTAACCTGCGTTTTTCTTGCTCGTTACTGGAATTGCCTCAGAGTGTCTGTAGTTAGCACCCCTTGATTGTTACGGCTCGACCTGCCTCACTTGATTTACCAGAATGATGAATTATGGTTGCTTGTATTTTTCCCCTTGGATTTCTGGAGTAACTTTGAGTATCTTCACGTAATTTCAGACGTACATTTAAATATACCTTTAGAATATTTATCCAGACGGACCCCTTTTTCTGATCTTTATTCAAATACATTTACTTGCATCTATATTCAAATACGTTTACTTAGATGTTTATTCGAAGCCGTTTTACTTTTCTTGGATGTTTGTTCGAAGCCCTAAATTTGTTAAATATTTTAAATAAAATACAATTAATAGTTTATCTTATGTTTTACGCGTAAAAACGGACTATTCTTCGTTACACATATTGGTACTTTCAAATTTTTATTTTTAATAAATTATTTACTTTCACTAATTATTGTTGGTACGTAATTTTCACTTTAAATCGACGTGATGCGTGCCTTTGTTGAAGATGTACTGTCTATTTTCGAGTTTCATATCCTATTTATAAGCTCCACCTTCCAACGCTCCATTGGCGCGCATCGCCTGTTTATTGAACCTTGAGATTTCTAAAATTCCCTGGCTTCAATTGTTGTACTTTCATTCAATTCCGCACGTCGACATTCAATATATCATAACATCTTCCTAGAATTTCCAAATTTCCATTGCAATTTTGTCACGTATTCATATTTGTGTCGTTTATAGTTCAAGGCTTATCTTATATCGAACCGTATGTTTATTTATTGTTTGTTATTTGAAATATGTTTGATTTTCATGTAAACATAATATTCCTAGTCACGTATTCATTTTTTAATAATGACGTACTAGAATGCGTTTACTTATTCATGCGTTCACATTTTTGACGAAATTATTAAATATCTAGAATGCCAGTTTATCTATCTTTCCCGATAATGTGTTTATATTGATGCAATTTGTTGCGTTTAGAACCTTATCTTTTACTCGTTTCTATTTAATTTTGGACTTATAAATTTAACTCAAAACATATACGACGTACACATTCTTATTTTAGTTAAATATTATCTAATAATTGAAAATGAGTTTCTTTCTTATGCAAGTTATGTATCCCCCAATTACATATATATATATATATATATATATATATATATATATATATATATATATATTGATATATTGAATCTAATAGGAATTATTAGAAATTATTAAGTAGAAGTATAAGTTCAATGCAACATTGTAACACAAGGATAACCCAGAGAGGTTATCGACAGTTCATGTGAACGGACATGCAACTTTGCATCCGTGAGGGCAGTGATACTGCAGGTGGCAGGTCACAGGCGGTCAACAGACCGCGATTACTTAGAATTAAGTTGTTACATTGTAATAAAGTGTACAATTAAAGAGAAACGCAGATATGAGATCTGCAAGTTCTCACAGCCGTGTGAGGGCAGGTTATTATAAAGGCCCGGGAGCTCAATGCCCGGCAGTCAGTCTTCGAACTCCATACTTCGTTGTTCAAGCTACTCACTAGTACAATAATTATTTTAGTATTATGTACAAGTTATCTAAATTTTAACTTATTAAATAAATTTGTTAAAGTCAAAGTGTTTTTAAAAAACCAGCTCCAAAGGCCCGAACTTTAACTGGCGCAGTCGTAACGGATGTCAAAAGGGCACTGAAAATCCAAAAATCGGAAGATTGGTGACCAAGAATTTTAATTCGAAATTTTGGCAGAACCCAAACCAAGTTGGAGGAAGAACAAAAATCGTCTAAATCCAGCAACAAACCAAGTTGGACAAGGAACAAAAATCGTCTAAGGCCAACAAACAAACCAAGGTGGACAAGATACAGAATCGATCGAGCCCACCAAAGAAACAGATGAAATTAATGTAAGTTCATTTCCATACTTTTTTTTAACCAAAAACTATAATTGATATATGCTAGTATTATTATTGATTACCATTTATTATTACTGTTTATGAATTGTATTTTTATGAATATTGTTTTGAAAATAATTACAAAGTGAATTATTTCCAAAAACAACGAGACTGTATAACATTTTATGAAACTTGAATGTTAAAGAGATATTTTTTCTTTAAAAAGCAAATGAAACTTGAATTTTAAAAAGAAACTTTCTTTTAAAAAGCAAATGAAACTTGATATTTAAGAGATTCTTACCACAATTAAATAGAACGAACTCAAAAATAATTCAAAAATAAACAGGCGCACATTCACTAACACCAAATAACTAGCGCGATTCAAAAGCACGTTTTCAATCCGGTAAAATAAAAACACAGAACGCAAACTTAAGTTCAAAGCTAATTCGAACAAACAGTACAAAACGATTAATTAAAACATTGACCTCTATAAAACTGTGTGAACCACAGCAAGAGCATTCTGCATTAACTAAAAGCTACGGTAACTTAAAACCAACCTAAGATAAGCAAAATACGCGACGAAAGCATCCTTTATTATACAATTAAAAACTCAGATAAATCGCTTTCAGAATCCTTGCACAGTACTAAAGTATAATTTCAATTTGCATCATAAGTCATAAACTCATCACGACATAATAAAGCAACGCAGTTCTTGCATTTAATACCTACAAGTAATTAATCCATAAAAGCGTGTACAATTGCAACAATCACGGTATAAAATCTAAACGTTTTTCAACTAATTAACCAGCATTATAAAGTGCATTATTTCAATACGAAAATAGAATAACGCTAAACGTTATTATACAAAGAAATAAAACGCTCATAATTACACCTGAAAACTAACTACGGGAGATTCAATTACAAGTCGTGAACACCGAGGTATTTAAAAATAAAACAGACATAACACTTTACGCAAAGAATTAGCGAGTACGGAAAGTAAATTATCTAATTCCTATAAATTTCTATTAACACCTGTAAGTGCAATTACCTCAACGTACGTGACTAAATAACAAAGATTACAACTTAAGTATCCAATTTCAACCATGAAGTACAGGAGTAATCAACCTTAAGTTATAAGTAGAACACAAGACAGACGAACTGTACGTCTACGCAACTCAGTAAAACCCACGGAAAGAGTATTAATTAACAGAATTTAACCAAAACAAAGCTAAGTGAGAATAAATCCATCCATTTCAGATTCTTTAAGAAGCAGAAACTCAAGACTACGGTAATTAAATCAACGTTATTGAATACAAATCTCATGAATACGTCACCGCACTGTGTAATTAAAATAAATAACAGCAACTACGATTTAAAAATAACCAGACCAGTCTGAACTTAAAATTAATAAATCAAAACCGAAAATTAACAAATCCTAACTAAAAAATAACGCCGAAAAATAACAAAATAAACCTCAACCTTTACCAAATTTTATCCACCCAATCCAAACTGAAAATTAACAATTCCAAACTAAAAATAACGCCAAAAATAGTAAAATAAACCTCAATCTTTACAGAATTCAAAATTACCCAACCTAAAGGAAAAATTAACAAACCAAAACCAAAGTTAACGTCACAAAAGCAAAACCAACCCCAATTTTTACAAAATTCGAAATTATTTAATCCAAAAGAAAAATTAATACATCCAAAGCATAATTAACGTTACAAATAGAAAATCAACCCCAATTTTTACAAAATTTGAAATTTCACAACCCAAAGGGAAAATTAATAAATCCGAAGCAAAAGTAACAATACAAATAGCGAAATAAAGCTTAATTCAAAAAAAAAAAATTTTTTAAATTTCCCAAAAATCGAAAACAACCCTTAACCAACATGAGTAACACAGACTTGCGTCTCTATTTAGAGACAATACAGACATTTGATGGCACGCAGGCCCATCTCTCAAATTTCATTGGAGCATGCGAAATGTTCCTAAAAACCTTCTACAAACCCGGAGATGACCAAAGAAATTCATTGCTTATACGCTTGGTAATAAGTAAGCTAGCCGGAAGGGCACTAACCTTAATCGCCAGTAGGGACGATTTACAGGAATGGAAACAGTTTAAACAACTACTAATTGCATATTTTGGAGACCAACGTAATATAAAATGCCTGGTACGAGACTTAATAAACCTTAGAATAGAACACAATCAATCCCCCTACCAATTCGGAATGAAATGCCAAGACGTGAGAAGTTTAATTTTAACAAAATTAAAAATCGAAGAACCCGATCAAAACGTTAGACATTTAAAAACAAAAATGTATGACGAAATGGCACTAGACACATATATAAACGCTTTACCAGAACGACTATCGGATAAAATCAGATTCCAACGACCCCAAAATCTAGAAGAAGCTATGAGCCTAGTGATAGAAAAAGAAAATGTAATGTATTACCGCAACAGACTATACAATCCCAACGCGAATAAAAGTTATTCACCAATAAAAACTATACAAGCTACAAGACAAACAAACCCTCAACAAAAATTCACACCCTTTAACGCACAAACAAATCAACCGCGAAGTAATAACCCAAGTTTTAACAATACAAATTTTAATAATCAATTTAAACATTTTTCAAAACCAACATTTAACCCAACTTTTACAAAATCAGCATTCCAACCAAGATTTAATCAAAACTTAAACCAACAAGGACCAGTATTCAACGCAAACCCTAATAGAAATACACCAATGACTAATAACAATAACAACCCTAACAATTATTACAAACCAACACCAATGGATACCTCATCTGGTAACACCAGACAAAACACAAAAATAACACATATCCGACCAAACCCTCATCAGAAACGTAATTTTACATCGGAAGAATTATTTCATCAAGAAATAGAAAAATTTGACACTGACCAGAATAATTACATTGAGACACCTACGAACAATGAATCAAACCATGCAGAAACTTACGAACGTGACGAACAATACGAAACTTACGAGGAGTACGACGAAGAAAACTCGAACTCAAATTTTCAAATGGACCCATTCATAACCGACCAAACTTAATTAACTTAAATAATATAAATCACTTAGTATTACCATACATAGAAATACCCCACGCCAAATTCAAACTATTGATAGACACTGGATCATCAAAAACATTAATTAGCCCCAGAACCGTACAAAAACATTATTTAGATTATGTAGAAAGAGAACCATTTAAAATTAAAACAGCCCATCAAACAACACTACACCAATTCGTAGCCAATATACCCTTACCAAGAACATTTAATGTTAAAATGAAACATAAATTTTGTGTATTCGAATTTAACGATAAATATGACGGATTAATAAGAATGGACCTTCTAAGAAAATTAGGAGCCAACATTGACATTAAAAATCGCTTATTAAGGACAAAATACGGAAAAATCCCAATTAAATTTCAAAACACACAAATTGAACAAAAATACACTATAGAACCCCGAACGGAAAAAAAAATAAAAATCCCAGTAAAATCTAACAAAAATTTAGGAATAATAAATCATATGACATTTCAACAAGGAGTAGAAACCCCAACTGCCTTAGTTCAAATAAAAGATAATTATGCAACCACAACAATATTAAATTCAAACGACTATCCCGTAGAACTATCATTGACAGACCCAATTAACGTAGAAGAACTAAATTTTAACGAAATGGAAATAGACGAAAATTTAGAAAATAATTACAACCCAATAGAACATGACGAAATGTTAAGAGAAAATTTAACTAACATCCGCTTTAACACCGATATCAATCAAGAAGAAGAAAGAGCAATTAAAAACTTATGTTTCGAATACCGCGACATATTCCATTGCGAAGGAATACCATTAACATTCACCAACACAGTAAAACATAATATCGAGTTAACAGACAATAAACCAATCTTTAGAAAAGCGAATAGACTACCTCATGCAAGCCAAGAAGAAGCTGACAGACAAGTAGCAGACTTATTAGACCAAGACATAATCCAGCACTCCAATTCACCATGGAGCAGCCCCGTGTTAATAGTACCTAAGAAATTAGACGCAACCGGAAAGAGAAAGTACAGAATGGTAATAGATTATAGAAAGTTAAATGAAAAAACGGTAGATGACAAATATCCACTACCAAACATAACCGAAATTTTAGACAAATTAGGCAAATGCCAATATTTTACAACATTAGACCTAGCATCAGGATACCATCAGGTAGAGATGGAAGAAAAAGACATATCAAAAACAGCCTTCAGCACACCTAGAGGACATTACGAATACAAACGAATGCAATTTGGACTAAAGAACGCACCCGCTACTTTCCAGAGAGTCATGGACAATATATTACGAGGAATACACAATGAGAAATGCCTTGTATACCTTGACGACATCATAGTTTATTCCACATCATTGGTAGAACACATAGAAAGATTGAATGAAGTATTCGAAAGACTTAGACAAGCACATTTTAAAGTACAATTAGACAAAAGTGAATTCTTACAAAAAGAAGTATCATTTTTAGGACATGTAATAACACCCCAAGGAGTAATGCCAAATCCAGACAAAACAAATGTAGTTCTAAATTACCCATTGCCAAAAACAAACAAAGAAATCAAAGGATTTCTAGGACTTAGTGGTTACTACCGCAAATTCATTAAAGGTTACGCTCAGATAACCAAACCCCTGACAAACTGTTTAAAAAAGGGAAACAAAATTGAACACACCCCAGAATTTATTAAAGCTGTAGACAAAATTAAAAACATATTAACGAATCACCCTGTATTAGAATACCCAGACTTTACAAAACCATTTATACTAACGACAGACGCATCGAATGTAGCATTAGGCGCAGTATTGAGCCAAGGAAAAGTAGGTAGCGATAAACCCATCAGCTACGCATCCAGAACCCTAAATGAAACCGAACAAAAATATAGCACTATAGAAAAAGAGTTATTAGCCATAATTTGGGCAACAAAATATTTTAGACCTTATTTATATGGAAGAAAATTTTATATATACACCGATCATAGACCACTAGTATGGTTATGCAAACTGAAAGAACCGAATTCAAAATTACAAAGATGGAGAATCAGACTCGAAGAGTACGATTACGAAATTATATATAAAAAAGGAATTTATAACAACAACGCAGACGCTTTAAGCCGAATCCAACTCAATGCATTAGAAACGGAATCCATTATAGGAAACGTAGACGAAGCAGAAATAAGGGAAGATCCAGACGAGATCGACACAATACATTCGACACAAAACGAAGAACCAAAAAACGCGATTAAAATTTTAAACGAGGCAATCGATATGAAACCCAACCAATTTATAATAACCGAAGTTTTAAATAACCCCAACCCAGTAAAATATACAAAAGTAGACAATAAAAAAATATATCACATTCAAATAACTAAAGATGACAATGAGGAACAAATTATTAAAATTCTAAAGGAATACACCCCCGAGAAAAAACGATTTTATTTTTATTTCAACACCGAACATTTATACCAAAGATTTTCAGAATTATACATTAAACTATTCAACAACTCTGGACCTAAACTCATCAGATGTACTAGAAAATTAATAACACTAGACGACCCTGACGAAATAAACGATGTAATTAGAAATCAACACGAAGGAAAAACCAACCATCGTGGAATTAACGAAACTATAAAGCAACTTGTAAGACGTTATTATTTTAAAGACATGAAGGACTTGACCACAGATTTTATTAACCAATGCGAACTATGTGACAGAGCGAAATACGATAGGAAACCCCCAAAGATACCCTTAATGTTAACCAAAACACCCGACAAACCATTTCAAAAACTACATGCCGATACTCTAGTAGTAGAAGCGCAAAACTATCTAACAATTATAGACGCATTTACAAAAATAGGCCAAGCAATACCAATCACATCCAAAAATAGCATCGACGTGACTCAAGGATTTTTACAATATTTCACATTTTACGGAACACCCGAATCAATCACTTTAGACAATGGTAGCGAATTTAAAAACGAGACAATACAAAACACTTTAGATCTCCACAAAATAAAAATTCATTTCATAACGGAAAACCACCCTGAATCAAACGGACTAATCGAACGATTACATTTAACCCTGTTAGAACAAATTCGATTATTAAGAATAAATTATAAAAAGGAACATATAACCAATTTAATGTCATACGCACTAATCGCCTATAATAACACAATTCACTCATCAACAAATTTTACACCCTTAGAATTAACATTAGGACATTCAGATTCACGAAATCCCTATGACATACACTACAATAAAGAAGTATATCAACAATATGCGAAAGATCACAAACAAAAACTAAAAATAACTTATGACAAAGTAAAAGATAAATTAGAAAACGATAAGGAACGTATCACCACAACCCGAAACAAAAATACCGACTCAAATAAATTTTCAATAGGACAAACCGTGTATGAGAAAAACTTTCAAAGCAAGCGACATAAAACAGCACCCAGAAATTTAGGACCATTTAAAATTAAGAAAATATCAGATAAAAACATCGCAGTAGTAGACAACGGTAAAATAACAAAGTACATTCATTTAAAAAACCTAAGACACCCTGTAATTTCAGATGGACAATCATCACCCTTACCGTCAACCTCCACCCAGGTAGAACGGACACCCAAGTAACAATATAACATATAAAAAGCAACCCCGGTATACTACCAATAAACTAGGCAGTATACAAAATTACAATATTTACTCAAATAATATCAACCCTTACTTTAATGCAACAAATTTTAGCAACGTTAGAAAACGCAGTAACATTTGCAAAATTAAATACCTTACACTCTAGTATTATTGAACCAACCGATTTATTAAACGAATTAATAAGAATTAGATCATTTATAATTAACAGTAAATTACCTTTTGATGTAACAGAATTGAACATTCTAATATTTGAAAAGATAGCTATAGTAAAAGGCTACATTAAGAATAACGAAATAATATTTTTAATAGAAATCCCGATAGTAGAAAGTAACAATTATCAATATTATCATTTATTTGCTTTTCCAACAAAGGTTACTAGCACATACCAAGTAATCATACCCAAAACCAAATTTCTATCCCTAAATGAACTGAGATATGGTTATACAAACGAAAAATGTACTGAAGTAACACCAAACCAATATTTATGTCAATCGATGACGACAACAACCATTCAAGAAGACAGCCCTTGTGAAGTACAACTATTAAAATTCTCAAATCATTACGAAAACTGTGAAACCAAACAAGTGCAAATAACTAATATGAAAATTCAAAAAGTTACAGATAACAAATGGATAGCAATTTTCCCAACAGAAGTAATAGCAACCATCCACTGCAACCAAGATGAAAATAATCAAGCATTAATCGGAAGCAAACTAATTACCCTCAAAGAAGATTGTTATGTGAAATTGAAAGATGAAGTTATCAGAGTTTATCAAGATCCCATAGCAACAAAGAAACTTGCAAACCTACCGGAACTACAATTCAAGATACAACAAGAAGACGAAGAAATAATTAAGAAACCCATAAAGCTAGAGCATCTAGACTTAGACGACCTCAACCACGCCGTGAAATTAGTGGAAAGTTACAAAGAACATTTAAGTGAACTCAAAACGCCAAAGTTACATTATAATAATATAAGTGTTTGGACAATTGTATTAATCATTTTAATAATTTTTGTAATCATGTATGTATTATACAAAATGTACCTTAGATATAAGAATGAAGGAAGCAGTACTAGATTTAAGGAAACAAAGAGAAAAAAGGAAACAATAAGTATACCCTTAGAAACAATGAATTTTAAATGAATTTAAATAATGTATTTTATGTATTTAAAAATTAAGAAAAACCTTAATTTTTCATTTACGGTGGGAGGAGTTATGTATCCCCCAATTACATATATATATTGATATATTGAATCTAATAGGAATTATTAGAAATTATTAAGTAGAAGTATAAGTTCAATGCAACATTGTAACACAAGGATAACCCAGAGAGGTTATCGACAGTTCATGTGAACGGACATGCAACTTTGCATCCGTGAGGGCAGTGATACTGCAGGTGGCAGGTCACAGGCGGTCAACAGACCGCGATTACTTAGAATTAAGTTGTTACATTGTAATAAAGTGTACAATTAAAGAGAAACGCAGATATGATATCTGCAAGTTCTCACAGCCGTGTGAGGGGCAGGTTATTATAAAAGGCCCGGGAGCTCAATGCCCGGCAGTCAGTCTTCGAACTCCATACTTCGTTGTTCAAGCTACTCACTAGTACAATAATTATTTTAGTATTATGTACAAGTTATCTAAATTTTAACTTATTAAATAAATTTGTTAAAGTCAAAGTGTTTTTAAAAAACCAGCTCCAAAGGCCCGAACTTTAACTTGCATTAAATTAAATATAATTTATATACAGTGTGCTCGCTATTGACCTTTAGAAAAATAGTCGATTTACTCTTATAATTGGTGAAATTATTTGTTTCCCTTAACTTTAAAATTATTTACATTTATTCTACAATCCCTATAACTTTATCTACCCTTAAACTACCCTCTTATCATAGCAATATATATATATATATATTATATATATATATATATATATATATATATAGTTGTGGATTTAAAGGGTAAATAGCTGTAGACAATGAAATTTTAGCAACCATGTATATAGAAACAGGAGCAAAATATTTACGCGCCGAATTAATTAATTTATATAATGGAAACGGACGGGTATTAAGGTATTTTTATATTGAAATTGGAATGTGAAAATTACATAAGGAAAGAAAAGTTTTAAAGTCATAAAAGTTAAAAGATACGCATAATTAATTATAATTTCTTTTAATCAAACGCATCAAAGCAAAAAGGGAGCTTGCATGCATAAGAAAATCAATAATTTCTAACGTAAATGTATTCGTTTTAAAAGCCAAAGTTCATTTATACCGAAACTACGAAGCAGGGAATCTTGGAATTGTTATTTTCAAACGATCGATAATTTTAAGAAACACCTGTTGGTTAAATGTTACGTTCAGGGAATAAAAAACGAACGTTAATGTAGAATTCCATAGAAATTGTTTTCAACGGTCAATTTGTATCAGTTGCAACAATAACCAATATCTTAAGGAGTGGAATTAACAATCGATAATGTAAGACTGATAGAGAAGCAAATAAAGCAAGCGTTGGATAGAAGGCACGTAAGGTATCCACGTAGACTAGGCGAAGGACGTCTACAATATCGATTTTCTGTAACGCAAGTGGGGTTTGAAAGGAGACAACTAACATGTATAGAACAAAGATGGATAGCGGATAGGTGGAACATTGTGACGACAGGAAATTATATCATTGGTTTATAGCCAACAGTTTTCGAAGAGTGCGCGTACGTGTATGTAGAGAATGAAATTCTATGTAAATAACACGACGGACAGGAGAAATTTTTCCGAATTCAGAGTCGGTTACGCTCAAAATTTTAAGAAGCCGCTTTGAAAACAAGCTTTTCTCATGAAACGGGTTCCACTAGGGGGTTGGAGAACAGTATAAATACACGAGAGAAGATATTAAAGCTCTCTTTCCTTTCATCAAGTTGTAAATACGGGGCCAGACCTACATAATAGTCAAAGTTTTCGGTTAGTATTTGTGCGTTCAGTAATGTTACATTAAACATCTTAGTTGAAATTATAAAAGTTGTAGTAGTGGACCGTAAGTTGGTAAAGTGATTGCACAAGTTAGTGCTTATTTAAATAAAAGGTACTGTTACTACGACTAAGTTATTATATGGATGGATGATTTTGGGGTAAGCAGAACTGAGAAAAATTGTATGCGTGAAGTATCTGGTATAGAATGTTACTGTTGAAACGAGGCTAGTATCTTGGGAGAAGCAGAATAGTGGTCACGAAAAGTGAATGTGTCTCAAGGTAATAAATTTGAAATTTTTGTTTTTATATAAACATTTGTGGATATTTTTGTGTTTGTGTGGTTGACTTATTGGTGGCGTATTTATTGTTGTTAAAACTTATTTAAAAAGGTGCATGTGCAGGACAATTTAATAATTTTGAGTACTGAAAAAAGGTTTATTAAGGATATATAAAAATTTATTCAGGCTATAAATTGTGGTTGTAGGGAGTAAACGGATCTGTAATTTTGTTGTCAAAAATGCAAGGTTTAAAAACATTTATAAACAAAACTGGGTTATAATGAGCTCACAATACACCAGTATGAAGTCAAATTAGGGTTACATGTGGGGCCCATTTACTCATATCTACTCGAATTTGTTTAAAATCATTTTAAAATCAAGGACTTTAAAGCATTCAATAAATTGAACTGGTAATAATTGTACCAAACCGTTTGTACTCGTGTGTAAATATTTTATCTGTTAATAAGTGTAAATAAAAGGTTGTATGATTGTTGTATTATTTTGGTAATTTCATTTGATGGTGTGTGAGTGTGAGAAGTATGTACGTAAAAATAGGTATTCAAGAAGAGGCCGATTGCTGAGCTAGCCAGGGTGAGCAAAGAAATTCGAAGGCGTTCAGAAGAAAGGGTAAGGAATTTTTTAAGATTTTATTTTTTTTTTAAATTTTTATGTTGGTCCAGGTGGGGCATGAATTTTACAAAGGTTCCACGGAAATATATATATATATATATATATATATATATATATATTACTCATATTTAGACCAGGGTAGAAAATTAAATAATCACATCAAATAATTTTAATCACCGTGTATAATGAATATTATTAGATAATACGCGTTATTAAAACCGTGAAGCATAAAAATTTATTAGTTGCAGTAAAAATAAGAGATTTAAATCATGTACAAGACGCTTTATATCAAAAGAAACAGTATTAAAAAGCTCTACGTAATTTAATTATTCCTAATAAAGAAACAAATGGAAATTACGTGCAAAATTTATATTAATTAACCCTATTTTAAGTAACCGGTATTAAACAAAGTGTACACATAATAATTAATATTTAATTTGTATTCCCTAAAAATTAAAGGGTATTAATTTTAATTGAAGTTAATTGAACCGTTAGTAACATATAATATCTATAAAAACTTGTAAAACCCAATAAAATAAAGCTCTGAGAATTAATAGTATGTTTAAACACCTGCGTATTTTTAAAAGCTCATTCTGCGTAAATGTTGCAGATAATTAATGGTTACAAAGAATCTTGGTGAAACCGTGGCTTAATATTCACGAGAAGGTGCGATACGGGGTTATTTAACCCAGATAGTCCACATGGACTGAAATAATCGATAATAAGGAATATCAATTTGCACTAATATAGAACAGGGTAGATAGAGACAGATAATATGCGCAAGACCAAGACACATATAGTAAAAGGCGTGAGTAGAGCAACGTCATGGGGTTGCGATTGGTTGAAAATAAAAGGCAAAATTGAGAGGTAGAAATAACATTTCTGTATAAAATTTAATTAGGTATTCTCAGACGTTGCGTGCCGTGTGGAAATTTTCTGAGATTTAACTGGGGCGAGTACAAAATTCGTAAAAACCGACGCGCGGGCTACGGAATGGGAACAGAGCAGGCGAAATTCTTTAGAATTGTCCGTTTTGGAGACTCGACCGACAGACAGGCTAACCTCTATATATACCCAGAGGAATATGAACAAGCTCTCTTAGATCTTCGACTTGATTGAACGCGTTAAACAGTGCTTTTCAGTTTTCCGGTTTTAATATTAAATAATTTAAACAGTTTGCTCGAATATTATGTGATTTAAAACAGCTTGTTCTTTACGTGCTACAATGAATGTACATTAGTGCACTTAGAAAAGAAGATACAAGGTAATAAAGTTTAGTATCACTGTACCAATTGGTAAAATTTACTATGACAAATAAATACACAAAAGTAGGCAGTTTTGGCGTATCTTGGTGAAAGAAGTATGAATTTCTTTGTTATTTTTCGGGGGTATTAATACTTAACTGGTGCATAAACGTGTCTGGATCCACGAAACAAGGGTCAGATATACACAGAGGAGTTCCGGAAAAGCCCTGAAACAACTTTAGATGAATGGTGATGGAGAAGATTTTAAAAGCGTTGAGAATCAGAAGCCATAAATATAACCCAGTTGGAATGGTGTAATTAACAAAGGGACGATGTACATGGAAGCTACGAGTGCAAGTAACCTTCAGGTAAATTATACTATTTTGTTTGAACTTTGATATTTTTGTGTGTGTTGAATAACTTTATAATTGATTTACTCAAAATGGACAGTAGTGAAATTGTACTAGCAATAAAATTTTAATTTTAAGGTGAAATTTGCTTGTTTAAGTAGAAAGGGTATTTAGTATTGATGTTCTGGATTATGATGAAAATTTGGGTATGTCTTTGAGCTCAATTAGACGAACCTGGTTAATTAACGTAAAGGGGTGGTAGATGCTCCTTTGTACTCAGACTCCGGTCTGCATATATTGTTATATTAATTAGTAGGCATCCAACAAGGACTTTAATTCAGGATGCACATTTAAATGATAATAAATGTAATCTTGAAAATTTCTGATACTGAAATTTATGCCAAAATTTAATTTTGAAATTTTAATGTATTGTGAATATTGATGTAAATAGAGTTAACGTTCGTGTTTGTGGTAGGAATGTGTTTGTTTTTTTTATGAATGAGGATGAAAGTTATCTAGGGGAGCAGCCGAGGCGATTAACAGAAGAAAGTCAATGGACCAACACAGTTAAAGTAATGAATAGCTTTTCGTAGGATTCACAGCATTCTGGACATCCAATTCGTAGGAGCTCGATTCGAAAAGAGGAGTACCCGGATTTTGGTGGTATCATAGCAAATTTGGCGCCCAACGTGGGGCTCGAGTTCCAAATAAAATTTTTGTGATTTTATTCCAGGAAACTGGCGATCTGAGAGAGAGAGTTTTTGTGTGTGTATAAATTTAGGAGTATTTTAGAGTGTGTGTGAGTGATTTGAACGTATGCAGAGAAAGGAGTGGTTAAGGAGTCAAGGAGTGGAAATTGGAAGTGACGATAGTGCATTGTGTGAGAAAATTTCGAAAATGGAAGAAGCTGGAGGCAGTAGAGATCAGTCGAGGACGGAATCAGGAGAAACAGGAAATGAGTTAATGATGAGAATGTTAGAGGAAATGCGATTAGCTAGGGAAGAATCGAATAGAGCGATGGAGGAGTCTAACAGAAAATTAGAACTGCTAAGCGATGAATCGAATAGAGCGAGAGGACTCAAATCGAAAATTTGACCGAATGAATGAGACATTAACAGGAGTTAGGGAAACCCTAAGTGAGAAAATAGATAAGACGAATAAAGCAGTTTCAGAATTTAAAAATAGTCTTACCGTAAAGATGGGGGAAGTTGAAAATAAGGTTGAAAAAAATGAGCGTGGTATTACAGGTCTTCGACAGGAAATGGGACATTTAAAGTCCGAAGTACGCATGTTCTGTGAAGAAGAGATTAATGTAAAATGACTGAAGTGACGGACTCATGTAGGGATCAGTTAGGCAGGGTAGAACGCGAAGTTAGTAGTATCAAATACAACATGTCAAATTTAACGGGGGATGGTCCCAGATTTTCTACAGGTGGAGTATCATTGGACCAACACATGAAGTTTTATGGCGATAACAGGGTAAATCCACAAATTTTTATTAATAGTGTAAGAAATCTAGTGGGAAATTTATTTGACGAACAGACTAAACTGAATACGATAAAGGCTTTATTAAAGGACAATGCGGAAGCGTGGTACAATTTAGTAGGACAGGACATAGACACCTACATGGACTTTGAGGACAGATTTTTAAAGCACTACTGGAGTGACCACAGACAAGACCAGGTACGAGACGACTTAATCACAGGAAATTTAAGGAGAATTTTCAGGAAGTAGGAGCAATATGCTATACGCAAGTATAGCATAGCAAAGCAACTGAACCCACCACTGACGGACCGACAAATTATTAAGTATTTATCACGACACTTCGAGGTAGACATAAGACAACACGTAGCACTACAGAACATAGTGGACAGAGAAATGTTTCTAGAAAACTTGCAGAGGTACGACGACGTAAGTAGTGGACGACCTCGGGATAATAGGGAAAGACAGATCAACACAGTTAGGTTTGACAATAGACGGGACAACTACGCTAGACGGGGGAATAGTTACGGATACCAGCGACAGAATTGGGAACAGAGACGACCATATGTTAGGAGTAATAGTTTAGGAAGGGGACCTGCACCGAGACCGGGACCTACCAGAATGAATAGTTCACCAGACATGAGCGGGACTGCTAACACAGACACGGAACGAGTGGAAACGCCTAGGACATACGCTGAGGTGACGGCTAGACCAGGACCGAGTAGGGAAAACAGACCTGGACAGGATTTTTAGAACGCGACAGACCACTAGATTTCAGTGTAAATGTATATGAACATCCACGTGAATTTTTCAAAATTGAGGAGGAAGTAGAGCCAGAAACTAAGGAAAAATTATGTTTGCCAATTATTAATTTAGAAATTTTTGAGAATAGTGTAGAAGTATTACTTGATACAGGGGCAGAGGCGAGTTTAATATCGGAAAAATTCGTCAGCAAAATTAGGGATAAGGTTTGTGATAGAATTATGCCTATAAAGCGTAGCCATTTAGTAGCTCCAAATAAAAAGAAGTTTGCTGTAGTAAATAGTGTTGTGGTGCTTAGGATAGATATAGGAGGTTTAAGCTGTGAACAGGAGTTTGTAATTGTACCTGGACCGAAGTTTCAGAGCATTGTAGGTGTTGACTGTATGATGAAGTTAGGGGTTTTGATAGATATGGAACGGAAGGTAATAAGGATTAATGATAGGGTAGTGCCATGGAAGGGCAGTTATGAAGTCACAGAGGATGACACGGGGTTGAGTATTAATGTAGTAGAGGTAGAAGATGATGAAGGTAAACAGATCAACACGATAAGATGTCCAGAGGATAGGATAGTAGAGGTTCAAGCTTTAGTACAAAAACATGCAGAATTAGTGGGGGTAGAAGCAACAGCAGCATATCGGGAGCAGGTGAAGGCAGAATTATTTTTGATGAGGTTAAGTGGCAAGTTTGTTTTTAATAAAGTAGATTTAAGGAATTTATTCTGGCGGATTCCATTACACAAGCAGTCTAAAAGGTACATAGGATTTTCCATAGAGGGAAAAATCGATAATTGTAAAGTAGTATCGTTTGGTTTGTCGGCAGAAAGGGAAACAATAATAAATGAGAAACAGACAAGTGTAGGGATTGAAGAAGAAGTAATATTTAAGAATCAGGATAATAGGGATGATATGTTTATTGTATGTGAGATAATAAGGATGATAAGTATAGATATAGAAGGGGGAGAAATAGAGATGAAGAGTATTAGAATGGTAAGAAGAAAGACGTGGAGGGTCAAGAAGAGAGTTAGATTTAAATAGGATAGGGATAGAATAGGTGTATATAGAAGAGTAGAAGTAGGTGTTTATAGAAAATAAAGCTAGGTATAGGATAAATATGGGAGATAATTAGGAATAGGTTTAGGATGAGAATAAAGAGTAAATGTAGGAAGAAAATAAGATAGGTTAAGTATAGATATTTCATATAAGATTAGTGGAGAGTTATGAATAGAGTAAGAGTAAGATAGGTATATAGGATTAGGTAGGGGGAAGTAAAGTATAGTGAAGATTAGTTAAAAGTTAGGAATAGGATAGGTATATAGGATGTATATAGGATTAGATGGATAAGTAGGATGAAGTTAGGGATAATTTCAGTTTATAAAATTAAGTGAGAGTTAGGAATAGGATAGGGATATAGGGTAGGTGTAAATATTTTTTTTGGATTGGAGACAAAGTAGGTAAGTTAGATAGATAAGGATAGAGAGAGATAGGCAATTTTTTTTCTAAATATTTTTTGGCAGTCTAAATGCTTTATATTTGCATTCAAATAAGTGGGATTATTTGTATTCAAATAGGGGGAAAATACTCATATTTAGACCAGGGTAGAAAATTAAATAATCACATCAAATAATTTTAATCACCGTGTATAATGAATATTATTAGATAATACGCGTTATTAAAACCGTGAAGCATAAAAATTTATTAGTTTCAGTAAAAATAAGAGATTTAAATCATGTACAAGACGCTTTATATCAAAAGAAACAGTATTAAAAAGCTCTACGTAATTTAATTATTCCTAATAAAGAAACAAATGGAAATTACGTGCAAAATTTATATTAATTAACCCTATTTTAAGTAACCGGTATTAAACAAAGTGTACACATAATAATTAATATTTAATTTGTATTCCCTAAAAATTAAAGGGTATTAATTTTAATTGAAGTTAATTGAACCGTTAGTAACATATAATATCTATAAAAACTTGTAAAAACCCAATAAAATAAAGCTCTGAGAATTAATAGTATGTTTAAACACCTGCGTA
The DNA here is from genome assembly GCA_036346225.1 of Platerodrilus igneus. Classification (NCBI taxonomy): domain Eukaryota; kingdom Metazoa; phylum Arthropoda; class Insecta; order Coleoptera; family Lycidae; genus Platerodrilus; species Platerodrilus igneus. Next base: position 10,334,811 of record JARFIW010000453.1, read on the forward strand.
TTTTTAAAAAGCTCATTCTGCGTAAATGTTGCAGATAATTAATGGTTACAAAGAATCTTGGTGAAACCGTGGCTTAATATTCACGAGAAGGTGCGATACGGGGTTATTTAACCCAGATAGTCCACATGGACTGAAATAATCGATAATAAGGAATATCAATTTGCACTAATAAGAACAGGGTAGATAGAGACAGATAATATGCGCAAGACCAAGACACATATAGTAAAAAGGCGTGAGTAGAGCAACGTCATGGGGTTGCGATTGGTTGAAAATAAAAGGCAAAATTGAGAGGTAGAAATAACATTTCTGTATAAAATTTAATTAGGTATTCTCAGACGTTGCGTGCCGTGTGGAAATTTTCTGAGATTTAACTGGGGCGAGTACAAAATTCGTAAAAACCGACGCGCGGGCTACGGAATGGGAACAGAGCAGGCGAAATTCTTTAGAATTGTCCGTTTTGGAGACTCGACCGACAGACAGGCTAACCTCTATATATACCCAGGGGAATATGAACAAGCTCTCTTAGATCTTCGACTTGATTGAACGCGTTAAACAGTGCTTTTCAGTTTTCCGGTTTTAATATTAAATAATTTAAACAGTTTGCTCGAATATTATGTGATTTAAAACAGCTTGTTCTTTACGTGCTACAATGAATGTACATTAGTGCACTTAGAAAAGAAGATACAAGGTAATAAAGTTTAGTATCACTGTACCAATTGGTAAAATTTACTATGACAAATAAATACACAAAAGTAGGCAGTTTTGGCGTATCTTGGCGAAAGAAGTATGAATTTCTTTGTTATTTTTCGGGGGTATTAATACTTAGATGGTGCATAAACGTGTCTGGATCCACGAAACAAGGGTCAGATATACACAGAGGAGTTCCGGAAAAGTCCTGAAACAACTTTAGATGAATGGTGATGGAGAAGATTTTAAAAGCGTTGAGAATCAGAAGCCATAAATATAACCCAGTTGGAATGGTGTAATTAACAAAGGGACGATGTACATGGAAGCTACGAGTGCAAGTAACCTTCAGGTAAATTATACTATTTTGTTTGAACTTTGATATTTTTGTGTGTGTTGAATAACTTTATAATTGATTTACTCAAAATGGACAGTAGTGAAATTGTACTAGCAATAAAATTTTAATTTTAAGGTGAAATTTGCTTGTTTAAGTAGAAAGGGGTATTTAGTATTGATGTTCTGGATTATGATGAAAATTTGGGTATGTCTTTGAGCTCAATTAGACGAACCTGGTTAATTAACGTAAAGGGGTGGTAGATGCTCCCTTTGTACTCAGACTCCGGTCTGCATATATTGTTATATTAATTAGTAGGCATCCAACAAGGACTTTAATTCAGGATGCACATTTAAATGATAATAAATGTAATCTTGAAAATTTCTGATACTGAAATTTATGCCAAAATTTAATTTTGAAATTTTAATGTATTGTGAATATTGATGTAAATAGAGTTAACGTTCGTGTTTGTGGTAGGAATGTGTTTGTTTTTTTTATGAATGAGGATGAAAGTTATCTAGGGGAGCAGCCGAGGCGATTAACAGAAGAAAGTCAATGGACCAACACAGTTAAAGTAATGAATAGCTTTTCGTAGGATTCACAGCATTCTGGACATCCAATTCGTAGGGGCTCGATTCGAAAAGAGGAGTACCCGGATTTTGGTGGTATCATAGCAATATATATAAAATATTAATTGTTATTTTGCTAAAAGTTAGCGGTTCTGCAGTAACACAATGCGATACATTCTATCCTGGAAAACAGATAAAGTGCATGCAGTAAAATGTAAATGCAATCTTGAATAGTTTTTGTTATTATTTCCAATACATAGTAAATTGTTTGCGGCAGATTTTCTCTCGTGTGATTTTTTTGCGGTGAATTGTGGGCGGGTGAATATTCCTGCTTCCGATATTAATGCATAGAGGTATATCAATATTGGTTGTGGTCAATGCATCGTTTGTTAGTTTAGTACAGGTAGGGAAAAATACAGTACATACTGTGGAAAGTAAGGGATTCACAGTGCTTCGACATCAAACCTGTCGCTTCATTGTAAATCCACACGTAACGTTCCTTACTACGTAATATACTATTCGAAACTTTTACCGAATTACAATATTTTGAATAAATACAACTTACTCGTCCGTACTTTAAATATCCATTTTCTATTTTTATTTCAAAACGTATTAAAAACCTTTAATAAAATACATTTTGCAAATGTTTGTGTGTATTTTTAATCATAGTAATAAAGAGAAAAACAACCTACAGTACACGGCACTTCAACAAACAGTTCATCTTTTTTCTATACTTTCATACAGAATGGAACTTGATGAACGGTAGACAATGCGTTTATTTTAGCAAGCGCAATTCTGGATAACCCGAAACAAGCTTTTTATATTTTAAACAGGTACACGTAACGAGAGAGCTTATAGTTAAATAGAGTTTCTACCAGGATAAGCTGGTTTACCAGCTTTGCTTATGCAACTCGTAAAGTTTTTAAAATTAGGCAATTCCATTACCTAACAACAAATCTACAAAACTAAGTCTATTTTTAAAAAATGTTAATAAACTCATTTTGAAAACTATATAAGCCTTCCAGTCAACCCGGTCAATTTCAAAATTGCGCACTGGCTGTTAAAATAATCAGCATCGTTGCTTGAACAAAAGCTCATCTTACTCCCTATCTGGGTATAGTCCTAATCCTTTCAGGATTAGGATGATGGACGTGCCACTTAATATACTCACTGACACGAAGTCCGACCGTTGGTTTTAATGCAATGATGAGAATAAAGTTTTATATATGCAGGATGATGAAACTTGAAACATTTTATTTTCATAAGGGTAGTGAAAAACGTTATATAAATTTACTACAAAATTTACTTGGTTTATATAATTATTTTAAGTTGAGTTATTTCTCTAGGTAGCAAAATTTGGAAATCACAGTAATTTAACCCTTATCGTCAAACCGACTTTCAATTTAAACCCCACTACCTTTCTTTGCAAGGTCGTTGCTAGAAAAAAGTTGGAGGAAAAGGAGAGTATAAATAGGAATGAGGTTGAGGCAAATGTTTTATATTTGTTTATTTATTTAGATTTATTTTAAAGAGAGCTTGAAACCACTTGAAACAACTTTATACTCTATACAAAAGTAAATTTAGACTTCGAGCTTTGTTGACGAAGAATATGTCACATCCTGAGTGTTAAGGTGTAGTTTTCGGTAGATTGGCAATAAGACCAACCCACTAGTCTTTTTTGACCGGTAGAGTTTCTAAAGTATTTTTAAACGTTTAGGGTTAAAAATGTCCTTTTATGGATACAGCATAAAACGGGTAGCGTTGCCAAAATTTTTAGGTATTTGCGTATGTTTGGAAACAAGTCTTCATTGTACTCTACTTATAGTTCGGTAGTTACAAAAACTCGTTTTAAAAACGATTCATAATTTTACTGTAAATACAAGACATAAAATATGCTATTACATTGGATTTCAATTACAACTAAAGTTATAGCGTTTTTGAATATAATTAAACTTAGTTTAATGAGAATTTCCTTGAATTAAAAAGGAGCCCACGGCAAGTTAGGATGGAAGGTGGCTCTATGTTGAGGAAATCTCGAAGGTATAGCGGCTAGTCGAACTATATGCTCTGGGTAGAGAATGAGCTGTGGGTCGGGGTGTAATTGCAACCACTAGTAATAAGAATAAGGCGCCACCGTATTTTTTTTTATACTGAGAAGACCTAATACAAGTCCCTTGTACAAGGCTAATGCGGAAACCTTTCTCCTATAACCGCTATATAATTTTTAAAGACCACCTAATCTTTAAAGTATCTTACCTTATGGCTCGACCTTGACCTTAGCAATCCTCCATTGCACCTGTGAACAAATTAAACAAAGAAAAGCACTGTTTGTGCATTCAAACTCAAAAATAATTAAATACAATCAGAATCGACTTTCATTCCTCTTAAATAAAAGATAGTCTTTAGTCCGAAAATAAGAATCTATTCTTTTTGGTATCTAATAAAGTAATTTTCTACAAAAAATATGTCTTCCTTTATAAGTTAATTTAAATTAGAAAGAGTTAATTACAATGGTACTGAATATATCCGTACCAATTACTATTTAATGAAGTTTATAACAAATTGACAAAGCATAAAATTGCTTATTTATAGAAAAAAATTAATTATGGTAGATCTACCTTAATTTTACAGTAGATAATTACAGATAATTGTTCATAAAATATCAAATGTAGAAATTTAATTTCTAAAGGTTCAAAGTTATAAGAATTTACTTTATCTAATTAGTAGTGACATCTTCTGATGTTTCATTGAGTTAATAAAAGAATTATGTAGGAACAAATTACAGATTCATATCGTATAACTACGAAAAATATAATTGAGGTCTGTCCTTGACCTGTTCAAAGTTAACACAAGTCGGTTAAAGTAAAATTTATCTCGTTTCTACGTCGACGGTTCAAACAACATACGAATATAATTATTTGTACATACCAGAACTCCAAATTGCACCTAAATACTTGCTTGAAAGCTGACGTATGTATTGACAACGGAATATTCCATTTTAAACAAACAGCTGCGCTGCATACTAAAAAACACGTCACTTGGCCTCCATTATCTGCGTTTCAATTTACAGATGTTCCAGGAGTAATTCACACCACAAGAAAGCAAATGTTGTTTGTAATTAACTTGAATAAATTATATATGTGATTCCATATTATACAAGAATAGAATTGTTTTCATTAATTTCGCATGAATACCATTCAGAAAAGTGGCTTATTTATAATTTACGTTGCAATATATTTTAATTTAAATTATTCCCAAAGTTACATGTTCCTAATGGTCCTTTAACAAAACTTCATCGTTCTTCACGACTGGTTTCAACAAAAATGGACCATCCAAAACAATTTTGAAGATGGCTTACACTTGCAATCTTCCATCGTGCATGCTTCCAACACCAAAAATCAATGAAGGACATCGTTCCTGAGAACAATTTTCGACCTGCTTTAACCCCAGCTGTGTTAGAAGTGCGGGCCAAGCTTGTTGCCGCCCGGTAACAAAGTTACCTTGCAGTTATTGAGTAGAGGGGGCTATAGGAAGGATTCAAAACAAAAGCTTTTATATAGTCTCCGTAGAAATTAATTTTTAATTTAAACAAACTGCTATTACTTTATTGGACAATCGATGTTATTAAATTAAGTGGATTGGATAACATTATAATGTATTATATTATTTAATATTTAATAAAAGGATTAATTATACGGATATATATTAGGTGGAAAATAAAATTGCTACAAAGTTCGCACACCTCTTCTAAACACATCCGTTAGTGAAACTATTCACATGCACATCACTGAAATATGATTTGTACTTAAATTTAATGGAATATAACGATCCACGTATAAAACCAAATATTATTGTAATGTTATTAAACGTAAATGCAAAACAGAATGAAGTTTATTGATAAAGTAGGTTTTCATACGATGAAGACAGATAACAATGCCCAATAAAAAGGAAAGAATGAATTACTTTCTGATGCAGTTTTGAAGAATTTATATCAAAAACGCAAGTATATCTTCGTTTAAATCTTTTAAAGGACATTTGTGTACTATAATTAATTTAAGTAGGTTAAATTACATAAGGGTTTGGCATATAGAGATTTTTCTGTAAATGGATATTGTAAGCCTATTTTGAGGTCAAATTCAACTAAGTTTGACCATTATCAAAGGTTATAAAGGGGTATCTGAACGGGTACGCTTTTTTCCTTTTCAGAGGTAAAAGAGAGTATTGCAATTATCCATCCTATTTTTTAATAATTTGTATATAGTGTGACTTACATAAGAAAGATCTGGGAGAGACGTTCTGCTCTACATGTTAATCTATAGTATTTATAAAATATTTGTTTTTGACTTAAGATTTATTTTTCATTTATAGTTTTAATACTTGTTTATAAGTAATTTTTTTGGATAATATGTTTTGAAGAAAGCTATTTGTGAATGTAGCGGTTATTATAATTTGAAAGATTGTTTATGAATATTTAATGTTATTATAATAGTAACGTTGAAACTCCTACTGAAGCAGTCCAGCATAGGGGCACATTTTCTATAGCTACGCAATTCCAGAAACTATATATATATATATATATATATATATATTGCCGTGCAACTCACAAGCATTCGTGCCCCATGGTTTTGGCGTCATAAAATTTAAAAAAAATAATAAAAACCTTCTTACTTTTGCTTTTGAGCGCCTCCTTATTTCTCTGCTCACCCTGGCTAGCTCAGCATTTGGCATCTTCTTGAATACCAACCATTTTAAGTACATACCTTTCTCACACACACACAGCCAAATGAAATTACCAAGCAAATAATACAACAACCATACAACCTTTTATTTACACATATTAACAAGTTTCCATTATTAATCAAATATTTACACCTTGGTACAGACAGTTTGTTACAATTGTTACCAGCTCAATTATTAAATACTTTAAAGTCCTTGGTTTTTAATATATTTTAACGAACTCTATATGATACGAGTAGATGGGCCTCACATGCAACCCTAGTTTGACTTTATTCTGGTCTATTTTGAGCTCATTATAACCCAGTTTCTGTAAATGCTTTTAAACTTTGCATTTTATAGAAAACAAATTTACAGACTCGTTTACTCCTTACAACAACAATTTATAACATGAATAAACCTTTATATATCATCAATAAACCCTTTTTTAATAATCAAAATTAATTGTCCTGCACATGTACCTCTTTAAACAAGTTTTATGGTAATAAATACGCCAACAATAAGTCAAAACACACAAACAATTTTGTTTAACCTTCACTGTGAACAACTAACTAATCATTTTAAGTACATACCTCTCTCTCACACACGCACACCGTCAAAAGAAAGTACCAAAATAATATAACAAACATACAACCTTTTTATTTACACACGTTAACAGATAAAATATTTACACTTGGGTACAAACGGTTTGGTACAATTTTTACCAGCTCAATTATTAACTGCCTTAAAGTCATTGGTTTTTAAATATATTTTAAAAAATTCTACATGATCCGAGTAGTTGGGCACCACATACAACCCTAGTTTGACTCTATTCTGGTCTATTGTGAGCTCATTATAACCCAGTTTTTGTAAATGCTTTTTAACCTTGCATTTTATTAAAAAACAAATTTAAAGACCCATTTACTCCTTACAACAACAATTGATAGCATGAATAAACCTATATATCATCAATAAAACCTTTTTTAATAATCAAATTAAATTGTCCTGCACAAGTACCTTATAAACAAGTTTTAAAGGTAATAAATACGCCACCAATAATTCAAACACACAAACACCAAAATATCAACACAAATGTTTATACAAAAACAGGAATTTAAGTTTCGTTACCTGGAGTCGCCTTCGTTCCTTGTCACCACTGAAGATGGTTACCAGAAGCCCTCGTCGATGTGTCCATCTACTACGATGATGCCTGAATCCACAGATCCCCACCATCCAAATCTCCGCTACCACTACTGTTCTTCTCCTTATATATTAGCTTTGTCTCAAACGTTCCATTCCATACCAAATAAATTTCATGCATACCCATTTACGCTTTCGGCTTCGCTTACCCAAATATCATCCCTTCATTTAATAGCTTCGTTGTAGTAACGGCACCTTTTATCTAAACAAAAGCACCAACTCGTGCAATATCACTTTTAAACCTTTTGCGGTACGTTACTACAGTTTTCATAATTTCTAAACAGGATGTTATATGCAACTTTACTGAACACACAATAATTAATAACCGTAAGAGCATTTGCTATTATTACGTTGCAAATCTAAGCACGGTCTCAGATCTAAATGGAAAAGAGAGAGTTTTAATATTTTTATCCGAGTATTGATATGATTTTCAAACCCCCTGTGGAACCTATTTCACTTGAAAAGCTTATTTTCCGAAGCTGCTTCTTAAAATTTCGAACGTAATAAACTCAAACTTCTGAAAAATCCCTCTTTCGTCGTGTTGTTACCTAGAATTTTGTTTACTACCTTAACGGATGCGCTCTTCTTGAAAACTGCTAGCCATCGACCAATAATAGAATTTTCCCTCGTCACGGCGCTCCACCTATCCGCTATCTATCTCCGTTCCACGCATGTTTGTTGTCTTCTTTGGAACTCCTCATAAGTTACAGAAAATCGATATCGTAGTCGTCCTTCCATTTACCCGTGTATTTCGTACGTGACTTGTACTCAACGCTTTCTTTACCTGCTTCTCTGTCTGTCTTACATTATCGATCGTTTATTGCACGCATTCTTCAAGGCACTTGTTATTTAAAACAGTTGATCAAACCGACTGCTGCAGACAATTTCCTAGGAATTTTGTCTTAACGTTTATTTAAGTTCCCTGAACGTGACATTTAATCAACAGATGTTTCTTGAAACAACCGACCGTTTAAAACAACAATTCTTAGTTTACCCATTCTTAGTATTTGTATTAACGAACGTTGGATTTTAAAATGGAAACATTTGCGTTCAAAATTATTGATTTTCTATGCATGCAAGCTCCCTTTTTGCTTCCATGCGTTTGATTTAAAATTATTATAATTACTTATGCGTATCCTTGAGTTTTTATGTACTGTAAAGCTTTCTTCCCTTCTGCAATTTTAATATTCCAATTTAAATATAGAAAGTTACCTTAATAACCGTCCGTTTTCACTATATAAATTAATTAATTTGGCGCGTAAATAATTTGCTCCTATTTCCTATATACACAGTGTTTAAAATTTTATTATCTACACCTATTTAACCTATAATTCCATGACTACACTTAAATAATTTCAATTTCTCTTAAATTTTTATCGCTTGTTTCCCTATTATTCCTATTATTATCTAACTCATCGCATTTTTTGTTGTGGTTGACATATATTCTGTTTGAACACCTCGACGAATTTTTACGGTTTGAACTAGCCGATGTCGAATTTTTGCTTTATCGTTTGGTACATATAGAATCGCAAACTATACTGAAGTAAAAAGTCAATTTTCACTGTTGCAACAATGGGAAATTTATTTACAACGTGTTTTGTTTTGTAAATATCTCAACCGACTTTTTTGCCATTTCCGTTACTAACGGCTTTTGTGTATCATAGGGTCGCTTGTACATGTTTTTCTGTTTTCTCCTTAACTTGTTGGCGAGGACCTGTCATCTTCTTATCGTTTCCAGCGCTAATCTTTATTGTTTTTGGGCATATTAAAATTTTTTGACTTCTATCTTTAAGTAACTGTGTATCATAGAATTATTTCTGTATGTCTGTGGTAGCTATTGATTTGACATTACTGTATAGCTACATAAGAGCTGGCCGTTTAATCTTTTGTCTGATTTTCTTATATAAGTGGATGCGCTCGGTGAAAAGATGATTTGTTTAGGTTTCGTTTGGAGACCGATCTGTTTTAATAGGAACATCCTCGATTCTCTACCCTTTCTCCAAGATGCATATCCTAAAACTCTACTCTATCTCCGTTTCAACCTAATTTTTGCTTCGTAGGATCTGTGTTAGTCCCGAGACAACCGTTCATCACATGCGAGTGGTTCTCTCAGTTCGGGTTATTAACTACATTTTTGCCGGTTGAGTAGTGATTTATTATACACCGCTTTTTCAATCACTTTTGCTTAATGCAAGTTCTTCTTCTCTCTTCTACCTGCTTGCTATAAAGGTCCAAACTTCCCATCGCCCTTTATTATCTTTTCTATTTTTTTTCTATTTTTCATTTACTTTTTACGTCGTTGCATAGTTTAGAAGGTTGGTACCTTACGATATTGGACTGTGAGTGTGGGGATCTACGTGTGGCTTTGTATCACCGCTGTTTTCCACTGGGTTTTACGCTAAAGTCGTCGACAGCGCAATTTATTAGTGATTTGGCCTGCGAGCTGATCCTCTTTTGGGTGACTCCGTGACTTGGCTGGTTTCCATGTGTATGACTACTAAATCCAAGGTCTCGACACAAACCGCTTGAAAAATGTTAGGCGAACATTTTTCACAATATACTACCTGGAATAAGGATGAGAAGTAATTGTAGGTCCCATGTGTGAGTGTTCTCACGCACGTTAAATATCTCTACTTTGTTTAGAACATCAAAGTTTTGGCAAAATAACAAATTTCTAGATTAGAAAAACTCGCTTTCTGGCGGAGTACTGGAAAAATCAAATGTAGTGCGTTGCAATGTTGATGAAAAATTGGGCCAGTAAAACAAAACCATACCTGTCGCACAAAACCAGTCCTCAAATTTTATAACGACATTAAGACCAAAATACCAGTGCAATAAAACATAGCCATCCTGCTTAAGTACTAAAAACTCATCAAAAATTTAATACGTATTCCTATTTATCTTTATACAAAAATAGAATCTGGGAAGTATCTGCCAGCTTAAAATACCAAAAAATTAAAGCACTTAAAATAAACAATCCGTACAAAAGGATTTAAAAAATTTCAGAACACCATTAAAATTTTAATGCTTTTAGTCGTGATTTTAACGCACCTTCTTAGTCGGATATCCTACTCCTACATTCTCAAGTTCTTTGAATCAATGATTACTTGATGGTAATTAAAAATTTCACATTGTCGCTACAACACATTTTTTTGCTGCCGTTGGATGCAGGCGACTCTGTGGCTAAGTTGGTTTGCGTGTAATACCAAGTCCAAGGTTCCGCATTCGAATTCTGACACGAACCGCTTGACAAATGTTAGGTGAGCATTTTTAACAAAAATACGCCCTCGTTCAGATGAAAGGTAATATGTAGGTCCAGTGTATGAGTGTTGTCGTGTACGTAGAAGATCCATACCTTGCTTGGAATAACAAGGGTTCGACAAAAGTCAAAATTTTCAGGTAAAAAAAAACTCGCTTCCTGGCAAATGTAGTGCCTTCGCGTGTCACATATAGAACTAATCCTCTGGATCCCAAGGTCCCTGGTTTGTTTCCAACACGGGCCGCTTGAAAAACGTTAGGCGAGGATTTTTCACAAAATACGCCTTCGTGCGGATGGGAAGTAAAATATAGATTCCGTGTATGAGTGTTGTCACCCACGTTAAATATCCCTACCTTGCTTGGAACAGCAAGGGCTCGGCAACATTTAAAACTTTCAGATAAAAAGACTCGCTTCCTCCTCAATGTAATACCTTCGGGTAGAGCATTGTAAAGTCAAATATAGGGGCCAATCCTCTGGTGACTCTGTAGATCAGACAAGTTAGTATATGACTGCTGATCCCAAGGTCCTGAGTTCGATTCGTGACACGGGCCGCTTGAAAAATGCTAGGCGAGCATTTTTCACAAAAATAAACTTTCGTTCGGATGAGAGGTAAAATGTATGTTCCTGCTTGGAGTAGCAAAAGGTTCGACAAAGTTCAAAATTTCTAGGTAAAAAGAACTATATTCCTGGCCAAGTTAGTATCGTCAGCTAGAGCCTTGGAAAGTTTATTGTAGAGACTGATCCACTCTTAATCGGCGCAGGTGGGCAGGGTCTGCAACCACATTCTTTTCTAAGGATCTGAAGAGATCTCTTTACTCTTTTGGAAGCTCCAATAGACTATCTCTCTCTCTCTCTCTATATATATATATATATATATATATATACGAAGGCCATTTTTTTTTCAACCTCCGATAGGCTATAAATAAAAGACAAGTTCATATAAAACAATAATTTTATTACCAAAAGATTGGTACACTTACGGTTACTTTTCGACATAATCACCGAAGAGATTAAGACATTTGTCATATCTGTGGACAAGCTTTTCAATACCCTGTTCAAAGAAAGTTGCCGCCAATGAATTCAAATAGTCCTTGACGTTGGTTTGAAGGTCCTCATTGTAAATTCTGTAGACAAAGCAGATATATATATATATATATATATATATATATATATATATATGTTGTGGAAGTTGGGAAAAATCGAGCCCCAGCGTTGGGCAGCATAAAATTTGCAGTGAAAGTCTCGATAAACAAAATTGTGCCCCAAGCTTGGGCCAACATAAAATTGCTGTGGTTATCTCTACAGATATATAGGGATCGCCTTCGAGTCCCACGCTTGGGACGTCATAAAATTTTCTGAAACAAATAATAATAAAATCTTCCAATACCTCTGGAACGCCTCCTTATTTCTGTACATCCCACCTAGCTCAAAAATCTGTTTCTTCCTAGATACTTGCCATCTTAAGTTCACTCTTTCTAACATATACAGTCAAATAAAACTACCACTCAAATAATGCAACGAAACATACAACCTTTTTATTCATACATATTAAGTTTCCATTACCAAGAAAATATTTACACATTCGTATATACAGCTTCATAAAATGTTACAATCTCAATCCTTAAACCTTTTGAAATTTCATGATTTCTATTTATTTCAACAGTTTTATTTTATACGAGTAGACGGGCCCGTCGTAAAACCCTAAAATGACTTTTATTCTGGTCTATGGTGAGCTCAGTATAAACCCAGTTACTCTAAATGCTTAAATACATCGCATCTTTGTTTAAAACAACCTTAAAAACCCGTCTACTCTTTACATCAAAATTTTTATGTCATTTATTAACACTTATAAATAATAAATACCAATTATCCTTTACATATACACCTTCAAATGAGTTTTTATGGTTATAAAATACACCCCCAATATGTCAAATTACTCAAGCACAAAATAACAGCACAAAATGTTCAAGCAAAAGCAATAGACATTCATTTCGTTACTTGGAGTAAGCTTTTTCCGTCGTCACCTTTGAAGATGTTGTCCAAAAACCTCGTCGTTGCATCCATCTACTTTGCTGTTATACGTAGATCAAACCCATTTCCACTCGCTATCTAAATCTCTGCAACCACCTTCAGTGTTTCCACACCGATAATTGTCTAGACCAAGCTTAATCTTCCGTAATTACTAAACCTCAAGCATTTTCGTTCCAAACACTTCTTATCTCGCTTACCCTAGTACCATCCTTCCATTAGTTTGTTGAGTGTAGTAACAGCACCGTCTATTAACTAGCACCCACTTGTGCAATTCACACGTTTAATAAACTATCGACGTACTTTACTAACACCGCTTTATACACTTTTAAATTTGCATTACAAGCTAAGCGAGTCAACGGATAAGCGAAGTAAGAGAACTTTACCGCGTCTCCAAGTGTATTTATAATCTTCAATACACCCCTCCTTGAACCCTATTTCACTCGAAAAGCTCATTTCATCATAACTGATTCTAAAAATTTTGCACGTAACGGACTAGTACAACCGAGAATTCTCATTCCACCGTGTTTTAACTTGAAAACTGCTCAACAGAATATAACCGTCACGAGCTTCTTGAAAATTTCTAGCATTCGACCAATCAGACACCTTTCCCCCCATTCTTATGTTTAGCCTTTAGCTATCTTGCCGCGTTTAACCCATATTTGCGGTCTCTTAGAATCTCACTCAAGCAACAGAAAATAGATATTGTGGTTGACTTCCAAACTTGCCGCGTACTTTAAACGAGTGTTTTAACCAACGTTTATTATACGTGCTCTCTGTCTGCTTTACACTACGGATATTCCGTTTCACTTTGCCTTCAAACCATCTGTTGTTTTAGTAGCTTTTGCATCGGCCGTTAAATACAATTTTACAGAATTCTGTTCCAACGTTCATTTAAGGTTCCTTGACCTTGTTATTTTAACTGTCAGGTCTTTCTATGAAGCAACTGTCCGTTTGAAATCGTATTTCCAAGTTTGAGAGTTTCTTAGGATTTGTATTTAACGAACGTTTAGTTTAGTTAAATGGAAAATATGCGTTTACATTATTGATTTTATATACCCAAAAGCTCTGTTTATTATCCGATGCGCTTGATTTAAAATATCAAAGCTAATTATGCGTATCCTTGAGTTTTTACGTACTCCAAAGCTTCTACATGTTATGCAAATTTAACATTCCGATTTAGAAATACAAAAATATGCTATTATCCGTCGGTTTTCAATGTCAAAACTAATTAATTTGGCTAGTAAATAAATTATCCCTATTTCCTATATACCCAGGCGTTACAAATTTATTTTCTTGACCTATTTATCCTTCTTAACCTATAATTTCCACGACAATATATATATATATATATATATATATATATATATATATATATATTGTCGTGTTGTTAAAATCTGACAACGAGCCCGACGACTCGGGCGTCAACTTTCTGGTGATATCTTTAAGCAGACTTCACAACACACCGGATGCAGAATCTTCTATTCAAATAAAAGGAACCACTTCGTCGATTATTTCAGTGGGTTGACCAACTCGAATAAATCAGTATATTAAACCTTACAAAAACTTAAGTACAAATATTTACAACTATTAATCGTATAAAAATTGAAAATTATAGTTGTATACAATAAAATAACCAAAGTATAAACCAACATCTATATTATCGTTAGAATAACATTCCAAGTCAGAGTACTCTGACCTCCGTGATTTTTTCTTCTATTAAAGATATTTGTAAATTGCTCTTCGTTATAAATAATTGCCTAATGAGTTTTTGCATTGTTAATTTCTTAATGCTACTAAATCTTACAAAATTTATGGAATAAACAATGCTTATCTCAAAAATTCCTTTACAAAGCAACGCAAATGCATACAGCTAGTCTGACTTTTAAATTTAGGAGCATTGAATTAACTCCATATGCACGGCCTCCTAATACTTCCAAGTTTTAAACAGAAACTACAGCCTCAAATATTGATGCTGGAGTAAAATTAATCAAAACTCAAACCATATCCAAGTACAAAACTAACTAGCAACAAACCCAATTTCAGCATCAATCACCAAACCAAATAGAGTAAAGGCAAAATAATCAACGAAGTAAAAAATTAAAAAATTTGAAATATTTGAAGTTTTATACTTGAAGTCAAACTTTTGGGTAATATTTACATCAAGATTTGCAGTAGTACTAGAAGTACTATTTGGAGTAATATTTAGAGTCGATTTTAATATTGGCAAAACTGAACTATACTTTTATATCTCAATTTGTAGCAATGCTTTTCAATATAAATTTACTCTTAATATAGCATTTATTTGAGCATATCCATTTGTTTCAAGAATTTTATTATAACAAAGTCTAGAAAACTTGGTAGAATGCACGCACGCGATGACCAATCAAAAAGCTTTCTGTTCATAACAATGGATCCCATTCGCCAACTACTGTTAGTTTGACATTATTTGCGAAATGTAAATGCCAGCAATTCAATTTTCCTAATATATAATCACACCTAACATTTCTGTAGGTAAATAACACGTTATTACACGAAAAATTAGTTGTGGTCTAAGTGACAATTCGTTCATCGTGTTGTATTAAGGATTGATACTTCTTCATGATATTTGCACGAACCTTTAAGATTAATGCAACTCTTCTGTTCGAGTAATGAAAATAAATCAGTATCTCTTAATTAATATAAAGCGTACTTTCATATTATGAATAGATGCATCCGCGTAATATTAACATATACGTGACTTTTCAAGATTAATGCACTTTTCCCTTTTGATTTAATGATTTTGAATTAATGATTTTCTTTGAAGAATGACTGTGTAAAAATGTTCATACATTTAATAAATATAGAGCGTGCTTTTATATACACAAAAGTTGTGAAAAATTTTTATAATCTGTTACTTAAGATTTGTATTATGCCTTTCTTGACCAAGATGGCGTCTTTTTCACAGTTCCACGCTCCGATTCGTAAAGCATTCCTCGTCTTTGTTGACGGTTTCTGCCTTTTCCTGCCCTCTATTTTCTCTAGTCACTTTTTATCTCTTCCCAGAATTTGAATACGGGTGGTCTACCGAAATAGGGTGAAATTCAGACACTGCCTCCACCATAGTGGGATGTATTTTTGTAGGGTCATTTTCATGTTTGTTTTATGTATTTTATTTAATTACATTTTCTGGGAAAATAAATCGGTGGTGGTTTTAAGTTATCTTCCACCAAAAGGAATAAAAAAATGCTATAAATTTTATTAAAGACTTGGGAAGACATTTGCCCTAGCTAGTCGCCTCTGCCATAGGGCTATTCTGTCTTAGAATTAAGCGGGCATTTTACTTTGCAAATATTTAAAAGTTTTTCTATTCATATTTAGGTTAACATAATCTGTTAAAATTATCATCTCAAAGCTTCTATGTATGAAACTTGACGTAGATTCTAGTAAATGTCATCCCTTGAGAAATGGGTAAATTAAATCAATAGCATAGCTATCTAATTTACTTGTATGTATGGGGAAAATTTCTAGTGCTTAGGGACATTTGGCGGTTTGGTTTGACGCTACAATTCCGATGTAAATAACTATTCCAAAATTTACTATTTAACTTAAAATTAAAGGGTTCAGCTTTGAATAAATTAGGGCTAAGATAAGCAAAGATTTTAATAGAAGGTTGATTCAATATAGACTAAGATAGAACTGAGAAAAACTTTATTAATTAATCTACAAAGTTTACACTTCTAGTTCTATAGAAATCTCTTTGCGGCGGGTGGAATTATCCCTACCTTGCTGTCTCTGATCAAATATGTGGGAATTCAAAATCATTACAAGCTCTTAGAACGTCAAAATTTTATCTAACAACGCAAACTTTAGCTACTTTTATTTAATTTATTAAGCAGCAATGTGTGTTTATGAATACATAATTGTTGTAAATACTTTATATTCAACAGTTTTATAAAAAAGAAGTAAAAGTTAAAAGGTAAATGTTGCTTCAAGTATTAGTTAGATGTTCAACATAAATCGTTGATCTGATTTATACCACTTTTCACTTGTGGGTAGGTGTAGTATTGACACCTTCTAATGCTGTAAAATTAAGCCCCTAATATGTAATTTATGTAATTTATAAAACGGAAATTTAGGTTTCTTCTTAATCTTCTTTGGGAATTAAACCACTCATAGTTTTTAAAATCATCTTTATTTACGTTTCGATCCATGACCTAGGATCGTTGTCAAAATAATAAAAACTTCAAGTTTGACATTTATGACATAAATTGAAGGTGACTTTGATTTATTGACGTTCGAAATATTTGGTTTGAGTACACTAAGCAAAAATTTTTAAAGTTTAAAAGAATGATTGCCTTTGATTTGTGTTGCGGCCTGGGACCGACTTTTTTTAGGTAGCCAATACGCTTAACGTGAAATCAGCTAATTAATTTTTATTGGTGAACTTTATATACATTCAATAACTTGGTGATTGGAAAACATTTTTTAACCTGCTTCTATTTATACAATTGAGAAGATGGTTACTAAAGAAGTGTAGGATTGCGTTACCGTAAGGCTTAAGGCGTCGTTTTTTTGTATTTATTTTGAGGGATAAAAATCATTATGATTTAGGCTACCTCTTTGGTAGATTTTAACATGCTTCTGAAGCGACCCTATGGCGGGTATACACTTATCAGATATCAATGTATAATAAGTATATGCTCGAAATGGCTTTAGAAACTTATCTATATGTCTTACCGGAAAGATTATCCACCAAAATCAGATTTAGAAATTCACAAAGTTTAGAAACCGCGACAACTCTAGTTATAGAAGAGGAAAATGCCTTTTATTACAGAAATCGTTCATATAATCTAAATTTGAGCAAAAATTATGCCATTCAGAAACACCAACCTATTCAATTAAAACCAACGAATCAACGGTACAACCCCCAGAATGTGTATCCGCGACAGTTTAATTTTAATGATCGAAATCATAATTTTAATTTCACTCCAAAACAATATTTTAATACATTTAATCGACCCCAAAGAACATTCAATCGATAAAAACAAAATCCTTCGTGGATTAAGCACGATAATAATTTTTCAAATAATTATGTAACACCAAACAATAGTTTCACGAATAATTTTACAAGACTAGTAAAAGTGTTTGTTAACAATTAGTAAATTACGAAATGAAAGTAATCTTAGGAGGGTACTGGTCTATATAAGCAAATCTGGGAGTAACAGACGGGAAGATCGTTAGATGTGATCAGATGTGACAAAGGTTAGAAGTGTACGAACAGCTGAAGTTTTAACATTACTTCTGTGTTGAGTATAAAGTTAATTTTTGTGAATTAACACGTTGACTACCACCATATAAGAAAACAAGTTTTTCCTCGAAACAAGCGATATTTTGAGCTATTCTGTGCTCAGTCAGATTAGTTTTGACATATATAATACGAAAATACAAGTTAAAAGCAATTGAAGGGCTAATGAGGATAGGGTCATGCATGTGTGACACTAGTCTATGGTACTCATATTTCAATAACCCATATCCGATCCATATTTGTGACAGACAATTTTTGGAATAATTTCAACAAATGCGAAAATAGGTAAATACTGTTAAAAAATTAATACATTTGAAAAAAAACTTTATTCAGAACAATAGATTATCAATACCCGTTTGAGTGGAATATTTTGAAACCATCATCTACACAAAGACCGATGGTCTGACCTGACTTGTATTTACAGGTTTCGCATATGTACCAAGTGGTACGCCCTGCTTTCTTTTGTGCACACACCCTACATCGGACACGTTTAGGCAACTTCTTGGGAAATGCATCAGAAAATTTTTCGAAGTTGTTCGTTGTGGTAATTGATCAGAACTTCAGCTACGTCATGCTTAAACTCTAGATATGGTTTATGTTTTGAATTGAGCTTGTTATATATCCAACATCCATTCCAAAGTGAAACATCAACTAAATGGAAAAATATTTTCAAGTACCATCTTACAGTTTTTCGAGGAGTTGAATAATAAGAAACCATTTGATCGCATCTGTCTATCCCTGACATATATTTGTTGTAATCAATTACGGACAAAGCTTTTATTGTATCAATGCCACGTTTGTTTTGAACGGTTTTGAGTAATGCCCTGTGTTTTGTGGTTGTAGTTAAAACATCCCTTTTGTCTTTCCACTTTTGTACTAACACATTATCACTTAGTCTAAAAACGGATTCCCTTTTCTTTAGTTTGGCTCTGGTTACGGTCTTAAGATTTTCTTTGCAATTTGCACGAAGAGTGCCAACAATATGCGTTCCTTTTTTATATAGAGATCTAACCAAGATGACACTATTGTAAAAATTGTCCATGTAGATTGTGTGTCCTTTGTTCAGATAATTCTACATTAGTTCATTTACAACAGAAGAAGCATGTCCATCTTTATTTGTTACGGTACCTTTTCCAGTATAAATAATAATATTCAGTAAAAAAACCGTCATTTGTACACAATTCATATAGTTCAACCCTGTATTTTGCAGCCTTGTTGGGAATGTATTGCCTAAATGAAAAGCGACCCGCCATAATACGACAGCTTCATCTAACAAGTTTTCACCTGGGTAATAAAGTTTTTGGTTGTTATGTAAATTATGATTTAGAAGTTTGTCAATTTTATGAAGACGACATTTTTAATCATCAACTTCGTCATAACAGCAAAGACAACGCAGTATGTTTTCAAAACGATTTCTTCCCATTACTTTACCGAAAAGCGGATGCTCATAGAGTAAGTTTTTACTCCAATATGATTTTATGTTAGGCATCTGAATATTACCCATTACTACACAAAGACCTACAAACTTTTCTACCTCTTCAGAAGTTGTTGATTTCCAATACTTCATATTCGAAGCGTGGCTCACTTTGGATGCTAATAGCTATGAAGCACGATTATTGTACAATCTCGGATTTTAACTAGGGATGGACTCGGGCTCGGGCTTTCGGGCCGGCCTGGCCCGGGTCCGGCCCGATTTTGGGCTCGAATCCGGGCCGGGCCATTGACTACTTTATTCGGACCGAGCCCGGGCCGGGCCTATCTTTTTTCGGGCCGGGCCGGGCCAAACGTTACGGGCCGGCCTGAATTTTTCTGGTCGAAAAACGCATGAGTAGATACTCCACTGTCCTTTCACTTCTATCTCACATTGTGTAAGTAAACGTTCTTAATTATATTTTCACGTAATGTCTTCATGAACTTATTAATAATACTGGACAACAAAATTTTAGTTTTTGTTTGTTACAAGAACTGTAACAGCTGAAGCTTACAGTATTTTTGGCGCTAATTTTAAATATGTTAGTGGGTGTTTTCTATCGGGCATAGTTTTTTTGTAATTTCAATTTAAAGAAAACTTTTGTTATACACTCATGTAATATTGGTACATTCCTAAAATCTGCTTCGCTTGGATTTTTGGCGTACTCTGCTGCAGTTAAATCGGTTTTAAGATTCCAGCAAAAGTCAGAGAGAATTCTAGGGCTCCACATTTCCTTGGTAACGTGTTTCCATGGTGAATATTTCCTGACGGAAAAGTTCACCATGTTCGTCACTTACAGCTCCAAGATTGTTTGGAAAAAGTCCAGATATGAATCTAAGAAATGGATCTTTAGTGACATGTTACAGCCAAGTGTTTTATAGTTTTCCAGAAGCTCGGTTATCAGTTCTTTGTAGTTATCTGCCTTGTAAGTTCCAAGGAAGTTATTAACATTTTTAAAAGATTTCCAAGCAGTAAGTTCACAGTTATTCAAACTGCTTTTGAATCCAATATCATTCATTAGTTTTATTACATCCGGACCAACAAATATACCTTTTTTATTTTCGCATCACTTAAATTGGGAAACTTCTTTTTTAGGAACTGAAATCCACTTCCCTCTCGATCAATTGCTTTTAACAAAATTTTTCATAAAACCTAGGCTTAATGTGTAGGGGGGAAGGTAAACTTTTTCAGGTTTTACTATTGCTTTACTCACAACGTTCTTCTCTCTCCAACAGTCAATGTTTTTCTTTTTGGGCACTGTTTCTTAAGATAATGATTCTTTCTATCTCTGCTGTTCCACTCGCACAAAAAGCAACAAAATTTTGTATAACCAAGTTGTAAACCAAGTAACAGTGCTACAACTTTAAGATCTCCACAAACATGCCATGAATGTTTCTCGTACTGAATCATATTCAACACTAGTTTTATGCTTTCATATGTCTCCTTCATGTTAGCTGCATGAACCAAAGGGATCGACGGGTATTTATTCCCAACATGAAAAAGAACCGCTTTCAAACTACGTTTTGAAAAGTCTATAAAAAGACGCCATTCATCAGGATTGTGGGTATGCCCAGTAAAGATTCATTGCAGTAAACTAAGTCCGCACACTGTGAGAAAATACATTTGAAGTCACACTGCCTATCACGGAAACCACTTATTTTTGTGTTGCGTTGTAAAAGATTCCACCTTTCCAGTCGTGATGCTAGTATTTCAACTCGATTGTTGGATAAATGTAGATCACGAACGAGATCATTTAGTTCAGACTAATTTATTAAGTGCGGTTTAGTATTTGTATTTTCTAAAAGTCTGGGTCCCTCCTTTCTTAATCATCCGATAAATTTGTACAACCTTCAACAACATCGTCGTCTAATTCCCATGTTTTTGGTGCTACCGGAATTGAAAGCTGTGGACTGTGAGGCACTGGTCTTAAAGCAGAAGGAGTATTAGGATATTTAACAGTGTGTCTAGTCTTAGCTGTTATCCCTGACCTGATATTTTCGTTAAACAAAAATAACAGTCTGTGGAGTGATCCTTAGTATGTCTCCAAACCATCGGAACTGTAAATGTCATGTGACGGGATCCATTCAACCAACCAGTTAACAACGTTACACACGAATTACAACAACTATGAGGGGCCCAGGACTTATCCTGATCACCCAATTTACATCCAAAATATAATTCATACAATTTTTTTTATCAATGGAGTTATATTTGTTCTCTAAGACTTTAGTGTTACCTCACCACAAATATAGCAGAAACAGTCTGGGTGGTTAATGCAACTACGTGACATTTTTATTGAAAATTTCACTGTAATACACTCACAAACACTTAACACAGATCATTTAAACAGTACGGAAAATTAAATCACAAACTGATACGAAAAGAATCGGTACCCGACGAATAAGCTGCAATATTCGAGATCTCGCATTAGACTAACTGGAGATATTTGTTAGTTGCGTTTGTTTGATTTATTTCAATATCGCAGGGCATAATTGCTAGTTATGTAATTTGGATGAATCATAGTAATGTGTCATTTGTAAATGGTTTCATTAATGTGTTGAAATAATAAAATTATATTATTATTTATCCTGGGCATTAAGAACAAAAATAAAATGTTTAGTTTGAATAGCAAGATACATATTGAAAAAAAAACAACTTATTATTATTAAACAAGCATAGTTAATGCTCATGTTACGTTTGCGGGAAAATGTATAATAATGCAATAAAAAAAGGATAAAGTAAATAAAATTTTATTGGTATATAAAAGGATCTATGAACTGATTTGCATCTTGTGGTAATCATTTTTTACACAACTTTTCAACCTTAAACAATTACTTCATTTTACATCTATTCCATCAGATAATATGTATTTGTAAAGAATAAGGTATCCTCTACATACCACAATTTGAAAATCCAACTTTTTTTAAGCAAACATTCGGTATATTATTTGACTTTCAGGTTCCTTAAGTTCTAATAGCATCAGGTACCAATTTTCAATCGTTTGAGATATTAACTGATGAAGTTTGGTACCGTTTATACTATTACCTATAAACAATTTATTTAATTTCTGGCATTGAGTAATTCACCAAAGATGTTAAATCTTGAACTTTGGTACGATTTGTCAGTCGGACAAATAAAAATTTAAAAGAACTAGAACAAAGACAGTCAAATTATAGATCAAAGTTCAATTCCAAAAGCTTCAGCTTCTCAAAGTAAAAAAAGGCTATAAAAATCCGTTTGTAACAATTTCATAAACATTGAAAATTGTTAAACATTTTGTAGTTTTGATACATATTTCTAGGATTTTTCAAAGAATCAAAAATCAAATGATATACTACGGTATATTCCACAAGTATCTTGATTGTAACTCAAAATCTTTATACTCTTAAATCAAACAAAAGAGTGATAGTTACTTGTTGAACACAACTGAAAAAAATATCTTCTCATTCACGGAATGAAAGTCGGACCGGCCCGAAATTTCGGGCTGGCCCGGCCCGGCCCAGCGGACCGGGCCGTCAGTTTTCATTTCGGGTCGGGCCTCAGGCCGGGCCGGTCACTTTTCTGCGTCGGGTCGAGCCGGGCTTATTAAAAGCCCGGCCTGACCCGGCCCAAGTCCATTCCTAATTTTAACAAAAAGATTGTCATCAAAAAAAGCTCCAATCGGCGTTATGCTTTGTGAAATTTTTTTTTTTTAAACTTCAGCTTCAGTGAAAGTATGCAATACCGAATCATTGTCTTCATCAGTCCACTCATCGGTATGATTTCCACCAGAAGGTCCACTTACGGTATCATTCTCCTGCAATAAATCATCCTCAGCATCTTCTTCCTCTTCACTAGAAGAAAGCGAATCTAAGCTGTCAGTACCGTCCGAGGGACAATAACTGCTTCCAGAAACTTCAAATGGGTCAACCATAGCCGTGCTCTCATCATTTAGATCACATTCCATTGCATTGTGTGCCTCCTCTTCCAGTTCTTTATCAGATAATGGTTTATTACGAAAATACGCCATATTTCCATTAGAGAAGAGTGTGTATAATACCAAACTAAAGGTCACAAATCTGCCTATTTTCTAAGTTCATCCAGTTTTATATACACAAATACCAGAACTATCCCGATCACGTAATCAACCGCTGCACAAAAGTGAATACCTAACACAAAACTACACTACAGTTTTAGGTACTATATAATATTTCACAAATTTCAAGCTTTCTTTACCCTGCATTTAAAACTTTAACTAACAAGTAGCTATGTTCAACTAACATCAATAAATAAGCGGTTCATAATAATGAATAACATACTGCATCAGTGAAAATGTTGTCCTGTGTTTCTACAATTACATGTGTAGTTCTCCAGACCATATTCTGCGACGCGATTTTCAGACCGTAAGACCTGATATGTGTCAGATCTTTCTGTAGCCCATAGGTACTGCACAAAAACGCTTACTGCAAACTGATTGAATTTATAGCCTTAACAAGATGCTTCTACCTCTGGCACACATATGTGTCGCTAGTCTTTAATTAAAACCTGAGTGTCACATATACGTGACGGATGGTAGTGAACATGTTAATAAATAAATAAAGTACAGTGTTTGTTAATTGCATTATTTCTTTTCGAAACTAAATGAATATTGGCTTTTAAAAATCAATTAGCAAGGCCTAACCTGTAATTCGGGTAGCTTTCAAAAACCAAACCCAAATGACGAATCATCCTCCACCTAGACAATGCAAGTTCACACACAGCTCGCAGAACAGTAGGAGGAGGTCACCGGTTCTGGGACCTCATTTGCTCCAGCATCCTCATTTGCTCACTCATCTGGACCAAATTTACATATAAATTCCCATAAGGAGCAAATGAGGGAGATGAATCTCCACCTTGCTCTCGCATTGTGGACCGCCTTGTGGGATTTTTTTATCCCAACCATCCCAACCCTAAGAAATCGGTAACCTAACCCCTAAAATTTCGAGATACCTCTCGGTGCCTATAGGCACGGCACCCACGAGATAAATCTATATTGTTTGGTATCAATTAATATTAGAATTTTCTCAGCTACCCAAATCTCTAGGAATTTTTTAAATTGCACCATCCCCAAGGGAACTACCCCAATTTTAAAATTTTTTACCAGCAGCAGCAATTTCTGACGATTCCTATAATTTTTTTTGCCTTGCGATACATCAAATTAGTCTAGAATTTTATGCAGAATTCGAATCTCTAAATAGATTTAAATTCGGACCACCCCTTACCATTTTACACACACCCTCTAAATTATAACTTTCCTGCAGCTCATACCTAAAGGAAAATCTAAAAACCATTCTTAAAACTTTTTATTACAGACAATTTTTACTAATACAGTTTAAATTTTGTAAACCACATTTCTAAATACATATTCATAATTTTTATTCTTAACGTAGAACTGCTCACATCGGCTTATACTTATTAATATTTATTTCTAAATAGAGCCACTTTTCCAAAGACCAACCGGACCCACATGTTTCAAACTTCTCTGATTTTGTTCTCATGGTTTCGCTTAAGACCTCGTAGATATTTTCCAGATTACTAGAAGACGTTATAACCATATTTTTTGTGTTAAAGGATTTCACATCGGTAGTCTTTTTTCCCATTTTGGTGTAAACGCCGTAGAGTTCGCAATAGTCTTTTATTGCTGTATGTTGTGTTCTTTTTTCATTAAGTAAACGAATAAACCGCTCTTTCTGCTTCCAAAGAAACTCGGACACTCCATCGTCGACACTGGCGTTCCTTATGCGATAGCTAGCCATACGGTTGTTAAACGCTGTGCTAACCATTTCTACGTCATCTTCGTCAGTAGCGGTAACTGTGGCATTTTTATGTCTGTTGCTTCTCAAGTGTGCGGCATAGGTAGTCTTTTCCATTTCGAAATCTCATACTTTACACATAATTCGTGGTTGTTTCGTACAGGACCCTTTAACAGCTGGCGGAGCTGAACGTTTACGGCTTAATGACATACCGTGCTGTTTTTCTTGTGTCGCTGTAAGCTGTCCATTCTCGTAAAAGCGATACCGCAAGACATACAGTTTAAGTACTTTGCTGCTGACGGATGTATAAGCTTAACCCTGGATGATGTTACACCACGACATTTGTTCTGGTGCCGTTTGAGAGCATCCCTCCTGGTAAAGTAGACGTGACAGGGCTCGCATTTAAAAACGTTTGCAGGTACCATTTTAGTACAAAACAAAATCCGCACTATAGGACTTTGGCGTAACTTGTAAACAAACTAACTTATAACTAAAGAGTTTACTCTTGCGTAGCTGCTTTATGTACCCTATAGAATGCAAACCGAAGGTTTCCGAAGACAGCCGAACGAAGTTGAGGATTCAGCGGGGAACTAAATGACGTCATCTTTTGTCAATCCTTGCTGCTCGCCCAGTACATTTAGCACCAATGCATGCACCTGGTTCGCATCGTCCATACTGCGAATGCAGTTAGTAGAAACATCGGACATGTCTTCCATGTTATACGGATCAATAACCGCATCGCGTGCATATTAAAAATCCAAAAGGGTGGTAGCACACGAACACAAATTGGTTGCAAGTCGTGCGGTAGAAGATGCAGTGCTACTATAAACAAAGACTTAATAAAACACTTTAATCCTTTACTAAGGGAATACCAAACTTGTTGTCTACAGAATACTTACTAATAAAGCAATTTAATTTTAAATAACTTACGTCCTATTTTAGGAAATGGTAGGTTTGAATATTTTCTTTAGAAACAATCGAAGTTTGACGAAGACACTCGAAGAGTGCACAAACGCGGTCACTAAACCAATTAGCATTAATACCGAGTATGCTGTTCTTTCGTAGGTTGCTCATTTCCTAGAGCCAAATCTTCCACATAGCGGTCGGTAGCACGTAATGATTTTTAGAACCGGTAAGTACTCGATATCGCCCAAATAGAGAATTAGATATTCGATGTCTGTCAACCTCCGATTTCCTCGTAAAAAGTGGAAAAACTCGGTCAATCATCCATCTAACTTATACTTCGATCCGCTCCCGTTCTGATAATTTTCAAACATTTTTCAAACACAATGGTCTCAGAATTTTAAACCTTCGAGGGATCTATAAGTCGTGATCAATTACACGTTCGAGCTACCGGTAAACGAACATATTTTATAGTAACAGTGCGCTGTATAATACATGCATACCCCTTCTCTGCGCTACTGCTATTCTTGTAGTTGCTTGAAAAAGTCAGTCGCCCTTTTTACTGCTAGGACCGCTGCAAAGCACCATTCTATACTTTCTTTAAAAGTATAGCACATCGCGCATTTTTTTGTCTGATAATTAAATTTTGCTTATGTAGGCTTTTACACTTTCGCATATTTAAACATCTAATACAATCGATTAACCACTTTCGATTATTCTAAGGGGGCCACCATATATTCCGCCGCACCGTTCTTTTTGAATCCAACAATGCGATGAGCTTCCACACACTAACAGCTAACGTATCTTTCCTACTATTTGTTAAACAAAAACTACCGGCATCGCCATGTCCGTATACGGTCGTAAGCAGATGTTTGTGGATGTGTACGAGAATATGTAACCATATACATTAATCAGTCTAAGCTATTTTATTTAGTTCACGAAAACTACTATTTTTCTAAACCACAATTAATAATCGCCTTTATAGGTTTAACATTTCTACCATTTCTCAATGACTGGTGCTACGTACATGGAAACTTTAATTTTTTATTGGAGAGAATCCTTATTCTCCCACGCACAGTTGCGTAGTTGCATGCCCACCCCTTTTGGGAAAATATGCTTGTTATAGGTTGTAGGACCCTCGATTTTACTTAACTACACTTTGTGAGACCCCTTTAATCTTTTTAATCGCGTCTTTCTCGCTTACAATACAATAGGACTTGGCTTTTGTACCAAAGAATTCTAATACTAGATCCCCATTAAATTCGTCTTTGAATTTCCCTACAACTTTATTGTTGACAAGCGGTATAATGTATTTATTATCCGCGGGGTAGTCACTCTTTTAAGATAAATATATCTTTTTTTGGTATCAACTAATATTAGGTTTTACTAGGGAACTCAAATCTGAAAATAGATTTTAAATAGAACCACTCTTTACAAAGTCACGACTTTTAAAGACCCAAACCTCTAATTTTTACCCATCTTTATTTAACTCCATTTTTAAAACCCTTTTTTCGCTACCCAAGACATATGCTTTAACCAACCATTTCCCTAGAAATCTAAAACCGCTGTGTCCCGCGAACACCACGTGGAGATAACACATATACTTTGTCCACCAGGATAGAAGCAAGAAGGATTTGGAAGGTGGGCGAAGAACTTAAAAATTATGGAATTTAAAAATTAATATATACAATGGATTTACAAAATCAAACAACTATCTTAGATTTATATCTTTATGCCCCCATGCATGGGTTGATATGCTTCCAGGGATGACGTTACGCTTGTCATCTTCCCTCGATAAACTAATTTTATTTAATAATCTGCGTGTACAAATCGTGTTTTTTACTCCGGATACCTACGTCGGCAAGTACTCGATACCATCTAAATAAGGAATTAGATGCTTGGTGACTATTAACTTCCGATTCCTTCGTGTACGCCTTAGACACATCCCTGGTGGTGATGTCAGAGCCTTTTATAAATAAAGAGCAATGTAATACTATTCTAAAATTTTTATTCTGACATTATACATAACAAAATTTAAAAATATTTAATGTCAAGCATGGAGTCATTTAAACTTAATTTTAATACAGTTATACGCAGAAGACAGTCCTTTCTTTATGTTTGTTTGGAGTGGTTTTTAATTTTTTCTAATTTTATTCGCAGCTTGAAATTTAAATCGACACCCAAGTCCTCTATCTCATTTTCTAGTCAATAGTTTGATACATAAAGACCGTCTAGGTTTTCAAATTATAAAATGTACCGAAGTTTGTCTCTATATATAAAGTATTTGATTCCACCGACAACCAGATCCATTCCTTCGTGTAATTCTTGCAGCTTATGACAATCTTTTAATCGCAGCTTTCCCACTATATCCTGCATACGTATCTTGTTAGCTTGATCGACTTCTTCTTGTCGGTATTGGAGGGGGTCCTTATTTTCCCACTCACTATTACGTAGTTGCATGTCCACCATTTTTGAATATATGGTCGTTATAGGTTGTAGGACCCTCGGTTTTAAATGATCTGAAAAGTTCTTTACTAGGCAAATATACAATGTTTAAAGAAACCCATTTTTCGTGTCGTGTACGCCAAGGTTACGAAACCCACATTCCTTAGTTCGTCTTTATTATCTGCCCTTTCGATAAATTCGTTTTTAGAATAACATTTTAAAAAGTATACGGATTTAGTACCATCCTTTTCCGCAAGAACGCCTACATAACTAAAAGAGACTTTCATACTAACCGCAAATGCATACAGCTTGTAGAACCCGGATGTATTTAAGTCAGTCCATCGACACATAAAATAATCTTTTAATTCTTCCTCATTTTCTTTAATCTTGTATTGTTCGCGTATTTTCAGTGTTTTCCATGTAGTCCAATTTTCGCCTTTTTGCATCCATTTTCTCTAATTCTAGTTGTCTTTTCCTTCCGGCGGCTCCGTGGCGTAGTGGTATGTGTGTGACTACTACGCCCAAGGTCCCGGGTTCGAATCCCGACACGGTCCGCTTGAAAAATGTTAGGCGAGCATTTTTCAGAAAAATACACCCTCGTTCGGATGAGAGGTAAAATGGAGGTCCCGTGTGTGAGTGTTGTCACGCACGTTAAAGATCCCTACCTTGCTTGGAACAGCAAGGGTTCGGCAAAATTCAAAATTCTCCAGGTAAAAAAAAAACTCGCTTCCTGGCCAATGTAGTACCTCCGGGTGGAACATTGGAAAATCACATGTAATGTCTTTTCCTTCCACTTACAGCGTATGGCATGCATAATGGGGCAAGTTCCTTTAGCGTAAACGGATAGAGTTTACTACCAATATTTACGCGTTGTCGTACAACCTCTGGGCGAATGTTAGGCGTATTTATCAACCCCAATTCCGAAATGACTATTTCTTTTGGAATTGTAGAATATGGTGTTGCAGATTGTGTAAAATATATACTACCTGCTTTAATGTAGCACTCGTGTTAGATTTTTATTTTATCTTGGCTATCTTCCTCCTCTACTATCTCCAAATAATTTACAGGTAAATAGTTAAAACTAAAAGCCGAAAGCACATACTTTATCAATTTTTTCCGTTCTTCTGGTTTTTCGGACAACTTAATTTGCAAGCCCGTCAATTTCTTTGTCCGATGTTTCTACTAACTGCATTCGCAGCATGGACGATGCGAACCGGGTGCATGCATTGGTGCTAAATGTACTGGGCGAGCAGCATAGATTGGCAAAAGATGACGTTATTTAGTTCCCCGCTGAATCCTCAACTTCGTTCGGCTGTCTTCGGATACCTTCGGTTTGCATTCTATAGGGTACATAAAGCAGGTATGCAAAAGTAAACTCTTTAGTTATAAGTTAGTTCGCTTAGAAGTTACGCCAAAGTCCTATAGTGCGGATTTTGTTTTGTACTAAAATGGTACCCGCAAACGTTTTTAAATGCGAGCCCTGTCACGTCTACTTTACCAGGAGGGATGCTCTCAAACGGCACCAGAACAAATGTCGTGGTGTAACATCGTCCAGGGTTAAGCTTATACATCCGTCAGCAGCAAAGTACTTAAACTGTGTCTTGCGGTATCGCTTTTACGAGAATGGACAGCTTACAGCGACACAAGAAAAACAGCACGGTATGTCAAGCCGTAAACGTTCAACTCCGCCAACTGTTAAAGTGTCTTGTACGAAACCACCACGAATTATGTGTAAAGTATGAGATTTCGAAATGGAAAAGACTACCTATGCCGCACACTTGAGAAGCAACAGACATAAAAATGCCACAGTTACCGCTACTGGCGAAGATGGCTTAGAAATGGTTAGCACAGCGTTTAACAACCGTACGGCTAGCTATCGCATAAAGAACGCCAATGTCGACGATGGAGTGTCCGAGTTTCTTTGGAAGCACAAAGAGCGGTTTATTCGTTTATTTAATGAAAAAATAACACAACATACAGCAATAAAAGTGTATTGCGAACTCTACGGCGTTTACACCAAAATGGGAGAAAAGACTACCGATGTGAAATCCTTTAACACAAAAAAATATGGTTATAACGTCTTCTAGTAATCTTAAGCGAAACCATGAGAAAAAATCAGAGGAATTTGAAACATGTGGGTCCGGTTGGTCTTTGGAAAAGGTGCTCTATTTAGAAATAAATATTAATAAGTATAAGCCGTTGTGAGGAGTTCTAGGTTAAGAATAAAAATTGTGAATATGTATTTAGAAATGTGGTTTACAAAATTTAAACTGTATTAGTAAAAATTGTCTGTGATAAATATTTTAAGAATGGTTTTTAGATTTTCTTTTAGGTATGAGCTGCAGGAAAGTTATAATTTAGTGAGTGTATGTAAAATGGTAAGGGGTAGTCCGATTTTAAATCTATTTAGAGATTCGAATTCTGCATAAAATTCTAGACTAATTTGATGTATCGCAAGGCAAAAAGATTTATAGGAATGGTCAGAAATCGCTGCTGCCGGTAAAAAATTTTAAAATTGGGGTAGCTCCTTGCGGGATGGTGTAATCTAAAAAAATTCTAGAGATTCGGGTAACTGAGAAAATTCTAATATTAATTGATGCCAAACAAGGTACATTTATCTCGTGGGTGGAAATGTGGAGAAAGATTTATCTCGCAGAGGGCATATGTGTAAAACTGTAAGGGGTGGTCCTATTTTAAATCTGTTTGCAGATTCGGATTCTGCATAAAATTCCAGATTAACTTGATGTGTCGCATGGTTAAGAAAATTTATAAGAACGGCCAAAAAATTACTACCAGCAAAAAATCTTAAAATGGGGGTAGCTCCCTGAGGGATGATGCTATCTAAAAAATTTAAAAAGATTCGGGTAGCTGAGAAAATTCTAATATTAATTGACACCAAACAAGATATATTTATCTCGCGGGTGGAAATGTGGAGAAAGATTTATCACGCAGAGGGCATATGTGTAAAACGGTAAGGGGTGGTCCTTTTTTAAATCTGTTTGCAGATTTGGATTCTGCATAAAATTCCAGATTAATTTGATGTGTCGCATGGTTAAGAAAATTTATAAAGACGACCAAAAAATTACTACCAGCAAAGAATCTTAAAATGAGGGTAGCTCCCTGAGGAATGATGCAATCTAAAGAATTTCTTGAGATTCGGGTGGCTGAGAAAAATCTAATATTAATTGATACTAAACAAGATAGGTTTATCTCGAAAGATGCAATGGCTAGTCAAAGAAAACTATTTGATTTAGAATGTTGGCGGTAAAACATCTTAAAATTGTGGTAGCTCCCTGGGGGATAACGCAATCTAAAAAATTTCTAGACATTCGGGAACTGAGAAAATTCTAATATTGATTGATACCAAACAATATAGATTTATCTCGTGAGTGCGGTGCCTATAGGCACCGAGAGGTATTTCAAAAATTTTAGGGGTTAGGTTACCGATTTTTTAGGGTTGGGATGTTTGGAGTAAAAAAATCCCACAAGGCGGTCCACAAGGCGAGAGCAAGGTGGAGATTCATCTCCCTCATTTGCTCTTTATGGGAATTTACATGTAAATTTGATCCAGATGAGTGAGCAAATGAGGATGCTGGAGCAAATGAGGTCCCAGAACCGGTGACCTCCTCCTACTCAGATCATTGAATTTTTAACGCAACAAAACGTCAAATTATTAGTCCATCCTCCGTACAGTACTGACCTAAGCATCAATGGTTTCTATACCTTCCGAAAATCAAGGACAGGTTGCGTAGTCAAAGGTTCCAGTCCTCAGAAGAATCAGTCGATGCCTTCAAAAATACAATTTTGACTGTACCAACAAACAAGTGAAATAATTACTTTTAGAGTTGGTTCAAGCGCATGCAAAAGCCCATTAATCTTCGTGGAGAATACTTCGAAAAACAAAGCCTTTAAAAGTTATCTACTGCTTTATTCTAGATCTATGTGCAAAACTTAAAAGACCTTCGTAATCATCATTTTTCAGGGCGAAGTGAGTTGTATGTTCTTTTGTTTCGTTCTCTTTAAGTCTCCTGAATCTCCGAGTGTGTTAGTGTGGTATTCATTTTCTTCCTTTCCAGTCTCAATTATCGTAATTAGGGCGAACATTTCGTAACTGATTTCGTTCTTTTCTACCTGACCTACTCGTCTTACGTGTAACAAGTTTTTAAGGAGTTCGGAAATAAAGAGTTAAAAATTGTTAAAGTTTTCTATGACATGTGGGAGAGACCATCACGCTCTCGGATTAATTGAGCTTCTATTCTCCTTTGCGCTTTTAATTTTTTTTAATAAAAACTGTTAACTTTTTGTTGGACACCATTTTATAGGAGCATAATAACTAAAAGTTTGAGGTTTTGGTTTAATTTTAATTAAACTTTTCTGTCATTGATTATTGAAGCTGTTCGTTGCACGTTACTCACAGAACAGAAGTACCTCAAACAATACTTACAGTTCATTATTTATCATTCAAGCGTATTTGCACTTTAAAAGTTTTAGAACCAGAGAGGAAGGGCTTTCGTGTTACTTCAGACTACATGTACGGTTGCGCAAACGCTCCAAATTTCAAGTCACCGAGATAAACCTATTCATTATTTTCTGGCAAGTTCATTTAACGGTAAGGGTATACATTGTACACAATGTAATGGAATACAGTAGTACAATAGATCCCTAAATTAAACGATAACACTTCTTGTAAATAATGAACCAGGAAAATTTTACGTTCGCTATATATACCTTGTAATTCACCAAACAGTTTTATGCATGTAGATATTTAGCCGACTTTATTGACCAGATTTTCGAAAACAATAAGGATTAGGGAAATTAGCTTCGCAAAAATCTCATTGAGTGGAACTGACTAAATTGATGTGAAATTGAGTAAATGGCATCCCTCGAGGTAATGGGCAGATTAAATCGATAACATAACCGTCTAATTTAACTTGTAGGTACGGGAGATATTCCACCGGTTTGGGAAATTCAGTGGCTAAAATGACAAGGGTTTAGTCTGACAACCGCAGGAGAAATCTAAATGTAAACTTATCTGAGAATTTTAGACTTTTATTTGAAATACTGGATTTTAATGCTAATTAAAAATTTATGCAATAATGGATTTTAAAGGATTATGAGAGTTACGTCTCAGTCAGACAAAAAGCTATAGAGCATTTTCTTGTAGAATAAATCTTTTTATTTAGTAACTAGAATTATTAGTTACGTTATCTGTGAATGCAATCTAAAAAGAAAAGGGATTTCTTACGTATATTCATATGACTTTTGTTACGTTCGGCAGGTCCAATCTCATTTATAAAAAGTATAAGTATTTAAAAAAATTAGCATATGCTAATTTCTCTAATATTTTTTATTTCAGATACGAGGGACACTATTTATGTATTGAGAATAGAAAGAATAAGCAAATGAATTTGATGAAAAATACTTTTACTGCTTTTAAAAATAATCTCCTTATAGATCTATACACGTTTGCATGCGATTGAACCACCCTTCAAAGCACTTTGTCCAGTCAGAAGATAAGCATGCGTTTTGAAGGCCTCAACCGCTTCTTCGGGCGATGAAAATCGGTGTCCACGCAGTTTATCCTTAATTACTGGAAACAAGAAGAAGTCATTGGGTGCCAAGTCGGGTCTGTAAGGCGGATGACCCATCAATTCGATCTTTTGTGTGTACAAATACTCGTTTGTTGCATGTGATGTGTGTGAGCTCGCATTGTCAAAATGATTCATCGTTTTGGGTTGGTTTCTCTCAATTTACGGAAAACTTCAGGCAAACAAATGGTCGTATACCACGCTGAATTAACGATTTTGATTTTTGAGAGCACAGTTGCCACAGGACCGGTTTTCGTGAAGAAAAACGCCACCATTTGCTTCTTAACGCTTCAAGAACGAACAACTTTTGTTGGCTTTGCTTCACATTGAAACACCCAAACTACCGACTGGCCTTTTCTTTCTGGCTCATACGCATAAATCCACGACTCTTGACCTGTGACGATGTTGTATACCGCTTTGGATGCACCACAGTTGTATTTTGAAATCATTATTCGGCACCAATCGACACGAGCATTTTTTTGAGCTTCTGGCAACAAATGTGGAATTCAACGCGCATACAGCTTTCAAATACACAAATGTTCGTGCAAAATCTTATGTATGCTAGTCATACTAATGCTTAAACATCTCAGCGACCGATTTTGGACGACCTTCTTTAACCTCGTCCGTGAGTGAACTACGTCCACGTTTGAATTCAGTGTACTAGCGATATACAGTGGTTGGAAATGGCGCGAGTTACATACCCCCAAATTAGGATATATATATATATATATATATATATATATATATATATATATATGTTGATTGATAAATTCAGTATTAAAATTTAAATAGAAAAATATCTTAAATTTAAATAAATCTGACCTGCGATATGTTGTTCATGTTGTGGATCAACACCCCTTTGTTGTCCTCATTCGTCTACCAATGCTCTGTTTAGTTGAAGCAATATTTGAGTACAGTTACCCCTTGTTTTCAAAAAATTACTTCGTGGTTCTTTATTTTATATGCCTTGAATCTCTTCCCTTCAATGCTTTCGACGCAAATCAAAATTGTACCAGAATTTTACCAAAATATAATTCTCGACGCTGATTTGAAATATTATATTGACCCAGATTTAAAGAATTATTATCGACGCATACTTGAATTATTATCGACGCAACTTGAAATATTGCAACTTGAAATGTTACATCGACGCAACTTGAATTATTCAAAAATACACCACAAATTTGAAGCCCTGTTAATAAAAATTTAGTTTAAATCAATTATTCAAAATCTACTAACGTTTTCTATAAAAAACCGGCAAAAAGTCTTCGTAATCGGTGCACTATTATCACTGTAAATACACTTGATATTCTATTGTATTCTATCTAAATTACGCGTAACTTTCTGATTAACAGTGACGCAGCTTCAGCGTGCATTAGTTATGAACCGACTCGTCTTTTCATTGCTCTGTGTTATATAGGCTCTTCCCACTTACATGTGGGCTGGGTTTTCAAGCAATTCTGCAGATTATCTCAACCAACCAGGACCTGTCTTCAACATTCCCTGCATTTTAAAGTTGTTTCTGATGTAACTTATTTGGTTTTCTATGTAATGTTTTATTTGCCATTGATACATTGTTATCTTTGCCAGACGTTCAACTTTAAGTCTGTTGTTTTGTATAAATATCGCCTTTTGGATAATTGAACAAAATTAATGATATAACTTTAATGCTGTTTTCATTTATGTATTTTTATGCGTCTTTGAAACTGCGTTTTCTTATCAAAAATGTTTATTGTTTCAACGTAATTGTATAAAGCTTTGTTAGGTTTTATCTTTTATCTTCGGCGTCTTTATTTTATAAATTGTAGAACACTTCTCAATTACATGTACGATCATTTCTCTGAATACACGTTCTATCGTTGAAAGGTATGCTCACTGGCATTACTTAAAATTAATAACAATCTATATACAGAGTGTTGAATGCTTGCTTATTTACATAATGTATGCCTTACCTATTTTTCTGCTAGATACGCGTTCTATTGTTGTAAGATATGCTTACTTGCATCGCTTAAAGCTAATTACGGTCTATATACAGGGTGTTAAATGCTTGCCATTTACATAATGTACGAATTATCTAATTTTCTGCTAAACAAATGCAGTTTTCCGATTCCTATTGCTATTTATTGTTACTACACGACCCTTACTACTCAATACACCCCTAAACAACCCCTTATCACAGCAATATATATATATATATGTAATTAAACAGAATTATTAAAACTAAAGTTAGATTGTTACAATGTATAAATTGAAGAACAGAATAAAAGGTTAATAAAAGTTCACAAGCCAGACAGTAAAAACGGAAACACATTGTATTCCAGACGCAACGCGATACTGCAGGTGCAGGTCACAGTAGGTTATAAGACAGCAATTATTAGAATTAAGATTGTTACATTGTATTAAATACAGAAATAAGCAGACATGAGATCTGCAGTACTCAGAAGCAATGCCAGGGCAGCGACAGCATAAATACCCTTGAGGGTCAAAAATGGCCAGTCAG
Organism: Platerodrilus igneus; assembly: GCA_036346225.1. Classification (NCBI taxonomy): domain Eukaryota; kingdom Metazoa; phylum Arthropoda; class Insecta; order Coleoptera; family Lycidae; genus Platerodrilus; species Platerodrilus igneus. Next base: position 10,371,563 of record JARFIW010000453.1, read on the forward strand.
CCTAGAGCTTCTCAACTTTAACATTGTTCGTAGTTCAGCTACTCACCGTAATTTTAGTTTATTTAATTAAAGTGAATTTTAACTTAGAATTATTTTGATCTCCAAACGTTACTGAATATAACGTACTTGTAAATTAAAACTAATTGTAATTTCAGTATAAAATAAATTTGATAGAAGAAGTTTTTTGCAAAAGCTTTTTTAAAAAGCTACTCCAAGAGACCCAAACCTATCTGTGCAGTCGTTAGTATACCAGAAGGGCACTAGCAGAATCCAAAATCGAGGAAACTGGTGGTCTTGAATTTCTATTCTTAATCTGGAAAAAAGAACCAACTGGGCAAAGTACAAGAATAGACAAAGTCCAGAAACAAAGAGGAAAAGAAAACTCTTGTAAACACCAAAGTTTATTTTTCCAACCATCATCAACTGAATATTGATACTAGCAAAGTAAAAAACAAATTTTTATGTACAATTTTTATCATCGCAATTTTATTATTATCATTACTGAAAAGAATTTACGCAGGAAACATTACTATAAAGACGCATTTATATGCACAATTATTACAAACTATTACGATAAATAAAACGATTTATTCAGCAAGTCTGAAACTTTAAGGTATAATTGGAACGCAATTCTTAATTTACAGCAATTATTACTGAAAAGACTTATTCAATCTTGACTCTCATCACACTTTTATAAAGCTCCATAATTAAACACTTTCAATGCAACAAATTAACGAAAGTGTATAATTATAAAAACGTTTATATAATTTATTATTGCAACACTTAATTACTCAGCACAAATCTAAACAAAAGCGTATAATTATAACACAATTTTTGCGAGAAACTATTCAGAGAAACTGAAACTCAATTCGCAACAATTGTAATATCTGCAAAGTTATAAATACGCGACAGTAATCGATGAGAAAATTATCAAGCAAAATTATTCAAGGTAATTATATCACTTTATAGTTACATATAAAACATGCGTAAAAGATAAGCTATTCTTTGGTAACTATATACAAACTAAACTGAAAAGTAACTCTCAGTTTACACAAAAATAATGCAAATTGAACTGAAAGTAACCATTAACAACCATGAACTCGGATATGAAGCTTTACCTCGAGTCAATCCCTACATATGACGGAAATCAAGCACTATTATGATTCCTAATCACCACGTGCGAGATATTTTTAAAATCTTTTTACAAACCAGGAGACAGCAAAGCAACGCTTTACTCTTATACCTGGTAATAAGTAAGCTAACCGGCAGAGCATCAACCCTGATTGTCAGACGCGATAACCTGATCGAGTGGGATGATTTCAAACGTATCCTAATTGTATATTTCGGCGACCGAAAAAACATCAAATGTCTAGTCCGCGATTTAATAAACCTACGAATGAAAAATAACCAATCACCCTATCAATTTGGTATGATATGTCAAGACGTGCGAAGCTTAATTTTTACAAAGCTAAAAATTGAAGAACCCAACCAAAAAATACGTTTACTGAAGACGAAAATGTACGACGAAGTAGCTTTAGACACATACATCAATGCATTACCTGAACGGTTCTCAGACAAAATAAGATTTCAACATCCTCAAAATTTAGAAGAAGCAATGAACATGATCGTAGAGGAAGAAAACGTTGTTTACTACAGAAATAGACTGTATAACCCTAACGCAAACAAAAATTACGCACCAATAAAAACTATACAAGCCGCGAGACAACCGAAATTTACACCAATTAACGCACAAACGAATCAACCACGAATTAACAACCCAAACTTGAATAACACAAATTTCCACAACCAACTTAGACAATTTCTAAAGCAAACATTCAATTCAAATTTTACAAAACCCACGTTTACACCAAGATTTAATCAAAATGTAAATCAACCAAGGCAACCATTTGGCGCAAACCCCAACAGAAACGCACCGATGACAAATAACAATAATAACCCTATCAGTTATTACAAACCAACTCTTATGGACACTTCATCTGGTAACACTAGACAAAACACAAAAATATCGCAAATCAGACCAACCAAAAACGAAACTTCACTTCTTAAGAATTATTCCACCAAGAAGTAGAAGATTTTAGTAATCATGACAAAAGTAATTATGTAAATTCCAATAGAGAAGAAGAAACAAATCATTCAGAAAACTACAAATGCCACAACCCCTATGAAAATTACGAAGAGGATGACGAAGAAAACGCGTGCCCGAATTTTCAGTTAGACCGATTCAAATACAACCAAACGTAATTAATTTAAATAACATCAATTAACAAATTTTACCTTACATAGAAATACCTCACACAGAACTCAAATTACTAATCGACACCGGATCTTCAAAATTTTATTTAGCCCCAGAACCGTACAGAAACATTATTTAGATTTTGTATAAAGAAAACCTTTTAAAATCAAAACAGCCCACAAAACGACATTACACCAATTTATTGCAAATATACCCCTACCTAAAACTTTTAACGTAAAAATTAAACACAAATTTTGCATATTTGAATTTATCGACAAATACGACGGATTAATAGGCATGGATCTTTTAAAAAAATTGGTAGCAAATATTGATATAAAAAACCGATTACTAAGAACAAACCCGTACAAATTCACATTAAATTCCAAAATAGTAATATTCAAACCGAGCGAAAATACACCATCGAACACAGGACAGAAAAACAAATAAAAATTTTAGTAAATTCAAAAGACGACATAGGAATTATGAACAACATATCATTTCAACCACAGCATTAGTACAAATAAAAGACAATTACGTCATTACGACAATTTTAAACTCAAACGATTACCCCATAGAATCATCGTTGACAACCCCAATAGACGTAGAACAAGTAAACTTTAGCGAGATGGAAATCCACGAAGAATATGCAAACGATTCCAACCCTACAGAACTACAGAACACGACAGGATATTAAAAGAAAATGTAATTAACATTCGTTTTAATAACGACATTAATAACGAAGAGGCGAGAGCGATTAAAGACTTATGTTTGAAATGCCGAGATATATTATATTGCGAAGGGATACCCTTAACTTTCACCAACACAGTGAAACATAACATTGAATTGACAGACTATAAACCAATTTTCACCAAAGCATATAGACTACCTCAAGCAAGTCAAGAAGAAGCAGATAGACAGGTAGCAGAACTATTGAAGCAAGATATCATCCGACACTCAAATTCACCGTCGAGCAGCCCCGTATTAATAGTCCTGAAGAAATTAGACGCCTCAGGCAAACGCGAATATCAAATGGTAATCGATCATAGAAAACTAAACGAGAAGACGGTAAGCGACAAATACCCACTACCCAAGATCACCGAAATTTTAGACAAATTATAAAAGTGTCAATATTTATCGACCCTTTGATTAAATTTGATCTCGTTAACAAATCGTCGAACTCACTTCCACGCGTATGCTCTCTCGACATTTGATTTTTCAATGCTCCACCCGAAAGTACCACATTGGCCAGGAAACGATTTTTTTTACCTTGAAATTTTAAATTTTCCCACGAACTTCTCGTTGTCCTTGCCATAAAAACGTTTCTAGTAGACTAAGTGCGATAACCACGCATTTCTTCGGCCTGGAAAAATGAGAGTTTATAAGAATACATTGATAAATTACAAGTTATCGACTTCAGTTCGCATAAAACCAGAGACCACAAACTTTGCATGTGGTAATCTAATTAAATTAGTGATCCTCTTTGGATTATAGAACAAATCTATACTTAGTACTAAAGCGAAACTTTGTGTAACCAAAAGACGTAACGGAAGCTGAGTTAAGCTTTTAAATGTGGTCTTTCTATTGTTAACCACCAAAACAACCACACTCTAGATACTCTTTATTGTCTAGCCACCAAAACACCTACACCCCAAATACCCATCTCAAACGCAAGGGCAAAATTTGTTGGAGATTACATTTTTTCGATTCATAAACTCAAAAGCATAATAATTCATCTTCGCAATTGAGAAATTTTGATAAATTTTTGTCATGGATATCATAATTGGAACTAATATAGATTTAGAATTTTGCTAAAACAAGCAAGAGATTGAAGTGGTTTGTATTTTAACAACATCAGACAGATTTCGAACAAAAGCTGTTTCCTGACAACATAAATAAAAGTATGAGGTCTGGATTTAACGTTAACTAAACTTTTCTATTTAGATTTCCAAGCTGTTCGTTACACGTCTACTTACAAAACATTAACACCTCAAACAATTCATTGTTGATCATTAAAAAGTGTTTTTACTTTAAAACTTTTAGAGCAAGGGAGGAAGTGATTTTGTATAGTTTTGCAAAGGTTTAGAATATAGAGTGTTTGAAATGATTTATTTATTATTTTCCTGCAAGTTCATGATACACCAACTGTGACATATGTAACATAATAGGTTCCAAAACTAGCCACAAAACTTATAATAGTTTAATAGAACTTGTTGTACAGCTGCAGAGATAAAGAACTATCAAGGTGTAAAAGCGAGTGAAACTGAAAAATATTTTAAAAAAGAATGGATGACAGAAGTGTTTACAATGTATTATAAATGCAGATAAATTGTATAAAAAATTTCAGAGAACAAAGTTGTAGGAACACCAAAGCGATTACAAAAAGTACAGAAACTTGTAACCAAAAAATGTGCAAAAAAGAAAGTCCTGTCCTTGTAATAACAATATTAATAACACATGTGGAGAGTAATAAATAAAATTATCAAGAAAAATAGAAAACTATGCTGATATTATGATAAAGCATGCAAGGCCTAAGAGTAATGAAAGAGTTATAGCTAATCATTTTACGGTATTCTGTTTTTAATAGTTGTAGAAAAATTAAGCAATTTAACTCAACAGTACAGAAATATTGTGATGCACACTCCAATTGCAATACCATACACTACAAAACCACTTTTGTAATGGTTAATAGTTGTCAGCGTTCTATAATGATGACATTTACCTACTATAAGGATATATTTGTATAAAATAAGTGCAATTTCGAACTAAGAGAATAATAGAATTAAAAATAATACTGAGTAATATAGTACACGCAGTTGAAATCTAGAACATCAGGAGGGAATGAGAATATGAGATACTAAGCGTCCTTCGTGTAAATAAATGAATATTTAGTATTAGTTCTAAGTTAAATTTAACTAGTATGATTAAGAAGTCAGATGCAGATCAAATACTATGGATGAATCACATTATATAATGTGCAATTAATTACACATAACTGCTCGACACAATTACTAGATGGTTGCGAATTTATCAAACAAGTAAACTGTATCTTCCTTCTAGAAAAATGTTAAAAAGGGATTTGTAAAAAGCGAGTTTCTAAAAATGCATGCCAATAAATCGCCAGGGTGTAATAAAACCCAATTGTAGGATATTTTATTTTTGGGTATGAAATATTCGTTTCTATAAGAAATTTAATTAGTTTAATCGTTAATACATCAATAGTGTCCAATAATTTAAAAATGGCAGTTATTTGGCCTATCCATAAAAAAGATGGATAAGCAAATATTGACAACTACCTTATTTGCCCGTTATCGAAAAATGTTTTGAAAAGCACTTAGCTAAACTAATATACGAATTTATAGAAAAAGATAACGTATTAACAAAAGACCATTTTGTTTTACCAAAGGAATAAATAAGGCATTATCTAGATTTTCGCATTTTGCTACATTCCATTTCGAATTTGCAATTTTACTGCCCACTTAATTTCAATTTCTACTTATTTGAATATACGAGTTCGTTACACTTTTATTATTTCAAGTCAGCTCAGTTAGGCAGCTAACTATGTTTGTTCTTTGTTTACTTTTATTGTTTCAAGTTAGCTCAGTAGGGCAACCAACGTTACTCGTCCTTTATTTAATTCCAAATCCACATGTATATATTCTTTCTAGTTTCTTGTCTACAAATTTCTTGAATGTTGATAGTTTAATTGTAATTAGGTAAAGCCGCTGTATTATCTTTGAAAGATAGATATGTGCTCAAATTAATGTTTCTTCGATATGAAATTTTCGTGATAATTTTTTAGCAAACAGTTTTATAAATATATTAGTTGAATGAGTTCACTATATTTCTAACGCTAGTTGGCGTTGTTTCTCCTACGCTAATTGATATAAACCCATTCAGGTTACAAAATCCTTTTGATGAAAATGTGTTTCCCCTTTTTACCTTACTCACCGGTTTGTAACCAGTATTCTTCGAATTTTACACTCCATTTGTTACGCTCCCTGAACTCATGATCGGTAGGCCGTGACAGAAAAAGAATGTCGCTTTGTCGTTAAAGGACATTTATTTGCCTGTCGTTTTGTATACAGATAAAGTTATGATGAAATGGGTACACATTGCAGTTACTCATACCCTTCACAGCTTGCCTAAAAGAATATTGAATTATTATGACCTATAGCTGTTTACTTTACTTCTTGATGACATGTAGATTGCCTAAATTCTAGAAATGCTAAGAGAAATACTTTAAGGTATAAGATGTGTCCAATAATTTGGACATTTGTATTTAAATGTACTATTGTAAATATGTATTTTCTTTTATACTTTTATATTTAAGTGGCCTCTATTAGGAAAGAATTCTTTTACATAACACCCTTTAATTTGATTGTTACCAGATATAATTAATATTTAACGTTAGTACGTAAAGAGTGGAGAATACAGATGTTTATCCTAAACCAGCAATTTAATTTAGTTTGCTATCATTTCTAAAAATTATTTATTAGAGTTATATTTTTCAGGTGTTTTCTGTTTAAGTATCCTTTCAGGTACAGATGTTCGAAGAAAAATGCAAATTGGTTCGTGTGCACTGGCGCTTCGTTCTTTAGACCACCCCGCAATCTCCAACTGTGTTCAGCTAAGGAGATAGAGAAAGTGTGCGAATTGTGCAAGTCGGGGAAGGAAGTTGTTAGTATTGTTACGCCGCTACACAAGAGGTGTAGAGGTCTGCAAGAAAATTGTTTTCATTATAAAAAAAAGTGCTAAGAGTCGGTGAGGACGGAGTAGTAATACAGTAATCAATTTTACCCGTTGAAAAATTTTTAAAAAATACTTAGCTAAACTAATATACGAATTTATAAAAGAAAATAGTATATTAACAAAAGAACGTTTAATTTTTAAAAAAAAACTAGGTATAAATAAAGCATTATTTGGATTTTCGCATTTTGTATTTTGTATATTCCCATGAAATGTTTATAATCATTTTTTATTTTGATAGTTTCTGTATTAGTAAATTCAACCAATAGGGTTAGGGTATTTCCTTTAAGAAATCTAATTTTTAGGTTACACGCATTCTTGGTCTCAGAAAAGAATATTTTTGTATCGCATATTGTTCTTACTCAAAAGTTGTCAAATTCATTATGGCGGTTATAAAAGGTTAAAAATATTTCATCATTATAATTTCGTTATTATAGTTTTATGATTCATTTGATGTGATCAATAATGTATTATGCTGACGCCGATGATCTAATCGTCTGTGCGCAAAGAACTTCACAGATAGAATTGTGTTGAATCAAATAAATAAAACGTCCCTTTTCTTAGTTTGGTTAACTTATCCATAAGGTAATTGTACATATATATATATATATATATATATATATATATATATATATATATATATTGCTGTGATAAGAGGTTGTTTAAGGGTGTACTTTATAGAAAAGGCTGGTTAAGAATGAGAAATTAGCATAGGCAGCAGAAAAACTGCATTTATTTAGTAAATAATTGAGAAATGGAGATAGTTCGTAAATAGTAAGCAGTCAACACCCTGTATATAAAGTATAAATGGTTTTAAGCGACACAGATAAACATAGGAAGACGCATAGTTAGCGTAAAAACCAGGAAGACATTCATTAGGTAAATAGAAAATATTAAAACCATGTAGATGGAGTTTTGGTTGGTTTGGGTGAAGCAAGTGATAATATTTTTTAGTGGAAACACGCGTATATTTATAAGTAAACGATAAAGTGTAAACAGACACGCATTCAAAAGAGTTTCAAACGATTAAATTAATACGGAGATAGAAATAGAGCTTCAGGAAGCATAATATAAATGCATGCAAATAGCTAACCATTTTTGATAAGAAAGAGATTAAAAATTGCGTGAATAACATGTAAATATGAAAATTAAAAGTCGAATTGCATCAGTTGTTTATGGAAAAGCAATTAGATCTATCTGCAAGCAGGTTACAATTATTGGGAATCGTGGAGAATTACATCAGAAACTACTTTGAATGTAATTATTTGATTGGTTATAAATAAGCGACAAGTTCTAGACCATACCCACTGACGGATTGGGAATTCAATAATATATTAGCAGGTACAGTGATAACGAGGTAAGTTTGCAACTCAACAAAGGCCGAAGTGCGCCACTATGAAATAAAGTGATACGTAATAATTTTAAAAGTGAAAGAGAAAATAAGTGCCAAGATGAAAACTATAATTGCCGATTAAACGTAAGTACATTTTGGTGAATTTATTTTAAACTAAAACATAAAAATAATAGGGTTTTGAAGTACGGGGGGGAAAACAAACTACAATTTTTATGTCCGGGGAAACAAACGACAATTTCTAAGTCCGGGAAAAATAAAGTAATACAATTTTTAAGTCTGGGGGAAGAATAATACAATTTGAGTAAGGGAAGAAAATAAACCACGATTTCAAGTCAGAAGACAATGATAATAAGAATTCTATTCTAAGTTTGAAGAAATTGATTGATAAGAAGTAATAAGTCTGGAAATGAAACGACAATAAATTGGGGTGCATAAATTAATAATGGTAGTCCATAGTGTAATGGCAATAATTTAAATGTAATCCTGAATTGGGGGAAGATAATTTTTATTCAAATGGAAGCGTCGATGTGAAGAAAATAGACCCGGTCAGATTTTTAGTTGTAAGACATTTTATTTTTCTATATATTTTTTTTTTATTTTGAATATTGAATTTGCTTAATATAATATGAATGTGAAAAAGTCAACAAAAGAAGTTGCATACGTATAAAGTGAGTAATATGATAACAGGTTTAGAACGTTCTACACTTCGTTGATAAAGTTAATAGGTTTTTTTGGTGACTTTGGGTTTTGAGTAAAAAGGATATGATGTTTAATAAATGAAATTTACTACATTAACTAATTGAAAAGTGTATTACAAATAATTTACAAAAAACTGTACATAATATATTGGTTTCATTATATAAAAATCGAAATTAACTGAATTTCATAATTCCAAATAAATGCTAGTCGAGGTCATAAGATAAAGTCAATGGGAGTAATTTGTTAATTTAAATAGTTCAAGGAGGAGCTACGAGTTGAATAGGAAATTGATAACAAGTAAGGCGGTAACACATCGATTTTTTTTATTGGTTGACAAGGTTGGTTCAAGATAAAATCCAGTTAAGTTTCTGGAGGAAATTTATAGCAACATTAATAAGACGGCCCAACGTCGGAGATAATTACAATCTTGTTTATACATAGTAATATTAATATGGTCGCCCAAATGATGGAGCGCGAATAATTTAGAGGAGCATAGCATAATTAATATAACATCCCAACGCAGGGGCTCGATAATTCCAGTAGTATAGCAATATATATATATATATATATATATATATATATATATATTGGATAGAAAAAAACGATATGCTATTTTGAATTTGCGGTCTTCATACATCAGCGTCGCCGTGGATCAATGTAGTAAGCGTAAGACTACGGATCCCAAGGTCCCGGGTTCAAATCCCGACACGGCCGACTGCTTGAAAAATGGCAGGTAAGCATTTTTCACAAAAATTACGCCCTCGTTCGGATGAGAGGTTAAATGGAGGTCCCGTGTGTGAGTGTTGTCACGCACGTTAAAGATCCCTACCTTGCCTGGAACGACAAGGGTTCGGCAAAATTCTAAATTTCCAGGCAACAAAAAACTCGCCTCCTGGCCAATGTAGTACCTTCAGGTGGAGCATTGGGAATGTAAATGAACGGTCTTCATACATCTGTCTGAAGTTTGCTGAAGATATCTCGAATTACTTTATGAAAGGAAGATCCATTTCTTATAGAGCACTTCGTACTAAACATACAAACAATCAACATGCAACTTAAATAGGTTAGATATCTTTGAGAATAGGTTATCAAGCAGACTGCAAGTAGTCAACCATGTTCAGATAATACCCTACCAAGTTGGTTGCTTTTAATTTTAAGAGCAGATTGGTCCCAGAGCAACAACTTTATGTTGGACATAAGCATGTTGAGAATTTCAAAGACAAAGTGGGCAAAGGCATTTATTAGTGTGGGCATTAGCTACAGTCAACAATCGCTTATCACGAAAAAATTTGTAAATAAATGAGGCATTCGACATTATCAGACACGAAATATTATTAAGCAAACTGATGAAATATGGGCTTGACGGACCTGTACTGCAATTTCTTAGTGTCTACCTTAATTTCAGAAAATTTCTAGTAAAAATTAATAACACATACTGTAAAGAATATCCCCTCACTATGAGTGTATCGCAAGGATCAGTTTTGGACTCCCTAAAATTATTATATCCATAAACAACTTGCCACTGGTTGCACAAACGTTAGAAATTATGCGTTTGCAGATGATCTTTAGTTGATCGTTGCCCATGAAAACTTAAAAGTAGCCCAATAATTTTTACAGATGGACGCTATTAATTTAACAAAATGGTTATACAGTAACCATCTTCTTACAAATAAAAATAAAACAAAAACCATGGTGATAACTACACCATATATGAAAAGGGAATGAAGCGGAAATAATACTGCACTCGTGTAAATGTTTTCAACTGCAACATAAAGGTTTTTTCTCGTGTCTTGCAAATTGTGTTGTTCCTAGCTGCTCTACCTACCCATATTTAAGTGTGACACTTGACAAATTTTCCCGATGGGACCAGATTATACCCAAGGTGTACAATTAGACATGTAGCATCAGAAAAAGCAAAAAAGACCATGGTTATAGTATCTAACAGAATCACTGATAAGGTATGCACTTGAGGCATGGGGTTAGGTAAAATTTACTTTGTGAAAATTGGAACGGTGCACAGAATACTATTAAAGGTCGTGTACGATTCTTTGTGTGATCTGTTAAGCAGAAGCAACTTATTAAGTACGAGCGGATTATTTTATTATAGAATAATACTGGATAATTATTTCGATAACACTTTTTTGGGAAAAATCCAACGAATTAGGTGTAAGGGGTAGAAAGGTGCTTTGTTCCGAAAATATTTAATAAATATGAAAAAACAGCCTTGTACCAAAAATTTTCAATCAACTACTGGATGAGTGCAAAAATTGCGAGGATAATCGAACATTATAGAAAGTTGAACCAATATAATTACATGTCAATAGTAAAGAGTTTCAAAGTGATGTTACCCAAACAAAAATATTGTAATTTCAAAATAGAAACTATTATTCATTATTTATTTTAATCATATATTTAAGTTTGTTAATTTTAGGGAACATGTATCTAGTATGTATGCATTTTTTGTGTTTTATTATATCAGAATAAGATCTATTGCATTTGCATTACTCTAGATAGAAACTAGATAGCAAAAGAAAAAAATTAATTTTAAACGGACAGAATCAATACAAATGTATCCTGTATATCATGATTTCGCGAATAGTAGTATCAACTAAAAATGGCATTTCAATTGTTTTAGTTCTATAAAGGCAATTTAGGTAATAAACTTCAACGACAAGTCATAATTAATTTTCTGCAGTACATAGTTGAACGTGTCTCAGATCAATAACCTATTTCAAAACCGCTAAAAGGAATACGTTTTAATATTACGCATTACAAATCCAAATACAAAGATGAATGTATGGATAATTATGGTAGTTAATTTGGGTAAACAGATCAATTGCGGCAATAAATTTTTATAACGTAACCATGTTACTTTAAGAAAGTTTTAGAATAATTAATGAGTAAATATCATTGGAATTGTCAATACTCATGTTTCATATAATAATTATCCCATAAATAGGAGAGCTTTTTCAATTTTCAGTAGAAACGAATAACATTAACGTTACATGAAAACAAGTGTAGTTACCTACATAAGAACTCCTGATAAGATACAAGTAATATTATTACAAAGTAGTTTAATCACCTAGATACAGTCAATGGCTTACTGGAATTCACAGATATCATATTACGCATGATCTAACTAGACAACATAATAAAATACAATGTTTACTCTTACAATATACCCACTTACAGACTGCTAAATACATAAGATAGTAATAATCACATACTAAACCATATGGAATTACGCATTTTTCACGTGATCTAATATAAAGACCGTAATACAATGACATATCTCTCGAAAACATAGAAAAATAAAGGGTATGATGACGGAGGCTAAACAGTGGACTGAAACGATTAATTTATTATTCGCGAGCCGGTAACGAGAACATATGTAGAGAGATACAGTTCATAGGATGATCAAAGAAATCCCTTAGACTATTAGAGTAGCCAACAGGAGTTAAACGTAGTAGCATCCGCGGATTATTCGACGACCCCCATAACAAAAATAAAAATTTGGACCGACTGGTTTGAAGCCAGCAAATGTTGGTAATAACTTGCCCGTCGTAAAGTAAACTCGATCCTGGCTCAATGAAATTCTTTATTTACACAAAGATTCTGTACGTAATAATTTGATTAGCCAGTTATATATTTCTTTTTGTTGGTGGAATTTATGAATGAAGCGTTAAATTAGACATTGATGAAATTATAAAGCGGCCACCATCATTGTAGTAGATAATGTTTATCTCATTAAATATACCAAACTTGGACATTGAAATTTAATTTGAAAAGGTTAAAGACGTGATTAAATGACTATAATTAGATAGTTAATGTTGTAACTAATCGAATGCAAATTAATTTATATAATTATAAAATTTTGTGTGTGCACCTGTTTACAGGTATAATGCTATGATGCTTGTATTCAAATAGATTTAGCTGACGTAGTGAGAAAAATGTGTTCTTTTTCTGTTATTAAAAATATAGATTGATTATAAAAAGAACTCCGTTCCACGACGAGGCCAATCTAATTAGCATCTCCTTGAAAAGCTGTTATTCCGGAAGATCATCCATAAACCAAACGAGTTAGCACCAATAAATTCAGACAGTTTCGAAAAGTCTTTCGGAGTAAGTGTTTATGGTAACGAAGATTGCTAATTTTAACTTCTCATTATTCCCATTATTTTTTTACATTTTAGTAATTTGTTTGTATAAGGACCAACTCCCACACCGCTGTAGTTAGCCGGAGAATTCTCAATTTGTTAGGGGATTTTTGACCCTTTGGGCAATTCAAAATTTAACAGTCTTACGATTTATTCACCCGTAACAAAAATTTAATGCAGTGGTAGGTAAGGGTAGGGAAGGAGCGGTAGTAGGTTTACCTGGTTTGGGCGTGAGAAACGACAAGAGAAATAGGCTGGTAGAATTTTGCGACAAAAACAATTTAACCATCACAAACACATTATTTCAACATCATGCTAGAAGACGATATACGTGGAAGATGCCAGGAGATATAGGAAGATATCAAATAGATCCCATTTTTGTAAGACAACGGTTTAGGAATCAAGCAAAAGACTGTAGAAGCTAGCCAGAAACAGATATAGACACCGCCTATGACATCGTAATTATGAAGGCCGTTCTTAAATTTAAAAATTTGAAGAAAAGAAACGAAAAAAGACACAGACTTTGAGAAACTAAAAGATAAAATATCCACGAAAGATTTGAAAAAAAGTCAAATAAATTGCTGAAAGATATTGGGAAAACTTCTGATACTAAGGAAGTAGAAACAGAATGGAATAACATTAAATCCAGCTTAGACATGGCGGCTAGATACATTCTGAAATATACACAAGAGGTACAAACTAAGATGGAAATAGAAAAGACAGACGAAGCATACAAACTAATTAGAATAAATTTTAGGGATATAAAACCATATGGCAAAAATATATGGAACGCGGTAGGAAACGTCATTATAGATAATGTTGAGAAAGTGGTTAGATGGCAAGAATGTAAACAGAATTTATATGCAGAGAGGAACTAACGGCATTAGAACAGGAATCAGACATTGAAAATGATGATTTAGGATATCCTATGATGAGTTTGAATTAGCATTAAAGGGTCTGAAAAATGGTAAGACGCCGGGTACAGATAAGGTGCAAGCAAAAACTCTAAAGGCCGCTGGACAAGCAGTAACGGAACGTCTCTTACAACTCGTAAGCTATATGTATGAGATATGCAAGATATCCAAAGGTTTCAAACGTAACATCATAGTAACTATACTAAAAAAGAGAGGCGTGGATAGATGGGAAAATTTTCGAACAATAAGTGTGACAGCACACGTGTCCAAAATATTAACTAGAATTGTACAAAGACGAATAGAAAAACGAGCAGAAGAAATACTAGGATAAGATCAATTTGGGTTTAGGCTAAACAGAGGAACACGGGAGACTATTTTAGCTCTGAGAGTGATAATGGAGAAAACAATAGAAAAAGGGGAAAGCGTGTATATAGGGTTTGTAGATCTAAAAAAAGCATTCGACAATGTAAAAAGGAAACAAATGTTCGAAATACTCAAAAAGATTGGAATGTTGAAAACTGCGAGTTCATCTGTGGGGTACTAGTTTTCTAATGTACCAAAAACTACAGAAATTTTGTTCGTGAATTATAAGTTCATCGATGGTAACCTTTCCTGAAAATAGTATAGACTGCAGAAACAGTTTCACAAAAATTTGACTGAGTGATACTGAGTAAATTAATATGCATTTGGGTGTATAACATTCCTCGCTGTAATGAACAGATTAAATCAATAACATAACTGTCTAATTTGGCTTTCAGACACAGAGATTCTAACTGCTATGGGAATTCAGTGCTAAATTAACAAGAGCTTATCTCTGACAATTATAACACAGAAGAATCTAGTATTGCTTGCTTTTTAAATAAACGTTTAATACCTCAAGAATAATAGGTACTATATATTCAATTTCGTATACTTATTCGACTATAATATTTTCATCATGAAATAAATGCTGAAAAACATTTTCTAAATTCTACATACTATTTACAAACTCAGAATATGGTATTTTCAAAACCGAATTACCATTTTACTGTACACAGTCATTAAAAAATCAAACACTACACAAAAATAAGATCAAGCACAAGTATAGCACGGTTAATCCTCTTTTAAAACACATTTCAATAGGTTATAGAACTAATATCAGAATACGACAATTAAGGAGTAGCTGTAAATGTTATGGACGGTTAACTTAAAAAGAAGATCGCCTGAAAGCACTTCATTACCCATCCTTGTAGCATCTGAAAATAAAACACTTTACGCGCTAATAAAAAACGTATCCTGCTGGGATATGAAAATCGTATCAAAAACTCTTGGTTCATATACAAATATCAGATAACGTAAAGCGCCCTATCGATGAATTTAACCGATCGAAAGTTCAGTACCAAAATCGGTGGATTGGAAGAAATGGTTCTTAGAATCGCCCTCCAAGATCACCAGAATTGACTCCACCGGATTTCTTTTTATGGGGATATGTAAAAGGAATTGTTTATAATACACCTGCAACAACACCAGATCTTATGAAAGAGAGCATCATCTCTTACGCAGTCAATATCTTCCATAAGATCTATCACTTTATTTTGTGTTTGGAAACGCATTTCTTCCATTCGCTGATTTGTTTTCCTAAGATCGTCAGTTAATTTCTCTATTCTGGAACTTAAATCTTTCCCCAATTTATACAACTTTTTCCCAAATTCTAGCATATTCTTATCTATCATATTTTTCATGATCTTTTCATTCTTCTCTGTCATATTTATTATGGCCTATTCTTGCTTCTACATCCTGTCATTTAGTGCCATTAACATTTCTATTATTCTTGAATCTTGGGTGGACCGGTGTTCTTCACTATGACTCCTCTCCAACATTCTTCCTGCAGCTTCCATTTTTAATTATTACTCTACAATTATCTTTAAATTTAAAATAAAACCCTAGATTTCGTTGCCCTTAATTTTTTACTTAATTTATTTTGATCTAACCTCACGTTGTTGCGCTATTTAACTTTTTCGGTGTTATATTTTGATCCAGCCCCACATTGGTGACGCCAAATAACTTTGTTGTGATACTGTAACAATACTCCTATGCGGTCTTTTTGTGAATTAAAAAGGTAAAAATTTTAATTTTTAATGTATAATTTTAATTGCGTCGGCTAGTTCAGTTTTTGAATTACCCACGGAGCTTGCGACAATACGAAAAACAAAGAATTTAAATTTACCTCTCTTTCCTGTTTTAATCTTTAAACCAAAACACCATTAAGCACAAATTATTATAATGTTCTCAAAAATATTTACAACGTATGAAAAGGTTAAAATTCTTTGACTAGAAGTTTCTTCTAATAATTAAATAAAAATTTTAATAATTATCATTTCCAAAGGTGATCAAAAGCCAACAAAATCACTGTTATTATTAATTATTAACTGAAACTTGATGAACGTTCATTTAACCTCTTTTACTATTTACGTAATTTACAACGTATACTAAAAAAAAAACCTTGTTGACCCTCACATAAATTATCATGAAACTAATTTTTAAAGTATTTAAATTAGTAATATTCAATTAAATGTTAATTTTTAGCTGATTCAGTTTAGCAATGTACAATGAAATATCCACAAATAAAATAATAAAATAATAAACATTCAGCTTTGCTAACCTGTTGTTTTCAGCTTGCATCAGTCCCTGGTCCAACCGTTTTCGGTATTGTGTGCATCCCTCATAGCATCGCCTTAAACACACTAGCGTCCTCCATTTATCATTGAAGTAAATGCTTGTTGCATTTCTTCCTTTATTCCAGTAATAATCATTTATAATCGCTTCAGCATTTATTAAACTTGTTCCCGTATTTATGTAGACTTGACTCCAATAATTATTTAAACTTGTCTCCAGTGATTATTTAGATTTCTCACCAGTGATTATTTAAATTCGTCTCCAGTAATTATTTGAATTTGTCTTCAGTAATCATTTAGAGCCCTTTTTTATTAAGGTTAATATTAGAATTTAAAATAAAACAACTTTTAGTTATTTACGCTTTTTGTTTAAAGATAAAACGACAACCATCAATTTTCTATTTTCAGTGGTATTATTTTACACTTTAAAATTAATCACTTTACGTAGATATTTTTGTTTTCAGAGACGTGAACTATGCTTTACTTTATGACAAAATAATTTGTTTACAAATCCGATCATATTTAAATGCACCGTCTATCTATTGACAAGCGCAAAGTTCGTTGTTTGTGTATAAGCTTTCATTTCAGGCTTTCGGATATTCCACGGTATTATTATTGTATATTAACAGCAACGAGTTACTCTTGTCACGTACTATTTCGAGTTAATAGCATTGATTGCTTGGATTTTTATACTTCTAGATAAGTAAACCATTGTTTGTTCAAATAAATTTGGTGAACTCTGATTTTAATTACCATGCCTTGTTTGTTTCCAATAAATCAGGTGTCGATTTTAATTTTCCAGTCACGTAGACTTATTACAATGTATGCCTTAAATTATACGCGTTTGCTATCTTACGCATTTTTAAACCTGCTTGTTTTAATTAGGATTCTTGTCGTAATAATGTTGCGTTATCCGTGCGTGTCGCATTTCAGCTTGCATTTATGTTGTTTAACGACTTGTGGATTTGTTTTATTCAAAAAAATCTTCAAAATGTTTTTCATTAACTGAATTAATTATGATTATTATTTATATACAGGGCGTTGTGATTTACTTTCTAGTCTAATCATCGTATTTCTTGCTTTCTTCAGAAAACTGTGTCGTTTTTTGAGCACTTATGTATTTTATGTAGAGTGCGCTATATTATTGGTCCTAACTACCCCTAAATAACCTTATTAACACAGCAATATATATATATATATATATATATATATTGCTATAATTATGGGGTAGTTTAGGGGTAGGTTAAGTCACAGTGGTCGTAGAATAAATAAAAGAAACGTCCAGTTAACAAAAGCACATAATTCCAGATATTATAAGAGTAAATAGGTTACTATACATATTGTTAGTTAAGCGCACACTGTACATAAAAGTACAATAGGTTAAACGCATAAGAAATAGAAATATGCAAGAGTAGCTACAATCAAAGATAAGATTTAAAAACGTAACGAAATGCATCAAAATTAAATCAACGAAAAACCTATATGAATTGGCTGGATAAATATTTAACAAGTGCGTTAAATATATCATCATATACGCAGGCTAAAATTATGCATTATTTGAATAAATAGTACGTGACATAAAGTATTACATTTGTTCAAAAATCCAATTTAACTAGGAAATAAACAAACACCAAATTTATTTCGGTTTAGATTACAATAAGCAAATAACAATAAGGACGTGACAAGTTAAGCAGAAATTCGTGGGCTTTCTCAATTAAACATCATGGTATGTAAATAAATACGTGACAATTTAAGCGTTCATCCAAGTATTTGAACTGTACAATTGGTAAAATTTCCCGGTGTACACAAAAGATATTCGCAGAAGGTGTCGACCCAACACGTGAAACAACGAATAGAAAACAAGAGGCAAGCCATATAAATACGACAACAATTGAGCGACGAGTTTAGTAGAGTAGTATTATTATCTAATGGCGGGTGACGTTACATGCGCAATAGGTTTAATTTAAACTTAAACCTCAAGATTCACAACGCTACAGTACTACCCACAAACATCTTGCTAGCAATGTGGCTTTAATACGTCGTCACGAATATCCCATTTATTACGTTAAGTAAAATATTGTTTGTAAGGACCCCGTTCATGCTGGCGGTATCTAGAAATTCATAAACATATGAAATAAATCCAGACCTCCATATAATATCGGAGCTTTTACTTGTTTTTACTTATAAACAATTCTAGGTTCGTAATTTCTTTATCCGTAAATATTTGCTGTGGCAACAGTGCACATACTCAGCGGATCCCAATACTGTATATACTGAATGTGAACCGTAACTGTCATTGTCATTCTCACTCTTATCAAGGTCTTATTGTTTCCAGTTTTCCGTTTTAATATTTGTATCAAGTAATAGTCAAAACTAACCGATAGCTAATTTCTTCAGCAATGTAAGCATTTAAAAAGAATGTTCGTTCAATGATTAATTATGATATTTTTTAGAGTAATATTATGAATAAGAAGGATGTGATTCATAGTCAAGGACGACAGATTTAATGTGTTTCAATATTTGAAACGCATAAAAGATTTGGGCGCCTCCAACCTGAACAATTTTCAAGAGATATAAGCAATTTGTAATAATATTAATATAACAAATGATATACAAACCTTTTGGTATTAATTGAAAATTGTTTTTGTTAGTTACTACACCATGAGTGTCATTGTGTAAACATATTCTTAAAACGTTTTTGTAATAAATCTTAGTCATATTTTCGAGGTGGGCATTTGACATTTTTATAGTGTTTATAGTTTATAGTTTGTGTTTAAAACAAAAACGTCTATTGATTTGAAAAAACGAATATGTAGTACTACTAAATTGTTTTTGTTCTACTAGTGACTATAAGTGATAAAATATCTTGTGTACACTGATCCAATCAATCAATAATCTGGGGTATCACATCTAACAATAAGCTCAGATCATTTTTATAGAAGAGCAAAAATCAACATGAAACTATTTAAAACACATTCCTTGGTTGCTCGACAATTTTTGCTCTGGCAACACTGGACGTGCAAGCAGTCGATGTTTTCTAGTCTCACTTTTTTATTTTGATTATTAATATAGCTCCTCCTCGCGCAGGTTTTTTCAAGGTCACCCGCCATGAGATAATAATACCACTATATACATTTGAAACTGGGCTATCACGATACTCAGAAGTGCTAAATTATTTACGTAAATAAATGAAAATCATTTTATAAAAGTGTAAAAATTGTGCAAGTAAGCCGATCTATTATAGACGTAAGTAAACAACAATTTAGTAAAAATATACAATTTTTAACATAAATAAAACAGGGCTCTGGAGACGACTCTGGAGATTACTCTGGTTAATCACCTCCTGTTAAACTAATAACTGACATGGTAAATGTTCTATTACTGTTTTGTTAATTACAGAGATGGAAAACCTTTTATTTACTGATATACAATTTGAATCTTAAGTTGGATTAACTTATGGGATTTTGAACAACGATTTGGATAGTATTTTGGTTTGATGTCGACTTCCAAATTCGACTCTTAATATTCAGACTGGACACGAAAACTCTTGGGGATGCAGAGAAACTACTGAACCATTCCAGGTTAGCTATATTGATAATTTATTTCTGTAAAACTGTTTTAATTCAATATTTTTCACAAATGTAAGTGTCAACAAAACCGGTGTTTCTTTGATCAATTTATGAAAGGTAATAGACATCTTGAAACGTTTCAAAAGGTCTCTAAATATAACAAAAGGCTCGTTTTGCTGGCTTAAATTTCTTAAATCTAATATATGTAAATATTCTGAAAAGGGGAGATTTTTAAAAGGTTGTAAATATTGAATCATTATATTGTGTATTTTAGAATTGCTTTCTTTAATCGAATCAGCTAGTTGAGGCAAAGAAAATTCATAACTTAACATTTCACAGCATAAGTGCTTAATTAATAAAAAGGGGATAACGCAGCATTTTATGACATGCCCAACCGTGGGGCTAAAAATAAATAAAACCATCGTAGGTGCTGGTGTAATATCACAGCAATATATTTTTATGTGCTGATACTTTTATTTTATGGTGTATCTCTACCCGTACACCTTGTATCAACCAAAATATTAGAATGTCGATTTCTATTCTTTTCAAAACCCTTAATCTACCTCGGCTAGCTATCTTCCCTTTTTTCTATCTAGTCTTATCTCCGGTTGGGTTCACAATTTTATGTTTATTATGCAAATCGAGTATGGTAAAATGTTCTAACTAAAGGCGATCAGGATAAAATTTCTATCTATAAATTCAAATGTCAAAATGACACTTGTCAAATTTAGGTTATTTATTATAATTTTGGATTTTAAATATCACTAGTAATATAGCAGCTAATGCTATCTTACTAACGTACTCACTACTTGTAGTCCTGTATCCTCTGAGTCTTAATTAAATTTTCTATCCGATTGTTCCTATTTCTTTAGGTCTTAAATTTCGAATACTGTCGTAACACCCGATTTCGGCAGTTTTCTCTGAAATATTTAAAAGGCATTAAATTCTAATATGGGGATGTAAAGCCTTGTGTTGAAATACTCGGCGAACCACTAATTTTGAAGATTAAGTTTCCTGATATTTCAACTATGACTTTGCTTAATTTTGTCGAGAAACCTGTAAATAGATACTCGATCATAAAAGATATTATAAGTGTCAAAATTGATAAATCTGCTACTAGTCTAATCTTTACAAGCGCTATAATAAATGACATTTTACTTTCCTTGAAGACAGTATGGTAAATTTGTTCTTGAATTTCCTTTTCCTCGATCGTTTTGTGTTATGGGTTTGATAGTAGTGTTTCTTCTGAATTTATTTTGTTCATTTCTTGGACATACCTATATTCGTTAACATCCAAATTTATTTTATGAATAAAATAACTTTCTTTATGTAACTCCTCTATTTCATCTTAAATACAGAAACGACACACTGGTAACATAACTCGGCAGTATTATAACTTGTTTTCATAATTCACAATCACGTTTGATAGTTCTCTTACAAAATGGTCCTGGTTTATAAATCTTATTATTCTACTTATGGGTAACACATATTCTTCTATCATTATACTCCTATAACATACTAATACAATTCATTTCTTAAACTTGTCTTTTATATAATTAATTGACCGGACTTGTTCTTATATGTACTTCACTATTCAAATTCTATTTATCGACTGACTTCGTTTTCTTGGTTACATACCGATCTCTATTCTTTTTTATTTTTAATTTGACAGAATATGTTACCTACCTACTCTATTTACAATTAAAATTTCTTAATCCTAATGTCCATGTTTATTCCAAAAAAATTTTAATTTTTAAACCGACTATCCATTCACCGGCTCCTTGATTCTACTAAATTACTCAAATACATCACAATATATATATATATATATATATATATATATATATATATTGTCGTGGAATTATAGGTTAAATAGGTCTAGACAATTAAATTTTATCAACTGTGTATATAGAAAATAGGAACAATTTATTTGCGCGCCAAATTAATCAGTTTAGATAGTGAAGATGGACGGTTGTAATAATTTTAAATCAAACGCATCGAATCAGAAACGGAGCTTTCAAGTATAGAAAATTAATCATTTAAACGCATTTTTCCATTCAAAGAAACGAACGTTCGTTATACAAATCCTAAGAAGGGGATAAACTCGGAATTGTCATTTTAAACAACAAGTGGCTTCGAAGAAACACCTGTTAGTTAAATGTCGAGTTCATAGAACTTGATTATACGTTGAGACAGAATTTCTATGAAAGTGTTTGCAACGGTCAATGTATAAACTACTAAAATAACAAGGGCTTTGAAGATAGAGTGAAATAAAAGACCTATAATGTAAAACAAACAGAGAACACTTATAATAAAGGATTGGTTACAATACACGTCTAGAATACACGGGACAGTCAAAGACCAACAACAATATTGATTTTCTGTAGCTTGAGAAGGGTTTCTAAAAGAGACAATAAATATGGGTGGAACGGAGAAAGATAGCTGAGAGGTGGAGCGTTATAATGGGGGAAAACTGTATCATTGGTTGAAGGCTAGCAGTTTTTGAGAAGCCCGCGCCCATTGAGGTATCGAATGAATTTCTATGTAACAGCACGATAAATGGGGAATTTTTCAGATGTTAGAGTTCGTTACGATATCTTAAGAATCGGTTTAGAAAATAAGATTTTCAATGGAAATAGGTTTCATGGGGGGGGGGGGGGAGTTGAAAAGCATATACACGAAGAGAATTATTAAAGCTCTTTTTCCCTGAGATCTTAGATCGCGCTTAGATCTCCAACGTAATTGATAGTTTATGCTCTTACGTGTATTAATTATTTTGTATTTGGTAAAGTAGCATACAACATCCTGTTTTAAAGTATGTAAAGCTGTAGTAACATACCGGAAAGATAGTAAAGGTGATTTGCACGAGTAGGTGCGAAGGTCTAGACAAAAGGTGCCGTTACTACACGACTCAATTGTATGATGGGATGATACTTGGGTAAGCGAATCCTAAAGCTTAACCAGTATGCATGAAGTGTAGTAGTATGAAATGTTAAGTTTGTACAAGACAAATATCATGGTGGAAGATTAAACGTGGTTGCAGAGATTTGAATAGTAGGGATCAGTTGGATCCAAGCATGATCGTTAAGTATATAGACACAACGACGAGGATTTCTGGTACCCATCTTCAGAGGTGACGAGGGACAAAGCCTACTCCAGGTAAAGAGAATTAATTTCCTGCTTTTTTCTTAAATATTTGTGCTGATATTTTCGTGTTTGAGTGTTTTGACTTATTGGGGGTGTATTTATTACCATAAAAACTCATTTAATGGGATATATGTACAGGACAATTAATACTGATTATTTAAAAGGTTTATTGATGATATAAAAATGTTTATTGATGATATAATATGTTGTTGTAAGGAGTAAACGGGTCTTTAGATTTAATTTTTAATAAATATGCCATGTTTAAAAGCATTTAGAGGAACTGGGTTATTATGAGCT
Source organism: Platerodrilus igneus (assembly GCA_036346225.1). Classification (NCBI taxonomy): domain Eukaryota; kingdom Metazoa; phylum Arthropoda; class Insecta; order Coleoptera; family Lycidae; genus Platerodrilus; species Platerodrilus igneus. The sequence continues at coordinate 10,395,354 of JARFIW010000453.1, forward strand.
TAAAATAGACCAGAATAAAATCAATCTAGGGTTGCACGACGGCCCCATTTACTCGTCTAAAAGAAATTTGTTGAAATATATTAAAATCAAGAACTTTAAAAGATTTAATGATTGAGATGGTAACAGTTTTCTGTACCAAGGTGTAAATATTTTCTTAATAATGCAAACTTGTTAATATGTGTAAATAAAAAGGTTGTATGTTTTGTTGCTTTATTTGAGTGGTAATTTCATTTGACTGTGTTTGTGAAATAGGAAAGTACTTAGGAGGGTAGGTATGCAAGAAGAAGCCGATAGCTGAGCTAACCAGGGTGAGCAGAAATAAGGAGGCGTTCCAAAAGGTAGTGCAAGAAATTTTTTTTTTATATTTTTCTGAAATTTTATGACGCCCAATTCGTGGGACGTGATTGGTTTTTAAGGAAAGCTCGAGTGTTCCCTACATTCCACAGCAATATATATCTATATATATATATATATATATATATATATATATATATATATATGTATATATATATATATATGTATGTATATATAAAGGTTTTGTATGTTCTTCACTTTTCGTTTCCTGAATTGTTTCGACTTATTAATGTTTTTTTTTCAAAAAGTGTTGATAATCAAGATGACGGACAATTTGTGTCGATGATGTAAGAAGACGAATGGGGACTATTAGTATGTTAAATAGGGTCACTAATGCTGCTTATTTTTGATAGTAGCGGCTTTATAAAAATTTTTACATTTTAAGCTTGTGAATTTAATAATCACTGGATTACTAAAGCAAACCGTTATTCAGCAATTAAATCAAACGAATAAAACATAACCAAAAAGCCAGAAAAGATAGGAAACGGAAGTACGCCAGATTAATGAAACGTCATAAACTGCGTAATATGGGAAAACATTGGAAAATATATTACTCTTTTTCTAAAAATCTTTTAAAAAACAGCTTACCAAACCATGTTTACTGTGTTCATATGGGACCGAAATATAAATTATATATCGAGATGGTTTTAGAACTAAACTAAAAAATAAGTACAGCTTTTAGTATAAAAGGTACTAGAAATATAATGGAGCGTTCTTGTGTTTAATTAAGGCAACCAACAACATAAAAGACAGGGGACCTAAACGATGGTTTGATGGATTAAACGCAGAATGAAATATTTTATGAGGATTAAAAACCTAGAAATGCTAAGGCAAATATTCAAATAATCATTTTAACATATTGTGAGCTCAAGTCCGTTTAAATATCAGATAACTTTTAAAACCTTAAGGAGGTAGTTTGGATACGCCTAACCCACGTAAACGTATTTAAATCTAAGACGCCCTCGTCAACGCCAAAATTAGACGACTACACAGAGAAGTAAAATGGTAAATAAACTTTGATGTATCCGCTATTAAAACAAACGCGCAGCTAGTTGGAGATAATATTGACATTTGAATGGAATTTAGGATGAGGCTTGGTCTTAGCCAAGGGTCAGCAGTTTCAGAGCGTATCCATCCTTATTCTCCATTAGTAGTTAATTAATAATTACCATTCTATGATATAAATCATACAGCTCCTTTGTAGATAATGTTAAATGCAAATCGCTAGAGTTTTGAACCACGGGAATTTGCGTTGGCTTTGTTGAAAGGGGAAAATTTGCATACAAATTAAAATGTAGATTGGGGTTACTGCCGCGGTGCTGTAGCGTTTCAACTCGCCCAAATGGGTTTAAATAAGCAGGAGTATGTTCTCTAGATAGATATAATTTAAAATACTGTAATCATACTTTTTTATTTATATCAGAGTGTATCCTTTCTGCATATTAATCACCGTAGAAGCAAGTTACATACTGTCGCGTCGCTATATTTCTGAACTTTGTTTTTCTCCTAACTCCAGCTGCTGTTTTTCACTAATTACTATTCAGTTAAACAAGCTGTCTTTAATTAGACAGGCTAAAAGTTTACCCAAAGAATTACTTTAACCCCATTAGAATTGTTTACAGATTTTCCAAACGGTGACATTTACAATTTAAATTCCGTTGATGGCTGTCGAGTGTCACGAACCTCCTTTTGAAATTCCAACAATGTTGATTTCTTCTACTAGGGTCGAAAGTGCGATTCACGCGATTCTTAATACTTCAGTGTTAAAAACCCATCAGTTTGAGTTAGAAAACGACTAGCAGTGTTGGAAGAGGACAAAGTTTGGATATAACATTGCAGATTTATGAAGTTTGTCCCTCGGGTGAAATTTCCGTGCTCATCTATCAAAATATTTAGTAACAAACTCGTGAAAAATGCAAATTGTTCGATTTCTCTATCCTATTCTACTCCGTTCATACGTTTGGATACGACGCACAAACTTTCTTAACAAAAACTGTTGATAACTTTTAGGGTTAAATAAGATAATGTTGTACGTATGAGGAAAAGATTAGAATCGCAAATTTTGAGGCAATTTTTGTTTCGAAACTATGTTTAGGCACAGTTTCGATATAAAAATGACGTAACTGTACACAAGGTAGTAACAAAGATGTCAAAACATCATACAGTAAACAACATAAATTGCAATTTTTTTCCAGATCCTCTGATTTAAAGTATATGATTCAGCCTTTTAATAATATACCAACACGATTTTTGTTTCCTGATGTCTGATAGGTGTTTTTTATGTATTTTCTGTCGCTTAAACCTAATCTGAGCTCAGAATTTTCTTCCTCGGTTATTAAAATATTCGCTAAAGGCAGCTTACATTGTAGTCATTTTACCACCAACAAGGTGATGCATCCGTAGACCCGTGTACATATGTTGTTTCGAACTACTACCGGATACCCATATAAGAAAATTAGTGTATAAACACTCACCCTCGAGTCACCACCGTCGGGTTGGCTCCTAACGTCTGCAAAAACGGTGCAAAACAGAAGTGCGTGGGATTCCGCCTTGGGGTTGTCCTCCAACTACAACAAGGGGCGACCATTCATTGTGGCTTTAAGGGCCATCGGGAAGTGCTATAGTAATTATAAATAAAATTAATTTATTGTTATCGAAGAGTATAATTTTATGAAACCCATAAATACTCATCGCTCTGTAAGGCTTGCGCGAACTTTTCATACAGAAAAACGGAAACAACCCACCATTCTACACGTGTTTTCGTAGTGTAGATTGAACAGCAAGTGAATATTAATTTCGTTTCACTAATGACCAGAGCTCAAAGTAATATTGTTGTTAAGAAAATAAAACGGGAAAACCCGGTTTATTGGGATAATACGCGGCTTTATTTTGACGAAGCTTTCTATGGGAAACACAAAAGAAGCAATTATCAGATACCTAGAACCAGTTATCGTCTGTTTAATTTTAGCATAAACTTTACGTTGAAGAATTCTTAGGAGTATTTATTATTAATTAGGCTCTAGGATGTAACAATAGGAATCGAATTTATACAATTAAATAAATGAATTAACACGTGAAAAGGTTATTTTAATTTACTGAATTAATTTTCGTTTTTAACGCCAATGGGATTTGAGTTGAAAATTATTAGACCGCGTATTTCTTATTAACAGAAAAAAATGTAGGAAATGTTCAAAATAAACGTAACAAATCCCCCCCAGCAAAATTAACAGGTCGAAGTAGGAAGGCCAAAGTAAAGAAGCGAGCAGTGCCAAACTACAAAAAAAGAAAACCCAAACAAACAAAAAGAAAATTTGCTTATAAAAAAAACTAAAAAAAAAACTCTTTACCAAAACAACAACCAAACAAAAAAAACGAAAAAGAAAAAAAAGGGTACCCCAAAAAAATAATTCTCGTCCGCCTCGACGGATCAATAATAGAAGAGAGAAAGAGAAATAAAAAACAAAAAAGGAAGGAAGAACGGGTAATGCACAACCAAGGAGGACTAAGGTGGAATGGCCTCAGCACTGATGAAAAGTCGTCAAAGGACGGATGTTTCTTATAAAGAAACAGGAACGTTTTCGACCTCAAAAGAAGAAACGAGGAAGAAAACCAACAGTGTACGCCAAAAAAGGACCGAAAGGTCAAGCCTAAAATATTTTTATTTTTATTTATTTTAACATAACAATTAATCTGCTACCTAAAAATTACAGCAAACCTGTTACTCCTAAGAAATCTAACAGAATTATTTGCTACCTTAAGTTATATTGGTTAGTCATATTATTTGCTTTTAGAAATACTCGCGCGTGTGTGTGTGTGTGTGTGTGTGTGTGTGTGTGTGTGTGTGTCTGTACGCGTGTGTGGGTGCGTGAGTGTGTGTGCTTCTGTCTGTGATAATGTCCTTGGGACTGCTTTCCTTCCCAGCTTCCGACCGCCGGAAATCAGAAACCGAGAAGTTCGCATTCCTGTACGTGTCCTGGCCGTCGGCAGCCGGAAACCAGGAGGACCACGTACAGTCCCTGGTGTGTATGTGTATGTGTGTGTGTGTATACGCGCATGAGGGTGCGTATGTGTGTTTCTGTCTGTGGTAATGTCTTTGGGACTGCTTTCCTTCCTAGATTCTGACCGTCGGCAGCCGGAAATCAGAAACCGAGAAGCTCACATTCCTGTACGTGTCCTGGCCGTCGGCAGTCGGAAACCAGGGTGACCACGTACAGTCCCTACTGTGTATGTGTGCGCGTGTGTGTATACGTCTGTGTCGTGTGCGTGTACGTGTGCGTATGCGTATGCGTGTGCGTGCAGGTACGTGTACGTGCGTGTTTGTGTGTGTTTTGGTGCGTGTATGTGTGTGTTTTGTCGTGCCGGTGAGCTATAATGGTGTGTGTGTTTATTGTTTTCATGTATGTATGTGCGTGTGCTTGTCTGTGGTGAGGTCCTTGGGACTGTCTCCCGGTTTCCAACCGCCGGTAGCCGGAAATCAGAGATCGAGAAGTACGCATTTCTGTACGTGTCCTGGCCATCGGCAGCCGGAAACCAGGGAGGCCACGTACAGTCTCTGTTGTGTGTGTGAGCTTGTGCGTGTGCGTGTTTGTGTGTATTTTGTCGTGCTGATGTGTTGTAATTATGTTGCCAGAATATTTCCCCAGTAGTAATTTCTAGCTGCGCTACAACATTGGAAATATAAACATTATGTTACTGAAGCTAGTGTTAGATTTCTTAAAGCAATTACGAATAGGGTTTGTATTTTCTTTTGTTTATTTTAGTTAGTTGTATTTTTTAGTTAGATGGTTAGTATTGAGTCTCTTATCCTACTAATGTTAGTATTCTAATGCTAATAAGTGTTCTGGGGGAAACTGTGTTTGAGGTACGTTTGCCGCACTTTTGCCGTTTTCACTATTTTCACTTCGTTTTCACTATTATCACTCCCGGTCGTCAGGATTCACGAGCCTTCTGGTAGATTTTCAGGAAACACCTGGTTCCGGGTATGTCCTTCGGAGAATACCGTTTGTTTGTTGTCGGTTCCCATGTGTGTTGGGTGGACTGTGCTTTTGTATTGCACATTCGATGCGTTACGTCAAACTCCTGTGTTTCGTGTGATCTGTGTTTGTGGTATTTGTGATGTGTGGGGTTTGTAGGGTGTTTGTGTGTGTCCTGTCAGAGTCCGTTTGTGTACCCTTGCTGTAGTATAGTAGTAGTTTGGTGAGTGATTTTATTTAGGTAAGGAAATATGTTTTTGTTCCAGAGCATGTCCGAGAATGGTATGTCTCATAGGATTGTCCTGTCCATTCCTAGGTCCTGTTGCAGTTCAGTGCAGTGTAACACCAGATGTTCCGGTGTCCCCACCTCACCACATGTAAGGGAACAACAAGGAAGAACGAGAGGAAGAAAAGAGGAGTACTGGTAAAAGAAACGATGTACTATCAACTGTGGTAGTCAAAACCGAAAACCGAAGAAAAAAAATGCTAACTAGTCCTACAGTCGACTGAGTCGTGGCTTCCGAAGAAAGAAAGACGGACTAGAGAGCACCTACCACAGGAGTGGATGGACGAAACACAATCGGACTAGGGACCGACAGCAAGGAAAACCAGCAAAAGGATAGGGAAAGGTAAGTGGAACGACAGGAGCGAGAAAAAAAAGAAAAAACCTAAAAGAATAACACCAACACCAAGTACAAAACAAAAAAAGAAGAAGAAGTACAATTTTATAAAACCCATAATTACGCACCACGCTGTAAGGCGTGCGCAAACTTTTCATACACAAAAACGGAAACAACCAACCATTTTACACGTGTTTTCGTAGTGTATATTGAAGAACAAGTGAATATTAATTTTGTTTCACTAATGACCAAAGCTCAAAGTAATATTTTTGTTAAGGAAATAAAACTGGAAAAAGAATAAGAACTTGTTTTGAAAATGGGTAAGGAAGACAATAAAGTGTGGAAATAAGCGTGTGAATGGCGTTGTTAAAAGTGAAATGAAATTGTTTAGGACGAAGCAAGTTTGAGAAACTGTTGGAAATAGTAATTTAGGACGCTGTAAGTAGTAGTACGTTACAGATAACTGCAGTTATGTACTGATCAAAACGTAGACAATAGTATAAAGTTTGAATACAGTGTAGATGAGGTATGGAAAGCGGAGAGAACTCTAAATAATGACAGGTGTAGTTAGAATAACAAGTGAAATGCTTAAGTGTGGGACGTGGATAATCATTGAATGTATGTGCAAACTGATAGAGTGGTGTATAGAACAAACGAAAGTCCCTGAAGACTGGAAGAGTGCGATCATTATCACTTTGCACAAAGTTTAAGACAGCAAGTACAGAATGCAAAAATTATCGTGGGAAGTGTAACCAGTAAAATGTATGTAGAAATTGTGATCGAGAGAGTTCGCAAAAGAACGCAGAGCAAGATATGGGACGTTCAATGTGGTTTTATGCCTGTAAGAGGATGTGTGGATCAGATGTTCACAATGCAACAAGTTATTGGAAAGTGTATGCATGCTAGAAAGAAAATGTATGCAGCATTTGTAGATCTGGAAAAAAAACGTATGACTCGTGAACATAAGTGAATTATGGGAGGCGCTATGCAACTAATCCTTGTGAATAATTGGAGAACCCAAAATTATCTTATGTGTAAGTCTCAAAATTCTCTGAATAATTTACATATCCTTGTATTACCCCGTCTATCAGAGTAGTTGATCAACGATCCTGGGCAGAAAATTTTGTAACGGTCAAACGTTTCAACCTCTGACCTCAAAATTGCTAGAATAAACTATGCATTGACAAATACGCAAAATAAAATTTTATTCTAGCTTAATTTATTTAATAATACTTAAATATCATTTTAAGTTGATAAACAAAGTTATACTTGCAGTTTTAATCATTAAATTCTTCTTTATGACTACCTGTCTTCACTTATAAAAACATCGTATCCGTTGGAATTAACTGCATTGAAAAATTATTGGTTCCAAAATTTCTTTGAACTTCATTTTAATTAATTTTGCATCCGTGGAAGTATGCGTCTTTGAAAGTACATTTATTCCTCATAGATTAAAATTAGCGCGTGGCTTTGCACTAATACTATTTACTTTGAAGCAATCAATCGTCGTAGTACTCTATACAATAATTATGCCTCATAACTTATGTTCAAACTTCTATGTCATACGTGGAATGCCGACAGAATGAATTACTAATTATGAATTAATGTCTCCTCGTTAAAGGTCTCTTTTTATATTACATAACCTCAATATGTCATCGTTCAAATACCGTCTAGATTATGTTCTTGCAGATGAATCACCATATGATGTAACAATCCAAGCGATTTCGCGCTCTATCTTTTTAATGAGCTGATCGTAAAAAAATTCTGCATCCTTTTTCAATGCATTGGTTTTTGCTCTCCCCTTTGAGCTTCTGTAATAATTATAGCCATTAAAACGCGTTATCTTATCTATTTTATAGTCTTTCGATACTATTATGTTCCGCGAATTAGGCCGTTTATTCTTACGAGATAATTAATTTGCTGATTTAATAGTTTTGAAAAGACTTTCAAATAGTGGTTTGTTTAAGCAAATGAATGCGATATTTTCGTATTAAATAACGTAAATATAATTTATTCTAGAATCGTCCAAAAATGGGCTTTTTTGAAACAAAGCTATTTTTTTTATTAAAAACTCAGAAAAATAAAATTGTAACGAGGACAAATGCATTATAGAACTTGCTTTAAAAGATTTAACTTGACATTGAAATTTATTTAGCATTTCTAAAGTGAATAAATGTAAATTAGCTTATTAGAACCATTTTACAGTCTTTATAAATGCGATGAAACTTGCTTTTAAAGGTATTTGTCTAGAAACTCATTATTTACACTCTGATTGAAGTTGGTCTTCTTTGATAGAAGTATGCTTTGCTTTAGAAACTCGTTAGATTGGTATTTTTAACGAGAATGAATGCTTTTATGTTTACATTTTATACTCGTTTCGCGGTATTTTAGTCTCCCAAAGAGAAGTAAACTAAAAAACTAAAATATCCCAAAAGTTTTAAAATTAAAATAATAGTGAAAATATACGAGAGATGTTTTCAGTTAACTCAAAAACGTAAGTGAAAGCTTATTAATTAAACATAATTTTAATATTTATAATTTAGGGCTCTAGGTAAAAATCTAAATAAGCACATCTAGATTGGCACATAAATCTAAATTTGCAAATAAATCCGAATTTAAATATACATCGATCTAAATTTGCATAAAAACATTAGTTTGCATCTACGCATCGGAGCACTAAACGGAGAATTGTTCTAAGCATTGAATGGGTGTTTGGCCAAACGGTACTATAAAATCAACAAGTGAACTCGACTGAAAACAATCCAGGGGTACTAGTCAACAGCACGCTTCAGAAAATCCAAGAATATGGAGAACAAAAAGACACGTAGGGAAAACTACAGGTCAGAACATTATCTAATAGCATAAGGCATTATTTTCTTTTTATTGAACATATACATTTTTTCTTATACCAGAATATTTATGTAAAGAGTCATCAAAAATCTTTTTATACGTGAAAATTTACGTAAAAGGGCAAAGTCATTGAACGTTCAAAGGTATTTCCAATAGTATACAGTGTCACTTTTGCTGGCTTTAAACTGACTAAAGGGAGCTATAATTTTGGGGATAAACAAATTAATATTATTATTACTTTGATTCACGGGTTTATTTTGTCGAATACTGAATCATGTTATCAAGCTGTAAAGTGGATATATTTTTTCTTGGCGTTCTGAATTCTTTTACTATTAGACTAAGTCTGATTCAAAGACTTTTGTTAGTGTTTATAAAAAGGGGGATATACCAATCTGATGAGCTGCAAATGCAGTGAAACCGATCATTCGTTGTTTTCTCTTTTCAAAATACTAACACACAACTAATATTTTTATAATAATATATATTTGCAATTAAGTACGAAATCGAGAGGCTTTTAACTGTGACAAATCTCCCTCTGAAACACCAGTCAACTTGTTTTGTATCATTGTAAACATGAAAGTGTTCAAACTAAAACTCTTATATTGGTTGGTATACATACCTTTCAGTTGCGGTCAAGAAAAACTAAATGTTAGAAAAGGAGAAAGTTTCCATTCAACCACGGAAATTCATGAAAGCAATCCCTCGAGTAAAATTTCAAAGTCCATCTACCAAAATATTTAGCCATAAACTTATAAATAATGTAAATTGTGTGATTTCTGTTTTTTATTCAGCTGTAAACCTTTGGGAAACAACATAAACTTTTTTAATAAAAACTGTTGATAACTTTTGAGGAATATAAGAAGTAGGGATTAAGATTGTATAACAATTTAGTCAATTTTTGTTCTCTACCTTTTGGATAACTTTGTACGACAAACGTATTTTATTTACTGGGTTGGCCAAAAAGTTTTTTGCGAACATTTCTTATTATTACTTTACTTAAAAAGTTACTTCTGATAAAAAGTTCAGCTTTTTTCAAAAGAAATATTTAAACTTGTAATATTTAAAGTAGTTTAACGATGTACATGATGTTTAAACTTCTAAAAAATTTAATTTTGTCTTAAAGGTCGACAACCCTTATTACCTCGTCTGCTACGCATGAGTAGTATATCGTGCATCCTATGAGCTCACTCTGATTCTCACATCTTTTCTTCCTAATCAATAGCATTCAATAAAATACTTGTTTTTCTAGAACTGTTCCTCGCATAAGACATTCTCAAATTTTTATTTCAAATTGAAAAATTTTTGTATACTAAATTGATTAGTGACACTTTTATAACACTCGCGAGTTAATTAAGCATGCATTAGTCAATACACAAGCATTTATTAATTCCAGCTTGGAGAGTTTATACTTTATAACGAAGCTATTTCAACATAATGTTAAATCAGAACAAGTAAATAAACCAAAAAAGCACAAAATACATTTTTATATGAACCGCAAAAACGATAGAAATTTTACGCTCTTCGTAATCAAATAAGAATAATTACCAATAGCTCTTCACAATAATATTTATATAAATTCTCATGGGATTTAAAATACCACAGAATCATAGAATGTTACAAAATTAACGCGCTGACACGATCTGAAGACATTGAACTTGATCCTACTAAAGCATTAGAAGTATAAAATGTGAGAACGGAATTTTAACAAAAAGTGAGAGTTTAAAAGGACCAAGTTCGAAGAAAATGAGTACAGAGAGGTGATCAAACGAAATTATGCGCCAGTGACAACAGACGCATATGTAGACAGTTGGCCTTTGGCGGGGTTATGGGTAGCAGCCGAGTGCAGGCCCTCGGGCAGGTGGCCTATCACCGATTGTTTTGAACTTTACTGGATAAATTGTCCATGAAGTTAAAACACGCGTGTTTTTCGTGGAATTAAATCGCGTCAATGGTGAACTAAGAGAGCGAGAAGTAAAGTTCTATTCATCAACTGTATGTTGGATTGCACCTTACTCTTTTCTCGATGTTATAAAAAGAGTAAGCGCACGACGAAGTATAGGAAATACTTCGGCACAGCTTGCATCGACCTTTATGGTTTCGGATGCTGCATGAGACTTGACATCATCAGGGTAAGGGAAATGTTTTGAGAATATCTGAATGTTAAAATTTAAATATCAAGACACTTGATTACACAACTGTAAAATAACTTAGAGAAACAAAAGTTAAAACACTATAAGAGAAATTCGACTAAATATGTATATTAATACTCGATTATTACAATTTCAAAGGCATGTATAAGATATACGATTGTGTCATTAACATTGTAGACATCGCTATATATTTTAACATGATATAATTCATATATTTAATAAATGTACACGAGAAATTTTCTATAGAGAAATCAAAATAAATAATCTCTGTTTAGAAACTCAAAATTTTACTTAATGCGAGAGTAAATCAAAAAGTGATCCTAATTGTAATAATGTCATGTAACAAAATGCATATGAAATGAAAGTTCAAGTAATAAACCTTTTCACCATAAGAAGCTTCATGAACATCCAAATGTTTACATATTTTTAGGTTATGTCTTAGAGAATTATATTTGAAATCATTTAAGGTAAGTAAAATGCACTTAATAATCAAAACTTTAAGATAAGTAAAACGTAATTAATAATCAATACAAAATATTTGTAGTGACAAAGACAAATTTAAATAGAGGTTAGGCCTCTTTATTTCAACAGAAAAACGATAAGGTAAAAGTTTAAATCTCATACTACCTGTAATATCAGTAACTGAACTAATACTAAGTTACTTAATTTACAGGAATCCTTCAATGTCCAGGAAACTGAGACATCCTGCGTTGGAGGATCTCCTAGTGTAGGTACAAAACAAACATGTGGTCAACTTCGAATGTTGTCCTTAACAGACTTCTGTTCCATAAAATTAAATTTGTAGATATTTTTTAATAAGATAATAACTGAGCAGTAATATGTAAGGTAGTAGGAAATAAAATATAAAATTCTTGTGATGAGTGTTATTTTACATCATCAGGTTGTGCGACAAGCAACTTTTCCATGTGGAAAATCCAAAGGAGAGAAAACACGTCGCCGTGACGCATATTTGACCAGAGCATACTTGACCGGAGAATACTTGACCGGAAGACCCTAGAAAATTCAGTTGTGTTACAAAAGTGACAATCTAACACGAGGTGCAAAGGAAAATTAAATCCGTTAATATCTTACCATCTTTATAACTACTTGATGGGATTAAATAATACACAACTTCTTCATCCATTATACAACACATCTAGAAATATATTTAAATGTTAATTTAGGATTTATAATTAGAAAATTTACATACCAGGTAACACATGAGGCAAAGGTAGAAATTCAAATCAGAAATGCAGTGCCAGATAAACCATCAGATATCAGAGAAATGAAACTTTGACACTTTAAATAAATTATTTTCGGCCATCTTTAGGATGGACGATCTCTAGCGATTATTCTCAATAATACAAAATTAGAACCACACCAGTTGTGCTTTTGGAAGAAACACTTCAGAAATAACCAATAGGAAAATTTCATTTAGATATAATTATAATACAGAATTAGAACCACATCAGTTGTGCTTTTGGAAGAAACACTTCAGAAATAACCAATAGGAAAATTTCATATAGATATATTTATTTGTACTTATGTAAACAAATTAGTAACTTGTGGATTAAAACTAATAATCCAGGATTGTGCGAGATAAATTCTTATAGAAAATATTAATACATAATAAAGAGAGTAATTTTATATTTAAATGTAGATATTAGCATTTATATGCTAATAGTGCCAAGCACAGATGTAATATGCAAAAATATACGCAAAAAAGCATGTTACAGAATAAATCACTGAAATGAAATGGTCCTAATGTACTGAGGTAATCATTAGCCTAACAGTTGAATAACTTGGAAAACCGTAAATTACGTGAGTACTGTTCTGAGCTTTTTTTTATTGGATGTTGGTTAACGCTTGAAAAACATGTACATGCAAACTTGTAAATATAATTGTAATTGGTTCATAGAGCAACGGAATTAGTTATTTACAATTAAGTATGAGTAATAGAAAAGAAGGTTTAAACATTCAAAATGCTCAGACAGACGTTCGTATTAAGCAAAACGCAAGCTTTAACTATAAGATGTATTTGCTAGTAAATTTTTGTGTGTAAATTTCATATTTTAATGGGTATTGGAATGACGGAAACAAAAGCTGAGATTGTACCACGTATCTATAAGTCAGTTGTTAAGGAAGTTTTCAAGTAATTCAGATTTACAGAACGTTGTATAAGGCAATTTAAGAATCCAGTGCGATGAAATAGTAGTATTACTTTCAGATTAATGCTGTTTTAGTTCTGTTAATAATGGCCAGCCAGTGGATATTGCTTAGGTTTTGTTTTCTTTTAAAGTTAATTTACAGGCAATAATATGTTTTGAAATTTACTATTAATAGAGTCAAAATTTGGACAGAGTTTTATTATTTTTACTTAATTAAGGTCTTATTACCAAAACACACGATTGACATTTAAAAATCCATAACATTGTTCTTAAAACGTTACTTAAAGGCTCATAATAGTACTCGCTTTTTAATTTCGGGATTTCCAACAACCGTCAGCATTTTTTCTTTTATCATTTCTTATATATCCAAACACAGTAATTTCATAACTCTAAACACGCCACAAAGTTTCAATTCAATGGAAGGATGACTCACCAGATCCTACCCCTTTCTTTTCAAACCGTTATCACTACACTATATCTGCGTGCACGCGTTTATTAAACTATCCTGCCACTCGCAAACGTATTTCACATTTACATGTCGATCGCTGTGTATTCGCTTTGGGAATGCAATCAAAGTTTTCTTAGAGCGTTGTACATTCAACATCACTTCACATTTATTTTACATCAGCTACCTATATAAAAACTTTTATTATATCAACCACCAACCCCCCTGTTCTATTCGTGTGTAGTTGTGCATCTTGATGTTGATGTATTACCGGTTCATAATTAATTAATTTCATATCTCGTCGCATGTTAAATTCTGGTAATATTTTTCCAAACTGCATTTTATGTTTTTAGTCCAAGGATTTTACGTCATTGCGCAATGTTACTACTGAGTTTATGAAAAATGAAGCGTGGGAAGTACGTATTATTATGTGTATTACTTAGGTTTATATTTTTATTTTTTTGACTGCAACAATATAAAATAGAAACATTGCAATGTGTTAAATGAAGATTAAGTCATCTCTGTAACCTTATGCTTATGTATTTTCCTTGCACAGCGTCTGGCTTATTACATTGTATTAAAGTATATATGTAATACTAAATTTAATTTATTTAACTAACACTTCCAAAAGCTCATATTTGGAATGCATATTAACAAATTCCCTATTTTTTTACTTAATAATTCTGAAAGCTTTCTTAAAAACATGACATGGGTCCACTATGAAATTTTACGGTTATAATTGTTTACACTTTTGTGGTTTAAAATAAGTTACAACCTTGAGTTGAGTTCCCATACGTATTTAACAGAAATAAAACGATTATTATCTGTGTGGTTTACAGTTAATGATTTGAATACAAATACGGATTTGAATACCGGTCTTGATTTTGGATACTATTCTACATGAAAATAAAATTATATAGGTTGCTTCAGTAACATGTTTGTTCATACAAGATTAATTTTTCTTCTTTCGCCTCTATTTTATTTTTAGCGTAACGCAATGCGTCACAACTGGTTTGGTGGTTTATTTGAACTTTCTCGGTTTGTGTAGGTGCTATACTATGTTACTTTTAACTTAAAGTAGATCAAGTTTGGCCCGGAAATTTGAAATAAGTAATTTAGTAAAAACTCAACGCCGGCCAATTTTCATAAAAATTTTATATAGTATATTAGTTATATAAATTGAATGTTACTTTTTGACATTTAACCAGTGTTTAGCATTAAACGTTGTTCAAATTGTACGGGACAAGTGACAGTAATTTTGGAACGGACAATGGAGAGATACAGAAAAAGTAGTGATTTCACTGTCTTTTTGTTTATTATGAACAACATTTCCAATAATTGGGGATTTATGATGTCACTGAAATATGAAAGCAGGAAAATTTGGAGTGGAGAATAGTTTTGTCAATGGTTTAGATTTAATGTTTTTTCTTCAGGATTCATTATATCAATACCTGGTCAGATTTGAAGTTAAGAATTTGTTTCTAGGAAAGTATATTTGTATCTGTAGTGAAATTATTTTGTGTTAATAGAGGTTAAGTTTAGGTTGATTTTTTATTTTAATTTGTTTAAAAAATAAATAAAGTCGGTGAATTGTAAAGAATATCCAGCTCCCCAGTGATGTATCTTATTTGGAAAAGTGTTTTAGTTTACAATTTTCTTCTTTTATAACCGAAGCAAGGGAGTTTTGTGTGGAAAAACCGTCTTCCG
Organism: Platerodrilus igneus; assembly: GCA_036346225.1. Taxonomy (NCBI): domain Eukaryota; kingdom Metazoa; phylum Arthropoda; class Insecta; order Coleoptera; family Lycidae; genus Platerodrilus; species Platerodrilus igneus. Next base: position 10,410,621 of record JARFIW010000453.1, read on the forward strand.
TATAGAAATAATACAAAAGAATCTCCGTAACCAACCGTTTGGCGCCCCTCGATTTTGACGAAAGTAGGAAGCTTTTCAGGGTAAGTGTTAATGTAACGTACAATTTTTGTATTTAAGTCTGTTATTTATTATTTTTGCATCTTGTGTATTTTTCTTTATTTTCGTTTCTCATTTATACATAGGAACCTACTCCCGTTCCAGTACTGTTAACCGACGTACCCTTATATTATTACGGTCCCTACCCTTTCAGGAAAAACTAAATTCAATTTATTTAATGCTTTTTTTACCCGTAACACAATAACAAACATTAATTTACCCAATTTATCCATTGTAAATTTTAAATGTTCGATTTCAGTAGTGTGGATGAAATAGATCTACAGTAATAATTTTTATTTTTTATATTTTATGGTACTCAGTCAGATGACATCTATGGTAATGTTATTTTTACTCGCCAGAAAATAAAAAGGCTTTCATCTTAGTTGTAATACTGCAACTTTAATTTAAGTATTTCCAGTTTCTTTCAAAGCAAAATTGGTTTTGAGATTTATTACTTTATGGAAATAGATCTTAATGAAGGTTTTTGATTTTAAACACTAATTAAAGCTTTGAGCTCATAACGCTTATTGCTTAAAGCGCTTTTGCTTGGAGCTGAGCTCTACTCGGTTTTATTAATGTATTAATAAACTAAACCATGGGGTACTCATCGTATAAATTTTAATATAAAAATTGTAGCACGTTAAATCAGGTTACGCTTACAAATGAGAAAGATTAATTAAAACGACCAACATTCATAATTATAGTCCTTTGATTCAATTTCCAATTTCTAGTCATAGCTGACATATTAGAAACTTGTAGTATTTGTATTAATATTACAAATAATTATATCAACTTTCAATAAATTATAAAATTAATATCAGCTATCGAATTTTAGTAATTTTAAAAAGCTAGTCTTTCACCACATTCTGCGCCGTTTTACCAGATAAGTACATGTTGATATCAGCCGCTTGGCAAAAAGTTTGAAAGCTCAGTTGATGCTTAAAAGGCAATTGACCATCAGTAAGCACTAGATATCGAATAAAAAATGCAGAAGTATTGTAGCGTTGATTGGTCTGCCTCGGACTAGAAAAATTACATTAGGACGACAACGAAGAGTTTGTACACAAAAGATGATTGATGAGCCCTTCGCTACCACATCTTGCAGATGGACTTGATTGGCGGGTACAAGAGTTTTGCATTTAAGAGTTATTTAGATTACAATAGGAAATTTCAAGGATGTTATTTGTATAATTTCTGGTTTATTCTCAAAATAACTAGTGCAATTTAATAGGTACAAGTGGCCGAAGTCCGCATTTGATTGACGCTTTGATTACAATATGTTTTAGTTTTAAGCTTTGAAAGATGTGATATAAATTACTGTTAAAATATAAATCGCCCTAAGTGACATTATTTAATTATAGTGTTTTGATATAAATTCATAATTAGTGCTTGGGTAGTTAATTACAATGCATCGTAATTAAGAAATTTTAGTAATTAATGTGTCTACTGTTAGCGATTAGCTGGGAGTAAATTGTAAGAGCTTTCAGAATTCCATTGTAAATACGAGTTGCTGGAAAGGCTTGTATTCTCAGAACTGTTATTTGTGCAACTCGTTACAGTATTTTTCGCTCTTCTGAATATACGTTTATTTTTTTCGTAATCACGGAGAGTACATTCAATTTGATACATATTTTTTAGAATTGATAAAATTATTGCCTCATCATGAACCCGTATTAAACCGTTTGTGAGTGATCACTCGTGAGCATCTTTTTCACGCTTTGAAATTCTACGTTCTGAGTCGGTAGAGAGGTAAAAAAATGTCCAACGTTTTATTAAATTATGCAGTTTTGATTGTTTTATATGTTATTTGAGATGGCTAGAAAGTGTCAAGATCCAGTTTTCGTCATCTTCATTCCTCTGCGTTTTCCGCCATCTTAACAATACACCGAATACGGCACTTTTTCTAGTTTCTCGCTTATAACTCCCAAACGAAGCATTGTAGGCAAATTTGTCTCATATCCATTCTTGTAGAGGATAAAATTTCCTACAGGAATTACTAACTAACTTTGTTTCCACGACTAATAGCAAAGAAGGTGCAGAGCAGCAAATAAGTGTTAAAATCTCAATCCCGGCAAAATCGTCACTTTTACGTCCATTTGTATCGCTTAAATTCTATGAAAACTGATTTTAGTAAAGATGCACTCAAATAAATTGTGGAGATCATGGCTACCTTTAAATAAATAAAATAAACCGCATGTAGGCATGTTTAAGCGAACGTCGGTGTGGATTTTTGGGCCTAATAAATACGCATTTAATCGAAGAAGAACGTCTGGTTGAAACATTCCTTGTGGTCTTTTTTGCGTGCGGGGTAAGGGACCGTTTAACGGGGTCTAACAAACGGCTCCTATAGTATGAGGAGCGAACTTTAAGGGCACAAAAATGGCCATTATCCCCATGGTGGGGTGAGGAAGATAAGTCCTCCAGTCAGTAGTCCGTTTCCTTCTTCCGAAGTCTACTTTATTTTTTAACTTTAAGATTTTATTTACAATGTCAAGAAGAATGGAATTGAGACCCTTCACAAAGCAAGTATCAAAAAGGGACGAAATAATCATTTTGAAATTCTGCAAGGGAAAGAAAGATGTGATTCGAGTGCACAGTGCATGCCCAAGAAACTATTGCTACGAAAAAAAGATCGAATCTTACCGACGTCAAGATTTGCACAAAATAGTACCTACTACGTCACGACCCCTTTGGTCGACGATTTAACTTCAAAAATCACTGTTTTTATGTGGTGAATCAATTTTCCCTAAGTACTAGCTTCAGAAAAAAAACTGTTAATAAACGGGATCCTGCTTCCCTGGTGGAGAAGGATAGTGTTAATCTTTTTGGAGACAGCAGTGAATCTTGGAAATGAATGGGCTTAGAAAATTATCGATCGGGTTTCTCCACGCTTGGATATTATTGCAGCTTATACTCAGTATCATCATTCTTTTCAGAAAAGATTGTACGGGCCACCAGTGGCGGGGTTGAAAGGAGAATGCAGGTCGCTTACCTGCATTGATAAACCTATGGAAGATATTTACTAGTTTTGGATAAAAACAGCGAAAAACGCCAATTCTCATTTCAATATCTGATGGTTGCGCTCAAGAAAGGATTTGAGGTAGACCAAATAACAATAAAATCCCGTTCACTGCAGAAGTATGGGGAAGACACCCTCTTTCTGGAAACAACCAAGACATCGACAGTCTGATTCAAAATTATTTGGTATCAAATACTCACTGACAATTGGTATAGAAATAAAAAATTAATCCCAAAGTTGTCAAGGCAGCTGCAGATATCATTACAGAGAACATTCGATACAATATCGCAGAGTTGCCACCCTCTCATCAGTTTTTGTATACCGTTAAGTCTGACACACCTCAATCTTTATTGACTCTTCTTGAAACTGTGAACCTCATAAATAAGAAAGGCTCTTTTGATAAGTGAAATAAAACATGTGTAACCATCTCACACACTATCATCGCTGCAGCACAAATCGTTTTCTGTCACTCTTTCTTACAGGGTTGAGTGTGTTCATGTACAAGAAGTTGGGTTCCAAAACTCTGATAAACATGATGTCTTCTCTTGGGTTTTCGTCTATGCACACTAAGGCACAGTTGCTTGAAGCATGTTTATTCAGTCAACCGCCACCCTGCTGAACCCTAGATGCGATGACGTTTTCTGCCAGTTGGTGTTTGACAATATCAATACTAGAGATAATTAAGGATCCTTTCACGCCATGGGCCAAATAAGTTGTGTCACTCCATACGATGCTGTGCAGCAGTCAGGAAACGTCCAACACTCATAAAGGATTAGTGCTACCGAACTAATGGCAATAGCTGGCCCCATTCAGCTTCAACGATTTGTGAGAACCTAAGTGCTGGATTGAAAATAGTTCAAACCAAAGATCTTGATAATTTCTCCTCTGCTGCTACAAATGTCACTTCTCAGCCTACTACGGATGCCCTATGGCTATATGGTAAGTCCTCAGGTATTCATTTGCCAAGGTGAAGCGGTTTCATTAAGAATCCCACCAAAAATAGAGAATTTCTTTGTTCTAAGATAGTTTACCTTCCATTCTTTAACGCCCCACCAAGTCATCACGGCACTGTACTGAAGTTACACGTTACTGCTCGTCAAAAATGTGACCGTATGAAACGACAGAAATATTTTGCAAAGCATGATCACCTCCTGTATATAAAGGCTTATAAAATACTCCATAATGGATTACATTCACTATTGCGTGACGTAATTCATAGGTTTGGTGGTTTCATTATTAATGTCCTACTTAGAGGCAATTGGTTGTATTATGGCTGGAAGTGGAATCGGTGAACTGTTTGCAACTGTATATGCTGAAAATAGTGTCATTAAATTGATGTATAATCATCCACATTCACGAACAGTGAGAGCTCACCTTTCGGCGTATCAGGGTTTGACTCATTTCATGCTGGAAACGATTAAATTTACTGATGAAGAAAAAAATTAAGCTTCAGACTACTGTTAATTGCAGATCAAATTATCATTTTGTTGGCTAACAATATGTAAGCAAACAAATGTCCGAAAAAGACATTCACGAAAGCTCTTGGTAATTTGGAATGCAGAAGTCCAACTGCACAACGGTGCAGTACTTCAAAATGGTAACTCTTGTATAACAATATATACAAGCAGAGAGGATGGGTGACTTTCAACTCCACCTGGATACTATCAAAAAGATGATTCCATTTTTTCACTTGTGCAGTATTATCACAACGCTCAATAAGCAAAGATCTCCGAATTTCAAACACTTCACGAACGCCTAACGATAAATTGCAGTACTATTGAAAACGAGCTTTTGGCAATTGTTTCCGCAGTAAGATATTTTAAACCATACGTGTACGGGCAGCATAAATTCAAAATAATCACGGACCATAAGCTATCAAAATGGTCATTCTCATTAAAAAAACCCAACTCTAAACTGTGAGGTGCTCACTGCTCTCACTGTACCGCAGAGAAGTTTTTATCAATTTTGTCGTATGCCATTTAATCTATACAACTCTCCTACCACTTTCTAACACCTTATCGATCAGGCTATCGGCTTTGACCTAAAACAGTTCTGCTTCGTATATCTTGACGATTTCGTCATAGCTATGTAACATATCCTCCATAAAATTAGTTGATTGATATTCACCCTGTATATATGTAGCGTATTCTTTGTTAGTATAGGAGGGTGCCGGGAGCGCGCTGTTACCCGGCAGGGATTCGGGATTCGGGTGTGGAAGCTAGAACGCATCGGACGCGATCTGCTTACCCTCCCGGTTAGTAATAATTTGCTATAAATTACTTTTAATTAATGCTTTGTTTGTGTAAGTGTTCAATAATTGTTGCATATTGTTTACGTTAGGGCAGATTGCCCGTTTTTGTATTACTTGTATTTTGGTAGTGCCGCCGTGCACGCTTATAACGGTTTTGTCGAACAGTGTATGTAATCGTCATAATAATTTTTATTAAACTTGAAATGTTTAGTTGACTGGTTTGTTTTCTTGCACAGCTTACAAGAATTCCACGAAACCTGAGGTAAGAGACTTGCTCTATTATGAAATTTACGGCGCCCAACAATTTAACCTTAATTTGTCACCTAACGTGTGACGTATTTTCATCATATTACAAATATTCTGGTGTCCCAAGTAGATGTAATACAGCTACCCCCTCCTTGGACGACCACCTCTGAGTACTTCTCTCTCGTGTCTTTTCGGCTGATCTTACCCTTCGTCAAGATAAACGCCATTTTTGTTTTTCTGAACTTCGTTACCTCGGTTACGTCGTTAACCGAGATGGTCTACTTGTCGATCTTGCAAAAGTTTCCGCTATCTTCAATATCTCTACTTCTTCCTCTGTCCAGGAAATCCGTCGACTGATGGGCAGAGCCAGTTGGTACCGGCGCTTCATTTCAAAATTTGTGATTCTTAATTTTCCACTTTATAATCTTACTTGTAAGAGTATCCTTTTTTCCTGGACTCCTGATTGTCAGTCTGCATTTCTGGCCCTTCAACAGTATTTAGTGTCGGCATAAATACTTGTCTGCACGACTTTGGCTTACCCTTTATTAATTACACCGACGTTTCCCGTTTCGATCTAGGTGCTGTTTTGTGTCAGCCCACTCCAGAACGTGAGAAAGTAGTCAGTTATATTAGTCGCTCACCTTCCAAAACTGAGCGCAATTATTCTGTCACCGAGAACGAGCGTTTAGCAGTTCTTTGAGCAATTGAGAAGTTCTGTACATATATCGAAGACACTCACCTCCCCGTTATCACCCACCACCACTTGCTCATGTCTGAATAAACTCAAAAGTCCATCTGGACGTTTAACTCGCTGATCGCTACGTCTCCAGCAATACAATTTCTCGATTATCTCTGTAAAGGCATGTCGTCACTGATACCCCATTTTGTTCCTATCCTCGAACCCACCTCTCTTTTGGTTATTTTCTCTCGAAGTTACCCTTTCTATTCCTGATGCCTGGTATAATTCTATGCTGCAAAAAGTCCCTAAATATCCTACACGTTATCCCTCCTGGTCCGTGGTGAACAATAGCTTTTCCGCCTTCACAAGACTTCTGTCGCTGCCGATACCCTGGACGATTGAAAAATAATTGTTAACTACTGAGTAGCGTAAGCATCTGATATTCCTTCACTACGATCGTCCTACTTCAGGTAACTTTAGTGTAACCAAAACTTCTGCTCGTCTAGTTCAAACCTATTACTGACACTGTCTCAGAGCTGACGTCGCTCGCTACATCCGACGTTGTTCTATTCGTGTTGCTCACAAAGTTGAACAGTGACCTCCTGCTGGTCTGTCTGCTCCTAGAGCCAAATCATCTTATCATTGGCAAGTCACTTCCTGTGATATGGTAGATCCTCTTCCTTGTTCTCCAAAGGTCATTCCTATATGTTTGTAGTAACTGATTGTTCTATTAAACTTCCTACTTTTTGGTGTCCCACAATACTTCAACACTGACAACGGTGTACAATTACGCTGGCGTCAACTCGTCTCCTTATGTGCACTTACCACACCTAAATACCTTTCACCGCCAGTTACCATCCCCAAGCCAATCCTGCGGAACATGTTAACCGCCTATCAAGAACATGCTTGCTTCCTATATCTGTGGCATCCAACGTCACTGGGATGTTACCTTCTTAAAATTTCCTGCACTTTCGGAACGTCCAAACACGAATAACTGTCTGTACTCCTTTATTTACCTTGTTTGGTCGAGAACACGTCCTTTTCGGTGATTGTTTCGGAAAATTGTTTGAGGTAAACAACATGTATATTCCTGATTTTGAGTATACTTCCCCTGATCCCGAACATTTCAAAAATATTTGTTCCCATATTCTAAAGATCTCCGCCGGCGTCCTGTTCCTTTTCAATTAGGCGATTCTGTTTGACGCCGTAATTTTACTCAGTCCAACGATTCACGTCTGTTTAATGATAAAGTCGCTCCTACATTCCTTGAACCCTTGTCTATCCGTAAAGTTGTTTCTCCCTGAACCTATAAACTCGCCGATTATTCCGAGAAATCATTTACCACGTCAACCCCAAACCTGTCCATCCCAACAATCCTGGTATCCCCGATCTGGCTTCGTTTCCTTTCTGGTGACGCAAATAATTTTCTGGCTTTGTTCATTTTTTTATTTTTATTTCGCTTTATACTCACCCATCCGCGAGTAGGTCCGGATTAGAAGAGCCCCACTGTACGGCCTACTTGTCGTAAAAGGCCTAAAAGGCGACTAAAGCGGTCCAACACACTCTCAACACACTCCACACACACGCACGCGCGCGTACATACACACACGCGTGCTAACCATAACTACACTTAGTTTCGTTTCTTGTCTTTGTTACGGTAACCTTCTGAAACAGAGAGATCCGCATTAAAGTACAACGACCCTAATTGAAAACGCTAATCTAAATCTTTTATGCTATTCTCAAATAATAATAAGTTCAACATTCAAATATTAAACTGTATAAATGTTCCACAGTACATGGAATAGATTCTATAACCGTTTAGAAAATTCGTTAAAAACAAACTTTTCTCCTAAACTCTCTTCCTTGAAATGCGTGCTAGTCAGTTTATTATTTCAAATAATTATTCGTCGAAAGATTAAAGCTTCGTTATATTTTCTATCGTAAAACCACTTCTAAACCCTAGCAGCTCGCCTCAGCAATTCTTTGTAACCGCTGCTCGTTATTTTCAAATAGCTATCCGTCGAAAAATTAAACGCTTGTTATTTCCCCGTGATCTGTGAAATTATATTTCGTTATATTGGCACGTGTTCGTTGCTGAAGTTTTATGGGTAGTAACGTTCCTCTTCATATGTTAGTCCGGGAATATTTGTAGCGTGGATCGATAATCATATAAACCCTATTCTTTTATAAAAGGTCAGGCCACTTTATATGCTTGACAGTAGTTCTGGTTGTCTAAATCGTAGGGGCATTTATGAATTTTATTATGCTTCTTCGTTCCTTTTGTTCCACATTCCTTTCCCTTCCCTTTGCCTGGTTTTTCTTACTGTCAGTCCTCACACTGACTTCCTTTAATTTTCGATAATTTTCCTGTGGTATGTGCTTTCTAGACTTTTCTTCTTTTCTTCGGAAACTACGACTTCTTGATCTAATTAGCTATTTCTTTCTTCGATTGTCCGTTTGAGAGAATTTTTTGTTATCACAACTTGAAGTATATCAAATATTATTATCTAGCGTTCTTGCCGTTCCCTAGCATACTTTGAGCTTGACAGTCATTGTCTCATTTTGGCTTTTGCTGTTGGTTTTCTTCCACGTCCATTTTCTTATTTTTGTTTTTCTTTCATGAGAAACCAATTCTTTTCCTGAAATTTGAAAACGTTACTGTTTCTTTATTATATATCCGTCCTTCGACGACCTATGCGGTGTTGATGCCATTCCGTCTTTGTCCTCGTTGAACGCTACCCTATGCATTTCCTTTTCCTATAGTCCTCTACATTTTTTTGTTGTTCAGCGTTTTGGCACTTTGAGCCGGATAGGTATTTTTTGCTCTTTTCTTTTCTTTTTAGTCAAGCTTTGTTTGTCCAATAGGATTTTCCTTCTCTTGGTGCTGTTGTATTTTTGCTTGGTCCCTTGTTTTGTTTCCTACTTTTTAATTTTGCTAGAGGAGAATTTGTTACGTTTTATTTCATATTTAAAATTTGCTACCTCATTACGTTAAAAACCATTCACTTTCCATTTATTTAAATGTACGTAGGCTAAACTTCTATAATTTCACCCGTGTAGATAGGCTACCAACTTTGCTCGTCCTTCATTAAATGCACGAGTTCTTATCTATACATGTAATCTTTATTAATTTGGGCTCTCTTTAATGTTGTTAGTTACATGGCATTTAATTAAAACCACTGGATAAACAGCTGCTTAATTTATTTCTACTGTATTGCGATTTCCGGGATTATTTCGTCGTAAAATAAGTTTATAACTGCATTGGGTAAACGATATCACTTGATACTCGGTGTTTAAGAGCATTGTTTTCTTCATTGCTAAATTGAGCAGTTGCAAATTTATTCTCATGAAAAATGTGTTTTCTCTTTTTTCTTGACTTATGGGATGGAATTCTTAGCATTGTAAATATTTTAGCCAGAATTTGCACTTTAGTTTCTTTTGCTCTTAAAAGTAAGGTAGATTCGTTGTCGCCTCGACACTTACGCTACCGTACGGCATATTTTGAATGGCTACCATCCTCTCCACGGTCTGCGGAAAAGTAGATTAGATGTTGGCAACCGCAAGTTGTTTGATATAATTCTTACATTGTATGTAGTTTGTATACATTCTAAAATGTTAGAGTAACATTTTAGATTAAATTCAATTTAATAATTGTGGTTTTATCTTTAAATGTATTATTGTATATAGGTGTGGGTTTCGCGTATTTGCAGGTTTCAGTATCTAAACAGAACGAATTCTATCCGCATCCAATTTAGTTAGTAAGTATATATGATTAGTATTAATTGCTTGCTGTGCCAACACAGATTATTATTAATTATGGTGGATAAATTCACGTATACGGCATTACTTTAGGGGATGTATATTTGCCTAGTTCTTTGTTCTATGACACCCTCAGAGTTGTTTGCTACTAGATGTAAGTAATGTTTAAGAGGGAGTGTAGTACACAGATGTCGGTTCTTATCATTAAAATTCTGTTTTGCTATTCAAACTCCTAAAAACGAGCTTAAAATCCGAGAGGCAAATATTAAAGTAATACGCAGTCATCATTGAATTTGGGACGCGAGAACTAAGAATGAAGTTTATGACATAACAAAACCACAGGACTCACTCCAAAGTAAAACACCAAAATCAAATTAAGTAACCCACAGAGATCAACAGAATAGAATAAACTGCAGTATACTTGAAGTATACCAAAACTCCAAAGCAAGACGATTTAACTCCGTAATGAAGCATCAAAGAAGTAAGAATAGGGATGGAATTAGAAATAGGGCAACAGTGTTTTCTACTTTCCCTAGTGAGGAAACTGAAGTTACAAGAGAAACCACAAGTCTAATAACTTAAAGCGAAACTAAAACTTGGGGAGTTTTTAAACAACCGATAAGGGAGATATACAGAAAATTAAAAATACTAGAGGAAGAAAATAAATATTGCCAAAAGTCGGAACATATGTAACGCAAGGGTGTTAAATTTTAATAAGAGTCTGGGCTCACGTTGAGCTCCAGATTTATTACACGTAAGGCGAGAACGGGCCAGCCAGAAAAGAAGAAAATCAGTAATGGAAGGTTCGTCTAAATTACAATAACAGAGAAGAGAAATAAAGAATAAATGCCATGCTAACACAGTCGGAGACTGGGGAGTCTAACGAACGAAACAAAAGAATACACAACCCAATTTGCCATGAAAAAATGATTAGTATTGAAGTGATCCGTAGTGTTTCTAAGTCGATTTCTCATTGGTTGATAATTATTGCAAATATTATAATGTACATTTCGATATTTGAAGGTATTTGTTAGCATAGCTCAGTAACCACTTGCAGGTTTCTGAACGCATTCCGTTATGTCAGGATTTATGTTATAATGGGCGCATGTGTAAAGACGATCGATCTAGTCGACAAGGTTAAACCACTTTGTTTTTAGATTTCAAAATGGCAGATCGATAGCTGTTTTTTATTAAAGGTAATGTTTTTAAGTAGATAATTAGTGGCTATTTAAGGTATTCTGATTACATTTAGTAATTCCAGCCTTGTTTTGAGTGTGATGTTGGTACTTATTGTAAAACCATTAGTTATTTAATCATCGAAGGAAATATTTATGTTACCTGTTGCTTTTTGCTTAGAATTTGATGCTGGTGGTTTTACTTATAACATTTAATATGTAATTTTATGAGATTTAGGCTTTTATTGAACCTGTTTATGTATAAATGAGTGTTGTTTGGTTTATTGATCGAAAACTAATATTTATTTATTTGAATTGTTTATTTAGTATCTAACCCAGAGTAAAACTAATATTTATTTATTTGAAATAATGTTTATTTAGTATTTAATACCGAGTTGTAACTCCAATTGCATTGCACCTGTTACAGAATCAATAGTAAATGTACCCTTATTGTGATTTTACGAGCAATTAATAAAAAAGTGCCAACAACATCCCTTAGACATATTGAATCAAATTATTAGGCAAGTTTGCATATGAGCAGTATTTCAGGAGGTTAGCAGATAAACGGTTTGGCATGTCATAAAATGCTGCGTTATCCCCTTTTTATTAATCTAGCACTTATAATGTGAAATGTTAAGTTATGGATTTTCTTTGCCTCAACTAGCTGATTCAATTAAATAAAGCAATTCTACAATACACAATATAATGATTAAATATTTACAACCTTTTTAAAATCTTCCCTTTTCAGAATATTTACATATACCAGATTTAAGAAATTTAAGCCAGCAAAACGAGACTTTTGTTGTATTTAGAGACCTTTTGAAACGTTTCAAGATGCCTATTACCTTTCATAAATTGATCAAAGAAACCCCGGTTTGTTGACTCTTACATTTGCGAAAAATATTGAATTAAAACAGTTTACAGAAATAAATGATCAACATTAGCTAACCTGGAATGGTTCAGTAGTTTCTCTGCATCCCCCAAGAGTTTTCGTGTCCAGTCTGAATATTTAGAATCGAATTTGGAAGTCGACATCAGACCAAAATACTATCCAAATCGTTATTTAAAATCCCATAAGTTAATCCAATTTAAGGTTCAAATTGTATCAGTAAATAAAAGGTTTTCCATCTCCGTAATTAACAAAACAGTAATAGAACATTTACGATGTCAGTTATTACCAAAATTAGTTTAACAGGAGGTGATTAACCAGAGTGATCTCCAGATTCGTCTCCAGAATCGTCTCCAGAATTGTCTCCAGAGTCGTCTCCAGAATCGTCTCCAGAGCCCTGTTTTATTTATGTTAGAAATTGTATATTTTTACAAAATTGTTGTTTACTTACGTCTATAATAGATCGGCTCACTTGCACAATTTTTACACTTTTATAAAATGATTTTCATTTATTTTTGTATGAGTGGTTACGTAAATAATCTAGTACTTTTGAGTATCGTGATAGCCCAGTTTAAAATGTCTTCTAAACTCGTCGCTCAATTGTTATCGAAATTATAGGCCTTGCCTCTTATTTTCTACTCGTTGTTTCACGTGTTGAGTCGACACCTTCTGCTATTATCTTTTGTGAACACCGGGAAATTTTACCAATTGTATAGTTCAAATATTTGGATGAACGCTTAAATTGTCACGTGCTCATTTACATACCATGATGTTTAATTGAGAAATCCCACGAATTTCTGAGTAAATTGGCACGTATTCATTGTTATTTGCTTATTCTCATCTAAACCGAAATAAATTTGGTGTTTGTTTATTTCCTAGTTAAATTGAATTTTTGAACAAATGTAATACTTTATGTCACGTACTATTTATTCAAATAATGCATAATTTTAGCCTGCGTATACGATGATATATTTAACGCACTTGTTAAATATTTATCCAGAAAATTCATATAGGTTTTCCGTGGATTTAATTTTGATGCATTTCGTTACGTTTTTAAATCTTATCTTTGCTCGTAACTACTCTTGGATATTTCTATTTCCTGTGCGTGTACAGTGTGCTCTCAACTGACAAATATGTATAGTGACCTATTTACTCTTATAATATTTGTAATTATGTGCTTTTGTTAAATGGAAGTTTTTTTTTATTTATTCTATGACCCCTGTGACTTAACCTACCCATAAACTACCCTATAATTATAGCATATATATATATATATATATATATATATATATATATATATCAATGCTACTGGTGGCTAGATTTAAGGGGCGCCATGGTGCAGCGTAGTTCTTGCATCCAATTTCAATGCTGACTGGAATTTCAACTTTATAATAAATCATTAAAATTTTATCATTCTTTTCTTGTTGTAAGAGAGTTACTTCGGCCAGATCTTTTGGATATAGATTGGATGTATATAGTGAATCCCGCTGAAAGTTATTTGTAAATTTTGCAATTTATTTTCGGGATCGTATTGCATAACTGAGGATCCTTACCTTAATGTGTACCTAGTGTTCCAACTTTTAGGAACCCACGGTATGACATTATTCTTATTGCAGTTGGATATAGAACAAAATTTTGAATTGTCATCGGGTATCTCATGTTGATTGGGCAGTTTGTTGTAGTTATCTTTGAAGAATATTTACTCCGTTATCTTGGTTTCGTTCTTAGCAAATTGGATTGCACCTGATATGCTTGTTGATTTGTCTTCACAGGTTTATGTATGGGGCTGATACTGGTCACCTGTAAGTTACGAGGTTTTAGAATACTTTTGAAGGGTTGATCGAGGGAATGGAATTTACTTTCATCCTTCTTGTAGAAGTTTCCGATATCATTACAAGGTTTCTTTTGAATTTTTTTATCGGCGATGACCTATAATGTACGAATTTTAAGACGATTTTTATGAAAACCTAAAGCCTTGTTGATTGAATTACAAGTGTGTTTTATGTTTGAGTAAACTATTAGGCGAATCAGGTGTAGAGCATCCATGCCTGCTTCTTGTTTTTTTTCTACCGACGCACGATTAAAATGAGATATACTAGCGTCTTTTGCAGGGACCTCTTTTATTTCAATACTTTAACCTTTTATCATTATTGACATTTAGTGAAATGTACGGTAGCTATCATACAGACTCTCAGTTGTTTCGTTATAGGGGATCTGCTTACCATAGATTTTGGTGTTTCAATTCTGATATCCTTACACTGTCAGTTATAACTTCGTTGTGTCCTGGGTTTTATAGGGGAACCCCAGTTAGCTGTGGGTTAGTTTGACGTTAAAGGGCGTACTAATATATTTCTATTTAAAAGAGTGCTGAAGAAGATGTCGAGCCTCGTGATTTTCGTTCGAAACTTCTTTAAAGAGGCGAATGAAGTGATCCGTAGTGATTCTAAGTCGATCTCTCATTGGTTGATAATTATTGCAAATATTATATTATACATTTCGATATTTGAAGGTATTTGTTAGAATAGCTCAGTAACCACTTGCAGAATTCTGAACGCATTCGGTTATGTCAGGATTTATGTTATAATGGGCGCATGTGTAGAGATGATCGATCTAGTCGACAGGGTTAAATGACTTTGCTTTTAGATTTCAGAATGGCAGGCCGAAAAAGCTTCACTTGTTTGCTTTTTATTAAAGGTAATGTTTTTGTGTTGATAATTAGTGGCTATTTAAGGTAATCTGCTTACATCTGGTATTTCCAGCTTTGTTTTGAATATGATGTGGTATTTATTGTAAAAGCGTTAGTTATTTAATCATTGAAGGAGATATTTATGTGTTACTTGTTGCTTTTGACTTAGAATTTGATGCTTTTGGTTTTACTTATGATGTTTAATATGTAATTTTATGAGATTTACGCTTTTATTAAACCTGTTTATGTATAAATGAGTGTTGTTTGGTTTATCGAGCAAAAACTAATATTTATTTATTTTTTTTTATTCAAATAGAAGTTTATTTTTTCAAAGTTATTATTGTAATTATACAATTGGAGGTTATTTAAATAATAATTTATTTAAATAATAACTACATTACATACATATACAACTAGTAAAAACATTGTAAATACTCCCTGTATGTTTGTTGTGGTTTGTTTAGCATTCTTCTTAATCTTCTTTGGGAATGAAACCACTCATAGTTTTTAAAATCTATTTTATTTACGTTTCGATCCATGACCTAGGATCGTTGTCAAAATAATAAAAACTTCAAGTTTGATGTTTATGACATAAATTGAAGGTTACTTTGATTTATTGATGTTTGAAATATTTGGTTTGAATTTATATAATTTATATAAAATTCACCAATAAAAATTAATCAGCTGATTTCACGTTAAGCGTATTGGCTACCATAGGAAAGTCGATCCCAGGTCGCAACACAAATTGAAGGCAATCATTCTTTTAAACTTTAAAAATTTTTGCTTAGTGTACTCAAACCAAATATTTCAAACATAAATAAATCAAAGTAACCTTCAATTTATGTCATAAACGTCAAACTTGAAGTTTTTATTATTTTGACAACGATCCTAGGTAATGGATCGAAACGTAAATAAAATAGATTTTAAAAACTATGAGTGGTTTCATTCCCAAAGAAGATTAAAAAGAATAGTAAAAACATTACACTATTCGTTCTTGGAATAATAAATATGCCTGTGTCTCAAGTGACTTTTTTTTCGGGCACTTCTGAAATATTTGAGTCATTAATATAGTACCATTTTCCCATTGGAATGTCAGTATTACTTTTTGTGGTTCTGCATTGTGAAAACAATACATGTTTTTTATTTTTAGGTAGGAATTGCCAACGGTGACAGTCGTTGTCTAACGTCGTTCTTATGTTTACATTTTATTTATTTGAATTGTTTATTTAGTATCTAACCCAGAGTAAAACTAATATTTATTTATTTGAAATAATGTTTATTTAGTATTTAATACCGAGTTGTAACTCCAATTGCAATGCACCTGTTACAAAATGAATAATAAATGTACCGTTATTGTTTACGAGCAAGTAATGAAAAGGTATCATCATCCCTTAGACATATTGAATCAAATTATTAGGCAGGGTTGCATATGAACAGTATATATTTCTATGTTATATTTGTTTTGATTTTAAGATCGTAATTAAATTTAACCACAACGTTGTTGTGTATATTTTTTTGTTTGTAACTTGCAATGCCACGATGTGTTTAATTTTTAAAAGTATGTTTTAACCGATGCAATCATAATGAATAAATTTTAACGTTTGCTTACTAGATTTAATATATTTAACTAACATGTATTGTATAAACATTTAGCGCCTGAATCTGGGCTTGTATTTGTGCTATAGAATTTTGTATATGTATTTGCTGCCAACATATTTTGTATTTGTTTGATATTTGTGATTCATTTGACATTTTATTTATGTGTAATTGTTTTATTTCAGCATGTTAATCACATTTACAACTGCACTGCTCACATCTGGGTTTAACTTAATAGGTTTGTTATTTTGTTTATCCTACTATGTAGCCGATGTTCCTATATAATTAACTAGTATTTAACGTTTGTGATATTTGTTATGATGTAATTAAATTGAACCTTTGGTATGTCCTACCATCTTCGTGCCTTTCGCGTTTGCATTTATGACTATGTTGGAGATAGTCTATTCAACTATGCGCAATCATGCCATAAGTTCATTTCAGTGATTCATGTCGTGTAGTTATAGTCTTGCAAAAAATAGGAAGTCGGCCAGCCTTTGTGAAATATTTTGTAACACGGGCTGGAAACTGTTAATGCATGTATGTGAGCTCGAGTGTTCAAGCCTTGTTAAATATTACTAACATTTTATGTCCTTGACCATTGGTAGTCAAGGCAGATTTTACCTTCCTGGTGTCCCCCCCTTTTCAACTTTAGCTGGGTAGTATTGGCTTAGCCGACATCAGTACCTACCAGAAAACGTTTCTTCAGTTGTCATGTGTGGTATGTCTGGGTAACAGTTGACATCTCGTTAAATTCAGTGTTAGTGACCTGGATACTTGTACGTTACCCGTCCTTGTCGAGATGTGCCAAATGCAGTTAGAAGTGTGAGGGCAGTTTGGGGTTTTCTCTGCCGTGCTCTTTCCCCAATCGCCCAGGTTGAGCACGCCACTGTTTGCTTTAAATGTCATTTTTCTATGCTTTCATGCCACTGACCTATTTAGTGGTTATTATTTTGATTAAAAGTCAAGTTAGGTAAATGCTGTAGTTTTATTTCAAACCTTCCCGCCTTAACGCCATCTTCCCAGTGTGAATTTGGGTTACATTATAACAACACAATGTATGAGTCGTCGAGCCACTACCACTAGATGTTAGATAATGGAGCCCGGCGTACCATTTATAGAGAGCGTTTTGTGTCACACTTCAGGTCGGTTAAACTACAGTATGTATATATACAACACATATATACAGACAGAACGCTAGTCTATCCAATACAATAAAATACAACACTCAATTAGTAACAGAAAAAATAAACAGAATAATTATGGAGATTATTACATCATGCTTATACATCCGCAACACAAAAAAATCACATATAGATAAAAATATAAATATGACAAGAATTTTACCTACTTATTTACTACGTTGACTAAGACGAGCTCGTTCCAAGAGAATCTACAAAACCTAAGTAACACGTAAATATCTAAAATGAGCACTTGATGCAATCAAACAAATCATCACCAATCACTAATCAAATACCACAGCTGAAAATAAAATATATTAGCAATCCGCTTGATTAAGATTTGTATTTGAACGAAGCATGTCAGAAACTATCGAATCGAAATATTTATAAATTAATCTTAATACATACCGTTACAAATGAGAGCATAGATATCTTCTTTCGTGATTTCTATTGCAATACTCCAACGTTGAGCTGCGTATTCCAGTTGCTTGAAACACTCTTAAAGTATAATGGCGGTTAGAATTTATTGCTTTATGGAAATAGATCTTACCTAATGAAGGTTTTTGGTTTTAAACGGTAATTAAAACTTCAAACTTATTGCTTTAAGCCCTTTTGTTTGGAGCTTAAGTTCACCGTGCTTTGAATATTAATAAACTGAACCTTGGGGTTGGGGATTATGTGAGTTTAATATAAAAATTGCAGCATATTAAATCAGGTTATGTTTACAAATTAAAACGGTTTTCACATCCAATTCGGACCAATCACAGCTGGCAGTTTGGTCTGTATTAGAAACTAGTGCAAGTCCCTTGAATATTGGAAATAATTAAGCAATTTCAATAAATTCCAAGTTTAGTTTTAGTTATTAAATTTTAATAATTCACAAAAAAAAATTTTCGGCTTATTCCTCACTTTTTTCCAGATAAAAGTTTTTAAATGACAGTTTATAGCACATTGATTGTAAAACAATTTTTAGTTTGTTCAAAGGACAAAATGAAAATATATCAACAATATTATTTATTTTCCATCCAATGTTTCTCATTAATAAAAGTAAATTAGCTACCGCGTGCTTAATGCCGAAGCAATACTATACTGTACAAGCAGGGCAAAATTGGAAATTTTATACGCTTGGGGCTCGTTGCTCAATCACGCAGGTATGATATTTCCAATCTGCACGCGTCGTAAACTGTTCCCTTAAACGATCGTACCTTATTAGCAAATAATTAAAAATCATTAATATTTGGAATTGTGGGGGTATAATGGTAATATGTTTATGCCCGTCGAATCTTACAATTGTAGTAATTTGTATGTAATTTTTAATTTCAAGCATGACATATGCAAATTATGACAGATGTAATTACGTTGCACCATTGAAGTAGTGTAGTGGGGAAGCGCTGTTACGTGATAAAAGTGTATCATGTCAGCCATGTTGAGTCGACGTTTTTGTCACTTGTATACGCATTTGACTTTTTAGAACATTTTATTAAGTTATCAGCTGGCGTCAATTATTACGTTAGCGACGAGCTTAAATTATTACGCCCCAAATGTGGTCCAAAATTATTGCCGTTAAATGACTATACATTTACAGGCAAGAGAGCTCTTAAGAAATATGCAAAAGACTTGCTTTTGTTACGGTATTTCGTGTGAACAAAAAAGAAAGCAGCGTAAAAAGTAGGAACTGAAAGGGTTTTCAAAATAAATTGTTTTCATATGAAACGGAATGTATCAAATCCCCTACCCACCACTGCAAAATTAGAGCCGGGGTAGGAAACAAAAACAATGGACTAAGCAATACACTAACAGAACAAACCACAAAAAAATTCGTTTTGGAAAACAAAAAGAAAAACAAAAAGAACAAAATTCCATCCGGCTCGAAGTCCCAATATACCGCATAAAGCAAAAAATGTAGAGGATTATAAGAAAGTGAAAGGTATACGATAGCAATCAACGAGGACAAAGATGGAATGGTATTAATACTGCAAAAGCCATCGAAGAACTGATATCTTTAACAGTAAAGTTTTTAATTTTCGGAAAAAGATTTGGTTTCTCGAGAAAAAACCAAAAAGTAGGTAAAGAAACGAGAAAGAAAACCAACAGCTAAGGCCAAAACGCGACAATAGCTGTAGAGCCTAAAAGTATGCTAGGGAAGATCACAAACACTGGATAAAAAGTGGATGTACTTTAAGCTGTGGTAACAAAGAATCGTATCAAACGGATAATCGAAGAGAAGAATAGCTAAATGAACCGAAGAATCAGCTAAGTCGTAGTTCCAAAAAAAAAAGAAAAAGTCTAGAAAGTACATACCACAGGAAAAGGATCAAAAATTAAACAAAGTTGTTACGTTAAATTTCTGAAATAGATAGATTTCTGTAGCCTACATTAAATTTTTAATCTCTAATTACTTTGTTTACTTCGTATTAATAAACGATTCCTACAAATTCTAATCTAAGCGACGTTCCACTTTTTATGCTATTGCAATTGAAATGAATAATTAAACCGTTCTGTAAATATTTCCTAAAGTTTTCAGTACTACGGTAAATACCTGGAATTTATTATTTAATATTTTCTTTATCGTTCAACTGCTTTTAATAGGTTTGTTAGAAGGCTAGAAACTTCGTTTTAGAAATTCGTTGAATTACGTTCTAAACCTCCGCCTATGATCAAACTACATTCTAATAGTTTATTCTTTAAAACACAGCGTTGTAAAAATATAAACGCTTTTAATGTTATTACGAAAGTTCATTTCGTTATCTTGCACGTGTTGAGCTCATTCAAGTTTAAAAGCGATAAATCTTACCCCAATTAATTTCATTCTTGGTATCCCTAGTCGATAATATAAAAAATTGCTGTCGTTTCTATAAGTTAGGCAACCTGCTATGCGCTTTGTTTCATTTGGCTATATGCATGATTGCAATGGTATCGGATACTTTAAAATAAGCGTTGCTTTTCCGCGTAAACAACAAATTTCAATGGAAATAAGTTATAGTGTGTTCGTTTGCGCTAGTTGGCTATTCTTCTAGGAATAATTTGCAGCTGCCGTCTGGAAAATAAATTTAAACTTGTGGTTGCAGAATATTTTTCACCTTATCAGTGGGAATTGTTTTGAAGCACGTTAGTCAATTTGTATAAAAACAAGCTAAGTTTTTGAAAGTGTCCTGTTCTACACATCGTGCTATTTCGATACAACGTCCTTTGAGCGAAAAGAAACGTTGTAAGTCGTGATGGTAAACTACTTCATTGTACTTAGTGTTTAGTATAGTTAATTAAATTGGTTGATCTCATATCCAGCTCACAGATGAGTGCAGCCAGCACTTCCGAAATCTTTAAGATAGTACCAAAGAGGCAGACAGCTTGGCCAAGGTACAGTTTGTCCGTTTTTTTACTTTTGGTGCTGATGTGGAAGATATACACTTTTTGCTGGTTCTGTAGTTTTGTACTCATGCCAAAGGAAAAAGAAAGAAATATGAAACAAACGAAACGAAAAAGCGAACTAAAATTCAAAAACCTAAATATACAGCGTAAGATCGGAAAGAAGAAGACAAGAAACGTAGTTGCCTACGACAGGCAGGTCGTTTTGTGGGGCTAATCTAATCTAAACCCACTCGGAGATGAGTACCGGGGGCGATACAAAAGAAAAGAAAAACAAACAAAAATATGTGTGTATGGAGAGTATGTGTGTATGTGTGTGTGTGTGTGTGTGTGTGTGTGTGTGTGTGTGTGTGAGTGAGTGAGTGTGTGTGTGTGTGTGTGTGTGTGTGTGTGTGTGTGTGTGTGTGTGTGTGTGTGTGTGTGTGGAAACACAAAAAATTCTTGGACCAGATTATACGAATAATAAAACGGGTATAACTATATATAATGCCGGATGAAAGGGTGAATAGGAAAAAAATCGAAGGATACGTTGGGAGCCAAAATATGTTACGGTATACCAAGCAGACAATAAAGAGGGCAACGAAAGCAATGTACGTAGTGCGCACCGATTACCACACCAAAAAAATAAAAACGAAAAAAATGTCGTAGTAACTAACTAGTCGTAGAGTGGGGGAGGGTCACAAAAAGAAATAAACCCCAATACCGATTTACCCGGTGAATTTTACATGTTCAAGTTAGTGTTTGTCATATTTTTCGTCTCCAAATATCTACCCTAATGCTCAACCTCTTTAATTATAGTATTTTGCGGTTATTTCAATCATCAATACAGTCTTCCGTTAAAAAGATATGTCTATATAAAAAGAAATCACAACACCTTCATTTGTTGTTATAAAAATAAATGTCATGCATATAAACGTAAACAAAACAATCATTTCCTTACCATTTTAAACGTTGTCCTTCTCTCCAAGACACATCGGTTATTGTAAGATTGAAACTGCTTGGTAGCCATGTCCCATGTCATATCTAACTTTAAGCTGTTTGTATGTTTAAAGCCGCAAACAAACACTTACTTATGGAAAGATCATTACTACTGTCGGCGTTGCACAAGATAAAACAAACGGTGGAGAAAACATAATTTTTGCTTTTCAAAGCAAACGACAACTTTCATTAAACTGCACACATCCCATTTCGCTCAACAAAACTTATAACATTTAAACTAATAGATTTTTAAGATACATCTCCAACAAAAATTACATTTTATACCACCAACTGCTTTTAAAATCCAACACTATACGAACGCCAGAAAGCCAATTTCGGTCCGTGCACATTTGTTAAGTTTATGTCTTAGGTGAGGAACTTACAATGTAACATAGACTTGTGTAGGTACGAGATAAGAAATGTAAACAACCGGACTGGTGTATTTAATGAAGTACGCGTATAGTTGGTTGCCTATCTACGCAGGTTAAATTTATCAAAGTATAAATTAAAATGAAATGAAAAAAGTTTTCAAAGTAATGAATCATTAAATGGTTTCCGTCTAAAATAGAATGTAACACCTTGCTTAATAGCGGTAGCCAAGGCACCTTCCGCTCATCGCTTTCAATCAAAAATCATCACTGACGTTTTCAAATAGATCAGGGTTTCGTGGAGATCCGTTTCGTGCGTTTGGTCCAGATTTTCGCAGCGAAGGTGTTAAACCTTTACACTTTATAGAAGAGATAATTGTAGGAGTTAGATACGGGACAGGTAAAGGATTTTACGGGTACACGCTCTGCGATTAACGTGCAATCGCGTTTTATACCTCGATATTGTTAAATAGTTGACGGTCAAGTCTCGTTTAAAACGTGTTTTTACCATGAACACGTTAATGTATCCACCATAAAACGCTTCTCATTAGCTAACCGAACTACCCATACATTCTTTTGGTCTGGGAAATGTGTGCCTGAACGAATACATACAATTCAATTGTAGGTAATTTTCCGACAATACGTGCGAACTGAAAACCGCAATTTTATCGAGGTAACTTAATTTGTACATACGATAATCATGATGGAAAATAGCATCCTTTTTTTGAATTAAAAAAATACCACATCCCTAATTTTAAAATAAAAACTCTATGCAGCCAAAAGGCATAACAATCGCATTAAACCTTCAAAAAAAAAAGAATAAAAATAATCTCTTGGTACGAGAGCTCACGCGGGAAACTTAAATTGAATAATTTCTGTAGGCGCCATTTCGTTTTTAAACCTTAACAATTCTTGCAATACCAGGAAACGGAAAAAAATAGCCATCCGATATTCAACCTACATCAACTAAGTGTGCAAAAATCTTATCTGCCACCACACCGACCACATAAACTTAGTCGGTGAGTATGAGACTTAAACACTTAAAACTAATACTTAAATACTCTATAAAAGTAAATACAACGTTAATTTTTGTCATTGCATACTAGTGCATACAAGTTTTCATTAATATCTTTAAAGCATTTTCTTAATCTAAACAAAATTTTGGCTGGCTTTTATTAACAAGATAAAGACTAAAAACATTGCAGCAGTAGAAATGTTAACAAAGTTAACAAATTAGCCAGAACTACTGCCTTAACGATGCATAATTCCTTAAACCTATCTTACCAAGTAGCCCCAGGTTGCGTAACCCCGTTCACATAACACTGAATATCAGTGAAATAGAGTATATAACTAAAAAACAATAAGAGTAAATCTTTTCTTCTTTTGCGGAGGATCCCCGGTGAACTCACCAACTAACACATTGTGTGTTATGATAGTTATATTTGTAACACTGTAACCACGCCGTTCTTAAACCGTTAGGCTCGACTTACCATTGACTGCAAGCAGCCTTTTTTTACAGTCCTTTTTCTTCTACATCCCTAATTTTAATTCGGACTCAGCTGTTTTTCGTAAAACCTGTACATAGCTCACCTGTCAGCTTTCTCGTTTTCCAACGGGCTGCTACATACTTCCTACGGAAGGAGCATTACGCCAGGTGGAGGCATTTACGGAAGCGCTATCACGCACACGACATAACATACAGAAAGCCATTATTGTCTAATGGCAACACAGATGGGACACTAGCACGAACGAGCGACGTACTCATGTACTAATTCCAGACCTAGCACGCAGACTGAAGACACGGAATTTCCAATCCAGCCGAGGATATATATATTTCACGACTGGACATGGAACATATCCAACATAAAAGCACAGATTTCAATTAACTGACACAAACACGTACACATGCGGGGTGGCGGGGACTCCAGAGCATCTACTGCTGAATTGCATGAATCTCTGGGATTCACACGACAACGCACATCACACAAGAAAGCTAATACAAGACGCACTTAACAACGGACAAACTATGACAGACATACTGTGGGACGAAGACCTCTTCCCGCATCTAAATCAACTAGCACAATACATGACAAAAACACTACACGAAAGACATGAAAGACAAAGATCCTAACTAACAAACAAACAGTCAAACAAATAAACAACAAACACCAAAACAAAACAGAACTAATAACACAAAACACACACACACAAATCGCTCGTGCGACCAAATGACAACACGTGACCTAACAAATATTACAACGAAAGATACTACAATAACAACACAAAGATGCTCCTGGAACTACCAGAGACCCGCCCACTGACGACTTTCCAGGGGTTTGGCCGCTGAGGCACTAGGAGCTAAATCATATAATAAAAAACAATTCAACTTAATTTGAGTGAATATGTGCACTGACACTACGTGCATGTGCATAAACAACAAGTGTCACCCGGATTGAAGCCCTTCTACGTAGAATAAGTTTAGTATTTAATTTAGTTGTAAGCTAATAGATTAGGACTTTTTAAAACTAACACTTAAATTTAGTTCCTAAGCTAAATAACAAATAACAAAAGGGCAAACACAGATGTATTAATAACTCGAGACCTGACTAACCCACATTGCAACTAATCTTAATGTAACCTTTTAAGAAAACACCCTGGCAATATCACTGACACCACCACATCTGGAATTGTACGTGGCTCCTCTGGTTTCCCACTACCAATGGCCAGAACACGTGCAGGAATGCGGACTATTCGGTTTCTGATTTCCGGTTGCCGAAGGCTGAGAACTGGAGAAGGAAGCAGTCTCATGACACCATTCTATGACACCACTACATACAGACAAGCACACACATACAGTTTCGCACTCGCACTCAAACAGCACCAGCACAAAAGCAAATATACTAACACGCAAACACACTGGGACTGTACGTGACCACTCTGGTCTCCGGCTGCCGATGGCCAGGACACGTGCAGGAATGCGGATTTCTCGGATTCTGATTTTTGGCTGCCGAGGATCGGGAACTGGAGAGGGAGGCAGTCCCATGACACCATTATATACAGACAAACACATACATACAATTCCATACAAGTGCGCGCGCGCCCTCACACACACACACACACACACACACACACACACACACACACAAACCAGGGGGATTTCGAACACCTTAACAACAATAAGTTTTCATTTTAACAATAACGGGTTAGTCAGGGAGCGGGTCAGATGTTTTAATTTTTTAGGTAACAGACTAATAAAAAATAAAGTTTATTAGAAAAACAAAACCTAAAAGACCTGTACCTTTTTCTAAGAAATTAATTCTTCTAATGCATTCTCGCTCTATTGGACAAGTTGAAACCTTGTCCTGAGAGAGCAGATTTCTTGAAGTGATTTCGATAAATAAAAATCATCGCCCTTCTTTCTTTTTTGTATTTCCTGGCTTAGTCACTTTCAGTGTAGCATATACCTCCACCCGGCAGACCGTAGTATACTAGTCTAGGAGATAAGTCCAGTTTGCCTGCGTATTTTTTAAATATACCCTCAGCCCAAAAAGTACTGTGTTTGCTATACGCGACTTGTCTCAATAGCAAATCATTAAGTTCTTATAAACTGTTACAGTTTTACGTTAATCATAATTTTGAATTAGTCATATTCTAGCATTTTAGCCAGATTGAAAAGTTTAAAAAGAAGTTGTAACTAACTATAGATTTTTAAAGTTTTATGTTATGTCAATAATTTTATTCACCATTGTCTTGTTAAAAAAAAAGCTTAAAATTAAAATATATTAAACTTACCTAAGTTACTAACTTCGCATGGTAGAATTACGTTCTCGCCAGTAACTACTTTTATTGTTTTGGGTTTTGATATAAATCTTGGTATAGATAGTCCTTCAAAGATAGTTCCTAAAACAAAAAGGTATTATTAGAAAGGATCAAAATAAAGTACATGTCATGCATGCGAACGCAAAACACCTTCTGAGACACATACGTTCAAATTTCAAAAAGTGTAGATATTTAGAACCCTCCAAAATTAAATTCATAAGTTTTAACGTATTTTACCAAGTCCCTGAGTACCAGTTGTAATACGTTAAAAAACAAAACGCTTCACAAAAGATTCTAGTAAATGATTATGTTTCATCATCATTAGGTCTTCAGTCAAGGAACGGGTTAGATGCATACTGTCATTGTTTCTTATTCCGAACTAACCTACACATTTCCCTGAAATTTGCACAGTCTGCAATTATCACTATCTGCGTGCAAAAGTTTGATCTCGGTCTACCTCTTCTTCTTTTTTCCTATCTCCGCTTATAATATATCTCGTACTATTCGCCAAAAATGCCTTAGAACGTATCCTGCCCTTCTATTTCTCCAATTTTTTTTTGTTTTCCACAGATATCTTTATTCCGCTACTATTTATATAACCTATTTGTTATTCGCTACTATTTCTATAACCTATTTGTTATTAACCTTGTCTGTCCATGCTATCATCCTTATACATCTGAAGCACAACATTCCAGAAGGCTTCTATCTCTTTCTGTCTGCTTTTCCTACTGCCCCTATTTCATAGATGTACTGTGCTGTGCTCCACACTATACTTTGAACAGTTTTCTTCTTGTATCTATGTTCGTTTTCTTTGAACATAGCTGCTGTTCTTTCTTGTTTAATACAGTTCGGTCACTTCTATTGTTTTACAGTTATATACCCTATTTCCCCAATATTCAGTAGTGTGTGAAGGGGACCAAGCAGCCTGTGGCTGCCAAGTTCTCCCATCACTTGAACATTTGTCGAATTAATAGTTTTTTCCAATATATCATTTCACACAATCAACATTAGTTGAAAATATTTCACAACCCACAGCTGTAGTTGTTTATAATAATCATCAGATTTAAGTGCACTTATTTTTTCGTCATTAGATTTCCGTCTTGAAACTAATTGGACGCGTACCTCCACTTATTTATGTTCTGAACTAGCCTACGTAGTTCCCTGAAATTCCCACAACAGCCTATATACAGCTCGGTTCCCCTTCTATTGTTTTCTAATTATATGTCCTATTTCACCGAGATTCAGTGGTATGTGAAGGGGGGTGTCTTCGTGGCGTAGTTGGTATGCGTGTGACTACTATGCCCAAGGTCCCGGATTCGAACCCCCACACGGCCCGCTTGAAAAAAGTTAGGCGAGAATTTTTTACAAAAATACGCCCTCGTTCGGATAAGAGGTAAAATGGAGGTCCCGTGTGTGAGTGTTGTCACGCATGTTAAAGATCCCAACGTTGCTTGGAACAGCAAGAGTTCGGCAAAATTCAAAATTCTTCTGGTAAAAAAACTCGGTTCCTGGCCACCTTCCGGTGGAGCATTGAAAAAATCACATGTAAGGTATGTGAAGGGGGTTAAGCAGCCTGTAGCTGCCTAGAATCCTCCGACACTTAGACGTTTGCCGAATTAATAGTTTTCCAGTAATAGATTATGTTTAGGAATTTTTTTTTGAATTAATTAAAGAGTATTAGCCGTGGCTGTGGAGACCCTACATTTGATTTTCCAATGCTCCACCCGAAGGTACTACATTGGCTAGAAAGCGAGTTTTTTTTAACCTGGAAATTTTGAATTTCGCCAAACCCTTGCTGTTGCAAGCAAGGTAAGGATCTTTAACGTGAGTGACAATACTCGCACGCGGGGCCTCCATTTATCTCTCATCCAAACAAGAAAAATGCTCGTTTAACATTTTTCAAGGACTGCGACGTCCGCCTGGCTTTGTATCACCACTGCCCTCCACTGGGCTATCGTTAAAAGCGTTGACAGTGCTATTTGTTATCGATTTGGTCTACGGGCTTATCCCCTAGGCGACTCCGCGGCTTAGTTTGTTCGCGTATAACTACTAAGTCCAAAGT
Source organism: Platerodrilus igneus (assembly GCA_036346225.1). Lineage (NCBI taxonomy): Eukaryota > Metazoa > Arthropoda > Insecta > Coleoptera > Lycidae > Platerodrilus > Platerodrilus igneus. Next base: position 10,438,788 of record JARFIW010000453.1, read on the forward strand.
CCCGGGTTCGATTGCCGACACGGATCGCTAAAAAAATGTTAGGCAAGCATTTTTCACAAAAATACGTCCACATTTGGGTGAGAGGTAAAATGGAGGTCCCGTGTGTGGATATTGTCGCGCACGTTAAGGATCCTTACCTTGCTTGGAATGGCAAGGGTTTGGCAAAATTCAAAATTTTCAGATAAAGAAAACTCGTATTTTATTTCATGGGGCATCGGTTTAGGTTATAAGAATGTTTATTATATACGGGTTAAAGGCTTCTATTGCCTTGAGGTTTTTAAGTTAGTAAGTAAAATACAATTAAGTGTTATAATTATCTGAAATTGGGAGCGAACCAATTTCCCAAATTAAAACGGGAAGTTATTGTAATGCCTGAACTACTTTAGAAGTTCAAATTGTGTTCTTTTAATTTTTTATTTCACAATAAATACGTAATAAAATAAAATAAAGTACGCACCTGTCCTTAATGCATACATTTCTTATAGATTTAGATTATTTATCATGATTATTTAGTGGAAAATTCCAGTGTAGATGTACATTATTGTTAGAAATGAATAATGCTTCCTTCTAACTGGTTGGCTACTTGATGACGTTTGACTAATTCCCGTTATTTTGCAAAATTAATAAATAGCAGCGAAGAACGCTAACAAGGGCTTTTTTAGTTTGGACCGTTGATGGTTGTTGTTGGTGCACCATCTTGTGGGCTAGCATTAGTAATGAGTCAGTGCACCTCTGTTACAAAATAAACTAATTAAATTTATTAATGTATATAGTTTGATACACTTATTTAGGGAGTATTTTTTACAGAGAAACCAGATATTATAAACACAAAAGTGTTGTCTTATTGGAAATACCTGCTATTATTGGTTCATCTTTGTATAATTGAATATGAGGAAGCTTCCAGCAGCCGTTGAGCCTCCATGTTGCAGCCTGCAGTCGTAACTATGTAAAAGATGCCGTCAAACTTTCTGTGGTAACAAAAATGTCGATCAATTTAAATGTAAGTGATGTTTGGATAGTGGTAAGTCATATTTAGAAAAGTATTAGATATTGATGAGTATTCAGGTAGGGAGATAGTTTGTTTTATTATTGTTCTCAGCTTGTTTAATGAATTGTTCCAGATGCCCCTACTTCAATAATAAAATTATGTTATTAATGTGAGATTTGAGGAACTTTGATTGCATATTTAGAATGTTTAATGTGTAATTTCAAAACTGGTGATCACCGACTGTTGGAGCTTTCCTGCTATAGTCGAAACCAGGAAAGAAATCGTCTGCGTCATCGTTTGTATTCGTATGAATTAAGTTGAAAATTTTAATACTCAATAAATATTCCGATTCGGAAGTTTCCGTCAAGCTTCGCGCATATGGAAACCGTACTAAAGCATGGTTGCCAATAATATTTTATTTTCATAGAGGTAGTTGCTTTAACTATTTTTAAATTGGCGTCTTGTTTTGCGAGTTTAATGAACTCAGTTAAAATAAAACACATTTTCATAAATTGAGTTACATATATTGATCTGAATAAAAACGAACAAAAACTGTAATATAAACTATTTACGGCAGCTGTATTGAAATCTTTCTCCGTACGATAACTTTGGCAACCTTGCCTTACGGAAAAATTAACATTTTGTCTAGTTGACCATAATTTTACCAAAGGTTCGCCTGTTAAGTATAAAGTTCAAAACATACGGACACATACTCTGTCGTTTTCCTAGATGAACGTGTTCACGTAAGTCGTAATTTAAAACACGTACAAATTGTATCAGTCTTTATCATATATATTAGTTAAGCTTTTAAATAATCTTAAACGTATGTTTTGAATTGAGTTAGGAACCTATGACGTAGAGGACTTCTTTCGTGGCTACTATACCAAGTAGCTATCTCTTAATTTCTGTGATTCTTTGTTAACATTTGTAAATGCTAAATGTTTGAATAATAAATTCGAAAGTCGTGTGTTACTTTGCCCATGTGTATCCATGTTCTACCAGATTAACAGAGGAGCCCATTAATACATAGATATGCTATAAATTCAGGAATTTAACTATTATGATTATTTTTTTGGTTTAAGTAAAAGTGAGTTTCGCACAGTTAATACTGATTTTCAATTAGGAAGTTAATATTAGTTTACGGCAGATGTGATATAAATAAATTTTATAAAGTAGACGTTGTAAAAATCACCCTTGGAAACTAATATGTTTATCTTCTTAATAGTTACGAGCTTATTAATAACTAAACCTTATTTTAATACAGTAAAAAATTAATAGCTTGTCTGTTGGGTAAGGGTTACAACACTAAGTAAATGGGAGTCTCCCGATCACACACGCACGCCAGCACGCACGCGCACACACACACACACACACACACACACACACTCCAACGTAAGATAAGATTTCCGTTTCTATTAAGAAAAACAGAATTGTACAGGTTATTACAACCAATTTTTGTCAACGCGCTCGAATCCTCCAATATACGTGAGGAGTGACAAATCCGTTCAAAGTAACAGACCTCTGATACAAATTGCATAAACTATAACTTTCGCGCGTGTGACTCACTTTAAATACTTACCTTCCGACTCTTACAAATTCATCACATCTTTGCCCCTTTATCACCCAAAGTCAACTACCACCCCTCTCTTGTAATTCCAGAGTGACGCCTACAGACCTGCTAATGTTGCCAATGGAGGTAGCATATAGTTAGAACGTTCGGAACTGGACATGTACCGGTGGCGTAATATATCTGTCGTAACGAGGATAAGACAATGAAACTTTGATTTCTAGGAGATTACCTACCTAACATTCTTGCATTGACTATGGATTTTAAAATGGAAAATTTATGATTGACAATGTGTACTGATAACATAAGCGGAAGGTTACAAAATCTTTTGCCATTATGACTATTATGATTACAGGAGCAAGCGTGTCTTTAATATAAATAAACACCAAGATGTGTTCTTACTACAAACAAACAAAATAATAATAATGATTGATAAATGGCTTTACTGAAAGTTTCCAACTAATAGGATCAATGCTTCTTCGGTTATTATACAGTGTAAATACTTTATAAATTCTTTGCAGTTAGAAATAAAATATTGATTAATAAACATATAATACCTCACAAATGTTCTGGGTGTAGTTTTAGGATAGGAAATGATAGATAAATATTTATATTTTATAGTATATCTTTTTGCGCTTGATATGCTAGTTGATGTCTAAAAATGATGCAATTCTTCAATCCTTCTGTTAATCTTAACTACTTAGGATAAAGTAGTTTAGATTTTTTTTAATGAGGTAGCTGTGATATTTGGAATTAAGTAAAATAGACAGTTTGATTGTGGTAGTCTTGATATTACAATTGTAGTACTTGTGGAATTTAGAATAGGATAATATACCACCTAACCTGTAATGTGTACATATACTAGTGCATATGTATATATCAACTGATGTTGGTACTATGTTGGTACTAGTTTAACTTTTCTGCTGATTGTACTCGTCTTGCTGCATTTGTAAATAATTATTATTATGTAACTCCTTTGCAGTTTACAATCAAAATGGCTACCAAATCCGGCTCGAAGAACCAATTGATATGTTTGTAAACAAAAGCTGTGTATTGTTAATCTTGTAAATGACGGATGTTGATGAAGCTGAAATTCAGATTATCACTTATAACTGTAAATGAAGAAATAACTTGAACCAGAAACTTATTAAAACGATATTTATTGTGGACTTGTAACATAACGTGTTATTCTTCATAACATCCCGCACCGAGGTCCCTCGGAAAAACCAGATTGAAAAAATGACGCAGTATTCAAATAAAACAAATGCACTGAACATTTACTAAATTAATTTTCTTTGAATATTGACTAACCGGGGATTTGAGAAACCACTTTTTACTAATAAATCGGGAACACGTGAGTGCGTGTACGGTACGAAGAAGAGTCGAGGATCGGTTTTCGCTCAGCTAAATACGTATAAAGATATATCTAAAATACTGTCCACTGGTGAGCTAGCCATTACATCTTTTGTTTTATTTGATTATGTATAATTATAGGCATTAAATAAATAATTTGGACCACGCCGAGAGAAACCCCGAATTACACACTAAACTTCGTCATTAGAATGTTCATGCTTCAACAATGTACGACCTAATTTTCTAACAAATGATCTTAATTATGTGCGACTTAAGTGTGACGTTTCTCCACCCTCAATTCAGCCGGCGACAAGAAAAGCTGTTTAAACATTGTTCAATAACGCTCAATCAATTAAAAAACTTGCATTAGAAGATTATTTCAAGGATAAGAATCGATTACCATGTACATGGATATTGCCCTTGTTGGTCTGCGGAATATTGCATGGAAGAAAAATGTACCTTCGATTCCTAATAACGGTTTTATTTCTTTCTTTGCATTTGCATACATGGAGCAAACCGTTGTTATGAAGTTAATAGCTTCTAAAACAGCCATAATTTCGAGGGCCTTTTTCATCAATTGGTAACAAAAGTTTTTCTTACTACTGAGGATGTTTTAAGAATTTGATTTTACGTTTACGTTTTCAACTTAGTTACCTTTCTCCGACTGACAAAAACGTGTAATTGTCGATTTTCTTAAAGCTGTATAAAGTTTATATAATTACAAGAAGCACTATTTCACTTAACGCGAAACTGAAACCAGTTTCAGTTTGCTTGTATTATTAAAATAGGTAAGCTTATAGAACAAACATGAAGCGATGTAAAGTGGTATCAAGTTTCAGTTTGCAAAGTTGTAGAGCTTCTTATAAGCATGAAACCTCTAAATCTAAACAGACGCTGCTTTAGCCCTGCTACTATCAACACAATAAACTCACAAAACAAACTTTACACGTGTTGTCTTGCGTTCTTAATGTGTGTTCTCTAAGTAGAAATAGATAGCTTGGCTAAAACTAGTCTTTTGAATTGACATTACTTCTGGCAAAAGTAAAATATCACACCGCCGTCACCGTATAATTTATTGAGACGCTATTCTTTATTTTTAATAACTCTATGACAACTCCAAAGTCCTCCACAGAGACGCAGTTACCTTAATCTTTTAACTAAATTTTTTACTTTATTACGTTTAGTTTCGATCCAGAACAGCAGGTAGAAATTTGACGAAGGCTCAGGTTAATACCACACTTGACATTCTATAATCCGGGAAATTACCGTCAACCTCAACGGTAAATAACAAAGTAATTGTGCGGATAACTCTGTGGTAGAGCAAGGTAAATGTTTGACGTGACCTGGAAGAACTGTCGTCCGCTAATACCCGAATATTCAACAAAAAAGTTGGACACCACCTGATCTCAGTTATCGGAACTCCTAGAAAACAGTCCCAACTGAAAAATATAGAGGTTTCTAGAACAAGAATTCAAGAAGGTAGATCTGGCTGTGCTTCACTAAAGGTGATTCCGCGGCGTAGTTGGTATGCGTGTGACTACTACGCCTAAGGTCCCGGGTTCGAATTCAAACACCGTCCGCTTGAAAAATGTTAGGCGAGTACTTTTCACAAAAATACGCCCTCGTTCACATGATAGGTAAAATGGAAGTCCCATGTGAGTGTTGTCATGCACGTTAAAGATCCCTGCCTTGTGTGGAACAGCAAGGGTTCGACAAAATTAAAAATTTTCCAGGCAAAAAATAACTCGTTTCCTAGCCAATGTAGTACCTTCGAGGGGAGCTTTGAAAAATCAATAGTAGTGTGCTTCACCGAGTTTTATAAAGATACAATCGTAAACACAAATTTATATACGAGCTCTACTTGTGACTGGTGTAAATTAGTCCCACACTAATGATCAGGGAAATTTAGTTTAAAGAATTAACTTGCGAAAGCACCTCGTACTAATAAAAACTAATATATTAACAAATTAATTAAACAATGAAAAATTCATCGGAGGCTTTCACAGCCGGAGTCATTATTAATAGTTATGATTCCAAGTTGGAATCGTGTCATTTTATAAATTAAGGTCGACGTTTCGCCCACTTTTATAAGGGGCTTCGTCAGGATAAGAAAAAATAAGTAATAAAATAAAAAATAAAAATAATAACAAAGATAAGAATGATAAATTAAGTAGACAAGTTGAAGTGTAAACAGTAGAGTTACTCCTGAACTAGCAGACTCACTAACCCATTCAAAGCCAAAAGGTGTCTTGTGGCGAAGTAACTGTTACTTCGCCACAAGGAGTAACTCCACTCTTTACACTATAACTTGTCTACATAATTTATCATTCTTACCTTTATTATTATTTTTATTTTTTATAATATTACTTATTTTCTTATTGTCCTGATGAAACCCCTTACAAAAGTGGGCGAAACGTTGACCTTAAATTATAAAATGACACGGTCCCAACCCGGAACCATAAATATTAATTATGAAAAATTTATCTTTGATGTTATTATCTACAACTTTGGTTTTTACTATAAAAATAAAAACACTTTTCGGTTCACCAAACTACATTCCTTTACAATAACAATATTGCAAATACCTTTAAATATTTACACAATAGACATTTCTCAATAGGTAGCATTATATAATAAGCCTGCGTAAAAAAAATTGATTTTAAATCTAAAAGACGCTGTATCTAGCGAAAAAGAGGGAATTGTTGTTAATTGTACATCAGCGTACGCTTATATACATATATATATATATATATATATATATATATATATATATATATATATAAATAAATCAAAAAATTATTGCTTATAGCAATTTTAATAAATAAAACAAGTATATACGATGTATAAATAATCACAAACTTTACGAAAAATCGAAAGAAAGTTATTAATTATACAAAGCAAGCTAGTAATTTGCATAGCCATGCATAGCTATGCAAATTACTAGCTTGCTTTGTATAATTAATAACTTTCTTTCGATTTTTCGTAAAGTTTGTGATTATTTATACATGCATAGCTATGCAAATTACTAGCTTGCTTTGTATAATTAATAACTTTCTTTCGATTTTTCGTAAAGTTTGTGATTATTTATACATCGTATATATATATATATATATATATATATATATATATATTGTCGTGGAAATTATAGGTTAAGAAGGATAGATAGGTCTAGATAATAAAATTTTAATGACTGTGTATATAGTAAATAGGAACAATTTATTTACGCGCCAAATTAATTAGTTGTAACATTGAAAACGGACGGATAATAGCATATTGTGGTATGTCTAAATTGGAATGTAAAATTTGCATAACGTATAGAAGCTTTAAAGTACATGAAACCCAAGGATACGCATAATTAGTTTTAATATTTTAAATCAAGCGCATAGGAGAGAAACGGAGCTTTTGGGTATAAAAAATCAATAATTTAAACGCATATTTCCATTTAACTGAACTAAACGTTCGTTATAAAAATACTAAGAAATGCTAAAATTCGGAATTATAATTTTAAACGGACAGTTTGCTTCATAGAAACACCTGCTAGTTAAAATGTCAAGTTCAAAGAACTTAAATGAACGTCGGGATAGAAATTCTGTAGAATTGTGTGTAACGATCGAGGCGACAAGCTGCTAAAATAACAGATGCTTTGAAGACAAAGTGAAATGGAATATGCATAATGTAAAACAGACAGAGAACACGTATAATAAAACGTTGGTTAAAATACTCGTCTAAAGTACGCGGTAGATTTGGAGGTCAACTACAACATCGATTTTCTGTTGCTTGAGTGGGATTCTAAAAGAGACAGTAAATATGGGTGAAACGAGGAAAAGTAGCTAGGGGTTGAACGTTAAAAATTGGGGAAAGCAATATAAATGGTCGAATGCTAGAAATTTTCAGAAGCTCGCGTCAGTTACAGGTTGTTGAGCGAGTTTCATTGTAAGAGCACGATAGACTGAGAATTTTCAAATGTAGAAGTTCGTTACGTACAAAATTTGTAGAATCGGTTTGAAAAATAAGCATTTCGATGGAAATAGGGTCCGTGAGGGGTGTAAAAAAGCATATAAATACACTACGAGAGGTACTAAAGTTTGAAACAAAAATGCGTGAAGTTTAGTGATTACGGAAGGTTAAGCTTAGTTGAGACTATTATAGGGGTAGAAACACGGAAGGTGGTTGCAGAGATTTGGATAGCGAAGTGAAAATAAATTGGATCGATGTATAACAACGAAGTGTATGGACAACTACGAGGGTTTTGGAACTCATTTTCAGAGGTAACGATGGAAGATGCTTACTCCAGGTAAAGAAATTAATTTCTTGCTTTTGCTTAAACATTTGTGCTGGTATTTTGTGCTTGAGTGATTTGACTTATTGGGAGTGTATTTTATTACCATAAAAACTCATTTGAAGGGGTATATGTAAAGGACAATTGATATTTATTATTTAAAAATGTTAACAAATTTAAAATTTTGTTGTAAGGAGTAAACGGGTCTTTAGGTTTATTTTAAACAAAAATGCGATGTTTAAAAGCATTTAGAGTAACTGGGTTATACTGAGCTCACCATAGACCAGAATAAAAATCATTTAGGGTTGCACGATGGACCCATCTACTCGTCTAAAATAAAACTGTTGAAATAAATAGTAATCATGAAATTTTAAAAGGTTTAAGAATTGAAATGGCAACATTTTATGAAACTGTATATACAAATGTGTAAATATTTTCTTGCTAATGGAAATTTTTTAATATGTGTAAATAAAAAGGTTGTATGTCTTGTTGCATTATTTGAGTGGTACTTCCATATGACTGTATTTATGAGAAAAAATAAACTTAGGATGGTAAGTATCCAAGAAGAAGCAGATTTTACAGCTAGCCGGGGTGCGCAGAAATGAGACGTTCCAGAGGATTTTTGTTTTTTTTTATTAAATTTTCAGAAAATTTTTATGAAGGCCTAATAACGCTGGGACTCAAAGGCGATCCTGTTATTTTTAGAGTAAATCCACAGCAATTTATGGCGACCCGAACGTGAGGGCTCGATTTCCAGATAAAATTCGAAAATTTTATTCCAGGAAACTGGCGAGCTGAGTAAGAGTGTGTGTAGTATAAATTTGTAAATATTTTTGAGTATGTGAGGAAGTGATTTAAACGTATGAAGAGAAAAGGAGTGGTTAAAAAGCTAAGGGGTTGAAATTGGAAGGAAGGGACGATAGTGCGTTATTTGAAAAGTTAGGAAAACTGGAGAAAGCCGGAGGTAGTAGGGACCAATCAAAGACAGAATCGGAAGACCAAGGAAATGAGATGATAATGAGGATGCTAGAAAGGATGAGTGAAACACTAAGCGGGGTTAGAAAGCACTCGAATAGAAAATTTAAACAAATGAATGAAACGTTGAGGTTTAGTAAGAAATTTATTTGACGAACAGGCAAAATTGAATATTGTAAAAGCGTTATTGAAAGACCCTGTTAAGGCCTGGTATAATCTCATAGGACAGGAGATAGAAACTTATAGTGAATTTGAGGACAAATTTTTGAAACATTACTGGAGCGATCACAGACTAGATCAAGTACGGGACGATTTAATTACCGGTAAATATAAGGGTGAATTTGCAGGAAGTAGGGAACAGTATGCTATACGAAAGGATAGCATAACCAAACAACTAAGCCCACCGTTGACAGACAGACAGATTATAAAATACCTTTTACGAGATTTTGAGGTTGAGATTCGGCAACACATAGCGTTACGGAACATAGTAGATAGGGAAATGTTTTTAGAGTACCTGTAAAGGTATGGCGACGTGAGTAGTGGACGACCTCGTGAAACTAAGGAACGACATGTGAACATGGTTAGGTTCGAGAACAGAAGAGACAGTTATCAAAGACGGGGGACGAATTTTAATTTTAATAACCGACGGAACTGGGAACCACGGCGGACTTTCTTTCGGAGCAACAGTGTAGGTAGAAGACCCACACCAAGACCAGGTGTACAAAGACAAAACAGTTCACCGGACATGAGGGGGGCACAGCCGACGAGTAATAACAGAGAAAATGACAGGACAAACAGGTTAGAAACGCCGAGGGCATACGCGGAAGTAGTTGGAGGACAAGGACCTAGTAGGGAGAATAGACCTGGACAGGATTTTTAGACAAGGACAAACCACTAGATGTAATTGTGTACGAACATCCTAGAGAATTTTTGAAAATTGAGGAAGAAGTTGAGTCAGAAATTAAAGAAAATTTTTGTTTGTCAATAGTAGATGTTAATTATTTTTCAGCAAAATGTGGGAGCGTTGTTGAGTTCAGGATCTGAGGCGAATTTAGAATCGGAGGAATTCGTCAACGAAATTAAAGAAAAGGTGTGTGACAGGATTATGCCTATAAAAAGGAGTCATCTAGTAGCGCCGAATAAAAAACGATTTGCTGTAGTGAATAGCGTAGTTGTTTTGAAGGTAGAGTTAGGTTCAGTAAGCTGTGGGCAGGAATTCATAATTGTACCTGGATTGAAATTTAAAGAGATATTAGGGGGTCGATTGTATGGTGACGTTAGGAGTAATTATAGATATGGAGACGAAGGCAGTTAGGATTAGGCATAGGATATTGCCCTGGAAGGCAAGTTATGAGGTCACAGAGGATGACATGGGGCTATGTATTAATGTTATACAGGTAGATGAAGAAGAAGTGAAAGAGATCGACACAGTTAAACATTCTGAGGGAAGTTAGAAAAGGTACAATCAGTAGTGAACAAAGAGTCTGAATTAATAGGGGTAGAGGCGAACGCAGCATTAAGTTACACACAAAATTTAAAGGTAGGCATAAAGGAGATAAGTGGCAATGATAATTTTGATAAGTTGGGTTTAGGAGATTTTTACGGGGTGACTAGAGTACATAAAAAGTCTAGAAGAGTTTTCTATAGAGGGAAAAGATGAAAATGTTAAGGTGATATCGTTTGGTTTGTCCGCAGCAAAGGGAACAATAGTGAATGAAAAACAGACAAGTATAGAGACAGAGGAAGAAATATTTAAGAGTCAGAATAGTAAGGATAGTTTTATTTTATGTGAAACAATAAGGAGAATAAATATAGAGATAGAAGAAGGAAAGATGGGGATGGAGTTTATTAAGATTGTAAGAAGAGAAACATGGAGGATCAAGAAAGGAGTCAGATTTAAATAAAGAGATGTGTTAATAGATGAAAATATAGGGATAGGTTAATAGATAAAGTTAGATTTAAATAGATAGGGATAGAGATAGGTGTATACAGAGAAATTGAAAGAACGTAAATAAATAAAAATAAGGGAAGATAGGTATAGAGGAATAGAAGTGAGTTGCATAAAGAGATAATGCTCGACAAAAATAAATGTAAATAAATAAAAATAGGAGGTGAAGAGGTAGTGATAGATAGAAAATAATAGTTAACAAGTAGTAAAAGGTATGAATAAATAGTTATAAATAAAGATAGGTGTAAATAGATAGAAATAATTAGAGATAGGTAGAAATAGGTAGGAATAGGTTAGATAAAGAGTGATAGGTTGGATAGATAGGTATAGGTAGAGTTAAGTGAATAGATAAGTGTGTATAAATATCATATAAGGTTAGTCAGTAGATATTAGTCTTCTTATTTAAATTCAAGAAAACTCGAGAAGTTCTTCTTTGAATTGAAATAGGGGTATTATGTCGTGGAAATTATAGGTTAAGAAGAATAGATAGGTCTAGATAATAAAATTTTAATGACTGTGTATATAGAAAATATGAACAATTTATTTACACGCCAAATTAATTAGTTGTAACATTGAAAACGAACGGATAATAACATATTGTGGTATGTCTAAATTGGAATGTAAAATTTGCATAACGTATAGAAGCTTTAGAGTACATGAAACCCAAGGATACGCATAATTAGTTTTAATATTTTAAATCAAACGCATCGAAGAAAAACGGAGCTTTCGGGTATAAAAAATCAATAATTTAAACGCATATTTCTATTTAACTGAACTAAACGTTTGTTATACAAATCCTAAGAAATGCTAAAACTCGGAATACTAATAATACTAATTATTACTAATTATTATTAATAATAAATAAGATCTCTAACCTGTGTTTTCCTTGCTTGGAACTGCTTCTGAATATCGGTGGTCAGCACCCCTTGATTGTTACAGCTTGACTTGATTTACTTGCTGGCCAGAATGATTAATGGTTGCTTGTATTTGTCCTCGGATTTCGGGATTAACTCTCTCAATTTTAATATTTTCTATATATCAAATATCTGTAAGGGTCAACAAAAAAGTAATTTGAGATTTTGAAAAATCAATAAAGCACCGTTTGAACGTTCAAATGTACTTAAGAGTAATTACAGAGATATTTTTGCTGGCTTTCAGAAAATATAAATTTGGGAAAAAAATGAATGTTAATATTTTATTCAGGGGCTAATTTTTGAACAAATCAATAAGTCATTGTTATTAAAAAACTGTACATATTATCGATATGGGTGTTCAAAGCAAAATCGGTTATTTGTCTGTTGAAAAAGTTCGATTCAGCCTATATGGTTAGGAGAATATCCTCAGAAGGGTTTTTAAACAACCTATTTAATTATTTTTTAAAGTTTTACTACCGATGACGTTGAAACACTCTAGTTTTTCAAAATATTATGTAGTTAATTTGAATCGTGTCAGACTTCCTATTTATGATTAAGATTACAATCTAATGGTTACTGCTAACATAAATAAACTTGAAAATAATAGGAGTATTATGGTTATAAATATATAGCCAGATAATGTAATCCTTGAGTACGCATTGTACATGCAAAGATGCTTTTGTTTGATTCCGGTTTGTAATTAAGCAAGTTCTACCTGATTAACCCAACAGAAATGGCAATTAAGGGTTTCCTTTTAGTTCTCGCCTGTATTCATTTGTGACCGTACTTTTCCAAAGCATTTATACTTTTCGGTCCATTTAAATGTAAATAGGAGAACACTTTTAACAATATAATATATTCTCGTTTACCGAGCTCCAAAAGTATGTCGGAATGAGTTATATAAAATCTGTTTCTAAAGTACCAAATATTAGGGGGACTAGTACACAATGAGACAAAAATTAAATAAAGCTGTATTTTGACAAAACGATACATCACAGTACACCCTACTCTTTTTTAGCGGTATGAAAAGGATATGTACACGACAGTATTGAGTTTCACTCTTGTACGGATATTACCAACCGCTACATGAAGCTACGGAGATATTCCTCCACAGCTAAAAGAAATTAAAGACATTGCAAATCAAATAAAACACTTGATTGGAACAAGGTACTTTTGATAAATAATTAATTAAGTAGTTTCAGTATAAGTGCATTAAGAGTTTCAATCAAAAACAAATAATGTATTTGTAAATAAATTTTCCGTTCTGAATGAACCTGCACCTTCAAGAATAAGAAGATTACTAGAACGGCGAAACGGTTGGTTTTGTAGTTTTTACATTTCCCATTATTCATAGTAATTTGGTATTATTTCCGTGCTCAGAACTTCATGGTCTGTAATATCTTTTATGTTGGTTAAATAGATAACTTCAATTTGGAGGTTGTTGATATGAACCTGTTGATGAAACCATTGTTCTTCTTTCAACGAACGTCGTTTTTGACAAGCAGTGTTTTGATGCATCCATCTTAATCTCGCCTTATAGCGGTTTTGGATGTATTAAATAATATATTTGTGGAGTAGATTTTAGTATTTCATTGGTATATATATGTTTATTTTCTACTCACAACACCGCCTTGCGGATATTTTCTGCTTTTACTTATATTAGGTGAGCCACGTGTTTTGTTTTTGTGTGTTTTCTGATATTAATTATTTATCTTTCAGAATCTTGTATTGTACAAATATCAAAGTTGCTCTTTGTTAGCTATTAATTTATTGAAACCCACTTCTGTGGTAAAGTATAACTTCCCGAAATTTCAGCATTAATATTACTTATTTTAGGGTTTTTTAAATCTTAGTATTAAGCCTGGTTTTAATCTTGTACTATTCAGTCTGATTTTTAGATTCAGTTTCATGTATAAGTGATTCAGAAACCGATCCTTATACCAGCTCTTGGGTGCTCCTTGTGAGCCCACTTCAATTGTGTACTAATCATCCGTTTAGATTCCTGTTTAAATTCAAGATTAAATATTACTTCATTCGGTGGTTTAGGGACAGAAGAATCATTGGAAGCGGAAAGCATTGATTTGTGATCCAGACTCCAGGTTGTATACTTAGAAGTTTGTTATATTGCTGTATTTGTTGTGTGTTGCGTTACGCAAGTATTGGCGTAATTATCGTTTACTCTTGATAGAATCCGTGTAATTAGCAGTAGGCTGGTTATATTATTGTATTGTTATTCGTAAACTATATCAAACTCTTGGTATCCTACCACCAGCTGTTCGTGTGTTTACTCATGTTACAGGTCAACACTGGAGCACAGCGATGCACTAGTTAGTGATTGCATCGTCCAGGTATGCTTAATTTATTTTGCTTTCTGGCGAGTAATCATTTACATTAATTAATATTTATTGCTAACCTGTAGGTGAAAAGCCATTTGTGTGTATTATTGTAAGGCTTTTCTCCTCTGTGTTTTTGAAATTTACTTACTTAATGTCAATTTGGCCCCGCCAACAGGCGAAAGATACTTGAAATTCATTGCTTTTAATGAATTACCCCCTCTCCTCCGAAAGGAAGGAAACTCTTAAAAGAAGTTTACTGACGACCATGTTCACCCCTGTGAACTTATAACAAAACCCAAAACAAATACAAAAACAACATTCAACCAGTATCAACAATAGCAGGTTTCAAGTCTTGAATGTGTCAAATGCCCATAGGTCCGCCATCAACAGATTCCAATTGATAAGTACAGAAACCTAACTTTTTCTTCACTTTATATGGACCTATAAACTTAGGAGCGAGTTTAGCAAAGAAGAATTTTATGACATTGCTGAGAACTTTGTTACGACGCCATACTAGCTGTCCAGGTTGATAAACAACTTCTCTTCGCCTAAGATTATAATATTTACGGCAACGTTCGTGAGCTAAGCGTAAGCGTTCTTACATTTTCAAACCACTTCTAAAAACCGTTTTTAGGTTTTTCAATTTTATCATCTAAATTAGACTCATCTGAGACCACCGAAAGAGAATAGTCTTTACCCTCAACCACAAGTTCTCGGCCGAAATTTATGAAGTAAGGGGTACAACAGTAATTTCGCTAGTAGATGTTCGGATAGTACAGGCTATAGTAGCTGTATGGGAATCCCACGAACGCTAAAATTTGTTGATGTAGGAACGAATCATAGTTTTAATAGTTCTGTTCGACCTCTCTGTAGGATTAGCGCGAGGGTAATACAAGGGAGTAAACGAAATTTGAGAATTGTATTCGTCACATAATTTTTGAAATTCTCTGCTTTTCAGCTGAGTGCCGTTATTGAGGCACACCATAAACAAGAAATATTTCGTCTTCAAGATTCTTACAGATGCTTAAAGCAATAGCAGAACGAGTAGGAAACAGAGCTACACACTTGCTGAAATAATCCATTACAACTAATAAATGATTATAACCTCGACTAGAACGTACTATAGGACCCATGAAATCTACATTAATCACTTGCCATGGTTTTTCGGAAATTGGACGATCGCCCATTAAACCAGCAGGAAGCTTTTGCTCAGGTTTTTGCTGTTGACAAACAATGCAGCGATTAACATACCTGGAACATCACATTTCATCTGAAGCCAATAGAAACGTGTGCAGATTCTTGAATTAGTTTTAAAAATACTAGTGTGACCAGAAGTCAGGTGGTCATGACAATGTAACAAAATTTCTTTACGATGATTTTTAGGGATAACTAATTTCCAATTATCAGCTTCAGAAGACAATTCAGATAAATTAGACTTATCAGATTCAATACTCCATTGAGGATATTTATACGGATTATTAACGATGTTGTTCAGCATTTGCTTGTACCAGCGATCGGTAGTCTGAGAAAAGTCAACGAGGATGTCAACAGCATCAACGAAGACTGGCACGGAACGAGAAAGAAAATCGGGTACAACATTATCATTGCCTTTGCAGTGAATAATGGTGAAATTATAAGGCTGTAGGCGAAAGGCCCTTCGAGTAAGACAACCTTACGGGTCACGTAAATTATGAAGCCATAGCAAAGAGTGATGGTCCGTAACCACAGTGAAATACGATCCTTCCAAATAATGCCTAAGTTTCTCCACCAACCAAATTACACTAAGGCATTCGCGTTCGATGGTTGAGTACTTACGCTCTTGTGAAGTTAACGAGCGGGATAAATAACAGATGACATTATCACCAATGTCGGTTGATTGGGTCAATACGGATCGATCCAATACCACACGCACTAGCATCGCTGTGCAAAACGGAAGCCTTAGATTGATCAGGGCAGGTCAAAATAGGAGCAGATACTGATAGCTCTTTAATGTGATTAAACTCTGATTCACATTTTTCGGACCACTTCCAAATTCAGTTCTTTTTAAAAAGATCGGTAAGAGATTGACAATACTGGCGAAATTTTTAACAAAACGATGATACCATGATGATATTCCCAAGAATCTACGAAGTTCTGGCACAGAATTAGGAGATGGAAATTCTAATATGGCACTTATCTTTTCCTGATCTGGCCTTAAACCATACTGGTCAACCATATAGCCAAGGTAACGTAGTTCGGGCAGGCAAAATTTGCACTTTTCTAAACTAAGGACTAAGCCAGCGTCTATTAAGCGATAGAAAACTTTACATAAAATATTTAAATGTGTGTCAAAATCTTGCGATATGGCGACCCCGTCATCTTAATATTGAAACACGTAGGGTTGAAGATCGGTGCCTAAAGTATTATCGATCAACCGCTGAAAGGTAGCGGGGGCATTCGTAAAGCTAAAAGCATGCTATTAAAACGATAAAGACCACGACCGGGCACCGTAAAATCAGTACAATCTTTGGATGACTCGCTCAACGGAACTTGAAAGTAAGCACTCTTAATATCAAGCGCAATTAAATAGCGAGCATCACGAAGTTGATCTAATATACTAGACATATAAGGCAAAGGGTAAGCATCTTTAATAGTGACCGAATTTAACTGACGTTAATCGATGCAAAATCTATAAGTTCCGTTCTTTTTGGGAACCAAACATACAGGAGAAGACCATGCGCTTTTACAAGGTTCAATAACTTTATCATTCAACATCTTAGTTAACTCATCATCAATAATCGCTTGATTAGCAGGACTCACTCTATAGTACCTTTGTTTAATAGGTTTGGTATTAAGCTGTAACTCAATATCGTGTTCAGTACTATTACACAAACCTAAACCAGTACCTATTATTGTTAATTTATCACTAATAAGTTTATCTAAAGCTGAACTTTGTTTGGAAGTTAAACTATCTTTATTACAAATACTAGATATCCGAATATGTTGGGGTTGGTTAGAAAAATTCCACACATCTTCCTTCAAATTAGGAATGATATCCATTATTTTCCGGAAGTCAACACCTAGAATGAGATTGTGACTAAGTTCAGAAACCACTAAAGCTTTAATTTGTTGAAGTTTTTCCATGAGTTAAATAGCAGCGGAAATGTAACCTAGGCTTCTACAAGTCTGACCATTGGCTACGATACAATCAATTGGAGTTTTAACCAAAGTTAAACCTAATTTTTGAAAAAGTTCATACCCAGGTAAACCAACTACAGACTGGGTATCACCACTATCGAGAAAAGCCAACATAGGATGACCTAAAACTCTTATTTGCAGATAAGGGCGCTGTTCACCGTGTGCATAGGATAAAACGAAGTTAAATAAAATTTTATTAGAAAAATTGCTCGACTCTGAATTAGTCGAGACTTGAACATTGGAAGTGCAGGAGGCAGCCACTCGACTTATCGGTTCCTCCGCACTAAGTTTAAATGCTTATTACAGTCAGGACAAATACGCGAGGCAAAATCAAATTTTCCACAACGATGCATAATAGCTTTCTATGTTCTTTACATTTTCTAAAAGAATGACCCAAACGAGAACAATTGTAGCAAACAATTTGCTTAGACATGGTTCGAATTTCATTAACGACTGGTGGGGATGACAAAACTTCGGGGTCTGGCATTGCATCAGGGGTAGAAATAAAGGCAAAGTTCGGTTCAACAGTCACGCTTTTTACGTTAAGGTGGAACATAAGTTTCGGAACGATATTTCTTAACTTCAAGTTTTAAACATTCAATTCTTGCAAGGATTGTACAACCAGAAGTTGTGTAGTATAAAAGGGAAAAAGATTTCTAGAAATAATATTTAGCTGAATATCTTCTGCTACTTCACCATAACGCCTAAACATATCAGACATACAGGATAAATATTCAATAATACTTTCAGAACGGTCTCGAGTTCTGGACAAAATGTCTTTAAACAATCTCATCTTATAGTCAGGAGGTTTAAAATGTGTAGTAATAATTTAGCCAAACCATCAGAAAACCTATTGCGGTTACTACGGTACCACAATAAAGCTTTTGAGTCGAAAAGATCAAGCTGATTCATGTAGCTGAATTTCAGAAACGTTACGGGCAATTCGAAGTTCTTCCACTTGTTCTAGGAAATTGTGAACACTAGGTTCATGAGAATCGCCGGAAAATTTCAAATTCCACTTCAATACAGGTTGTGAAGGAATTTTGCAATTATTCGCTAAAGAACTAGCCGATGGCACTTCAGGAACGGGTATACACTCGTTAATAATTAAAGGCGACAAAACCTTACTAATATCGGTCACCTCAGAGGACAATCGCACATCTAATTTATCTAACAGCATCAAAATATTGGTCAACAGGGTAGTACGAACTTGGTTTTGTTTTACTGATAAACTAGAAGGCACAATAAGATTAACTCTTTTCAATAAATGAACACAGCGAGAACGAATAGTTTGTGAAGGAAATCTAATTTTTCGTAATTACTTTCCAATTCCTTAGTTTTAGAACCAATAACATTAAGTTCCTCATCAAATTTGAAATCAGAAGGCAAAGGTGTCACAGAATATTCTAATTTCATTAAGGGTCGCAGAAGACATACTCTTAAATTTTCGATAGTTTCGGAATGGGATGTAGCCACTTCACGAATCAACAATTTAAAATTCAATTCAACTTTAAGCAATCTATTAATATCCATTTTAAACTCGGACATCGTACGAAAGAACAACACCAAACAATATAAACTTGTAGTCGAATAAAACCCGCAAAATTGTAAACACAATTATTACAAAAACCTTTAAAGTCGGCTTTTACCGCTTCAAACAAAAATAATATAACCACAAGGTAATATACACTAACAACAATAACCATTAAAATAATCTTAACACTTTACTAAACCCATTATAAATACCATAAAGAATATTTGCACAGCCACTCGCCAATAAGAGCATGAGACTTAATCTCAGGGTCGTGGATTCGAGCTCCGCATTGGGCGCCAATAATAATGTCACTGTAATTCTGATGAAAGCTTACAAAGGTGAGTTCTTTAGGGTAGATACGGTGATTTATTGCACCTCGGCTAATAAAGACTCTTCTAGAGGGGTGGATCTTGATTCCTGCAAGTAGGTCGTTAAGAACCCGAACAGACCTACAAGTAAATACAGTATAAAAGGCGCCAGAGACTTGATTAAAATGCCGAAAGAACTACGAAACCCCAAGTCCCAATGATTTCGGATAATATCACACCTAAAGAGCAAAATATAACAACAGTAGCTACTACAATCGAATAACCATATTCCAATATAACTGAATTACAAGCACGAACAAATTATCTGGAATTAAATACACACCACACTGACAATGCAAATATAAACGTATTTTAATAATACACATAAAGAATAATATATACCGATATCCCACTAAAAGCAATGAATTTAAAGTATCTTTCGCCTGTTGGCGAGTACAAATTGACATTAAACTAGCCGCAAAATGTTTCTCGCTAGTAAGTAAATTTCAAAAACACAGAGGAGAAAGACCTTACAATAATACACACAAATGCCTTTTCAACTATTAGCAATAAATATTAATTAATGTAAATGATTACTCACCAGAAAGCAAAATAAATTAAGCATACCTGGACGATGCAATAACTAGCTAGTGGATCGCAGTGCTCCAGTGTTGACCTGTAACATGAGTAAACATACGAACAACTGGTGGTAGGATACCAAGAGTTTGATATAGTTTACCAATAACAACACAATAATATAATCAGCATACTGCTAATTACACAGATTCAATCAAGCGTAAACAATAATTACGCCAATTCTTGCGTAACTCAACACACAACAAATACAGCAATGTAACTAACTTCTAAGTATACAATCTGGAGTCTGGATCATAAATCAATGCTTTCCGCTTCCAACGATTCTTCAGTACCTAAACCACTGAATGAAGTAATATTTAATCTTGAATTTAAACGGGAATCTAAACGGATGATTAGTACACAATTGAAGTGGGCTTACAAGGTGCACCCAAGAGCTGGTATAAGGATCGGTTTCTGGATCACTTATACAAGAAACTGAATCAAAAAATCAGACTGAATAGTACAAGATTAAAATCAGGTTTGATACCAAAATTTAAAAAATCCTAAAATAAGTAATATTAGTGTTGAAATTTCTGGAAGTTATACTTTACCACAGAAGTGGGTTTCAATGAATTAATAGCTAACAAGGAGCAACTTTGATATTCGTACAATACAAGATTCTGAATGATAAATAATTAATATCAGAAAACACACAAAAACAAAACACGTGGCTCACCTAATACAAGTAAAAGCAGAAAATATCCGCAAGGTGGTATTGTGAGTAGAAAATAAACGTATAAACCAATACCAAAATCTACTCCACAAATATATTATTTAATACATCCAAAACCGCTATAACGCGAGATTAAGATAGATGCATCAAAAGACTGCTTGTCAAAAGCAGCGTTCGTTGAAAGAAAACAATGGCTTCATCAACAAGTTCTTATCAACAACTTCTAAATTGAAGTTATCTATTTAACCAACATAAAAGGTATTACAGACCATGAAGATCTGAGCACGGAAATAATACCAAATTACTATGAATAATGGGAAATGTAGAAACTACAAAACCAACCGTTTCACTGGGTAGAGTGGCTTGCACTTCCACTGAGCTAAAAAGCCGAACTATAGGTTTAACCAAATTAGTGTGGTCTGTAGTGAGGAACCAGACTAAGACAGGTCTCCCAAGAGGGGGCAGCAGCTTTTTTGGCACATAAAGTGGCTGACACCATAGAAGTCGGTATGACATTCTAAGACACACTACTGCGATATGGAAGACAACGGGAAACCAGCACATTATCTCCCAAGTACAAAGCGTACTTGAATTGTTATTTAAGATGATGGAATCCTCTAGGGTAAGAGATTCCGGAGTTAACAAGGTCCCCCATTCGGATCTCCGGGAAGAGCTTACTTCGGAGAATGTGATCGGAAAATTAAAGAGGTAGGAACATTTTGCGAGTCTGAGAGTAGAATGTAAGAAACATGAAGCAAGTAAGTAGGTTACTTAGAAAAATTTAAATGAATAGGTTAACATTAGACATAGTAGGGATTAGCAAAGTTCGGTGGCCGCAGGTGGCGGATTTTTGGAACGGAGACTTTAAGATAATTCATACAGGATCATAGGAAGGAAATTCGGGTGTGAGGATAGTTATGCGAAAAAAGATAGTACATTGAGTAGAAAACTACTTCAAAAGAACGAAAGAGTACTCATGATTAGCTTAGAATCTAAACCGGCAGATACAGGTATTCGTGCCCACCTCTACCTACAGTTAGGAAGAGGTAGAAGCGATTTACAAAGATATCGAAGACATACTAGTATACGTAAAAATTTAATAATTACGGGGGATTTTAATGTAGTGGTAGTAGGTTTACTAGGTTTAGGCACGAGGAACGACAGGAAAAATAGACTGGTAGAATTTTGCGACGACAAAAACAATTTAACCATCACAAACACATTATTTCAACATTATGCCAGAAGACGACACACTTGGGAGGTGCCAAGAGATACAGGAAAATATCACATAGATTACATTCTTTTTAGACAACGATTTAAGAATCAACTTAAAGACTGCAGAAGCTGCCCAGAGGCAGATATAGACACTGGCCACAACATCGTAGCTATGAGGGCCGCTCTTAAATTTAAAAATTTGGAAAAAGAAACGAAAAAAAGCACTTTGAGTTTGAGAAACTAAAAAAAAGTTATCCACGAAAGATTTGAAAAAGTCAAATGAATTGCTGAAAGACATCAGGAAAGTTTCCGATAATAGGGAACTAGAATCAGATTGGAATAACGTTAAATCCATGGGATATTCTGCAGTATATACAAAAAGAAAATAAGAAACCATGGCTAACAAAGGATATCCTAAATTTAATAGAAGAAAATGGGAAATCATTTCCAAATGCAAGATGCAGGATGAAAAGCGCAAAAAGGTACCAACTAAGATAAAAATAAGAAAGACAGACGAAGCATACAAACTTATTAGATTGAATTTTAGAAATATAAAACCGTATAGCAAAAATATAAGAGGCGGAGAAGGAGACTTCATCCTAGAAAATGTGGAAAGAGTGGCTAGATGTCAAGAATATATAGAGAATTTATATGCAGAACAGGAATCAGACATTGGAAAAGGATGACTTGGGATCTGTACTTAGATATGAGTTTGAATTATCATTAAAGGGTTTGAAAAATGGTAAGGCATCGGGTATAGATAAGGTGCAATCAGAAACTCTAAGAGCCGCTGGACAGGTAGTAACAGAACATCCTTTCCAACTTACAAGCAATATGTATAAGGCGGGCGAGATACCCAAACACTTTAAACGTAATGTCATAATTACTATACCAAAGAAGGGAGGCGCAGATAGATGTGAAAATTTTCGAACAATAAGTTTGACAGCACTAGAATTGTAAAAAGACGGATGGACACACGGGCTAAGGAATACTAGGAGAAGATCAATTTGGTTTTAAACGAAACAGAGTAACACGGAAGGGTATTTTACCTCTGATGGGGATAATGGAGAAGAGAATAGAAAAAGGAGAAAGCGTGTATATAGGGTTTATAGGTGTGAAAAAAGCAATTCAGAATGTAAAATGAAATAAATGTTTGAAATACTCAAAAAAATTGGAATGAGTTTTAGAAATAGACGGATAGTACATAGCTTATACAAAGAGCAAACAGGGGTAATAGAATTAGAGCAGGAACGTAGAGAAGTAAACATTAGGAAAGGGGTGAGACAGGGATGTGCCCATCCCTGTTAATTATTAACTTGTATATCGAAGAAGCAATGAATCCTGTGAAATGAGGGAAGACATTTGGGACTATTATGCAAGGACATGACATTGATATGCTTAGATTTATAGACGATGTAGCGGTATTAGTAAGATTTAACAGTCAAGATTTGAACATAAGTACTTCAACATTTGATCATTGATTAGCTTTTTATGAACTGCAACGACGATTACTTTATTGCTCCAATATAAATAATCAGTTATCTTGGTGTTACGTCACCGGCTATTTTAAACTATTAAAAATAAAAGTACTTTCAAAACTTATACTTCGACGTATGAAAATTATTTAAGATGGAAATCTAAAACTTTTGCACCAGAATCTTTTGATGCAGTGAATTCCAGTAGAAACAATCGTTTATATAACAATTATAAGCAAAGACAAGTGATCATAGAGATATGAATACCAACAAAAATTTGATAATCCAAAGCGCAAGTATAACTTTGTGTTCAACCTAAAG
This sequence comes from Platerodrilus igneus, assembly GCA_036346225.1. Classification (NCBI taxonomy): domain Eukaryota; kingdom Metazoa; phylum Arthropoda; class Insecta; order Coleoptera; family Lycidae; genus Platerodrilus; species Platerodrilus igneus. Next base: position 10,462,487 of record JARFIW010000453.1, read on the forward strand.
AGAAGATTTGTATATTATTAAGTAGATTAAACCAGTAAAAGATTTTTTTTTGCGTATAGAGAATTACTTGTGCATGAATAGTTTTTATGTTAGCAATTTTGAGGTAAAATTTTGAGGTTATTTGACCCTTACAAAAATTTCTGCTCAGAGTGGCTGATCAGTAACACGGAGGCAGGGTAATAGAAGAATATTTAAATTATCCATAAAAATTTTAAAAAAAATTTTGTAACTTACATGTTTTGGGGTTTTCTAATTATCAAGAAAGATTAGATACAGATTGTATTAATACGTAAGTAGTGAGAAAAGATTGTTTCTTTTTAAACTTAAGTTGTAAATTGCATTTATAAGCTTTTTTATATCTGTGTATAGGTAGATTTCTTAGACAATGTGTGTAGAAGAAAGATGTTTTTAATGTATCGAAAATTGTTCATAGAATTATGTCTGTAATGTGGATTCATTGTTTGATTTCATTTTCGTACGGTCCACTGCATGTTTATCGCTGAGCTGGCAAGAGAAAACGAGCACTTAAGGTAAGAATCAACATCATATCATTTTATCTTTTCAATTAATAGTTATTGCATTTTCATTGTTCAGGGCGGCTGTACACAAAAATTCAGAGCAAATTTAGTGGAAACCAATTTTTGGACAGCCTATTTCGTAATATTCATAGCAATTGTGTAATTGTAATTGTGTAATTGATCAATCGGCCAAACAAAAGCAGAGGCAGATCCTTGACTATAACAAGTACAAATGTGGTGTAGATACCATGGACCAGATGTTGTCGGGATACACTTTCAAACGTTCAACTAATCGTTGGCCATTTAGCAATGTTTTATAACATATTGGACATCGCTGGCTTGGCATTGTTTAATATATACGATGCGTTGAAGCCAGTCAAAAAAACGGATAAACAGCGTGCATTTATTGTAGAGTTGTGCCATCAACTGGTCAGTCCACATATGTTGGAACAACGCAATAATCCGAACGTACGCCGTTTTCTTCATATTCGAGATGTCGTGGCCATATTCAATGTTGTGAGTATAATGTTTGATATTTCATACACGCACATTTTTTCACAAATGATATTCATTTGTTCCTTATTTTTAGGTACAACCAACACCACCAACTGGGCAAGCACTCGAACCACCGGCTTATCCTCTCTACGCTGCATCTTCTGCCACTCGTCCATCTTGCAAAAATTGCCGTGTACGAGACAAGAGACAACGCAAAACTGTGTTCGTTGTTTGGGTCCGGTTTGTGCTGTACACGGCCAAGTCGGCTATACGTGCAGAACATGCTCCACGGGGGATGTTGAGGCTGAATAAAACACAAACAGAATAAACATTATTATCTTCCCTATCTGACTAAATAAAAGTTTATATGCATTATAAAAGAGACTACACGCCTGGTTGTATTTTATAAAATTTTTCCTTCCCGTCTCCCTTTTTGGAAACTACAAATACCCACACACATATGTACTAGTTTACACTCTACAAACATATAAACATAGCCATTTCGCAAACCTGCCCAGATGATCTACCATTCTAACAGGCCACACTTTTAAATGTAAATTGTTAGGTCTGTGCAGACCTCATAGTATGATTTACCACCTTTTTGGTCACTGCTAATCCTAGGGTTAATCTTGTAAGTACACGGGACCGTCAGCGCGGCGCGGCACCGCCCAGTGGTCGGTCGCGCTGCCGAGCTGGTTATCTGGAATTGCTTAAACAAATGCAATAGGTTCTAGTAATTATAATCCGCAACAAATGCGTTTATGATATAAATGAATAGAACATTTTTTGTAGAGAATTCTATGAGCTTTATTTTCAGTTATTTGAAAATTACTTTAAAAGTGAACCCTGACCGAGTTATTTACAAAAATCGTAAAAATAAAACTTTTTTGTGTCTTTTTTCAATATGGGTGCCAAATCCGGGATCGTCAAACCGAGCAAATTTACTATATCACTAAAGACATCAAAATAAAGAGATTACAGTATATTGCAACTTGCCCCCATTTATTTCCGCAATCGCACCCAAAAAACGACCTACCGACTGGCCTATGAGTATTGTCACGCACATTAAAGATCTCTACCTTGCTTGAAACATCAAGGATTTGACAAAATTCAAAATTTTCATGTAAAAAAAAAACGCTTCTTGGCCAATGTAGTGCCTTCGAGTGGAGCATTGAAAAATTAAATTTAGTGTCGTTTCTACAGCCCAATTTTTTTATTTTCTTCATATCTTTGTACAGAGAAGTGCACAAACGTTCATTTATTGTGCATATTTATGCACCTACGATGCAGAAACGAATACTATTGTTGATAATTTTTATTTAGAACTGCTTCTTCTTGTGCACATTTTATGTTCAATAAACAAATATTTCTGAAGTGATGGTTAAAATTTGAATTTGTATGGTTAAATAACACAAATAATATTGCATATACCGGGTGTAACAAAATAAGTTTAAAACATTTCAGGGGGTGATTCCTCATTGTAAAAGAGATAGGGTCTTTCATATAAAGAAACTTTATTGGAGCATCCTTTGTTAAGATACAGCCCCTTAAAGGGGGTACATACAATTTGTTTTTCATTTTTTTTCACAAACAGTAAAAAAGTTACAAAACTGAAATTAAGGTGACATTTTTACTATCAAAAATACACTTACTCAGTAATATATTTGGTTTACCCCTGTTATAGTCTAAGGTATACCCGTTATAGTCTCGCGCGCGCGTGTCAGAGCCACTACGATAGTTGGCAACACATACTAAAGCGTACATAATATTGCGCAACAGATATTACGTCACTATTGCGTCTCAAATTGTATCACATACCAAAAATGTTTACAGTGATACAAGAAGCGCCCTAAAGGAAAAGATAAAATGTACTCACTTAAAATTTGGAAATTTTCACGACCCTGCGGTTACCCTTGCGACAGGAGCCGTACTGATTTCCATTGATCTCGGCGTTGTTGGGCGTGGTTCGGGGTTATGCCCTCGTTGAAGCCAGATTTGTTTGTCGTCCCTCTTCTTGTGAATAGCGGTACGATAGGAATAAGGTCAAGGCAACGATATCAGGTAGAGGTAAAGGGAAACCTACATTATCTAAAAGAGAAAAGACAAAGGCACGACACAGATAAACCTCACTGTTCGACGTCTCGTTGGCTAGTCCCCGTCGTGTCGGTAACCGCGCACTTACTTCCTGCCTTCACGTCTGCGCATTCTCTTGCGCCGACGCAACTGTCCGAAGTGACGTAAATGCACAAGTCTATTTTTAAAATATTGGCGCGAATTCACTTACAAATTAAAAAGTGTGAAATCCCAGTTTTTGGCATGTAACAATCGCGACAAAGCCATAAAAGAAAAAAATCTTAAAAAAAGAAAATGACTGTTAGCACGGTAAAAGCTTAAAATCTAAATCCTAACTAACCTACATAAACCCTAACTTAAATTCTAAAAAATGTTTATTTTAGGCGCCACCTGGTTTCTTCAACCGATAACATGTCTTACGATTTACCAGAAAACGGAATGTGTAGCCCCATTGTTTATGAACTAGATTTGTAGATGCACACACGAGTCTTTAATGTGGCGCAGTTATAATCGACAGCACAAATTTGTTGGAGAGCATGAAACACTACTACAACTAAAACAAATGCGACAAGTCGCCTAACATATATACTATAACTAAAGATAACATTACAGATTTTAAGTGCAGACGCACATAAGCGTTGCATCTAAACTGTTTCTTCTTTGGCAAGAAAATGCCCAAATTTCAAAATGTCCAAAAGAGCAAGTTACTCTGCACTTTAGCAAATTTTTTATGAACTGGTACTCTGGGATATTGTCGGAGGCTTTCACGGCCGGAGTCATTATAAATATTTATGGTTCCGGGTTGGGACCGTGTCATTTTATACATTAAGGTCAACGTTTCGTCCGCTTTTGTAAGGGGCTTCATCAGGACAAGTAAAGAAATAAGTAATAACATAAAATAAAAATAAGAATGATAATATTAAGCAGACAAATTAAAGTGTAAAGAGAAGAGTTACTCCTGAACTAACAGACTCACTAGCCCATTCAAAGCCAAAAGGTGTCTTGTGGCAAAGTAACTGTCATTTTGATTGGATACTGCTTGAATATTTCGCGATTGAATCTCGTAAATCGTTTCAAATGCTTTGAGATGAACGGGATTCATTATAGTATAGTGTTTAAGGAAACAGATATAACAAAATTTGTTTTTCTTTTTTTTACAAACACTAAAAAAGTTACAAAATTGAAATAAGGATATATTTTTTTACTATCAAAAATACACTTACTCAGTAATATATTTGGTTTACCTCTGTTATAGTCTAAGGTATAACCGTTATAGTTCCGCGCGCGCGTGTCACAGCCAGTACGATAGTTGGCAACACATACTAAAGCGTACATAATATTGCACAACAGATATTACGTCATTTTTGCGTCTCAAATTGTATCATATACCAAAAATGTTTACAGTGATACAAGAGGCGCCCTAAAGAAAAAGATAAAATGTACTCACTTAAAATGTGGAAATTTTCACGACCTTGCGGTTACCCTTGCGACAGGAGCCGTCCTGATTTCCATTGATCTCAGCGTTGTTGGGCGTGGTTTAGGGTTATGCCCTCGTTGAAGCCAGATTTGTTTGTCTTCCTTCTTCTTGTGTGTAGCGGTACGACAGGAATAAGGTCAAGGCAACGATATCAGGTAGAGGTAAAGGGAAACCTACATTATCTAAAAGAGAAAAGACAAAGGCACGACACAGATAAACCTCACTGTTCGACGTCTCGTTGGCTAGTCCCCGTCGTGTCGGAAACCGCGCACTTACTTTCTCCCTTCACGTCTGCGCATTCTCTTGCGCCGACGCAACTGTCCGAAGTGACGAAAATGCACAAGTCTATTTTTAAAATATTGGCGGGAATTCACTCACAAATTAAAAAGTGTGAAATCCCAGTTTTTGGCATGTAACAATCGCGACAAAGCCATAAAAGAAAAAAATCTTAAAAAAAGAAAATGACTGTTAGCACGGTAAAAGCTTAAAATCTAAATCCTAACTAACCTACATAAACCCTAACTTAAATTCTAAAAAATGTTTATTTTAGGCGCCACCTGGTTTCTTCAACCGATAACATGTCTTACGATTTACCAGAAAACGGAATGTGTAGCCCCATTGTTTATGAACTAGATTTGTAGATGCACACACGAGTCTTTAATGTGGCGCAGTTATAATCGACAGCACAAATTTGTCGGAGAGCATGAAACACTACTACAACTAAAACAAATGCGACAAGTCGCCTAACATATATACTATAACTAAAGATAACATTACAGTTTTTAAGTGCAGATGCACATAAGCGTTGCATCTAAACTGTTTCTTCTTTGGCAAGAAAATGCCCAAATTTCAAAATGTCCAAAAGAGCAAGTTACTCTGCACTTTAGCAAATTTTTTATGAACTGGTACTCTGGGATATTGTCGGAGGCTTTCACGGCCGGAGTCATTATAAATATTTATGGTTCCGGGTTGGGACCGTGTCATTTTATACATTAAGGTCAACGTTTCGTCCGCTTTTGTAAGGGGCTTCATCAGGACAAGTAAAGAAATAAGTAATAACATAAAATAAAAATAAGAATGATAATATTAAGCAGACAAATTAAAGTGTAAAGAGAAGAGTTACTCCTGAACTAACAGACTCACTAGCCCATTCAAAGCCAAAAGGTGTCTTGTGGCAAAGTAACTGTCATTTTGATTGGATACTGCTTGAATATTTCGCGATTGAATCTCGTAAATCGTTTCAAATGCTTTGAGATGAACGGGATTCATTATAGTATAGTGTTTAAGGAAACAGATATAACAAAATTTGTTTTTCTTTTTCTTACAAACACTAAAAAAGTTACAAAATTGAAATTAAGGATATATTTTTTTACTATCAAAAATACACTTACTCAGTAATATATTTGGTTTACCTCTGTTATAGTCTAAGGTATAACCGTTATAGTTCCGCGCGCGCGTGTCACAGCCAGTACGATAGTTGGCAACACATACTAAAGCGTACATAATATTGCACAACAGATATTACGTCATTTTTGCGTCTCAAATTGTATCATATACCAAAAATGTTTACAGTGATACAAGAGGCGCCCTAAAGAAAAAGATAAAATGTACTCACTTAAAATGTGGAAATTTTCACGACCTTGCGGTTACCCTTGCGACAGGAGCCGTCCTGATTTCCATTGATCTCAGCGTTGTTGGGCGTGGTTTAGGGTTATGCCCTCGTTGAAGCCAGATTTGTTTGTCTTCCTTCTTCTTGTGTGTAGCGGTACGACAGGAATAAGGTCAAGGCAACGATATCAGGTAGAGATAAAGGGACACCTACATTATCTAAAAGTGAAAAGACAAAGGCACGACACAGATAAACCTCACTGTTCGACGTCTCGTTGGCTAGTCCCCGTCATGTCGGAAACCGCGCACTTACTTTCTCCTTCCGCGTCTGCGCATTCTCTTGCGCCGACGTAACTGTCCGAAGTGACGGAAATGCACAAGTCTATTTTTAAAATATTGGCGCGAATTCACTCAAATATTAAAAAGTGTGAAATGCCAATTTTTGGCATGTAATACCCCATGGTTGTAAGGGGTGGAAAACGCAAACTTTTTGTCTTATTATTTGTTTGCCATTTAAAAATTTATTTCCAATAGCTTATTTCATTGTATATAAAAAATGTTTCTTGAATTTTTTGCCCGAAATTAACCAGTTCGCAGAAAAAAATTATTTTACACACAACTTTAGAGATACATCGTCATAAGACGAAAATGCAAAACTAATTTATCTAGTAGGCCGCTATTAGTGATAGTAACAATTAAATTGGTATCACGCTGTCAGTTTGTAAATTTTTGAAATTTAATTAATAATGATGTGTCATTATTCTGTTCTTAATTTGTTAGTTTAATAATACACTGGTTATTAAAATGGCATACACAAATGCAGAAATGGCTGATATGCATTACGTTTACGGTCTGTCGCAGGGTAATGGGTTAGAAGCTTGTAGAAGGTATCCTGAAATGTATCCTCAACAGCAGGTTCCTTCGCATAGAATATTTGCCCAGCTTCATCAACGATTACGAGAATATGGTTCATTTGGAAAAAAACGTAGGATTGTGGTCGCCATCGAGAAGTTAGAACACCACAGCTTGAAGATGCAGTACTTAATTTGGTTGAAGAACAACCCACTAGCAGTACTAGAAAGATTGCTTTCGAGTTAAATGTTGAACATATGACGGTATTTCGAATTTTAAAGGAACAACTCTTATACCCCTACCATCTACAACGAGTACAGGCACTGTTACCGCGAGATTTTCCGAACCGTCTTGAATTTTCCATTTGGATGCTGGAAATGATTAAAAGAAATTCCGACTTTCTGAAGACGATCGAATTCACAGACGAATGTACTTTTTCTCGGGACAAGATTATTAATTTTCATAATAACCACATATGGGCTTATGAAAACCCTCACGCTATTATCTAAGCTAACCATCAAGAACATTTTTGTCTTAACGTGTGGGTCGGAGTTATTGGGGATTATTTAATTGGCCATCATTTTCTACCTCCTCGATTAAATGTTGAGGCATACACTCAATTCTTAAGAGAAGTGCATCCAGTACTGCTGGAGGAAGTTCCTTGTGGTATCAGAAAGGTTATGTTTTTTATGCATGATGGGGCTCTCGCCCATTTTAATCAAGCAGCACGTCAGCATTTAATTCAAACATATCCAAATTATTGGATAGGTCGAGAAGGACCAGAGAATTGGCCCGCTCGATCCCCGGATTTCGAATCCTCTCGATTTCTCTACTTGGGGCCATTTACAAAGTTTGGTTTATCCTACTCCTGTTTGCGATGTAGAGGACTTAAGAAACCGCATCATCGATGCGTGCAGGGTAATTAGAGAGACTCCAGGAATATTTGAGCGAATACGTGGCTCAGTGCGCCGACGTCTAGACGCATGTGTAATGACCGAAGGTGGAAATATTGAACATTTACTATGATTTCTACGTGTTGTATGTTTTGTTATTAATAAAGTAGTTTTGTTTATTCATCTTTAATCATACTTTGATGCAAGTAGTAACTACAAAATAACAATAATAATCCAGTTCGCATTTATGACGATGTATCCCTGTAGTTGTTTGTAAAATAATTTTTTTCTGCGAACTGGTATTTTGGGCAAAAAATTCAAGAGACATTTTTTGTTTAAAATGAAATAAGCTATTGGAAATCAATTTTTAAATGGCAAACAAATAATAAGACAAAAAGTTACATTGCAAATAAATTTTAGGGGTTGCGTTTTCCACTCCTTACAACCATGGGGTAAACCAAATAAATCACTGAGTAAGTGTATTTTTGATAGTAAAAGTCACCTTAATTTCAATTTTGTAACTTTTTTAGTGTTTGTAAAAAAAATGAAAAACAAATTTTATGTACCCTCTTTAAGGGGCTGTATCTTAACAAAGGATGCTCCAATGAAGTTTCTTTATATGAAAGACCCTATCTCTTTTATGATGAAGAATCACCTCCTGAAATGTTTTACACTTATTTTGTTACACCCGGTATTTTAGAAGAATGTTTTTAATATTTATTGAATCAAGGATGGCATTTAACATTGCATTTTGTTTTTCGTGTAATATTTTTGTATACAGTTTCTTAACTGTATTTACAAATGTCAAATCGTAAAAGACGCAATAACTGTAACAAGGGTATTAAATATCCAAGAGTTAAAATTTTAACGACTGTGCTAAGAAACTACCGCAAGGAGATTATTCTCAAGAGAATCTTCGAACTTGATAGTTCCAAACTTTCCTAATAAAAATTTTGTCCAAAACTATATATCTTTTTAAGCTGGAAACTGCAACGGGCGACATCATAAATGATATCTTTCAACTTCATTTACATACAAGCAAAGTAGCAACTTACCTTCTCCACTCGCTGGATGCCCCAGCCACATTATTTCCAACAAAATGATAAATATTTGCACTTGATTTGGTAATCTTCTCATCTTAGAAGTTAATTCAAACGCAAATTTTAATCAAACAAGAGACAAAGAAAACTATTTCCTTCCATACAGAAAGTTCATGATATCAAGGGATCTTTAATATTATATGTTGACATACTGTCGAAACTAAAACTTTTCGAAAGTTTGAAAAGTTTGCGGCATCGCGTTATCCGCTTGCGGGGTTACATCAGTACCACAGTCAATGAAATACTGACGACACTAACGTTGAGTTCGCTGGCGTTCTGTGGCTACAAGGGCTGTACGCACAATTATTATCTGCATGCACCCCTTTAGAATTTAATGTCGTTCATTTTCATGCTAATGGGGTTGGAAATAGTAACAAAATAATACGTTTTAGCCCTTTGACCTTAACGAATCCTCTTCTCTTCAATTTAAAATAATGAGCATCTGAAACCACATTTCGGATTACAAAATGCAGATGCCTGCCTCTTTTAAAGGTATCGTTATTAGAGGTTTTAGGTTGCATTGATTTAGAAATAAAAATAAGCTGACAAAATGTGAATGGATTGAAGATTTACATAGTCTGCGAATGTGTTTTTTTGCAAAAAGTAAATGTGGGCGCTGTTTGAGCATTTATAGCTGAGTTTGCAGAAGTTGACAATGGTATCAGTTGAACACTGAATTCGTTGTAACGAGTAGAAAAAGGGAAAAAGATTCTATTACAATCCTTACATAGACCGACATTAAATCGGAATTTTATTTTTCTGTTGCCTAATTGAAATTGAGGACTTCCTACTTCGCTTTGTAGTACAACGAGAATGCGCTCCTTGTATTTTAATTTGTAATGACGGGATCATATTTTTCAAGAGTTGTTATGATAAATTACGAAGCAAAATGAGTAAAACCTGAGATTAATTTATTATTCAATATTTTGAAAGTATACAAAAGTTTGTGAAAAATAAAAGGCTTTACCACAGTAATAATGTGTAGTGTCGATTTTTTCTACATCTTTCTCACCAGTAGATACAGCAAATATACAGGGTGCTCCAAAAACATACAAAATTCAAAACTTCATTATTATATAAAACAAAAACAAAACAATAGAATTTTCTAACATTTGTTGCGTCTTTCGTTTTATTTTACTATGTAATTTTAGGGGATTTTTAAACCCAGTATGAGTGAGTTTCCTTTTCCATCTATAATTCAAACTTTTACGTGTAATTTCCACGATTATTAGTTTCCCACGCAAATTAAGGTTCGGGCCTTGGCAGCTGCGTTTTTAAAAACACTTCCAAACTTCTTAACAAATTTTATTTGATTGATACAGAATTTAATATGGAATTTTACAAACTTGATTTAAATTTACTCTAAGTCGAAAAAAGAATTAATTGAGTAGCCTAAGCAATTGCAATGTTAAAGCTAAATACTTTGACTGACTGCCGGGTCTTAGGGCTCCCGGGCTATTTATAATGTCCCTACCCCTCACATGACTGTGGGAACTTGCAGAACTCATGTTTGCTTATTCTTAATTCTATTCATTGTTACGATGTTATAATCTTACTTTCTAGGTAATTGCGGTATCTTGACCGTCTGTGACCTGCCACCTGCAGTGTCACTATCGTTTTGATACAAAGTCTTGCATCCGTTCTCATGAACTGTTAATAAACTTTATTATTTGTCCTTGTATTACATTATTACACTTTACTTAGTAACTTCTTAATAATTTTCTAGTAGGTTCTATTTTATAATACATACATAATCGGGACATATGTAACTCCTCCCGACGAACATAAAAAATTAAGGGTTTTCCTTTCTTAATTTTTAATTTAAAATTCATAACTTAAATTCATTGTTTAAACTTCATGGTTTCTAATTGTATATTTGTTTCTTTGTTTACCTTTGTTTCCTTAAATCTAAAACTATTTTCTTTATTTTTATAACTAAGATACATTTTGTAAAATACATATATCATTAGAAAACTTAGAAAAATGATTAATACAATTGTCCAAACACTTATGTTGTTGTAGTGTAACTTGGGCGTTTTTAGTTTTTTTGTAGTTTTCCATTAATTTCATGGTTGAGGTCGTCTAATTCTAAATGTTCTAGTTGCATGGGTTTTTGGATTATTTTTTCATCTTCGATTTGCGTTGTCTTGATTTATAGCTCTGGAAAGTTTGCGAGTTTCTTGGTTGCTACGGGATCTTGGTAGACTCTGATTATTTCGTTTTTTAGTTTCAAATAACAGTCTTTCTTGAGGGTGATTAATTTGCTTCCTGTTAATACTAGAGTGTTTTCGTCTTGATTGCAGTGGACGGTTGCTATTACTTCTGTTGGGAAAATTGCAATCCGTTTATTTTTTGTAACTTTTTGAATCTTCATGTTGGTAATTTGTACGAGTTTGGCTTCACAGTTTTCATAATGATTTGAAAATTTGAATAATTGCACTTCGCAAGGGCTGTCTTCTTGAATAGTTGTTGTTGTCAATGATTGGCATAAATATTGGTTTTCGTTCGTATAACCATATCTTAGTTCATTTAAGGATATGAATTTGGTTTTGGGTATGATAACTTGATACATGCTAGTAATTTTTATTGGAAAAGCAAATAAATGATAATTATAATGGTTATTTTCTACTATCGGGATCTCTATTAAAAATGTTATGTCGTTATTCTTTACATAGCCTATAACTATAGCTATTTTTTAAAATATTAAAATGTTTGATTCTATTACATCAAAGGGTAATTTACTATTGGTTATAAATGATCTAATTCTTAATAATTCTTTTAATAAATCAGTTGGTTCTATGATACTAGAGTGTAAGGTATTTAATTTTGCAAATGTTACTGCGTTTTCTAATATAGCTAAAATTTGTTGATTTAAGGTAAAGGCTGATATTATTCGGATGAATATCGTATTGAATCTAATTAAGTATCGCATGCCTAACATGGTAGTTTGTATGTTAGTTTCAAGGGTTTGTATTCGGTTGGCTATACTATCTTGGTTTCTTACTAGCTTTCTTAGTGTTTCGTTGAATTTTATAATAGTTGATTGAGTTAGTGATATTTGGTCGCTAATTATGGTTTTTATATCGTTTTAATTTTCGATTAATTGCTGTATTGCGTTGTCATAATGCTCTGCGTCCTGGTTATCTAAATTGCCTGTGATTGCTTTGATTATGTTACCTAATCCGTTAATTGATTCTCTTTTTCGTCTTGTACTTTGTTCTGTAGGTATTATTCTATTAAATTTGTCTTCTATGTTTCTTAAAATGCTTTCTATTATACTATTATAATTCATCATTTCTATGGCGTATTCCTTTCCAAATTTTGAAGTGTCCATTGAATGTTTTAATCGGTAATATTTGTTTTTGATTATTTGAAATTTTTGTTTTAGTTAAGTCGAATTTTTGTGCAAATGTCCAATAGTCTATGGTATTCTGCATACTGCCGAATTTTATTGGTAGTATACCGGGGTTGTTTTTTATATCTTCGATTACTATTTCGTTGTCTGTTCTACCTGGGCTGAGGTTAACGTTAAGGGTGATGATTGTCCATCTGAAAGTAAGTACAAGGTGCCTTAAGTTTTTCAAGTGAATATATTTTGTTATCTTGCCGTTGTCTACTACGGCTATGTTTTTGTCCGACATTCTCCTAATTTTAAAAGGACCTAGATTCTGGGTGCCGTTTTATGTCGTTTACTTTGGAAACTTTTCTCGTATACGGTTTGTTCTATTGAAAATTTGTTTGCGTCGGTATTCTTATTACAGGTTGTGGTAATACGTTCCTTATCGTTATCTAATTTATCTTTTACTTTGTCATAGGTTATTTTTGGTTTCTCTTTATGATCTTTGGCATATTGCTGATATTCTTCTTTGTTATACTGCATGTCATAAGAGTTGCGTGAATCTGAATGTCCTAAAATTAATTCTAAGGGTGTAAAATTGGTTGATGAGTGGATTGTGTTATTGTATGCGATTAGTTTGTGTGACATTAAATTGGTGATGTGTTCTTTCTTATAATTTATTCTTAATAATCGGATTTGTTTTAACAGGGTTGAATGTAATCGTTCAATTAGTCAAATTGATTCAGGGTGGTTTTCAGTTATAAAATGAAATTTTATTTTGTAGAGTTCTAAAGTGTTTTGTACCGTCTCATTTTTAAATTCGCTGCCGTTATCTAATGTTATTGTTTCGGGTGCTCCTTATAATGTAAAGTACTGTAAAAATCCTTGTGTTACGTCAATGCTATTTTTAGAGGTGATTGGTATTGCTTGGCATATTTTGGTGAATGCGCTTCTACTACTAGAACATCGGCATGTTGTTTTTGAAAAGGTTAGTCAGGTGTTTTGGTTAACATTAAGAGTATTTTTGGGGGTTTCCTGTCGTATTTTGCTTTGTCGCATAGTTCACATTGGTTAATAAAGTCTGTAGTTAATTCTTTCATGTCATTGAAATAAATATCGTCTTATACGTTGCTTTACTGTTTCATTAATTCCACGATGGTTGGTTTTTCCTTCGTGTTGGTTTCTGATTACATCATTTATTTCGTCAAGGTCGTCTAATGTTATTAATTTTCTTGTGCATCTGATAAGTTCAGAGTCTGAGTTATTGAATAATTTAACGTATAATTCTGAAAATCGTTCATACAAATGTTCAATGTTGAAGTAAAAATAAAATCGTTTTTTCTCGGAGGTATATTCTTTTGGAATTTTAATTATTTGTTCCTCATTGTCGCCTTTTGTTATTTGAATTTGGTATATTTTCTTGTTGTCTACTTTTGTATATTTTACGGCGTTGAGGTTGATTAAAATTACGGTAATTATAAATTAATTGGGTTTTATATCGATTGCTTCGTTTAAAATTTTAATCGTTTTCGGTTCTTCATTTTGTGTCGAATGTATCGTGTCTATTTTTCTGGGCCTTTTCTTATTTCCGTTTCGTTTACGTTTTCTATAATTGACTCTGTTTCTAGTGCGTTGAACTGTATTCTACTTAAAGCGTCTGCGTTATTATTATAAATTCCTTTTTATATATAATTTCGTAATCGTATTCTTCTAATCTGATTCTCCATCGTTGTAATTTTGAATTTGGTTCTTTAAGTTTGCATAGCCATACTAATGGTCTATGGTCGGTGTATATGTAAAATTTTCGTCCGTATTAAGTATGGTCTAAAATTCTTTTTTGTCCAAATTATGGTCTTTCTCTATCGTACTATATTTTTGTTCAGTCTCGTTTAGGGTTCTGGATGCGTAGCTGATAGGTTTGTCGCTACCTACTTTTCCTTGACTCAATACTGCGCCTAATGCTACATTTGATGTGCCTGTCGTTAGTATGAATGGTTTCAAAAAGTCCGGGTATTCTAATACGGTGTGATTTGTTAATATACTTTTAATTTTATCTACGGCTTTAATGAATTCTGGGGTGCGTTCAATTTTATTTCCTTTCTTTAAACAATTTGTCAGGGGCTTGGTTATCTGATCATAACCTTCGATGAATTTGCGGTAGTGACCACTAAGTCCTAAAAATCCTTTAATTTCTTTGTTTGTTTTTGGTAGGGGGTAATTTATTACTGCATTTGTTTTATCGGGATTTGTCATGACTCCCTGGGGTGTTACTATATGTCCTAAAAATGATACTTCTTTCTGTAAAAATTCGCTCTTGTCTAGTTGTACTTTAAAATGTGCTTTCCTCAGTCTTTCAAATACTTCTCTTAATCTTTCTATATGCTCTACTAGTGATGTTGAATAAACTACGATGTCGTCTAGGTACACAAAACATTTTTTGTTGTGTATTCCACGTAGTATATTGTCCATAACTCGTTGAAAAGTAGCGGGTACGTTCTTTAATCCAAATGGCATTCTTTTATATTCATAATGTCCTCTAGGTGTGCTAAAGGCGGTTTTTGATGCATTTTTTTCATCCATTTCTACTTGATGATATTCTGATGCTAGGTCTAATGTTGAAAATTATTGGCATTTACCTAATCTATCTAAAATTTCGGTGATATTGGGTAGTGGATATTTGTCGTCTACCGTTTTTTCGTTTAATTTTCTATAGTCCATTACCATCTGTATTTTCTCTTGCCCGAGGCGTCTAATTTCTTGGGTACTATTAATACTGGGCTGCTCCATGGTGAGTTGGAGTGTTGGATTATGTCTTGTTCTAACAAGTCAGCTACTTGTCTGTCAGCTTCTTCCTGGCTTGCCTAAGGTAGTCGGTATGCTTCTGTAAATATGGGTTTGTTGTCCGTTAATTCGATGTTGTGTTTGACTGTATTAGTGAATATTAGGGGTATTCTTTCACAGTGGAATATGTCGCGGTATTCAAAACATACATTTTTAATTGCTCTCTGCTCTTCTTGGTTGATGTCGGTATTAAAGCGAATGTTACTTAAATTTTCTCTTAACATTTCATCGGTTTCTACGGAGTTGTAATCGTCTTCTAAATTTTCATTTATTTCCATTTTGTTAAAATTTAATTCTTCTACATTAATTGGGTTTGTTAATGATAGTTCTACGGGGTAGTCATTTGAGTTTAAAATCGTTGTAGTGTCATAATTGTCTTTTATTTGTACTAATGCGGTTGGGGTTTCTACTCCTTGTTGAAATGTAATATGATTTATTATTCCTACTTTGTTGTTAGAATTTACTGGGATTTTTATTTTTCTTTCCGTTCGGGGTTCTATTGTGTATTTTTGCTCGATTTGGGTATTTTGAAATTTAATGGTGATTTTTCCGTGTTTAGTTCTCAATAAACGGTTTTTTATGTCAATGTTGCCTCCTAATTTTCTTAGAAGGTCCATTCTGATTAGTCCTGCATATTTGTCGTTGAATTCGAAAATACAAAATTTATGTTTCATTTTTATATTGAATGTTCTCGGTAAGGGTATATTAGCTACGAATTGGTGTATGATCGTTTGATGGGCTGTTTTAATTTTAGATGGTTCTCTTTCTACATAAACTAAATAATGTTTTTTTCACGGTTCGGGGGCTAATTAATGTTTTTGAGGATCCGGTATCGATTAATAGTTTAAGTTCTGCATGGGGTATTTCTATGTATGGTAGTACAAGGTGATTTATGTTATTTAAGTTTATTAAGTTTGGTCGTTTATAAATCGGTCTATCTGAAAATTTGAGCACGCGTTTTCTTCGTCGTCTACGTCGTAATTTTCGCATGGTTCGTCACGTTCGTAATTTTCTGAATGGTTTGATCAATTTTTTGTACTGGGGTGAATGTAATTATTCTGGTCATTACCAAATTCTTCAACTTCTTGGTGAAATAGTTCTTCCGATGTAAAGTTTCGTTTTTGGTTATTACTTGGCCGAATGTGCGTTATTTTTGTATTTGGTCTGGTGTTACCAGATGAGGTATCCATAGGTGTGGGTTTATAATAACTGTTAGGGTTGTTATTGTTATTTGTCATTGGGGTATTTCTAATAGGGTTCGCGCTGAATGCTGGTCTTTGTTGGTTCATATTTTGGTAGAATTTTGGTATGAATGCGGGTTTCGTAAAATTCGGGTTAAACGTTGGTTTTGGGGACTGTTTGAATTGATTATTAAAATTCGTATTATTAAAATTTGAGTTATTACTTCGCGGTTGGTTCGTTTAACCATTAAATGGTGTGAATTTTTGTTGGGGGATTGTTTGTCTCGCGGCTTGTATGGTTTATATTGGTGAATAACCTTTATTTGCGTTGGGGTTGTATAGTTTGTTGCGGTAATACATTACATTTTCTTCTTTTATTTTAATGCTCATGACTTCTTTTAAATTTTGGGAACGTTGGATTATAATTTTATCTGATAGTGAAGTGGGCACATTAGTTCTAGGCGGGTAGTTTAAGCTTTTCGTGCAACGGCAACAGGAAAGCAACCAGTTGTTGCGTGGCGTGCATGCGATGAACATTGTAGCATGGCGGCTCGTAGTACTTAGTATTAATTATAATCTAGTATTTTAAAGATGAATAACTTGATGATAGTATAGTTTCCAGAGTGTGGTTTTTAGTTACATTGTTCATACTCGTTATATGAGAATTCACGTTACTTTAATAAAATAAAGTGTTTAGCCCTGAGATTGTATATTATTGTATTGAGTAGCTGTGGCATTTTAAACTAACAAATATAAACGAAAAGGGTATCATCTCAATAGTCGTTCTGGTAATGCGTTTATATAGGTGTCCAGTGCCATTTCGTCATACATTTTTGTTTTTAAAAGTCGGATATTCTGGTCGAGTTTTTCAATTTTTAATTTTGTTAAGATTAAACTTCTTAGATCTTGGCATTTCATTCCGAATTAGTATGGGGATTGGTTATTTTTCATTCTAAGGTTTATTAGATCGAGTACTAGACATTTTAGGTTACGTTGATCTCCAGAATATGCTATTAATATGCGTTTAAAGTCTTCCCATTGTTCTAAGTCATCTCGGCTGGCTATTAGTGTTATTACCCGTCCGGTCAGTTTACTTATTATCAGTCGTAAGAGTAATACGTTGTTTTCATTGTCTCCGGGTTTCTAGAAAATTTTCAAAAATATTTCACATGCTGCTATAAAATTCACAATGAGGGCTTGATCTCCGTTAAATATGGGGATTGTCTCGAGGTAAATTATCATATCCAAACTCATTATTGTTGAGGGTTCTAATAATTACTAGTTACTTTTGATTTCAATTAGTTTTAAGTTTTTGTAAAAATTGGGATTTATTTGGCGGTCTGTTTTGTTATTCTTTGATTGGGTTTATTAATTTTTAGTTTAGATTGCGTAGGGTTATTTGTTATTTTTAATTTGAGTTGTTTTAGGTTATTTAAAGAATTGAGTTGATGATTGTATTTGTACTTAGTTATACGGTGCTATAATTTGGATTGAAGGATTTGTGCTCGGTAATGTCTCTGTTAATTTCTGTAGCCTTGAATTCGTTTATTTTTACTTTGCGAATGCTAATTTTATTGTAAGTTTTGCTTTCTGAAAGGTTTCGATGTGAATGAATAATTTCTCACGGTAGTTATTTTACTTTGTTTGCGACAGTTAAGACTTATTTTATTTCAATTCTGCTGATTTAATTATGTTTGTTATACTTATCTCTTCTCCCTGAGTGTTTTGTTTATAAACTGCTTTCTTTGTAATTATATTGTCTGCTTACCTTGAGTCTTAAATATAAAGTTTGCAAAGTTTTAGTTTACCATTTTGTTACAGTATTTGCTTTAATGTCTTATTTATAATCTATACAATTTGTTTAAATTGTAAGTTTTAGTCTACTGGAGGTGTAATTTTAGTCTCTTGATAAATTTATTGCGCAAATGCTTTTGTTACAATTAAACATGCAATTATACTTTATGCAGTTGCAAAATGATTTTCTGAAGGTTTTATTCAGTCTGTGATAATTTAAATACGTCTTTTCTATAATCATATACCTAGCTAGCTGCTGCAGTTTTTAATCATAAACTGTTACGTTTAATAATTGTTTCGTTATAAAGTCGTGATAGCTTTTTAGTAACGTAAATATTTATAAAGTTGCGTAAGGTTATATTTAGATATCGCAATGCGTTTTGAATGGATTAATTATAGCTTTTGTAAAGTTTTATGATGAACGTTTTTTAACTATAATTAGACGTATTCGATGAGGGTTTCCGGTATCATCTTATGTAGCAATTGTATGCTTGTTTTAATTAATAATGGTTTAAGTTAATAATAGATTGCAGAGTGTGTTTCTGTAATTTATAGAATGCGATGAATGATACGTACGAATAAGCCGTTTTGATTTTGTTTTATACACTAGTTTGCGGTACTAAATAAATTGTAAATTAATTACGTTCTATTTTTGGTTATTTTTGGAATCGTTTTCGTTTTGTGCGCCAGTTACTTTGTATTCGTTTGTTTAATAATTGTCTAATTTGTGATAATAGTTGCGTAAAGATTTTTTTGTCTTAAAGTCTTTTTTGCTTTAAAAGTCTCTTTTAAAAAATTAATTCTCTCAAAATAAATTTGAAAATAATTCCCTTAATATATAAGTCAGTTATTTTCATTAAATGGCATAAAATTGCAATAAAATAATAGTTAAAACCTGTATATACATAAAATAATAAAAAATTTTCTAATACTAGCAATATCAATAATTTGTAAAAATCAATTTGGTTTTTTAAGGAAATGAACTTACATTAGTTTCTTTGTTGGTTTCATGGACTCGGTCGATGCTTGTACGTTGTCCACGTTGGTTTGCTTTGTTGGATTTGATCGATTCTTGTATCTTGGGTCCTGCCAAAATTGCGAATTAAAATTCTTGGTCAGCAGTCTTCCGATTTTTGGATTCGTAGTGCCCTTTTGACATCCGTACGACTGCGCCAGTTAAGGTTCGGGCCTTGGGAGCTGCGTTTTTAAAAAACTTCCAATCTTCTTAACAAATTTTATTTGATTGATACAGAATTTAATGTGGAATTTTACAAACTTGATTTAAATTTACTCTAAGTCGAAAAAAGAATTAATTCTACTATTTTAAGTAGCCTAAGCAACTGCAATGTTAAAGTTGAATACTTTGACTAACTGCCGGGTCTTGGGGCTCCAGAGCTATTTATAATGTCCCTACCCTCTCACATGGCTGTGGGAACTTGCAGAGCTCATGTCTGCTTATTCTTAATTCTATTCATTGCTACAATGTTATATAATCTTACTTTCTAGGTAATTGCGGTATCTTGACCGTCTGTGATCTGCCACCTGCAGTGTCACTATCGTCTGGATACAAAGTATTGCATCCGTTCTCATGAACTGTTAATAAACTTTACTAATTGTCCTTGCATTACATTGTTGCACTTCACTTAGTAACTTCTTAATCATTTCTAATAATTTCCTATTAGGTTCTATTTTATAATACATACATAATTGAGAGATATGTAACTCGCGTTCCAGGACATTAATCTATTAGAACGCAGCTGTGTTTAGCGGTTTTGACCGTGGGAGCGTGAATAAATGGTGGGGAAACTACAGCTCGTGAGAACTAAATCTCTTAAAGGAGAGGAATTTACTTTCGACATTTGACTAGGACGGACGTGCGTGAAGTTCCTATGCGGCAAAGTGACTCCTTTTCCTGCCTGTACCTTTCCCTTGCATCTACAAATTATCTTGTGGTTCGTCGACGAGAACAGTTGAACCGCATCGAAAAACACCAGCCGAAGAACTACCCTCGAGATTCAAGTAGCAGTGGTGGCGTTTAGTAATAAACCCGGTAAGTTCTTGGCTTGTATTTTATTGTATACTCCTACCGTAGCGCCATTCGTGCAACCCAATTTGTAGACGTAATATTTTACGTCAAGGTCATGCAAGTTTAACGACGCAGAGAAGTTCAATTTCACTTAATTTATACTGAAAATAAGGTCAATATAACAGTGGCACTCTCAACAATGTGTTCTTTTTTATAAAGTTTGTGTGTTTATAAAAAAAAGATAGCTTTTTCACACATTGATTTGATTTTCACAGGTTACTTCATCTATATTCACCTTTGTCCTTTATCTATTATTTAAATTAAATACATAAATAATTTAATTATTAAAGCTAAAACATCTCTTAAATTCATTAATAGGGGCTCTTGCTCACTAATTCTAAGATTTCACAATTTAAAATATTACCGGTGTTATCTATCTAGCCATTATCATATATAATTTATTTCACAATACCTTTAAAACGTAAACAAATATGGCGGATATTTTTTCAAAAAGTTTTAATCAAATAAGTTACATTTAATTTGCCGCTGCCAAGAAACATTTCTTCTAACATTAACATACCTATGGTGGTTTAGTTTGAAATATTTTTTCTTAATATGCTTGTGAAATTTCATTATCAAATTGTTGACTAATTAACGATCAAATACCCCACTTACTTTCTCATAAATTAACCTAACTTTTCGTAATATTTTTTGATTTTCTTATTCAAGTGGTTTTTCTTTTATCTAAAGTCGTTATATATATATATATATATATATATATATATATATATAAAATCCTCACCAACAAAAATATATTCGAAAATTTTATCAAATTTTCAAATTCGAAAACAGAAAAGTTTTCAAAAAAAAAATTTAAATAAGTCAAAAAAAAATTTCTTACCCGTTTTCCTCTCTTCCTCGGTTGAATTGCCAATTTTCTGCACCTGCTTCCGGCTAGCTCATTTGGACCTCCTCTTGGGTACCTAGATTTACTCTCATATTCTCAATCGTACACAAACACTCCCAATAAAACCACAAAATACAACCAACATTCAATCTTTTATTTATTACTATTTACAAATGAAATTCAATATTGTCCATATTTCATTGATCACGTTGCACTTCAGTAAATCTTATTTTGTAATGTCCTGTATTTTATTTTAAAATCATCAAACACATAAAATGTACTCGGAGTAAATGGGCCTTGAATAATACCTTCTCTAAAATTCCTTCTTTATAATTTATTTTGTTTTTTTAATCTAAGTAAACTTTGGGGTATGGTGAGCTCATGATAACCTAGCTAATTATGCATAATGTATGCCCTTCTACTTTGCATACTCTTACAACAAATAACAAAACAAAGCCATGTACTCTTCACAAAAATTTCACGTTCTGATGGAACGTTAAAAAGCTTTATAGACACCTTCAAATTTCTAGTTAAATACCATAATAAAGTTATTTACACGTATTATGTTCAATATGTAAATAATCCACACTACCTTGAAAATCACTCTCATACGTCACCCAATATTCACAGTTTATAAGAATCACAATTTCAAATCGTTACCTGGAAATTTCTAAGAGATCTCTGCTCTGTGGACAATGCCATGCATTTCTTCTATCTGTTCTGCAGGCCGTTTCTAGCTGTTACTAGACGAACTCCATCTAAGCCGATCCGCCAACGCCGCCTCCACGGTGTAATCCAATTCCAAATTCCATTTAAACATACGTCTTTCACAATTAGTTGCTTCAAATCAAGTTACTTAATGTCCCGACACGAGTTGGTTAAAAATTATAGGTGATACCTCAATTAAAAAATGTAATCTCGGCACACTAACCGCGTACTAATTAAGAGGCTACCACCATGCAATATAATTTAAATGATTTTTTAATACTTACAACTCGTGTTAACTTTCATACGTCGTTTGGAGCCTTCACTACGTTGTCCAAAACATTTATACACTTAGGCTGCCACCTCCTGGCCGCCTTTTCATCCAAAATCCCCATCTACAACAACACATTCTTAAAATTTTGCACTCAACCAATCCCGCGAATTTCAGCACGTCGTTATAATATTTTCAGAAAACTACGCTACACTATCCTCGTGTTTGTTTCAACTCAAACTAACCATATCGACCAATCGTAGACCTACTGACGCTTCACAAATCCCGCCTATACAACCGTTGTCCCATGCTTATGCGTCTTCTACGTCTCTTTCTAACCTTGCTTGAGTGGTAGAAAATCGATATTTTTGTTTATTTGCTATCTACACCACGTAGACTTACTACGTGATTTAAATAACCCCTCATTAGTATTTCCAGAGAACGCATGCGACGGTTTACCCGATATACGTAGAATGTTCATCTTTATCTATACAAAATTATTGGAACTTGACATTTAAAATTCTGCAGGTGTTTAATCTTAACGAGCGTTTTAAATAACACTTCTACGAGTTGGATTTTCCACGTATTTCAACCCCACTGATATATTTGTTTGTTAGCAACGCGTCTCACCTTGGTATTATTGACCTTTACACGCTTTTATGCATATGATACGTCAATAACCGTTTAATTAATTTCAATTAAATTAACAAATTAATGGCATTGGCTTCTACCATTTAATTTCTTTGCAAACCTACTAAATATTTATCATTATTTGTACAATTTGATTAATACCCATTACTTAAAAATGAATTAACTAATATAACTTTCGCACGTAATTTCTGGTTGTTCCTTTATACAGGGTGTTTTGAAATTGTTTCTTTTATATTTATTTTTAATCTTTTAAAACCACTATAATATATATATATATATATATATATATATATATATATTTCAAATTATTATCTGACTTTTCTTTTCCTTGGCTGGCTAGCTCAACAAAAATTATGGTGTGGATTTTACGAAAATAAAATAAAACACAAATCTCAAGATATATCTATGCGTTCAAAAACAATTTTCCTTTATACAGAAAAATATATAAGTTTACAGCTTAAGTTCATACGTATAATTACTCCTACATTATTACTAAAATAATGCTTACCAAATCTTTGTTAACAGGCATAAAACTCTCTTTAAGTGGATAATTTGCTTATCTTTTATTACCCCGTTCGTGAGTGTGATTGGCCAAAGACGCTTCACAGATAATTTATTAAAGGTCAAGATGCTCTGAACTTGGACTCAAAATTTGCTGGAAATTATCCTCAATACAAATAAAAATTTCTTATAAGATTAAGAACTTATTCTGACAAATATTTAAATGATCTTATCAATTACCAAAAAAAAACACAATTTATACTTGCGATGGCAAAGTAGCGCTTACCAAAATCTCATTTCCATTATTATTAAATAGTTCCTGTTTTCATTTCCAATCTCCATTTAGAATATGACTTTACAAAAGTATATTTTCTGTTTTTTTACCAATTAAACTCAATAGCAGTTCTAGTATCGAAGAATGTTCAATCTTCATAGTATTTTACAAAACAATTATGTTCATCAAATATTTACGGCTGAAAACTTTACTCGTGGAATGCCAATGAAATAGGTTTCATTGTTACTTGAAACATATAAATTTCATGTAAACTGGTTGACTTAGAAAAGAATAAATTTTGAATACTGAATGTAATCTTACATGATGAATATCGAAACAAATCTCAAACTACGAATTAATCTTTACTCAAACTTACATGACCGATCTCGTAAAATGAATCAATCGGTAATCAATTCTCTAGACCACCGTACAAAACATTTAGCTAATTAACAGACTTATCTAAAAACTAGTCTTATAAAAATGGCTA
Source organism: Platerodrilus igneus (assembly GCA_036346225.1). Taxonomy (NCBI): domain Eukaryota; kingdom Metazoa; phylum Arthropoda; class Insecta; order Coleoptera; family Lycidae; genus Platerodrilus; species Platerodrilus igneus. Next base: position 10,486,478 of record JARFIW010000453.1, read on the forward strand.
TCTCAACTCAGATATCTGCATAGTAATAACCACACTGTAATCCAGACACACGATCTTTAGCAATCCTTCCATATATACACAGATAAAGAGACCGAATTGGCAAAATTATACGTAAACACAACATCAAAACAATCTATAAGCCCACTAATAAAATTTCACAAATATTACCCATCCCAAAAGATTCCGAAAAGTCTTAAATCCCAATGCGTATATAGTATATCTGCTGCGGTTTAGTATACATAGGAGAAACAGGACGGTCAGTACAGACTAGACTAAACGAACATAAGCGATGCTAAAGAACAAGCCAATACAATCGCTCAGCGGTAGCCGAACACCAACATGAAACAGGTCATACCATTAACTTTGACAAGACGAAACTAATTGCCAGAATTCCATTTATCTACAATAAAAAATCAGAGAATCCATAGAAATCACTAAAAATTCTAACAATCTAAACAAAGACAATGTCTACTACTTTTTCCCCTATTTAGAAAACAAACCTATGTTCACAAAAGCAGAACCGTGACGTTCACTGATCCTCTACGACACTCCTCTCTATTCATGATCACTCATGCATCAAGTTCTCGCCCCATATAAACTACCACTTTCGCTACTTTCACCAGTTACCTTGCCACAAGACACCTTTTGGCTTAAATGAGCTGGTGAGTCTGCTAGTTCAGAAGTAGCTTTACGTACTCTTTACACTTTAACTTGTCCACTTAATACCATCATTCTTATCTTTATTATTATTGTTTTTATTATTTATTTTCGTTTCTTGTCCTGATAAAGCCCATTACAAAAGTGGGCGAAACGTTGACCTTAGTTTATAAAATGACGCGGTCCCAACCCAAAACCTTAAATATTTATAATGATACAGGCTGTAAATTAATTAAACTTAGATAAATGTGCTGGCGCGTCTTATTAATCGTGGACTGTATGGCGAAGTAGAACAAAACGCGAGCTTTAAATGGGAAAGTTGTATGCATGTAAAAACAAACAGAAGGCATAAATTCACTCACCAATATTGTCCTTGGTGTGTGGTCCTCTTCAATGTTGCTGGAATGCCCCCGGGGGAGTCAGTTGAATGCACTGTTGCAAGCACTATACTTTATTGGGTATAGCTTGTCACGCACAACCGTCCCGTTACTACGTCGAAAGAAGAGTCCTCGATAAACATCACAAAACCACTTTCGCACGCGTTTTATTTTAAGAGGCGCAAGCGCACTGCACAATTTAAATCCACTATAGTTTGAGTTTTAACTAATACGAAACACAGGCCGTGAAATCCTCCAACAATTTCGTTACTCCTATTAGCCATTTTCTAAGATTTCTAACCCTGGGTCATGATTTCAAAAACAGGAAACTTGAGCTCCCTTTGTTTTCATTATAGTTATGATTACCTTGCAAAGAATTAAATGGGCGATAAATATTTTCAAACCATATAAATCTCCCGGTATTGACGGGATTGTCCCAGCCATGCTACAAAACGGATCAAACCTTCTGCTGAACTGGATCTGCAGAGTTTTGAGGGCTAGCTTGGCATTCCAATATATACCGCGCAGTTGGAGGTTAATAAGGGTAGCCTTTATTGCTAAATCTGGTCGTACGGACCACTCACAGGCAAAAACCTATAGACCCATCAGTCTTATGTCCTTATTTCTTAAGACGATGGAAAAACTGCTTGACAGGCATATCAGGAGGAGTGTTTTGGCAACTAACCCGTTACACCCGAACCAGTTTGCTTTTAGGGCAGGACTTTCAACAAAGTCAGCTGTGCATTACCTGATAACCAAGGCTGAAAAGACTCTAGCTAACAAAGAGATCCTTCTATGTGCCTTTTTAGACATCGAGGGTGCCTTTGATAATACATCCTTCAGCTCCATCTCGACGGTCACCAGATCAGTTGGGATGGAGGAAACTTGCTACAGGTAGATAGACTGCATGTTAAGTGGGAGGGTAACAGTCACAGAACTGCTCGGTGATACCATGGCAGTTCGAGTGGCCAGAGATTGCTTGCAGGGGCCTTGTCTCCCTTTTGTGAAACCTAGTCATTGACGGAGTGTTGTGAGCAGAGAAGGGTTTACCCCGCTGAGATATGCTGATGACTTAGCAGTCTTAGTGGAGGGTAAATACAATAATATCAGGGACCGAGTGCAAGGAGCCCTGCAAATAATAGAGAGGTGGGCAATGGGGGAATGCCTTTGAGTCAACCCCCTAAGTCCACCTTAGCACCTTTCACCCGGAGAAGAAAGATTGAGGGCATTACACAACTCTTCCTTAACGGTAACGGAATCGGCCTGTTAGGCGAAATGGTGTACTAGGGAGTCACTCTGGACTCCAAATTCACATAGAACCTGCAGATCGATAAGACCGTACGCAAGGTGGAAACCTCCTTAGCAATAGTTAAACGCACTTGCGGCAAATCCTGGGGCTAAAAGCAACATGGTATACTGGTTGTACACTAGATGGTCAGACTAGCAATAACATATGCAGCATTGGTATAGTGGCCCAAGGGTGAACAATCAAACACCAAAATAAAGTTGGGCAGGATTCAGAGACTGACCTGTATAAGTATTACAGGGGCGATGTGTTTCACCTCCACTGCTGCTATGGAGACTCTCCTTAGTCTTCCCCCGCTACACTTGGTGGTGGTGGGGGAGGCAAGGCTTGTACTATACAGACCTTCAGTTTAGGATTATTGAAGGGACGAAGCATGCGAGATTGCTTGGGAGAAATTGGGGGCATCTGTTTGAGATGCATTCGGATCAAATGACTCCCCAACATCCGCCGGATACACTCTTCAAGACTGTTACCCAGGATGTAGAGTGGGAAAAAATAAAGGGTAGATTACCTCCGGGCTGCATGGTCTGGTACACGGATGGCTCTAAGGGCGAGACCGGGTCCGGATCTGGATTCTTTAGGGCGAGACCGGAGGTACGTTTAAGCGTTCCCTTATGAGCAAACGCTACCGTTTTTCAAACAGAAATATACGCCATACTGCAAAGTTGCAGGAAAGTATAAGAGGTGTCTTTATTAAAAGACATATCTATATTGTGTCTGACAGCCAGGCGGCACTCAAGGCTCTAACAAGTTAGAAAGTGGCATGTAGACTTGTGTAGGAATGTATTGAGGCACTTAATGGACTGGCACAACAAAACTGTTACATTACAGTGGGTGCCAGGCCATCAAGGACTCAAGGGAAATGACATTGCAGATGAACTTGCAAGACAGGGGGCGCAAGGGCCATTTATCGGTCCCGAACCTGCCTTGGGAGTCTCCAAAGCTGCCAACCATAGCTACATCAGCGAATAGATGTGCAACCAACACCTAAGAGACTGGTAGAACTGACCAGGACTAACATATGGCAAGGCGCCTAACAAGGGGCCTAGCAAAACAGAACCCAGGAACTACTTTGTTTAAGCAGGGAACAGCTCAAAATTACTGTGGGATTCCTGACAAGACACACTTCTGTTAAGGTTCACCTCCAGAGGATGTATAAATATAACGGAGACCTCGAATTCAGACTACTTAGAGGAACCGGATACTGGAATGCACGTACTATGCAGATGCGAGGCGTTGGGTAGAACGAGACAACGCCTATTCGGGCGACCAAAGTTAGACCCGAAGGAAGTCGATACTCTTTCATCAAAGGAGCTGTACTCTATGATTCGGGGTCCAGACTTTGCAGATTGGGTATAATACTTAACTCCCGCCAGGGGGAGTGGTTTTAGTGGGTATGCCGTTTGGAGAGTCCCACACTTTGGCTATAAAAGCTTTTCACACTACCGGGTTCGGATAACTATCAAAAAAAAACCAAACCCAATGCTAAACAAAAATATTTCGCCACCGAACGCAAACTTCTTGAAGTAATCTTCGGAATTGAAAAATTTATGGGGTTATGTCAAAAGAGCGCAATTCAAAGTATTACCGATCGTGCTGCTGTTATCTGGTTAAACAATTTGAAACAATCCGCTGGACATTTAGCCAGATGGAGTTTACGTATCTCGCAATTCACTTCGCCATAGACCTGGAAAATTAAATATCATACCTGCTCTCTCTCTTTCTCTCTTGTGATGTAGCTGCCTTAAATCTTCCTAATTTAACTCCTGGTGCTTGGTATTCTAATATGGTGAAAAAAGTTACCGAACATTTTGAAAACTATCATTTTGTTTTATAAGAGATTGTTTATATAAATTGTTACCTCTTCTTCAGCTAAAGTTGCAAATACATCCGAATGGAAATTAGTAATACCCACCGCTAATAAACCTGAGATTTTGAAAATATTTTACGATGATCCTACCTCCGAACATTTAGACGTTACAAAAACTATAGCAAAAGTATATGATTTTTATTACTGGCCCAATTTAAGACTGTCCGTTTGCCTATAATATTAAAAACTGTAAAGAATATGGTGTAGAGAAGAGTACGCAAGCAGCTTGACCTAGTTTGATGGGCGTGTTTAAACAAGTATCTTATCCTTTTCGTCAATTTATTTTGATTTACTAGGAGCTCTTCCTCGACCTAAGAAAGGTAATCAATACCAACTGGTTGTAATGGATAGGTTTCCCAAATTTGCTTTCGTTCATCCTTTTGCAAAGGCAACTTCTTCGGCGATTACGAAATTTTTAGAGCAAATAGTTTACTTTTTTGGCGTGCCTTAAATTATTCTTTGTGACAATGGTACACACATATCTCAAAGAAATTTCAAAATTTAGTAAAAAGTTATACAGATCACAAAATCTGGTTTAATGACAGATACCATCCACAAGTAAATTCAACAGAACGTCTTAATCGTGTAATAATTACCGCTATCGCTTCCTATATCGAATTCGATCATATTAAATGGGACGAAAATATATCTAAAATTGTACAAGCTTTTCGTACTTTGAAGCATGAAGCTACCAGTTAATGGTAGTTATTATGATTCCGTTCCTGATAATACCATGTTACGTGTAGCTTTCCAGTTTTGAAGTTATTCTGTTTTCTGCAAAATCTTATCCGGGTCTCGAAATTAATTTCCAATTCGCTTTAATTCTTTGTCTATTACTATTTCTAAATGGGTCGATTATCTTATCTAGCAGGTGTAGTATGCATGAGTTTGATTTTCATTGTTTGTTTGAAGATTGTAAAAGAGTAAAGTGAACGCTCTTGGTTTTGTTGTATAATTTTATAAGTGCGTATTGAGCATTTGTTTTAGCATCTCCTTGGGGAGGACCTGTAATTATACAACAGAAGTTAGTGGCGTTTGTCCACTTCCGTTTGTGGAATTTATTTGCGTCTCCGACTCTTCGCTTTTGCGATAAGGCCGTCCAACGTACGTAATTATTTAGGTACAGTATTTGTATTCTAATTATTTTTCTCTCATTTTAGTGGTCTTCTTCTTCTCCTTCTTTTTTTTTTGTACCATCATTTAGTACTACCTGCTTTAGACTGCCGTCGGTACTACTTTTAGTAGTACCTTTAGTTTTCGCTTTCGATCACCGTTCCTGCTTGTTCCTTGCTTTTGTTTACAAATTTAAATTTGCTGTTCTGGAAGGAAGAAATAGTCGCCCCGCCGATTGTCGAGCCCAGAGCTGTGTTGCTACTACTAAGAGTACTCAGGACACCTGGATCTCGAAGGTCGTATACATATTTACCTTAATACCTGTTTTTTTTTTGGTATCGCCTCAACAACCAATTTAAACTACGTTATCAGCTAAATTTATTTACGCTATAATTATTACAAAATCCAGTTTTATCACAACGAAAGTTATATATTTACATTTTTGGAAATTAGAAGTAACGTTTGATAAATTCTTTTGCTTTCCCCTCGGTGTTTACATGTTTAATCACTACAAAGAATATTAACTATAGAATAAGAAGCGACACTCTAGTAATATCCTGAATCCTGTTCAGTGCGCAGGTTCGCCAAGAAAATGGCCGGGCTAGAAAGATATATACTCTAAGATATGAATGCCATTGTTACATCTTCTTGTCAATAGAGCACTGACCCCATATTTATCAGGTTTTGTTGTCTGAATACATAAACTGCGTATTTTATTGTAAAACTGTATTGCATTTTACTAAAGTGTACTGGTTTTGTTCCTTAATAATCATAAACTGGTTTCTTAACAAAAAATGAATCTTAATATTAACTGTGTTTATGAATTTTGAATAATTTTTAAATTAAGATATATACATATAGAAGGAAGTATAATTTATGTTGAGGTGTATTGTTTTGTTTGATTTCTTTACTAGGATGTATCCAATTTTCAGAGGCTGCATTGTATATGCGCATTTTTTGTAGTTAGAATATTATCTTGAATAAAATAGAGGTCTTTTAGAAAGAAAATCGCAATATATTTGTTAAACCTATTAATTGAAATATCTAATACAATGCATATTGTGCCCACTCATTGATATAATTGATTGGTATTTTTCTGATAAAAGGAACACAAGTGTAAAAAATTCCATAATTCAGAATTATAAATAAATGTCAAATTTTTCTGAATTATAATTTTGAATTTTACCGCCATTCTTGGCACCCCAGCAAAATGGCGAAACACTTCAAGGTCAGATATTCTTTCCACCATTAAATACTAACAATTCGCCGGGAGTGTCGCTTCTTATTCTATAGTTAATATTCTTTGATCACTATTCAGGCGAACTATTGTGTGTACTTTTTCTTTAGATATCGAAGTTTTGTAGTAACAATTGTGACCTACAGTGTGTTTATACTTTTTTTTTGTGATCTGCTTTACTATTAATTTCACCAGATTTATATGCTATGTATTTTGCCTTATTTTTCAGGTTTATTTTTGTGCTACGATATTTTGTTTTGTAAAAGATCCACCAATGAACGCGATATATTTATAAATTTTAGAGATTATTTATCTCCGCGCCTTTATATAACGGATGAGCGGCATTATTTTCGACGCGTTTTAACTTGCGTTAGTAACAACTTATTCATTCGCCTATTTTGCGGTACCCCGTGTATGTACCGAATCGTTCGTGGGTCTCCACGCATCACTTTATTTCCTCTTTTTTTGTGCATTGTGTCACCTGTATTTGTGCCAAGTAAATATTATACGTGTTCCTTGATTATTATTTTTATTATTGTTTTGAGTTAGTGCGTGACGATTGTGCCGCTTGGTACTGCTTGGATATGGTATTTGGGAACTTGTGTATGAGTTGGAACCTTTGAGTCGCGGTTCTATATTTTCTTTGTGGCATGACTCTGGCGCCCTTACTCTTCGAGCTTCGCCATTCTGGTCCTTAGTGGAAGCCGTCAGCCCACGACCTCCTGGCTGAGCAAGCCACTTTCCGCTTCTGCCATCGATACAACAGGGACCAATTACCTATCGTTCTATTTCTGGTTTACCATCAGCGGTGACAACCATGTAACGTGCATTTTTGGTGGCCTAACATTTTTAGTCTACTTAATTCTTAAAATACATCGTTTTTGGATCGCGGTTTGTATAAAGTAAATACTTCCGCCTAGTTTTCAGATTGATATGCAAGTTGAGTCGCCGGTATTAATTTTAAAAGATGGTTTAGTTGTAAATTGGAATACTCGTAAAATTACTTTCCACTTGTCATTAATAAATAATCCCGCTGTAATTAATATGTGGATATACAGTCTAGGTAGGCGATCAGAAGTTGTACTAGTAGGATTAGATATAAACAAAAAAGGGTTTTTTTGTTCTTGCTTGCGAGATGTCAAAAAAATTAAGTGTTAGTTTCGTGTTTAGTTTTCTATATATTAATTACGTAAAAGGTACTGTTTGCTTTTACTTTTGAAGAGAGTGTGGAAAAACGCGATGTTGTTTGTTGAAGCCAAGCTCGTTTTTCACTAAATAAACTGTGATAAAATACAAAGAACGGTATATAATTTGTTATAAAGTGCTTATAATGTGTATTTAAAGTGGTTTTGGGTATTGGTAATATTTACTCGTTCGGGGTACCCAATGTGAAATCTGCAAAATCGCTCTTTTATTGTGAACCTATCTTCATTTTTACGAGGTCGTTCTAAATGTCTATGTGGTTGACGCGGAGTTTGAATTGGTAATCATAACCTATTCAATTATATTTCTAGGTGTTTAATTCTTGTATAATGCTGGACGAAGAACAAAATTCCGTGATCACTGTTGCTCCTACAGAGGTAGAAAGAGCTCTCAATCTTATTCGAATTCCGACGCGTGATAATGTCTGCTGCTAACACCAGTGAAATACGTAGGTGTGATTAGAGTAACGTGTGATAAGTTCCATCAACACCCTCCCAGTAAAGGGTGAAGTGCTTCGTTAGTGCAGGACCTCGTGAATCCCACACTTCAAAGGCAAGGAAGCGTTCCTGAAGGACTTTCTGTAAGTTGCACTATTTCCTATTTGTTCTTACTGTAAATATCTACCCGTTGTTGTTGCAATATTCCTTGTCGTTCTGATACGTTTTCCATAGACTTGCTCGCTATTTAATAACAAAAAAAAAAGGAAAGAACAATCAACCCTACTGAATGACTCAGAACAATTGTGCTTATCTACTTATTTATGTCTTTGCTAAAAATTTTACTAAATTACTTAGAGTAATTATGTCTTACCTATTTATATTTTTTTGTTACATTTTACCTGAACTATGTTTAATTGGTGTGTGATGAAACGTTTCTGCTACTCCCCAATATGGCCTCACTTTGTACTCAGAATTTTTCTGTACTGCTATTACTGTTGTTAGATTATAGAGTTTATCTAAACAGTTGTTCTTATTTATTCTATAAAGTACTGAACAATTTATACTTGATCCATAGGCTATGCTTTTTCTCTGTTTCAGGTTTGCAGGACTAATTTGTTTTGCTTTCGGTTTACTATTCTAATTTCTTTATGGCAGGTACTGGTACTAACTCCTGACAGCCGCGTCCCTTATAGATTGGTCTGCTTTCTACAACCCCCCCTACTCTCCGATTGAGCCCGGTCACTGTTTTTTTCTTGGATTTTCTTTTGTTACGCACGGCTACGAGCCAACGTGACATAACTTTGACGCACAACGTGGCGTCTACTAGAAATACGTAACAACCAATAAAACTGAATATGATGAAAAAATATATTGCAACAAAGATTAACAACTATTACCCTCTATCTTTACTGATATTAGGAAAAATTTATTTAAAGCTGTTACGTTTAATTTCGGCATAAATTAAAATACACCTTGTTCCTTTTAATTCATTATCCATTCGCATAGATTCTATTTCTACTTTTCTATACTCCAAGACCATCCTGTGTATTTCACCTTCTTACAATAAGCCCGTTTATTATATTTTGTGGTAAGTATTTGCGGTTTAAAAAAACTGTACTTTTCGGCGTCAATAAATTAATTTTGCTTGTAGTTATTATAGCTTCATCCGGTGGACCGGAACGACCCGTTCGATTGCCGCCTCGTTCGTTATGGAAGGACACCCACACTGCGGGATCTCGCACTCCTCTGCTCCGCCCTGTCATTATGGAAGGTGTGACAAAACCCGGCGAAGGTACTACATTGGGTTTAAACGCGAAAAGTAAACGTACTCCAAATTTAGTCTAACTACAAGTTAATCAATACTAGCAAACTGAAATAAAAATAGGGTTTAAAGAATGGTATCCCTAGCGTTGATTCTGGAGTTAGCCCAATCCACAAGACACACGCAAAAATAAATGGGGAGAGAACCGTAATACCGGATAACAGCTGCCAGCTCTGCTTACCGGTGCGACCTGAAGGGTCGTCTTAAAACTATCCAAATCTAGCTAGCTAATATTAAAAATTGGTTCAAATTTTTTAAGCATTCGCCAAATGTTTAATAGTGAATTCAGCTATTTTGTCTGTTTTATATATTTACAAATTCGTCCTTCCTGGTATAAGTAATTCAAACTTCATCCTAAATTTGTCCCTAGCGTTCCCTATCATTCCCCAACTGAGATATTGTAAGTACAATCTTCTTTCCTATATATACTGCCACCAAAAATTGGCGACGAAACGTCTAGCAAATAGAATCAAGCCACAGAACAAAAATACAGGCAACAATATAAATGTAAATATAAAATAAGTATAAATATAATGTAAGTATATAAATATACAAAAAAATAAATATATAAATAAATATCTAAATAAGCAAAAGCATGCAACAGTGCATAAATTAGCAAAAGCATTGCCCAAATTATTAGTTGCACTCGCATAAGCATTACGCGCAAAACATGCTCGTTAGATTATTTCAAAATCTCCTTATTAATACAAGTCAATGCTTATGCGGGTACAGCCGCCACAATTTTAATCCTACCTCGTATATAAATTTCCCAAGCATTCGAAGATCTGGTCGTCTTCTTACGTCTATTGGTATCTTACTGCTAAGGGGAGATGATGCACTGTTAAAGTTCTGATGGGTATGCACTAACCGTTCTAGGGGGATCACAATCACTATCACTTTTAAGTCCTGGGGAGATGTGCGGTTTCACTCTATTTTATTTTCTTTATTTATTTGCTGATTTAAGTTAATTAGGGTTTACTGATTTATTTTGTTGTTATTTATTTGTTTTAGTTTATTCCCGATTCCCATTTAAGGTGGGACACTGATTGTTTTAGTGGTTTGGGGTTTGTCGTGCATATTAGATTTTGGTTATTAATTTTTGCTTTTGTTTTGCTTTTAATTTTTTTATATATATTTTTTTAATTTTATACGGGTTTTGCTTATATCATACTCAAGTCCATTTCTCATGCCAAGTCAAAATCAAAATTTTTCAATCCTCCCCTCCGATTTACGCGCGATTATCACCGTCTAATCTCGCGACCCTTCCCGAAAATTCTTTGAAGACTGTCCAGAACGCCTTCTGGTTAGCCACTTCCCTGACTTCCTCTAGGCTCTTTGGCCATGCTAGTCCTGCGATAGCTAATTTCACATCAGTTAACCCTTGATTTGCCACCTCGAGTGGTCAGTCGAAGAGCACGTGCTCTGCGCTTTCTGCGCCCGCACCGCATTCGCAGCGGTCGTTGTCGGTTAAACCGAACCTTTGTAAATACGCTTTCAGGGCGCCGTGCACTGTTATCAGTTGCACCATTTTATGATCGAGTTTCACTTCAATCTTACCTTTAGCTTCTATGCTCGGTATGAATTTGTGGGTCAACCTGCCCGTGGCAGTGTTATTCTACCTCTCTTCCGATTGTCAGATTGACTTCTCCCGCAGCTTACTTTTAATTATAGACCTCGGTATCGACGAATGTAATATCCGAAAGTCGTCCGTCGCGGCCTCTTTAGCTAATTCATCAGCCCTATCGTTTCCTACGTTATCATCGTGCGACCTAACTCAACAGAACTTTAAATGTCGAAACTCGAGCTTCGTATGCGCTATCCTCCAGACGTCCGCTTGGAGGTCTGTCAAGGTGTTCATGTTTGTTAAAGCCGTCAGAGCCGATTTACTATCACTGATTATATAATACTTGTCCCTGCCCGTATGGTTTATTACGTAATCGATAGCCTCTCATATGGCTACCAATTCGCATTGGCAGATAGTGCTCCAGTTCGCGAGTTTGGTTTGAAACCGAAACACCTTCATTCCCTGCTTAAACACGGCAAACGCCGCGCCATACGTGAGCCGTCCGTGTAAATTCTGATACCCGTCGCGTCCCCATCACATTCGACAAACTCGATTCCTCTAATATCGACCGGGTGCCCCAACTCTGATACAATGATCTTTGTCTCTACCTCCCTATTACCAAGATTAATATCTTCGATAATTGCACGCCCTTTCCTTATATTTATTAATCTCCTAAACGACATATTCGATAGGGGGAGTCCCACTGATCACCACCTCCACGGAGGCGGTCCTATACGCCATGGCCGCTTTCACCGCGGTTATGCGTTGTTCACTCGTCGATTGACGCATCTCCCGGACATTACCACCTTCCGCTTCTTCTCGATAGTCTTCGCTACTAATTCTTCGCAGTGCCCGCCGACCTTTGACTGCAGTTTCTTTGCATCGTCACGACCCGCGCACTCAACTACTACACCGCCCCTACACGTCCTTCCAGCTTCGACTACATCAAACCCATCACATGGTGGGTCGACCTTCTTCTTCAGGGTCGTCATAACGTCGCACTTCTGGCCTGGTTTGGCGTCGACCATAACGGCAAACGCAGGCTTCACACCTACGCCGCTGCTGCGTAGGAAGTGCGCGGCACCAACACTCCGTCTCCACAGATCCTGGACCCCTGACACAACAGAATCCACCGCTGGACTTTCCCCAACAACACTAGCTCTCCCAGAGTTGTCTAAACAAAGACGCAGCGCCCTAACCATACCTATTAGTTGGTTCGTCACGTCGCGGATATCATCCATGGCGTGCCGAACCATCTTCCTATCATCTACGACGATAGTGGCGGAGGTAGTCGGCACCTTCTCGTAGACGGCCGCGTGCGCCTTCCTCACCCTGAACTTCAAGAGTTCCAGCTCATCAAGGTCGCTAGCATCAACGCTGCCGTTGCTGCTAATCGACATCTTACGCTGGGACCTTGAAGTCGAGGGCAATTCAGGTGCCGTAACCACCACAGGAGGCTCCGACTCCCCAAACACGACCGCCGCAGTCAAAGGCTTCTTCACTACCTTATCAACCTCCTCCTGTGTTCCTAACCTAACGTCCTTCAAGACGACCCTAAGCTGTCACAACAGCGCCCTCAGCCTCCGACCGATCGCCCCTCTTCTTCCTTGGCAACGGCTCCTCATCCCGGTGGACCACTATGATAACAAAGCTAATGACAAAAGAATAACGAACGGGAAGCTCAACTCAAAAACAACGACCTGATCGTTACGACGCTAAGAGAACACAAACGTTGGTCCAGTAAAAACACTTTGATTAAAGATAAACCGTAAACGACCCTGTTATTATTTATTTAATTAAACTGCAACCCGCCAAATTAAATTTCAAATTTAACAAAAATACGATAAGCATTAATCGTGAAAATAACAACTACGATCAAATAAAATCGCTAGCCCAATAAAATAGTTCGATTAAAAATGAACCGTAACCAACACTGTTTTATTAAATTTTTTTCAAATTGTAGATACACACAAGCTAATTATTTCTAAAAATTAAATTTATAAAATACTGCACTTTAATTTAAATATGGAAATAAACCAATAAAAGCACGCGCTATTGAAATGCGTCTCCGGAAGCGCACTTATCAATTGTTTACTCGATGCTTGGTACGACCTTCAAGTGTTGCACCACTAATTATACCGAAAGATCGACTTTAAAGAATCTTTAAGTACGCATTTACTTAAAATATGGAATATTTATATTTAATTTATTTCAAAATTTACGGTTTTGGGTTATTTTTTATTTAAAAGGGTTTAGATTTTGGTTTAAGGTTGTTATTTTATTACACGTACACTACAAAATTTTCGTGAATTTATTTGCTGATTTTGCGCGGTTTTTACACGATTTACGCGTTTTCTTTCTGTAAATTTATTTAAAACGCCTTTTAAATTATTCTGAAATTATTTTGAGATGTTAGTTTATTAGTTTTTTGATTTATTAACCTAAAACTTAAATTAGTTTATTTTAAACGCGAATGTTAGTTTAAAATTTTAAGAAAACGGGATTTACTTATTGTTTATTTGATTTAAATTTTTGTTTTTGGTTTTATTTACTGCCCTATGTATCAAAATTAATGCCACACAATAATAAAATTAAATACAATAAATAATAAAACTTCAAATAATAAAATATAATAAAAACCCCTATATAAAAACTTACTTGTTTGCTGCTAAAGCGGGAGCTCCGTAAAACACGTCCGCTCACTTCAAGCGCTAACTAGAAATCCTAATAGTTGTACATCCAGATTGACATATTTTTCGCTAAATAACTCGGCGAATCTTTAGGACTTGTACTGGCTTAAGTCGGGTTTTGCTTTATTCTTTGACTACATATAGGATTGCAAAAGTTGGTTTCCGCAATTGCAAAAGCAAAGAATTTCTATTCAGTGTGTTTTTACAGTTTACACGCATATATTTAAATTATTTAGTATAATTTCTGTTATCAATCATTTTTATATCACAGGAACATAAATGCATTTTTTCTGTTTTTCTTGAACGTGTTAATGAGGCGTTGTCGCCTTTGTCGTTTCAAATTGTATTCCTTATTGAGTTGTTGTATTGGAAAGTTCCCTATCCTTATCTTCGATTAACTGTCAATCATACAATTATTGTTTTCCTTGGTAATTGTCTTTGAAATTATTGTGTGGGTATATTTAAGTTGATTGCATTACCTTTATTTGTTTTTCTTATCGCAGCAAATGCGCTCGGTAGAAAGATTATCTGTCAGGGTTTTATTTGGAGCCTACTTGTTTTAAGTATAAACGTGACGGTTTCGGTTTTATCTCATCGTTAACATTGCAGGTGGTTTTATAGACCAATCTGTTTTAATAGGGACATTCTCTACTCTGTACTCTTTCTCTGGGATGCCTATCCTAAAATTCTACTTTATTTTTCTAGTCACTGTATCTCTATTTTCAACCATTGGCCGGTCAAGTAGTGCTTTGCCAGCTACCGTTTTTTCCATCGTATTGCTCAATGCGAGCCCTTCCTCTTCTCTTTTCCACCTGTTTGTTATATAGGTCCAAACCTCCCACCTCCTTCTTTTATCTTGTTATTTTCTACTTTTTCATTTACTTTTTAAGTCGCTGCCAAGTTAGAGGGTCGTTGCTTTGCGACATTGGGCTGAGTGCGTGGGGAACCTCCGTCTAGCTGTACACCGCCACTGTCTTCCGCTAATTTATGTTGAAGTCGCCGACAGTGAATTTATTACTTGGCCTGTGGGTCAATTCTCTCTTATCGACGCCGGGATGCAGGGATTGCATTCCCATTTTTATCCAATCTCTCAATGCTGCTCGTATGAATGAGTACCGCTTCACTGAACTTCTCCTTTTGGAGAATATGAGTAAAAACCCCTTTTAAAGTTCCTACGGGATTACTGTACTTTCTCTGGAGTCCCTATTCGGTTATATTTGTAGAGGGGCGGTGTGCCTTGACAGGTTAAACAATTAATGTTTAGTGTTTATCTTTCTCTTTGATAATATCTTGAAGGCTTTATCTTAACTAATTAAAGTTTCGAACCACCAACGGTTTGTTACTTATCTTTCTCTTTGAAGTAAGTTATCTTACTCTAGCCCATAAATGGTTAGGTATTTATCTTTCTCTCTGCAATTATCTCTGAGCTGTTACTTTCTTTTACATTTACCTTAAAGTAAATAAATTATCTGTATTTTTCTTGTTGTGAAATGCCTTAAGAAATTATCTTACCTATTTATTGATTCAAACCTTTTGTATTTATGATCAAAAGTGGAATTTATTATAGAAACATGCAAAAGCTAACTTGTGTTTATTGTAACTGATAGGATAGGATTGGGAGAATTATGTATCGTTAATATAGTAGCACTGGCTAGTTTGTTAACTTAACCTTTTTACTGCAGCATCATGATTTGTCTTATCCTGTTAAAAACTAGTAATAAATTTGTTTAACTTAAGAGAATATCTTCAAAGATATGAATGAAAATTTGTATGCATTCATATGCGAATGTAAAACTAATCGTAAGTATTGCTATGGTTAAAAAAAACTAGATGGCGTCTATAGACAAATTTAAGTTTTCCGTGCATGTAAACTCTCGCACATAGAAATTTTTTTCTTATTGATGCGTCTTTTTTAATAAGGCTTTACATTTTATTTTACTATATAATTTTAGGAAGTTTTTAAACCCAGTATGGGAAAGTTTTCCCTTCTCATCTTTAATTTAACTTTTACGTGTAAGTTCCACAATTATTAGTTCCCCACACATTCCAAAACATTAATCTAGTTGTGGTGCGCTAACTGCAAACATTGCGCTCCCAAGCTATTTGAATACCTTACATGTGATTTTCCAATGCTCCACCCAAAGGTACTACATTGACCAGGAAGCGAGTTTTTTTTACCTGGAAAATTTGAAATTTTGCCAAACCCTTGTTGTTCCAAGCAAGGTAGGGATTTAATTGATTATTATGCTATAATTATTATTTAGTAAATAATATAAATATTTCATATTAGAACTCAATTTTTTTTAATTTCAAAAATTGTGCCAAAAAATTTGAAATCGATCACAAAACATTATAGATCTACCTATAGATAACAATCGACCTTATTGACATTCTTGATCGTACATGAAAAAATCGCCACGATCTTTCTACTTTGCTACTACTATTATTTGTGCAAAATTTTGCTAGCACTAGTGATATTCCTATGGCATCATGATTCAATGCAATTTGCAGTATGCACCCTGTTGGGATTCTCATGCATTCTTTCTTTCATTTCAAAAATAATTTAGAGTCATTCCATATGGAAACAACAGCATGTTGACATTAATTTTTTGCCTAAACCCGGAGTTGCAGTTTTCATTGGTATTTATAACGTTAAAGCTTGAGAAACAAATTTTCGGCCTATTTTCTTTTAAACTAACTTGCCCGTGTTTTATTGCTTTCATGCATTATTCGTGCTTCCGCATAAATAGAAATAAATTTACGAGTAAATTAAAATTCATTCAATAAGGGCTCGAGCTTTCTTTTTTGTAGTAGGTACAATTAAGTAGTAATCCTACAAATCTTTTCTCTTAAAAGCACATGTGAACTTGAGCGTTTTACACAAAATTGCACGTCATTGCATTGTAAGTTTTCAATTTAAATTACCCAATCTCTGAAGCTTCATTACAAGCTAAAATCTAATTGTCTGAAATCTGAGTTTCACAACACCCAGTTCAAATCATACAGTTCGCTACGATCCACGGAAGAGAAATCAACTTCTTGGCTGTCTTTTCACACATAGCCAGGACTCTCTCCATAGTTTTTGGTCTTCGACGCCAGACTTTCTAGAAGTTCTGGAAAACCAGACACTCAACAAAGGACAAGGATGTTCGTTCCAGCCTTGTTCAATGCTGTGATGAAGCTCCGGCAGTTACTTGGGTGAGATGATTCTATTTTTATTAATTTTTATAAAGACTTTTTCGTGTATAAACTTTTGCAAAAAGTGTCTGAAGGTTAAGGTGTAATCTTTATTCCTGTGAAAAACATTGTAATTACTTCTATACTTTCAAAATAAATATCAAACATTTAAAAAGATCCAGGGCCTCTACTGAAGGTTTTCTTATACAAATTGAATCATGTTTTTTTTTTCAAAATAAGGACATTTGCACAAAACCAATTGAGTTTAAAATTAGATTGGAGAAAGTGCGTTCTTTATTTAGCTCCTATGAAAAGGTTCAAGACGAAATTTAATTTCTTTCAACCGAAGATAATCCAGACACGAGATAGATTTTGCTTATAGAAGATAAATATTTCTCACTCACTTCTAATTTTACTGAATATATATCTAGTTTAAGAAAAAACATCAAATGTATGTAAATGAAAATCTTAATAATAGTTTTCAGTCACTTTCCCTTAGCTCTCACGCAATGGCAGTTAAATTGCCGGAAATAAAAATTCACGTTTTCTCAGGTGTTAAAGAATTTGAAGCATTTTAACAACTTAAAACCTCAGTTTTAACATATATTCAGCGTTTTATATATCTCACAAGTTATTTAAGAAATGAACGTTTACAGTTAATTGATTCATTGCACATTACAAATGAAAACTTTCAGATAGCCTTATATACTTTAAAATGTAGATTCGAAAACAAATTTGTCATTGTTAATTCTTATTTACCAGCAAAATTAGATGTTCATAGCTTAATAAAATGCAAACCAAGTTCACTGCGTAAATTTACAGCCACTACTTATAAAAATGTTCAGGCATTAAAAAATTTTAATTTTTTGTATGAAGAATTATGGAATATAATCCTAATATTCTCTTTTCAGAAAAAAAAAAGATTTCAATGCCAAATATGCTTATGAAATGGAAAGAGATCATTCTCAAACTCCTAATTTTAAACACTATAAAATTCTAAGAAAAAGGGTCTCCTATTTTAGAAAATATTGACAGTTCAATTTCAGACGGTCGCAGTAAATTTGTTTCCACCATTCAACTAGCGAAAATCAAAAACTGTTTTACAACTTCACTGCTCTTTTTGTAATACGGAGCACAGAATTTACACTTGCTTCATATTTAAAAATGTGCCACATAAAGAAAAAGTAATATTAAGTTCAACAAAATATAAATTAATTGTTGGGGCAAACACAGATTTGACGACTGTTCTTATACAATAAAATGTTCTGTTTGTTTGAAATTCCCCAATACTTTATTGTTTATTCGCTTTCAATTAAAAAACTATAATCTGAAGTATGTTTCTTCGAAACTCAATCTTCAAAGAAAATACTTCTGGCTAGATGAACAAACATCCACTTCGGAAAATAAAGGTATTAGCTCTTTGTCACCAAAAGAGATTTCAAACGTATCAATTTCTGGAAATCGTGAAAACTCTACAAACACGATGAGTCATCCAGCTCTTTCTATAAAAAATTGCCATGTTCCTCTACGCAAAAGTATTTTTGTGGTCTGAAAGTGGCAATTTATTTTCAGAAAAAACCTTATTAGATACAGGAAGTCAATACTCTTTCGTTACTCAAAATCTAGGAGATAGATTACAATGCAGAACTTATGGTATCACTGTAAACATT
This sequence comes from Platerodrilus igneus, assembly GCA_036346225.1. Lineage (NCBI taxonomy): Eukaryota > Metazoa > Arthropoda > Insecta > Coleoptera > Lycidae > Platerodrilus > Platerodrilus igneus. The sequence continues at coordinate 10,505,103 of JARFIW010000453.1, forward strand.
TCGGACATCAACGAAAGTCCCACACTTCCTAATAAAATTGCAATCATTAAAATCCATTCAAATTGGAATTTATTCAAAAATTTTAAAATTTCATGTATAGTCTTACCTAACATTACTTGTAAGTTACCTCAATGTCAGGTTAGGACAAATGAAATAAACATTCCTAAAAATCTCTTCTTGGGACACTATAACTTTTTCAACGGTCAGAATTTGACATTCTGGTAGGGTTAGATTATTATTATGATATAATGATCGACAATACAATTAAATTTGCCAAAAATCTTCCTGCAATGCAACAATCTCATTTATGTTGAATAGTTTCAGGTACAGTATCAAAAAGGCACTGCTCCAAACATATGTGTCTGAAGACACAGATGCTAAAAATGATTCCAATCTTTCCTTTCCCGCAACTTCCAAAGTTGATAACTTAGTCAAAAAATTCTGGTAGAAAGAAGAACCGTCTGAAAGAGCCATTCTTTCGTAAGATTAGCAATTAGCCAAAAATAATTTCACTAATACTGCACCATCCCCTTTTTCAATGAGATATAAAGGGCAGGTGTACTGCAGTGTATAAAAATGAAAATACTCTGGTGGAACTAACACCGGCCTTTAAGGGCTGTGGAGCGTGCAAAAGACATCTCAGGGGGAAAAAGTTAATTACAGGTAGTTTTCAAGGTTTTTTGTATGATTACTAGTGTTTCGTTTCTCACCTTGCTGTAAAAGAATTTAGAAACTAACGTAAGTAAAAGCGAGAAAGGTATTAAACTTGTATATTGAAATTTGTCAAAAAAATTAAACAATTATTTCTATAAAATGTGAACGATTACTAGTCAGAAAATCACAATCTAAATGTGACGTTTTAATAAGCTATTTACAAAAAGCTTCTTACAAAAACAAACAAAAGACTACTGTTTAAGTTTAGACTATTTGCTTAAAACCCCTTTTTAACATAAAAATTTCATGAAACCTTTTATGTTCATAGAATTAGGTAAAAAGCTTTGAAAAATATTCGTAAGCATATTTTAACTAAATGTAAGATACGCTGAAAATAGAATCATGTGTATATTCATTTAGACAATTTAGTAATATGTAGAAAGTTAGGTTAGCGTACTAGTATCATTGACACAAAAGAAACACAGTGAAATTCATCCTGAGGCAAACTAAACATCCCAGTTAGTTACGTTTGTCTTAGTATATTTTCGTGTTTGAGTTCCACCCGACGTTCAGCACGAAAGTCATCTGTAGCTGTCGAATGAATCGTCCACAAAGCAAAATCTTCAACTTCTCTAAATAGAAAACATCTGTTCCACCAAATAGTCGCAATTGAAAACTATTTGGTCCCATCTAAGGATATTTTGGCTTCCAGATATCTTTACATTGTGAAGGTAGAAATAAACATTTATAAAAGAATTGACGACATCATGTGTTTAAGATAAATTCAAACATAAACGGTATGTTGCACTTATATAAAAGTTTACTTAGACATTTTGAAATAAAACGTTTATCCTACGTAAAATTTTGGACCCATCTTTAATTTAAAAGATAGGTCCAAATAGCAAAATTTCATCTTACATGTGGAGTATGATGTCATAGTTAACCTCGTGGCAATTTCAAGATGTTACAATATTGATTTGCACCGTCAAGCAGTCAGATAACAAAAAAAAGAGGAAAAGTTACCGAACGTTATCAAGTAACCAACATAGAAGGGGTTATTAATGATAGGATTAAAAGACAATCCTGACATAGATCAAATTCGTCTCATTTGTGTCTTGAAAGATATGCTTAAAGGGATTGACCAATCAGGACATTCTTGTATATTCATTTATTTGTATTACGTAAATAAAAACGAAACAAATAAATATAACAATCTTTGTATCTAGCCTAAATTTTAAACACAAAAGTAAACATAAATATATACTCGAAATCAAACTTAATTCCAAGAAATAATAAAAATGTGTTTTTATAATAATGTAAACACAAATATTTTAAAAGTGGGAGACACGTTGCAACATTGCCAGACCTCGGCCAAATGGCATGGAACAATACAACAAAAATTCTAAAAATGGTAGGTTCCAAGTTGACCTCCCACAGAACCAAGAAAGCTTGGTGACTTTTGCTGTAGTCAAATGTTTCCCAAACTTAAAAAAAAGATTCAAAGAAGACAATGACGTTTCATGAATATAACAAATTTATACAAGAATATGTTTCCTTAGGGCATGTTCACTATGCCCCCATGACATTACAGAATTATAATCTTGAAAATAAATATTTCATTCCGCATTTATGCATTGTACACAATTCTAGTGCATCTACAAAATTGCATGTTGTGTACGATGTCAGTTGTAAAACTTCCTTCAGTTATTCTCTGAATGACCTTTGTCTGAGAGGCTATCAAGCTTGACCAGACTTTTCGACGTCCTTTGAAGATTCAGAATGTTTTCTTTTGTCTTTACCATCAATATACAAAAAATGTTTAGACAAATCCTAATTAATCTGGAACAAACCTTCCTACAAAATATTTTATGGCGTGCAAACACCCATAATGACTAAAGTGCATTCATTTTGATACTATTATATATATGGCACAAACAGCACTCCATTTCTCGCTACAAGAGTACTAAAGAAAATAGCTCTTCTTGACAAGGATGATTATCCTCTTGCTTCTAAAGTAATACTTTTTCAATCCTACATAGATGATCGAGTATGTCAGGGATGAGCAATTATTTTGGCCAGGGCCACTTTGTGGAAGTGAGCATAGGGTTGCATCTTTTTGTCGTACTTGGGTAAAATATGAGACAAATTATTGGGACAAATCTTCGGTCATGCATGGGAAGGAAATCTTTGTTTTGGCCATCTTAGCAGACCACAAAAAGCTTTGTGGCAGGCCGCATGTGGCCCGTGGGCCGCCAGTTGCTCACCCCTGGGCTATGAGGAACACACAGTCTAGATTCTCTTCTAAAGCTTCACTCAGAGTTCAATCTTGTGTTCAACAAACATGGCTTTCAATTTCATAAATATTGTTCTAATTCTGAACAATTTCCAATAAATATTATTTCTGATACATCATCTCCCGCGGAATATAATATTAATATCGATGGCGTTCCTAAGTTCTAGGCTTAAGATGGAATCTCGCAACTAATACCTTTTGCATTTCAGTACTAAACCGTACGCAAATATTTCCCGCAACAAAAAGAAAAATTCTTTGTTATTACTTAATATTATAATCCGCTTGGATTGATAAACCCTATAATTATAAAATAAAAAATGCTTATGGAAAAATTTAGATTCTATGAAAAGCTCGTCTAAACTTAACCGTTTTACACAAAATTATACATAAGTTGCATTGTAACAGTTTTCGGTTTAAAATAAAGTGTCATTCCCATAATCTCTCAAGTTTCATTACAAGCTAAAATCTAATGGTCCTTCGAAATCTGAGCTTAACAACACCCAGTTCAAACAATACAGTTTGCTACGCTCCACGGAGGAGAGATCACCTTTTTGGCTATCTTTTCCCACAGAGCCAGAACCCTTTCTCCTTCACACCCTGTCGTAAAAGAGATACACTAGCAAAACATTTCATTTCATGTGCTGCGTAATGTTTCAAGCATTTAAAAAAAGTCATGATTATGTGACCTACTTTAAAAGTGACTCAACTTAAATGGAATGACATCGCTGAAGTATGTTACTTTAGAATTAAAGATAACCAAATTCAAAAATAAGATATGTTAATAAAACAATCCCACACTAGTATATCATTTATTTGCATCAAAATGTAAATATAAAAAATAAGTATATTGTGCCAGTAATGTTATTGAGTTTCTTTTTCCATTGTTTTGCAGTCTACTTGCTGGTTTACTTCTTGCACAGACTCTAAAGAATCAAATGATAATTGCTTATCTACCGTGCAACTGTATGAGCTAGGTGCCGAATTTGAACGACCTGATCTACCTATATGGCAATGGCGTGATTTATTTTCAGTACTCGAGCGTGCACTGCCTCCTTTAGAAAATGGATTCTGAAATAATTCAAAATTATTTATAAAACATTAATCAGTATAAAATTATAAATACTACAAAATCTTAATTATTCAACCATGCTAAACAAAAAGTTGTAATTGTTTACAACAGCTTTTACCAACCAGTATTCCTGAAACCCTAAGCTTCCGTAAAACATTGCTGATGGTTCTGCAAGAAATAGTAATAAACAAATAAAAAATTGTATACATTTTTTCTGAAACAAATAGGTACAAGAATGTAAGTCGGCCAAGTATGTGCAGCAATCCACCGGTGTACTATTTATCAAACAGCAGCTGCACTTAACACTTATATCTCTTGTAACGCTAACATGTTACTTAAGTATATAAGTATTATTATCGGAAAGCGGGTGAAATTCAAAAAATCTGCACGAGGCATGGCCATATTAATAACCAAAATAAAAAAGTGGAACTAGAAAATATCGACTGTTTGCACAACCGTTGCCAGAGCAAACAAAAATCCAGGAACAAGGAATATTTTTGTTACCTTTTTCGGCTCCTCTATAAATAAAAATAATACAAGCTCACTGTTAGATGTAATATGTTCTGTAATAAATAGAAAAATACATATTAGTGCATTGTATTGTACCTTATCATTACAATGTAAGTCTAAGGTTGTGTACATAATAGTTGTCTTACGATGTAACTATTAATGTATAAAATTTTCTTTTTTAAAATTTAAAATATAACCATAACACAAAAAGCAATATCTAATATCTATCATATTATACCTTTTGACTTTTATTTTTTAATATTCTACATGTGAGGCGATCGGAAACGTTTATCTGGAAACCGGTATCAAAAAATCAGAGAAGAAACAAGTATACGGAGTTTTTTCTAAAGACAGCACGAAGAAATATCATCTTCAACATCCATAGACATCACCTTTTCAAGTCGAATGTAGTGTTATTTAAGGTTCTGAAACAACAGCAGATAAGGTTCTTAACAAATCATCTTTAGGTTTTCTGCCAAAACATCAAGAAATTTAACTTACAAGCTGTTTTCAAGAGTTCAGCCAATTTGTGCAGTTTCTCATGATTCCAGAATATGGCCCGATGTTATTGACAAAAAAAGAAAACTGATTCTGGTTGATTGTGATTTGAAAAATTACTAATTTTAATTAACCCAATGATACTCATACTTAAAGCTTTTCAGAAAATTATTGTAAAAAATGGTTACCTATTGGAGAGGTTGTCAACTGTAACTTGTTATATTCAGCAAACAAGAATGCAATATTTGCTTTTGCAGCAAAATTTTTCAAAATCAGTCTACTCCTTTAGGAGACAAAACTAGTTTTAATAACTGCAACACTTGATTGTCTGTATCCTCAATAATGCTCGCACTTCACGTATACGATACCTAAGTGAACAGTTAAAGTGCAAACACATGAATTTTCGACAACCCTTCGTCAACTAAACGGTATACGAGTCATGGTGAACGAATGGTTTATGTGGCAATGATGTAACTACGATAATAGCGTTACATTTTATAAATATAACCATACTTTCTGTTCTGCTATATCACAAACTTTTATTTATTTTTATTTGAAATATCAACCCAAGTTAAGATAAAAATAATTATAATAAACAATTATATACAATTTTAAGCTGTTGAGATCTCCTATATTTGTAAGAAATTTTACATATTCTTGAAATATTTCAACTCTGGTAATGGTGTTAACAACATTTTCAACACAACGTGATACTGATGATTGTGCTACCAAAAAATTATAATTACAACCAATATCCAACTGCCAGCTACTACTAGCCACAAAGCGTAGAAATATTAATATCTACAAATATATAAAAAAAATCTACTCTTTCAGAATCCGTGGTACGATGTGCAGGTTGTATATAATCAGATATAAGATTAATTAAAAAATGTACTAACTCCTTAGAAAGGTGAAACAGTTTAATAAATTGTGTTTCTGATAAATCATACAAAGTATTTCCTCGATTTCGATGGCGATGCCTCGGTACTTGCTCCATATATTCCAAAAGATTAACCAATATCAATTGATTCAATTCATCCGCCATATTTTAGATCTCAAATAAAAGCAAAAATGTAACGGGCATTTATTGTTTTTGTAAAAACCAATCATAAATAACTAAGATGGTAATTTATGTTAGAAATCACTACAAAATATTCAAAACGAATGGAAATAACCGGTCGTTGTTTACATTCGCTTTCAATCCGCATACGTCAAGATTTCGAAGGGTCAAGAATATCAATGTGTGTGCTTGCACATACTCATCTCAAATCACTTGCCCAGGATAGCCCCCCAGGCATGAGAAAGGTGAAACTGATGTAAAGTGCTGTAATAATTTGATCCAGTTGCAGAATTTCATCAAAAATACATTTTCTGCAAATCATTTGGACGAAAGTACAATTGCCCAAGAAAAAAGCGTTGCCCAGTGGTTCTAGAAAGAATTGCAGTAATAGTGCAATATCTAGCCAGGCAAATTGTAGCTCTTTAGGTAACAGAAAATAAACTCCTCAAAAAATGATTAAAACCACTTCAAATTTGATCCAGTAATGGCCGAATATATCTCACATATTCAAATAGGTAGTAACCGCTTGCCCAATTATTTAGGGAATAAAATACAAAATGAAATATTATCAATTATAGGAAGAAACAAAGAAAGTTATTAAAATCATGTTGTATAAAGCTAAATACTTTTCAGTTATATTAGACTGGACTCCTGAAATGTCATCAGGAACAAATTACTATCATAACAAGATTTGTATCTTTAGATTATTTGAACAAAAAAGTCAAAGTTAAGGAACACTTTTTGGAGTTTTGCAGAGCAAATTATCTGACGATATAAAAATTTAAACAGAAAGAAATACACTTAATTTAGCCGATGAGCTGAAAATGATTAGATCATATGTTTATGATAAAGGTAATCCCTTGGAAATTTTAGAAAACGTAGTAAACAATTATTTGGTTCAGACATTTTCCAATTTAACAATAGCTTTGGGGAAAATGTTAACTCACCAGTAACGGTTGCTGAACGAGAACGATTGTTTTCTAAATTAAATTTAATAAAAAATTATTTACAATCTACAAGGACACAAGAAAGAATGAACAATTTAATTTTTTTTGTAGTATAGTATTGTTAAGGCTTTATAAGTATTTTGGTTGTAGTGTAGTATGCCAATCACAATTAATTTAAGTCCTTAAACTATTCCCACCTAGAACCCCTCCATTATCACTACCTTTAGTGCAACGACATAAAAGGGTTGGTAATGTACGAGTGGACGACTATTCAACTTCGTTCTCGCTTGGCTTTGGTTCGTGATTTAGTTCGGTGCATCGAGCATCAGTAATTAGCAACAATTAGTGAACATTATACATACAGTCCATAATTATCTGATAGCAGTGCAAGTACAATCAACCACTACAACCAGTGAAAGGTAGGTGATATATTCCTTTAAATTATCATTTCCTTTGTGTGATTGTAAATGCAAATTAACATTTTTGATTAACATTTTTGGTCCTTTGAGCAAATATTTTGCTTATTAATTGGTTTATTATTGGCATTTTTGGCATTCAATTTAACTACATTGTTAATTGCTCTTCGCTTAAATTAGGGGTTGACCGCATTTAGAAGAAAAGTGTAGTCACACCACCAGTATCATAGTCAATTGTTTAAACTAACTTATAGTAGATGCAATCTCGCATTAAATTTGAAATTTTGTACTGATACAGAATCTTATAAAGCCTTAAAAATGACAAATCTTTGTAAATTTTAGGGATAGTTAACGTAAGAATTTGTAGTCAGAAAAGGGTTTAAGCAGTACAGTTATTTTAAACTTGTAATTCAAGTTCGCTAGAGAATTCAGGTATTGTAAAACCGGGTAGCATAACCCGTTGATCATTGTCGTATTGAAACTTGCAAGCTCCCGTTAGGCACGTTGTAGTAAAAATTCTTTAACAGGTAGTTCAACATTACCCTTGGTATATCCTATTATTAGGTGAACAAACCCTTCATTTTTGTAGCTGAAATCAATATAAAATCGATATTAGTAACCTTGTTCGTTAGGATGGCACATATTTCATCGGATAGGTTGATAGTGGATTTAAAGGCCGCACTCGATAGATTATCTGATATATCTGGTGCGATAGATAAATTGGAGCATATTAAAGGCAATTGTATTTCTGTTAATATTATGGCTGAAAGCGCCTTTGATATCAAAAACGATGTAGATACATCTTATAAAACGTGCATATTGGATGAGGACAACTCGGAATTATTAAATGAAGTTACAACATTAAGAATTGAAATAGATAGGTCTTTGTTAAACATTAAAATTATTAAAGCACAATTTGATAGTATATCCACTGCTGAAAAATGCTTGACTGAAAATATTACTAGCATTGGCTCATGTACTAATATTCGTCTCCCTCGGATAGAAATGAAAAAATTTTCTGGAAAAATAGAACATTTCCAAGAGTTTATTCAATTTTTTAATAATTTAGTTCATGAAAATAATCAATTGCTACCGATCGAAATGTTCTATTTTTTAATTGATGCGTTGGATTTTAAGTCTAGAGACCTCATTAGACATTTGCAAATTTCGAATAATAATTATATGCTAGCTTATTCAATTATTGTGGAGAGATTTAATTCAAAACGTTTAATTGCAAACACGCATTGGAATGCTTTAGAATCGTCACCAAAAGCAAAATTTAATTCACATACAGATTTAAGAGAATTGCTTAATTGCTTTACGGAAAATATATCAAGCTTACGTCAAACTAAGATTGATTTGCTCGACTTCGTATTGTTTAATTTGTTATCAAAAAAGGTAGATACAAATCTTTTGAAAACATTTGAGTTAGAAAATACATCAGACATTCCATCTTATGATCAATTAAAATTATTTCTAGAAAAACATTGCAAGGCATTAGAAATTAGCAATATGGTTGTTTCCGATACACCGTTCAAAGTTAATACGTCCAGTAAACAAGCCATATCATCTAGTGTACCTTCTAAACGTTCCTTTGAATATTCAAAACCCCAAGTTCGAAAGTCATTCGTAACAACTTCATTCGCTCAGAAATGCAGTCTTTGCAGTGGTACTCATAACTTATACCAATGTGAAATGTTTCTGAATAAATCGCCACAAGACCGTTATAACTTTGTTAAAGACAAACACTTATGCATTAATTGTCTTCGCAACTCTCATATGGTTACACGCTGCTCTTCCAAACTTGTTTGTAAAAAGTGTGCAAGGGTCATCATACTTTATTGCACTTTGAAAACCCTACAGTTGCACAGAAACCTGCAGTCACTCAGGCAACAGATCAACCTCCGAACCCACCTGCAACACTACTACAAGTCGTTGTTATCATCTAGATCGTCCAACACAATGACATTATTAGGCACCGCAAGAATTTCAATTACAGATGGGTTTGGTAAAGTTCAGACAGTAAGAGCACTTGTAGATAGTGCATCAATGGAAAATTTCATGACTGATAAGTGTTGTCGACGCTTAGGTTTAAGAAAATCGAATATTTCAATGAAGGTTGAAGGCTTAGGTCTATCTGCTTCTCATGCGTATGGACAAGTATCGTGTAAAATTAGTCCTCAAGGTAAAACTGTTCCAGAGTACAGTATTGATTGTTTTGTTTTACCAGACATTTGTGGAACCCTTCCTTCATCAAGGATCTCATCAAATAGTTGGCCTCACATAGTTGGATTAGATTTAGCAGATTCGGACTTCGACAAACCTAGTCATATCGATTTATTGTTAGGTGCAGATTTGTTCGCGTGTTTTATTAAACGCAACTCGCATTGGGTCACCAGAAGAACCCGTGGCAATTCACACTACCTTTGGGTGGATATTAACAGGAAGGTTCTTTCTTCTGTTACATCTCGTATATCTTTAGCTGCACTTGTAGAAGATGCTAACATTACTCGATTTTGGGAACTGGAAAATATTCCAGATTCTAACAAATTATCTCCTCATGCGGAAATTTGTGAAAGGCATTTTGTGGACACTCACAAGCAGGATGACACCGGTCGTTTTATTGTTTTGTTACCTTTCAATGGTCCTGAACCGCTATTTGCTGGCTCTCGGGAAATAGCACTTCGAAGATTTCTTTCACTAGAACGCCGTTTGGAAATAAATCCTCAACTGTATAATTCGTACAGAGAATTTATGCAGGATAATATCGATAGTGGTCACATGTCTCGTATTGTATCGGATTCAACGCGATCGTCTACATTATCGCCGGTATATCACATACCACATCACGCCGTGTTCAAACCAGACAGTACAACTACAAAACTTCGTGTCGTATTTGATGCTTCAGCCAGCGCTCACAGTGGAGGGTCTTTAAATGATCATTTACTCGGGACCCCTCTTCAAAAGATATCATGGAGTTGTTATTACACTTTCGTTTACACTCTGTAGTTTTAACTGCGGACATTAAGCAAATGTATAGACAGATTCTTATTTCTACTAGCCATCGAGACTATCAACGATAGTTTGGAGATTTAAGTCCTCGAGTCTGTTATCGATTATCAGCTAAACACTGTTACATACGGCATCACATCATCACCATTTCTAGCCATGCGTGTAATTCAAGAACTTGCAAAAGTCAATCGTTACGTTTTCCTATTGCTTCCAAGATTTTAGCATCGGATACGCGTGGATGATTTGATTACAGGGTGTGATTCGATAGAGGATGGCAAACGACTCGTGTATGAATTAAACCAAATTTGCCAATCATGTGGTTTTATGTTGCGAAAGTGGAATAGCAATGTGCCAAGTGTCATTGGCCATTTATCTGATTCCGTTCGGTATCAGCAAGCATTTTTGTTTGAAGAGGTACACAATACGTCTCAAAAAATTTTAGGACTGCAATGGCAACCATTGAGTGATATGTTGTTTTACAATCTTAATATCGTTGATCGGCCTTGTACCAAAAGGAATATGGTTTCGGAATAGAATTGTGTGGTGCAGTGTTGTTGTCGAACTTGGTTGAGTATGTGCAAAATACGTATAGAAATAATTTAGTATTGGACGATACATTTGCGTGGTCAGATTCCACAGTAGCATTAGCATGGATTCGATCTTCGTCGTATAATTGGAAGACCTTTATTAGCAATCGTGTCTCGCATATCCAAGAACGAGTGGCTCCATCATCGTGGCATCATATTAAATCACAGGATAATCCTGCTGACTGTGCATCAAGAGGATTATTAGCTGCTGAGCTTGTTAATCATCCTTTGTGGTGGACGGCTCCATCATGGTTACTATTACCTAAAGAGAATTGGCCTGCTCACATGGAACCAACTCTTACAGATCACACTCAGATGCACATTGAAAAAAGAACTTTATCCCTTAATATACACGTTGCAGATCATTTCGTAGACTCGATGGTAAATCAATTTTCAGATTTGCGAAAAATATGCAGGATTCTGGTATATATTTGTCAGTTCATTCGTAACTTGAAAGTTCGTGCAAATTTGGATATTGGAAACTTAGAACAATTATTGGTCTCCCGAACAGTATGCACTTCATTTATTAATAAAACGGGTTCAAGAACAAGTTTTCAGTCAGGACATTGATATCATTCGAAAGGAAAACTTAGTAATAAACAACTTCGACCTCTCAGTCCTTTCCTTGACAGTGATGGGTTGTTAAGGGTGGGCGGCGGTTGCAAATGCAGACGTACCTTATGATACAAAATTTCCTTTGCTACTTCCTCGGTCACACCGGGTGACAGAGCTCATTATTCGAGATTGCCATACGAAATATTTACACCCTGGACTTAGAACTACTCATTTTTTGTTAGTACAAAATTTTTGGATTCTGTCTGCAAAAAGGGCTATTCAACAGTGCCTAAACTCTTGTATTCGATGTTTTCGTCAAAAACCTATTTCGCTATGCCCTCCTATGGGCGACTTGCCCTCCGCTAGACTTACTGCCGGTAAAGCGTTTCTACATACTGGGGTAGACTACGGTGGACCCTTTTCTATCACCATGAATCGTATTAGAGGTGCCAAATCATTGAAGGCCTATGTCTGTTTATTTGTTTGTCTTAGTACAAAAGCGATACATCTGGAGTTGGCATCAAATCTATCTAAAGAAGCCTTTATTGCAGCTTTACGATGGTTTGTAGCACGTAGAGGTAAATGCTTGCAAATTCATAGTGACTGTGGAACAAATTTTATCGGAGCATCTCGGGAACTAATCGAATATATGAAGCAGTCATCTGAAACGGAAGGTATTCACTTTGTTTTAATCCTCCGTCGGCTCCTCACTTTGGGGAATGTGGGAAGCTGGGATAAAATCTGTAAAGTCCCATCTCAAGAAGGTGGTAGGCGAACAAATTCTCTCGTACGAAGAATTTAACACCATTCTAGTTCAAATTGAAGCCATATTAAACTCCAGACCTTTATGTCCAATGAGTAACGATCCCACTGATTTTTCATTCTTAAGTCCTGGTCATTTTCTGAACGTAGAACCAGTGTCTGTCATTCCCGACCCTAATGTCTTAGATCTGAAACTATCTTCCTTAAATCGTTGGCAACTGGTTCAACGTATTCAGCAATCATTTTGGAAACGGTGGCATTTGGAGTACCTGCACACTTCAACAGAAAACCAAATGGTTTTCTGCTAATTATTCGTTAATGGTGGGAACGTTGGTGTTGATTAAAGATACTCAAGTGTCTCCATTACAGTGGAAAATGGGACGTATACATACGTTGCATTATGGAAAGGACAATGTTTGTCGTGTGGCTACCGTGGCAACATCCCAGGGACTATTTAAAAGGCCCGTGGTAAAATTGTGCCCTCTCCCCATTCTAGAGGCAACTTAGTATTATAGTTAGTATATTAGGGTAAGTTAACTTTTAAATTTACGGTTATATATTTTTTTTGCTCGTTTAGACACACTTAGAAAATAAGTTCCTAATACTTATTTTGGTGGGCGGTATGTTAAGGCTTTATAAGTATTTTGGTTGTAGTGTAGTATGCCAATCACAATTAATTTAAGTCCTTAAACTATTCCCACCTAGAACCCCTCCATTATCCCTACCTTTAGTGCAACGACATAAAAGGGTTGGTAATGTACGAGTGGACGACTATTCAACTTCGTTCTCGCTTGGCTTTGGTTCGTGATTTAGTTCGGTGCATCGAGCATCAGTAACTAGCAACAATTAGTGAACATTATACATACAGTCCATAATTATCTGATAGCAGTGCAAGTACAATCAACCACTACAACCAGTGAAAGGTAGGTGATATATTCCTTTAAATTATCATTTCCTTTGTGTGATTGTAAATGCAAATTAACATTTTTGATTAACAAGTATTTCTAATAAAAAAAATATATGTTTACAAATATGCATTATTTTACTATTAAAACATGAATTGTCTTTAAAGGGCGACAAAATTCTTACTGCACCTCGGCATCAGTATAACCTTACATGGCCCTGAATATCTCAGTATAAATGTCATTACAAATTAAAATGTAATAATTATGGTTAGATTCTCTTTGCCTCGTCCTTTCCCGTTTTTAGAGAACTTCCAAATATGTAATAAAATAATTAATGTATTTATTAAACCTATTTTCTACAAGTGCTAAGCAAAAACTATCATTCAACTATTTTGCAGGGGTGCGATACATTAATTTATTTAAATAGGTTCACATCCTAAACTATCATCATCATCTGACTCATCCAATGACGATAAGTAAGCATCTAAATCGTCACTATTATCATCAACCCGCATAATTGGATCTTCAACACGTCAGTAAAAGTTTCTTGTTCAACATATTCCTTTTCTGTTTTTCAATGTGCAAACATACTTTGCTCCATTCTTTAACTCCAATATGTTTTATATGTTGTTCTGCCAATTACCACACATCATCTATTTTAAATGTTACATTACATGCAGCAACATGGTTTTTAAGTAACGCTCATATCTTCTTGATAGGATTTAGTTTGGGATGATATGGAGATAAACGCAATACTGCAGGACCATGTTCTGCTAATAGCTGATCAATTACAAACACCTGATGAACAGGTTTATTTGCCTTACTTTTGGAATACCATTCTGGCTTGGTATCGTTACATTCAAAGAAGATATTTCGTTCCTTCAACTACTTCTGCATATCTATTTTCTTCCAACTTGAAGTGGGGTTACGGTGCTAGGGTGCACTAGAAAATTATGATGTGATGCATTTTCTAACACCATCACGGAACTTTGTTCCAAATTTCGTAATAATTTTCCTACACCCACTTTTTATAATTGCGGTGATTCATTTCATCATGATAATCCCCAGTCTTCAAACCAGACTTAGACATCAATGCTGCATTTGAAACAAATAGGTTTTTCCCACATGCGTGAACAATTATCAAACGTTTTCCTTTTGAAACTGGCGGTTTCAACCCGTTTCTGGTGCCATTATTCCAACACTTTGATACAGTGTGAGAACTGTGCAGATATGTTTCATCATTATACACAATGTTTTCTGCCTTCTTCTTTATACTTTGTCACGGTAAATTTTGATATTTAATGATATAATGCGTTCCTTAAAGTTACGATGACAATGAGTGCTCTGATATAGCTCAGATGAGACCTCTACAGGTGGTAGGTTCGACGATACCTTCAAGGTACCGTAAGAAACTAAGCAGATAAATCTAAAGAGTCAAAACTGCGTACAATACGAGCACCAGGAACATGGAGCAAGCAGAAACAGTGATAAAGGCTCCACGGTTCTCGAGCTAACCCAAAGTAATTCATTATACCACGAAATAAGAAACTAAATGCTCGACCAACCAAACTAAAATAGATTTCGGTTAATACATAGCAATCTCAAGTAAAGTTCCAATTTATAAATACAGTATTGCCCGAAATAAACAGTACTGAAATTGTAATTGTTTTGTATATTTAAAAAATACATATTATTGACACTTTATTATATGTTCTAAATGTGCACCTCCTCGTTCGAGACAGACCTCATAACGATGTTCTAAGTTTCTGGTCATGTTATTGAATAAGGGTTGTCTCAGGGCTGCGAAGAAGACTCTAACGGCATCCTTTAATTCATTGATGGTTTGTGGTGCCCGTTTGAAAACGGCATTTTTAGCCATGCCCCAAATGTATGCGTCTGGAGGTGTGAGGTCTGGAGAATGTGAAGGATAAGGGAAGTCAGTAAATCGTGATATGAATTTGCTTGGAAAATGTTCTTGAAGAAATTGACGAATTGCGGCAGCAGTATGGCAAGTTGCCCGTCCTGCTGAAAAAATTGGTTTCGAAAGGCCAAGTTACGTGCACGACAGAATTGACGTAGATCAGGGATAAATCGTGTTAAAATTTGTCTGTACCTCTGTTGATTAAGTGTGACTTGCCTACCATTCTCTTCGATAAAGTATGGACCAATGATTCCGTGTCCGGAAACAGCACACCAGACACTCACTTTTTCACTATGTAAAGGAACCTCTTGAACCTCATCGGGTCTGGCAAAGCCCAGAAATCGATTTGTGCGACGATTCACATGGCCTGACAAGTGAAAATGTGCTTCGTCTGAAAACCAAACATTTTCAAAAATTCAGGATTTTCATACTGTAACGCGAGAATTCTGGCGCAATATTCCACTCTACTGCGATAATCCCGAGGATGTAGTTGTTGATGTACCTGAATCACATACGAAAATGTACCCAGCTCCTTCAGGATTCTTTGAAAGGAAGTTCTTTTAAATCAAGTTGTAACGCTGTCCTTGCCTGGCTGACTTTTGGATTTTCTAAGATTTGCTCAAAAACACGTTCATGGTTATTGTTGTTGTTAACTGTCCTGGGACGCCCCGAGTTTCCTTTTCGTTGGCACAATACACTACCTGTATTTCTAAACTTTTCAATAACCTTCAAAATTACAGCATTACTTGGAGAACGTTTATTAAACCTTTGTGTGAATTGATCAGACACGTATAGCAAACTTGCACCATTACGTCGGCCGATTCCGTATGAACGAAAATAATGCTCTACCAGAAACACTTTCTCCTCTGTACTTAACACCATTTTTAACAATTAGGCCCTACTAATTACTTGTTTGAGGTTTACTTGACAGGTCTATACTAGCTAACTTGAGTGTGACAGCGCACGCATAAAAACACCGCCAATTTAGTTTCAGTACTGTTTATTTCGGGCAATACTGTATAACACACACAATAAATTGATACGCTGTAAATAATATCCCACACTCAAGTTCATATATCAACAGTAAACAAAAAAATGGTACAATTATCTGGACACGAGCCAAGCATACATCCAGCCAGTATAGTTAGTTATAATAAACCAATAATAATAATCAAACAGAGTACATGCAAGTTTTATGGCCACAAAATTCGCAGTGCTATTTATATAAGGTTCACACAATGTCCTGAAGGAATCGGTTATTAAAGTACCAGTTAAAAGATTACTTTCGGCCTCAATGATGGCAATCCACCACACATCAATACTTAAAAATCCCAAAATTAAGGTAGAAAAAGTGGTGAAATGCTGTCTTTAATGTATGCCAAGTGATTTAGCATCAAATGATATAAATAAATTTAGATATGAACACTAACTTGTATCATACAACCTGTTTACAGCAAATTTGCCATGAAAACGGAACACAAGGATGTCCAAATAAATCATGCAGCAACCAATATAGACAACGGGTAACTAAGCTTGAATTAATCAAGGGATGACCCATACAACTTGCACACTGCATAAATGGCAATTGTTTATCTCTGAAAGGCTTGAATTATAGTGGCAAATTATTTCATAGAATGCAGATTAAAATTCCATAAAATTTCAATCATGAGCGCAGGTTACAGCGGAACCATACCAGAACATCTAACGCCATTTAATAGACCAACATGAAACTAGGACATAGTCAAATACACCTTAAAATAGAATTTGATCGGGGCTGCCCGAAGACCCATACATAAAACCTATACATAGAACGTACACCTAGATATAGAACCCTAAAATGCAATAAAACGCATTAGAAAAGAATCATTTCTTTTAACTCATACTTACCACGTATGTGGGCGAAACATACAAAATCTACATAAAATTGTAACAATGACTAAATATCCAAGTCCACCTGTGACAACGTCGTAAATCCGCTTCATGCGAAATAATATCTCTAACAACCATAAATCAATTAGAGGAAATATTATAAGCCCTGGGTGCTGGTTAAAATCCATTACTAAAAACGAAGCAACAGTTAAAATTCCAAGCACGCCAAGAACGTTGCACGTCGGAGGATCGTTGTAGAAGAAAGCTCGGTTCCGGTTTGCACGTCTTATCAGACACAAGATACGCTTACCATATTGAACAACTTTTTATGGAACAGAAAAATAATTATTTGAAACGTAGTTTATGTCAGAAATCGAAATCGGTCAATGCCATACTTAAATGACAAGTGACAATCAAGTGAAGGCGTGAGATATAGAAAGGCAACCAGTTTCAAGTATAAAATTGAAATATTGTAACAAGGATGCAAGTAGCACAGCCAATTATACAAAAATAACAAAGCAAAGGGCGGACGTTGCAACTTATTAAGATTTTTTAAAAATACAGTACGCTTGGCCCTATATTGCATTGTTCAACAATAATTTTTCTGTTATTCACAGTTCTCTTCCAAAAAAATCCTGCTCTTAGAACTATTATTCTGAATGAACCTTTTTCCTGTGTAAAACGGCAATCATTTTTAAATTCGTTAAACACTGTCTTCAAAGTCGGTCTACATTTATATATTGCTGCAAACCGATACATAATGATTCTTAGAATCTCTCCTCAAGCCCATCCACTGTTGAATTTGAACTTGGTTTCATCGTGTTTTTTCCTGGTCAAATGAATTTGCTGTAGTCAGGTTTCATTCCTTTAAAAATCTTTGCTCAGTCCGCATCGAAATGCCTGTTGCTTCAGTCACATATTCTTGCAAATTGCTCAGGTTAAGGGCTCCTGAATCTCTTTCGCATTTCAAAACTTGAAATACGTAAAAACAATGGGTTTTGACTATGCAACTAAATGTTAGAAATTAAATAGTTGCAATAAGGGACCTAATGTGTCAAGGAAGTAAACAGGTGAATCAGTGGAGTTACCTGAAAAAAGTGCGAGTACTATCCAAACGTTTCTTGTTTTTAAGTTTATGCTTGATAAATATGTACATGTGAACTTCTAAATATAAATTGTAATTGGTTAGTAGAGCGACATAAGTAGATTGTTTACATTTAAGCACAATATTAATGGAAAGAAAGTTTCAACTTTTGAAACACTAAAAAAGATGTGCATATTAATGTAAACGCAAGTTTTAATTATGGGATGCATTTGCTAGTAAATTTCTCAGTGTAGAATTAGTATTTTTAATGGACATTGGCAAAAACAGAAGCTGGTATTGCACTGTTTGGCTATGTATTGTTGCTGAGAGCATTTTCAAATAAATGGTATTTAAAATATCCTATAAATCAGAACAATGAAAAGGTAGAATTATTTACAAATAAATTTTCTTTTTTAAATAGTTCTGTTAATATTATCTGACCAGTTGGATATTACATTAAGTATATTTCCGAATTTACTACTAATAGAGGTTTAGCTTTGATGGATTTTTATTTGATGTTATGTATAAGATAGGTAAAGATGATCACTAACCACAGTGATGGAGTCATTTTGAAAATTGTTTTAATTTGGTAAAAAGTTAATGAGTATTTTTAAGGTGAAGTAGATAAAGATAGAATATGAGGTGACAAGATTTAGGAAAACCAAAAGCACGGAAACCTATCTGGAATAACTGTCTTCCGTGAGGCAACAATATCGTAAAGACTTTTAAAATAAGTGATACTTGTAAAGTAGTCTTGTATTTCGGTCGTTTTACGTGTTTATATATTTTTTTTATTTATTTTTGTCCATACTAATCCACTTCCGCACAACTGTAGCTATCAGGTGCATCCTTAAAATTGTTAGAGGGATTCCCGCACCTTCAGACAAATCGAAATTCGTAACGTCATTTTTACCCGTAACAGGCTGGCATTTTCTTTCCAGGTTTATGTAAAGTGGTTACATATTTTTTTGAGAATATGCTTCTTTATCAATAAAATACTGTAACTCGTAATAACATATTTAAATAAAACTTTCACATATACTATAAAATACATTAAAATTACCAAATTTATATTTAGATTTCTATTTAAATTTTAGATTCAAATTGGAATTTTATTTAGTTATATGGTATAGTGTGTTGTTTGTAATAACAATAACCACTGAAGTAGTTATGAAATATATTTATTGTAAAGATATATAACATACACTATAGTTGAGTTTGTAATAAGTTATTAAGATGCATGAACACGCTATACTTGAATTCTAACCGCAATATTCTTAAAACCCTACTGCGCATATGTCATACCGGACTCCAAATATACCATGAACACCACATTTTCTCCCCCCTGAAAAGGATTCGGTGCTAATTTCACAAGTCCAGTTTCCTTGGAGCACAAATCACTCGGCGTCCTCTTCGCAGCGCTAGGAGTGGTGATTCCACATGTATCTGGAGTTGTAGCCAAATTTGGTGCAATTGTTATATTGCCAGTCGTGTCGCTCAACTGTTCGTTCATTGACACACTTGCCTGTGCACTCTTATTTTCCAATGTAAAAGGTTGACTTGTTGTTTCAGATACCGGTGTTATTTTAACAGTTTCTGTGGTGCCCCTTGTAATTTGTTGTTCAGGTGTCGTCTCCACCAGGCTCGTAGGATTATGTATAGTGGGCGTCGTTTGCAGATTTATTGATGGCTGGTATCTTGATTCTAGTTCGATAGGAATTTCCATACCAATTGCTTGAATTTGCGATACATCACGTCGCCATAATTCGTTCTGTACTTGTACGGTATATTGTAATGCACCATCTTGCGAAATAATGTAACCAAAACCCATTTCTTACTTGGATTATTATAATTCCTTACTGCAACTTTTTGTCCCGGATTAAATATTGGATCTTGAAACATGTGACGTTTCCTGATCTTTTCTGTCATATTTATATGTATATTTGGTTTTAGCATAGACAATGGTGAATGTAATTCCCTTTTCAAGAACATTTCTGCAGCTCTCCCCCGTCATAGCGTGTGGGGCACGACGATATGAAAATAAGAATGTTTGCAGATTCCTATGTATATTTCCTTCGTTTGATAGACACCGAAGCTTGTTTGAGAGTATATACGTATCGCTCCGCTTGCCCATTTGATGCTGCATTATAGGGCGGTGATGTAATATGTTTAATCCCTTTTGTTTTAACGTAATTTTGAAAACCAATCCCAACGAAAGTAGATTGGTTATCCGAAACAAGCACATAAGGATATCCATACCTTGCAAATAAAGCTTCTAACGCATCAATGACAGAATATGCTGTCATTGAAGACATCGGTAAAATTTCAGGTCATTTAGAATGAGCATCTATCACCAATAAAAATGTTTTCTCTGCATATTCAGCAAAATCCATATGTACGCGTTCCCATGGCATCGAAGGATATTTCCAAAAATGTGTTTTAATAGGCGTAGGGTGTGTTTTGTATTTTGCACATTGTGTACAATTTTTACACAAGTGTTCGATATTGGTATTGATACCTGGCCAATAAACATAAGAGCGAGCTAGATTTTTCATTTTAAGCATGCCCAAATGCCCTAAATGTAATTTATCAAGAATCTGCTTACGAAACTTTTGCGGAATGTATACACGTAATCCCATTAATATACATCCAGATTGTAAACAATAAGCACCTTCGTTTGTCTTCAACGATTGACCATTTCGTAATTTTTGTAACATTGGTAGTAATTCGGGATCCTTTGCGGTTGCATCTGCAATATTTTTGACTGAAATTGGTAATGTTTGCATGTGCTTTAATTGAAATATTTCAACTTCATCCTTGAATAAATCTTCCAAAGATAATGGCAATCTAGATAAAGTATCTGCATTTAGATGATTATTAGACGGTCTATATCGTACATCAAATGTAAACTGTTGTAAAAATAAGACGCAATGAAGTATCCTTGTCGCGGTTAATGTCGGAAATTTGTTTTTACCAAAGATGGTAAGTAATGGTTTATGGTCGGTGTACAGTACAAACCGTTTACCATATAAGTAATCAAAAAATTTTTGTACTCCCCATTTGATTGCTAAAGCCTCCTTGTAAATTTGTGAATAATTTTTTTCACTTTTGCTAAGTGTGCGTGAAGCAAAGGCTATAGGCTGTTCTTTGCCATCCGTGTAAACATGCAAAATTATAGCTCCAATTCCAACAGGACTGGCATCCACTGCCAAAATAATAGGTATATCAGGATTATAATGAGCTAGAATTCTGTTCAATGTTATTTCTTGTTTCAAATTTTTAAAGCTTTTGTCACACAAGGGAGTCCAATCAAATTTTGCATTTTTCTTTTCTAAATTATAAAGGGGTTCAGCCACAGTTGCTAGTTGAGGAAAAAAACGTGCATAAAATGTAATCATGCCCAAGAATGCTTTTACTTCCTGAACATTTTTCGGTGGTGGTACTTCCGAAATTGCTTTAACTCTTTCTAACGACTTATGTAAGCCTGCAGCTGTAATTTTGTGTCCTAAATAGTGGACTTCTGGTACACGAAAGCAACATTTAGAGCGGTTTAAGTGTAAACCTGCTTCTAGCAGTTTATGAAACACTTGTTGCATTCTGTGTATAAGTTGTGATTCATCACTACCCGAAATGAGGATGTCAAAAAATACACCAACCCCCTCAATTTGTCCTACTACAGATTCAATGTATCGTTGCCAAATTGCAGGAGCAGCATTTATACCATACATCAGTCTCTGAGGTTCAAATAGTCCTTTGTGTGTGTTTAATGTCATTTGCTTAGCAGTAGCAGATGATACCGGTAAACTTAAATAAGCTGTGTGTACATCCAAAGTTGTAAATACTTTGCCATTTGCTAATTTCGCAAATAATTCATCAACGCGTGGTACTGGGTGTTGAGGCACCATAATCTGTGGATTTAATGTTTGTGAATAGTCCGCACAAATACGCACAGATTGATCAGCTTTTACTACAGGTACTATAGGTGTAGCATAATCTGAATGATCCACTTTACGCAATATACCATCTTTCACCAACCGATTTAGCTCTGCTTCAACCCTACCTTGTAACGCATAAGGTACGGGTCTAGATTTTCTGAAAATAGGCCTTGCCCCTTGCACTAATTCTAAGGAGCATTCAAAATTTTTAGCTAATCCCGTAGTCGGTTCAAAAATTGTTTTATATTGATTTAACAATACAGATAGATCAAGATGATTTGTACATGATACATGTCGAATGGCTTGCCAATCTAAACGCAATGATTGTAGCCATTCACGACCTAGTAAAGGCGGCAAGTCTTTTTTTACAACATAGAGTGGTAATATTGCAGATTGATTTTTGTAATTCACATCAACTTCTGCTACCCCTAATGGTGATATTATGCCTCCGCCGTAATTTGTAAAATTTTTGGGCGTGTATTTAACACATGCATTTGAAATTGTTTTGAAAGTTTTGTAATTTATCACCGAAACGGCACTTCCCGTATCAATTTCCATTTTGATCATTTTGTCGTTAATTTGCACTGTAACCATGTATGGGTTATTAAAGTCCTGATTATTTAATGAGTACAATGGTAAATCTCCTTCCTCTGTATCTGGAACATTGTCATCAATTATTAACTCATGAATTGCATTTCAAGATTTACATATATCTTTTACATGTCCATTTCGATTACAATTGCTACAATGAAGGTTTGTTTTATGACAATCGGGTGATTTATGTCCATAAATCCCACAACGATAACAACGTGGATTAATAGGTTTAGTATTACCTTTAATATGAGTAGTTTGATTTGAAGTAATAGTAGGTGTATTGTTATTGTTACTATTATTTTTCTTTAATTTCCTACCCTTCCTTACTGAATTGGATACTTTGTGTACTGTAGTAACAGATGTATTTAATATAACATTTGTACTTGCAGCTGCTCGCTCAATACTTTCAGAGATTTCCACTACACGAGTGAAATCTGCACCATCTTCTTCGAATATGCGTTGTAACGTTTTCTCACATCGCAGACCACTAACAAACACATCTCTCATTATTTCCTTTAATACAGTAGCACTATAATTACATGGGACTGAGAGTTTACGTAAAGCAGCTATATAATCGGAAATCTTCTCACCCTCTTGTTGTTTACGATTTAGGAATTTATGTCTGCTGGGTATTTCTAACATTTTAGGTTTCAGCAGTGAGCATAAATAATCTGATATTTCTTTAAACGGAACTTCCGTGAATATTTTAGGATGTAAGAAATCCTTTAAAGCACTAAAAATATGAGCTGGTAATAATGTTACGAATGTAGCACATTTCTTTTCTGAATTGAAGTTGTACACCATTGATAGCGCTTCAAATTTCGATAAAAAATCTTCGAAATCTTCCCCTTCTTTGTACGGTTGCATAGAAGGAGTTCCTGTACTAGCTGATGTAGCAGCAGATGGCAATCCTAAATTGCGTATTGCAGTAGCAAGATCAGCTTGTACTTGTAAACTTTGTTGTACTAGAAACTAGATTCACCAACAGAGTAGAAGTAGCATCTTCCATTTTTACTTGAATTAATGATGAAGTCTAATATGAATAATTGTTAGTTGTTCGTAGTTGAATACAAGGTCGTTGAACTTGAACTTAATAGGGTCTGTTACTGACTGCGCCAGCTGTAGTGTATTGTTTGTAATAACAATAACCACTGAAGTAGTTATGAAATATATTTATTGTAAAGATATATAACATACACTATAGTTGAATTTGTAATAAGTTATTAAGATGCATGAACACGCTATACTTGAATTCTAACTGCAATATTCTTAAAACCCTACTGCGCATATATCATACTGGACTTCAAATATACCATGAACACCACATATGGCAAGACTAAAATGGGCACTAATGCCCAAGCAGTACTTCAATGATAATCTATCAGCCAGCAAGCATGCGGCAACTAGTACATGTACCAGTAAAGCAAGTAAGAACATGGCGTTGATTTAACAGAGTGCTGGCATGTATGCATTGTAGTATAATTATGGCGTCATATTAATTATAAAAATATAACGGCACAATGTATAGAGTTAAGTGCCAACTATGAAATTCCAAGAGTTAACAAACTAACCAAGAGGTGCAGAAACAAGTGCAACGACTTAAAACGAATGCAAACCAGATTGTCAATATATTAACTGATGTTACCAATATTAAGTACAATAATAAATTTTACGTGAAATTGTTTCATTTTTAGGTCTGAAGTCCGATTTAATGTCACCATAGACACAATAGTAGAGCATCCACTAATGTACTTTACTGCCTTATTACTATGTTATTTGGTTTATTTGTCATTTTTTAATTAATTTATTTCTTATATATCTGTAACAGTTAAAATGCGAAAATAATTGAAGACAAACTATCCAAATACTCCTGAAGAAACACTAATGATGATTTAAAATCTGTGCAAAACATGGATAAAGAGGACGCAGTTCTTTTGTTATACACAAAATCTGGTCGTTAAGTACACTGGTTTTTTATCCGTTCTTTCACACTTCTATTCATTCTCAGTAACCTAAAGAGAAGAAAAAATTTGTCGCTCATTATCAGTTTGTTCGTTGTCAATGAAACTTAATGACAATGCATTGTACAAATTTTAGATTTCTGTGAAAAGTCTGTAATTGACAATTCATCGAAAAAGCAATGCATATATTGTTGCAGTTTTGGGTAAATTAATATATTTAATGCTAATTATATGTACAATTTTTCTAATAAATAAGAGGTCCCAAGTTAATGTTTTTCCTGCAACTAGTTTTACCCTTAACAGTACTAAATAGACTAGATACTGGGGGATATCAATGCGGTGTAAGGAAAAAAAAAAGACAAAGTTTGGATCAGAGAAATCCAACCCATCGAATGGTGTCATTTGAAACTGCCCATCAAACAGAGGGTTAATGGTTTAGTATTGTAAAAATAAAGTTAAACAGTAGAAGTCTCTGCTACCTTTTACTTATTTGTTCCTTTAAACCCCCTTTTTTTGTAAGTTTTGTAGAAGACAGTGACATGACGGACGCCAGCTTGTGAATTGTGAAATCAACAAATCGACCATTGCTCCAGAAGTTGAGTATTGGTAACACATGTTATGGCTTTTCCGCCTTTACAATCGACAAGAGAAATGCGATTGAAGTGTCCACGCGGTTATCTCCAGCAATTTACAGATATTGTTCGCCATTGACACTAATTTGGGCATAATTATAAAGTTGTCTTCTCTAACACGTACGTTAGTTTCTTTCAGATGCAAAACATAGACGTTCAAGAAATATAAAATACTTAAAAGGCTACACAACTAAAGCAATCATGAAAATTCTTAAATCATATCCTACCTGAAATGAATGCTGCTTGAGCATATGCTTTATTAGTATTAAAGTATCCAATTTTGGAATTTGTGTAACAACTCTTGCAACATCATCCTCAGTAATTTCCACTAACTGGCAGTTTTCTTCTTCGGAAGGCATTGCTAATGTTCCATTTTTTGTTACCCATGGATCTACCTGCAAATTTGTCATCAACATCCAGAGAAATATTGTTAAATAGGAGGGTTATTTAAATTAATTCAAGTTAAATTTATTAATTGAATTATTTCATGAATTAATTAATTCAAATAAAAATTCATTATTTAATTTAAAAAATATAAAGGGTGTCTCAGAATATTTTTCGTTTTTGATATTTAAAAAAAAAGACATCAGTATTAATTCTAATTTGGTTTATTTGATACCTAATACAAGATCAGTTTTTAAATTTTATTTATAAAAAACAACCGTTTGCAAATGCGCACCGTCCTATTCTTCACACTCATTTAACCTAGAACTAAAATTCTCAATCACATGCTAGAGCATCGACCTAGGAATAGTGTTAATTTGTCAGTGATTCTTTGCTTGAATAAGTACAAATTGGGTGGCAAGGGGCTGTAGACTCTACTATTTAAGTAGCTCCATATGAAATAATCAGCAGGAGCTAGGTCTGGGCTCCTCAGTGGCCAGTAAATGTCTTCTCGGCGACTTACCACTCTGTCAAGGAATAAATCGTGAATAGTAGCTAGCAAGTCATTTGTAACATGTGAAGTAGTTCAGTCTTGCTGAAAAAATGTGTTGCGGTTGTAGTCAATTTGGTTTTGCATTTCTGTAGTCAAAAAAGTTCGGATCATATGGCATTATCGATCAGAATTAACTGCTTGAGCGCGACCACAACCATCCTCAAAAAAGTAAAAGCCAGTAATTCCTTATCTTGACATGGCAGCCCAAACAAAAACTTTCGGCGAGTGTAATGGTTTCTGATACAATTCTTGTGGATTATCTGAAGCCCAGTACCTGCAATTTTGCTTGTTCACATGGATGTTGATATGGAAATTCAATTCATCAAAGAACCACATGTTATTGAAATTTCTAAAACGATTTTTCAAAGTCCTGCAGAATTCTAATTGTTTGGTGGGATCATCGAGCTTCATCTCTTGAACAATCACAATTTTATACTGGTGAAAATGTAAATCTTTGCGAATAATGCAATAAACCGTGGATTTGTTCAAATTAGAGAAGCTGCATACATTCGTAGTGACTGTTGTGGGTCTGCCATGACAGATTGGCGAACACAGTTCATATTCATGTTTGTTCTCGATGCTCTTTTACGCCCGGTTAATTTATCTGGCATTGTTTCCAGTCTCTTCAAATTTTCGCACCCAATGCTTGATTAAATTTGCACTTGGCACATTTCTCATTGACGTCAAATTAAAATTGGTCCTATAGAGACGTCAAACAATAGTGTAAGAATAGTTGTTTTTATAAAACGCTTGCACGCAAAATGCACATGTGGTCCCACAATCCATTGCTACTAAACTAAACAAGCCCGCCAAGCGCTTGAGAACACTCCTCTCCCCTCGCTATCGGTATTTTGCACGTAACGGTCAAATTAAAAACGTAAAATATTCTGAGACACCCTTTATATGAGTGCAAAACCTAAAATACATTCATTTTTATCTGTGTAAATCATTGATGTATGTACCTACATAAAATAAAAACCCAAGTATTTACCTAGTACATTCCTTTGGGTATTTATATTTACCTACTTATTAATTATGATATTATTTTAGTCCTTTAAGAATCTTTATCCTAACTACAAACAACAAATAAACAAAGCGCAATTTAAAAGAAAAATTAATATAAATTTTTTATGAACTAATTAAAGTAATGTTGCTTTGGTTTAAAACATGCTGATTAGGTATGTTATGTTATATATTTCCAGCTAACTACTCTAGTGATTAATGAATGAATGAATAGTTAAGCATTATATGCAGTAGTGCAGTACAGGCAAAATGTGTAAGCAAAATCTTCATTTAAGGTAAACAACTGATATCAGTGAAATTGAAACCCAAGTCAGTCTTAACATTACTACATTTTACTTTTGTAGTTTACGGGAGGATATATTTAGTTGTTTAAGAAAATCAGTTGAAGCTGCTGTTACTAGGAACTTGTTGAATATTTAATTTATTTTGGCTAGTTTGAGTGTAGGCATGTTTTACAATTTTGTGTACTTGCCAATATAAGCTGTGGTCATGAAAGGGACCCAATATGGAATAACTTTGATGTTTTCTTAAATTTAACAAATAAAAAAGCACAGTTTAAACAGTGTGAAAAACAAATGCAAGCCATAGTAGGTTGCTTAAAAGATCACATATCAATGTATACAGTGCAAATGCCTATGTGGATAACGCCAGCGAATAAACGTATAAACAAGGAAAAAATTGTTGAAAGCATATATTTAGAGCACAGCACTGTACGGCCATTTAATGGAACAGTAGGAGAAGCAGACAGGAAATAGGTCCTTTGGAAAGTGATACTTCAGATGTATGATGATGATAGCATGGGCAGACAAAATTAAGAACAAAGAGGTTCTAGAAATAATAGGGAATAATAGGGATATCTGTGGGAAAAAAATAGGATAAATAGAAGGATAGGACACGATCTAAGGCTTGCAGAATAAGCGGGATATATTACAAGCAGAGATAGGAAAAAGAGAGGTAGAAGCAAACGTAGACCTAGATTAGACTATTGCGGTGAAAGTTGTAGGTTAGCTCGGAATAGGAAGCAATGGAGTATATATCTAACCAGTTCCAAGACTGAAGACCTAATGATGATGAATGAAGTTGATGACAGCAGTTTCATTCTCAGCTGTAAGTGAAACGGTTTTTTCATCCTTTCAATTTGTGAATTCTGATCTAAGAAATCACATTGGTTTAAAAAAAGCAGCAAAATTAACATTTTTATTCAAGAAATTTAATAGAAAAGAAGTGGCTTCATTAATGTTATACACTTACTTAATCGTTAATTCATTAATATACACCTATTCTATAATATATTATATTAAATAATAAAACTAATGAACTGTTTTTAAGTTTTAGTTACCCGAGAATATTTTGTTATTTTTAGAATGATTTTATTTTTTATTTGTTGATATTCATTTAAGTTTGAATATACATAAATAAATGGACATATGTAATGTAACCAATATTTTATAGTTGTATTTACATAATTAACGTCTTTTGTAAAAAAAAAATTTTAATTAATTCAAATAATTCTAAATTACTGCAAAAATTTTGAATTTTTTAAAAAGTTCATGAATTTTTCCAATCCTGTTAAATAGCTTTAATCTTGAATCAGCATTAAAAAAATTTCTTTTTCATTTGCACAGATAAAACTGAAAACACATACTTACTTTTATATCTGATAAAGTTATTCTTAATTTAGGATCCTTTAACAACATTTTACGAATGAGATTCTTTAATTCTAATGAAATTTGAGGTTGAGAGGGAAATTCAATTGGATTCTCTTTGATTCTTGAATATAAAGCTACAATATTCTCTTCTTTAAAAGGAACGTGACCATATACAAGAGAATATAATGTAATTCCCATTGCCCAAATGTCAGCTGCCTGTAAAGATAAAAATTTTGTAATTCAATAAATTACATCCTTAATTTATTACTGATTGTATTATTCAAATAGACAAGCAATGGGTAAAACTACGTGAATGTATCTATCAAATAATATCTGTAATATTAATTTAAAATATCAATGCAAAATAGTGACTTTGGTCGCTATTCCCAATATGAAAAAAGTGACCAAATAGTGACCATTTCACTCAGAAGTGTGGTTGTTAATGATATAGCGATTGCCGAGCTGAAGTAAATAAGCAAATAAAGTTAAAAAACATGTATTGTTTAAAAAAATTGCATAAAACTACAGACTTAAAAAAAGAATATTACAGTACTGCAATAGCAACAAATACTTTATATTGTAAACTTTTGAACCATCATTGAATCACTTTTTAAGTTTTTTTGTTGCATAGTTATCCATTGTATTCAACTCTCCTTGACGTTTTAAAATGTTAGTTTGTAGGTTAATAATTTTTTTATACACTTGTTCATCTTTAGAGGTAATTTTGGTTGCACTATTTAATAATATTTGTGCAATGGACACTTCAGCAAAATTCTTTTGCTTTATTGCATATTTTAATGTCTGTTGCATCTCGGACTGTGTCGAAAATTTGTGAGTTTCTTTCTTTTGAGCACTCATATCACGTAACTCTTTAGCCATATTAGCAATCATGGTTTTATTTTCTTGCACCTTCCCTTGTCGTTCTTTAAGTAATTAAGCTTCTTGTTCAGATTTGGCCCAGTTTTCTTCTTCTTCTCTTTTCTCTGCCTTTTTTTGTTCTAAATAGTTGTTGTACATTTTGTACGCTACCCTACCCATGTTCATCAATTCTTTTGTAATCAACATAAGTTGAGGTTTATTATCATAGAATAATCTCAAATTGTCTTTGATATGCATAAGGGATGTCAGAGTTGAAACGTCCATTACAGTTTTGTCTTCTGTTAATATTCTTTTTGACAGAGAAAAATTTCTTTCAACCTCTGCATTTCCATGAGCTAATGTTAGAAAAGCTTTTACTACTTTCCACAGTTCCTCATATGTTTTTGTCCCATTTGAATCAACATATTCTAGTAGAGTACTCCACATTGTATCAATTCTTGTTCTATCAAAATTTATTTCTTTATTTATAATGTCTGCTTTTAAATTTTTGTATTGCAAAATAAATAAATAAACTCACTGTGCCTATACAATGCAATGTTTATAAAATAAACGAAACTCACACAATAAACATTTTAACTTCAGATTTAATTTACCATAATTAAACAAACCGTTTTTAAATGAGATTTGGCCAACTAAAATAATGCGTATCACACCAGTCATATCTTTATAGTGTATGTGCGTTTAACAAACAGATACTGAGATACCACTCCTCTCATAAATGAACACGAAGTTTAAATAAAAAATTCGTATTGGTCAGTCGGGATCATATAACCACATAATATATTTCGAATTGTTTAGCCTTCTGTTTATTGAATCTGTTCATTAAACGTGCTATATTAAGGTTTCATATAACATTAGCAAAGAAAGGAGAATATCTGGCAATAACGCTGTTTCTTTACTTATGCATCGTCTTGTTGGCACTGGGGACGACGTTTGTTATGTATATTTATACTATACAATTACGTTACGGTTATTTAATTTCCAATTAAATTATTTGTCATTCTTATAAAGGGATGATTTATTTTCTTTTTCTGGCAAAAATTATAATTTATTTTTTGTGGAATAAAAAATTACGTTGTATTTCTGGCAAGAGTGGAAAAACAATTGAAAAAGCGACTTTAGCGAGCAAAATTTATAATTAGCGAGTTTTAGCGAGTTTACAATAATGTAGTACACTAGTCGCTAAAAAAGCGACAATTTGTGGTGTCTGCAATAAAGCAAAATGTTGCTAATCCAGGCGAAAAATTTTGAGAATACAAAATTCAAGAATGTAGTTTCGTATAGAAGAATATAAATTCCATACATTAAAATATTTAAAATGCACACGATACATTATTTATATATATATATATATATATATATATATATATATATTTATGTTGTGGATTCAAAGGGTTAAATCAGTGGGAAACAATAAAATTTCAACAACCCCGTACATAGAAAAGAACAATTTACGCGCAAAAATTTATTTTAATCCAACACGTATACGCATAAGAGAACGAACTTGGGTAACAACAGTCAAACTCAGTCCTATCAAATACGAAGAAATATAAAGTCTAGGAATTGTTATGTTAAACGGGCAATAATTAACAGAAACACCTGCGTTTTAAAAGGTTACGTTCAACGAAGTCGAGAGCATGATACTATAGGATTTCAAAGAAATATTTTCAACCGTCAGCTTGGTTTAAACAACAAGGTTAACAAACATCTTAAAGAGCGAGGGAAATACACGATCAGTAATAGACAACAGATACAGACAGATATAAAAGCGTTGGGATTGAAATGCACGTACAGTATACACGTGGAGTTGAGATGAGGTGTCATCAATATCGATTTTCTGTAACTCAAGTGGGGTTTTGAACGAGACAGCAGACATGCATAAGACAGAGATAAATATAATTTAGGCGGAGTTTCTGACGGCAGAGAATTTTGTCATTGGTTGAAAGCAGACAGTTTTCCAAACATATGCACACGCGACGGATAAAAGCGAATTTGGATATACGGCACGTAGACCGGAGCGAATTTTACTAATTTCGAGACAGTTATATTCAAAATTTTCGGAATTAGATTTGAAAATAAGCTTTTCGCTGGAGGTGCGTCCCCTAAAGGGGGTTTTAAAAGCATATAAATACTCAACCTAAGTTATTGAGGTTCTCTTGTCTTGTCTTCGCTTCAATTTTACTTTACTTCAATAAAGTACTGAATGCCGACCACCATAACAGTAAAGCTGTCTGTGAGTATTCTATGTGATTATATTACAGTAAATACAGTGGTTGGAAGTGTTACACAGTAGTAGCGGACATCTAATTATTAACGTGAAGTATGTATAGTGCATATTAAATTAATAAAGGTCCGGCTACTACAATACAAAGCACGAAAATCAATAAATGGAAGCATGATATATGTGGGGTAAGCATCACATATAATCAAGTTTGTATGCATGATATATGGAATGGTACTGTGAAACGATGCGCAGAGGTGGCACATGGTGGAGGTCTGTGGATCCGCTGAGTAGCACAGTGAATGAAAACGAAGCCGAGGTGTTCTGGCAATCATCTTCGACAGGGAGGAAGCCTGAAGAATTCTCCAGGTAATTTATTTGAAATTTCTGTTGTTGGATAAACATTTGTGAAATTTTGTGCTGTGTGGTTGACTTTTTGGGGCATATTTGGTTGTAGAAACTTATTCGTAAAAGATACATGTACTGGACAATTTATTGAGGTTAAATATCGAAAAGGGGTGTATTTAAAACATTCAAAATTTTATTCAGGATATAAATTGAATTGTAAAGGGTAAACGGGTCTGTAAATTTTGTTTTAATTTATGCAAGGTGTAAAAGGCATATATAAACTAAACTTGGTTATTATGAACTCACCATACTCCAGTGTGTAGTCAATTTAGGGTAACATGTGAGGCCCATCTACTCATATCTCATTGGATTTGTTTAAAAATAATTAGAAAAATCAAGGACTTTAAAAACATACCCTATTTGAGTTTATAATTAGTGTATCAAACTGTTTTTAACAGTGAATATAATTTATCTGTTAATAGCTGTAAATAAAAGGTTGTATGATTGTTGTATTATTTGGTGATTTTATTGAATGGCGTGCGAGTGTGGAGGTATGGTTGTAAATTTAGGTGTTCGAGAAGAGGCACAGCTGAGCTAGCCAGGAAATCTGAAGGAGTTTGAAGGCGAAATAAAAGAGGGAGGAACGTTTTTTTGAAATTTTTGAATTTTTGTTAAAGCTTTGTCCCAGCTTCGTTCCCGAATTGTTATAGGTTCCACGGCACTTTTATGGCAACCCGAACGTGAGGCTCGAGCTCCAAATAAAATTTGAATTTTATTCCAGGAAACTTGCGAACTGAGAGAGAGTGTGTGTTTGGTATAAATTCATAAATAAATTTTTTAGTGTGTGGGAGTGATTTGAACGTATGCAGAGAAAGGAGTGGTTAAGAAGCCAAGGAGTGAAAATTGGAAGTGACGATAGTGCCTTATTTGAAAAAGCATGAAAAACGGAGGAAGCTGGAGGTAGTAGGGATCAGTCGAGGACGGAATCAGGGGAACAAGGTAATGAATTGATGATGAGAATGTTAGAGAAGATGAGATTAAGTAGGGAAGAATATAACATGAAGTTTGAGGAGATTAGAGAAATGGGTGAAGAATCAAAGAGAAGTGTGGAGCAAATGAGTGCTGAATCGAATAGGAAATTTGAGCAAATTCGTCAGAAAATTGATAATTCCACGAAAGAATT
Source organism: Platerodrilus igneus (assembly GCA_036346225.1). Classification (NCBI taxonomy): domain Eukaryota; kingdom Metazoa; phylum Arthropoda; class Insecta; order Coleoptera; family Lycidae; genus Platerodrilus; species Platerodrilus igneus. The sequence continues at coordinate 10,538,607 of JARFIW010000453.1, forward strand.
TTCAGAATTCAAAAATAGTTTAACGATAAAAATGGGGGAAGTAGAAAATAGGGTAGATAAAAATGAGCGCAATATCAGAGATTTGAATCAGGAAATGGGACAATTAAGGACGGAGGTGAGGATTTTCTGTGAGGACGAAATTAACGTTAAAATGACTGAGGTAACGGACTCATGTAGGGATCAGTTAGGTAGGGTAGAGAGAGAAGTGACTAGTATTAAACAAAATGTATCAACTTTGATGGGGGATGGTCCCAGATTCGTAACAGGGAATATGTTGCTGGATCAACAAATGAAATTCTATGAGGATAGTAGGGTAAATCCTAAGATATTTTAACAACATTCGAGTAATTTGTATGATGAACAGGCAAAACTTAATATTGTTAAAGTGTTGCTGAAAGACCATGCTGAAGCTTGGTATAACTTAATAGGACAGGAAATTGACACGTACAATGACTTTGAGGGCAGATTTCTAAAACATTATTGGAGTGACCACCGACAGGACCAAGTACGAGACGATTTAATTACAGGAAAGTTCAAAGGGGAGTTTGCAGGAAGTAGGGAGCAATTAGTTATACGGAAGTATAGCATAGCAAAACAATTAAATCCACCATTGACGGATAGACAGATAATCAAGTATCTTTCACGACATTTCAAGGTTGAGGTTAGGCAACATGTAGTGTTGCAAAGTAGACAGGGAGATATTTTTGGAGTACCTGCAAAGGTATGATGATATAAGCAGTGGACGACCTTGGGAACACAGGGAACGACAAGTTAACGCGGTACGATTCGATAACAGACGGGACAAATATACAAGACGGGAAACAAATTTTAGATATAATAGACAAAATTGAGAACCTAGATGGATGTTTTTCAGGAGTAACAGTGTAGGTAGGAGACCTGTACCTAGACAGAGGGTGACAAGACAAAACAGTACACCAGACATGAGGGGGACAACGACGAACAATAGGGAAAATGGTAACACTAACCGGGTAGACACATCATGAACGTATGCTGAGGTAGTAGCGAGACCTGGACCAAGTAGGGAAACCAGACCGGGACAGGATTTTTAGACAAGGACAAACCACTAGACATCACTGTGTACAAGTATGAACATCCGAAGGAATTTTTAAAGATAGAGGAAGAAGTGGAGCCAGAAATAACAGAAAAATTTTGTTTGCCAATAATTGATATTAAAATTTTTGAAAAAAATTTAGGAGCGTTATTAGATTCAGGAGCTGAGGCGAGTTTAGTATCGGAGGAATTCGTCAATGAAATTAAGGATAAAGTGTGTGACAGGATAATGCCAATAAAAAGAAGTCACCTGGTTGCGCAGAATAAAAAGCGATTTGCTGTTGTAAATAGTGTAGTTATTTTAAAAGTAGAGTTAGGTTCAGTAAGCTGTGAGCAGGAATTTATAATTGTACCTGGGTTAAAGTTTAAAAGGATATTAGGGGTCGATTGTATGATAAAGTTAGGAGTTGTAATAGATATGGAGAGGAAGGTAGTTAGGATTGGGGATAGGATATTGCCCTGGAAAGCAAGTTATGATGTCACAGAAGATGACATGGGGTTATGTATTAATAGTATAGAGGTAGATGATGAAGAGGTAAAAGAGATCAACACAGGTGAATATAATGAGAAAAGTTAGAAGAGGTACAATTGGTAGTGAACGAAGAACCTGAACAAGTAGAGATAGAGTCAAATGCAACATTGTTCAAGAATAACGAGTCAGAATTAATAAAAGTAGAGGCGAACGCAGCATTATGTTACACACAAGAGTTAAAAGTAGGCATAAGTGAGATAAGTGGCACAGATAATTTTGAATTTAGGAGATTTTTACGGGGTGAATATTGTACATAAAAGGTCTAGAAGAGATGAAGGGTTTTCTATAGATGGAAAAGATGAAGATGTTGAGGTAGTATCGTTTGGTTTGTCCGCAGAAAAAGAAATAATAGTAAATGAGAAACAGACAAGTATAGGGACTGAAAAAGAAATATTTAAGAGTCAGGATAATAGGGAAGATTTTATTCTATGTGAAGTAACAAGGATGATAAGTATAGGGATAAAAGGAGAAAAAATAGAGATGAAGTGTGTTAGGATTGTTAGAAGAAAGACATGGAGGATCAAGAAAAGAGTCAGATTCAAATAAAGAGACATATGAATCGATAAAAATATAGAGATAGGTAAATAGTAAAGTAGAATTTAAATAGATTGAAATAGAGATAGGTGTACATAGAAAAATAGAGTTAGGTATAGGATAAATAAGGGAAGATAGTTAGAGATAGATATAGAGTTAAGTGTGTATAGTTAGTATAATAAATAGATAGTAATAGTAGTAGGTAAGGTGAAAATAAAACAGTGGGACATAAGTAGAAGAAACTTAAATAAAAGTGAAGATAAGTGAATAAATATAAATGTGAGGTACTTAAAGAGTCAATATATGACAAGAAGAAAAAAAAGGAAATAGACAGAAATAGAGGGTGAAGAGTTAGTAATAGATAGAAATAGTTAGTTAGAAGGTAGTGATAGGTGTGAATAGTTAGTTATAAATAAAGATAGGTGTAGATAGATAGAAATAAGTAGTGATAGATAGAAATAGATCGAAGTAGGTAGATAACTAGTGATAGGTTGGATAAATAGGTATAGGTAGTGTTAGGTGAGTAGATAGGTGTTTAGAAATAGCATGTAATATTAAGTGGTAGGAATTAGTATATTTAAATTCAAGAAAACAGTGAATTTTCTTCGCATTGAAATAGGGGGATTATGTTGTGGATTCAAAGGGTTAAATCAGTGGGAAACAATAAAATTTCAACAACCCTGTATAGGGAAAAGAACAAATTATTTATGCGCAAAATTAATTTAAGTCATTTAGGGAAAACGGACAAGTATTAACGTATTTTTATAATTACTAATTGTAATGTTGAAATTACATAAAGAAAAAACAGTTTTAAAGCAAATAAAAGTTCAAGGATATGCATAATTAATTTTAATTTATTTTAATCCAACATGTATACGCATAAGGGAACGTGCTGGGGTAACAAAATCAATAATTCCAAGGTGAATGTATTCATTGTAATAGCCAAACTTAGTTTTATCAAATACGAAGAAATATAAAGTCTAGGAATTGTTATGTTAAACGGTCGATAATTAACAGAAACACATGCGTTTTAAAAGGTTACGTTCGACGAAGTCGAGAGCAAGTTACGATAGAATTTCATAGAAATATTTTCAACCGTCAGCTTGGTATAAACAACAAGGCTAACAAACATCTTAAAGAGCGAGGGAAATGCACGATCAATAATATACAACAGATAGAGATAGATATAAAAGCGTTGGGATTGAAATGCACGTACAGTATACACGTGAAGTTGAGGTGAGGTGTCATCAATATCGATTTTCTGTAACTCAAGTGGGGTTTTGAACGAGACAGCAGACATGCATAAGACAGAGATAAATAAAAAAATTGAATCGATTCAATTTTTGTACTTCCACGCTTAGTAGTGTTGGTGTTTATCACCTGATGGCAGTTTTATTTACTTTTGCCATAGTACAGAGATTGTTTCGAAATTATACCAGTATAATAGCTTCGATTACTTCATAGGGTTCTTGGAGACTATTTCACTCTGAGGAGGCTTAATAAATCCGAAACCGTCGGTCAGTGGATGTTTCCTCCCCTATGAAGTAATGAGCTAATGTTTTGTTAATGGCTATATAACTACCAGCCCGATTTGTATTCGTCAATAGGCTCTATTATTTTCATAGAGTTTGTTTACAGATACATCTTATTTTATATATTGTTCTACACAATTTCTTATTGCGGACTGTAAATAACCTGTCTTTTATATATATATATATATATATATATATTAATAGAGAAGAATAATCCACATTTGGAATGCAAATGAATGCTTAATATATATTAATAGTTATTAAGATGAAATGAAAACCCAACTTTGTATTCTAAAGTTGAATTACCATTTCAAATCGAACTAGTAATTGAAAACCACTAAAAGAACGGCTACAGCAGGACTTGAACCTGCAACCTCTGATTTTCAGGATCAGTGCTCTAACCAATTGAGCTATCTAGCCTAATTGTTTAGATGATGTTATACTTAATACTATTGAAGCTTGACTCAAGAATAAACAATAAATACCCATTCTTAAATAATGCATACTATTCACTATCAACAAGTTTAATATATTCATTTTAGCTCACGATTAGCTGTTGCATACAGTCTATTATTTACTTTTAGAAATTTTAGGTGGAAAATTCTAGTAACTATAGTAGGGGTCAGATTATCTTGACATGGTTATTTATTAAAAGACCATCTTACAAGACCTAAAACTAATTCCAGGTGGCTGATTTTTTAGAAATCTGTATTGAGTAATGCCAATAATAGAGTCAATATGCATTCCTTAATTTTGAATACACCATGGGAGGGCAAACCATGAGATGAAAGTAATTTTACACAACATATAAGCCCATCGATTATACTCAAAAAAGAACTCAAAAAACAATACGAGTCCTAGAAAAGCACCGAGCAATAAATCACTTTACGGGGCATAATTTTCCATTAACACTGTTATTTAACGTGTGAAGTTAGTTATAATTCCAAGAGTATCTGTGACAAAAGAAGAATGTAATATAAGAAAACTATATAAACTAAGGTATTTGGAGAAATAAAGGTAAGATTGGTATTCAATTACGATACCTGAAGTGGTTCGGTTCTCAGTGAGCATTATTTATTTACTTTGTTTATATCAATTTGTCCAACAGACATTAAATCCAATTATAGGACAACGCAAGATGCAATTACATTATTAAATTATTAAACAAAAATTAAAAATACTCAATAATTAATTTTACAAGTACAAACAATTAGTTACATTTAGTTTAATTTGCCTGAAGCAGGATGGCTCTTATTTGTTCAAGAGATTGATTGAACAGGTCAATATCGTCCTGAACATCACAGTAGTTAAGGACCATGAAGTGAACTGATGTGAACCAAGTGCCTCAAATTCAGTGACCAGAATTATAGGATGAATTAGTTAAACACGTGCATTTTTTCTAATTTTATATTTGCTACAACATGTTAAAATTAAGCTGTAATTGATGATTGTAGGTAATCATATATTATTCAGGGATTTCAAATCTTTTTATGATTATTTCGAATCATGATTCTCAAGCAAAATAAATATTGCGATTTGGCAATCTGAATGACGACCGAAATCACATGTAATAATGTGCCTTGCTTGTCCGGTTTTACTTAGAAGGAATATCGCGTATCAATACTGATAGTAATAATTCGAAGGTTAAGTAATAGCACACCTGCTTTGAATACTGGTTTCGTGACGATATCCTGTGCAGAACGACTCGAATTCATGGCCAGAACTTATTTTTATGTTGTTCTATAAGCAAATAAATTATGTTAAAGAACCCAGCCTACGTATCGCCATTCTATCCATCAAAATGTCGTATGTTCCAGAACCTTGCATGTTAATAAGTTATAGTTCGCATTTAATTTGCAAACAATATTAAAGTAACTTTACTATTCACTACAGTTTTATCATTATAATTGGATAAACATAATTTATGTGCTATTAGTAAACACCATATTTTTCAATTCTTGTATTAATTTGCCATTAGTCAATAAGATTATTATTCTAAACATGAAACAAAAGTTAGATTGTTTATGTAAAAAAAGAAACAATATTTGAGCGAGTTCATGCTTTGAATAACTTCTCCAGATAGATAGTTTCATTTGAAAGTAGAGCAAATGGGGATTTTTAGCTCAAACTGAAGCGTTAGAAGAAATTAACAATAAATTTTAAAAAATTGTCGATGTAACTAACAAATGCTTATTAGTAATTCTTCTCATAGCAATCTCTGCTTATGAAAGCTTATTGTTGTTCGAAGAACATTATAGCCGTATTAAAAAAAAAACGTGCAATAATATATTACAGGCATCAAGGAAACCCTAACGTGATAGTAATTATAGTTGGACACAATCATTGATGCATTGCTGTTTTTTGAAATTCAATCTTTCGATGGCCAAATTTGTAATTGGTCTGATTTTGTATCACATCTTTAAAACAAATATGCATTTAAACCAACAACAAACAGATTTACATCAAAAAGAATATCTTTTTAGTAAGTTAACAGATTCTGCTATTAAAATTATTACAGGCATTGTTCCTAGTGGTGAAACGTATAAAATATTATGGGACACTGGAAAAGAAATACCAAGAGAAACGCTCATTGGGAACACATCATTTAAATAATATTTTGGACATAAAAAATTGTGTGCACCACTGAAAACCTTAATGATTTCATAGAGAAATATTTTGTATCAATAGCTGCTAAACGGCAATTTGGTATTGAGCATTTATTAATTTTTTTTTTTAAATTGTGGCTTGAAAAAATAGCACCTGAAACTGTTCAAACTTTGAGTTATCTGCTAAGGCATGCCAATATGCCGTCCTACGAAATGTTTTTCTTTTATACATGAACAGGCAAAAGTCTTAAAGCGTTCACTCACGCAAATCTTCGTACATAAATAGCCAAATTAATAAAAGTGAGACACGTGTTTATAAAACTAAGGTGTTTGTATCTAGCACATCACTTTGTTGTATTTGTACAAAGCTTTATTTTTGTGCACAATTTCAAAAAATGCATACATTACAAGATAGATTCAATTTTATTAAAGCAAAAAATGGTTGTGTCGATCGTTTAAATTCGATTCACACTTTAAATAAATGTCGCTCAAGAAATGTGTGTCGTTACTGGCAAAAGCGACATCACAATTTGCTTTGCTTTAATAGAAACAATTCCAAGCAAATCGCCAAAAATTCACCCAATGATGGATTTTTAGAATTTAGAATTAATTTTGTACTTTTGTACATTTACATTCTGAATATACAAAATGTGTATTCATACGAAGCTTAATCTAATAATTATTTGTGATATTATTTATTACAAATGTGCGAAAGGACTGATTACTACTATTCGACCATTTTCATTGCTTAAGCTTGTTTGTAATAATTATAGTTCGATTTAATAGAACTGGAAAGTCCAATTACTGAATGTCCTATTAAACCATTTTTAGTTACTTCAGAAAAAAACCTAAATTGAAAGAAAATACGTTAACTGCTATTGTTAAATGTGAACCCCAATTCGTATTATAAGAGTTGACTCAATGTATGTCAAGTTGTTTTGTATAAGCATATATACACTTTGCTTTGTAAAGTTACTTCCACGTTCAGATGTTATTACATCATTTGATTTAATTATAGCTGAAAATTATATTGTTGGACAGTACAGTATGTGTGCTTTAGCATGGGTTACATCATTTCGGCAACAATAAATTACCATCAAAGTTCCTTCAAAAATTATGTATTTTTTGTTGATGAGAAAAAGTGATTATGCACTGAAGGAATACTATCCAAGGTCTGATCTTCCTTTTGAAACCCAGCACTCTGCGTCATTACCAAAAAATGATCACGTGAATCTTATAATAGATTTATTATCATAAGGTCAATTGTCATACAGGCATAAGCTTTTTAATGTTCATTTTACGGAACCATTTCTGGATTTCTTCTGCTAAAAATATTATACAAAAAAGTCATGTGTAATGAATGGTTCCACTTAGCACCAACTCATCTGTTGCCTAAAATGTGGAGCTACCTCCTCCTATTCGAATACATGAAACCAAAGCGTTAGAGCATACTGAAGTAGATTGTGCCGGCCCTATAAGAATTATCTCATGTGAGAACAAGATTTTTACTCACAAAAGACCTTTTTTTATTTATTTGTTTGCTTAACAATGAAAGCCATACATTTTGAATTGGTTTCAGATCTGACCTCAGATTGCTTTTTGACTGGGTTTAAACAATTTATCGCGTCGTGGGCTTGTTACCTGTACGTATTCATAACACGGAACCAGATTTTATTGGTGCTAAAACCCAATTAGATTAAATGTACCAATTTCTTGTTCTGAAAATTACAAAACTACAATAAGTCAATATATAAATTAGGTTACTATGAATAAAATTGCTGTTTCCAGTAAAGGAATAACCTATAATTTTAATGTATGTATTCCATCAAACATGCATTTTTTCATATCCAAGAAATGTGTGGCTACCACGCTAATCGATGAAAACGTTTGACGGTTGGTGGATACAACAATGAGTTCACAAGAAAGGCATATTTTAAGAATTATTGTCAACTATCGCATCATATCGGTGTGTACGTTTAGTGCGTATTGAGTGCAATGAGGTGGACCCATGAATCTTTAACTTCCTTTTAATTACCTTAATTTTCTTAATATCGCCTGTTCCCTAAAGTTGTAGGTTTCAACAGCACTTCGCTGCAGAGGAATCTGAAAAAACATATAGACCTTCACGACAATCCTGCTCTACAATTAGATATCAGTGCCAGTGTTCCTAGAGGCAAAAAAAGCAAAAACATACCATAAACTACCTCTATAAACAAAGTTAAGTTATTTCAGATAGTTAATCCTTGTTCTTTATTATTAAAAATCGGTGTAATATCACGCTACCCCTATAGCCAGGCTTCGTACTAAAGTACATAAATCTGTAATTATCTTTTGACAAGTAACACGCTAGTGTGAATATTTCCAAATTTTTAAAAATCGGTCCGTAGCTTTGTTTACTATAAAGTTTCATAATATCACTTATTGTTTTCTTTTGAATTTTAAAAACATTTAAAAAGTGTTTAGCGCAAGTGAATCCCCAGAATATAATGCCACATTAAGCAATTGTTTGAAAGTGTGTATAATATATTGTCTACTCTAAACTCCTGTTTACCTTGTAAGTAACAGTTATTATTGGGTACACTGCAGAGTTTAATTTAGAGGCGTTTTCATTTGCAAGTAATTTCTATTTTAGAACACTACACAGCAGCATTCCCAGAAATTTGATGTGATTAACAGCTTCCTAGTTTTGATTGTTTACTCTTACATCCAATTTTGCATCGTTTCTTTGAGAAAATTGTGTAAAATTAATTAGTTTATGTAGTGTTCAATGTCAAGTTTATACTGTTGAACCAGTTCTTTATTAATAGAAGTTAATCATTTATTGTTCCTTGAAGTTACAATCTTTCCAGACAAGGCTGGTATCATCAGTAAACATGGTTACACGAGCTTCTGTCACTATGTTAGATTGTTTATGTATAAAATGAAAAGCAAGGATCCTAAAATTAAACTTTCTGGTGCCCAATATAAGATGCTATTCATGAGTGATCTATTGCCATTGATTTCAACTCCTTGTCGTCTATTCATAAGGTAGGATTTTCAAAAAGCTAGAATTTCCTCGGAAACCATAAGTTTCAGCTAAGCGAAGAAGAACTGTGTGGTCTACACAGTCAAAGGCCTTAGACAGATCACAGAAAATGACAATTACATGTAATTTATCATTCAATGCATCTGCTATGACATGATATAGGTTATACAGGGTGTTTTTTTTAAGTGGGAGGTCACCTGTATATGGAAGACCAATGGTAGAAGGAAGCTGAAAATTTGCACTAGGAGGTTATCGAATGTGCCCTACATGTCTAAAATAGTTTCGATACGTTAGCACTTCCGGTTATACCGGAAGTAGGTATTACTATCGTTATTTTAAATAGAACACCCTGTATATTTATGCATTTTCGAATTCCTTGTCGAATTTTATGTAAACTTTTATAACACAACCATTATATTTATGCATTTTCGAATTCCTTGTCGAATTTTATGTAAACTTTTATAACACAACCATACCTCTATCTAATGCCGTTTTCGAGATATTTTGACTTTTAGTAGATTTTTGACATTTGCACGCTGTCACATAAATTGGAATAACTAGAAAGTGAACGAACTTACAAAATTGTTTTTTTGCAATCACATTCATAATACTTGATATTATTTCTATGTGCAAAGAAAATCTGATTACAATGTACAGGGTGCTAGAAAATTCATTTTATAATTTGACTAATAAAATGTCAAATATTCCGTTTTTCTTAAATGGCACCTACCATATTTTGTTATATTAATCGATTCTATGGAAAAAAATACCTTAGGTATGTAATTACAACAATCCATTTATGGTAAGCTGTTTTTGAGTTATTTGCATTAAAAGAGAAAATGCACTAGTTCAGTAACATAATAACATTTGCTACTATCAAGTAGCTTTTGTCCGATACATTAACAAAAGAATAATTGGTTATTTTTAGGAAACGTCAAATGTAGATAATTCTACGCAGATTGCAATTCCCGTACTGTAGTTATTTATGAGGGTTAATCGAAACTTTACAAATCAAGATTATCTCGAAATGATAATTATTTATGGCTAATGTAATAGATTTCTTCGAAGAACTGGCGATATGTTTTATCAAATATTTTGTTATATTAATCAATTCTATGGAATTAATATCTTAGTATTTAGAAAGCAGGAAATGCTTTTGCACATTTTAGTTGCCAAAAATGGCAGCGCAAGAACATTTTTTGAAAAACAATGTTTGAAAGCTACACAAACATGGAACAATGTATTTTATCTAACAATATTTTACCTAAAGAAAAATAAATAAAAACATAAGAGGTTGTTTATAAATGTTCTATTTGGCGGTCATTTAGATCCAAGCATTTTAAAATGCGTCTTTTAAACTCTTCATTTGTTGCCTTTTGTATTTGCTCTGGAGTAAAAGAATTTAGAGCATTTAATACTCGTCTTTTGCAATCTTCCTCAGTAGTAGGAGCGTATGAGAAGACTGTATCTTTTACATACCCCATAGAAAAAAATCCAAGGAGTGAGATCGGGTGATCGGGGTGGTCATAAGTGAGGTCCGATATTAACTATAAATTGGTCTTCAAACAAGGCATGTAAGTACTCGGTTACAACGTTTCCATTGTGCGCAGGAGCACAGTCGTGCTGGTAAAATATTTTGCGTATTTCATTAGGTAGGAGGTTGTTTAAATATGCTAAAATTTCTCCCCACGCACAATTTCTAAATATCGTTCCCCTGTAAAAAGTGTTCATCGAGAAGAAAAAGAATTACTAAAACAATATGTACTTTACCGTTTAAATTTTCCTAGTAAACACTACACATACAATTCGCGAATCTCTAATAGCACAATAAACGTTAAAAGACCATCTTTCCTGAAAATTTGTTATGTATGCTTGGTGAGGATTTTCTGTGGAACAATGGTGTGAATTATGTCGGTTAAACACTCCGTTTTTCGTAAACTTTGCTTCATCGCTCCAAATAATATTTTTCAAAAACTTCTTTCGAAATCGGTTTCCTTAAGGTGCTGATAAAGTGACCAACTTTTAAAATTATTTGCTTTCAAAATATTGTATATGGAACTACGGCTCATTCCTATATCCTGTACAGCATTATTTAGTGAAGCTCTGCTGCATGAAAATATGCCAATACATTAGTAACTTCAATTACTTCCTCCATCACGGTGCTGGTCCTGTTCTTCTTTGTAATAAATGATCCATTATTCGCAGTTTTCAAGAATAGCCTAACATTCGGCGCTGACTTTTCAGGAAATTTTTTATGAAAGACATCGCAAGTTCTTTGAAGAATTCTGTTGCATTCGCCATAAATAATTAGCATTTCGAGATAATCTTGATTTGTAAAGTTTCGATTAACCCTCATAAATAACTACAGTACGGGAATTGCAATCTGCGTAGAATTATCTACATTTGACGTTTCCTAAAAATAACCAATTATTCTTTTGTTAATGTATCGGACACAACCTACTTGATAGTAGCAAATGTTATTCTGTTACTGAACTAGTGCATTTACTCTTTTAATGCAAATAACTCAAAAACGGCTTACAATAAATGGATTGTTGTAATTACATACCTAAGGTATTTTTTTCCATAGAATCGATTAATATAACAAAATATGGTAGGTGCCATTTAAGAAAAACGGAATATTTGACATTTTAATAGTCAAATTATAAAATGAATTTTCTAGCACCCTGTACATTGCAATCAGATTTTCTTTGCACGTAGAAATAATATCAAGTATTATTTATGTGATTGCAAAACAACAATTTTGTAAGTTCGTTCACTTTCTAGTTATTCCAATTTATGTGACAGCGTGCAAATGTCAAAAATCTACTAAAAATCAAAATATCTCGAAAACGGCATTAGATAGAGGTATGGTTGTGTTATAAAAGTTCACATAAAATTCGACAAGGAATTCGAAAATGCATAAATATATAGGGTGTTCTATTTAAAATAACGATAGTAATACCGACTTCCGGTATAACCTGAAGTGCTATCGTATCGAAACTATTTTAGACGTGTAGGGCACATTCGATAACCTCCTAGTGCAAATTTTCAGCTTCCTTCTACCATTGGTATTCCATATACAGGTAACCTCCCACTTAAAAAAAACACCCTGTATATTGCCCACGTGGTGTTGCAATGAAATCTAAAATCAAATTAAAAGCAGTTGATAGGAGGTTATGTTTCGCTAGAAAGTCAATAACACAAGTCTTTATAAGGGTTTCAATGATTTTAAACATAGTACATAATAGAGAGATTGGTCTATAATTTACCATCGCATCTTTAGAAGAGCATTTGGGTGTAGGTATTCCAATAAAAAATTTTAAACCAATCGGGAAAAATACCAAGTTTAAAAACATTTATAAGAGTTAATATGTAGGAGATTGTTTTCAAAGCAGAATTTCATAAATTCAAGAAGGAAGATTGTCGTTTCCCGTAAAGGTTTGGTTTTCTAACCGATTAATTACCTGCTTTACTTCAGGGATAGCCACTGGTTTAATAAAGGTTTTGAATTTTTTTCAAGAAGTGCAATATTGATTATGTGTTCATCCTGATTTAACATCTTAGAGATTTAAATGGGAACGTTCCTGTAATAGTTGTTAAATGCACATGCCATTTCTTTTGAGTCAATGATTGTTTTATTTTCCGGTCTTTGTTCAGCAAAAAACAATCTTTTTTTGTGTATTTACTTAAATTTTTTTCATTGTATTCCAGGTTTCTTTCACTTTGTTTTTGACTGTATTTATTCTTTCAGTAGTACAATTATTTGGCTTTAGATATGAATTGTTTTAAAATTTTGCGGTATTGTTTATAGTAGATGGTAATAACCACACCTCTTTTGACAGATTTAATTAAATTGTAAAGCAGTCTCTTGTTTCTTGATGACACCCTAATACAAATTGTAATCCATTTGTTTCTTTTCTTATTTTTTAATGTTTAGAGGGAGATTGCAGTTGTTTAAGGTGACTTTTAGCAGATCCATGAAACGAGAATTTTTTTATTTAAATAAGGTGTTGCGCGTACATGTTCTAGGTTTAAGTTTTTATCATAATAGAATTTATTTAAGTTGCAGTCAGAAATCATCTTAAACTCGGATTACTAATTATAGGCTTTGCAGTTTTTAGGTAACTGATGTTCACTAGTATGAGGGACACTATTTATGTATTGAGAATAGAAAGAATAAACAAATGAATTTGATTAAAAATAATTGTATTGCTTTTCAAAATATTCGCCTTTAAGATCTATACACTTTTGCATGCGATTGAACCACCCTTCAAAGCACTTTATCCAGTCAAAAAATGGTAGCTCAAAAACATACGTTTTGAAGGCCTCAACCGCTTCTTTAGGAAATGAAAATCGTTATTCACGCAGTTTATCTTTAATTATTGGAAACAAGAAGAAGTCATTAAGTGCCAAGTCATGGCTGTAAGACGGATGACCCATCAATTCGATCTTTTGTGTATCAAATACTTGTTTGTTGCTTGTGATGTATGAGCTCGCATCGTCATGATGCAAAATGATTCGTCGTTTTGGGTTGGTTTCTCTCAATTTACCGAAAACTTCAGGCAAACAAATGGTCATATACCACGCTGAATTAACGGTCTTTTGATTTTCGAGAGCCACAGTTGCCACACGACCGGTTTTATGAAGAAAAACGTCACCATTTACTTTTTAACGCTTCGAGAACGAACAACTTTTGTTGGTTTTGCTTCACATTGAAACACTCAAACTGCCGACTGGCCTTTTCTTTCTGGCTCATACGCATAAATCCACGACTCGTCACTTGTGACGATGTTGTATACCGCTTTGAATGCACCAAAGTTGTATTGAAATCATTTTACGTCACCAATCGACACGAGCATTATTTGAGCATCTGTCAACAAATGTGGAATCAAACATGCACAGCTTCCGAACACACAAATGTTTGTGCAAAATCTTATGTATGCTGGTCATACTAATGCTTAAACATCTCTTGATTTCTTGATATGCCACATGATGATCTTCTTCAATTAGTTTTCGCACAGCATTCTTTAACTTCATCCGTGAGCGAACTACGTCCACGTTTGAATTCAGTGTACCAGCGATATACAGTAGCTGTGGAAAGTCATAATAAATCATAGCTCGAAAATTTTGGCGAGTTAATTCCATATTTTGGTTGAGATAAAATTTTAAAAACTGCAAAAAACACAAATAGTGCTCTCACGTCAAAACTGTCTGAGTACCTATAACCTCAAAAATGTCAAACTTTACAATGGCAATTTCAGATTTCACCTGGCAATACCAGTATTGCCAGTTCTCAATACGTAAATAGTGTCCCTCCTATAGCAATGTGATCAAAGAAAGTAATAGAAAAATTTCAATAAAAACTGGCTTGTAAGGAAATTAGTAATAAAATGATCAACGAGAGTGCTATTTGTTTTACATGATCTTGTACGGTCCCATAAGGTTCATACACATTAGAACGTTTTTATAGGGAAACAATTTTGTTTGTTGTATCATACGATATTCATGTGACCATATATAATCACTTTGGTTTTCGGCACAAGACTACCTAGAAAACTTAAATTTATCGAAAAATAATTCTAATTTACTGGCTATGGGAGATCTATAGATACATAAAACATAAACCTTTAGGTTAAAAATATATAAAAAACAGAATTCAAATAAATAAAAATATACAGACAGCTGTTTTTATGCAAGTCTGTTTTCAATTTCCCCTTGTCATTTAGTTGGTTCCTTTCTCGACAAAGGTATTTCTTATAACAAATAGCCAGATTATAGTGTCAACATGTTTTGTAGGTTTTAAATGATCACGTTTTTACAGTCAAAAATGTTTTGTCAGATTCTTTAATTGCATCCTTTCAAATAATAAAATGTTATAGCATGTGTTTAGCAAAAACAACTTATGGATTCAAACTTGTAATACTTTTTATCCATAAAGTGTACATTGAGTACTGAACTAAATAATGCAACATAGTAAACCATACAAACAAATACTAAACAAGGTCACATAAATATTAAATGAAACACAAAGATCTGCCGTTATCGCAAACCATTGAACACGTACTGCCCTGTCCTCTATCCCTTAAGGCACAACAGGTTCTACTAGAGATGGCGAGAATTTCTGGTTTGTTCCGTTTATTAGATGGGACGCTACAGTGTTCATTAAAATGTTTGTGCCGACCATGAATAAATTGTTTGCTTAAAATAAAATCAACCCTGTGAATAACTGAAATTATTTATGTTTTACGTTCTTTTCATCTTTACTCGGTGGTGTTTGGAATTTAACTATTTTAACACGACCCACAACATGACATGGGCATAGCATAAAACGATAATTACTAGTGGGCAATGCAAATTATAGATAAAACGCTTACAAGCAATTGTGTTTTACTGAAACAGGAACATTAAGCGCTATCAGCTGCTACACCAACTGCTTTGGAGCAAAACAATGTAGACATAGTATGAGGCAAATTATGATAGGTAAGCAATAAAATTATAGATAAGAGCCATACAAGTAACTGAATTTTACAGATACAGTTCAGAGTTATTAAGTCTTTTTTTTTAATTTAGTTTTTTATGGTATGATCGCAAAAGTTAACAAAACTGGTTTGTAAGACTATTCAAACCACAAAATGAATAAAATACAAGATTAATCAAATTTAACCAAACATAAACGAGAAAATATTCTGGATGCCACTCTCATATGTCCATCGCTCTCCTATTTCAAAATTATAGTAGAATTTCTTCTTTTTTAATCTTTAATTTAGTTTTATTATCTTATTAAATTCAAAAGTTAGTACGTGAGAAATTCGGTTATAATTCCAAAATGACTAACTTTCACACAAAAATATGGTTAAATTCAAATCCTAGACCTTAAAATACATATTTAGAAAAAATTATTCAGAATGTAAAATTTGTTACGATCAGAATTGTACATTTTATTTTTATTTGAAATAGTTTTTTTGTTTTTCGCTGCATATTTTTATGTAATTTAACAGATAAATAAATTGAACTTTGAATGATAATTTTTGCATTCTTTTGAATATAATGAAAACAGTTATAACAAGACATATAAACTAAAAAATCATTAACAAAGCAAGCGAGAAACTTTTATTTCAAATTCTGTATCAATATCAGTAATTACGAATATCAGTGTATAGGTATGCGGTAAGAGGACAATACCAAGCGAGGGTTTAGTGGTTGGAATGCCATTAAACTAAAGATGAGAATGTCTATTAAAGCAAGACATTATCTACTACATAAATTTTGTAGCCGCCTATTCCTATTAAAATTTTTAATATAAAACTGGGAACTGGGAATTAAAAAAACCCTAAGCTACGTCACACAATGCACATGAAATACTCGCAAGAAGCAGATTAATACAACTAATACTTTATTAAATAAACAAAAGATAAACAATTTATTGATTATCTTGCTACCGGTAATACGAGCGAACCAGTAAGAAGAAACAAAATCAGAAAAAAATGCTCCCCCACGTTATCGGGTAAAAAAGGAAGGCAAGAGACAGAGCAAGAAAACGAATGCCGCACTAAACACAGTCGGAAATGGAGAGGGGGAGGGGCGAGTCTAAAGAATGCAACGGCAGTACATACCAACCAATTCACCTATTCCTTCAAATATCTGTGCCTGCAAGAATAATTAAACACAAAACGCACACAAAATAATATAATTGTAATAAATGATTTCTACAAATGTGAATAGCAAAGCAAAATTAAATTGTAAGGACCAACATCTGCATCCTGCACTCCTTTAAATATATCTAAGGATGTTTTGAAAACAAAAGAGCTATGGAAGAATACACCCCTTTAATATTGCTGCATAATTTAGAATAACAAACTAAGTGCAAGCAATTAAGACTAATCATAATAGCGGCATAATCTAAATACTCACTATATTAATGCAGGCTGGAATAATCACAAAAATCCCATATATAAAATAGAAATAAAATTGAGCAGATAACAGCTGTTTTACCATTAAACTAGCAATATTCAGGAAATTCCTAAATAGTAAAGATTACATGTCTAGGTAAGGGACCAGAAAGAATATGAACAAGGGAATCTTTGAATTTGATAAAGTACGAGCAAAGTTGTTGCCTAACTAAGCAGGCTTTAAATCTTAGAAGTGTAGCAAACCGTAACTTCAAATGAGGAGAAATGAAATAGTTTTAAAGTACGGAGGCAGTACATTTTCAAATAATAAATGGAATGTAATAATCTACAAAGTTCAAGTTTTTATTTAGCATAACACTTTCCTAAATTGAATGAAACCTAAAAACCAAAGACAAATGTTCGATAAGGTCAATAAATTCCTTACAAAATTGATTAAGTCGGCAGTTTTAAACTTACCTTGCCACTAAAAGCATTAAAACGATCTTCTCTTAAGGCCTCTGGAGGTATGAAAGCAGGTGTTCCAACAGTAGAAGATAAATATGCATCCGATCCATCAAATTCATTGCAAATCCCAAAATCTGCAATTTGAACTCTGGCAGAACTAGTTAAAAGTAAATTTGCAGGTTTTATATCACGATGAATAATCCTTTGGAAATGTACTAAAAACAAAGAACCAATAATATTATTTGCTTAAATAAACTATTTTTTATTTCTATACATTATCATTGATTTTTGTGCAGCTCAAAAATAATACACAAACCATTTATCTTTGACACGCTCCAACAAAAATTAAAAAACAAAAAATAGATAACAGCGGTAAATACATAATGATTTCAATTGTAATATCTGACGTTATAATGAACTAAATGTTCAGTTCATATTCTAATTTTTTATAGTCACATGACTAAAACACAATTATTGTAGTTCTGGATGGCTATGAAATCCAATACCAATGTCATTCTTAATTTGTATCACTGAATTGAAAATTTAAACTCTGATGGTCAAATAATAAATTAATTCCTTCTAATGTTTTGTTGCTATTTGAAACAATAATTATAAAATGAACACAAAATTATAATATTTATTAAAAACCTCGCACTAGCTTAACTAAATATTATTACAAAAACTTCTATCGATTTATTTTTAAAGACGTCTATTTTTTGACAGTTGCTGTACTAATAGCAATCCGTTAATTGCACGGTTTTATGCACAAAATGCCTAAAGACAAGAAAGGAAAGAACCGCAATTTATCTTACTGAGAAAAATTATATATAAAAAGGACAAGAATTAAAAATTGTTTGTGCATTCTACAATGAAGTTCAAACGATATTTTGAAAGTAGATTTTAAAAAATATACTTGCGACATGAAATAGTAACTACAAATGCAGCACTAATTAACAAAAAAAAAAGAAATAGACTTTATATGCTTACAATATTCAATTCCTAATATCACATCTCGAAAGTACAGCCTAGTGGTCTCTTCAGGAAGAGGTTCTTCCGTAGGTACATCTAAAATTTGCTTTTCTAATAACTCAAATACTAAATAAAGTTCATCCTCTTCTGGATCATCTAAAACCTCCAATAATTTTACAACATTTGGATGATTCAATTTTTTAAGAACTGCTATTTCTCTATATACCCTATCTAATGGTGTTAACACTTCCGATTTATTTGATCCACCAATACGACGTTGAGGTAATCTTCCAAATAATCCTGCTTTTCTAACCAATTTCTTCTTTGATAATATTTTCATAGCCTAAAAACACAAATACTTTCTATAGAACATACTCTTATTATCAAATCTTTAAAATGATTTTTACTTAATCTAGGGTTTAATAACTAACAGTTCAGAGAATATGACTTGCTATAAACATAAATAAGTATCATTTCGAAATTTGCATTAGTAAACAAAAATATTTCGTACTTCATTTGGTAGTACATTCAAAATATTCATATTAGCTAATTTTAACTTTCAATGATTAGGCCACCAGGTTTGTTTATATACAACAGTGACTAATTATGGATATTAATGGTAAAAACTGTACAAAGTGTAGAAAAATTGTTGATCATAATTACTATCAATGTGAGCTTTGTTTAGAATAAGTACATATGGCTTGTTGTGAGCTTACAGCATCTGAAAGTGGATGTATGAATTTAAAAAATCGTACTTCAAACTCATGTGTGATAACTGCTCATTAAATATAAAAATTAGTCCAAAATATTTATGATTTTAAAAGAAATAAAATTGGAAATGCAAAAAATTAAGACGGCAGTACATAAACATGAATATCCCAATAAAAATGTCCCTCAGCAGATCATATATGCTGGTATACTAAAAGAGGGATTATTATGGTGAAACTACTAAAAGAACAATAAAAATGAAGAGACTATATCTGATTTAAGCAAGAAAATAAAATCCATGCAAATTAAAATTTGGGATTAGTGAAATTAAAAATATCAATGATAGAGGTGTTGTTATAACATGGAAGAATATTAAATCAGCAAGCATTTTACAGGAAAAACTAAATGAAGAAATGGGAGACAAATATAAAGTGCACTTTTTTTCAATACTTTCTACAACGGCTTATTTTGTAAAATTTTAATATGAGTTAATTTATCTATAAAAACAACATTTCACTTAATTGAACTGTAACTGTAAATGTAATCTTTTTTGTCGTTACCGTCTCTAATATATATATTATTGTGTGGTTACCCTCAAATTGTGCCTGGAATCATGCCCCATTGTTGGGCTGCGTAACTACTGTGTGGTTAAACCTGTACAATCATGCCCCAGCGTTGGGCTGATATAATTCTGTGATGTTTTAGCTCGAATATTTGCCTCGGCTGCTCCTAATAATTCCTCTTACCTAATTTCCTAAATAATATTGTTGACACCTACCTGTTACATCCAAAAACTTCCTCTCAATATCCTCATGCTGAAATCTAAATAGACATTCACACCAATCACACACTCAAAATAACTCAATTGACCAAATATATCACACTCTATTTAAATTAGATCCATAGTACATTTTAAAACACCATTCCTTTAGGTACATTCTTAAAGTTCAATAATTTTATAATAATAATCATGCAAGTTGATAACCTTTTAAACACACATATTTTGATTTAAAGTAAAAGGGTGTTCCTCATACCTTACGTTACCCTTTTGGTCTTAGCATGAGCTCATAATAAAACTCTACACTGTGCATATAAATTTCCTGCACTACCTAATATCAATAAACTCTCTATATCTCTTTACAACATTTGGTTGTCTGTAAATTCATTAATTATTTTCAAAGATCAATTTTCTTTTAAAGTCCCATAAATGTCTCTTCATAAAATATCAAAAAATAATAAAACACATCAAACTCAAATCAAAAATAATCACAAACACCATAAAAATATTCACCACTCAATGTTCTATTCTATCGCCTACCTGGTTTTTATCTTCTGCGTGTGCTTCAACGCCTAACTCCTTGAAGATGCTGCCGTCTAGTAGCTACCCAGTCCATCAGCTAACGCCCTGGTCCAATTACTATATCCGCCATACATACCGTTGCTTACAATTTCCACTCCAAAAATTGCAATCTCCAAACTTAATTTTTTTTATTCAAACATCGCTTTTTTGTATCATCCAAACACTTTCAAACTTTAATTTTCGTGCATTCCAATACCAACTTAACAAGCTTTGTACTTACGTACCACTTTCACGTTTTACCACAAAGATGCTTTATTAGCTTCTACATAAAATTTTATTAACTTGCACTAGTTCACGTGAAAGTAACTATTATCACCAATGCTGGATGAAATCTGAACGAAAAAGAAAGAGAGCAAGACCCCTCTCTGACAGTGATTATATAAGTAAAATTCGCCCCCCCTTGTTTTAAATTGGCACGTACACTTGTATACCCGTTCCTATAATTCTGGAAAAAATTTTCCAACCGCTAGTTGTTTCAGCGAAAAATCCCTAACAAACCTCAGATTCTTGTGAATTTTCTTAACTAACAAAACAATACTCAATAAATCGCTTCAAACTGTCATTCCGTTGTTCGCATTTAGCCTCTACATCTTTATTTGTCAACGCCTCCAACTTGAACAAACATCTCTCATCTCCCTTATACCTATAGCTTTTTCTCACACATACGCTTCCACCAGCTGGATCTCTGCCCTTCTTGTACGATTCACGCCAATCACCTTGCTTAGTTCCATTCTCCCACTTTTTAACAGACGCGTTTTTGCTTTTAAATATCCTTGAAATTATCGATTTTATTTAGGTGTCCCAACTATACTGCCTCCTGAATTATGTATACGCATCTCTCTTTAACTCAATACACTTTCATTCTGTCTTGAACTTTTGTTGGTTCTTCACTATACTACCTCCAAGATTTAAATCAATATTTTAACCACAAAACCGCGTCTACATTAATCCCAACGGCTGTTCTTTTCCAATAACCCATTAAAGTTTGTTTGTTGTCAAGCTTACCGAGAACTATTATCTCCCCTAGTTTTGTTTAAACGTGTCGGATTTTACGTTTGCGTACCGAAATGTTATTTTAACACCTGCTCCACACTTCTAGCTTTTCATATAATCACTTTACTACAAATTTAAATACGTTAGAAAGATTTTACTCCAATTATTATTTATTCTGCTCGGTGTTTATACAAATATTATGTTAGATTATTCTTGGCTAAATTACATTGATCCTACATTACTATACACTACTTAAGCTATAAAAAATAATTTGTTAAAAATATTCCAACTCCCTAATTAAATAACTTTGTCTTCCCTTATTCAAAAGCTCTCAACCTATGTGTTCACTTGTGCCCTTATATATCCCAATGACCCCTTAATTACACAATAATATATATATATATATATATATATATATAATAGAGAAGAATAATCCACATTTGGAATGCAAATGAATGCTTAATATATATTAATAGTTATTAAGATGAAATGAAAACCCAACTTTGTATTTAAAGTTGAATTACCATTTCAAATCGAACTAGTAATTGAAAACCACTAAAAGAACGGCTACAGCAGGACTTGAATCTACAACCTCTGATTTACCGGATCAGTGCTCTAACCAATTGAGCTATCTAGCCTAATTGTTTAGATGATGTTATACTTAATACTACTGAAGCTTGGCCCTTGTTAACGATTTCCAATTACGTCTTGCATTTAAGGAAATTGAATCTAGTTATATACATAATTCATGTACTAATAACTTGATCATCCCATTTTAGCAACGTTCGGAATAATACAAACATGTAATTATATTATTATTAATAGAGAAGAATAATCCACATTTGGAATGCAAATGAATGCTTAATATATATTAATAGTTATTAAGATGAAATGAAAACCCAACTTAGTATTTAAAGTTGAATTACCATTTCAAATCGAACTAGTAATTGAAAACCACTAAAAGAACGGCTACATTTCCTTAAATGCAAGACGTAATTGAAAATCGTTAACAAGGGCCAAGCTTCAGTAGTATTAAGTACAACATCATCTAAACAATTAGGCTAGATAGCTCAATTGGTTAGAGCACTGATCCGGTAAATCAGAGGTTGTAGGTTCAAGTCCTGCTGTAGCCGTTCTTTTAGTGGTTTTCAATTACTAGTTCGATTTGAAATGGTAATTCAACTTTAAATACAAAGTTGGGTTTCATTTCATCTTAATAACCATTAATATATATATATATATATATATATATATATATATATATATATATATATATTATACTGTCAAGAAGGGGCGGGCTTATAAAATGTTTTAAATAGGGCTTCGAAACGACTTGCTATAATGGGGCTGTATTTGGTTTTGTTAGGCTATTTTGTTTCGGATATTTTGGTTTAAAAATTAACAACTATTCCACGTTTATAAATTTATAAAGCTTTTGAAACTGCATTGCATTCAACAAAGTATACTGGCCATAGACCAGGCTAAGCTAGTTGATAAGTTTGCATTGTGTACGTATTTTTAATTGTTATGGTTGCATGTACATAAAATTTAATTTGTAGTTAGCCTATTCAGAACCTTTTGGATGTAAAAACAAATATCAAAATTATGTAGTACTCTACACGTTTTAAAAATTTTGAGGAGTTAAGTGATACTACTGAAAAATTTGTAAATCAATTTCAGTTTGAACGTGTTTTAAGAATTAAAGATTTGTTATGTAATGACAGGACGTTTACCGAATAAGACATTAATGCCTGTTACGTACAATTGAAAAGATAAACCACCGAAGTTTGTTAGCTATTTTCAATATTGTAAAAAGTTCAATATAGACAAATCACTGGATTATCAAACCATTCAGTTTAGCAAGAGGTCTAGACACGAATATGATTAATAATTATGAATTGCATAGTGTGCGTATACGTAGCTGTTATGGCAACGGAAACTAGGGGAGACGGATTGTATTTATAAAGGACTTAAAATTTGTATTACTGAATAATTAGACGTATTTTTGAATGGTCTGAGTTTTATTTTATTTAAAAAGTTAGGAGTAAATTTTGAAGGTGAAGTTGTACCTGGAGGTAGCAAATAGTGAAGAGAAGTAAAGTAAAGTCTAAGGTAGCAGTTCTGTGACGAAGGAAAAGTAATTGGAAAAGGGAGTGATCGTCTGTACCGTTATCGTTTTGAAGGGGAAAGAATAGTGGAATTGGAGTTATCCGAGTATTTGTACAACATATAATTTGTAGAAATATTAATAGTTTTATAGTCCGGACATTACTAGTTGCTCGAGTTGCTTATTTTTTTTAGGAGGTGCCTGTAGTTGGTCACTTGGCTTCAGGACGGCTGGAAGGCGGCGCCTGTATCTGGATTCCAGGTATTAGTATTTAATATCTACGCAGTGCTTTAATCAAATTTATAAAAGTGGAACTAGTGTTTGGGGATACTTTTGACTTTTAAAATTATTTTGAAAACTCCTTGGATATTTGTTTGGATGTCTAGTTGAGAGGGGTTTGCCTAGGACGAACCCACCCTAGGTAGATTCCGCTACGTGGTTGACGGTCCTGTGAAATATATAAGTGCAGCAGCCGTGTTAAATATTTCAAGATAAATTCTGTGGCATAATTCAACAAGGCTCTAAAATAAGACAAGGAGTGACAGATGGATATACTAGGCCTACCACTCATAGGGTAGGATCACAGTATATATAAAATATTATTTAAAAAGAGGGCTTTGCTTCTACGTTTTTATTTAATGGTATGTGTTCTTAAATACTGTTATTTTACCTAGAAATTTCTTTCTCTGTGCTAATGCAATACACTTATGTGTTTATACAGAGTGAAAAAATTAAATATTTGAAAATTTTTAATTTTTCTCCGTTTTTCTTCCCTTTTGGTGGTTTTTTCATAGAATTTGGCATTCAATGACCTAGTATTACAAGAAAAGTTAGATAACAGTTCCCGGTAAACCCACTCGTCTCCATTATACAGGGTGATGAAGTGATATTGAAAAATACATGTTTCCTAGAATATTTTCATTTAGGGTAGAGACTTTAACTTGAAAATAAGTACACGTTAGTGGTTTACTGATACCAACTACTACACTTCATTTCGACAAAATAGGATAATCCATTGGCGTAGAATAAGTGAGGGGTTATGAAACAATATTGACCTATACTTTTTACACACCCTGTATTTCATAAAAATTAAAACCTATAATTATTCCTTGTACAATTTGCCACAAAAAGGTACTCTTAATAATCTCTGTAGAGCTTTCCATTTTCGAGATATTTTAAATTAAGTCATACTCAACTCATGCATAAAAACAAACATTATTAATTCTTTAAAAAAAGCAAAGGTTTATTTTATGAATTCAAAACTGGTATCTGATATAGTTCAAATGCATTTAGTAAAAAAAATGCATTTAATAAACTTGTCAGTGTTTACAAACTGAAAAATATTTGTCTCTACAAGCTAAAATTTGCTTACTGAGGTGCTACAAACTACAAAATAGAAATTAGTTCATATCACTCATCATTTAAGTAAACGGTCAAAGTGACGTTTTCCAATGAGAACCATTTTTGGGCTAATTTCTTAATCTAGCAAGTAGTTTTTTGTTGAATAAACCTAGAATTGGCTATGTCGTAACTCGTAACTCCTGAACAGTATTAATAGGTTCAGAATAAACTTTTTGCTTTAGGAGAAAACAAAAGATAATGGAGAAAGCATGTATATACGGTTTGTAGATCTGTAAAAAGCATCTGACATTGTAAAATGGAAAACATGTTCGAAATACTCAAAAAGATAGAAATGAGTTAATGGGGTATATGTATAGTACATAGCTTTTACAAAGAATAAACAGCAGTAATAGAATTAGAGCAGGAACGCAGAGCAGTTAATATTAGAAAAAGAGTACAATAGGAATGTGTGCTATCCCCATTAATTTTTAACTTGTATATTAAACAGGCAATGAATACTAACTAATTCAGAAAGACATTTGTAATTACTATGCAGAGACAAAGTATTGATATGCTTAGATTTGGAGATGATATGAGCACTGCTGGATACATTAAAGTCAAAGATAGGAAAAAAGAGAGGTAAAGATAGACTTGGTTTAAGCCATTGCACACAGATAGTCAAAAATAACTCAGAAAAGGAAACAATGAAGGTACATATCTTAATGATGATGATGATATTATTTTATGATTAATAATAAATAACAAATAAATAAATGCAAAATCAGCAATTTCTGAAGAAAACTTGTATGTTTGGGATCAATTGTATTAAGCTTAACTCATTAACATATAAATTATATTTACATAAATTAAATAGTAATTTTATACTTACATAGAGAGTACCATCATCCACATTCTGAACAACCTTTACTATACCATATGAACCCTAAAAAGCATACATTATACTAACAAATTTTCATGGTAAATAGCAAATGAAATTTAACATTAGATATCAATTAAAGGTTTTACAATGACAACAATATAAATTCATTGCTAGAGCCCTGATAATGAAATTGACATTTTGATCATTTCTATAAGGGACATTATCAAAACAGGAGGTACAATTAGTACTCTTAAATAAACTGACACACGTACAATTAAATCAGATTAGTGTCTGTAGCAAAGCAGTGGTTGCAAGGAAAATTGCCTGTGTTTATAAACATACATAAAAACCAAAACTATTTAAAGAAATACAATTGCATATGGTATAATCACAACCGCATGAAAAAGCTGTAAATGTCAGCTGGTTTTAATTATTATTGGAACGTACGATTTTATAAAAATCAAACAGTTTAATTGTATAAAACTAGAACACAATTACCAAAAAACTTACCTGCGCAATAGAATCCATAAGTTTATATTGGTTTAACTGAATGTGCATTCCAGATCTCTCTATGGAAATTCGGCGAGATTCTCTAAACACAGACTTTTTCTTCTCCCTAGGAGAATTACTTGGACTTCCATATGGTGAGTATTGGCAGTTAGGATAAATAGGACGACTTTCTAAAGCTAAACTTTTTGATTGTACTAAAATTTTTTGATTAATTTTATTTTTTGAGCTAGTTTCAGTAGCAAGGTCTGAGGAAGGCACAACTGTTGATAAAACCATCACAGATTCGGAAATATTGCACGTTGGTGAGGAATGGGGTAGAGATTCTAATTTATTTCGAGAAATATTCGAGCACATCAAAGTACATTGAGAAGAGGCTACAGAATATTTATCAATTCCATCCGTCTTCCTAGTGTTGTAACTTCGTTAAAAGTATAAAACCTAAAATTAAAGACAAACATTAAAAAGAATAGATGCCGTATTAAAATATTTAACAACCGATATTATGAAATCAGAGACATGATCATTTACTGTACCGTACATTCTACAAAGTGCGTAGTGTAAACAGTGGTGCCAATAGAAAAGGCAACCAACCATACCCAGCATACGTAAAGGCGTGAATGTACCTTATAATATAATGCTTATTGCACAATGGAAAATTAAGCTTTCCAGTTTACAAATAATTTGACCAGAGTCTGTTTAATAGATATATCCATGTTTAGTTAAATATAAGGAGAAACAATAAAAGAATAAACAAACATAAAACAGAAGAACTTAAAAGTAGGATACACACTATTTTATTTACATGTATACATTACCGATTTTTAAATAATATAAATTTAATGAATAATTGTCTAATTCTAATTTTTCTTCACTGAATCCTGTATTAACATGATGAGTTGCTATGGCAATATAAACTCTTACTATAATATCAAGTAATTGCAACAAGTGGTTACTAAGACGTTCTTGATCAGCAAAGTGATCATAAATATTTACAAAAAAAGAGTTTGCCTTATTTGCCAATACGTAAATGTTACTATTTTATGACAGCATACCTATTCAGCTATACGCCAAAACTTTACTATGTCTGAAGATACATTACATAATCTCCTTTATTTTTCCTTTCCAGCAACATAGAAGCAGTAACTTCTGAAAATAATAAATCGCAACATTTTGAACATGCAATGATTTTAGAAACTTTTTGCAATGAAGCCAAAGATGTACTAAACAAGGTCTTACATATCATACAGTGTGCTCTGCGTATATGAAGTTGTAAATTCTAGCCTATTTTCATGAGTTTCTTCATTGATTAATTCATCAATGATTGTTTGCACTTAATATAGTTAAAATACCCAGTTGTGTCTCGTGCTACACAATTAGTGGCTACTGAGAAACACTTCAGTGTGTAGTATGTCTTTTATATGCAGCTTCAAATTGCACTATTGTA
This sequence comes from Platerodrilus igneus, assembly GCA_036346225.1. Taxonomy (NCBI): domain Eukaryota; kingdom Metazoa; phylum Arthropoda; class Insecta; order Coleoptera; family Lycidae; genus Platerodrilus; species Platerodrilus igneus. The sequence continues at coordinate 10,566,573 of JARFIW010000453.1, forward strand.
GGGTTATTATTAAATTCACCCTTTGAGCTGATTTGAGAGAAAAACGTTTCAATATTATCCTGGCTCCATGTGTATTGTAACATGCCTTTTTGCCTATATTTTAGCATGTTACATTTGTGCTTGGCACTATTAGCATATAAATGCTTATATCTACATTTAAATATAAAATTACTCTCTTTATTATATAATATATTTTCTATAAGAACTTATCTTGCACAATCCTGGATTATTAGTTTTAATCCACAAGTTCCTAATTTGTTACATAGTACAAATAATTATATCTATATGAAATTTTCCTATTGGTTATTTCTGAAGTGTATATTCCAAAAGCACAACTGGTGTGGTTCTAAATTCTGTATTATTGAGAATAATCGCTAGAGATCATCCATCCCGAAGATGGCCGAAAATAATTTATTTGAAGTGTCAAATTTTCATTTCTCTTTGGATATCTGATTGCTTATCTGGCACTGTTGGCCATTTTTGATTTAAACTTCTACCTTGCCTCATGTGCTTACCTGGTATGTAAATTTTCTAATCATAAATCCCAAATTAACATTTAAATATAATTTTAGATGTTTAGTATGAAAGATAAAGAAGTTGTTTATTCGTTTAACCCATCAAATAATTATACAGATGATAAGTTATTAATGGATTAATTTTCCTTTGCAGCTCGTGTTAAATTTTCACTTTTGTAACAAACTGAATTTTCTAGGGTGCTCCAGTATCTATGTTCCGACTACCTGTGTTTTGGTTACCGATGTTACAGCGACTTGTTCTCTAATTCAGATTTCTACATGGAAAAGTTGCTCGTGCATTCGCACAACCAGATGATGTAAACTAAATACTCTCATCAACAGAATTTTATATTTCGTTTCCGTCTACTTTACTATTGCATCATCGACAAGTGAAACATTACTAGAAACATAAAGTAGGATATCATCTGCATACATATGATATTTGCATTCTGGTGATAGTATTTCTGGAAAATCTGACGTAAAAATAGCAAAGAGTAGAGGGCCCAAGATACTACCCTGTGGAACCCTCGTGAAACACAGCGTAACTGGGACTGTTGTCCATGTAGTTTAACTGATTGCTGTCTGTTACTCAAATAGTCTTTAAACCAATCTGTTGCAATATTATCGCAACCATAGAAACGAAGCTTAGCAACAAGTAGGTGATGATTGATTAAGTCAAATGCCATACTGAAATCTAGAAATAATAGATAAACAATATTTGATGCGTCAATTGGGCATGTAAGATCATTAACAACCTTACTTAGTGCAGTTGCTATGCTATAGCCAGTGCGAAATCCAGATTGGAATGTGGGTAATAAGTTCCATTTGGATATGTGTTCAATTAGTTGTGTGTAAACTATGTGTTCCATAACCTTTGACATTATAGGCAATATACTAATTGGGCGTAAATCAGCATATGTAGTAGCCAGAGGTTTTTCAGCAATTGGAGTGATAGTTGAATATTTCCAAGCTATAGGGAATTTGCCTGATTCTAATGATTGAATCAAGATGGCCGAAAGTGACAATCTTAATGAAAGCGGTAGTGCAAAAGTGTGTTATTACTGCAAAAAGAATGTTGTGGTAGGTGTTACCTGTAGTGCCTGTCACACTATAATGCATAATAGTTGTGCAAAACGTGTAAAATGCTGTGAATTACTATCTGCAGATGCAACCATTGATTTTACTAAAGATGCATATTTGTTTCTGAAGCAACTTGTAACTGAGCAGATGGAAAATAACAAGCTGTTAAAAGAGAAAATCAGTATATTAGAAAGTCAACTTCAGCAAGAATCTAATGAAAAGGAATCTTTAAAAACTAAATTCAATAAATTACAAGCAAAATATAACCTAAGTAATAATAATTTTCAAAACAAAGCTAATGATTTAAAAGTTGCTGATAAGGATGAGATCAGTATAACAGCTGCTCCTAATCATAAAGTGTGTTCTGATAGTGTACTGCAAGCAATTACAGCAGATACCACTACAATAGGCAAACCAATTCACAAATCTGAACTTGAAATTGAAGAACCTAATGCTAAGGAACTTTCATATACAACTATAACAAAGGGAACAATAGGAAACCAAAATACAAAATCTCTAGAAAGAAAACAAAGACACATAATAAATCAACTTGTTAATATAAATGAAGATAAAACACATAGCAACGAGGGATTTAGTGAAGTGAGGAAAAAAGCAAATAACAAAAAACAAACACTAATTGGTACCAATATCAAAGAAGCAAAACTCAAAGCTCCTATTAAAAAGGCCTGGATCTATGTTGGTGGCTGTTCACCTGAAACCACACCAGACACAATTATTGAATATGTACATGAGGAGTATCCTAATATTGCAGTAGACTGCAAAGAATTAAAAACCATAGGAAAACTAAAAGCTTTTCAAGTGGGGTTTGATTTTAACTATTATGAAAACATTGTTAATGTGGAATTTTGGCGAAAAATATAAAATTCGCAGATTCAATTTGCAGTTTTCCATGCCCAAGCGGATATCAAAGAGAAAACCAACAACTAACCGACAACAGACTGCTAACTGCAACAAATGTAGAAACACTTAAAGATAATATAATCTACAATACACTTAAACTGATACATTTGAATATACAATGTATATCCAATAAAATTCATTTACTAGATGTGTTTGTCAATCAACAAAAACCATTATTCTTATGCATCACAGAAACTTGGATATATGAAGATGCAGTACCATCTATCAATATATATGGATATAAAATTGCAGCGGTCTATTGCAGAACTATTAAAAGACATGGTGGTGTGGTAATCTTTGCACAATCTAAAATAGAAACAAAAGTAGTCAGTCGATTTATCTGAGTACTGTACCGAACAGGACTTTGAGTGTTGTGCAATTAAATGTAACTTCAACCGTGTGAGGGTGTGTATTGTTACAATATACCGAAGTGGGGATGGTATTTTTAAAAACTTTATAAAGCAGTTTGATCAAGTGCTAACTATAGTGTCACAATTATCTGAAATTGTAATAATATGTGGTGACTTGAACATAAACTTTTTAAAAGATTCTTTAAATAAAAGAGAGTTGGAAGATATATTTCTGAGCTACGGTCTAAATAACTATGTTAATACTCCAACCAGAGGTAAGAATGGGATTGATTATATGCTAACAAATGCTAACGATTGCACTATAAATGTGACTGATCCAGGCTATTCAGATCATTCTGCTCAAATATGCTCAATTCAAGTGGCTAAAATAAAATACGGATCACAAAAGACTATCCGACTGCAAAGACACTTTACAGATAAACACATTAACAATTTTATACAGCTAATAACCAAAATGAGGTGGTATGACGTTTATGGTGCAACAGACATAAACGATGCCTTTAATAAATTTTGGGGCACTTTCTATTGGTGCGTAGAAGTAGTAAGTCCAAAAAAATGTTACAACTCAAATTACAGAGTATCTAATAAGGAATGGCTAAATCAGAGTATTATTCAGCAAGCAGAACATCTAAGAACACTTTATCAGATGGTAAAAGTCACTAATGATGGCAGATTAATAGCTGAATACAAAGTACAAAAAACAACACAGTCAAAATATTTGCAATGCAAAAAAATACTTTCAAGAAAAAATATTAGCATCCTTAAACAGTACTAAACAAATGTGGCAAATAGTCCATCAAATCACTGGAAAAATGAACAATAAAATTGCAGTAACTCGAATAAAATACAATGAAAAGGTCTTAAATAATGAATATGACATCTCAAATGCGTTCTGTGAATACTTTAGTAATGTTGCTAATAATATCGTAAGCAATAGTCTGCAAGACACTAGTTGTAGTAACTGTATAGCACCGAAAATAATACTGAACAGTATGTATTTCACAGATGTAACCGAGCAAGAATAATTAGATACAATAGTTAATTTGAATAATAAAAATTCAGCAGGTGTGGACGAAATTCCAAAATCATTTATAAAGAAGACAATAAAGCATTTTTCTGCTATATTAACATTTCTACTAAATTACTCTATGAAAACTGGGCGGTATCCTGATGCATTGAAAACGGGTTTAATAGTGCCAGTTCCTAAAAAAGGTGATCTAGAATGCGTTGAAAATTATAGACCAGTCTGCATACTCTCAGTTTCTCTATCATTTTGAAAAATTAATTGCAAAAGAATAATGAATTTTCTAATGAAGTATAATCAGTTGGCGGATGAGCAGCATGGTTTTCGACCAGGTCGTTCTGCAGAAACAGCTGCATGTGAATTTCTAAATTATGTACTCAAACAACAAGATGAAGGCAAGTATGTTATAGGTCTTTTCTTTGATCTCACACGTGCATTTGATTGTGTTAATCCTAACCTTATGGAACCTAAATTATTTAATGTTGGCATTAGAGGTAAAATATGTGACTGGCTAATATCATTCATGCAGCAACGAAAATAAAACCAAAATCAATAATGCCACATCAATAGAACATGTGTGCGAATTAGGTGTACCGCAGGGATCCGTTTTGGGGCCCCTGCTTTTCAGTGTGTTTATCAATGACCTTCCGAAATACATAACCAAAGCTAAAGTAATACTTTATGCAGATGACACCACAATGGTGGTTGAAGCTAAATCTCCAGAAGAGCTTCAGACCAAAGTAAACATTGTGATAGAACAATTTTGGCAGTGGTGTGCAAGAAACAGACTAGTTATTAATATAGCTAAAACAAAATGTGTTTACTTTTATAAAATAAGACATCTAGGCACCATCGATATTAGGCTGAATAAATCAAAGGTTAAAATATGTGAAAAAGTATTATTCTTGGGAAGTTACATAGATGCTAAATTGAACTGGCAAGCAGAAATAGATAATCGATGCAAAAAGATTAACAAATCATATTATATGTTAAAAACTATGAAGCAATACTTAAGTGAACCCCAAGCTTTAAACGTATATTACGCATTGGTATATACGCATCTAAGCTATAATATTATTCTCTGTGGGCAAGCCACTGAAATGAAAAGATTACTAGTATCACAAAAACGAATTATTAGGCTGCTATTTAACCTAAATGCCAGAGCTAGCTGTAAATTATTTTTAAAAAAAAAAAATCTTGACAGTTATTAGGATATACATATATAAAATATCGTTATATGTAAGACAAAATATTAAAAATTTTCGTACTCTCTCATCTATACATGAACATGAAACACGCCAAGGACACCTTCTTTATCAAGAACAATTTCACAATGTTTATTATGCAAAATCGCCGATACAAGCTGGCATTAAAATATACAATGCTATTCCAAATTATATAAAAGAAGCAATCAATCTTAAAACATATAAGCATTTACTAAAAGAATTCCTATATGATAAGTCGTTCTATAGCATTAAGGAATACTTTAATATACAATAGAATATGAATAAGAGTGTAATGATTTATCACATCCTGTATATAGGCAAAGTGCTGAATAAATTCTTATCTTATCTTATTCTTATCTTACATTTATAATATGTGTTAAAACATTAATAATGAATGGCATTACCAACACTAATATTTTCTTATTTATGCCATCAAATCCTTAAGCATTAGACCTGATCTTCAAGATCGATTTCTCTACCACATTTACATTTACTGGTTGTAGAATGAATGGCCCATTTATAGATTTGTGAATGTTTTCATTGTAAAAGTTTATTTGATGACTTGGTATTGATCAATCTGGGATGGTTTCAAAAGAATTCGTTGACTTCATCAGGATTTTGAATATCATTTGAAATTTGGGTTTTCGTTTTTGAATGTATTTGACATCTATCAAAAATAGACCAGGAAGCAAGTTCTTTTTACCTGGAAGTTTTGAATTTTGCCGAACCCTTGCTATTCCAAGCAAGGTAGGGATCTTTAACGTGCGTGACAACACTCACACACGGGACCTCCATTTTACCTCTCATCCAAAAGAGGGAGTATTTTTAGGTAAAATGCACCCATAACATTTTTCAAGCGAACCGTGTCGGAATTCGAACCCGAGACCTTGGGCATAGTAGTCACATGCATACCAACTACCCCACGGAGCCGCCTAAACAAACAAACTCCGCACGTATTTTGCGAACTACCAGGATCAAAACATATTCCACCAGGTGACGCAAAGCCTATTGATTTCTTCAATTTGTTTTTTACGACTCATAAAAAAAAATGGTTGTTGAAACTAACCATTATGCCGCACAGTTTTTGTAAGATCATCCAAAAATTCGGTTATTTTGATTTCTACGCACAGTGATACGGTTAATGTATTTGTCACAAAAAGAGAGGAATCTACGCATCTATAAAACATAAACCATCAATGGTACACACGTATAATCAATTTATGGGCGGAGTAGACGAGAGCGACAAAATGCTATACACCTATTTGGTTGAACAAAGAACTGAATTTTGTAAAAAGGTTGTATTCAATGTATTTGGAAGGTTGGTGGTGAATGCATATATATTGTATAGTGAGAAAAATATTGGCAGAAAAATTACAAGATTCAAATTTACATTAAGTATAATTGATGATTTAGAAGAGAAATGGTTGCTCCACAAAAATAGACCAGAGCCTGCTACTCATACTACATCTTCTACTCGAAGTTTTGGTTTAGAAAAGTTACCCACGTGTAATTAAGGCACTGCATAGTGTGCAGCAACAAGGATTACAACACTGTGAAGAGGAACAACTTGATTTGTGTCCGCTGTAAGAAGGGACTTCATGGAGTCTGTGCGGGAAAGCACACATGTTAACCTTTTTACTTTTAGATTCCAGTTTTTGCTATAATTTTTGTTCACAATATATATTTCCATAATTTTCTTGTATTTTATTACCCTTGTACAAGTTATTATAAAGGAATCCCCAAAAACATTATTAAAATTGGACAATTTTTGGAAAAGATACCGTTTTTTTTTCAAGACAAGGGTAAATGACATCGAAAACAAAGAGATCTTTGGCATTTCTAAGTATATACAAGTAAAAAACAATGGCACCAAAAGGGTTAAAATAAACTGCGGAAGTCCAAAATTTTTGATGTCATCAAATAACATCATTACACTAGTTATAGTACTAATTAATCCTAAAAATCATATTTTGTGTCTCGTATAAGGTATATTAATACCATCAGAATAAGTATTTGATGCTAGGTAATTTATGGCCTCGTTGAAAAACGCTTTGTTTTTAACTTCATTGTTTAGAGTAAGTGGCTTTCTCTATATATTTAATGAAAACAATTTCCTTAAAATTAACATTTCAAAATATTATTAATAGTTTGGCAAAAATGTTCTGTGTGGTTTGAATTTTTAAAGTTTTCAAGATCCAAATTATCAGATACTTATATTATAATGCATTAGCCACACTCATGCTAAATACTTGCGTAGTAGTAGTAGTAGTAGTAGCAGTACTATTATGTGCTCATACTCTTTTCTCGCAGGATGGACGAAATGTTTGCAAAACTGGAAATAATAATTTAACATCTAGTGCAGATGTCATGGTAAAATTTGTTATTGTTCCATCAAAAGTTAACGAAACAACTTTTGCTCCACACTTGTGTACAACTTTTAAGCATTTTCGAAAAAAACTTAGCCCTTTCAACAGCACCAAGACAGTCAATTAAAAAATATGCGGCTAATATTTCTCAGCAAGTATTGAGTCCGACCAATAAAAACATTAGTACTTGCTTAATCATAGAAATATTTGTAGGTCACTAAACCAACTTTTACTGTAAGTACATTTTAAAATTTATTTTATGCCCATTTGTTTACAGAAATGTTTAAATACTGTGATTTTAGAATAAATTTAAGCCTGGAGAGTAGTTTTATTTTGTTCAAATGAACAGGTGACCTTTTATGAGGAAATCCATTTCACCAAGAGTATACCCAGTAATTAACAATCCGCTGATTTACATGTCGGTCAGAGAAATTTTAACACAGACGTTGTTGGTGCCCTTGCAACTTAACTGATTAAAAACCTAACAGGTAAGTGCTAGTAATAACGAAGCTTAAAACCACACATACGTAAAATTTATATCATTACACAATTTTATTCCTTTTTCTGACATTTATCTCTATAGGAACCCACTCCCGTGGCACTGTAGTTGACAGGTGCATCCTTATTTTGTTACGGGATACCCGACCCTTTTAGGCAATTCCAAATTTAAAAAGTTAATGCTTTAAACATCCGTAACAACTCAGAGCATCTTAATTCTGGATGAAATGTCATGTGTATATCGTCATTTTCAGTTACCTCAAAAGAATGTCCAACTGTGATTTTGAGATACTTTCAAGTAAGATAGAAAAGTGCTGTTTGTACAAACTCCCACCAACAGAATATATCTAATCAAGTGTATACATTTATTTATTTGTTACACATTCGTAAACAACTTTTAACGAGTTTTAATATAAACAATTAAAGTTCTACTTTATAAGTAGCTAGTTTATAAATCTAAATCGCTACTGTTTTTAGTAGCACGTGAATAGCAGTTGCAATTCCTTTTTAATGTCTGTATTGAAAATACCCAATAAGTTCAGTCATAAATATGAAAGAAATGACAGAAAGCATATATTGCTTTAATAATAGTTTCGTAATGAACGTCAAAGATTTTGCTTATGTGATTTTGTATAGTTTTATATTCAAATCATATACGTTTAAAAATAAGAATAATTTACGAAATGATTAACAAATAAAATACAACGTACCAATAATATAAAATATTATTATGTACTTTCAATAAGCACAAAAAATCATGGGATATTATTGTTAGTATTTGTGACTGAAATCTTTGGTTTTATTCTGAAAATATTTAATTTTTCTGTTTATTTTTTATTGTTACTATGGCAATATACCACAATATTACTTACGGTAAAGGTATTGTTTTAGTTAACTGCTTGCCAGCACCAAAGGTTAAATATACTGCACAGAATTTACAAAAGGAAACGATATTAATTTACGTTTCAAATTAGGAATGTAGATTAATTATAATTCTGCTTACCTTATAAATTAATGCATATTAGCAAGCTGAGTAATGAATAATTGGTCTTTTATCTCAGGGTTGTATGGCATGGGTGCGGTTGCCCTTTTGTCGATATTCTGATAGTGAAGCTCGCTGATTATCTACAACAAAAACGGAAACACAATATAGAGGTACAATATAGAACTTGGTAAGAGAACTGACAGGTAAACACTCCACTTCATAGTCTATATGCACTCCCAAACAAGTAGGCAAAGATAAGATAGATACTGACGACCAGAATGAATCATGGAGGTTAGTTTTCAACTAGTAAGACTACCGATTCGTCCTCATTCGCTGTCCTGATTGGTCAAGAAAGTGGCATGTCTATCAGAACAGTGGGAACCATCTTTCCCACAAGATTACACAATAATAAGCTATTTCTAAAAACCCCGAAGATAATTCACACGGCCTATTTTACACAAATATGTGTACTATACCTAAATTAATTATACAAAATATCTCCTCAATTAATTATTCACTAAAATCTTTCACAAAGCACTTATTGGCATAACAATAATTTTTGCCTTTCAGGGACAGAATAGGTCTTCTTCTGCAAACTCGCCAAGATGCTTTTTTCTGCAATACATAAATACCAAGATAAAGTATAATCAATTTCAAATTACATAATTTGATAAGACAACTTGTACGTCGTCTCTGACATACACTAACTGTTCAGGATACTCTCCAGAGGTAGCTGGTACATTCTAATAGACTTCAAAAACCCTTTAGAAAATGCCACTATAAGATTGGTATGGTTTTAGTGGATATTACAGTTAAATGTAACATTTACTCACGATTGATCTGCAACAGGAAATTGCTCTTTTGCAAATTGATGTGAATGGACACGATGATCAGCACATTACCTTGGACTTTTTTACCGAACAGACATAGTGACCACTAACTGTGCATATGCAGTGAAGATATCTGTGAATTGCTTTATCTTTCCTTGTCCTTAATACCATATAGGTGTTCCTTGTTTTAATGTTCTAGGAATCAACAACAAACTTCACTACGAATTTGTAGTAAATAAGCCATCGCACCAAATAGGACCCAAACGTGCGTGTGAAAGAACTAATACATAATATTTGCTATGCAGAAATGGCCATAATACGAGTATACTGTAATTAGCTGTATCTATCTTAACTATCTAGATATTCATGGTAAGCTTGATTTAGTCATTGAATTGTTTGTTTATTTTGTATTGAGAATTTGTATAAATTTATTGTGCCCTCTATACGGTAGCATGATGGACTAAAGTATGTTTACCGGTAACTGTCATTTTGCTATAATAATACAACATAAAAAATTTGTAAAGTGCTATGCATCGCTAAATCAATGAGATGATTCATGTCTCTGGTCACTTTTTATGCCCTTAGCGATTTGTTTACACTTCTTAAAAAGAAGTGGGCAGAGACATATGAGTTAAAATTCAAATGCCAATCTTTAAATCAATATTATTCGAAAAGTGTAATCTCTAGACAAAACTTAGTACTGCTAATGCGTTAATTAAGCATACATTTGTAAATAGAAAAACATCTATTAATTTAAGTTAGTTAAATACGCTGCAGTGCCAAAGTACCCTTAAAATTTAATAGAAGCTTGTGTAGTTCACTCTTAATAACATGGCTATATCATTATAATGTTAAATTATGACATAAATAGTAAAGTACCTGGTACTTTCTTTTATAAGCAGCAATAAAAACTGGAACTTCACAGTATGCATATTAAGTTAGAAAAATGCCGACGTAATTCAGTAAACTGTATTCGTAAATATTGACATGAACTGAAAGAAACCGAAATCATTGTAAATCACTCAAACAGACAGCAGTATAAAATTTAATATGTAGACCAAGCAATGACGCAGATGTCGGTATTAAATAGATGTTGTGGAAATGCATATAACCACTCTTATACACTGAAAAACTCTTGACCTCTTGAAACAGTTCAAAACATACAAACCGTGCAAACAGGAAAATCAGGAGACCCCCGAAATAATAAAGCTTATAAATATCAACATTAGTACAATAGAACGGATCATTCAAATTCATTTAAATCTTACAATACATTCTTTCATTTTCAGTTAGTCGATTGACAAGCACCATCATCAGACGGGTGAACAGGTTGAGTAATTCGTAACGACACCTTTAAATTTCGGTTTGTAGTGAAATAAGTCCCAAACACAAAAGAAATGATGTATTCGAGAAAACTGTCATTACATTGTGAAAATGTCGATGGAGTGAATACTTTCTGTTAAACAGATTACTGGCACCCACTTTTATCCTACATGACAATGTGGTTCGAGTCATAGTCGATCAACAAGCTGTAAGTGATAGATTGTTTTCCACCTGCTACATATTCTGCTGATGTATATTTCATTATTTGCATGATAATTACTAGTATTCAGACTTATACACTAGTGCACACTTAGTTAAAAGTGTAATGTAAGAGGAAGTACCACTACTATATTTGCTTAAATTTGTATGTATTGGTTGGATAACTATAATTGAATAAATTGAAAATGTTCCTTTTATTTTAGAGACACACATACTTGGTGAGTTAAAGATGCAGTTTAAGGTATTTCTTTGGTTGTGTTTGTTAAATACTGTGCTATTCATGTTAGGTGAACGTCTTGTAGTTTTAGTATTGTGTGCTTAGTTTAAATTAGTAAGTGAAAAAAGTGTACACAGGGTTCCATCAACCTGCGTGGCAGAATGAAATAACCATCTAGTCGTCTTTTAGACCACCCATCGCTTAGTGAGACAAATCCAAGTGAGCTCTCCCTCAATGACTTTTATTGAACAAAAAGTTCATAGACCTTTCCAAGTAGGTGAGTGTTGAAGTTTGTATACCCCTAAAAATTTGCATTTGGTTTTTGTAGAACTCAGCATTGTCGCTGCAAGCTAACTGGTACTGTATTTAATATTGTCTCTTGTAGGGTAAAATTTAATTCAGGTAAGTAGTGTGAATTTAACGCGTAACAGATTTCCTTAAAAACGTTACTTAAAAGTGTACAAAAAAATTGATTTCACAGAAAATAAAAAAATAAAAGCTGGAACCCTGATTTAAACAGGGCTATTCTATTTAAACAAAATTACTTCTGTAATTTACATGGAATATGTTATAGAATTTCCAGAAAAATGTTTAACTATTAAAAACACGAACTGACTTCACTGATATATAAAAATTGTATGTTCTGAAAAAAGAGATAATTTCACTAGATAAAAAAAAATTTCATCCCCTTAACTCGAGGTTTATTTTAAAATCTGTTGTAGTAGTTTATCTTACGCTATAGATAAAAACGTTATGAAGAGACTTGCGTAATTGAAATTCGTCCTTTCTCATCAGTCATAAACTTGAGTTAAAAATAATAGCACGCAAAACCTATTTTGTATAAGTTAAAGGTAAATTATTTCAAGCTAACTTAGTTGTCAGTATTTAATAAAATCAACACACATAACTATAAGTATGTCTGATTATTATACCGTTAATGAATGGACCTACACCTCGTATGTAGGGATAGTTATGAGAAAAAAGACATGACACTGTGTAAAAACTAGGTGAGGGTAGGGAAGAAGCGGTAGTAGGTTTATTTGGTTTAGGCATGAGAAATGACATGGGAAATAAGCTGGTAGAATTCTGTGACAAAAACAAATTAATCATCACAAACACATTATTTCAACATCATGCTAGAAGATGATACACGTGGAAGATCCCAGAAGATATAGGTAGATATTAAATAGATTACATTCTTGTTAGACAATGGATTAGGAATCAACTAAAGACTGTAGAAGCTACCCAGAAGCAGATATAGATAATAACCACATCGTAATTATGAACACCACACTTAAATTTAAAAATTTTAAAAAAAGGAACGGAAAAAAACACTGACTTTGAGAAACTACAAGATAAAGATATTCACAAAAGATGTGAAAAAAAGTCAAATGAATTGCTAAAAGATATCAGGAAAATTTGTGATACCAAGGAAGTAGAAACAGAATGGAGTAACATTAAATCCAGCTTACACATGGCGGCCAGAGATATTCTGAGGTATACACAAAGACAAAATAAGAAACCCAGGATAACATGTTACGTGTCAAAGTGGCACTAAACATTTTCTTAGTTTAATTTTTATGTGCGGAAGTTTTCGCGCCTTTAAATTTAAAAGACTAGGTGCGCGTATTTCCGTCACGTTAAAAGTGGGTTGAACGAATAATTTCGCGCCGACGCGTGAAAGGACAGAAAGGTGGGGTTTTTTCCGGTGGTCTTTTAACGTGGCTTTTTGCCTCTGACCTTCGTGAAGAGTATCAGGTGTCAGGTATCGTATTGTGCCTTATCTTTATTTATGTAGATCTCCTTGCCTGATTATCTTTGTTTGTCGCCCTTATACCTGTTCCTGCCCTTTCCCTACATAGGTAGAGGTAATTTGTAGCCGTTGGCCAAACCGCATTCCACGCAGGAGCACGATCTTTAATCACTCCGGAGTGGAGCCCTGAGATCCAGTCGAAGCCATTTGGATGGACGTTAGGCGTACCCTCCGTTAATTGCCTTAAAAGGGCCATCAGTAGCCCTGATGGACTTCAACAGAAGCCAACTTTAGCTCAGGGACAATTCATGTGAGTATTTCGCTGTTATAAACTATTGTATTAAATTTATATTTTCCGTTAATTGCGTATTAAATTTGTGCATTGTGTGACGTCATTGTCAGATTGGTGGTGTTTAAAGACAAGACTATTCCTTTAGATCAAAGGAACATAATATATCAAGTAAATTGTTCAAATTGTCTCAATATATACATTGGGCAAAGTTCACAAAATCTCAAACAACGGTTAACACAACACCAAAGTGACATACGCACTAAACCAAATTCAACTGCCCTATCAACACACGTAAACACCACCAACCACAAAATTGATTTTAACAATCCAAAAATTTTACATATAGAAAATAATAAATTAAAACGTGAATTTCTTGAAATGTGCTATATCTATCAAAATTCTAATACACTTAATAAAAAAACCGACATTGGAGACTTGAGTTCTATATATACCTACCTTCTAAATTTAAAAAAATGTATTTGAAAATAAAAAATTAAGAAATAAATGATTAAGTTATAATATTATTTTGCATACAACCATACTCAAGATAACTACACAAATTAATAAAAATATTTTAAAATGTAATATATCTACAAAAAATGTCATTACAATCAATGCGTTTAATTTATACATATAAAGATGCCTTTCTCAAACAAAAAATTCTCATATAAAAACTGTTTACAAAAATTAAATATAAAGACAGTTTACATCATAATCAAAAATATTTTTACTCCATTTGATATATAATTAATATTATTTTTAAATTTAATTATACCATATCCTTATACACTGTACATTATTATTAATCGTCCAATTGTATCTTATCTCACTTTAGTAAGTATCAGTTATATATAATTTTTAGTTATTAAGTCAACCCTGTTCACATAACTAATTCATTTGATTTACTTTTAGTACTCTTGAAAATGGAAAAATAAATTTCCGACGGCTTGAGTTTATAAAAAAGAGAACTCTTTAATTCTGCTGACCTAAAACCCAAAACCAATTATATACATATATATATATATATATATATATATATATATATATATATATATATATTTGCAATCTGAATAAGCACAACTAATATGCTTGTAGTCATGCTGTAAACTGTATATGTGCCTTTATTGTAAAATATGTTCATGTGATCGTTATCTAAAATTAAACGCTAATTCCTTAAAAAAGATATCGGCTATTGTTTATGCATCAACTTACAATCACAAGTCCTAGTAGGAACACGTAACTCATAAATCGACCTTGGATCTCTGACCGAGGGTATTCCCTTCAGATGTTCTTAAATACCCCCTGAGCTACGCGTCACAATAGTAAGAGATATATTACAAGCAGAGATAAGAAATAAGAGTAGATGTAGATCAGATAGTGATAGATGCAGACTGTGCAAATTGCAAGGAAATCTGTAGGTTAGTTCAGAATAGGAAACAATGATGGTACGCGTCTAATCAGTTCCAGGACTGAAGACCTAATGATGATGATGAAGAAAATAAGTAGATATAGTTGCAAAATAGTAATGTGTTGCGTTACTCTAGTATAAATTAGAAGGGGAAGGAAAAGTTATTGTGATGTCTGCTGCTCACTACTCATACTGTAGTAGTCTGGGATCAACTTACGTCATAAAAAAAAGCCATAACTGTTTTGTAGAGTATTCATACTAGCACTTTGCAAGCATACCTACACAACAGTACAAGTTCTAACTAGAACAATGAATCTGAATATTCGGAAGCTGAGTTGTAGCAACGTCTGAGCTTATTATTTTATCGTTAGTTATGATATAAATAACTATAATAATATAAAGTTAATTTTTTACTACATATTTCAGTTTAGTAGAAACCTAAAGAAACTTAAAAAACCTATCCCTGTGATTTTTAAATAAAAAACTGGTTTATTAAAAAAATGGTAGTTTTTAATTCACATCACTAGTTCAACTTGGATTTGTTTACCGTTTCCAGAGTTTTACACAACTTAGAGCTTAATTCGCTAACAAAATGTTTATATTTACCCCCATGAGTTAGGTAAAATGTAAACACAACATATTTTATTATATTTAATTTTAACAACATAGGAATATTGTCAAAAACGCAATATTAATATTGAAAATAATATGATTGTGTAGATCTAATTGAATGAATAAATTAGATGCAAAACCAAATAAATGTTTGGGAAAATTTAAACAAACCTATAATTTCCATTTACAATTTGTTGGCCCTACCCAAGCGACTAGATGTGGTGCAAGATACCCAACATCCTATAAATCTATTACATTCTAAATTTTAATTCACAAAATTTAACATTAAAATACTTTCTACATAATTAGTTAAATGTAGATTAGGAATGTGAAAGGTCATCCAATTTGTACATGTTTATTAAGAATGTAACAGAATTTGATTACTTTTAAATAGTAGCTTAAAGAAGTCCAAGAAATTTTCAAACCTTCAAAACAAAACAAAACAATTGCATGAAATATTAAAAACAATTGAGGATTGCAGACTTGTTTTGATGGAAAACCCTGATTTTTATGCATCACAATCGGAAAATTTTTAGATTGCTATCAATTCTCCTTCATCAACATAACAATAAAATAAAAACAAGTAGAATTCCTAAATTAATCAAACCCAACATTAAAAATATTTAACTTAATTACCTTATTAGAAAAATGTGTTAATCAATAAACTGTGCGTGGTTGTATGCTATATCTGCTATGACCTCCAACTTTAAACTACACTAAATTTGTTTGGTAATGTTAATTAATTACTGTTTTTATATACATGATTTTGAATAAAAAATAAAAACAAGCTACGTTACAAACATGATAATATTTTTGAACTGGACGTCAAACCTCAACCCCTCCCTAACATCGAAAAGTTTAAAGATCCGTTTGACGTAAAATGTGCAGGAACTTCAAATTCACATCTCAAATGCTACATCAATCCAGTACGATGAAACTATTAGCCATTTAATCCCGTATATAATGCGGTTTATTGAAAGGTTTTTGCAAATGCTGTATTTTAAATGTCGTTTGCTACATATATCACGCAATCTAATACGTATAATTGTTAACGTGATATGGATTAAAGAAGTTTTGAACGTTTGCCTTAAACCTGTAAAAATGATCTACAAATCATAGTGACAACTGGAGCAACTGTCATGTAGTTGTTATATTATAAACAGGTCCACATCTAACTTTATTTCTTTTCTTGTAAAAACAATATTAAACAACAAAAATAAGCTCTTCTGAAACCTTCCAACGATGAAACTAGAGCCCATTCAATGATAAAACCGTCTGAGGCAAAAGAGACTAAAAATCACATGTATTTATCATGGCCTGTTAAATGTCTGCGTCTGCTACAGCTACAAGCAATTAAATAACATAGCTTAAATTATTACCGTGAGATGCGCATATGCAGAGTTATCTAATTATATCGGCGTTAATGTTATAAATTAATAGCGTGAGTGATCAAAAACTCTTCCTATTTATTTATAGTTTTAAAACCATCTATAATAAATTTGTGACCGTAACCACAAAGTCAATTTATTAGTTTAGTTTTAAAAAATATATTTTAAACTGCTAAAATCGAAAATAAATGTATCGTTTTCCAAATGCGAAAACTGTGTAGTAAAACGACCGTCTCACGCCAATAATGCCGTGGCTGCAACGACAGCGGCAGGCAGATTGAGGTTAGTTAATTTTTTTGTTTATATATAGTGAATGAGATCTATAATAATTACCTATTAATTTTGTTTATCGTGTTATTTGTAAACAAGGAGTAAAAAAATGAACACTTGCCAAGATTGTGGTTCTGAGTATACACAAAAGAAGAATTTGTATGCCCATTTAAGAAAGATTCATGATTTTGAATATAGGAAACCAGTTACTTTAACTAGTAATTTTTTGTGTGATACATGTAGCAAATCGTTTACCAGTAAATCAACTTTAAGTCGTCATTGCAAAACTGTTCATAAAAGTATTCCAATAATTCTCAACTCGTCAAGAATCAAGTGCTTTTATGAAAATTGTACAACACATCTAAAGGAATATAAAAAACTTCGACAACATTTGGCAAATGAACATCAAAATGAAACTAAACTTGACCAACTACATTTTAATTCACAATTAGGTTTGAAGATTATTATACAAAGTGTTAATTATATACTAATTTTATTCTGTTTAACAGAGTTCAAAAACTGGAAAAACCAAGTACACAAGAAATCTTTGTCAATGATGGTACCAAAAAGGAGTACTATAATTGCCATTGATCGTACAACTACATTCCAAAAGGCAAGGGTGTTAGAAGCTTAAAAAGCACAGGTACTAATAAAATTGGAAGTGTTTGTCCCTCAAGAATGGAAGCGACGATAAAGAACGATGGGTCTGTTGCAGTAGACTTCTGGACAACTCATGTTGGACATACCAACGATATTGGTCGAGTTTTTTAAGTAAAGAGAGTAAAGCAGAAATTGCAGGTATTTTCGAACATAAAGTTCTAGTTTAAAATTTTACAGTTGATGTGTTTCAGAAAAATTAAAGGAAGATGTTACATTTCAACATATATTGGATGATGGTCGTGATTCTGCTTTAAAACAAGAAAATTCACAGAGAATTTTGTTGTTAGAAAAAAAAAGATATGCACAATATTGTTAGCGCCTTCAATATTGAATATGGTGTGAAACGTCACCTAAATGAACTTTTCAACAGTCATATTTTACATGAAGCAAAGTCTTCGAAAAGTGATATTATTAAAAAAAAAAGCTGAGCTAATAATAGGCCTATGTGAGACTGCTTCTTTAACTGACGACGAACATCTGGGTATAATGAGGCAATTTGATAAAATCATTGACACATTAAATAAAGTAAAATCTATTGATCTAAACATTACAGAGGAGATTAGTATTAATAAAAATGTTGAACATCAGGTGCGGCTTTTTTCAACAAAGAAGAAATCAACAAGGAATAATGATATTAAAAAGCCTATCTTAACAGAAGAAATTTTTATTAGGGATGGTTTGGTTAATAACTCAAACATTAATGTTCATACAAGATCTGATCATACATACACCATCTTATGTTAAGTTAAGACAGTGTATTACCTCAGTAGAAAGTAGGTTTAATTAATGCTAAAGCTTATAAGGTTGGATTTTGTTCTTCTTTCTCTTGCTTGGGAATAAAACCTGATGGGGAAACCACCCGTGGAAATACATGTACAAATTACTAGAAATCATTGGCAGTCTCACCAGAAATCTAACGAAATGTACGGTCGCGGCAGTCTGTTTGGAAATCATCGACAGCCGCTGGCAATCAAGGAAATCATTTGCAATTCCAGCGATTTTGATGGGAAACCTACAAGTACGTGACTAATCTAATTTAATCTTCTGTTCTCACTTTGTTTTGTCAGTGTTACAAGCGCTGGTAAGTTATAGTAATTTCGTCAATTTTGTCGGATTGAGTGTTCTTAAATTAACAGTGCAGTATTTTATAGTTTTGCTTTTAATCGGGTTACCAAAATTATCTTAATTTTCTACCTTGGTTTTAACATATTTTAGTCGACTGACGGTGCAAACAAAATTCTCGACAGAATAAAATTAGTTTCTTTCTTAATTAATTTAGGTATTTATTGAGATTGTATATGGGTACATAACGTGTTCACTTTTAAAAGATAAAAATACAATTTTTGAAACCCCAAGCCTCTACTACTATTATTAAATACATTTCACTCAAGTAATTAATAATTTACAAATCAAATTAACGAAATAACAGCAAACTACCTTTAAACTGCATATTGACACAAGTACAAAAGATACCTAGAATAGTTACTACAAAATACCAAGTTGTTTACATACAAGAGCTAACATATATAGATAACATTCGTGTAGAGTTAATTTCCTTCATTGCATTGAATTTAACTTGTTTTTTGTCCATAGTTTGTTGCTTATAGAAACTGGTCTCCTATATTCTAATCATGAAATTTTCTTAAGTGGCCATACAAAGTTTTATTTTACGTAAATTCAGAACCACAATCTTGGCAAATATTCATTTTTTACTCCTATATAAGTAACGAGATAAACAATAAATTAAACATTAAGTCAGACCTCATCCAATTTATGTAAACAAAAAAATTAATTAACCTCAATCTGTCTACAACTGTCATTGCCGCCACGGCATTGCTGGCGTGAGACGGTCGTGTATTAAATTACCCATAATATTAAACAACCCTCAATTAAACTCCACTTATTATATTACTGTAACCAACGCCCAATCAACAAGTTTCCCTGAATGCACTTTCTGCTATAAATCGGATCAAAGAATATTAACTATATGCAGTTAATATTTTTTGATCGGATCATACACTTAAAAATTGCTTTCTTAAGCAATACTTAAAATCCATTCTCCACAAAAAATATTTAAAAACTAAATACGTATTTCGACCAGTATGTAGTCATCATCTGTAGAAAATTCTATGAAATGAGCAAATAAAATTGATCCGAAACACCTTTAAGGATATTTTCCTTATCATGATAGCTGAACTGAACCTTTCCAATATAGTTACAATTTACCTACATTAATTTGAACACTTTTGTGGATATTCTCCTAACCAGGTGGACTAGTAATCTCTACAACCCTTAGTAAATTGTGACCATAGAGATTTATTTATCTATGATTGTGACCCTCAGACTACAAACTACTCAATTTATACTAAAATTTGAACTGTTCAAACAAAACTAATGTATTGTTTTCTTTCTCATTGGTCATTAAACCAATAGGAAAAGTAAATGTGGTAAAGCTAGTAATAAAAATTAGATGAAATAGGAGGAATAATTAACCTAAAACGAATAAAATTATTATTGATTCGCCCTGAATGATGGACTTCACGAATAGCTAATTGTAATTCCTTTGATAGAAAATAGAATTTTAATTAGGGCGGTTAGTATAATTACAGCAATAAATAAATTGAATCGTTTTAAAATATATTAATAAATGTGAATATAACGCATGAGTCATAATAGGATAAACGTTGAAACTATAAAAACAGTTCATCAATCATACAACGTAATGACCATGTAATAAATACAGTCGTCAGGCATAAACTCAAATCACAAAATTAGGAAGTTATTTATACATATTAGAACGAGATCAAATTCATAAAATACTGTATATCACAAAGATAAACCTATTACTTAGTTTAATAGACTTTGATAGCGGAAGCAAGACATTAAAAAGAAACCTTTAACTTTAGAAAGTAGATAACCATGACCAACTAATTTCAATATTTTCTATCATGATTATTCTAGATATAACAAAGCTTTTACCAATTTGTAAGTAGGTAAATTAAATACAAAGTTAAATAATTGCAAGATAAGAAAACCGTAGACATACTGTAATTAATAATAATATAATGTAAGAAAAGCTCCAGATGTTTAGTAACAAAATATACCGGTATTTAGTTTAGATAATAAATTGCAACATTAAATACAAAGTGGCAAGTTTCGATGTATGCATATACAATAACCACACTCACACAGTTTTTACCTGATAGGGTCATTATAATACATGCTTGTTTCACATGGTAGCCAGGACCAGACAATGACAATCTCCTCCTCTTAAAAACACACTAAGGAGATGGAAAGTAAATGACAAGTAATTGCACCCTATAGAAAAATGAAATTAATTAATTACTTGTATGCCACAAACATCGACAGATATGTAGATAAACAACAAAAGTTGATTTGTCGTCAAACACCTTTTGAATGTGGAATAATAAACAAAAGTCTGCGTGATTAACCACGAAGTTTCAACATAACCTACAATACTAGAAAATATTGAAATGGTTTGTACCCAATAAAGTCAGTTTGGAATTATACCCGATTAACAGGTCGCTCAATCGACTTCTGGTCAATCACTTGTTGAAAGCGTAATTGTAAGTCAACTTTTAGTAGAATTAGATGTTGGTTTTGGTAGCATTTATGTATCTGGACTTTGCAAGTTTAATTGCAACTGATGTGATATTTAACGATAAAAGGTATTAGTGCATTAAAAATGAACTTAAAATGAATTTTACCTATTTTTTGTTGTGTATTTTGTTACAGGAACGTCTCTAGGTCACTAACCTGAATATTAATGTAAGTAAATTTAAAAATGTCATATGCATAATTGTTCATAGAAATGCTGAAATAATGTTATTATAAAATATATTTGAGAAAGGTGAGTCGAGGTTTGTTGTTTTATTTGTTCAAGCATACAGGTTGTAATGTAACCGATCTGAAGGCTGACCAACTGCCCTCTATGAACGGCGCACCAGGCTCTATGATCTTGTTACGTTGGCTCGTAGCCGTGCGTAACGAAAAGTAAATCAAAGAGGAAAAAAGAAGCGACCGGGTTCAATCGGAGAGTAGGGGGGGTTGTAGAAAGCAGACCAACATATAACGTACGGGGCTATAAGGAGTTAGTAACAATACCAAAAAAAAAAGAATTAGAATAGCCAACTTGCAATAAAAATAGTTAAGTAAACCTGAAAAAAAAAATGTAAAAGCATGTAAAAGAATGTAAAAAGAAGGTAAAAACGTTTGAATAATCTATACAATATGACAACGGTAATAGCAGTACAAAAACTTTTAATACAAAGTGAGGTAATATTGGAGAGTAGCAGAAACGTTTCCTCACACACCAATTTAACATCAATTAGACAAAAATATTTTTAACAAAAGATAAATAGATAAGCACAATTGATGAGTAATTCAGTAGTATTATTATTATTTTTTTTTTCTTAATAGCATGCAAGTCTATTGTAAAAGGTATCAGAAACGACGAAGATATGGCAAAAACAACGGGTAGATATTTAAAGTAATAGTAAATAGGAAATTGTTCACTTACAGAAAGTCCTCCAGTAACGCTTCCTTGCCATGGGAGTGGGAGACTCACGATGTCCTACACTAACGAAGCACTGCACCCTTGACTGTGAGGGTGTGGATAAAATTGCTTACACTCTACACTAACTCACACCTATGTATTTCACTGGGGTTAGCAGCAGACACCATCACGCTGATGGAACCAGGTAGCGTTGATAAATTTCTTGTTAATTCTATTTCCTGAGACAATAATTCCGAAATATTTTGTAACACAAATTGTAAAGAAAAATAGTAATAAGAATTTAGACTCACGCTTTCAAGGTACGATGTAATGCATTAAAGTAGCAGTAACGCGAAGCGTTTCATTTGCTACCTATAGCAACAAGGAAAAATCCAATACCTCTGAATAACGAAGTTTGCACCAACAGTTCCATTATAAAAAGATAAATCAACAAAAACACTATTAGTCAAGCCCGTGCAAACACTAAGCAAGTCTGTCAACTGTTCTTCGTCCAACGTTATACAAGAATTAAACACCTAGGAATATAATTGAATAGGGTATGATTACCAATTCAAACTCCGCGCCACCCACATAGACATTTAGAACGACCTCGTAAAAAAATGAAGATAGGTTCACAATAAAAAGAGCGATTTTGCATATTTCACATTGGGTACCCCGCACGAGTAAATATTACTAATACGCAAAACCACTTTAAATCCACATTAAAAGCACGTTATAACAAATCATATACCGTTCTTTTGTATTTTATCACAGTTTATTTAGTGAAAAACGAGCTTGGGTTCAACAAACAATATCGCGTTTTTCCACACTCTTTTCAAAGCAAAAGCAAACAGTAAACTTTTTATTGTACACGAAAAACAACTAAAGACACAATCAGCCAAGCAACGCGTATCACTCAAAGTACTTAATATACCGGAAATCAAGAACAAAAACCGGCCACGCATCTGTTCATAACCGCTCGTGGTTATTACAAGCGCACTTCTTCTCAATCCAACAAGTTACGGACAAAAGCATACCTCTTTCAAAGGTAATCAGAACTTCACTCCTTATCTGTTTATATTTAGACTCGTATATCCACATAAGGTACAAATTATAATACGATGCACTTTATAATCAATTATAAGCGGTTTATAATTTTAACTAAGTTGGAAAGCAAGTTACGAATAATTCTCATAAGGAACGAAATTTACATATAGTAACAAAAGACAAACTAGAACTCAAAACACAATCAGTAAAGCAACAAGGAAATAGCATCATGAACGTAATATCCGAACCAAAACACAAACTCACTACTCGTAATTTATATGAACAAAGCACACCTAACAACCACGCTAATCTCTCGATATCTATCCTCGTTGTTCTCCATCACCTGCGCGCCTCTTATCTCGGCTGCGATAAATAGCCTAAGGACGAAATGTATACGGCGAATAATTATTTATTTAATAATGTCAATCGACCTTTATGCAACCAGCTATGCAAACTGATGTATTTCAAGTACGCTAGCCGACAGGAGCGTAATATAATATAGAATATAACAAGTGATTTGTAGAAATTTATTTATGAGTAGAGGATAGCGTAAAAGTTTAAACTTATTAAAAAATTGCCCGTTACAATCTAACATCTAGTGGCAGTGGCTCGATGATACCTACGTTGTGTTGTTATAATGTAACCCAAATTCACCCTGGGAAGATGGCGTTAAGGCGGGAAGGTTTGAAATAAAACTACAGAAGTTACCTAACTTGACTTTTAATCAAAATAATAACCACTAAATAGGTCATTGACATGAAAGCCTAGAAAAATGGCATTTAAAGCAAATTGTACCATACTCAACCTGGACGATTGGAGAAAGAGCACGGCAGAGAAAACACCAAACTGCCCTCACACTTCCAACTGCATTTGGCACATCGACAAGGACGGGTGACGTACAAGTACCCAGATCACCAACACTAAAATTGATGGGATGTCAACTGTTACCCAGACATACCACAGATGACAACTGAAGAAACGTTAGTGTAAACCAGCTAGTCTTTTCTGGTAGGTACTAAGGTCGGCTAGGCCAATACTACCCAGCTAAAGTTGAAGAGGAGGGACACCAGAAAGATGAGCTGCACCTTGACTACCAATGTTCCTCCCTGCACGGACATAAAATGTTAGTAATATTCAACAAGGCTCAATCACACGTGCCCACATACATACATTAACAGTTTCCAGCCCGTGTTGCAAAATATTTCACAAAGGCTAGCCGACTTCCTATTATTTGCAAAAGAGTACATTGCAAGTACATTGACAAGACGACAAGAATCTCTGAAATGAGCTTATGGTATGATTGCGCATAGTTAAAAAGGCGCTTATTATTTAATAGACTATCTCCAACACAGTCATAAATGCAAACGCGAAAAGGCACGAGATGGTCGATCATACCAGAGATTCAATTTAATTACATTACAACAATTATCACAAACGTTAAATAGTAGTTAATTATATAGGAACATCGGCTAGATAATAGGATAAACAAAACAACAAACATATAATTACGTTGAACCCAGATGTGACCAGTGCAGTTGTAAATATGATTAAAATGCTGAAATAGAACAATTACACATAAAATAAAAATGTCAAATGCATCACAAATATCAAACATTATAAAACATGTAGGCAGCAAATACATATCAAAATTTTACATCATAAAAACAAGCCCAGATTCAGGCGCTAAATCTTTATATAAGTGCATGTTAGTTAATAATATTAATTCTAGTAAACAAATGTTAAAATTTATTCATTATGATTGCTTCGGTTAAAACGTACTTTTTAAAAATTAAACACATCGTGGCATTACAAATTACAAACAAAAAATATACAACTTTGTGGTTAATTCAATAAAACCCAGAACAAATATAACATTGAAATATAATACTGTTCATATTCAAACTTGCCTAATAATTTGATTCAATATATCCAAGGGATGATGGTAGAAATTGCTCGTAATATCGCAGCAAGGGTACATTTACTACTGATTCGGTAACAGATGCAATGCAATTGGAGTTACAAGCATTAGTTTTCGGCCGATAAACCAAACAACACTCATTTATACATAAAAATGTTAAATAAAATCGTAAATCCACCTGAAAATTACATATAATACCTGATAAGTAAAACAACTGTCAAATTCAGAGACAAAAGCAACAGGTAATCATAAAAATATTTCCTTCAATGTTTACATAAATAACGGTTTTACAATAAGTATCAACATCACACTCAAATTAAAGCTGGAATTACAAGATGTAATCAGATTACCTTAAATAGCAACTAATTATTAACATAAAAATATTACCTTTGATAAAAAAAAAACCGCCAAGTGAAGTCTTTGAACCTTGCCATCTTGAAAATCTCACAATAAAGTTGTTTTAACCTTGTCGACTCGATCGATCACCCTTACACATGCACCCCATAATGTAAATTTTGACATAACGAAATGCGTTCAGAATCCTGCAAGTGGTTACTGAGTTATTCTAACAAATACCTTCAAATATCGAAATGTACACTATAATATTTTCAATAATTATCAACCAATGAGAAATCGACTAGAAACACTACGGATCACTTCGTTAGGACCCACTTCATCAAGACAGCGCCTCATAATTAAAATCTTCTGAATTACTCGTTATCCAAAGGAATTCTTACTAGACTAGATAAAATTAGTGCTCATAAACCTGGCAAATTGAATATCTTAAAAGTAAGTGTTGTTGTTAACGTAGCTTGAAGTTGCACCTAGATAAATTTTTGATCATTATTTAATTTTGTTCTATATTCTTCCATTTATTGCTATAGGGACCCACTTCCGCATCACTGTAATTGACCGGTGCATCTATATTAAACAATAACCATGGCCGCGAGTGAGTAGACATCGTTTAAGTCGTCCAAGTCTAGTTTGCAGAATATTGATAAAAGTTTGCTCATAGAATTATTTACTTCGGTCTCATTTTGGTGTAATATTTTATTGCTAATACTTTCTTTGTCAAATTAAGTAATATTAACTGGGAAAATATTAGTTTTGTTGTGATGAGCCAGAGTCAGAAAGAACTTCAAGAACTAGTTGATTATTTAAGGTAAGAATGGACAACTTTGAAGCAGCCTTGCAAGATACGTTACAGACACCAGGTGATGTCTTCAATAATTCAACATTTGGCCAATAGTTTTAATAAATTTAAAGTTGATATACACAATACGGTCAAAGAATTAAATGAACGTATCTGTACGATTGAAACAAAAGTAGATGACCTATAGAACTATTCAAGACGAAATTGTTTCCTATTTCATGGTGTTCCCAAACGTGAAGATGAGCAATTAGAAAATGTTACAACTGATATCATTAGAAATAAGTTGCAGTTGGGTACAGTTAAATCGGAAATGTTTGATTGAATACGCCGTGTCGAGAGACCATTCAAAAAAAAGAGTCGTATTTTGATTATAAAATTTTCGTCATACCATCAGCGTCAAAATGTCTGGAATTGGAAAAAGTTGTTGAAGAGAACGAAGTATATTCTTACAGAATCACTTAGTGCTTTTTTTCAGTTACTAAGATATGTTCGGGAGAGGTTTGGTCTTAAAAATAGTTGTACCATCAATTCTAAAGTGGTAGTACTTTTACAGAGCGGTGAAAAAAGGTTTGTTACCACGAACTGAGCTTGATGAAATTATTGTTGTTGCTGAGGAACGTCAACTTCGTAGTAAAACTAAAAAGTAGCTATACTTCTTCCAATTACAGCCAATGCGTTAACGATTTTCAAGATTTTCGTTAATTTAAAAATTATTTTTTAGTTGCGGATGAGACATATAAATAATTACAGATCAGTTGTGTTCCAAGATTCAGATTGCTAAAGGTTTAGATTACTTTACTCTGAATACACTGTGATTCAAATGTACGAAAAAATCTTTGGTACACATATGTATCTGCAGAGTCCTTTATACTCATGTTTATAATGGTGTTATTACTTTATACATTATATTACTGACAATGGCTGAAAATTTTACCGATCTATGTATTATACAATTTGATACTCCTGATGAGGATATTGAATGAGAATTATTTTCCATGTTACCGGCTGTTCCTTCTCCTGCATCCATTCTTTCACAAGCGTTTCCTATTCATAAAAACGCATTACATTGCTGTCACGTTAATGCTGGATCACTACTTTCAAATATTTATGAATTTAATTACCTATTTGAATTATGTATGCTACACTGTATTGATGTTTCTGAAACATGGTTTAAGTCTTCCATTCCTGATGCGTTAGTGTACCTACCTGGGTACAGGATAATCCGTAATGAACAATTAGGTATGCCAGAAGGAAGTGTAACTTTGTACATTCGAATCGATCAGAATTTTTAGCTTGTTGCTAAATCTACTCTAGCCCTTTTAGTGCCATTGTTTTTTACTCATATATATATATACTTAGAAATGCCAAAGAAATCTTTGTTTTTGATGTCATTTACCCTTGTCCTGAAAAAAAAACTGTATCTCTTCCAAAAATTGTCCAATTCTAATAATGTTTTCAGTGTTTTCGTTATAAAAACTTGTACAAGGGTAATAAAATACAAAGAAAATTATGGAAATATATATTGCGAACAAAAATTATAACAGAAACTGGAATCTAAAAGTAAAAAAGTTAACATGTGTGCTTTCCCTTACAGACTCCATCTTTGTCAACTTCAGATTTAGCACCACAGTAACAAAAGAATCCAAGACAATATTTCGACAAGGAGTCGCAAAGCATCCAGAATTTTATACCCCACTGATGATGCTTCTTGTTGGGCAAATACTGTTTGATCACAGTATAAGCATTTGTTCCAACACGAGATTCATCTATCCTCAACTGTTGGTTGGGTATATAGTGCTGCCGGAAAACCAAATTGGTGTGATCTACCAACACTTGAAACCTCGCACGTGGATCATATTCTGTATGTCCAGGTGGAGCTACAGTTTTATTATCAAACAAATGAAAAAATTTCAAGAGCAACTGAAATCTGTGTCGTGCAAACATTCTGACAAACCATACATCTCAATTTTTTCATCCAATAAGAAAAATAGTTGGCCTCCTTGTGATGCCATTTCCAGTACAACGGCAATAAATCCTCTCATTTCTGGGATGGTGACTGGCTTCCACAATTTTGCACGAGATTGAAGTTTCAAATTTGGATGATCTTGCAAAAACTGTGCAGCATAATGGTTAGTTTCATCAACCATTTTTTTTATAAGAACAGTCGTAAAAAACCAGTTGAAGAAATCAATAGGTTTTGCGTCACCTGGTGGGGTATATTTTGGTCCTGATAGTTCGCAAAATACGTGCGGAGTTTTTTTTTATATTGCATATCCGGTGGTAGGCGTGTGAATTGGGTCAAGGTCACATCATCATTTTCGTAGTCCGGTACATCCTCCGTATCAGCAAAATAATTGTTATCGTCACTATCACTGTCACTCAAAATTTGCATAACGAGGTGTGAACGCACCACAATGTCACTCCCACTATCACTTTCTTCACAACTTGAAGAGAGGAGTGGAACCAAGAGAACGTGGTGTTTGACAGGTACTGCGTAACCAGCAGTAGGACAAAAAAGGGCAATGATGCCAGATCCACAAATTTAAGCACAGGTAGAACCGATGTAAATGGTTTATGAAAGAGCATGAGCCAAAATTAAGGGGGGAGGGAGACGGGGCAACAGGGTGAAAGTCGATCTGCACAGATTCTGCCCAAAAATGGTAGTCTGCATTGTGTGGGTAAAGTGTAATCTTGTTGGTCGGAATACAGTGATCAATGGGCAGCCTCTACAAATGCGAACGGAACAAGACAACAAAGACTAAATGGCATTCTGGGTTGGAAAGCTAGACAGACCTTCCTTGCACGACATTAGCCCGTTGAGTAGCACCCTGAAGTCGTACTGGATACACTGGGATTCCCTGAAAGTAGAAAATAGGATCTTGGTACGATACTTAGAGAAGAGAGATGGATCCATGAGTACGCCTCAGGTGTGGTTCCTAAAAGCAGAGTGTCGAGGGTTTTAAGACATCTGCATAATGGGACCTCGGGAGGTCACTTTGATGTTAAAAACACTCTGAAGAGAGTCCAAGCAAGATTTTACTGGGTAGGTTGCAAGAACGATGTAAAGGAGTGGTGCCGCAAGTGTCAACTATGGATAGCCGATATATCTGAAAAGCTAACAGTTTCTCTAACCTAAGTAACTAACTACTGTCAAAATTATTTAGTATACATATACCTCAAACTCGTTGGATATCAGTTCATAATAATTAAGTAACACCAAATCGATTGATTAATATGTATTACACTCTTTGGCACATATTAAAACAAAAATATTTATATATTTACTGAAATACAAACTTGTAAGGAACCTAACATAAATAGGAATGAGCTCACCTTTCTCTGACTATTGGTTACCTGTGTCTCAGGTTTACACAAAATTATTAAACTTATATTCTGACAAATTAGCAAAACCAAATAAAATGATGCTCCATAGATATAAAAGCTTCCTTGTGTTTGTTTATCCGTGAGCTATCTAGAACAGGCATTTCATTCATTTCGACATCGTGAATGGTTTCTTCTATTATCGACTACTTGTTTCCCCTTACCTATGTATAAGGTTAAATCTCCCAAAATCCAAATAATGCAGTTCTAAATTCTCCAAATTCAATTTTCTCCAATTATCTGAAATATTTAGTATATTCCTTATGCAATCCCTGCCTTCAAAATTATAAGTTCTATGCTCGAAATTCCAATTAGATTCTTATTTATTTTTCTTAATACATTTGGGCTATTTATTGTACGTTTTCAATTCATATCGTTTATGTATGGTCTTCACCCAACCAATGCGTAATGCCCCTTTTCGGTTGACATCCTATATTTACACCGTGGTCATGTGACTCGTTCCACCAATCAAAATACTAGTAACTTTCATTTACGTATTCTTCTTAATCTTTTTTGGGAATTAAACAACTCATAGTTTTTAAAATCATCTTTATTTACGTTTCGATCCATGAGCTAAGATCGTTGACAATGACCTAAGGTCATGGATCGAAACATAAATAAAGATGATTTTAAAAACTATAAGTGGTTTAATTCCCAAAAAAGATTAAGAAGAATGCTTAACAAACCACAACAAACATACAGGGAGTATTCATTTACGTATGTGTGCCACGAGGTTGGACAAACTAAATCGGTTTTTTGTTATTGCTATCATTCATGGAATTTAATTTTATATACCAATTATTTTAGAAAATATTGCATTACTATGATTTGGAATTTTCTATAACTGACATGCATTTTTTCATGCCTAATTAAAAATTTCATATATTTAAAGAATATTAGATATAAATTAGTGTTTATCTTTGTTTTCAAATGTCATCATATTTAGGATTGTATAATTTTATTAAATTTTTCTAGTTCATAATGAGCGTAATTTAAAGTAAATTTTATGAATTCGTATTTATTTTAGGATGTTAGTTGGTGCAACACTCCGCACATCGGTCAAGTTTAATACATGCGTTCGGAATATGTATAGCAGTCAACGTGTTAAGAAGATTCATTATTATTATCAATATGCTTTATGCTCTCGCATCATTTCGATTGCTTTCAGTGTGTTATGATGATTTACTACATTACATCAACAATCACTACAGAACACATGTAGCATTTTACTGAAAAAATTGATTATAATAAATACATTACACATAATTTTCAATTGTTTATTAACACACATGCTAACCATTAATAATATAACAGTCAAAAGTTGTGTAAAGGCACTCGTGTAAAACTAATTTACACATGAAATATGTCGTATATATCAACATTCAATAACAATATTTATAACGGTAACTGTATCTTTATCTGAATTTACATTTCTACCTTATCTGAGTAAACCATAATATAAATATTTTAAAAATTGTTTAATTTGTTAACAATATCACAAATATCGATATAATGATTCCAAAAGCTACTACTGCATAGAATTTAATGTGACATCTAAGTTTAACGCAATTAGATAAAATATAAAATACCATAAACTTTTAGCATCAACTAGCAAAAATCATGATTTGAAATGCAAAACCAAATTTTCAAACCAACTCTAAATTACAACTTTTTGAAGCTCTTAATTGCTGACTAAGTAAATTGACTACCTATCTACCAGATGACTACCAATTTTAAATTTTAGTTTATGATCCATTTATTCATATAAATAAAAAATAAATGCAACATTTGCATACTTTTATTTACACATGAATTTTACAATCTTTTCATAGTCGCCCTATACAAATGTCAGGCATGCAATGCAAAGAACTGTTACTAGAAGCCTAAATGATATTCAATATATTTTTAAAATTGTTTGCACCAATACTTAATGCATCAACATTGATAATATTGAACTTGTGTTACGTTGTTAATTATTGTTTAACTACAAACAGTTTAAATATCACTATCTATATCGTTTAAATGATATTGTCAATATAACATGAATAGTCATATCAAATCGATACTGAAAATATTATTAAAAACTTTAATATGTCCAGTAAAGTGGTACTATATTTTTGTAATAATGTTTTACTCAGATAAAGTATACAATTATAGAGTCTATGAAATGTATAACATAATATAAATTACATCATTCTCAACATTCAACAAAATATCAGCACAACCTTAAAGATAATTACTATAATATTTTTGTATAGCGCATCAATAAAAAATAGTTCTTAAAATTTTGGTGAGATCTCAAATCACAAAATTTAGAAATATATATATATATCGAAATTAGCACACATATATTTATTTTACTATTTTCACATTGATTATGCACTGTAAATATTTCTATTTAAAATAACATTTCTTTAATATTTACATCAGTACTGAACAGACATATAAAGGCCACTCTTACATTAATACTGCAGGATGAGCTGTAGCAAAAGTATACGGTAAAACGCACAAGTGCAGTAAAAAATTAAATTATCCAATACTATTATATTTAAATGATGTATAAAACCTTCACACAATAAACTGTGTTAAATTATTACAGTAATATTATTGGATGTAACACGTCAATGAAATACGATAGTGCTTATAATCAAAACGTTATACTGGCCTAACAACTTTTGTACTAATTTTCTGTAGTTGCAGTGTATATTCGTGAGCAAATCAAATTGTATAGTTAAAAACATATCTAATATAAAATACATATAAACAACAGTATTTACAAATTGTACTAACAAAAACATATACGTCGCATAATAAAAAGGTGCAATAAAAATATGTATATACTATTCTTATAAAAAACACTGACTTTGATATTTTTCTATAAATATCATATAGGAACACTTTATAGAATGAGAATTACCCCCTTTTCCTTAACTAAAAATACGATTTTTATTCTTATGCGGTTAATAATTTTCGGCAACTGGTTTAAAAAATACAAACTTAACAATATCAAACGTTTTACGTGTACAACCCGGCAAGTAAACTTGAACGATATCACTAAAAAAAATAAACTTAATTAAAACCTAAATTTAACGACTCTATTAATAGCACACTAATGAGCAAACAAGTTAAAATCATAAAAGAAATTAGTTAATTGGTATATTTTTAAACATGCTTTTTGTGTCTCTTAAAAAGTTTCGATACAGTATATGGTAGTCTAAATAAAGCCATTCATACGTATCTATATATATTACTGTGGTTCATAGGTCATAATAGGCATTAGCAAGCTCAAATATGTTGTTATTGCAAGGTAAACAGTGTATAATAAGGTCACACAAAGTTTGAGACATTTTTGAGAAAGATCGGATAACATTTGACCAATTATCATTAAACATTAGGGTTAGTTGTACATAGTGGTAAAATTTCACTGTAAATATTAATTAATATTAGTTAGGAAACTTATGTTTGTGGAGCATAATTGCATAAATATATATGAAACAATTTCGTAAAGCACAATTAAGATTTGTTTTAAAATAGCGTATGAATTATGTAAATACAAAAGCTTTCAGGTTTGTAACATGCAAATCAATAAGAGAAGAGCGTTAAGTTAGTATAGCATATTCCAAGAGGCAGTTGTTTATTCGAGCTTGTGCATGTGTTATAAATTCTAGGAAGGTTAATATTGTAAACAGATAACGAGCATAAAAGCTCGTCAACAAGTATTAAAATTGCTGGAAATAGATAGTTGAAGGACAAACATGTCTATATTGCACATACGAAAACAGATCGATATAAAGAGAAAGACTATAGTTACATGATGTAGTAAAGGAAGGAGAATAGTACGTGTTTAGTGAACATTGACTTTGAAATGCATGCTAGACAAAAAAGTAAGAGGCTAACGAGGGGAACAAAGACGCATTATGTTTTCGGAAGATATTGAGTAGAAAGGGAATAAGAAATCTGGGGTCGATTTACAAACAGAGTACAACTGTTAGGTTAGGTACACAAAAGTAGGATAGACGATGATATCGATGGGTTAGGTAGAATAGAGCTTGTGAATAGCGGGGGAACAACATCTAGAAATAACATAAGACAGGAAATTTTAAATACAAGTTGGAGTGAAATGAGAGATATGCGCGTACACAGGAGGCGTATTTAAGAGGCTAAAGTAAAACGACATTTATAGGGTTTTTGTGGAAGGCAGCACCCATTAAAAATTTTTAATGGGGGTTCTGCGTAAAGCGCTTGTTTGGGGTTAAAAATTATAGGACGTCGACGATGGGTAACAAATTGTACCAAGAATATCTCAAGGATAATTGTGTTTTGTGGAATTGAGCGACCGTTGTGTTGTTTGTGCTGTGTTACCAAAAAAAGTGTTATAGGGGTATTGAAAATAGATGCACGGAGGTAGTTTTTGAAGCTTATATAAACCAAGAGGTGGTGGAGGCTCTCTTTTACCTTCGATCACCAACCAAGCTATTTACAAAAGTAATTAAGTGAAATTTAGATCTTATAAAAATTTAATTAGCACAAGTGGGAGCACAGATATTTTGGCAAATCCAAAACAAACAAAAATGCAGTAAATAATTGCAATTAAATTGGGGTTTTGGATTTAAAATGGGTGTTAGTTCTGAGTGATTTGTTTGGATATCAATTGAGATAGACACCTGTGTTAGGAAACTATTCAACTGGACCTAATTTAAGACTACTGTAGTCAAGGTCAAACTAGCTTTTAAGTTTTATGTTTTTCTATAAAGGACTATTGGAAATGTGCATTGGGTATTCCGCAATTTAGTGTGAAATTTTGTATTTGTAAGTTCTAACTTATTCGAACATTTTATTTAGAAAATAATTTAAAACCAAGAGCAATTCACAGGAAATTTTTTAGTTCAAAGGTATATTTTTAAGGACATAATCTGTGTGAGAGTACTCTGACCCCTGAATGACCAATATTAGTATAAGAAAAGTGTAAGTTGATACTTTGGTGAACTTCTTGTAATTTTTAGATGATTTGACCTGCACTCTTCTTCTTCTTTTTTTATTTGAGAAGGTTGTTTTACTCACTGATATAGCAGTGGAAATAGTTTCTTTTATTTAGATAGGAAATTTTGCAAGCGTTGGATACGCTAAGTGACTACGAGTTCCGAAAAAAAAGAAAACTGGTGCTTAAAGTAGGGGATCATCATTGTTAGGCTTCCAATATCACGGCAGTTACACCCAAATCATGAAATTCCAATGAAATATTCTTGTCACAATCCATGATTCGTAATGGCAGCAAATGGCATAAAATAAACACATACATAAGCTCGTTTTTAAAACCACCTATTTCCCATTAATAAACTATTGCTACTAATCGCGATATTTCTTTCAAATTTTATGCGCTATTCAGATGTACTGGGTTACTACAACTGGTTTGACGATTGTAAAGAGAATACAATTTGCTACTGTTTTTAGCTATGTACCAACATATCATTAAAAAATGCTTACAGAAAGTAACCTTTCTAGTAAAGTGCACCAATTAACTAGAATCTAAAATAATCCGGCATTAAAGTCTTAATAATTTAAAAATATTGCACATATACATGCTTCTTTCTTATAGAGCATTTTTATTAGGATAAAAGTGACCACTTAAAAATATCAGAAACTCATTAGTGTACTACTGATTAATTACAATCTTTGGAAAACTTATTAATACTAAAAAGGTCCCGTTTAAATCACTTTAATTCCCAAATTAATATAACTTATTAAATACATAAAAAAAACTAACTTTGGTCCCTTATTTAAATAAATTATTAATAAAACCTATTTTTAGCAAGTTGGTCTATACTAAATAATCGTTCAAGTTTAACAAAAGGTTGCATTTTTGGATCATTTTTAACGCTTCGTTTAAAAACTAATGTTAACTGACTTTCAGAATTACCTTGAGACACAGAGTAGCCTACCCTAGATTCTCCAGATTCAGAAGGATTTGTAGATTCATCTAAACGCGGTCGTTTACTACAGTTACTATCCCTTTCTTCATCCATAAGAGTACTTGGTAACTTCCTTGTAGGATTTAAAATACTTTCATTATCAGAATATAAAAATTTAAAACGTTTTTTTCTTCGCTTTTCTGGTTCACAACCGAAAGGTTTTAATGGATCTTTCATTGTTACTTTAGTAGCACTAGAATGTCCTTTATCGAGATCGTAGATGTTTCGTTTAACCACATTTTGTCTAATACTGAAATCTTGCTTTGCAGAAGAATTCAACCCATTTATTTTTAAAGTAGTTAGTTGTTGTATTAAACGTTTATATCGAATAATTTGTTTAACTTTTTTGAGTTCATCTAACGTAAGTCGTTGCTGATTTAAAAATCTTTGCATTAATTGCTGGTTTTCTTTTATTAGTGATGCTGTAAATGCATTCACTGTATACAAATCATTTCTTAGAGCATTTTGCAAATATTCTTCACTATATACAGGTTTTTGTGGTATCCTGCTTATTTTTGGTAATTGCAATTCAATGGAATTAGATAAAGAGTCATCCTGCCGATTTCCTAAATTTGTACTAGTTCCAAAATTTCTAGAATAAGTTTTGTTATTAAAATTAACACTTAAAACTGGGGATTCAGGAGATACTTCTCTCTTATTTGTAATATTATTGATATTATCCAGTAAATTATTCGTTAAATCCGATTCTTGGATTGGAATCTGCTCTATAACATGATGTGATCGCTTTCTATTATTATATTCTTCAAGACTTAAACGTTTTTTAGTAGCAACTGGTGGTGGTACTTTAATTTCGTCAGATTCCTCTTCCCATTCCTCAGAAATTTGTTGAGCTAGTTTACGCTCTGAAGGTTTCGATACCAATTCAGTTTCTTGTACCGACGTTGAAGAGGTAATACTATTTTCTTGCACACTAATTTGGTTTTTTTCGACATCATTCTCAACAGCCCCCATAATAACAGATTCCAATTTTTCTTCACATTTTTTACTTATTTCAACAGGTACTGGTTGTAAAATATCAGTACATAAAATATTTACACTCACCTTAACTTCTTCTTGTAATTTTGTTTTATTACTGCTGTTTAAGATTGTGTCTTCCACAGCATTATCTTTTACTATTGTAGGAGATTCAACTTTACTTTTATTTTTATGAATTTTTGTTTTTAATACATGAGTTTCAATTTTTTCTTTTTCGATTTTAACAGGTAAGCTTTCCTTTTTTCTTGGGGTGTTTTTTAACGGTGATAATGCTTTCCTTTTTTTGCTTTTAGTTGATTGTTCAATAATTTTTATACTGTCATCGGTGTTCTGACCGCTCTTGATATTACACGTTTTACTTTTTGTTTTTTGCTTCTCACAACTTTTATCATTTTCTTCCTTATGTTTATGTGATTTTGATGATTTTGTTTTTTCTTTCGATTTTTTTGATTTTTCAATGGTTTTGTCAGTTATACTCCTATGTTCGTTTTGTTTTAGTGAAAACTCAATATTTGTTTCTACATATTTCAAAGCAGCTTTAGTTTTTGGCCGCGTTAGTGGTACACTTGTTTGCTCTTGTAAATTATCAGTGTTTCGCAAAGACGGTTCTTGAAAATCGGCATGTTTTAGCTTTTCATCCTCCCATGTAACTACTTTTTTTGGCTTTATTGGTGATTTTTCTGGGCTATCATCACATTTAGGTGGATTTTCATGCATGGATGTTGAACTTGAGACTATTTCTTCATTGGGAATACAAACTTCATCTCCAGCAACAACAGGAACATCAGGTTCCTCTGAAACCTCTTTTAATGCATTACAAAATTCATTTTCACTGTAGTTATTGTTAGATATTCTAGTATCAGTGATATAATTATTGTTTAGTAATATTTCCACATCTTCACAAATTTTTTCATAGCGTAACTCCTCTTCGGGTTCCAAATCTAGAGTATGTAAATCATTTTCATCACAATTGCTTAGTATTACGGCATCTGTCAAAGTTTTTACAAAAATGACTTTTCGGCCATTATATGTTGTAACATTTATTTCCAATAATTCATCTGCAATTTGTAATACAACATTATTATCAGCAATTTGATAAATAACATTGGTATTAGCATTTTCATAGGTTTCTTCTAAATATGTTTGTTCAACTTTAATCATAGTTAGTGGTTCTTCTAAAGATTCGGCATTTTCTTCTACAGAAGGACAAACAGCATTAGTGTTAGATTCTTCTAAAGACGTCTTTTGCAACTCGTTGTGTAATGTATCTGTATTATTTAGTAATTTAGAACAATCTGTCTCTTTTATGCAATCTATTGAAGGAGTATTTTCAAACTGTCTTTCGTTATTCTTATCAGTACTACATTTCATTGATACCTCACTGCACAATGCATCATTTTTGGCAGGAACCTCATCAGATATATCGTAGTTGTTTATATCAATAGAAACTGATGTTTCAGACTTTTGAAGTAACTCAGGTGGTAAAATTCTTACTTTACGTTGTTTTGGTTCATTTGATTCTTTATCTTTAGTCGCACTTTTTACTCTATTTTGTGTAAGTTCTTGTTCTTTATCCTTAAAAATCTGCATTTCTATACCAATTTCAGGTTTACTATCAGTTTTGGTATCTTTATCGTGTAACTTTTCCTTTTCTTCTTTATGTTTTTTATAAACTTTATCAGATTTAATTTTATGCTTTGCATGTGATTTATCTTTGGTTATCGCTTCAACTTCTGTTTCCTTTTTGGATTCCACATCTTCAAAAGGAACGCTTGTTTGAGTTACAGAAACTTTTTCTAAAATCACATTAACTTCATTAGTAGTTTCTGGTACCAATTGTATAACTTCAGGTGAATTAGCATCTTTTAAATCGACATTCGAGAGCTTTTCATCAACTACCACTTGATTAACTTTTTCCGACTTTTTTATTGATCTATGTCGTTTTTTTATTTCAGTTCCAAATTTACTATCAGTTAAGTCTGGAGGTTTTTCAAAGTCTTCAGTTTTTTCCTGGATGTCTGTATGGCTACTTAATTCTATACATTTAGATTTATCACAATTTTCGTTATATGAGAGGTTAGATTCCTCGGTATTCGTAGAAGGCAAATCACCTTTATTATGTTCTACGGACTCAGTTTGGTTTGTTTCTATGGTCTGTTCAACATATTTATCAATATCTGGCATTGAGTTATCATCATCAGAACTTTGGTCACTTACTGTAGAGTTTTCACTAACTACTTCTTTGGTATTTTCATCAGTTTTGATATCTTCACATCGGTCTTCTTCAATAGAATTCTTGTCATCACTATTTACTAAATTATCTCCTTCTAGAGTTTGTTCGACATCATTCCAGAGTTCTTTGCTGGGATGAATTTTAGATGTTTCTTCAACTACAGACTTCAAACTGGGATTCACTTCTTCAGAAAGGATATTTTCCTCGCTTGAATTTTTAACATTATCAACATCGGAAACATCATCTTTTTCAGCATTAACTGTCAGTAATTCATCAGATTCTACATTTGTATTAATATTTTTCGACAAGTTAACATCGGTTTGAGAATTAGCAATGTTGTCAACATCTGTATTTGAAAACGTAAATGTATCAAATGTTAATGTATCTGTCGTATCATGTAGTGTATTTGACGTTTGACTAAATACAATATTATCACTAGAGGAATGTAGATATTCATTAATTTCATTATCAAATTTTAAAGATTCACTATCAGGATGTACAGGAATGCATTTTTCACTTTTACTTTCATTTAAATCATCATCACAGTTTCCAGAATCCAATACAGTGTTAGCACTATTTTCTAGAACAGTGTTTGTGTTTTCGTTCTGCATACTTATCATTTCCTTATAGATACTAGAAATTCCAGAGCTCATATCCTCTCTGCATATTTTTTCACTAACAAAAGCGTCATCTGAATGTTCGTCACTATTGCTCTGATTGCTTGAGCTATCTTCGGATTGAGTTAAACTTCCAGTGCCTAGACAATCAGAAGTTTCATCTGCATTAAATCCATCATCAATTACCGGCATATTTTTTACATTATCCTTAACAGTATCACTATCTAGGGTATGAAGTGGCTGACTCCGTTGTTTAATTAAGCAATCACCATCACTATTTAGTATTAAATTATGTTGATATAAATTTGATTTTACAATAACTGTATCAGCAGCACTGCAAGACTCTACCATATTCGTACTACTGTTAGAAGCATCTGGTTCTTCAATTATATGTATTTGCACAACCTTGTTTTCTAGGGACTGCACCGGATTTTCCATTATTATTCCCGGACCATCTGTATTTCCTATTTTATTTTGCTTACCAATTGTACAGCATTCATTTCCCATTCTATCAACAGCAATTTCAGTTCTTCCCTTGGGATCATTTCGAATTACCTGGCTAGCTCCGCAGGCTGTAGGAGCATTTTCAACAATGATTCTTCGACTGGCAATATGTCCTGCATTTGCGGAATGATAATAACCTCTTATATTATCGGGCAGTTTTTCAAATTGTTGTAAATGCAAGAAATGAGGCAAATTTTCATCAGGAATTTCAGTAGTGTCTAAAACATAAAGAGGTGGTTGCTCCTGTCTATCACTATTTTTAACACAAACTGCACTTTTAATATTATTTTCAATATTCTGCTCGTTCATGTTATTGGATATTATAATATCAGGTAAATTACCTGCTATGTCTTCATCCACCCAGGTTTCAAGATACTGCTTAAGACTAGGTTTGCGTCCTCTTTGACCTGGACAGTTATCATCAGGTGCCATGTGAAGATTATCCATGTACGATGGTTTATAACCAGGATGCGAAAAATACTCTGGAGGAATTTGCCTACGATGCTGATAATGTTGGGCATATTCTAACTGGTTATTGTGAGGATAGTTTGGAGACAGAGGATCATAATTTATATGAAGTCGTTCGTTATATAAACTTTGCGGGGAAATGTTTGGAATGGTTGGTTCTACAGGACTATTCATTTTATAATCAGGAAGATATTTAGGTACATTATGCTGATATTGAATTCGATTATAAGGATCACTACCCTGTTTAACATTGCAATTATATGGTTGTGGATAATTATACGGTTGTGGTGGCAAGTTTCTGTGAGGATGTGTTGGACTTGAATTCATAGGAGGACCATGGTACACCCTCTGCGATTGTGGATATGTTCTACCTTGTTCCAAATTGTGATACATAGGAATTTGAGAATCCCTTAAATGTGTATCATTAATAATAGATTGAGCCATACGTGGATTGATTTTATTTAAGTGAGCTAAAAAGTTATTTGGTTCAGAAGGATATGGAGGTTGAGGTGGATACTGATTTTGCATATTATATTTTGATAAAAATTGTTGATATGGCTCTTTTTGCCTGTATTGATGCATCTGTGGCTGCTTTTGCATGTACGGAGGCATTTGTGATTCTTTTATCATAAACTGGTCAGAATATGGTTGTTTTATATTATCAGGATATGGAGGCTTTAGAGGTAAATCTTGATACTGTTTTAAATGTGGTTGTGGAGGAAAATCTACATACTCTTTCTCCTTGTGCTTTGGTATGATTGAAGCAATGTTGTCGATTGGCTGTGACTGATTTTCTACTATTTCTGAATATTTCACAGGTGCAACTGCAGGTGGTTTGTAAGGGTCCCTGTAAAAAAAAACAGATAAATTAAAAATAAGATTCCACGCAACATATTCAACTATTACTTATAAAACAAGTTAAACTTAGTCTAATATCAAAAATCTGGTCTCACTTTAGAACAATTTTTAATTTAAGAAATAAAAATTTGATAACAACACGAAAAAGAGTGTGCATATGAAAATACAATTTGTAACATGTTGCGTTACGCTAGAAATAAATTAAAGGGAAAAGGAAAATTTTTAAAATATGATAGAACAAACTAAAATATGGGCGTGCTGTTATAATAGATTTCAGAAATATTTTAATTAAACATCATATTTCAAATTTTATTTCTATAAAAGTAATTCATATATGAAAGTACAAATTAATTTTTTTAAATAAATTGTATTGCAACAAAGGATGATGACATTATAAAATAGCGAAGCGGACATCGGAATGTAACAAATATGCAATATACAGTTCCATAAATAAATATATTGTGATAGACTGTTGCATGAGAACTTGTGTAAAAAGCAGAAATTAAAATTGATACGTTGTATTAACCGGATGCTGACTGTAACTAATATGATTTACAGTGGGATAAAATTAGATTTGTTGGATGCAAGGGGAAAGAAACGGAATCAGACAACATCAAATATATAGGGAGACGAGGATGTGAGATCGTCAAAGAGGCGTGAAGTGTGGTATGAGGGCAAAATAGAAGTTCAGAAAGAAAAATTAAGTGAAATTAATTTAGTACGTATAAATGCAGCAAGATGAGTGAATTGTAAAGAATTGAACGGAATACAGCTTCATCAAAAACTTAAAATGGGTGTTCATGCTAGAGACCGAAATGTGACACAATAAAATATGTGAACTTACTCTCGCACGAGGCAATGTATTTTCAATGCACCTGACGATGTTACTGTTTAGAGGGAAATTTGAATAGTTCATCTCGTTATTAATTTAGAATTTTTGGGGGTTAGGTCAAGGGTAGCTGGCCATTCAAAAACTGAAAAAATACCAAATTATTAAGAAAAATGGAAAGCCGGTGTTGTCTGGACATTCAGAACCTATAATAGGTGAATTAAATTGTAAGTAATATTATATGCTTGTTCGTTTCTTTATAATTTACATGCGAGTTTTGGATGTAAAAATTGTTGGTATTTTATAACATAGGACAAACAAGCGGTGATTAAAATTAAGCATAATGTTAAAGATTTAAAATATTAAGGAATATGTAGATGTTGATACGAAAGTATTTTAGAAAGAACATTATGAAAAGTTGGTATTTAACTGTTTTCGGTGTTGTTATTAAAGGCATTTCCACTAAACAGGATTTACAAATGTTATTTAATTGAATATTAGGAAAAATGCAGAGTGGTAAATAGTTTTGTCAATGGCTCAGATTTAAGGTCTTTTTAAGGTTTTTCTATTAGGCCAGACCAGATTTGAGGTTATTAGAGTTTAAATTTAGGTTGATTTTTATTTCAATTTATTTAGGAGCTACATAAAGTCAGCTAATTGTAAAGGATATCCAGCTTTTGCAGTGATTAGGTTCTATTGGGAAAGCATAAGTTTATTGAATAATGACAAAATTAACGTGATTTAAGGTAATTTTGAGCACAGCAAATATGAGATGATAAAAATTAAGATATCAAAGCAACAGAGATTTATGCAGAAAAACCTTCTTCCGTATAGAAATATTATCATAAGCAATTACCGTGACCAACGCTTTTGACGCTCTTCAATTTTGACAGAGGAAACCTTTCAGGGTAAGTATTAATGTAATGTAGAATTTTTGTATGTAAGCCCTGTTATTTATTATTTTTGTATATCTTTATTTTCGTTTTCATATATCCAGAGGAACCCAATCCCACACCACTGCAGTTAGCCGCTGCACCTATAAATTGCTATAGGATCCCCACCACTCCAGGGCAAAATCAAAGTTTATCAACTTTACGCACATTTAACACGTACCAAATTTTTATGCGGATGCTCTTCGTGAAAGTTGAAACTTTTATTTTCTTGCCAAACTATAGATTTGGTTACAGTTT
This sequence comes from Platerodrilus igneus, assembly GCA_036346225.1. Classification (NCBI taxonomy): domain Eukaryota; kingdom Metazoa; phylum Arthropoda; class Insecta; order Coleoptera; family Lycidae; genus Platerodrilus; species Platerodrilus igneus. The sequence goes on from JARFIW010000453.1 coordinate 10,610,210, forward strand.
ATAAAATCTAGAAACTACATTTATATACAAACATCCTAATACCATATAAATTAAAAAAATTAATTCTCACGTCCATCAGCCTTCAAGTTATATCAAGTCATTTTTTTAAGCCGTTCTAAGTGTTCTGACTTACTTCTTTCAAATGAACAGTATATAGTATCTAATAAATACCCACAATTTTAAAGAAATTTCCATCATTCATAACTTCAGGAACGCGCTAGAAGTTCAAAGTACACTTAATGAATGAAGCCCAGTCAAAGCACCCTTATTTTTAAAAGCACTTGTGGTGCAGCAACATTGGATAATAAATACCAACGATTTAAAATTGATTTAAAAATTATAACAGATTAGTAACTGGTTTTTAAAAAGTATTTAAATTTCACCTGAAAATAAAATTTTCTACATCTCAAAACTTTTTCAGAGTATCGTAATTATAAGAAAATGTTTAAAGCTACTAAAAAGTTATGAAGTCCTAAATTTTGGTTGAAGAATGAAAAGAAACAGCTTTACGATGAAAATATAGATTTCCCGCAAGAAAAAACAGGATGTGGGCATGCTACTAAGTCCATTTGAACGTACGCTTGCACGGGCAAGGTAAAAAGTTTCAATTCACAAATTTGTGGAATCATTGTCGTTGCGACCAGTAAGAAAAAAGGAGATTAAGATCTGCAGCACAGCACATATATGAAATAGGGGCAGTAGGAAAAGCAGACAGGAAGAGATAGAAGCCTTCTGGAATGTTGTGCTTCAGATGTATAAGGATGATAGCATGGACATAAAAGGTTAATAACAAATAGGTTATAGAAATAGTAGAGGAAGAAAGATATCTGTGGAAAACAAAAAAAAATTGGAGAAATAGAACGGCATAATACGTTCTAAGGCATTTTTGGGGAATAGTACGGGATATATTACAAGCAGAGATAGGAAAAAGGAAGGAGGTAGACCGAGATCAGACTTTCACACGCAGATAGTGTGATAGATGCAGACTGTGCAAATTTCAGGGAAATGTGTAGATTAGCACAGAATAGGAAGCAATGAGGGTACGCGTCTAACCAGTTCCAGAACTGAAGACGTATGATATATATATATATATATATATATATATATATATATATATATATATATATAAATAATTATTCGTGTAGATAACGACCAAGAATTTAATTATAATAAATGCAATAACATATGCTGAAGTAGTTGAAGGACGAGGACCTAGTAGGGAGAGTAGACAAGGACAGGATTTTTAAACAAGGACACACCACTAGATTTACTTGTGTACAAGTACGAACATCCTAGGGAATTTTTAAAAATTGGGGAAGAAATTGAGCCAGAAATTAAGGAAAATTTTTGTTCGGCAATAATAGAGGTTAAAATTTTTGATCAAAATTTAGAATCGTTGCTGGATTCTGGAGCTGATGCAAGTTTAGTATCGGAGGAATTCGTTAACGAAATTAAGGAAAAGGTGTGTGACAGGATTATGCCTATAAAAAGAAATCATCTGGTAGCGCTGAATAAAAAGCGATTTGCTGTAGTGAATAGCGTGGTAGTATTGAAAGTAGAGTTAGGTTCAGTAAGCTGTGAGCAGGAATTTATAATTGTACCTGGATTGAAATTTAAAGGGATATTAGGGGTCGATTGTATGGTAAAATTAATATTAATTATAGATATGGAAAGGAAGGTAGTTAGGATTTAGAGATAGAATATTGCACTGGAAGGCAAGTTATGAGGTCACAGAGGATGACACGGGGTTATGTATTGATGTTATGGAGTTAGATGAAGGAGAGAGAAAAGAGATCAACACAATTAAATGTCCTGACGAAAAGTTAGAAGAGGTACAAGCATTATTGAACAAACAGGATTTAAAAGTAGGCATAAAGAAGATAAGTGGCAAGAATAATTTTAATAAATTGAATTTAAGAGATTTTTACGGGGTAACTGTAGTACATAAAGAGTCTAGAAGAGTTAAAGAGTTTTCCATAGAGGGAAAAGGTAAAAGTGATAAGGTGCTATGGTTTGGTTTGTCCACATCGGAAGTAGTAATAATGAATGAGAAACAGACAAGTATAGGGACAGAGGAAGAAATATGTAAGAATCAGGACAGTAAGGATAGTTTTATTTTCTGTGAAGCAATAGGTATAATGAAAATAGAAATAGAAGGAGGAAAGACAAGGATGCAGTCAATTAAAATTGTAAGAAGAAGGACATGGAGGATCAAGAAAAGAGTTAGATTTAAATAAATAGGGATAGAGATAGGTGTAGTTAGAGAAGTAGAATTAGGAATAGGATAAATAAGGGGAGATAGTTGGAGGTAGAGATAGAATTAGATGTGAATAGATAGTGATAGAAATAAAAAGATAGTGATCGACAGAAATAAATGTAAATAAATAAAAATAGGTGAAGAGATAGCGATAGATAGAAATAGATAGTCAATAAGTAGTGATAGGTGTGAATAGATAGTGATAATTATAAATAAAGATAGGTGTAGATAAATAGAAATAATTAGAGATAGATAGAAATAGGTAGGAATAGGTTAAATAAAGAGTGATAGGTTGGATAGATATGTATAGGTAGAAGGTAGAGTTAGATGAATAGATAGGTGTGTATAAATATTATATAAGGTTAGTTAGTAGGTATTAGTCTTCGTATTTGAATTCAGGGAAAACTCCAGGAGTTGTTCATTGAATTAAAATAGGGGGATTATATCGTGTAAGTTATATGTAAAGAGGGATAGATAAGTCAAGAATGTAATTTTGTAATTTTGTATATAGAAAACAGGAATATATTATTTACGATTTAATTAGTTTTGACCTTAAAACAAACGAATAATAGCATGCATTTGTATTAATAAATCGTAATTTAAAGTTACATAGTGTGGAAGCTTGGTAGGGCATAAAAACTCATGAAGAATGCGATATAATTATCTTTAATATTCTAAGGTTGTAAATAGAGCACATCAAATAATAGGGGAAAGCTTTTGTGTACAGAGTATATAAAATCGATAATGTAAACGCATACGTTCATTTAACTAACAAAGCGTTCGTTAAAAACAAATCCTAGGAAGTCTACAAGTTAAACAACTTGGGAAAATACTATTTCAAACTGGCAAACAGTTCATAGAAAAGACTGACAGACAAATAAACAATTCAAGAAATCATAATGTACGTTGAAACATAATTCTTCAGAAATTTGAGCTAACAACCGAAGCAAAGGTTGAAAAACAGCAGGTGGTTTGAAGACAAAGTGGAGACGGAATATAAATAACATAGGGTAAAAAAGGATGAAAAATAACAGACGTTGTATAAAACAGCCATTTAAAACACGCAACAAAACACGCGATAAAACAGCCATTTAAAGCACGCGATAATTAGTAGAGGCTAACAACAATATCGAGTTTAAGTTGCTATAGTGGGATTTTAACAAAGACAGGAAATATGAGTTAGACGAGGATAACATATTTGGACGATAGACCTACAATGGGAGAAATCTTTTTGATTGGCTGATTGCGAGTGGAGTGAGAGACGTTTCTAGGAGTATTGCGACCGTTGTACACGCTAATCAGTAGTTTCGGACTAAAGCTACGTGGAATGAAAAATTTCTGAGTTTTAAAAGATCATTGTGTTTTGGATTTTCAGAATCAGTGAAGGTAGAGGTGAATTTCGATGAAAGTAGGGTACAGGAGGTAGGCTGAAACGCTTATAAATACACTATGAGACGTAGTGTGACTCTCTTATTTCTTCTGTTTGCTTTAGACCTACATGGTGTAACATCTAAGTTAAAAATTTGTAAATCGGTGATAGTGCACTCCGTTTAATTTATATTACAAGTGTTTGAAAGCACGAGTAGGTGCTATGTCATAAACGGGACTGTTAAGTAAATACGAATAACGAACAAAAGATGTTACTAAGGTAAGCAAGCCTAGTTATTTTTCTGAACGAGGGTGCTGGTTTTATGGAAGATTCAGAAGCTGACTAACATATTTGGACAATTATAATAGCTGTATCGAAGGCGTCTGCATAGAATTGGATGAACAAATGGAAATGAGTTTGATGTACATGTAGCTGAGGGAAGTTTGATGGAATGCAACAATGAGGATTTGGGTGGACGACATCTTCATAGGTGATGGTGCAAGAGCATACACCAGGTAAAGAAATTTGTTTTCTTTTGTTATTGCTTGAACATTTTGTGCCGGTATTTTGTGTTAGAGTGATTTGACATATTTGGTGAATATTTTATGAACATAAAATCTAATTTGAAGGTTATATGAAAAAGACAATTTGAATTTATAGTTTGAAGGTATAAATACATGACGTTAATTTTGATATAAAGAGTAAACGGGTCTTTAGAATAGTTTGATACAAAATGCAATTTATTTATGCATTCAGAGTAACAGGGTTTATACTGAGCTCACCATAAACCAGGGTAAATTTCAATTTAGGGTTTCAAGGTAGGCCCAGCTACTTATACTGTATATAAAAAAGTGTTGAAATAAATTAAATTCATTAAATTTAAAAGAATTTAATGGTTAATATTTTGAAAATTTATGAAGATGTTTATATCCAATTTTGTAAATATTGAGCTGGTGTGACGTAATTCTTTGATTTGTATGAATAAAAAAGTTATATATTATTTGATTGGTAATTTTTATTGGTAGTCTAAGTGAGAAAGAGTAAACATCGGATCGGTAAGTATCTCTGGAAAAGCTGGAAGCAGAGCTAGCCGTGGTATGCTGATTTAGGAGAGCTTTTCAAGAGATATTGGAATTTTATATTTTTTCAGAACATTTTATGACAGCCCAATCAGTAGGGGTTCGATTCTAGGTATTGCTTCCAGGTAATCACAGATAGTAATAGATGCAGACTGTGCAAATTTCAGGGAAATGTGTAGATTAGTTCGGAATAGGAAACAATGAGGGTACGCGTCTAACCAGTTCCAGAACTGAAGACCTATTGATATATATATATATATATATATATATATATATAAATATGTTGAATGAGTTCTTGACCTTCTTAAATAGATAATATGGGTAATAATATTCTTGGATTTAGGTCTTCATTAAAACTTGGTATATTGAATAAGTTTCACATGTAAGTCAAGTAATAACATGTAGTCATAATCTTTTATTTGACGTGTTTCGGTAACACCATAATCAATAAATTTATCTATAAATACTAAAACAATGTGTTAACAATCATTAGATTTTTATATAAATATATACATACCATAGTGCAATTTTAATTATAGTACAATATAAGTCACTACATACAAATAATACTACAAACTAACATTTACAACATACGTCACAGTTTCGCTTCAATAAATGGTATGAATAACAATATCATAATTGGCTGTGCTATCTAATATTTAATCACTCCACAACATGGTATTTAAATATGTAGGGATTTTTAATAGTCTAAACAATAGTATTTTGGTAGAATATTTTTGTTAAAATTCAGAACATTCATCTTTTACAAATTAAATTATGGTAAATATTCATAGATCCATCTTGGTCAGTTTTTGAATTTATAGTATTCGGGTATTTATATATGTGTAAAGTTTCCATTACGTTTCGCTTGTTGTCATTTTTTTCGGTGTCTAAAATATCTACATTATTAAAATCAAATTGGTGTAAGTTGTCAATTGTATGAGAAGCAAGAGCAGTACTTTTTTATTATTGGTTTTTATGGTATATTAGTGCTCATAAATTCGTTTACAAAGGTATTGTTTAGTATTACCTATATATACTCCAGGACATCCTGTGCAGTTAATTTTATAACTATAATGATAAAGGATTAATTACAACAAAGTGGTACAGAAAAAATACATCGAGCGGTAGATAACTGAACTTTAATTCCTGCGTACCAAAACAATATAAAACTAACGTAGTTAATAACCTAATTGAAAGAGGTATAAAATTAGCTCACCCTAAATTTAGACACAAAAACTTAAACACTATTAAAACTATCCTCAATAATAATTGCTATCCCGTTTCCGTATATAAACCAATAATAAAATCAAAAATACATAAAATGTACAACAATCAAAATAAAAATAAAAAACAGCTAGAAGAAACCAGAATTGGAATTATGTATACCCCAGGACTCTCTAAAAAAATTAAAAACTGTCTTCAAAAATATAACATACAAATAATTCATAAACCAAACTACTCATTTAAAGATTTTTTCACCAAACTATTTCCACCCATCGAACATAACAATAAGACACGCATAATTTATAAAATCAACTGCACAGGATGTCATGGAGTATATATAGGTAATACTAAACAATACCTTCATAAACGAATTTATGAGCACAAATATGCCATAAAAACCAATAATAAAAAAGTACTGCTCTTGCTTCTCATACAATTAATTGATAACTTACACCAATTTGATTTTAATAATGTAGATATTTTAGACACCGAAAAAAATGACAACAAGAGAAACGTAATGGAAACTTTTCACATATATAAATACCCGAATACTATAAATTCAAAAACTGACCAAGATGGATCTATGAATATTTACCATAATTTAATTTGTAAAAAATGAATGTTCTGAATTTTAACAAAAATATTCTACCAAAATACTATTGTTTAGACTATTAAAAATCTCCACATATTTGAATACCATGTTGTGGAGTGATTAAACATTAGATAGCACAGCCAATTATGATATTGTAATTCATACCATTTATTGAAGCGAAACTGTGATGCATGTTGTAAATGTTAGTTTGTAGTATTATTTGTATGTAGTGACTTATATTGTACTATAATTAAAATTGCACAATGGTATGTATATACTCCCTGTATGTTTGTTGTGGTTTGTTTAGCATTCTTCTTAATCTTCTTTGGGAATGAAACCACTCATAGTTTTTAAAATCTATTTTATTTACGTTTCGATCCATGACCTAGGATCGTTGTCAAAATAATAAAAACTTCAAGTTTGACGTTTATGACATAAATTGAAGGTTACTTTGATTTATTGATGTTTGAAATATTTGGTTTGAGTACACTAAGCAAAAATTTTTAAAGTTTAAAAAAATGATTGCCTTCAATTTGTGTTGCGACCTGGGATCGACTTTCCTATGGTAGCCAATACGCTTAACGTGAAATCAGCTGATTAATTTTTATTGGTGAATTTTATATAAATTCAATAATTTGGGAAACATTTTTATGTCATAAACGTCAAACTTGAAGTTTTTATTATTTTGACAACGATCCTAGGTCATGGATCGAAACGTAAATAAAATAGATTTTAAAAACTATGAGTGGTTTCATTCCCAAAGAAGATTAAGAAGGTATGTATATATTTATATAAAAATCTAATGATTGTTAACACATTGTTTTAGTATTTATAGATAAATTTATTGATTATGGTGTTACCAAAACGCGTCAAATAAAAGATTATGACTACATGTTAACTTGACTTACAGGTGAAACTTATTCAATATACCAAGTTTTAATGAAGACCTAAATCTAAGAATATTATTATCCATATTATATATATATATATATATATATATATATATATATATATATATATATAATAAGTAGTTTTTTACACAAGGTAAGTTGATAAATACTAACGTATTGTAAATAATAAGATGAAACGTAATTGAAAGTTAGGTTTATATATGGTACTGTACACGATTTAGATTTGTAAATTTTCCAATTATAGCCATCGGCCTCGGTAGCGTAATTGGTTTAACGCACAGTTCCGGCAAAACTGAGATGCAGGTTCAAATCCTGTCCAAGGCCTTATATTTTCCTTCTTTCAATTACTAGCTCGATTTGAACTGATCATTTGGGCTTTACTTTAAAAGTCTAGGTTATTATTTCATCTTATTAATTACTATATATATATATATATATATATATATATATATATATATATTACTCATATTTAGACCAGGGTAGAAAATTAAATAATCACATCAAATAATTTTAATCACCGTGTATAAGGAATTTCATTAAATAATACGCGTTATTAAAACCATGAAGCATAAATAAACTCGGTTGTTTCAGTAAAAATAAGAAATTTAAATTATTTATAAGACGAAGCAGTAGTGAAAAGCTCTGCGTGTAATGTAATTATTCTAAACAAAGAGAAATTACGTGCAAAGTTTATATTAATTAACCCTATTTTAAGTAACCGGTAGTAAAACAAAGTGTACGTATAATAATTAATATTTAAGTTGTATTCGCTAAAAATAAAAAGGATAGAAATCAATTTTAATTGGAGTTAATTAAACCGTTAATAACATATAATACCTATAGAAACTTGTAAAAACCCAAGATTAAAATACCACGGAATAAAGCTCTGAGAATTAATATTATTTTGAACACCTGCGTAGTTTAAATATCACATTCGGCGTAAATTTTGCAGATAATTAATGTTTCAAAGAATCTTGGGGAAAACGTCGCATAATAGTTACGAGAATTGCTAAAGCTGGTTATTTCACACTCCATGTGGACTAAAATAATCGATAATAAAGAATATCAAGTTGCACCAATAAGAACACGGTAGAGAAGGAAAGAGAAATGCGTCAAGCAAAGACACATATTGTAGAAGGCGGGATTTAAGCAACGTCACGGGGTCACAATTGGTTAAAATAGGATGCAAATATCAGAGGTAGAACAACAATTTCTGTACAAAATCAATTAGTTTTTCTCGGACATGCTTGCGTGCCGTGTGGAAATTTTCTGAGATTTGAATGGGGCGAGTGAAAAATCGTAAAAATCGACGTGCGAGCAACAGACTGGGAACATAGAATGAGGAATTCTTTAGAATTACCCGTTTTGGGGAACCGACCGACAGACAGGCTTTTTGCTATATATACCGAGATGAAGATAAACAAGCCCTCTTAGACTCTTAGACTTTTGACGATTCGATGCGTTAAAAGCTCGTACATACGCGACTTGATTGAAGATGTTAAACCGTGCAGTTTAGTATGATTAAATAATTTAAAGTTTGCTAGTATATTTTAGTGATTCAAAATAGCTTGTTATTTACGTGCTAACATGAATGTACTTCAGTGCACTTAGATACAAGGTAATAAAATTTAGTTTCACTGTACCAATTAGCAAAATTTACAACGACGAAGGTATACACAAAAGTAGGCAGTTTTGGCGTATATTGGTGACAGAAGCATGAATTTCTTTGCTATTTTTCGGGGTGTTAATAATTAAATGGTTCAAATACGTGTCTGGATCCATGAAACAAGGGTCAGATAAACACAGATGAGTTCCGGAAAGGCCCAGAAACGACTTTGAATGGATGGTGATGGAGAAAATTTTAAAAGCGTAGAGAATCAGAAGCCGTAAATATAATCCTGTTGAATGGTGTGATTAACTAAAGAAACGATACTTGAAGCTACGAGGACAGTAACCTTCAGGTAAATTATACTATTTTGTTTGACATTTTGTGTGTATTGAATGACTTTATAATTGATTTACTTTAAATGGACATTAGTGAAATTGTTCTAACCATAAAAGTTTAATTTTAAGATGAAATTTGCTTGTTTAAGTTAAAAGGGGTATTTTTTTTTGATGTTCGGGAATATGATGAAAATTTGGGTATGTCTTTGAGCTCAATTAGACGAACCTGGTTAATTAACGTAAAGGGTGGTAGATGCTCCTTTATACTCAGACTCGGTCTGCTTATATTGTTATATTAATTAGTAGGCATCCAACAAGGACTTTAATTTTGGATGCACAGTAAAATGATAATAAAATTAATCTTGAAATTCTTTTTAAAACTGAAATTTATGCTGAGTTTTAATTTTGAAATTTTAATGTATTCTGAATATTGATGTAAATAGAGTTAACGTTGATGTTTTTATTAGGAATGTGTTTGTTTCTTTTATGATTGAGGATGTAAGTTATCTAGAGGAGCAGCCGAGACGATTAACAGAAGAAAGACGACGGAACAGGTAATTCAAAAGGTTTCACAGCATTCTTGGCGACCCAAAAGTGAGGCTCGAGTTCCAAATAAAATTTTTTGTTATTTTATTCCAGGAAACTGGCGATCTGAGAGAGAGAGTTTCTGTGTGTGTATAAATTTAAGAGTATTTGAGAGTGTGTGTGAGTGATTAGAACGTATGCAGAGAAAAGAGTGGTTAAGGAGTCAAGGAGTGGAAATTGGAAGTGACGATAGTGCATTGTGTGAGAAAATTTCGAAAATGGAAGAAGCGGAGGCAGTAGAGATCAGTCGAGGACGGAATCAGGGGATCAAGGAAACGAAATGATAATGAGGATGCTTGAAAGAATGAATGAGACGTTAAGCGGGTTAGAGAGGACTCAAATCGAAAATTTGAGCAAATGAGTGATGAATCGAATAGAGCGAGAGAGGACTCAAATCGAAAATTTGACCGAATGAATGAGACATTAACAGGAGTTAGGGAAACCCTAAGTGAGAAAATAGATAAGACGAATAAAGAAGTTTCAGAATTTAAAATAGTCTTACCGTAAAGATGGGGAAGTTGAAAATAGGGTTGAAAAAATGAGCGTGATATTATAGGTCTTCGACAGGAAATGGGACATTTAAGGTCCAAGTACGCATTTTTGTGAAGAAGAGATTAATGTAAAATGACTGAAGTAACGGACTCATGTAGGGATCAGTTAGGCAGGGTAGAACGTGAAGTTAGTAGTATTAAATACAACATGTCAAATTTAACGGGGGATGGTCCCAGATTTTCTACAGGTGGAGTATCATTGGACCAACACATGAAGTTTTATGGCGATAACAGGGTAAATCCACAAATTTTTATTAATAGAGTAAGAAATCTAGTGGGAAATTTATTTGACGAACAGACTAAACTAAATACGATAAAGGCTTTATTAAAGTACAACGCGGAAGCATGGTACAATTTAGTAGGACAGGACATAGACACGTATCAGGACTTTGAAGACAAATTTTTACAACATTACTGGAGTGATCACAAACAGGATCAGATTAGGGACGACTTGATTACAGGAAAATTTAAGGGAGAGTTTGCAGGTTCTAGGAGCAATATGCCATCCGCAAATACAGTGTGGCCAAACAACTGAATCCACCATTGACGGACAGACAGATTATTAAGTACCTATCACGACATTTTGAACTGGAAATTAGACAACACGTGGCCTTACAAAACATCACAGAACGGGAGACGTTTTTGGAATACTTACAGAGATATGACGATGTATGTGTAGGACGGACAAGAGAGATACGAGAACGAAACGTTAACACAGTTAGGTTTGACAACAGGACACCGAATTATCCGAGACGGCCTGACTACAACAGAAATTTTCGACCGAATTGGGAACGACGAGGACAGGAATACAGAAGTAATAGTGCGACTAGGGGACCGACGCCAAGACCTAGTTACACGAGACAGAACAGTTTACCGGAAGTAAACGGGACTGTGACCAGCACGCCGAATAGAGACAGGGACACGGATATTAACACGAGGAGGACGTACGCACAGGTTGTAGAAGGACAACCAGGACCAAGCACGGAAAACAGGATGAGACAGGATTTTTAGAACGTGACAGACCACTAGATTTCTGTGTAAATGTATACGAACATCCACGTGAATTTTTCAAAATTGAGGAGGAAGTAGAGACAGAAACTGAGGAAAAATTATGTTTGCCAATTGTTAATTTAGAAATTTTTGAAAATAATGTAGAAGTATTACTTGATACAGGGGCAGAGGCGAGTTTAATATCGGAGGAATTCGTCAGCAAAATTAGGGATAAGGTTTGTGATAGAATTATGCCTATAAAACGTAGCCATTTAGTAGCTCAAATAAAAAAAGTTTGCTGTAGTAAATAGTGTTGTGGTGCTTAGGATAGATATAGGAGATTTAAGCTGTGAACAGGAGTTTGTAATTGTACCTGGACTGAAGTTTCAGAGCATTTTAGGTGTTGACTGTATGATGAAGTTAGGGGTTTTGATAGATATGGAACGGAAGGTAATAAGGATTAATGATAGGGTAGTGCCATGGAAGGGCAGTTATGAAGTCACAGAGGATGACACGGGGTTAAGTATTAATGTAGTAGAGGTAGAGGATGATGAGGTTAAACAGATCAACACAATAAGATGTCCAGAGGATAGGAGAGTAGAGGTTCAAGCTTTATTACAAAAACATGCAGAATTAGTGGGGGTAGAAGCAAGCACAGCGTTAGGCTATGAGCACAGATTGGAAGTGGATAATTCAGAACCGTTCAACGCAAAGGTTTATCCAATTCCAGCAGCATATCGGGAGCAGGTGAAGGCAGAATTAAATAAAATGTTGGAAGATGGCATAATAGAGGTATCAAACGCTCATTTCATAAATCCGTTGGTGGTAGTAAAGAAAAGGATGATAGCATTCGTTTATGTTTAGATGCACGAAAAATTAACCAACGGACCAAACCGCAATTCCATTGTCCACCATCCATGGACACACTTTTGACGAGATTAAGTGGCAAATTTATTTTAGTAAATTAGATTTAAGGAATTCATTCTGGCTGATTCCATTACACAAAGATTCTAGAAGGTACACAGGATTTTCCGTAGAGAAAAATCTATAATTTTAAGGTAGTACCGTATGGTTTGTCAACGTCAAGTGCAGCATTAATTAAGGCAATGCAAGCAATTTTAGGAGCATATGAGCAATTCTGCATACACTATGTGGATGATATTTTAATTTTAGTGAAACTGAGGAACAACATTACTCTCATTTAGAACGGATATTATTAGAGCTTAAATTAGCAGGATTGAGGCTGAATATAGAAAAATGTGAATTTTTCAAAACCGTTAAATTTCTGGGGTATGTGGTGAACACTCAAGGTATGTGTATCGATAAAGAAAGATTGTCCGAACTTTTGACATATCCGAGACCTAATAACATTAGGAAATTAAGAGCTTTTGGGGTCCTTAACTTTTATAAAAAGTTTGTACCGGATTTGCTGAAAAAGCGAGTCCATTGTTTAAACTTCTGAAGAAGGGAGTACGATGGAGTTGGACGGAAAGTCAAGAGGCAGCATATTTAACACTGTTGGAACAATTTCACGACCAACTAATTTTGAGGCATCCCAGATTTGATGTAGGTTTCATACTGAGGACGGATGCATCGGATAGTGCATTAGCAGCAGAGTTGTACCAAGTACAAGAGGGGGAAGAGGTGCCCATATCTTTTGTTTCACGCACACTGAAGCCGCATGAAGTAAATTACACGATTAGTGAAAAGAAGATGGCGGCAGTGGTGTTTGGTGTTACGAAGTTAAAATTTTTTTTGATAGGAAGACATTTTGTAATCGAAACGGATTATTCGGCGTTGTGTGCGTTGATGAATACGAGATTTTCTAACAATCGAGTATATCGATGGGGGTTGTTACTACAGGAGTTTGACTTTGAGATTAAATATATTAAGGGAGAAAATAATTTTATAGCAGACGCGTTTAGTAGAAACAGGGACATGGATAACAAAAGACCGTGTGACATCATGATTGCCATGAACAGTCTACTACAAAATAATTCAGTATATGGAGAAGAGGAGATCTTGAGGAACCAGAGGCAGAGTGAGGAGCTACAGATTGTTAGAACGAAGTTAGAAAGCGAACCGGGATTTAAAACTTCCATATGATAAACGGCTTTTGTGTAAAAAATTCAAGAATTGGAAGTGTATGTGGTGGATAGGGTACAAGCAAAATTAATTATCAAAGATCTGCACTTAAGATATGGTCACATAGGAATCCGAAAGACATGGTTAATTTTAGGAAACGTTTTTCAACTAAATACTTAGGGTTAGTAAAGTCTGTCATTAACACTTGTCACTTATGTACTTTAGGAAAGTACAAAAATAGTACGAGTCAGGATGTGGTACAAAGTATACACGTACAAAATCCCTGGACTTAGTTGCTATTGATTATTTGAGTAATCTAGTCCAGTACAAAGGACACAAACATGTGCTGATTGTGACTGATGTGTTTTCGAAATTTACCAAATTATATCCCACTCGGGATTGTAACACAGTTGGAACAAACAAGAAATTGGAACAATTTTGTAGGAAGTAGGAACTTTTAAGCAGTATTAGCAGACAATGCTACTTATTTTAATAATCAAAGATTTAGAGATTATTGGAGAGGCAAAACATTAAAGTGGTGTTTTGTAGCATTAGGCATCCTCAAGCAAATCCAGCTGAGCGATATATTCAAGAGACGGTTAAGTTTTGCGTTTAGCTTCACATAGGAATCATCGTTTATGGGAGGACAATTTGTCCAAGGTTGAATCTTTTATCAATGAAACCCTAGTACCGTGACAGAAATCAGTCCCATTATGCTGATCAAGCAACAGTATCCCGAAAGACCATGGCAAATTGTGCCTAGGGACGATGAATTCCAACAACTTTTGGTAGATGTGAGGAGAGGTTAAGGAAGAGAGCTGAAAAATATACAAGGAAGATGAGCAAGAATTAGAAAGAGGTAAAATTTAAAGTGGGAGACCAGGTAGTAGTAAAAGCTTGAGAGTAGGGAGAGAGATAGGATGACATGTGCTAAACTACACTTGCCATATGAGGGACCTATTGAGATAGGGAAGTAGTAGGGAGTGCACATATTTATTAAGGAAGTAGGTCAGGAAATGAGAGGACGGTTTCACGTCAACCTACTATTCCCTTATACCGGAGAACCAGCACCACAGGAGAAATAGGTGTAGAAGAGAGTTAGATTTAAATAGAATAGGATAGAATAGGTGTATATAGAAGAGTAGAAGTAGGTGTTTATAGAAAATAAAGCTAGGTATAGAATAAATATGGGAGATAATTAGAAATAGGTTTAGGATGAGAATAAAGAGTAAATGTAGGAAGAAAAGAAGATAGGTTAAGTATAGATATTTCATATAAGATTAGTGGAGAGTTAGGAATAGAGTAAGAGTAGGATAGGTATATAGGATTAGGTAGGGGGAAGTGAAGTATAGTGAAGATTAGTTAAAAGTTAGGAATAGGATAGGTAGATAGGATGTATATAGGATTAGATGGATGAGTAGGATGAAGTTAGGGATAATTTCAGTTTATAGAATGAGGTGAGAGTTAGGAATAGGATAGGGATATAGGATAGGTGTAAATATTTTTTGGATTGGAGACAAAGTAGGTAAGTTAGATAGATAAGGGTAGAGAGAGATAGGCAATTTTTTTTTTGTAATTTTTTTTGTCTAAATGTTTTATATTTGAAGTCAAATAAGTGGGATTATTTGTATTCAAATAGGGGGAAAATACTCATATTTAGACCAGGGTAGAAAATTAAATAATCACATCAAATAATTTTAATCACCGTGTATAAGGAATTTCATTAAATAATACGCGTTATTAAAACCATGAAGCATAAATAAACTCGGTTGTTTCAGTAAAATAAGAAATTTAAATTATTTATAAGACGAAGCAGTAGTGAAAAGCTCTGCGTGTAATGTAATTATTCCTAAACAAAGAGAAATTACGTGCAAAGTTTATATTAATTAACCCTATTTTAAGTAACCGGTAGTAAAACAAAGTGTACGTATAATAATTAATATTTAAGTTGTATTCGCTAAAAATAAAAGGATAGAAATCAATTTTAATTGGAGTTAATTAAACCGTTAATAACATATAATACCTATAGAAACTTGTAAAACCCAAGATTAAAATACCACGGAATAAAGCTCTGAGAATTAATATTATTTTGAACACCTGCGTAGTTTAAATATCACATTCGGCGTAAATTTTGCAGATAATTAATGTTTCAAAGAATCTTGGGAAAACGTCGCATAATAGTTACGAGAATTGCTAAAGCTGGTTATTTCACACTCCATGTGGACTAAAATAATCGATAATAAAGAATATCAAGTTGCACCAATAAGAACACGGTAGAGAAGGAAAGAAAATGCGTCAAGCAAAGACACATATTGTAGAAGGCGGGATTTAAGCAACGTCACGGGGTCACAATTGGTTAAAAATAGGATGCAAATATCAGAGGTAGAACAACAATTTCTGTACAAAATCAATTAGTTTTTCTCGGACATGCTTGCGTGCCGTGTGGAAATTTTCTGAGATTTGAATGGGGCGAGTGAAAATCGTAAAAATCGACGTGCGAGCAACAGACTGGGAACATAGAATGAGGAATTCTTTAGAATTACCCGTTTTGGGGAACCGACCGACAGACAGGCTTTTTGCTATATATACCGAGATGAAGATAAACAAGCCCTCTTAGACTCTTAGACTTTTGACGATTCGATGCGTTAAAAGCTCGTACATACGCGACTTGATTGAAGATGTTAAACCGTGCAGTTTAGTTTGATTAAATAATTTAAAGTTTGCTAGTATATTTTAGTGATTCAAAATAGCTTGTTATTTACGTGCTAACATGAATGTACTTCAGTGCACTTAGATACAAGGTAATAAAATTTAGTTTCACTGTACCAATTAGCAAAATTTACAACGACGAAGGTATACACAAAAGTAGGCAGTTTTGGCGTATATTGGTGACAGAAGCATGAATTTCTTTGCTATTTTCGGGGTGTTAATAATTAAATGGTTCAAATACGTGTCTGGATCCATGAAACAAGGGTCAGATAAACACAGATGAGTTCCGGAAAGGCCCAGAAACGACTTTGAATGGATGGTGATGGAGAAAATTTTAAAAGCGTAGAGAATCAGAAGCCGTAAATATAATCCTGTTGAATGGTGTGATTAACTAAAGAAACGATACTTGAAGCTACGAGGACAGTAACCTTCAGGTAAATTATACTATTTTGTTTGACATTTTGTGTGTATTGAATGACTTTATAATTGATTTACTTTAAATGGACATTAGTGAAATTGTTCTAACCATAAAAGTTTAATTTTAAGATGAAATTTGCTTGTTTAAGTTAAAAGGGTATTTTGTTTTGATGTTCGGGAATATGATGAAAATTTGGGTATGTCTTTGAGCTCAATTAGACGAACCTGGTTAATTAACGTAAAGGGGTGGTAGATGCTCCCTTTATACTCAGACTCCGGTCTGCTTATATTGTTATATTAATTAGTAGGCATCCAACAAGGACTTTAATTTTGGATGCACAGTAAAATGATAATAAAATTAATCTTGAAATTCTTTTAAAACTGAAATTTATGCTGAGTTTTAATTTTGAAATTTTAATGTATTCTGAATATTGATGTAAATAGAGTTAACGTTGATGTTTTGGTAGGAATGTGTTGTTTTTTATGAATGAGGAGGTTTATAACATTAGGTGAGCAGCCGAGGCGAAAAGCGTAGTTCACGGATTTTAAAGGTATCACAGCATTCTTGACGCCCAAACTGTGGGGCTCGAATGTTTTTTTTTGAAAGGGCCAGTACCTGCAGATATGAGAAGATTCACAGCAATATATATATATATATATATATATATATATATATATATATATATATACAAATAATATAATTCTTGGTGACCTTGCAGGAATAATACTTCTTCTTTGTAGGTTTTTAGGTCTGCTGGATTTAAATAAATACTCTTTTTTATGGCCTAAATTTTCGCATATATTTTTTTATGCTTGATCACAGGCTACAACTGTATTAACGCTTTATAAAAGATGAACAAAGATAAGAAAAACTTACAGTGAGGATGGTTGAAATTGACATCAGTGTTTGGAATAAAATAATGTTTTTTATAGAATAAATATTAATGTAAATAGTGAAAGTAAAATCATTTTTGATAAAAGTTTATTATTTGTTTTTAACGACAGTGTTGGTTTGTGAGTGTATGTGCATGTAGGTGTGTGTGTGCATGTGAGGGTGAATGTGTTTGTGTAATTTTGTATGTTTGTGTGTGTGTTTTTGTGTGTGTGTGTGTGTGTGTTGTAATAGTGATTTAATTGGAATATGTGTTATCAACAATTGAGTATATAAAAATGTAAAATAAACAAAAACAAAAAAGAAAGAAATAAAAAGTGGTTGAGGGTGAAGGGTTTGATTATTATTGAAGGCATTTAATGTTTAAATTTTAATAAATATGAATATATGACGCTTAGGTTGTCAATGTCCGTTTTTTTGTTGAAGTTGTTTGGGCTTTTATAGATGTAGCACATCTCCAAGAAAGTCCTTTTAAAAAAATTTTGTTCCACTTTTAATAGTTTTGGATTTTGTGATTTTGGTTGAGGGTGTGAGTTGTTAATGCACAAGCTTTTGGTTTTACTCGAATGTCACTTTTGTGTTGGGTAATTCTTTGACCAATATTTTGTGACGTTTGGCCTATGTAACACTGATCACAATCTAAACAGTTAATTTTGTAGATGGCATTTCTTTGAAGTTTGACTGGTGTCGCATCTTTAAGTTTGGAGTGTAGATTTCTTATTGTTAGTAAATTCTTTTTGGCAATTTTGACATTTAAGTTTTTGAATACTTTGCTTAATTTAGTAGTTAAATTTTGAATAAATAGTATGGGTGTATAAATTTGGGGTGTACTGGATTTTGGTGTATTGTGATTATTTTTTGTTGGTGTTGTTCTGTGATTATATAGAAGTTTCTTGATCAATGTTTTTGGATAATTGTTATCTAATAATATGTTTTCCAAAAGTAATAAGTTTTTGTGTGTAGAGAAGTGTGTGATAGCCTTTTGACCCTGTTTTGAATTCTAATATAAAGTTTGTTTTCATGCTAAAGGGATGATTTGATTTATAATTTAGGTAACGTTTGGAACTCATTGGTTTTTGATACCAATCTGTAATTATTAAATTGTTTTTTCTTATTAATAACATATCTAAAAATGGAATCGTGTTGTTATTTTCAATTTCAATTGTGAATTGTATGTTTGGATTGTATTTGTTGAATATTTCTAAAGTTTCATGTATTTGGTCTTCAGGTACAGCTGTTATTATGTCATCTACGAATTTCTTTATAAATGGTAAATGAAAAGGAAGAGATGGTATGACATTGTCACTTCTTGCTCCCGCTGAATGTTAAAAAATGTTACGTCATGACATTCTCTAGAATTGATAATCCGATTAGATTTATTTATTTGTTAAATGATACAACTCTTTATAGAACTCCTCATGTTAAGGATGTGGGAGTGATTTTTGACAGGAAATTGCGCTTCATTGAACACGTTAACTATCTAGTTAAAAAATCACATCAGACAATGGGTTTCATTATCCGCAATTCAACTAGTTTCTCAAATCCTTCCACTTTTCTTAAATTATATAACACATATATACGTTCTCGTTTGGAATATGCTTCAATTATATGATGCCCTTGCTATGCTATACACATTAACTTACCGGAAATGTTCATAGGAAATTTTTGAAGTTAGTTATGTTGCGTACTCAAGGTATTTACCCGCCTATTGGATATCCACATAACATTTTACTAGCTGCACTTAATGTTCATTTGTTACAAAACCGTCGTGTTATGCACTCAATAATATTCCTGAATAATATCCTTTCACTATCTCACTGCCCTACAATTCTCCATCAGATACAATTTTCTATACCCCGTCCAAATTCTCGCAACTCTATCACGTTTCATTGTGTCATACCGTGTACAATCTTCTTAAATTCTCCCCATTGCATGAGATTTGTTCTAATTATTCAAAAATTCAAACACAGTTAGACATTTTCTGCACATCAATCAAGAATATTAAAGAAGTTATATTAGCTAAATAAATTGTATTCACAATGTCACTCACTTCCCCCACTATAATAGTTATGTTTTATTTATCTTTTTTGTTTGTAGATCTATCTTGTAAGTGGATTAATTTCAGTAAAATAGATGTATGTATAAATAAAATAAATAAATATTGCTTTTAACTTGTTCCACACATCCCTTATATGAATGTACCAATGAAAAAAGTCATCAACCATAATGCCTAAGTATTTGTAGTTAGAACAGCAGATTACGATTTGATATGCTTTTAAACGAATCACTTCAGTGTATGTTGTTGAACACTAGCAAGAGAGCAGCTTCATTGTTGGTAGAGCTTTTTGAATATACAGCATCGTAATATGTATTAGCTTTGTTCTCTCACTACTGATAATTAATTAATCGTGGGGTCATTTTGCTACATTATCTATATTTATTTGTAAAAGCTCGTGTGCCTGTTGCAAAGCATAGTGAAATGATGGTATCAGCATATCATCAACAAACATGTTTTCTTCACATACTATACCACCTGTGGTAAATCCTTAATAAATAAAATAAAAAGCAAAGGTCCAAGAATAGAACCCTAAGGTACTCCCGTTGGCTACATGTATTACTAATTATCACTTTACCCTTCAAAATTTCAACTATCTAAAATTATTATACAGTGATATAAGTTAAATCTTCTTAGCAAAGTTACCACAAATCCATAAATAATATATTTTAAATGTTGCTAAGAAATGAATATCTGTATTGAACAACAATTATTATATTCTTAAATTATTAAATAAGACATAGTAAATTCTAAAAGTCAATGTCATGTTCATAGTTTACCTTGTTCTTAATTATAACTAACATTACTGCTAGATAGAGAATGAATGTTAAGGCTCAGTTATGTTTGTTATTATAACTAACAATGT
Source organism: Platerodrilus igneus (assembly GCA_036346225.1). Taxonomy (NCBI): domain Eukaryota; kingdom Metazoa; phylum Arthropoda; class Insecta; order Coleoptera; family Lycidae; genus Platerodrilus; species Platerodrilus igneus. The sequence goes on from JARFIW010000453.1 coordinate 10,630,739, forward strand.
CATGGGAATTCATCTATTATAATATCCAATGCTTTTAGAATGTAATATTATAATAGTACTCAGAACCGTAAGTAAAATAAATATTAATGAATTTTATTAATATATAAAAACAATAAAACAGGGTAGACATAGGTAGACAAAAAAAGTTTTGTTAATTACATAATATCTATTTCCAAACTACAAAATTTAAAACTTGTGAAGTTTAAGGCTGCTACGGGCAAAGGCATGTATTTTGAATTCATAATCGTTCCTTTCTGTTAGTACTATAAAAATATGCAACAAATTGAAAGCGGTTATATACTATCATAATAGGTCTTAATTTACAAGAAATATAAAGTGCATACAAAATGAAACAAATATTCCAAAGTTCATCTGCAGGTTTATTTCATATCAACTGCACAATTGCAAACAACTGCCTAAACCACAACTTAAACGCAATATTTCTCTATATTTCTACAGCCAGAATGGCTGATTTTCGACATTTATGGAAAAGTAGTTAGCACTTAATTTTAGGTTTTATCAGGTTTCATGCTGACAATGAACAAACAGAAAGCATGAGGTAAATTACCTTATATATGATCAGAAGTACCAGGGTTTACTAGAAAGTGCTTAAAATGCCCTATTTGGACAAATTCCAGTAACATTCCATTTTAAAAATAATAGCACATACATATATTCTTAGGTTCAGTTTTAGAAGTCATTTTTTAGTACTATTGTTGGTCTAGTTTCAGGCGATATCACTTCTACTGGTGTATTAAAAACTTGTAGACTTTGAAGCCAACAAAATAACTGTCTACATAAACTGTGAATAGCTAAAATGCAGCGACACTTTATATTTTCCTTCATTACCCTGTTTGTGAACTAAAGAACTTTAGCAAAAGGTAGAAGATAATAGCTTTTTGGTTGTGGTCTTCAAAACCATTTTTGAAGAGTTAAATTTATTTTTCACTGAAACGGTAAGATTGGCAAACAATTAAAAATATGTAATGCGGACATGTTATGCTAGATATAAAAATTAAATGGGTTAGGAAAAGTGACAAAAGGCATTTTGATTTCACGTATAATAATTTTCAAAAGTGTGGCATTGCAATAGATCGGTAGTTCTATCCAAATCATAATCTTTCAAATACAAAAATGTAAACAAAGCAATTATAACTGTAAACTTTTAGGTGGAAGCATATCATTATTTTAAGAAAGTTTTTAGAAATATTCAGTAAATAATAGTGAATTCATTAGTATGCATCTCAAATATAGGAGCCTTTTTTACAAATTTCAGTTAATTAAGTTAAATGCAATTTTACATAATTTTAATATACATAGTTGCAATTGAAATGTAAAAACCCAGATACTGACTAAAGGAGATGCGCAGATATTATACTGCAGATGAGTTAATCTTTTGAGACAACATGTTACAATGTATTAACCTAGTTACATAAAAGAAAGTTAAGCATGTCGTATAAACCATAAGTTTTTCATCTGATATAATTTTAGAGTGGGTGTAATGGAAAGACGCTATACTCATTTAATCTTGTTAATATTTAAGATAGTTTTAGTATTGTTGAATCTTTGTGGGCATACGAGACACTATCTCGAAGGCATGAATTAAGCTCAATGTCAATAGGTTAAAAATATATAGAAGGCTTAAAACAAAAAGGCATTTCCGGTTTATTAATTTCTGAAGGAATAAATTTATAAAATTTATTACTGTGTCAAACTAAAGTTATAATTAACAGAAAGGTTTTGGAAGCCTTTTATTAAACTTGGCTGAGTATTTATTGAAGGTTTTGGAAGCCTTTTATTAAACTTGGCTGAGTATTTATTGAAGGGTAAGAAAGAATTAAGTTGTTGGCATGTAAAACCTGGAAAAACAGATTTTAGCAGGATGGAGGATATCATGTAATTGCTTGATATAAAAAAGCAAAATCAGTGGGGTTTTAGTAATTGGATGCAGGAGATACTGCATAACCGTTAATTAGAAGTGACGCCATGGTCCTAGTTTTATTAAACATACTAATATAATATCACATTTAGTGAAGTAGCAATTTCACAATTAAAAGGGTAAATCAGCGTTAGTATTAGTTTGCAGTTTTATATTCTGATGAAAGAAATCTATCATCTGCAAACAGAATAGGGAATTTAAAATCTGACATTAATACAGGCAGCTCTGCATGGTATGTAGTATAATAGAGATTTGCAATCTTCAATCAAACGCCGAGTAACGCTTAACAAGGAATCAGCTGAAACAACCTCTTGAGTTAAGCTTATATCTGGACCACCACCAAAGATTTTTCACACATTAAGAAATAGAAGTGGAAGGTGCTTGTATACTAGAACTATAGTATTTTATGACTATTATATTTATAAGTAGACTTAAATGTAATTGTAGCAACAGAGGTAAGCTTAATTATAAGGTAGCAATAGGATAAGGTTTCAAAATAATCTTTACTTCATATTTGGCCTGATTATTTAGCTTTCACAATAACAATTTGAGTTAAAGCTTATATTTTTAGTCAAGAGATTGAAGCAGAACTCTTCAGGTTGTTCCATTTACAATCACGGATAAGGGTAAACATTGCTGTCATCAAGCTAATTGAAGGAACCAATGATAAATAAGTACATCTATGCTGTGCAAAGGGTTCTAATTCAAAAGGATTTGGTAAGAGATTCATTTCAAACCACTAGTGGTAGTCTGTTTAACTTGATTGGATTTATATCAATAAGGCGAACTAAACGGTTATTTAACATTTGTATCGTGGTGTTGTCCTATCGTTCAAATAAAAAACATTACATAGGGAAAAGAAAAAATACCGTAGTAGACATACAAAGGAGAATGAATAATTAATTAATCGTGGAGAGGTAATAAGCCAACATCAAGATGTAGTTATATGAGGGCATAATGGAGCGGACGGAACCACCGGGGTTGGAAGTTAAAAAGTGGAAAGAAAAATAGTTTTAAGGTGACAATATATTTCCTGCCAGGAAAAATGGAGCGTGCATCTAAATTCATTTGAACTTACTCTTGCTCGGGCAAGGTATTTTTCAATTTATGAATTCATAGAATTACTGCGATTGTGACTAATTAAAAGTGTTTAGAACCTATAGAGTTCATCCCTGCATTAATTTTGAATTTTAAGGTTTACTGAGTGAGAAAGCTGTGTTAGGTGGATAACCTAAAATTGCACAGTGAGTAGAATGAGCTTTTATGTTAAGAATTTTTAATTATGCAATTATGAAGTTAAAATGTCTGTTGGTCATTATTTATGTAATAAGGAATTAATCAAAGTGAAAATAATTATTGGTTTGGACTAATTAATAACGAAATTATGTATATTGATTTAAGAACACAAATTTTAATGGCAAAATTTAGTAGTAGTTGAAGCATAAAGAAAATTTTAGTTGTTTGGAATGGACAATGAAATGATGCAGCAAAACTTTGATACTTAACTGGTTGTCTTGTTTGTTATTAATGGCATTTCCAATAATTGGGATTTATAAATGTCATGTAATTTAATATTGAAAACAGGAATGTGGAGGATGAATAGCTTTGTTGATGGCTTAAAATTAAGGTCTTTTAGGATTCTTTCTTTCAGCACCACTTGGCCAGATTTGAGGTTAAGGAATTGTTTTTTAGGGGAAGTATTTTAAGTAATTTTATTGGAATTATTTTACATTAATAGAGTTTATTTAAGTTAGGTTAAATTTTTATTTGAATTTATTTAAAAAACCGAGTAAATCGACATGTGTATAGGATATCCAGCTAACCCAGTGATTGAATCTTATTTAGAAGAAGCATTTTATTTTGAAAAATTTCTTTAATTATAATAGAATTAACACATTTTAGGGTATTTTCAAGAGGTAGCATATAAGGTGATAAAGTTAGGTTACCAAAGCAAGTGAGATTTATGCCAAAAACCGTTTTCTGTGTAGAAATAATATCAATAGGAATTGCTGTGACAGACGGTTTGGTACCCCTCGATTTTGACAAAAAAATTTTTTCAGCATAAGTGATTAGGTAATTTTTGTTTGTATTTGTCCTTTTATTTATTAAGGTCATCATCATCATCAGGTCTTCAGTCCTGGAACTGGTTAGACACGTACCCTCATTGTTTCATATTCAGAGCTAGCCTACCAATTTCCTGAAATTTACACAGTCTGCATCTTTCACTATCTGAGTGCAATAGTCTGATCTAGGTTTAACTCCACGCCTTTTTTTCCCTATCTCTGCTTGTAATATAACCCCGCACTATTCCTCCAAAATGCCTTTATATCGTATCATGCCCTTCTATTTCTCCTATTTTTTTTGTGTTCCACATATATCTTTATTCCTTTACTATTTCTATAACCTCTTTGTTATTAACTTTGTCTTTCCATGCTATCATCATCATAGATCTGTCTGCTTCTCCTACTGTCCCTATTTCATAGACGTACTGTGCTGTGCTCCACACATATGCTTTCAACAATTTTCTCCTTGTTTCTATATTTGTCTTCGAATATAGCCGCTGCTCTTTCTTGTTAGATGCAGTTTGGTTCCCCTTCTATTGTATTACAAATATATACCCTGGCAACTCCATCTATGCTGATCATGTTGGAACTTGTAAAAGTTACCGATGGTTAGTTGGTTACATTCGAGTATAGAAGGCGCATGAGAAACTGTTTGTATTATAAATACACCTTGATTTGTGTATAATCCCAGAACTTAGTTGGTTGTTTTGCAAAAAGAGATGCATCTGTCTGATGATCTGCAACAACAGTGAAACCAGTCACAGGCTTTTCTTTTTGGAAAATAATTAACAATTTATATTAATTTTCGTTTTCTATGCTTGAATTAATTTCCCCATACCAGGCAAAATTATTCATTATTAAGTAGCTAGAAACGTATTAGTTTCAGTAGACCAACATCCTCAATTAGCATTGGGCGTAGTACCTTCTTAGAAGGTCTGCCAATGTTAAGTAGGAATTCGGCCATTTGTTTATTTTTCATCTTGTTTTTTGACTAAGTTTTTAAAAATTTTGTCTGGCAACTCCATCTATGCTGATCATGTTGGGATTTGAAAAAGTTACCGATGGTTAGTTGCTTACATTCGAGTATAGAGGGCGCATGAGAAACTGTTTGTATTATAAATACACTTTGATTTATGTATAATTCCCAAACTTAGTTGGTTGTTTTGGAAAAAGAGATGCGTCCGTCTGATGATCTGCAAGAACAGTGAAACCGGTCATGTGGTTTTCTTTCTGCGCAATAACCAACAATTTATATTGATTTTCGTTTTCTATGCTCGAATTACTTTCCCCATGCCAGGCAAAATTATTCATTATCAAAGGATTAATGCTCATTTAGATTTAGAGAAATGCAAATATATTGTTTACTTTGTACCATAAAGTCCAGCCCACATGTTAAATAGGTGTACTAGAATAGTACATAAAAATTCAAAGTACGTTAGAACAAAAATTAAGTTTAAAAACAACACTCACTCAAAAACAGGGGAAAGCAAATTAGAGCAGGGCATGTAGCAAACAAACATCTAAATTACGATTGAGGTTTCTAACTGGGTTTCAAGGTAATGACATTGTACAACTATTAACATTAGAAGATGCTATAGGTCAGCGATGGCAACAAATGAAAGTTTTTCTGGCAGATTATCGATTTTTGATTTGTATTCTCATTTTCCACCACAAAACTCAAAATTTTAAAAATTTAAGGTGCAATCTAGCCAAAGAATACAAAATTTGAACAAACGACAGTATGCAAATTTCCAAATGGCAAACGAAATACTTGTGACATGATGGGAATATATTATAACAAGGTGTCAAATAGTCTACGGAACAATGCATTCGACAGACACAGTATCAACGCACAAAGAAGTTGATTGGCAGCTACCCTGAAGCGACACATCTTCATACAGAATGATCAACAATTTGCAAGGCAAGCACTCAAGACATTATAAAGCTTACAGAATGAACATCCTCGAGGTTAATTTGAATAATTGGAGAGGTTTTTGATGTGTATTTAGAATTTGTTAGAACAACTGAATTAAATATTTAAAGGACACCACCGATATTGGTCAGTTCCATTCGAAGTCTTAATCTATAAAGTCGTGATATGAAATAAATTAGTGTTAAAATAAATACCTCTAAGTGATATAAATTACCAAAAGTTAGTGGTTAACGTAAGTTAACAGTTATTAGTAAATAAATTAATAGTGCTCCGATTGTAATTACAAGTGCATCGAGTAGTAGTTAAGAAGATAGTATTGCCGCTGTAAGGACTATATTGCTGTTAGTGATTAGCTGCTTTTAGTAGATTAGGATTTTACTGCAGATACGAGTAAAACATATTTCTGTATTCAGTTAATAATAGAGAACTGTTGCTGTTGCAAAAGAAGTTTCATTACAATATTCAAACAGAGGATAAATTCATGCGCAGAAAGAACGTGTTTGGAAAAAGGTGAAACTGAATATTATGCGCAACAAGTAGGTAAGGTATGTTATGCAACAGAGATTTTTTGTTAATTAGCATTTTGTCCATAATTTAACACATTGCTTTAATTTTTAATTAACTTGCATCGGATTATTATTGCATGAGTATTTATAATAAACTCTCAGCATTATGGCTAGTAAGAACAAGTGCATGCAGAGAACTCAGTTGAGTTTGAAATTTGGTTGTAACAAGAATAATAATATTGTGCCAGTGTAATGTGTAATGCTATTGCTTTGCAACTGAATTTTAAAGATAATTAATTTAAACACACAATAAAGTAAAGATTTTTGAAATATTTAAAGAAATATTTTCGTTACCATTCGTAAATTTTTTTTAGTTTTACACAACGTACCTAGTGAAAATAAAAACAAAAGACTATTAAAAACAAACAGCAGAGAATACCAAGTTGGTGAACTCAAGAGTATGGGATGATTAATAAAAGAAATAAAGTGGTGTACATTTTATGTTGTGAGACTGTTAGATACATGACATCCTCAGTAAAATGGTACTATGAAACAAATCATACGTTGCTCCTTGAACAATACGAGGAGGAACAAAAGAAATTTATTGCTCAGGCAATTAAAAACAAGAATATGCAGTCGACATCCCCTAACAAAATTTATCAGTAGTTTTTCAAATATAACTGCTTCTAGTTTTGTTGTCTCAACAATAATTGCTAACGTGGAAAACTTTTTAGCAATGGAGAATATGTAAAAGAAACATGGTTAAAATGTGCATCTGTTCTCTTTGAAGACCTTAAACACAAGGAAAAGATTTGCTTGTGACTAGGAACATGATAAAAAACAGAATTTTGGACATGGCTAAAAATATAACTTTTGAGCAAAAAAACTGATACAAATTCGTCTGACTTTATATCTCTGCCTTGAAAGAACTGAACCAGCTCATTTAGCAATCTTGGAAAAGGGTGTATATTTGCAACACAGTTGTAAACCACTTATGGAATACGAAATCGATTTAAACAACATTGTATCAATTACCAATGATGATGCTTGTAGTACGTTAGGAAAGGAAAATAATTTCTTCATAACACATTGGTCATTAGGTTCTTGGTTTCCACTGTAGTGTACACCAGTAGGTTTTATGCGACAATACTAGTTTCAGGTCTTTGCAAGACGTTATAAAATGTTCTAAGAAAAGTAATGAATTTTATATCTGCATGCGCTTTAAATAAAATAAAATTTTTGGAATTAAGATTGAGGTAATCTCTGTCTATAATAGTTTGCTTATGTAAAACAACGTTCCATGGTTAAATCGTGGAAAAATTCTTTAAAGATTTGTGGACCTCTTAGATGAAATTAGTTGTTCATGACAGAATTATTGAAAAAGAGTCAGTTACTGGATGTCAAATGGCTTAGCAAATTAATGTTCTTCACTGACTTATGCTCACTTTTGAATGAATTAAATGTTAAGTTGCAAGGTAGTAAATAAGATAGTGATTGTTATGTTTGATTTAATCAAAACATTTGTGTTAAATTACAAGTTTTCAACTATGATGTTATTTCTAATATACTTAAGTATTTCTCAAATACAAAAAAATCCTTGGATTTAAAAAAAACTCTTGAAAAACCCGATCAAGTTAAAAGTAATTCACCCGATAGATAAGCAATGAATTTTTTTCAAGGATTCAAAATTTAGACATTTGAAACATTGAAATTTATTTTATATGCTGAAACCACTGAAGTAGTTAAACTCAATATAAAGATTTGTGAATGGCGCAACTTCAAAGATATAGAAATGCAATTAATTGATTTTTTGTCTATCTATATGAAAACAAAAGTTTGTAGATTTAAGAAATGATTGAAAATGATATCGGTTATTGGACACAATTAAAAGGAACACAGAATGTAAAATAAATAGAATTTGGAGTTACATTCCCAAAGCCTATAAATGTTTAAAAAGTAATAACTGTTGTCCTGGCTATTTTTTTCCTTAAATTATGGTAGTGCATCGTACTTTCCGCAATAATTTTTATAAAAGGCAGTTATAGCAATAAGTGGACCGATGAATTCACATGGCACATGCATTGCTTCAAATTATGATGTATAAACCCGATATACAACATTTGGCATCCCTATTACAAAAAATAAAAATCTCATTAATGGATGTTATAATTAGTATTAGTATTATTTTGTAAATTTTAAAGTCTGCTTATTTTAATTTAATATTATTTTATAACAATTAAATTTGTACTGTTCTTTTCCTACTAAGAATTTCCCAAGACGCCATACGTTGGACAAAAAAATAATTCTTATATTTAGCACGTGCATATAAAAAGGTTTGCCAACATTGCTGTAGGTTATATATGCAATATAAAATAGGAGTTATATAAAAAATGTTTAAATAGGAAATGTACTCCAAAATTAGTATTGCATACACAGAGTTCAAATAATGATAAAACTGTGAGCTATTTGAGTATATGACCACTTTAAAGCAACCATTCAAACAGTCAAACTCGTTGATCTTTAAATGATAATGTACTAGTAAAAATTAAGGGTAGGGCCATAAAAACTCAATTACGACTTCAAAAATTCCATTGAATGATAATTTCAAATCAAGCGACATGGAAACTTATTATTAACTTTAACAGCTTTAAGCTCGTTTTGGATCATAAGATTATATTGCAAAGTGTGCTGCATCTTTCTGATTTTTTCTTGTAGAAATTGATGCATCATCCTTTTTTTTCAACAATTTTGTTAAATTAATAACAATACCCTATAGCAGGGGATAAAGAATACTACTATAGTAAGCTTGCTTATCGTAAAAGGCGATTAAAAGGCGCAGCAAGGGGCAGCAGCCTTGCTGGCTAAAAGATATTGGAGGAGGGTCGATTGGTCTCGGGCGATCCTCAATAATTTACAAGCTTGTTGGGGGTTGGCCGTGACGGATACGGCTTTTTGCTAAAATCTTTAAAAACTGCGTTGTGGAAAGATATGGGAGTCTACCAGAATATTTCCCAGGTGTGCGTGGCCTAAAACACGAAATACATATGATGGAGGGCTTGCAAGTAAAATTCTTGTCCGGAGGTAAAATACTCCCTCATTCGGATCTGCGGGAGGGGGTACTTGGGGCTCGTCATCGTAAGAATATAAAACAACAGTTCGATTTAGTGATAGGGACTTGGAATGTAAGGTCATTACTTAGAGTAGATAAGTTAACGAATTTATTAGTCGAAATGAGAAAGGAAAAGCTGGACATTTTAGGTATTAGTGAGGTGAGATGGCCAGATAGTAATGACTTTTGGAAAGATAATTATAGAATAATTACAACTTCTTCAACTAATGGACAGGCAGGCGTAGGAATAGTGTTAGGTAAAAGATTAGGGCATAAAGTTAAAGAGTACTTACAATTTAGTGATAGAATAATTATGGTTAGATTGAGTACAAAACCCACAGACACTGTTTTAGTTCAGGTTTACATGCCAACAACTCAGTACGAGGATGAGGAAGTAGAAAAGGTATACGAGGATATAAATAGTATAGTGAGAAAAGTAAAAGGAGATGAGAATTTAATAGTTATGGGCGATTTTAATGCGTCAGTGGGAGAAGGTAGTGAGGGAAAAATGGTAGGAAAATTTGGGTATGGCAGACGAAATGATAAAGAAGAAAGATTAGTTGAGTTTTGCCAGGAACATAGATTAGTAACTGTAAACACCCTATTCGAACAACATGTTAGGAGAAGATATACCTGGAAAGCGCCAGGTGATAGCGTTAGATACCAAATAGATTATATTTTAGTTAAACAAAGATTTAGAAACCGAGTTAAAAACTGTCGTAGTTATCCAAGGGCTGACATAGATAGCGATCATAACTTAGTTAAAATGAAGTGTAAACTAAAATTCAAAAAATTGAGAAAGGTTAAAAGAGAGGGATGGGATCTAGGTAAGCTTAATGATAGTAGGGTAAAAGAGGAATATAAACAAGTATTAGATAATAAGAGCAAAGAGATAGCTGTAGGAGGGAACGTAGAAAATAGATGGAAAGAAATAAAACTGACTTTACTTGATACAGCAACACAGACTATAGGTAAGAAAAAAATAGAAGCGAGAAAACCGTGGGTAACAAAAGAGATATTAGATTTAAGAGAATAGAAGAAAGCTTAAACCTTTCAGAGAAGTGGATAGTGAAAGTAAGCAAAAATATAATACAGTTAGAAATAAGATAGTACATGAGTGTAGAAAAGCTAGAAATAAATGGATGGAGGAGAATTGTAAGGGAATACAAGATGATTTGAGAGTAGGTAAGTAAGACAGGCAGGGCGTACAGGGCAGTTAAAAAGTTTTTTTGGGGAAGATAGGAAAAAATATAATGGTATTAGAGACGAGAATAATGAGCTTCTAATAAATAAAGTTGAGGTAGCAGATAGATGGAAAAGATATTTAGAAGATTTATATAAGGGAGACGATATGGATGAGTTAGAAAACGACCAAGAAGAGGATGTAGAAATAGGGTTCTCAATATTAAGAGAGGAATTTGATAGAGCTGTTCGGAATCTTAAAATAAATAAAGCGCCAGGGATAGACGATATTCCAGCAGAATTAATAAAATATGCAAGTCAGAAAACTTTAGATAGATTATATGAACTAGTAAAAGTAATATATGACACAGGTGAGGTTCCAATAGATTTCGAAAAAATATTATTATCCCAATCCCAAAAAGTCAGGAGCTGATAGGTGTGAGAATTTTAGAACAGTTAGTTTAACTTCTCATGCTTCCAAAATACTAACAATAATAATTAAAAATAGAGTAGAAGCTTTGACTGAGAATTATTTAGGCAAAGACCAATATGGTTTTCGTAAAGACAGAGGTACTAGAGAACCGATACTAATGATTAGGGTAATTATCGAAAAAGGTTACAAAAAATAAAAGACTCATTTCGCGTTTGTAGATTTAGAAAACGCATTTGATAGGGTTAATTGGATTGTTATGTTCAGGGTTTTGCAAAAATAGGAATCTCTCATAGGGATAGAAAAATTATTTACAGTCTATATAAAACCAAAGCGTAGTAATTAGATTTGATGAAATAGAAAAGGAAGCTAAGATTAGAAATGGTGTTAGACAGGGTTGTATACTGTCTCCATTGATTTTAATGTTTATATTGAGGAAGCTTTAAACTTAGCTAGAGAGAGAAAGAGATAGGTATTAGTGTACAGGGACAGAAAATAGACATGTTACGTTTTGCAGATGATATAGCCATTATAGCAGAGTCTAGAAAAGAGTTAGGAGAGTTTTAAATATTTTAGATGAGATACTACGAGTAACTATAGTATGAGAATTAACTCAGTAAAGACAAAGATAATGACAAGTGAGTTACAGCCTAGTTCTAAACCAAAATTAAAAATAGGTAATACCGAGTTAGAGGAGGTGGATGAATTTTGCTATTTAGGTAGTATAATTACAAAAGATGGACGTAGCAGAAGGGATATAGTAGCTAGAATAGCTCAAGCTAGAAAAATGTTTTAAAAGAAAAACTTACTAATAGCTAATAGTATTAGTTTAGATAATAGAAAAAGTTTCTTAAAGTCGTACGTATGGAGCGTTCTACTATACGGTAGTGAGACTTGGACAATTAAAGAAGTAGATAAGAAAAAGATAGAAGCTTTTGAAACTTGGTGTTATAGGAGAATGTTAAAGATTAGTTGGACAGATAAAGTAACAAACGAGGAAGTTTATAGAAGGATAGGTGAGGATCCCTGTATATGGAAACAATTGAAGGTCAGGAGAGATAGAATGATAGGGCACCAGTTAAGACATGAGGGACTATTTAGTAAAGTCTTAGATTATAGACTACCAAATAAAAATAGAGTAGGAAGGCCTAGACAAAGCTATATTAGTCAAATTATTAGAGATGTAGGTTGTGAAGGGTATGTAGACCTTTTTAGACTAGCTCAGAATAGAAAAGAATTTAGAGCTGCGTCAAACCGACTTTAAGTAAGTTCGAAAACAAAACAAAAAGAAAAATAAAAATCAGTTAACTAAATGTCACCAGGACATGACTCACAATTGGTTAGCGGTCTGGCATGTTGCTTAAGTCTTACCATAACATATAATTTAATAAATGTCACCATGGCATAACTCACAATTAGGTAGCGGTCTCGCATGTTGACAGCGATTCGTTGCTTAAGCCTTACCATAACATATAATTTAACACTTTTCCTTTTTGAAGCGGATAACCAGGTTATATTTCATTTCCTTATAAATGGTAATCATGTAAACATGTTAGAGTTCTTTAACAACCATCAGGTTGCTAATATCTATGTAGAGCCAGCTGGATAGGAAAAAGATAGAAGGATATAGGAAGACCTAGACCAAACTATATTTGTCAAATTATTAGAAATTTAGGTTGTGAAGGGTATGTAGAGCTTTTTAGATTAGCACAGAATAGAAAAGAAGTTAGAGCTGCGTCAAACCGACCTTAAGTAAGGTCGATAACAAAATGATGATGAATAACAATTTTTTAATTACACAAACTTTACTTCACTTTAAAATAAGCAAATGTTATTAAAATCTTACTGTCACTTCATTAATATTTTTGATACAAGCAGAAAATATTTAAAAATCCACTTAAAGTGATAATTGCTTTAAGTATTGAACCACGTTAAATAAAATCGTCTTCATTCTAACGACAAAATACCAATTTTAGATAGATAATTGGTAATGCATTGCATTTGTCACCTCGATTCCATACATTTCTTTGCAGAATTTGTAATATTTATTTTAAATAGCATTGACAAATTTAGTTGTATTGAACGAATGCTTCGCTTTATTCAATTTTAACCCACAACAAGCTACATAAAACTTATATTATTAGTGACCTGTAACTACAACTCAATGTAATAAAACCTACTACAAAAATTCTTATAAAAAGCATACACTACTAAAGCTTTACTACTACTAGATTACTATGTGATATTTCCACAAATAAATAAAGGATGTATCATATGAGAGCTCTTAATGATCTGACCACTGACCACTATTTTAATTACTAAGTCACTATACACTATTTAGTAAAAGTATCAAATTTAGATATACAAATGCCTATAGCACTATTAAGAAATTATGAGTTATTTTATTCAATAAGTTTAAATTTAAGAAATAATATCTATTAAATAAAAATTATTTTCAAATTACAATACAAACATTACATGTGTACTTTAATAGATAATCGAGTCAACATTTATTGATTTTCATAGTAAATTCAATTGAAAGTCTACCATTCTGTCAAGAAATAGGACAAACATCAATATAGTAACGTTTATGAAGGTCAAAAGGTAAATTACACATTTTACTTCATTGCTTAATCGAACAAAAATGAGTTAATTCACTGAAAATGAGTAAAAAAAGTCCCTAGTAAATGTATAAATATAATGTATGTAGATAATAGTTTTAAAAATTCATAACAATATTTACTGTTATATTTAGTATATTATAAAAAAACTGCTTACCCATACTCCGAGTATTGATGTTGATAATGACAGACATCATTTGCAGGCCGTGGAGGATAATATGTATGTGGAGCTACTCGTGCTACATGACTTGTATTTTCTGCTACCGATGTTGTAGTATCAGTTGACTGCTGTTTTTCCACATAATCCTTCTTCCTCCACTGTCGAAGTGAGCTTGTAATACTTCCCCCATTTCCCTGTAAACAAATTTATCATGACAATATCTTAATGTTAAATTCTAAGTAATGACCATCACACATTTAACAATTATAAACTGTTAGTGATTGGCATAGCAAAATGAGTTACTTTCCACTACATTGAACAACTAAATTTATTCTTTCACACGATTAAATTATAATATGCACAAATATTTTTTCACTGGGTATGAGTTTTAGTCTTCAATATGGAAATCTTTAGTTCTGGCAATGACAACATACATATTAAAATGCTGAAAATCCTGTTTGAAGTAGAAAGATTAATGAGTTCTTAAATAAATTAGAAGTTTATATCGATAATGCATGAGATAACATATAATAGATACCATACTAACCAATGTTCTTCAAGAATTAATGTATAAAACTATATTCGGAAGTTTCTAAGAAATCCTAATTCTAAATTCCTCACATGTATATTTAAATCTATATTCCTATAGATTTTGTTTTTGATCACAATATCAAGCATGCACAAGAACTCGATGTTATGTATTGCAGATCAAAGATAGGTACTTATAAGTTAATTATATAATTAGAATATCAACTCGGTCATTTACATAAATGCAGAGAAATTTGGAGCAGAGGCAATACTCGTAATAATGCAATTACCACTAAAGATTTCCAGAGTGTACTTTGGAAGATGGTTTCCGTTTAATGCTAAATCATATTTGTTAATAAACCTTTACGAGATATTCTGCTATCATTTTAAGATTTTCAGCTAAATTTAGTGAAGCAAAAATTGAACATGCTGCGGCAATCAAACGTGCACGTTTACCAAGATTTTAGGGATAATTAAGAAAAATTTTCGGTATAAACTAGCACTGAACATTTGAGTAGCTTTTGGTATTGACTTACCACTTTCCTTTAAGGGAACATTGTTTTTAATAAGTATAAATTGGTTAGAAATCATTTTTACAATCTGGTAGTTCTATCATTATATTACAAATAGTTGTTCTGATTAATAAAAGACGTAGTCCATCTCTACAGAAACTCTATTTATATACACTTATCAGTCTTAATGCCATAGCCATTGAGTTTATTACACACTAAATGTGTCAATACAGAATTAGCCTTAGAGATCCCATATTTAACCTGTAAGTTTCAAATATAATACCATTAACAAACTACAATCCCATCAGAACTATCGTGACTAATATTAATTCCCAGGAAATATTTAATTTAACCTAAGTCTTTAATTTTAAATTCCTTTGATATTTATTTATTTCATTACAGTTCTATTCAATTCAGATTTATTATAAATTAAAAGAAAATCGTCAACATATAAAACAAACAGCACTAAATACTTATCAGCATGCTTGAAGTACACAAGGCTCATCATTAAATTTTTTAAAACCTATTCTACAAAGTACGTCTAGTTTTGATTCCACACCATCGATGCCTGTTTTAATCCATATAAAGTGTGTGCCAAAAGACATACCTTTTCAGGATTATTTCTACCAACAAAACCTTCTGGTTGTTCCATATAAATAATTGCAAGCAGCTTGTTATGTTCAATTGTACCCTGTTAAATATTTCCATTTAATTTAGGATTCTTTTTAAATATTCCCAAGTTTTTGTTCCGATATCTTGTGTAACTGTCTGTCATGGAAGACACCCCTGATCATGCTTTATAATCTAATACATCGGTTTATTCCTGTAAAATTCATCCTAATACAATTGAAACAAGTATTTTTTCAACAGTGTAGAATATTATTAGCATATATAGTTTGAGTAAAAGTACTTCAATCTATCTTTATTGTTTGAGATAACACAGCAAATATTCTCGGTTATGTACAATCCTTGTTTTCTGAAAGAATATATTCGCTCCATTTATGAAAGGTAATGAAGTTTGAATAGCATAAATTGTCTACAATTGTACTGGAATTTGCAGTTTTCGTTATCTATTAATGCATTACAATGACTTTACACGTGTTCTTTTGACATGTGTTACTCGAACATTCGAATCGATTATCAGCTCGTTTCCTAATTTGACTTTCACTGTGTTTCCGATTTCTGTGCCAGCATGTACGCTATGCGTAACACATTCTGTTACTCGAAGAGCAATGCATACTTCCTTGGATATGCTATATCCCAGGTGCATTGGTAAGTGCTTATTAGTACCAGTAAGCTTTTCTACGTAGGCCGTGCTCCTCTACGTAGGCAGTGGTTCCTCTACATAGACTCACGTGTTTTTTCACATAGGTCCAATTGTTCGTCTACGTAGGCCAAATTGTTTTTTTTATTATGTAGACCCAAATGCTCTTGTACATTGACCCTTGATTGCAAGTATGATCGCACCGTGAAGACCACCCGTCAGTGAACGAGGTCATGATGCTTTGTTAGTTCACCTCCACCGGTGCTGGTGCAAGACATATGCAAGATAAGTAACTCGACATGATAAGGTTATATGGCCTTGTTCTCTTTTTTTACACATTGAGGAATAAACCTAAGTCGCATTGTGCTGACAAACAAAACATGTTTATAAAAACCACTTAAAAACTAGCTTCACTAGTGATTCTTATTCCGTCAAATAGCTTACTAGGGATTATTATAAATGTAGGTACTATGTCTAACTTAAAAGGCTTGTGTAGCAGAAACCACAAGCATGTCTTTTTATTCATTACCAATCCTTTTCTTCAACATGTAACTATACGAAATGCGCACTTCGTATCTAAATCATAAAATTGTCCTTTACAATATAATTTTTTTGTTATTTGTTTAAATAGAAATAGGTCAATATTATCCCCTCGTTTTGAAATGGAGAAATTCGATATAAATTTGAATTAAATATTATAAAAACCAAATAAAATTCTCATTTTGGAGCAAAATAATTTCATTAAAAACCTTTTCCCTTCAGGTTTTGGAGAAGAGATGCTATTTCATGATCGATACAATAACTTCAAAATTAAGGCTTTTTGATGTAAGAGCAATTTGAATAGTCTTTGGCATTCAATCGATTTCTGTTCATGAGAGTGAAAATCCTTGATCACAAAGGTAGGTTGATGCAAATGGCAGCAACTTTTTACCTCCTCCCCTTGTGCAATTTTGAAAAACTTTGCAGCTTCTGACATCCAAAACGATGATAGATCTGTTTTGTTCTCAAATTGAATAAATGTTTTATTATTAGATCAAAGTTCAAGAAGTGCTTCAGCCAAACCTTGAGGCTCTTCTAGTATATTAGCAATTTCATATTTAAAAAGTTCTACAACCCAACTGACAGTATATAGTAATCAAGATCTGGCAAATAATCGAAGAAGCATTCCGAGTTTGGTAACATGCCTCATAACTGAATCCTTAATGTCATCAAAAGTAATATTTTCACAATTTTCCAAAAACAAAACTAACTTTGAAAAAGAAGTTATTTTGTCTGTTCTGTTTTCTGTCTCCAGTATGGAAGCTTTAATTCAAATGCTGACATCTTTTCTCTAGCCGAAATGATATTAATATTCTTCCTTGCAATTCTTTGTTCAATATATTTATATGCTCAAAAATGTCAGCTAAATATGTAAGATGTGCAACCCACAGAAAGTTCTAAACTGCTAGAATATGATTTTAATCAACCATACAAATTTCAAGTACAGTTTCGAGAGCTCATACTCGATTCAGAACATTACCATGAAAAAGCCACCTCCCTTTTTGTATAATAAGTAAGTCGGTGTATATAGCATCGCCATCCTGACATATTCCACAAAATATCCACATGTTTAGTGCACTTCCTTTAACAGCACTAACAATCTTGATGACATTATGCACGATGGCTTCCAGTGTAGGTTTCAACTATTTCACAAGAAGTGACTGGCGATGAATCGTACCGTGCCTAACTTCAATTTTTGGATTATTTTTTTTTCACAAAAGCAGAAAAGCTGTTAATAAGACACAACATAATTTGAACTCCATTACCAGACGGCGGTTTTCTCACTTTAAATGAATACTTTGAGTATTAAAGTATTCATTAGCCTTGTTATACACATCAATTCCATGAGATATCAACTCGAGTGGAGAACAAAACAACAATTCCTCTTCAATTGCATATGTACCTTTGTAACAAACATACACTATCAGCTGTGAATTGCTACTGTCATCTATAGTCTCATCAATCTGAATAGCAAAATATTTAGCCTGCTTTAGAGAGAAAATAACCTGTTCTTTCATATTTTCTGCCAAGATGGACATTTTTTCTTTTACAATTCTTGTGGGCAAGGGCACTGAATTCAGCCTCTTCACCTCTTTTTGACCACACACGATCTTTGCCATTTTCACAGCTGCTGGTTTAACCAAAATCCTCACCAATATATATTATTTTGTTTCGAGAAATTAATGAAACCACTTCAAAGCTAGCCTTTGATGCTGAACGTTGATCTAAAGTACCTAACAAGTTGGTGACCAGTCTTAGTCTAATGACAGAAATTTCTAAGTTTGCAAAGTATTTTCGTGGTTTGGAAAACAGATGTGAATGCAAAGCAAATTATCCAAACAATTCTGCAATTCACTTTTTTGAAAAATTCTGAGGTCAGTACTTTCAAACATACAACACACCGTGGTTTCATCGTACCTTTGTCTTCTATTTGTGTAAAACCATAATTAAGCATTCTTCTTTCTATGCTCTTTTCCTATTTCTATCTGCTGCCATCTGAAGGACAAAAAAACCAGTGGTTGAAAAACACTTAGATTAAATTAAATTTTCAAATTATTAGCTTATCTTGATTGTCAAAATTGGTAATCAAATGGTATGTCCTCGTATTCACATATTGCAAAAAAAAAATGAACAAAAAAAAATAAAAAGAGTCCAATAAATATAAATAAAAGCTCTTCTTAATAAAAGTCGGTACGCAACAAAAGTCAATTTCATATTGCTTATTATAAATATGTACAAGGAGCCTCGTCAGTAACTATAAACATAATAAAATTTGAGCATTACGATGTAGAATTGCTGGAATAGCTATTAAGTTTGTCACATCAACAGTAGCGTATGCTGAATTGTTCAAATTTCCTTATTACTCCTAAAAATTTCATTTTTACTCCACTTGGTGTAATTCATTCTGGTTCCCCAATCACTGATTTATAGTAAATTTACAGATAATGCTGAAACTTCTCTGTTGAGCCTCTGACATATAATTAATGAGGCGACATTGTAAGTCTGCGAATGCTCTTTCATATGCATTTGGTAAATCACGTGCTGTGTAAAAGTGATGACTATCCTAACTTATTTTCCATAAACTTGACAAAGAGACTTAAAACCGATTGCTTTAAGTATAAAGTGGAAATAAGAAAGGAAAAAATTAATTGAAATGTACCAACTAATGCAGATGTACCCTGTATATAATGATTTCAGGAATAGTAGTATTAAATAAGCATGATATTTCAATTGTGTTCAGTTTCTATAAAAGAAAATCAGGCAATATTCTTAAACCACGAACTCAGTCAATAATTTTTGTAGAATACATAGCTGAATATAATTAGGTCAATGGCTAATTTAAAATCTGCAAAATGACAATATTTCAAGGTACACATTACGGATGCGATTACAAAGCTGCAAGTATGTGTAATGACCGTAAATATTTCGAGGTAAACAGACCAACTGCAACAGTAAATTTTTATAATACAAGCATGTTATTTTAAGAAAGCTTTTGGGATAATTAATGATTAAAAAGGTAACAATTTTTATATTAAAAAAAAATCAAAATATTTGCCGAATTATTTATTTTCAATACTAAATAAGCTTTCATGTGCATAGTAAATTTTAGTTCCAGATGGGAAACAATAAACAATCAGTTATCTCCTTTTAATCTTATTGCAAGATTAAGTTTAATACTGTACTGTAACAATAAATTGTATGCTTCAGGTGCATGGCACTAGTCAAAAATCTTGTGAAAGTTGTCAAAACTACAAGATAATTGCTTAAAATAGCCGTTTAATATTAGATATTGTAGGTAAATGGTCTTCATACCAAACTACCAGAATTATATTGTGCAGTTTTAGGTGACAATTACGACTCATTAGCATTCTGTGAAACTGGTTTACATGGTGGTATTTATAGTAGTGACATTCTAGATAGCTGCTATATTGTGTATTGTACAGATCGATCTGCTGATACTGGTGACATAGCTCCTTTTGGAGGGGTTCTTATAGCAGTTAGGAATAAATTATGCTCCTACCAGGTACCAGTTAAATCAAACCAGGAAGAAATATGGGTTAATGTTTGGTGCAAAGATAAATATCTGTTAATTTGTTGCTGTTATTTACCACCTAAGTCTGAATCACAATTATATATTGAACATATTGAAAATCTGATAGAGAAATATCCAGAGGCATTGGTAGTGTTAATGGGTAACTACAATCTCCCAAATATTAAATGGACGTATAATGAAGAGATGAATGAGGTGTTGCGAGAGGAAGTCAATTCTAATCTACCTATGTAGTTGTATATTTTGATTTTGCCAAAGCCTTTGACAGTGTGAACCTTGAGATTCTTCAGTACAAGTGTGCCTATTATAGTATATCTGGTAAAATGATAAAGTGGCAGGGCTCATACCTCACTGAGCAAATCCAAAGAGTTCAAGTCCGTGGCTTTATATCAGATAATATTTTTTGTTATTCAGGAGTTCCGCAGGGTTCTCACCTAGGACCAATTCTGGTTTTGCTATTTATAAAAGATATTGCTGAATCACTCACATCAGAGTATCTTATTTTTGCTGATAATATAAAAATATTTAGACAAATCTCACACATATCAGATTGTCCTCTGTCACAGGCTGATTTAGAAGAAATAAGTGATTGGTGTTACAAAAATGAACTTAGTATTAATGTGAACAACAGTATGATGATTTGTTTTAGCAGGAAATTGTCTGAAAGTGACGATTTTAATTATTGCATTAATACGGTTCTTATAACTCAAGTCACCTGGAAGTGATATTTTGATAGTCAGTTACAATTTGTACTTCACTGTAACTCTGTAATTTCTAAGGCCAATAAAATGCTAGGGTTTCTAAAACGCATAACAATGCAATTTACTAATACGCGATCATTAATTGTACTGTATACTTCATTAGTACATAGTCAGCTTGAATATAGCTGTTTCATTTGGTCACCTAACTACATAAAATACATAAATGTTCAATACATACATGTCCAAATATGTTTCATTAAACATCTGTGTTATAAAAATACTATAACTTATAGTCATTCGGAATATTTCACATTAATTGAATACTTTGGAATGCAAACTCTCCAACACAGAAGGATGGATAGTGACATTTTGTTTTGTTACAAAGTCTTAAATGGTTACATTCAAAATAGACTCATACTTCAGAATTTTCTTATACGGGTCCCATATTATGAAATACAAAAGAATGAGTTTTGAATTCACAACTTCATCGAACGCCATATCAATCAATTAATTAATCAATCAATATTTATTGGTAATATATACATATCATACTAAATGGCATGGAATTCACCATAACTGATTTTAAATTCCGCCCATTAAGAGACATGCACCATTTAAAAATATACATACATAAAATATAGACAAAATTAGTATAACCAGCTTAATAGGTTAATGAATTCTATTTCTTTTGCTTTGTTATTAGATATTGTTATTGCAGAAAAATTTTCTGAATGGGGATTTGTTACAGCATGTAAATGCAGCACTGTACTTGTTAATGAGGTGATTAGGTGTATAGCTGAAACAACTTTTAAACTTTTTGGAAGAGTGTAACGGTATAGTAAGATTATTGATATTCCTCAAATTTAGGATATGGCCGCAGGCACGATATTGCAGCATATCATCCAGATTAGGAGTTTTTGTTACAATCAAATCATATAGAAAGCAGGCTAACAGTAACAGTGACCTATTGTGCTTTTTAACTAAGGACCTACAATTTTCGAATATACTTGTATAACCATCTATAAAACTATGATATAGTTTCGTATCAATTTCTGTACTTCCACGCTTAGTAGTGTTGGTGTTCTACCACCTGATGGTGTTATTAGTTACTTTTGCCATAGTACATAGGTTCCTTCAAACTCTGACGAGGCTTAAGAAAGCCGAAACAAGTCAGTGGATATTTGCTCCCCTTCTGGAATAATAAAGTTATTGTTTTGTTAATGACTATACAACTATTAGCTCAATTTTTATAGGTGAATAAGTTTTTATTATTTTCGTAAGAGTTTATTTCTTATTCTTTTAATATATATATATATATATATATATATATATATATATATATATATATTTAATCGAGAAGTTAGTTTAATGAGTCTTAAATTAATGAAAAATAAAAAAGAATTAATGGCAAGTGACTCAAATTCAGCCACGAGGGCATCCTGTCGACGCGTTTCGCCCTAATTGGGGCTCATCAGGACAGGAGTAGCAAAGTTGTAACATTTAATACAGACACCTTCTGGGAAGTACAGCATCGCCTAGCTCACAATTTGTGTCTTCGTATCGTTTCACCTAATATCGCAGGTTTTAACAACAGTCGGCACGGAGGAGATCCGGCTCAACTGCCTTTTTCCATAGCCAAAGATATAATTTAATCGAGAAGTTAGTTTAATGAGTCTTAAATTAATGAAAAATAAAAAAGAATTAATGGCAAGTGACTCAAATTCAGCCACGATTAAATTATATCTTTGGCTATGGAAAAGGCAGTTGAGCCGATCTCCTCGCGACTGTTGTTAAAACCGCGATATTAGGTGAAACGATCGAAGACACAATTGTGAGCTAGGCGATGCTGTACTTCCCATAAGGTGTCTGTATTAAATGTTACAACTTTGCTACTCCATGGAAAAGGCAGATTGAGCGGATCTCCTCCGTGCCGACTGTTGTAAAACCTGCGATATTAGGTGAACGATACGATAGACACAAATTGTGAGCTAGGCGATGCTGTAGCTTCTCCATAAGGTGTCTGTATTAAATGTTACAACTTTGCTACTAAAACCTGTCCTGATGAGCCCCAATTAGGGTCGAAACGCACGACAGGATGACACATCGTGAGCTAGGCGATTTGCTGTCACTTCCCATTAAGGTGTCTTGTATTTATATATGTATACATACTATATGCTACTCAGGGTGAGTCACTGAGGAACGCCCCAGAGTTTTAGGGCGAAAACGCGACGTATTTGCCCTCAAAGTTTTTGGCAGTAGATCTATGTAAGTCCGAGCTTGCTACATATTAAAATTATTTTGATATATACAGGGTGCCTAAAGAAAAAGTTACATATTAAAGTTATATTATTTCTTATGGAACATCCTATTTTTCATTGCATTTTTGAATTGTACGTGGAAAATAAACTAGACTTCCTCGAAGGTTCATTATACCTAAATGCAGAGCGTTTTGATTTATTTCGCTTTTTCGAAAATTCTAAGAGTGTAAAAATTAAATAATTCTAAAATCAATTCACCCCAACAAATTTATTTTTAACACTTAATATTAGATTTTAAATGGAACATCCTGTATTTTATCAGTTAGTCTTATAGTAATTTTGATCGTCTTCCAAATGGTATTAGGGTTGTCTATACCTATCTCTTCGAACTTTGACGTAATTTGCATATTTTTGAAATTTAACATGTATGTTCAAACTATTCAATATTATTTTTGACAGAAAATGCCTAAATTTTAGCTTATGATTTTGTGGGATTAGCATTTAGTTCTGCACCTTTATAAACAAAATTAAACCTTTATTATTAAAAAATTTAAATAATGCACATACTTTACAGGGATAATTTGATTAAGAATTAAATACAGATTCCAACAGTTAATATCTGATAGACGTGGTTGTAAGTAATTATTATAACTAACTGAAGATGTTGCAAGAATTTTAATTAAAAAATCATTGAACATAATACAATTCATATTGGTCAAAAATCAACTGCACTAAATTGAAAAAAACTATAACAAATATTTATTTGATGTGATGGCCATTTTCCTGTAAACAGTTTTCATTACTTTCTCCAATGATTAAAAACATATTAATTCTGGCTAGCACCAAATATTTTTTTGACATTTTCAAAATTCTTCTTGATATCCTAAAATCCGAATTATTTCTCGCTTTACACAAATTCAGTAAGCAACCAAATAACAAAGTAACCTCTCATAAAGAAAACAATAATATCAAAAATCTCATCAAAAGATTTAACAAACCTAATTCAGATTTAATTTGCACCAGGGTAGATAAAGGTAATTGCACAGTAATTCTAGATTAATCAGATTATGTAACCAAGGTCAATGACTTTATTAAAAAAAACTCTGACTTTACTGAAAGCTTTATAGATCCCACTCCTAACATTACTACAGTTAGAAAATTAATCTATGATAAACGTAATGTTTTAAAAATCCTCAACATTAAATACAGATATCTTTTAGAAATGAACCCAATAACACCAAGACTTTATGGTCTACCAAAAGTACACAAAGAAAACGTTCCTATACGACAAGTCATATCTTATGTACAAACCCCATGCAACAAATTAGCTAAATCATTAAATACATGTTTTCGTAATTACCTAAATTTCAATCCTAAATATTCGATTAAAAATTCACTGGACTAAATATCAAAAATTTCATCATTAACTTTACCCGAGACTTACCAAATTGTATCCTTTGATGTTGTAAACCTTTTTTCCTAGTGTTCCATCTAAGGAACGCGTTTCTTTAATCCACGGTTTGCTAAATTATTCCGAACTCACCGATCTTCATTTATTCGCCATTTTATCTTTATTAAACGTAACAATTAAACAAAATTTCATCAAATCTAACGAACATTTTTACATACAGAACAACGATCTAGCCATGGGATCTAACTTATCTTCCTTACTAGCAGAAATCTTCATGAACAAGCTAGAACTTTCTATTGTCCAAGAATATTAATTCGTTAACGAGAAAATTATTCATTCTGCTTGTTATGTAAGTGACATTATTTGTACATGGCTCAGATAATGATATTTATACTTTTCTAGATTTTTTGAATACAATTCATCCACAGATCAAGTTCACAATAGAATTTCCAATAAATAATACCATAGCATTTTTAGACCTATCTCTCAAAATCTTCCCATTTAATATTTCTTATGACATATATAGAAAACCTACAGCTACTGATAATATTATTGCTTTTGATTCAAACCATCCCATTTCTCACAAACTTTCTGCTTTTAGATCGTTATTTAGACGACTCATATTAACTCTGCTTTCCAATAAAAACTTTCAAAATGAAACGAATTTAATTAAACAAATAGCCATCAACAAAAAATATCCAATTAGTTTAATTAATCAACTATGCCATAAAACAAGAAGAACATTTTTTAATAAAACGATTCTAATAAATGATAACTCTAATACAAATCTAAAATTCTATAGTTTTCCTTTCTATAGTAATACATCATACAAAATACAAAGCATATTTAATAAATATAATCTAAACTTATCTTTTTCTACAAATAACAAGTTAGGCAATATTATTACATATACTAAAGATAAAATAAATACCAAACAAAAATCTTGCATCTATAAATTAATTTGTGAGACGTGCAAAGCATACTATATAGACAAAACAAGACGTAGCTTTGAACAAAGGTTCTGTGAACATAAAACCTTAATCAATAAATACCACACCGATAACAATATTAGTCAAAACAAATCGTCATTTGCACTTCATATTGCTAATTCCAACCATACATATTTAGATATCAACTGTGAAATTTTACACACCTTACAAAAAAGCAATAAATTTGGAAATCTTAGACATAAAAAGACCATCAAATGAAACATGCTTGAATGAAGTCACTACCTTCGATACCAATTTAATTACAATGAGATTATCAAACTTGTTATTTTAATGTTAGCATCACAACACTAGTTATTTAATATTTTGGTTTTCCTAAACTGATTCTTTATCGTTGTAACGGTAATGTCAGGCAATGTAAATTAAATTCTGGTCTAATATATTTACGATAACTAATTACTCTTTCATGGCACTATCACCCATGAAAGGTTTCAAATTTAAAAAGTAATGATAGCATAGTAATAATTATGTTTAACCTAGTTTAACTGTATTTTCCTCAGTAAGTATTAATATAGGTATACATATACACATGTCAACTTAATCAACTACTTACTCTTAGTGCATACGTAATTTTGGATTAACATTGATTGATATAACTGTTACCTTACTAGAATACTGAATGTAATCATTATAATAATGTAATATTTTTAATCTGCCTGATGATGGGCATCGTTTGAAAATTTGCCTGTAACATGTTGCGACATACACCCTTCATATTAAGCCACAATGCTTATTAAATAAATTTATACATGGGGAGATTGTGTTTTTTGAATATACCTAGTTAATTATTACATTTTTCATTTTTTGTTCGAATTCTTTTATTATTTCTATAGGGACTCACTCCCACACCACTGCAGTTAGTCGGTGCTTCCTTATTTTGTTACGGTATTCCAGCCCCGTCTGTGCAATTTCAAATTTAATAATTTAATGCTTCATACATCCATAACAAAATTTAAAATATTGTCAACTAACTTAGATTGCACATTAATGTAAGTCACACTGAACAAGTAAGCATTCTTTCGTAGATAATGATATTAAATAACAATACTAAAATGACACTTTAAATAATTAAACAGTAGTTTGAAATGCATTTTTCTACTTATAGCACATGAGTTGTTTAAATTTTCTTGAATATTTTCATATAAACTAATAACAATATTGTAAATGAACTAATACAATTACTATAAAATGTTAAGTGGTGTAACTTGCATTGTTCTAATGTTATGGAAAAGTAAAGATGGTAATGTCAATTTGTTATTCATAAATATTATTTGCATTAGTAGATGTATCGAAACATACATATCTATTACGTTTAGTTAACATACAAGGTAAGTGAATAAACTACTTACTATTAAAATACATTGCAGTAATAAAGTTGAGCGTTGAATACTGCTTCATACTGAAAATAGTACAAATGCAATTAGTTGTCTTATGCATACTGCAATAATTTTGTTTGAATGTAGTAATTCATTCAATCTGTTTTAACACACTAAGCAAATGGCTTTTGATAGTTTAACGTCTTTATCTATAATATAATGCGGGTGTTAAATACTTTCAACATGCAGATTATCTCCAATTTAAAAGAAATTTATACAATAAATTTAATTAGAATTTTCGAATCTAGAATTTTTAAAGCCATTTGATATCAGATACTAAATGTAAGTTTCTTTATAGCAAGAAAATCATATTGCTCATGCACAGTCGCAAAAAACATTTTTCTTTTGAGCAATTAAGAAACCATGCTCAAGTATCAAAGATTTTTTTGTTTAAGTTAAGTTGTCTTTTATGATAATAGTATTTAAATTAGAATGTGTTTCATTATAAAATCTTTGAGGATTATTAAATACCATATATAAAATCTTTGAGAAATTCAGAACTTAACATCTTTCAATACACACCGTAGTGTTTTAATTTTTTGTTATCGATTATTATAAACAAAAAGAAAATAACGAACCATGGGTAACAAAGGATTTTTTAAATGTAATGGAAGAAAGGTGAAAATACGAAAGCAGACCAGACGAAGCAGAGATACAAAGCCATAAAATGGGAAATTATTTGCAAATGTAGGAAAGTTAAAGAACAATGGATGGACAAAAAGTGTAAAAAGGTACAAACTAAGATGGAAATAGGAAAGACACACAAAGCCTACAAATTGATTGGAAAGAATTTTAGGTACATAAAATTGCATAGCAAAAATATAAAGGGCGTAAGAGAAGATACCATTAGAGAAAATATAGACAAAGTAGTTAGATGGCAAGAATATACAGGAAGTATATATGCAGGACAGGAAGTAGAAGCACCAGAACAGAAAACAGGCATTGAAAATGATATCCTATACTTAGAGATGAGCTTGAACTAGCATTAAAGTGTCTGAAAAATAGCAAGGCACTGGGTATAAATACGGTGCAAGTAGAAACTTTAAAATCTGCTGGACCAGCAGTAACACAATGTCCCTTCCAACTTGAAAGCTGTATGTATAAGACAGGCGACAAACCAGAAGATTTCAAACCAAAACAGAAGTGCGGTTAGATGTGAAAATTATCGAACATTAAGTTTGATAGCACATGTGTTAAAAATATTAACTAGAACTAGAACAAAGATGGATGGAAAAACAGACTGAAGAAATACTAAGAGAAGATCAATTTGGGTTTAGACAAAACAGGGGAACACGGTATGCCATTTTAGCTTAAGGGTGATAATGGAGAAAACAATAGAAAAAAAAAGCGTGTATATAGAGTTTGTAGATCTGGAAAGAGCATTCGACAATGTGAAATGGAAAAAAATGTTCGAAGTACTCAGAAAGATAGAAATGAGTTATAGGGATAGATAGGGAGAGACAGGGATGTACTCTATCTCCATTAAATTTTAACTTGTATATCAAAGAGACATGAATACTGTCAAATGCAGAAAGATATTTGGAATTATTATGTAGGGACAAATGAATGATCTACTCAAATTTGCAGATGACATAGCGGTATTAGCATCTAGCAAGG
Source organism: Platerodrilus igneus (assembly GCA_036346225.1). Classification (NCBI taxonomy): domain Eukaryota; kingdom Metazoa; phylum Arthropoda; class Insecta; order Coleoptera; family Lycidae; genus Platerodrilus; species Platerodrilus igneus. The sequence continues at coordinate 10,659,446 of JARFIW010000453.1, forward strand.
AAGAGGTAGAAGCAGGTCTTAATGAAATGGAAATACTGCTAACAGAGAGATCATCATCATTAGGTCTTCAGTCCTGGAACTGGTTAGATGCGCACCCTCAATGTTTCCTATTCTGAACTAAACTCACATTTTCCTAAAATGTGCACAGTCTGTCCCTATCATTATCTGCATGCGATAGTCTGATCTAGGTCTATCTCTACCACTTTTTTCCTATCTTTGCTTGTAATATATTCCGCACTATTCTCCAAAAATGCCTTAGAACGTATCCTGCCTTTCTATTTCTCCTATTTTTTTTTTTGTTTTTGACAGATATCTTTTTTCCTCTACTATTCCTATAACCTATTTGTTATTAACTTTGTCTGTCCATGCTATTATCCTCATACATCTGAAGCAGAACATTCCAGAAGGCTTCTGCTCCTATTTCATAGACGTACTGTGCTGTTCTTTACACATATGCTCTCAACCATTTTCTATTTGTTTCTATGTTTGTTGTCTTTGAACATAGCCGATATTCTTTCTTGTTAGATGTCGTTCGGTCCCCTTCTATTGTTATACAATTATTTACCCTATTTTCCCAATATTCAGTAGTGCGTGAAAGGGGTTAAGCAGCCTGCAGCTACCAAGATCCTCCAACATTTGAACATGTGTTGAAATAATGGTTTTCCAGTAAATCCTTTCGCATAATCAACATTAGTTGAAAATATTTCACAACCAACACCTGTAGTTGTTTATAATAGTCATCAGATTTAAGTGCACTTTTTTTCGTCATTAGGTTTTCCGTCTTGAAACTGGTTCGACGTGTATCTCCACTTATTTATATTCTGAGCTAGCCTACACAGTTCCCTGAAATTCCCAAAACAGCCTATACATATATAGCTCGGTTCCCCTTCTATTATCTTCTAATTATATGCCCTACTTCACCGAGATTCGGTAATATGTGAACGGGGTTAAGCAGCCTGTGGCTGCCAAGATCCCCCAACACTTAGACATTTCCCGAATTAATAGTTTTTCAGTAAATCCTTTCGCACAATTAACATTATTCGAGAATATTGCACAACCAATACCTGTCGTTGCTTATAATATTCATCATGTTTAAGTAAAGTTATTTTTTTTTCAGCATTAGTTTTTCCATCTTGGGATTGGTTGGACATGTACTTCCATTGATTTCTATTCTAAGCTAGCCTACGTATTTCCCTGAAATTTCCACAGCCTACATCTTTCACTATCTGTGTGCAGTAGTCTAACCTAGGTCTACCTTCCCTTTTTTTATCTCTGCTTCTCCCTCATGCCTTAGTATGCGGCCTATCATTATGTCTCTCCTATGTTTTACTGTTTCCACATATTTCTTTCTTCCCCTACCATTTCTAGTACCCCTTTTTCTTGTTCACTTCTCCTACTGTCCAGGCTTCACAGCCGTACAGTGTTGTGCTCCACACATATGATTTAAGCTATCTTTTCCTTGTTTCTATGTTTGTGGTGTTTGAACACTAGTTGCTTTTTCTTGTTAAATTAGCACGACCTTGTGCCAATCTTTGTATTATATCTGTTGGGCTTTTCCCATCTAGCGTTGATTAGCTTCCTAGGTAGCAGAAATCTTTAACCTCTTGCAAGTTCTCATTGCCTAATTGTATTATTGACCTTGATTTATTTTCCCCTCCTTTGTATACTAATACAGTATTGCCCGAAATAAACAGTACTGAAATTGTAATTGTTTTGTATATTTAAAAAATACATATTATTGACATTTTATTATATGTTCTAAATGTGCACCTCCTCGTTCGAGACAGACTTCATAACGATGTTCTAAGTTTCTGGTCATGTTATTGAATAAGGGTGGTCTCAGGGCTGCGAAGAAGACTCTAACGGCATCCTTTAATTCATCGATGGTTTGTGGTGCCCGTTTGAAAACGGCATTTTTAGCCATGCCCCAAATGTATGCGTCTGGAGGTGTGAGGTCTGGAGAATGTGAAGGATAAGGGAAGTCAGTAAATCGTGATATGAATTTGCTTGGAAAATGTTCTTGAAGAAATTGACGAATTGCGGCAGCAGTATGGCAAGTTGCCCCATCCTGCTGAAAAAATTGGTTTCAAATGCCAAGTTACGTGCACGACAGAATTGACGTAGATCAGGGATAAATCGTGTTAAAATTTGTCTGTACCTCTGTTGATTAAGTGTGACTTGCCTACCATTCTCTTCGATAAAGTACGGACCAATGATTCCGTGTCCGGAAACAGCACACCAGACACTCACTTTTTCACTATGTAAAGGAACCTCTTGAACCTCATCGGGTCTGGCAAAGCCCAGAAATCGATTTGTGCGACGATTCACATAGCCTGACAAGTGAAAATGTGCTTCGTCTGAAAACCAAACATTTTTCAAAAATTCAGGATTTTCATACTGTAACGCGAGAATTCTGGCGCAATATTCCACTCTACTGCGATAATCCCGAGGATGTAGTTGTTGATGTACCTGAATCACATACGAAAATGTACCCAGCTCCTTCAGGATTCTTTGAAAGGAAGTTCTTTTAAATCAAGTTGTAACGCTGTCCTTGCCTGGCTGACTTTTGGATTTTCTAAGATTTGCTCAAAAACACGCTTCATGGTTATTGTTGTTGTTAACTGTCCTGGGACGCCCGAGTTTCCTTTTCGTTGGCACAATACACTACCTGTATTTCTAAACTTTTCAATAACCTTCAAAATTACAGCATTACTTGGAGAACGTTTATTAAACCTTTGTGTGAATTGATCAGACACGTATAGCAAACTTGCACCATTACGTCGGCCGATTCCGTATGAACGAAAATAATGCTCTACCAGAAACACTTTCTCCTCTGTACTTAACACCATTTTTAACAATTAGGCCCTACTAATTACTTGTTTGAGGTTTACTTGACAGGTCTATACTAGCTAACTTGAGTGTGACAGCGCACGCATAAAAACACCGCCAACTTAGTTTCAGTACTGTTTATTTCGGGCAATACTGTACTATAGTTTTATTTTTGTTAATTTTCATACCGTATCTCTCTGTTGGAACTGTTTCCATTTCATTAAGAGCGCTTCAAACTCTTCTTTGCTAGATGCTAATACCGCTATATCATCTGCAAATCTATGCATATCAATCTTTTGTCCCTGAATACTAATTCCAAATGTCTTCCTGCATTTGACAGTATCCATTGCCTCTTCGATGTACAAGTTAAAAATTAACAAAGATAGGGCACATCCTTGTCTCACCCCTTTCCTAATATTTACTTCTCCATGTTCCTGCTTTATTTCTATTACCGCCGTTTGCTCTTTGTATAAGCTATGTACTATCCGTCTTTCCCTAAAATTCATTCCAATCTTTTTGAGTATTTTGAACATTTTTTTCCATTTCACACTGTCGTATGCTTTTTCCAGATCTACAAACCCTATAAACACACTTTCCCTTTTTTCTATTGTTTTCTCCATTATCACCCTCAGAGCTAAAATAGTCTCCCATATTCCTCTGTTTCGCCAAGTTGATCTTCTCCTAATATTTGTTCAACTCGTTTTTCCATTCGTCTTTGTACAATTCTAGTTAATATTTTTGACACGTGAGTTGTCAAACTTCTTGTTCGAATATTTTCACATCTATCTGAGCCCCTCTTTTTTGGTATAGTTACTATGATGTTGTGTTTGAAATCTTTGATTATCTGGCCTGTCTCATACATATAGCTTACAATTTGGAAGATACGTTCTGTTACTGCTTAGTATCTTTCAACAGGTCATTTGACTTTTTCAAATCGTTCGTGGATATCTTTATCTTTTAGTTTTTCAAAGTCAAAGTGCCCTTTTCGGTTTCTTTTTTCAAAATTTTCAATTTAAGAGCGGCCTTCATAATTACGATGTGGTCGGGGTCTATATTTGCTTCTGGGTAGCTTATACAGTTTTTTACTTGATTCCTAAACAGTTGTCTAACCAGAATGTAATCTATTTGATATTTTCCTATATCTTCTGGCATTTTCCACGTATATCGTCTTCTGGCATAAGAGATACAGTATGAAAATTAACAGAAATAAAACTAAAGCACTAGTGTGTAAAGGAGGGGAAAATAAATCAAAAACTAGAATACAAATAGGAAACAAGTACTTGCAGGAGGTTAAGGATTTCTGCTATCTAGGAAGACAAATAACACGAGATGGAAAAGTGCACAAAAGATATAATATTATATATAATATTAGCACAAGGCCGTTCGTGCTGCATTCAACACAAAAAGTTAACCACTATGTTCAAAGGCAACAACATAGAAACAAGGAAAAGATTGCTAAAAGCAGTGAAACGAGAACAGTAGGAGAAGATAATAGGAAAAAAGATAAAAGCCTTTGAAATGTGATGCTACAGACGTATGATAAAGATATCATATACACACTAAGTTAAAAGCAAAAAGGTCCTAGAAATGGGGAAGAAACGAATATGTGGAAAATAGTAAAAAATAGGAGAGATAGAATCATACGACACATACTAAGGCATAAGGGAATAGTGCGAAATATATTAGAAGCAGAGAAAAGAAAAAAGAGATTAGATTATTGCACACAGATTAGTGAAAGGTTGCAGGAATTTCAAGAAAATGTGTAGATTAGCTCAAAATAGAAATCAATGGAAGTACGCATCCAATCAGTTCCACGACAGAAAATCTAATGGTGAAAAAAGTAATTATATTTAAACCTGATGATTATCATAAACAACTACAGAGGTTGGTTTTGCAATATGCTCAACAAATGTTGATTGTGCGAAAGGAGTAATTGTGGAACTATTGATTTGGCAAGTGTCTGTGGTGGAGGAACTTGATAGCCATCCGGTTGCTTAACCCTCTTCGCATACCATTGAATGTCGGTGAAATAAGGTCTATTTTTAGAAAACAATAGAAGAGGAAACGTGCAAAATATATAAAATAACATTAACACAAGGCAGTGCTGTATTTAACAAGGAAAAGCAGCTGTCACGTTCGAAAACAACAAACATAGAAACAATGAAAAGATTGCTGGAAGCATTTGTTTGAAGCACAGCACTGTATGGCTGTGAAACATGGACAGCAGGAGAAGTTGGCAGAGAATGTGGTGCTACAGAAATATGATGAAGATAGAATAGACCGACAAAATTGAGAACAAAGTGACTAGAAGTGGTAGGGGAAGAAAGAAATATGTGGAAAACAATAAAAAAAAATAGAAGAGCTAGGATGATAGGACACATACTAAGGCATGAGGGACCAAGGTGGGATATATTAGAAGAGAAACAGAAAAAGATAGGCAGAAATAGATCTAGACTATTGCACGCAGATAGTGAAAGATGTAGGCCCTGGGAATTTCTTGGAAATGCGTAGGTTAACTCAAAATAGAAAACAATGTAAGTGCATGTACAACCAGTTCTGGGACTGAAGACCTATCTAATGATGATGATGAATTATAAAAATTTTTTCTTAAGTTCATTTGATTTTAGGATCATTTGTTAAACTGGACATAATTTAGTTGTAAATAGTGATACATGCTCTAGGTTTGAGCTGTACAATATTAAATACTGACAAAGTCAACATTTCTCCCACTTTTGTAAGGGGCATTATCAGAATGTGAAACACTCATTCTGAACGTGCAGACTTTCATACTCAGTTAACCATGAAAACAAAGAAGTAGTTGCAAGTAAAGTTAGTTTTGGGTAAGCAGAACCAAACGACCTATCAAGCTAAAAGGTGTCGGTTTAACTAAGTAGCTTGAGAAAGCAAGTGAGTCTGCTTGTACAAGAGTAACTTTCTTTATAAATACAACTTTGCAGATACTAACTTTATTGGGTGTGCAAATCTACACGTTCAACAGTAGTGATCCATTTCCTCCTTATGAAAGTGGGTGAAACGTATACTTCATAGTTCAAATTCAGAATGAGTATTGTTAATCATGACGTCGGCCATAAAAACCATCAACAATATCATAATTTAGTAATTTTTAAGAGAATTTAGTATTTATAATGTTATTTCCTTTTTTATTGTTTGGAAGCATTTAAAAATAATTCGTTATAAGTTATTGCTTTAGATATGGTCGCATTTTTAGTGTAATTGGCATAAAATTATTTTATTGGTTTTCAGATCATTGGAAAAAATACACCATTTTGATTTGTTAACGTTACATGCAATCAGTTCCTTTCCAATAATTTATTCCTAGTCCTTGTGAATTTAGTATTTATGCCATAGTAATATACTATGTTTGGACTTTTGTTGTCCATAACTTTTATTAAAGCACTTCGGTTCTACTTGGTAATTGCGTTAATTTACCTATATTTTAGAGGATTTATAAGACCTGGTTTGCAAGTATTCACTGACATAAATTATTTTAACAAGTACATTCTGCCTCATTTCTGTTGGTTATCAAGGATACACCTACACGACACACTAGATAGCAGTTTCGTTTAATTATTTATTGATAACTAACTCAAGAGGCAGAAGTTGCTGATAACAAACACTAAAGTAACAAAAATATATAAATCACATTTTAACATTTGTCATTATATACTTTAACACTTTCATTGTTAATCAAATACACTGTTTGCACTTATGTGCAAAACAAGAAAAAATGAATGGTATTAAATGTTTGTATGGATTCTGTGGTAACCATCATTCAACAGTGCAAGTGTATAATAAAAGTGATTCGACACAGAAATAGTATAAACAAACTTATACACATATTTAAATACTTGCACTATTTTGATACTAAAAAATAAAAAATGAGAAAAATTTATATATTATGGATAAAGAACAATCACTTTATGAAATTTCAAATCAAACTGATGCATCTAAATCAATTTTGAGACACACTGTGCAGCAGTAATTATTAATATAGTAACATAGCAATAAGGACCACTTACATAACACATTTATCTCACAAATATTGGTACATAAATTCTGATACAGCACATTTCAAATTTAGGGATAAAAAGAATCCGCTTAAATCTATGATTTCTAGTATCAAGAAAATTTTAACAAACATTAAATATCGCATTTTTCTTGGGTATTAAACCACTCAGAGTTTTTAAAATTGTCTTTATTTACGTTTCGATCCATGACCAATTTTAAAAACACTGAGTGGTTTAATACCCAAGAAAAATACAAAACAAACCACAACAAACATACAGGGAGTAATTAAATATCACCTTATATAGTACTAGACAATTCTAGTTAATGAATTGTAAAAGTAAATAAAACAAAAATTTGATAAGGATCAGTTCTACACATTTTACTGATACATTTAAATAGCTATTAAATTTGTTAGGTCCTATGATTAAACTAATTAATAAAAAATTAACAAAAGCTACTAACTTTATTCGATGATACTGTATCTTCATTTTCATCATGCTTTGTTTTGATCACAATATACCTAACCATATTTAAATTTATTACTGACCAAACTCACATCATGTAACACTACCATTACATTTACAAATGATCCATAATCTAAACCCTCATCACACACAAGTTATTCAAGCACTTTATCTCAACAAACACCTACTGAAACCAGTATAAATATATAAAAATGTTTACCACTTAATAGTTATGTGCCACCACTTTTAAAATTGTTAATTTAAATTAACAGTGTTCAAGGTGGACTTCAAGCAACAAAATCTGGGGAATTAACTTCTTGCTTTATAATATTATACCATTTTTTATTTGCTCACATCAAGGTCGGTAGTCAGTACAGCAGTATCAGAAAATTAAACTGTGAGTATATTGATTTATGCAGTATCAAAACTAAGTTATAATGTTAGAAATGTATAAAAACATGTAGGACAACCTAAAATAAACTTACACCATCAATTTATTTTAGAATAAACGGTAACTAGTAAATTGAAATAATAAATAAAATTAAATTTTAATATGCAAGCATAAAGTCTTAATTTATTGTCAGTAATTATATAATAAATTCAAATTTTTCTTACACAACAAACTTTTTAAAAAAAAAAAGTGAAATTTTTACCAGCGTTTGCTGCTACGAATGAAGATTAAGTATAGATAACTATAATTCAAAATTTAGTAGTATAGTTATATAAAAATTTAACAAAAGGATGTTTGTTTGGCAATGAACAAAAACACATGTTGGAATCAATTATTGTTGAGGTCAAAGTCAAAATCGTGAGAGTTGTTTATGTTATATTAAGTTTGTTATCAGATTTTTTACAATAGAATTAAATTCATATCATTAAAATTCTAAAAATTCCCATATAAAATGAGAAATATTACCTTCATGCAGGTTTTTACCTGGTAAATTAAATGTAAGGCATAATTGATTGGTAATAAAACATACAGTCTATGTTAAAAGTGAAATGTTTTAAAACTCACTAAATGATATAGGGAATAGCAAAATATTATAGAATAAAGTGCCAAATTGCCAATGTATGAGTTAGTTCATGCAGTTTAAAGTAGAGTATCCATGAGATGGTTATAAAATAATTGAACATGAATATGAATTAGTGCTAAATTACCTTGAGTTGAAACCACAATAATACAAGTATTAATTTGTAGAATAAATATTTGCTTTTTTTATAATGTCATAAACAGATGTTTGCTGTCTTATGATCATTGAAGAGCATATTACACCAATGTTATTTTTTCCTAGAAAATTGTATCAAGTAAGGATATTTTAGAAATTGTTGAAATTCACAGTAAATGGGAGAAAAATGGAGAAAAATGTTATTCACCTACAGAAATACTTCCAGACAAGCTTTTTCAACTAGAAGAAATGTGAAAGCAGTACAAGCATATAGAAAACCAAAAACGTGAGTTTTTAAGTTAGAAATGCTTTTGATTTTTGCAGTTCACCTATAACAGTCACAAAATAATGTAGTTTAACACATTTGAATACATATTTGTCTTTTATCAAAATTATGAACTTTTAGCAAAAGTTATTTGGATGTTGTAAGCTCAGTTTCTAAAAAATTCCACCATTAAACTTCAAAATACAGCATGTCCGTTGACGACCAACTGATAATTATAATCATATCAGTTTTTACAATATGAATTTGGAGAAAATATATCAGAATGTTTTATGTTTGTATTTGTACTAAATTGTATATCCTACAGATATTTACAAATGTGTTCTTACATATAACGCGGCTACTTCTTTACCACATTGAAAACATACTTTTATTTGCTTTTTCAATTAATGGATAAATTATAGCTGCACAATTCTTTTTCAATCTCATTATTGTTAACCATATGAAGACGAAAATATTTGTAACGCATTGCGTCATGCCAACTACAAATTGGACAAAGGAAAATTTAGTAAATTTGAATGGACAAACTAAATATGAACGCATCTTGTATGATAGATTTCACAAACAATTAATCTTAATTATGCATGATATTTCAAATTTTGTTTCCATAAAAGTAATTCAGATTAATAAGTATAACATTATTTCTTTTAAATACATTGTTAATGTAATAATTCAAGACGATGTTTTATTTTAAAAACTGTTGAAATAAAAGATTCCATAAAACATACAATGTAATAAATATGTAATACAAGAATGTTAAATAGGTATAGAATACAGGGTGCCATACACTGAACAAAACCACAGAGAATACATTAAAGAAATAAATTAATACATGAGGAGGGCAGGAACCGTTAACAGGGACGATTATATTAGAAACATTACTAGACATTAAAGGGAAATAGCAAAAATAGGTGACCATTTTGTAATTAATGTGATAACAATCTTATTATTAAGCATACATTAAACTTGTTACATTGTACTACCAGATGCTGACTGCAATTAATAGGATTTGTATAGTGGAAGAAATGATAGGATTAAGACACCTGACAGAAAAGAATGAATTAATTATTCGCAGGCGGGTAATTAGAAAGGTCAAAACGTAGTCAAAAAGCAATTCATCATACTATACCACCGAGTTCTATTGTTCTAACGATCAAATTCTTTGAGGTGGTCTATATCATACCACTTTTCAATTGTTGGTTATTGAAAAGCCATTTCTATTTTGACAAACTATTTTGGAAGTTTATTTAAAAGATTATTATTGATAGAGAAATTTAATGATTGCCTTAAATAACTCTTGCCAATTCATTCATTTCACATAACCGCTAAAACAGTTTTTCGGTTTTGTAACGCACTATGATGCATTATGCCAATGATGAATTAAATAGGAAAGAAAAAAATTAATTTTCAAGGGGTAAACTAAAATATGGACGCACCTTGTATGATAGATTTCATAAATATTTAATCTTAATTAATCATGATATTTCAAATTTTGTTTCTATAAAAATAATTCAGATAATAGGATATCATTATTTTATTTAAATACATTGTAACGATGACTTAATTGAAAGCAAATGCAAACAGATTTCGATATGACAAAATACTGCGTATACATTTCCTATCATCGTTCATCATCATTAAGTCTTCAGTCCTGGAATTGGTTAGACACGTACCTCCAATGTTTCCTATTCTAGGCTGGTTAGCCTACACATTTTCCTGAAATTTTCAGTCTGCATCTTTCACTATCTGCATGCAATAATCTGATCTAGGTCTACATCGACCTCTCTTTATTCGTATATCTGCTTCCAATATAACCCACACTATTCCCTAAAAATGCCTTAGAACGTGTCCTGTCCTTCTATTTCTCCTATTTTTAACTTTTTTATCAACAAAAATTTCATTAATAAAGTTTACTTTTAAAATTAATATACACTAATCCCATCGCTAATTTAATGCAATTAGTTACTTTCGTGATTTGTTATCTTCCAACTACAGAAATATGAACTATTTACAACTTAGTTTTAAAATCTACATCTACATAATTAAAGAGTGTAAATATAAGTTTATATATTACTCACTGTTTTAATTCATCCTTTAAAAAACTAAACGGATGTCCAGAAACATCAGTATTTCCAATTTTCCTTCTCATCTAACACAGCTCCCTTAACACAACTAACACAAAATCCAAATTATCGAAGGGGTACACTCTCCAGGTCTTAACCACTTATTCATAAATCAATTTCCCTCGTGTGCATGAATTCTACCTTTTCCATTTCAAGCACAGTTCAACTTTGTCGCAACTCGCATATTTATCTTCTGTGAGAAATTCTCCGTCACATCTTGCAGCTCTGTTCGTCCTCTAATTTTAATCTGTTCTCGTAACAACTCCAACAGTGCATCCTTCCTGCCTTATTACTTGCTCGTATGGCTACATTTTTACGTTTCGAGTTAACTTTCTAAATTTCGCTTTCCAAACTTTCAACTGCCATGCTTAATTGTTATATCAAAATCTCTATATAAAAATCATATTAATTGCGGTCAGCATCCAGCAACACAACATAGACATTATAATCGATGCTTAATAAAACAGTTATTGTCCCGTTAATTACAAAGTCATGTACTTTTGCAACTGTCTAGCTACGTCTCCAATAGAATCTTGTCTGTTAACGGTTTCTACATTTCTCATGTATTAATTTATTTTATTAATGTAAACTGTGTGTTTTTTTTATTGCATGACACCCTGCATTCTATATCTATTTAATATTCTTGTAATACATATTTATTACATTGTATGTTTTATGAAATCTTTTATTTCAGTGGTTTTTATTGTGGCGATGTTTATTCTACTTAATGACTAATGTGTTATCTTAGTATTGTATTAAATTGTACCAATTTATTTTAAGAAAATTCATTTTTTATTGCTTTAATTATACTAACTGCCCTAATTGAAATTATATTTTCTAAAACAAAAGAATTAAAATACCATGCTTAAATAAGATTAATTATTCTTGAAATCTATTATACAGGGTGCGTTCATATTTATTCTGTTCCTTACAAAATTAAAATTTTCCTTTCCCATCTAATTTATAGCTAGAGTAATGCAATGCATTACATTGCTTCTATTGTAAGAATATAACACTAGACGAGCATCATGTAAAAAAGGTAAAGTTTAGACAATTAACCTATTAAACATACCAAAAAAGAATGAATAATTATCGACTAATGTGATCTAAATCTAAAGCTGCAATTACGTTAAACAAACTGAATACCAAAAACTAACAAGGTAAAGATAAATGACCAATTAAAGGTTCATGGCGGTGCACTGCTGCTTCAGTAAATATAATTTAAAATGCTCTCTAAAGGGCATTACCTTGATGCTTTTGTATTATTATAACATGTTAAATAGTCATAACACAACTAAGTTCACTGAGATTTTGATCCCTTGAAGTAGCAATGTAGGTTTCATGGATATAATCACTTTAACACAATAAATGCTTTTGCTGTATAGATTAATCTAAAACATTTAGGATAAAACCGATTCTGGTCGTCAAATTCTATAACATCAGCATTACACGTTTCATTTTCTAAGTTAGTAAAATGATAATGAATGCTGCTCTGATTTAAAATAGGAAGAGTATGGCCGTTAGTTTTTGATATACACTTTGTACTCATAGAAATATCTATTACTTTTTGGTCGTTATTATTAACCATCAGATGTGTAAGCTCTACTCATTACACAGCATTAATAGAGTAGAGTCTCTAATACACATGTAAATTCACCAGTTGCCAAATTTTTTGTAGGGCATTATCCCTTTGTTTCATAATGGTTTTCGAGATTTTTGGTATAACAAACTATTTTTAAAAATGTTTATAGTGAATTCACCAACACCGATCATCCATCAACAATAGATATTATTTTAAATAACATTGTTTACAATTACAATCCTTTTCTTGACATACTAAATGCAGATGTTATGTCTTAAGTGAATGAACCTGTAACGTGTCTTTTCAAATTACTGGATAATCAATTTCGATTTTTTATATTTAATAAAACTATTATTTTTTGTATAAAAGTAAAGCAATTTCCTTTGTTTCCCAAATCCGATCCTGTCTATTTTATAAATTATTGGGCATGGTAGAATTAGAATGATTTTAGTATGCATAATTATGTTAAGATACCTAAGAATTTTTTATCACTCTTGGGGAACATACTGTGATACACATTATTGAAGTGTCAAAGTTCTCTATTTTAATTGGTTGTAAAATTTCAGCCAATCCTGCAAAGCGACAAATAAGTGTTGACATGATGGAGGTAAGTTACATGAACTTAAATGGATCACATCCGTACCAGAGTTTGGAGAAGTAACAGCATTTTCAGGGCGTGTGTTACTGCTAGTGTTGATGTAGTGCCATAGTTTATCGTTCCCCCTTTCTTATCTTTCCCTTAGGGCATAACAGCTACTATCAGCAAGCACCACGTCATAAATTTACTGAGAACTGATCCACGAGAACCTGAGAAATAGAATTCGTAAGTGATAATCTGTTATAACTCTCATATATAAATCTGCAAACTTAAAGTATAAAATTTACTAAGCGAGAGTCGAATATGTAGCGGATTGTTGATATTACTTTAATTCACTTACCACAATGGGAATGCTGTAAATATTGAAGTAGCTGATACATAAAATGAGTTAACTTTCTTCTGCTGATATGGGTAAAAGATATACTAATTAAGAATGTACTTATTTATTTATTCCTTAATAAAAACTAATAACCAAAAGTAGTAGAAACATCAATAAATACTCACTATCCCTGTTGTATCAAACCCATACTATCAAATCATCAACTACACACATCACATTTAATCAAAGTACTAAATGCTTCAAACTAAGTATTTAGATGCTATTTTATTCATTATATTCATTTTAATTTTCTGATAGATCTCAAGCATGTTTATTTATCTAAATGATTTTTTAAAAGGTTCCGTTTTTACTTTAGTTTCAAAGTATGTTTAAACCATTTAAAATGATGTATTTGAGCAATCCATATATTAGGTGTGATTTGTATTGCCCTTTGCTAGATGCAGTACTGAGTATATTTCATTTTATAAGTTATGTGGTATCTAACAGCACCTATTCATAAATACTAGGTAATGGCAAACAAACTTGTTGATTATTCACGTGCCAAGAAGTATTGCGTCAAGATGGTGACAACGGCAAGTGATATGAGAATTGTAATTCGAATTTTCATGTGTTAGTGAAATGATTTAAGCTTCCGTCATTAGTTGGTAGTTTGAAGTGTTGTTTTTAGCACTCTTAAAAGGGACATAATATAAACCACACAAGATAAATGCTTAGTCACAAATATAAATTAACTGGAATGGATTTGGAGTCAAGCCTGATGTTTGTTATCATCAGTGATGTATTGATGACATTTTCATCCCTTAATAATTCAAGTAGTATGATGATTTTTTGAGCAAGATTTCTATTTCAAGATTATGGTTAATTTTCTTCATTGAAGTGTTTGAACTGGTTTGTAATGTAATATACGAGCCCTAACAACTATATATTGGAACAAAATAAAATACGTATATAAGTCACTTATTTAAGAGTTTATTTGTTTTTATAGTAATTTTTTAACTTTGATACTAATTAAATAATTAATTAACAACAATTGGGGCCATTCAGCAACACAATATTTATTCCATCATCTTTAGTTTGTAACAATTTTATTGTTAGTTAATAAATCCCTTCATCAAAGTGCGAGGATAATAAGACACTTTTAATAATTTTATTTTTTGGTTAATAAATCCCTCCATCAAAGAAAGAGCGAGAATAATAAAACACTTTTATTAAAATAATGTTAAAATACATTTAACAAGTAAAGTAATACGTTAAAGCAGCATCTTTGTTTGTTATTCTATTTGTGGTTGGATATCTGTGTCTTCTACAGCCATTCGCAGGCGCGTTTAGGTTTGACAACCTCTTCCTTGGACCCTCCGGTCGCCCGAGCGAGTTTGATAATCACTCGGCCATACGTGGAAGAAGAGACAAAATGTATGAAAGAACGCAGGCCGGTAATTTGCGTATCAATTTTGATGAGTGAGGACACATTCTTGAATAGCGGTTGGTAACGTATAAAAGTTATTATCTTGTTTAATTTGAAATAATTTGTTTAGCGCGACGAGATATTAGGCGACGAGACACATTGCTACAATTAACCATGCACGTTGAAACTAGAAAATTTAATCGATTTTAAGAAAACTACTTTGTTTTACGACGTGAACAATGCAACTTAGAAGATAGGAAATTTAATCCCTTTTGTTAAAACCACTTTGTGATACAGCGTAAAGATGCTACTTTGTATTTAATTCTACACCTGGAACAACTCCATGTGGTGGAAGCTGTCTAGGATGAGCTGAGTTCATACTACATGCAGTAGACATCGCATGATGTAACAAGTACCTCATCTAGACGGGAAAAGCAGATTTGGTTCGTAGTTAGCTTTAAGTAATTTTTCGTGTTTCAAATTAGAAACACGCTAATTTGTTCTTATGTGTAAAAGCACGAGTATGATATTTGTTTCAACTATTGCTGAGCTGGAATTTCCAGTGTCGAAATTAAAATTCACTAATTTGATATTTTAAGAAACAACACGTTGCTTCAGTATAAATTGTTAGTTACAACAACAGGTGTTACTGACGTCACTTATTTTTTCTGTAGTATACTGCTGACATATGTATCCTTGAAAGCAAATGCTTAGAACAGCGTTAGCACAACTTTTGTAAACAAGAATATTTTTGATCATTTTTATTGGAAACTAAAACTAGTACTTTTAACTTAAAGAGGAAAACTTGAATAGTAACATTTTTAATGTAATCGGCCTGAACAGATCTGCACGGGTTAGAGTATCTTTGTGTAACAAGTTTACACTATCCTGTAAAATATTTGATTATGAATAATTTTGATAAACCTTAATTTAAAATTCACGAAGTAATTCAATTATTTATTAAATTTTGTTGCATTGCATTTTATTTTAAAAGAGATTCTTTTTAGTAAATTATTGGTTCAAGATTAAAGTTTTTTATTTTGATCAAATATGATCATACCTAACCACTGAAAGCTAACATCTTTAAGAGTAAATTTTTGATGCCAACTTTATATAGAAAATATCTTTTCACTATTTCTTTATGTATATTTGCGGGACACAAATAGTGTTCCACCTTTCGTATTAACCTAACTATTATAATTTCTTACAGGAACAGCGTCTTATTTTCTTAAGACAGGTTTTTGTCATCGAAGGCAATCTTTTTTCTTTGGGTCTCCACGTCCGCCCTTAGAAATATGCCCTGCCATTATCGTGAATAAGTCCGGACTTGGTGGCGCCTATTTGTTTTAGTTTGAGTTTGAACTACAAACAGATTTCGACTTCCCCATGTCTCATAGCTCTACCCAAGGAATAGACCCCTAGTTATGTCGGAAGACTTCGTTTCACTAGCGCCCAACGTCTAGAGTCAGATATAGATTAGAAAAATACGCTTCACTGGCGCCCATGCGAAAAAACGTGGGGCTGGTGCTTATAGAGAAAAAAATACCTGCTTCAAGTTAACACAAAAATGTTCAATTTGTGTGACAACTAAATATTGGGACAGTGTAAAGTAACTGTTTCAAATGAAACAAGATAAGATCAGTAGGCTGTGAAAACAATGGAGAGCAAAACGTCAAATAATACTTTTCTTACCGTATTGAGTGCATCGTTGTGTTTATTGAACAAAATGGTGCGTGGTATCTCTACAAATTCAAAAATGCGTGAGTTAGTGCTTAAAAATTATTGCCACAATAAAACAATACGTGAAGTTGCAAAAATAGTTTGTGATAGGAATAAGAGACTCTTAGTAAAACTATGCAAAAAAGGCCAAAGAAATACTTTAAGGCAAATTACGACTGAATGGAATAATGAAACTGGATTAAATCTGTCAAGGGAATGCTGTCGCCAGTGGATTCATAAAAATGGACTCAAGTTTTATAAGGTCGAATTACAAGTAACAATTTAAAAGTATAATTTTAAACAAAATTGTTCTCTTATAGGCAAAGGAAAAGCCACTGTTGACAGAAAAACAAAAGAAAATCAGGCATGCTTGGGTAAAATCGAAACTATTATGGTTGGTACAAGATTGGTCCAGAGCAATTTTTAGTGACGAATCAAAATTCGACGTATGTGTTGGTGATCACCCCAAAAGTGTGATTTGCATTAAACATGAGGCTTTCCACAAGGATTGTCTAAAACATCAAACGTTCAGTAAAATTTTCTACAGGGATGATGATTTGGGACTGCATGGCAGCTTCAGAATTAGGATGTTTTGAATTTATTAATGGTATCGTGAATGCTGCGAAATATCAAAACCACAAAAAAGTGGATAGACGACCACAACATCAGTGTTCTTTCTTGGCTTTCTAACAGTCCTGACCTCATTGTCATTGAAATAGTGTGGCTTAAAATGAAGCAAACATTGAGGAATAACCCACAACAGACATTACCGGAACTTAGAACCAAAATAGAGCAAATTTGGAATGGATTTACTCCTGCAAAGTGCAGAACCTTAGTTGAGTCAATGCCCAACCGAATTCAAGCGGTCATCAAATCTAAGGGCGATATTACTCCATATTAGATGTAAAAATTCTTACTATGTCCCAATATTTGTTGCCACACAATTTAAACATTTTTCTTGTTAATTAGCGTTTGTAGAATAAGTATCTTGTTTTTTGTGTTGCTGAATGGCCCCAATCATTGTTAATTAATTAGTTAATTAGTATCAAATTAAAAAAATTACTAGAAAAACAAATAAACTGTTAAATAAGTGAGTTATATTTGTATTTTATTTTGTCCCAATATATAGTTGTTAGGGCTCGTAATATCACATACCCTGGTTCTTGAAGTATTGGTAAGTGTTTTTTTTTGCACATATGTCGTTGTTGATTGAATTCGAAGCTCACTTAAATTGCTCCATGTGGACCTGTTTGGTTAAAATTAAAAGATACAAAAAAACGTCACTAATCTATAAAAATGAATATTATTTACAATTGATGTTTTGAAGTTTTGAAAATGTTCCACTCAATAGTTACAATAGACAAGTAGTTATGCATTTCAAAAATTTTATTTTGGTTGTATATAATTGGAAATTAAAAAATTTCACTGCAACATTTTCTGTTTGTAAGCTGTCGGTAAATCAGATTTCCTTTGGACAGAGTTTAAAAATAATTGTAAATTCTCTAATTAAGTTATGTAGCTAAAGTTGCCATTTATGATAAGGATCTATTTTTTTTATAAAAGTCTCTTTCAAAAAATTACACATTATTATAAAATTATTTTATACATAAAAGAAAACTTAGTTTAAATTATTTTAATTTAAATAAAGACACTGAAAGTATTGATACCTAGATGATGTCAAACCTGTTGGTACGGCTATTTTGAGGTTCCATTTACACTGTTAAATATTATATCCTAATCAATTGTTTATGAAGTGTTTATTTATTATTAAGGTTTAGATAACTTTCAGAACACTATGTTCTCTTTTGTTTAATTAACGTAATAAGCTTCTTTCAGGAGCTGCATTCCTTGTTATTTTTGGGACAGTTTTTATCCAGCATAAACGATTGTTTCTACTGAGGGTCTCCATGTCCGCCCTTAGGCTATACTTAGCCTTTTGGTTTTTCAATAGAAATTCAAAAACCTGGTGGCTTCCTGTTGTTTGTTTGGACGTTCCATTTTGGCTAGAGTTTTGATAAAGCCATTATTTATATACCCACAACCACGTCTCATTGATCTCCAAGGAGTTAGAGCTTCGACAGGAAGATATCTCTTTTATTCATCTTAGTCAAAAAAAGTGAACAGATAATTTCTTCAGGGGAAAATTTATAAGACTAGCGCCCAATGTTGTGGCTCTTGATTTATGTAAAGAAGTTTTCTTTAACGGCATCAACAAATGTTTGAGACTTTGAAGAAAAATTTTCATTTACAGCGCTTGAGACTTTGAGAAGGAAATTTTATCAAAACACCGATGCCCAGCGTGGTCCTACAAAGAAAAATTCATAACATGCATATTCTAGCTCTGCAAGTAATTATTATTTTTTTGTTGTAATTTTTTTTTAATTGCACCAATTTGTGCCCCATTTATTTTAGTCCATTTTATATTGGTCAGAATTAGTTAATGGTTGAATTTGATTAGCTTGGTTGCAACTTCGATTTGTTGTGGATAGTTTCGTTTTTATTATTCATAATTAGGAATCAATTGTCAATACTGTCAATATTTTATTGATTGGAAAAAGGAATTGTGTTTTTATAGTATTTTTTTTAATATCTGAATTTTTAAAATTTACAAATGTGTCTGAGAAGTTTTCTATAGTTTGCTTAAACCATGTTGGATTAAAATATGAAATTAGGATAAGAAGAGTGGAAAGTATTAGACTGGTAGTAGATAAGAGAGAAAGGTTGGCTTGGTTATTAGCAAAGGAACTAGCAAAACCCGGTTGCTTAATAGATATATATCTGAGGATGTGTGTGAAAAACTGAAGAATCGTATGTCACATTAAAAAAATATGTTAATGCCTCATTGCTTTAAAAACACCATTCAGTCGAAATCATTTAATTCACGTTTGCTATACTTCCATAAATGCAATCTGCATAGATAGGCAACCAAATTCATGAGTCCTTCATTAAATACACAAGTTCGGTTGTCTACATTTCTTCTCTCTTACCTATACAAATCCACCTGTTTTTACTCTGGTTCCCTATCTTACACAAAAACTTGATTACACATGCTTCAAGTGTGAGATGGATTTTCCTGGCATTCGTATAGTGTTGGATTTTAAAAATATTTAGTGGAATAAAATGGAATTCTGTTTTTGCAATGTAATTTAAACATGTACTAGTTTTGGGTTGTTAGAGTTTGTTTGGTAAGATAGAATTCGTGTATTTTAGTAAAAGTTGTCATTCACTTTTAAAAACACAAGTTGTATTTTTCTCCATGGTTTGTTTATCTTATGTTAAACCGACAATTCTATTGATCTTTCCATAAATAAGTGTTTGTTTAGTGTTTTAAACATAAAAACAACTTCAAGTGAGATATGATATGATGGCCAATGTTACCAAGCAGTTTTTAATCCTACAATAACAGGTGGAACATAAAATGAAGGCCAACGTTTAAAATGGTGGATTATTGCAGTGAGCAAGCGATTGTTTTGTTTGCGTTTATATACATGACAGTTACTTTACAACAACGATTGAAGGATTAGCGATTTTTTGTATAATTTTTTTTAACCGAAGGCTGCATTGAAGACTCAATCAACTGCAAAATACTATAATTAAAAAGGTTGAGCATTAAGACAATATTTGGAGATGAAAAATATGATAAACTTCAACTTGAACTACTGTGTAAAATCCTCCGGGGCAAATCGGTATCAAGTTTTTCCCCCCATTTTTGGACCACTTCCCTCCCCCTTCTATAAGTAGTTAGTTTTCAACACATTCTTCCTTTCCTTTTTTGTGGTAATCGGTACAGACTACCTAAGTTGCTTTCGTTGCTCTCTTCCTTACCTGCATTGTATACCATAACAAATTTTGTCGCTACCGGTTATCATTGTCAGCAATTTCTTGGGGTTTAGTTTGAGGCCACTCCTGGTGATATATGACGGCAGTCTAGAAAGAATGGACAATCATTTTAGCTGTAACAACATTACAACTACAGATCACAGACAAGTGCGATTATTTTTAACAATGATTGATGCTAAAACTTATAGCATCATACAAGATTCGTTGCGTCCTAACCCACCTATACAAAAAAAAGAAGAATTAAAGTTTACCTTAAAAAAGCATTTTAGGTAGTTGCAAAATAAACGTACCAACCAAGCTGAAGTTACAAAAGTATAATTTATAAAAAAAAATTATTGTCAGAATACATCTCACAACTCACTTTGTCTGAAATTAAAGATAGAAAAACTTTATTGAAGTTAGGAAAGAAATGAAATTAGAGCAGGCAGAGTTGTTAAAAAATAAGATAAGTTTAGCCTTCACAAATGACAACTATAAATTTTGCAATGATCTAAAGCGGCCAATGAAATGTAAACATCAAGTTTCGTTTGGGATTGCTCTACTTCAGGAAATCATGTTTGGGAAAGAAAGTTACTTTCTCCACAAGTTCAGGTTTTTACTAATAACAGGCCCATTTTATCAATAATAAGTCTATCAGGTTCGGTTGAGAAAAGCAAATTTGTTTGTGGGAATTGTTTATGTCCTGGTCATGTATTTTGTTATTCTCGAGTACCCAGAAGAATATTTTGTTATGGGTGTGGTCACAAGCACTTCACTAGCATCATATCAAAGATGTTGAAAACACAAGTAAGGAAGCAGACGTTTCTTCACAAAAAGCTACAATTGTGTTGAATGAGCAAAAGAATTTTTTGTAAAGAAGAGATTGACTTACAATTATTAAGAAATTTTGTCAATCTTCTAGTGACATAGATTTGTTGTTTGTGAAAAAGCCTTACGATTACCGCCCATATATTATGCTTAAATTATTGGATAGAGATGTCACTGCACTTTTAGATTCCAGATGTACCACTTCAGTTGTTGAACCTTTAGATATACCTTTAGTAAATGATTTAAAGTAAAAAATGTTTAGTTCAGATAAGCAAGGAATATCAACAGCAGATGTTTGTTAGAATTAAAAGTAGGTTCTGTAGAATTGCCAATTTGTGTAGGAAAGAAATGTCGGATACTTAACGCTTAGGTAGTTGCATCGTTACCCCGTGCTCTTATTTTTGACAGTGATTTTTATAAACTATTTGGATTAGTAGTAGATTTCAGAAATGATTCATGGTTCATTGAAGTATCTGTAGGAAATTGTATTCCATATTAGAGTTCTTCGTCAATATCTGTGAATTGTGGAAGTATTATGTATAAACTTACCGAGATTCACAGAGCATAGGCTCAAGCTTGTTAGTTGTTAAGTCGTATGATTAAAGCAATTTGTGAGAAGTACAAGATCCGAAAGATTTGGTATAGTGGTGTATACTCCCCACAATGCAACTTTGTTGAAAGGATCAACAAAACTGTTGGCGTTACAATACGTTCTTATATAGATGAACATTCTTCGTGGGATGTTGAAATACTAAAAATTCAATACATTATTAACTCTGTGAAACACCAATCTATTAGTTATATTCCCATAATTTTTAGTATTTGGTAAACATGTACCAATTAGTGGAAAATTTGATGGTACTGGTTATGATACACAAGATATTGAGATTATTTCTGGTGGTAGACCTTTATAGGTAGCAGATCGTCAAGGTCTACTAGATGTTTTTAAGGCTGTATGTGAAAACTTACATTTGGCTTACGAATGTTCAAGTCATCAGTACAATTTGAGGAGAGGAGAAGTTGTTTTTGAAGTAGGTGATGAGGTTTAGAGAAGCAATTAAATACTTTCTAATGCAGCTGATAAATTTGTTGCAAAGCTGGCTACAAATTTTGTTTAATTCGAAAGAAACCAACTTCAGTGTATGAGCTATAGAATTCAGATGAATACAAAGTAGGAAGATGGCATGTAAAGGGTGTGAAGCCCATTTATGCCCTAGATCCAGATTCCAAAGATTGGAGTCATGTCATGTATGGGATGCTCTTCAGATTTTGTTTTGTTTGTTCTTAGTTATTAATTTCAATGTGAAATAAGTTATGAGTTGCATACCCATTGTAATGTATTTAGATTTTTTATGTGTTTTATAATATGTTTGAGTGCGTTGCTGGTGAGCATAGGGAAACGTGGCTGGCTACCTGTCGTGTTAGTCTCTATTTGGTGAAAGGTAAGAATACCTATGTAATCTTTCTTTTGGTTCAGACCTATCTATTGAGTAGATAATGTTCAATATGTAGCGGGTTTAATTTGGTGTGACTTCTACTTGTATTAGGCACCTTTCTGTCGGCTACGTTTAAGCAGATCTTTTTTTTTGCAAACGTCAGTACAGTCGAAATTATTTCGATCCTGATTCTTTTGTGTTGAGTGAATACCTCCTTCGGGCAAGATAAAGTTGAATTGGTGACTCATGTGGAGTTGCTATTGTTTGTTGAGTAGAAGATGCTGGTTTTCAGACTTAGTTGTGTAGAGTGTGCTTTGATAGCACACTGGTTACAGTTAGTGGACACCTTGGAAGGATACGTCTTTTTTTGTAATGTGGTTACTTGTTTGATAAATAAGTAAATTCTTGTAGTTTGAGCAAAGGAGCAAAATAGAAACTTGATATATTTTTGTTGGGTTTAGTGGGACAGAGTTGTTCCGTTTGTATTTCTGGTATTAAGTAAGTAAGTTCAAATGGACATGTAATACTTGTATTTAGTGGCAAGTGTTTGGGTGAACGCTTTCACCCCAGGGTTTCTTAGTAGTTGAGCTATATTTTTTAGTGCTTGTCTCTGAAACTTTTCGTCTAGCGGCAGTGTTAGATTTTGATAATGCCTAAAACAATTCGTGTCCTTTCTTTTGATAGAGGAACTGGTTTCAAACTGTTCTGTCTATTTAGATATGAAATTTTTTATGAAGCTTAGATGGGTTATTCGAGATTGAATTTCTATAAACTCCATCATGAAAGTTATCACTGTGTAGTTATATTTTTATAGTCTAAGATTAGAATTTTTGTTGATATCTTTAAGACTGAATATGTGGTATTGGTACTTTTGGGTTGGTAAACCTTTAAGTACATTAATTTTCTTCAAGTTGGCAACAATTGAGCTAGTTTCATAAAGTTTTGGATGGTGATAGCTAAGAGTTTTCTGTATGAGTTTTGGCTTTTAATTTTGCTCCTTATGAGTGTTATATTTCCCATGTCTATTACTAATAGATGTATTTAACCTAATGTGTCTTTTTGGATTTGATTTATAATTAATATTTGGTACGCGTAATTACTGAAACACTCTTTCATTGTTACATTGGTCTATTTTTTTAATGATTGAATTTTGCTACTCTTTCTGCAGATCTGTGTTGTGTATTGTTCATTTAGAATAGATTAAAGATGGTATTTGGTCTTGGTCCTAATAAGGAGTACTTTTGTGGATGTTGAGTTAAAAAAAAACCTTTTCGGTTCTGTATATTAAATCTTCCTTTAATTCCAAATTTTTCCTTTTCGAAACAGACGGTAAAGTATTTTTATTTATCTGAATGGAATTTCTAAACAATTTCCATTTTTATTTCACTTTCAAAGTACATTTAAACCATTTAAAAGGACATATTTGAGCAATCTATATGTTATGTATGTTTGTATTGCCTAACTGCAGGATGCAATATTGAGTATATTTTATTTGATTGGTTATGTGATATCTAGCGACACCTATTTGTAAATATCAAGTGACGGCGAACAAACTTGTTGTTCATTCACACAGCGAGAAGCATTGCATCAAAGTGGTGGCAATGGCAAGTGATATGAGAATTGCTATTGGGATCTTCAAGCTTTAGTGAAATAGTTTAAGCTATTGTCTTAATTAGCGGTTTGTAGTGTTGTTCATTCATATATCATTTTACATTTTTTGAATTTTTAGCACTTTTAAAAGGACAATATAAACCACACTAGATGGATACTCAGTCAAGAACATAATTAGTTATTTGAATGGGGTGGAGTTGTAGTTATTATCTTCAGCAATGTATTGACGAGTTTCATCCCTTAGTAATTGGAGTAGTATTGTGAATGTTTTTGTAAGATTTCTATTTCAAGATGATGATTAATTTTCTTTATTGAAGTGTTAATTTGGTTAAGTGTTTTTATTGCACGTATGTCATTGTTGATTGAATTCGAAACTGGCTTAAATTGTTCTATGTTGTTTAGATTTGGTTTCTGAAGTATTGAAAGTGTTATACTTAATAGTTACGGGAAGCGGAAACAAGTAGTGATACAGTTTAAAAATTTATTTTAGTTATTTATAATTGGAAATTTAAAAATATAACTTCAAAATTGTCTGTTAGTAAATTTGAGAATTGTTAAGTAGTTGAACTTAGCATGGCGAAGTTTTAGTATTAATCAATTTATAGAAAATCTTGCCAAATGTATAAAATATATACATATAGCCTATGGTGGCACAGTGTTTATGAATAATGTTACATATTTATGTTTAAGATGAAATATATATAACAAGAAACTTTCTTTTAAAAGTATTTTACATTAAAACTGAATAACTTTTGATATTTTGTTTCTGTGAGCTGTCAATAAGTCCGATCTGCTTTGGACAGAGTTTAAAAATAAATGTAAATTCTATAACTGATTTATGTAGCTAAGTTGGAATTTGCAATAAAATCTCTTTTTTATAAAATGCCTCTTTCTAAAAATCACACATTGTTATAAAATTATTTTATACAAAGAAAATTTTTAAATTAAAGAAATATTTACATTCACATAACTGTTTTTTTTAAAAGGGAATGGGTCAAGTAGAAATATTTCTCGTTTATTTTTGAGTAAAGATACCTAGACGAGATCGAACCAGTTGAACGGATATTTTTAGATTTCACTTACACTGTTAAATACTATATCCTAATCCATTGTTTACGAAGTGTTTTTTTATTATTAGGGTATAGATAACTTTAAAAACACTTCGTGTTCTCTTTTGTTTAATTGATCATAATTCTTTCAGGTGCTGCGTCTCTTTTTATTTTTGAAACAGGTTTTTATCCAGCATAGGCAATTGGTTTTACTGCGGGTCTCCATGTCCGCCCTCAGAGTATACTTGTCCATGTTGTTTTTTAATACAGATTAAAGGACTTGGTGGCACCCTGTTTCTTTGATTTGTTGTTCTATTTTGGCTAGAGTTTTGATAGAGCAATTATTTATACACCCCCATGACCACGTCTTATAGATCTCCGCAGAGGTTATAGTTCCAGTTGACAAGAAAATATTCCCTTTCTTCGTCTAGGTCGAAGAAAGTAGACAGATAATTTCCCATGGAATTTCTCTAATGGAAAATTAATAACCCATCTTTTTAGTATATATTACTTCCTCAAAAACAAAACAAGATTTGATCAATTTTGGCCAATCGACTGATCAGTCCATATTTAATTTCCAATTAAAATTTGTTACGTTTATTTTTGGCTAAGTAAAAATACATCCTATTCTGGTAATCCATCATTCATTCGAATAGAGTCCGCTTAGATCTTTAGAACATCCTCCTGTATCTTTTACCGCTATACAATAGTACACTTTTTAATAATTTGCATTTCAATTTATTTTCGTTACCGAATAAAAATTCCCAATATTAAATTAGATAGTCGGTACCTTGTTTTAGCTGTGTGCGGGCTTACTATTCTGATAGCATATACGTACTTCCTGATTGCAACGACCTAGGTACTCGTCGAAATGAGGTATCAAACTATTGGATAAACCCGTGTTTCAAGTTTTAATCGCCGTTCGATAACACTAGCATTTTGCGTGGAATGCTTATTATTGAAAACGAATTGTTTGTTACTAAATTCTGTCCTAGAGACAACAATGATTACTCATCGTTGTCATGGTAATTATTTTTTTGGGTTTCCGTTCTTCGAAATGTCGCACACCCCTTTGTGTGGTAAGTATTTGTAATTGGAAAAAAATGCACTTTTCTTTTGTACCGGTTCTAATCTTTGCCTGTAATTTTTTGTTTTGTAGTGTCTTGCGGTGGATAGGACTGTCCTGTCACCTTGGCCCCAACTGATGAGGCGAGTGCCGCCCCTTTTTATGGCACAATGTACGTGGTCCTAGGCCCCGTTACTCTGCTCCGACCCTAAGAAGGGTTAATAAGCCCATCAGCATCGACATATGGGTGAGTGTTGCTCCGTTATTCGCTGTATAGGTCTTACTATATATACCGATCCTTTATCGTGAGAACTTCACGTAATTAACTGTATCCTCATGATGGTGATTTTCTATTTAAGACAAGTATGACTATGATCGGAAATTTTATTAATTAATGGCCTGGTAGTGAAAATGATTGTACATATGCGAGTGTATATGGATTATTCATATTGTATTTACGGTGGCCACTGTAGTCATTTATTTGTAAGTATTTGTTGCTAGGCTTACTGTGATCACTTGGAGCTGTGGTTTTTAGAGTTGTACTGCTAGTTTTTTTTGTAATTAAGATGGGAGAGCGACCTAAAACTTCAGTTCGCCATTATAAAAAAAATGCTTTCTTTTGGGTTTTGCTTTTAGATGTACATTGTAGTTATTGAGTATGCATTTTTGAGTACTACTGTGCTCCTGTAATATATTTTGTTTAATTATAAGTTTTTTTGATGTTTTGTTACGAGTTATGAATGAGGACAACCATGGTTCTTTTTATTTCACGCCTCCCTTTACTTCTTAGTGGAAATACCCCACCTACTCACCGATTGAGCCCGGTCATTACATACTTTTGGTTTTTTGTAGGCTACGGCAATGTACGTAGCAAATTTAAGACCATTTTTTTAAAAATAAGCTATAAAATACAATCAATTGAGAACTAATATATACAAGAAATTTTTGGGAGTCCTAAAAATCTCTTCTTGAATTAAGATTTCCAACTAAACAGTATAAAAATTTGTAAATACTAAAGCCAATTCTTAGTCTATTTACTTTAAGCTAGGCTAACAAAAATTTTGGCGGTCGAAGATTTTTAATGTGCATATGTAAATCTACAATGAGTAACAATTTGTAAATAAACTGCCAGTGACAGTTTGTTTTTAATATATTCTAAGGTGTTTACAAGAGCCTGTTGCCTGACAGTGTGCACACTCCCATATAACGTCACACGCTTTGCCCTTGCTGCAAAATTGTCTTGTGACAAAAAGTTCCACTTATGAAATAGCTTTTAACAGTAAAAAATTGTTACTAACAAGTTAAGCACAGTATTCTAATAAGCTATAAGAACGTAACTCAAAACCTTAAAGTAAAAACTGTATTATCTGCATCATTTAATTAATTAAAAGATCTGAATATTATTTAAAATGATTTGCATAATTATATGCTTGTTTAGCCAGGATATTAATGAGCTCGAAATCAAGTTATGGGGATATTAACTTGCAACTTCATTACACAAATCCATATATTATCATTTATAATTCAACTAGTATAATCTAAAATCATGAACTTCATAATTAACTTTTTATAAGTTTTAACAAGTAAAATGAGTTCTTCAACAAATTAATAATTAGAAACAATTCAAGGCAATGCTGCCATTTGTATTTAATTGCCAAAACTCTGTTGATATTGTACATATAGATAATTATTTAAATTATTCTTCCTTTGCTTTTTAAAAACTAAAAATTTATCAAGTTTAATAAAAACAAACTGGCCACTAGTATAATGAATAATTCTGTGTAGATCATGACACAGCAAATTAAAGGAAATATCATTCTTCCAATTTTAACATTTAACTTATGTAACTTTCAATCAAATGGTACAAATGTGAAATAATTGACATGAAACATATTTTGCATGCAAATCAATGTCAGTATAAAAACTTGCAATGTTTTACATTTATTAGTCATCAGTTCATTTGAATGTTTATGCTAATTACTTCTTCTACGCTATTTTATAAAAATAAAATATCTCAGTATTAGAAAGGATTACTTACTGTTCATATGGAAAATGAGAGTTGGTACAGCGCAGGAACATCGATCTAGAGGTCTTCAGATAAACCACGGATAATTCTGATTTCCTTAAAATATTTCGTTTGTGAGAAAGTTCTTAATATATTATTTATATTTATTAGCAAAAATAATTCATAAAAAAGAATATGAATGGTTTCTTAAACAATTTTCAAACAACTCACTAATTTATTTTCCATCCATAAACCTTCTAGGCATCAAATCATAACACTGTATTGTTAATAGGTTGCACGAAGCAAGCTCACAAACCCATCTTTATAACAAAAGGTCTGCTAAAGATATGTTTCCAAAATGTTTTAATGTTGTTTGAGAACATATGGAAATTATTAATGTAATAATTGTGTTATACTTGAGTACTCAGTTTTGAAAAGACAAATTTGATTTAACAAATGTGATATTTTCTAAAGGAAGTGAGTGAAGTGTTGTTTTTGTATTACTTAACAATTCCAGTTAGTTTTTATTATAAATAATTCTATGCAGTGTGCCATTGTTCAATATGACAGAATTTCTCAATCATTAAACAAATCAGTCTATCAACAAAACATTAACATATTGTAACGTTTCTGTTCTGCAAATCTAACTTTTATTAATTTGTCGGATTTTATGCAATTCTGTTGTGTTGTATGTGTGGTTATAGTTGCCTATGATATGGTATTCTTGTAGATTCTCTAAACGCCTGCTTAACGAGTTGTTATTGTATAAATGTTTTGATGGTATTCATTTTCTTTGATAGCAGCTGTCGAACTGGAAACATCTAACTGTAATAGTATTCGCTGCATGTGTGATTTATATTACTCTAAAATATAGAGGTTTTAAATTCAGTTAGTGTTGTATTTTAATGTCCGGTATGGGATTTAAATAAAGTCAGACGGCTACATTATCACGATTTCACCCTTTGACCAACTAAGGTAATATCTATTTTAATTGTTGATTTGTTTAACAATTTAACGATATATTAGGGTTCAAGTATCTTCTCAAACTCAAACAAATAATTCAAGTATCTTCTAAAACTCAAGTAAATAGTTCAACCTTCTAAAGTTCAAGTAAATACTTCAAGTACGTGTATTGATTTTGTGTCAAGTGTTAAAGTAGGTGCATGTTGTTTCATTATCCTCTTGGTATTTATGTATGCAAAATTAATCTGGAGTTGGATAGCAATTCGTTTATTCATACCGCCATATGCGTCTCGTTACGATTGTGGATACCTACAATTTGTCGAGGTTTACATTGACCTTTACTGATAACCGTTCATACGTTTGCGATTGCCAATTTACTTAAAATTAAGTTTATTAACATGTACCTCAAATTAGTACGTATAATTATTTGTACGTCGAAAACTTCTATGCAATTTATAAACACATCTTTTGTAATTGAAGATCTTGTATGTAACAGTAATTATTAATTATTTAATCCACTTTTCCAAAGGATTTAATATTTTAAAATTTGTAAACGATAACTATGGTACAATCGTGAACGTGGCATAATCTGTAATAAATATAAAATTTATATTTGTGTTAATTGCTATTTAGAACTAATTATATGCTATTCAAACTGTTCTTGTCTCAAGCTTCTTTATTTATCGGTAATAGTAGAGCACTTTGGGTAATGCTTGCAATTATTTGAGTTTAGTGTTGGCATATGTTAATGATTCTAAATGAGTAATTAAATTTATTGGTCTTAAGTATATCATTACGTGTTTTGTGGTTTATTGCAGGGCTAGGTAGATTAATGTGAATTGTTCTATCGGCTCACTCTCCCTGGCGCCCTATTAAAAAATACCATACCTGTTATTGTAGCCGCTATTACCCACAGCCACTCTTCCTGAGCTTAGCCGCTATCGCATTAGGCCTTGGTTAAACCGATTCATACCGTCGACCAGGAATTTCATTCCATCAGTCAACTTTTTAACAACATTTGGAATTACAGTCTATATTGAGACGCTCTAAACGGGATTATAAAGGGCGTTTCAATATTATTACATTAAAATCTAATATGAATTTGTGCCTACCCAAAACTTTTTGGTACCCAAATAATAGCTTATTTAAATGCTATTGCACAGATTTTTCCAACTTTTATTTTTAGGGCAGTTAAAAAATATGTTAGCATGTTTAAATTAGCCGCTGCATATAGTATAAATGTACTTAACATACTTGTAAAATCCGTATAGATATAAAATTACATAACCTTACAGAATGATTGATCATTTATACTACTGAACAGTTTTTATGAATATAACAACCCTTTATAAAAATCAATTAACGATTTTTGTAAGATATGTAGATGTAGCAACCAGTAAAGTATAATAATGTAAATCTACCTATAACATCTTGGTGATTATGCTAATCTACATTTTAAAAAGCTTGTGACAATTCGTAAATAGTAAATTTTAGAAAATCCATGATACAACCTAATAATCAAAATTTTAAAGAAAAGAATTACAAAACACAACATAATATCATAAAAGATTAAGAAAGATCCCATATGATACTAAATAAAGAAATAATACCAGAGCTCTGATTATTATTGATTTATACCAAGCCAAACATACTGAGGATGAGAAAGTAATTATGACTGCTTATGTAAATAATTTCTTAAATTCTAAGAAATCACCACCTAGATAAAACAATTAGTAACGGACCAAACTCCACAAGTTAAATGCATTCTTTTCAGTTACAAAGGAATCTCTGTATTGTATCCAGCACTCTTGTAAACAAACAAACAAAAATAATAGAGCCTATTGACAAATACAAAACGGGCTAGTAGTTATATAGCCATTAACAAATTATTAGCTTTATTACTTCACAGGGGAGGAAACTATTGGCTATTTCGCTCTGATGAGGCTAAACAAAGCCGTAACCGTCGGTCAGTAGATGTTTCCTCCCCTGTGAAGTAATAAAGCTAATGTTTTGTTAATGGCTATATAACTACTAGCCAGATTTGTATTCGTCAATAGGCTCTATTATTTTCATAGAGTTTGTTTACAGATACATCTTATTTTATATATTGTTCTACACAATTTCTTATTGCGGACTGCAAATAACTTGTCTTTTATTATTTGAATTGCCTTGGGGCATGAACCCGGGTGTCGCCACAAGAAGGTTTGTTACGTTTGCAAATATATTTTGCTGTAACATTCCGCAAATCTCAAATGGCCAGACGTACTTGTATAACCATCTATAGAATTTACTATGTAGTTTCGATTCAATTCTGTACTTGCATGCTTAGTAGTGTTGGTGTTTTATCACCTGATGGCGGTTTTATTTACTTTTGCCATAGTACAGAGATTGTTTCGAAATTATATCAGTATAATAGGTTCGATTACTTCATAGGGTTCTTGGAAACTATTTCGCTCTGATGAGGCTCAACAAAGCCGAAACCGTCGGTAAGTGGATGTTTCCTCCCCTGTGAAGTAATAAAGCTAATGTTTTGTTAATGGCTATATAACTACCAGCCCGATTTGTATTCGTCAATAGGCTCTATTATTTTCATAGAGTTTGTTTACAGATACATCTTATTTTATATATTGTTCTACACAATTTCTTATTGCGGACTGCAACTAACTTGTCTTATATATATATATATATATATATATATATATATATATATATATAATAGTGTTTTTTTCGATAAAATGTTACTGTACAATTGGGATATTTTAGTCCAAAAAATTAAAACGAAATAATATTTTGCATATATTTAATTATAAATCGACGTTTCGGCAAGGGTTGTTGCCTTTATCAAGATTCTAAAAAAGGAAAACCAATCATTACAGTCATCAAAAGATGTTATTTTTAAAAAATTACTTACTTAATTGTTAATGCATAAATATTAAAATTATAAACACAACCCTACACATCAGGGTTGTTGTTAGTCACAACTGGTTAAAATACAAATATTGGAGTACTCAAAA
Source organism: Platerodrilus igneus (assembly GCA_036346225.1). Lineage (NCBI taxonomy): Eukaryota > Metazoa > Arthropoda > Insecta > Coleoptera > Lycidae > Platerodrilus > Platerodrilus igneus. Next base: position 10,691,775 of record JARFIW010000453.1, read on the forward strand.
GGGGATTATTTAAATTTAATTAATAAAATTACATGTTTATAAAGTAAAAAATTAGCTTTTCAATGTTACGTTAGTGTTATATTATTAATCATAAGCTCAAATTGGCATGTGTAAATATGGTTCTAAAGTATATTTTCATTTTAACCTTGGTAAACGTTCTAAAAGCATTTCTATTAAGGTGTTTACGAAAACAAGCAACGGTTATCGATTCCGAGAGAAACAACCAGTTGAAAACATTCTGAGTAGCAATTATGTTCAAGGATATTAGGGGAGAAGTGGTAAACAGATAGTTCTTTAAAAGGCAGAGGCCGTTAAAGAGTGTGGAACGATATTTTATAAGAAGGGATAGCTTTTAGGATGTGTTAGCAAAGGACAGTATATAACATATGTTTTGTATTGGGTTGATTGTTAAACAAGTAAATAAACAAAAACGGATCGAAGTCTATAAGTGCGAGAAGGATGCAGAATGTCTGTATAAGGTATTGATTTAGAAGTGAACTGAGAATGAGTTAGGGATGTGATAAACAAACTACCCAAAGGGAACAAAGAAAGATGGCCATTTTTCACAGATGCAAATAAGATGAGAGATAGGTTAAAATTAGGTGAGGGTATATGAACATACAAACGGAGCAAGACATATGATGAGGGGCATGGATAGACCAAGGATTTGAAGACAGTTGGAGAGCGATTTCAACGTATTTAGCAGCCGTTAGAAAACAAAGTGGTGGTTTTCGAGGTAAAATGGTTATTTGTTGTGAAAATTTCTGAGATTTTGAAAGACGGTTGGTGTTTGTGTGCTACAATACTTGGTATTGCAGAAGGCCAACACTGTTGACAGTTTGGAAAGGGTACCTGGAAAGCATGTTTGTGGGGTTGTGAAGTGGTGTGAGTTGGGTCTATATAAACGCATTCAGAAGAGGGATGCGCTCTCTTACTTCTTCGCTCGCTATTGAGGTTAAATAGTCAATCTTATTCAGTGATTTTTATTGGTAGTTGTAATTACACAAGTTGGTATAGTGATAATTATTTGACATATAGAAAAACTGAAAGTAAATAAAGAGTTAAGAGCGAAACTTTTTAAGCATGTAAGTACCAATTACTGCTATTTTGGGTGTTGGAGCATACAAAGGCGTTCTTAAATGAAAATTTAATGGTGATTGCATCAAGCATTGATTTGTTGATCTAAAATAGAATGGTAAGGGGAGATTTTGGAGGTGTGGATGCACTTTCCATCGAAAATAAGGAGAGATTTGGATAGCAGCGTCCCGAGAGGGATAGTGTTTCAACTTAGAGAGCGGTTTCAGAGCCTACAGTCATTCTAGATGGCAACATCTTCGAGGACTGGTTTGCAACTGCTTGCAGTATAATGGTTACCAGGTAACGAACTTTTATAAAACATTGTTGTGCTGTTTATTTGAGGTGTTTTAACTCTTTTGTGCTTTTGAGTGATTATTTTATGAATATTGATGATGAGGAACTGAAAATTTTATTGACTTCATATGTAAGAGAAAACAGGTTTATAATTAATGTAAGGATAACCAGGCTGTTTTGTAAAAGGTACAGTGGACTTTTGATTATTGTAGTGCTATAATGTTGCATACAGGTTTAAAAAGTTTTACTGTGAGCTCAAATTAAGACAAGAGTTAAAGTCAGCTATAAAGATAGCCCACTTACTTTAATAGGGTATATGTTGGATAAAGATATTTAATACAAATTTATTTTTGAAATTGAATTGCTTCTAGTCAAGGTTATCTTATTATATGTGATGGAAAGAGTTTTTGAGGATGTAAATATTTATTTCGTGTAAATAGAGTGTGATGTATTTTGTTTGTTGCGTTATTTTGAGTATGATTGTAGGGAAGTATTTTCTTTTAAATTACAGCATAATGGCAGTTAGATGGAGTTGAGATTCTGCAGTCCAGGTAAGCTTCTTGGAAAGTGTTTTTATAAGCAATTATAGGAAGAAGCGGAACAGTCGAGGTAAGCTACACAACATTATGATGCCCAATTTGTGGGGCTCGAATTAATTTTAGGTTCGAGACAATTCAAAGGAGACTACACAACAATATGGCTTCCCAACGGAGGGGATTAAGTAGTTAGAGCCTATATTGAAGTTTCTTGGACCTTGGTCAGTGTATACCTATAGTTATTTGTAAGAGTAGATAGAATAACTATAACAACTTGTAATTGCGTTTTTTTATTATTTTTAAGACATGTTTCGGTCACCAAAACTATTATCAATTATAATCTACAAATTATTACCAATAAAATACGAAAAATATTTTTAATAATTACATACCTAAAATTGAGTTGTAGATTGTATATTTAAGTTAATTATGACATTTGCCATGACCATAAAAATTCTTTTCAAATTGTAGTTCCATAAAAATAAAATTATATGTTATTCATTTAAAAACACAAGAACGAAAAACACATTAAAATGTATATGAACGTAGTGCTATTAATTAATTAGTCTAAAATGTTGAACAATATAAATTATAGTGTGTGGTGATACGTAAAACACATTTAGTAGTGGTAGTATACAGATGAACTATGTGCAAAAGGATATTTGTAATAAAGTGCAATTATGCTATTAAATTTTGGTAGAAGTGAGTGAAATTTTCTTAGTCGAATTTTGAATTTATTGTTTGTGCATTTTTTTGGATTTGGATGGTTTCTAAAAAATCCTCTTTTACTGTTGAAGATTATTGCACATGATATTCAAAACAAACCTTAAAAAAGGATGTTTTATGAGCAGGAATTGTTAAATTAATGTTATTGCGAAGGTTAAGATCACGGCTAATTATTCTTGCTTTTAAGATACTGTGTAAATAACTGGATTCTTTTAACTTTAAAATTTTAAATAAGAAAGTTATGAATAGCAACTCAGTATGACCTTTTAATTTTAAGATAGACAAAACACTATAAATTGGGGGACATGATCTCTGTACAACACGTCATAAGAATGTCTCAAACAAGAATTCTGGAGACCGTGCACCCTTTTTATAATGCTCAATGAGATAAATGAAGTAAACAGTACTACAATTAATACTACTGTATGTTTGACAACGAGCCTATGTCATTGATCGAAACGTAAATAAAGACGATTTTAACAACTATTAGTTGTTTAATTCCCAAAGAAGAATAAGAAAAGTACAAAAGTTAGACACATGTTCCATTTCAATTCTGAAGGTAGGAGAGCTTTGTACCTACAAAGAGATTTGAGTTTGTAATAACATATACTACATAATTTGTTAGCATGCCTTTCAAAGTTAAAGTTGCTATCAAATATTACACCTAGGTTTTTGGTTTTCTCGGCAAAGTCGATTATATGGTTGTCCAGCATATTTAAGGTTACATTCCTTTTAAACATAGCACAATAATAAGACGACCCTGCACAATGACGCACTGTTTTATTAGAGTTAATCACTAATCCATTTTCTAATGAGCACTCGTGTACAGCACTTAAACAGGTATTAATGCTACAGATGGCTTGATCACGAGAGTAAGGATCCCCAGCCACATATAACTGGGTGTCATCAGCATACATGTGAATTGCACAATAGTCGGGTGTAACAAATGGAAGATCTGCAGTAAAAATTGCACATAAAAATGGGGCTAGTATGCTTCCTTGCGGAACTCCTTGTAATGTGGACAGTTAAAGTATTCAAAAACAACTTCATTAAACCTTATACATGAAGTTATGCCTTTTGGCACAATTTGAACGATCTCTGTTAAAAATTGGGCCACTGAAAGTGAAAAGTTATTGGCATCAGTCTTTAATTTTTTGCAATTATCTTCAAACAGAAAAATATTTTCAATAAAATCCAAAAACAAAGTATTCTAGTGTAAAAATTAATATAATATATAGAAATATAAAAAATTACAGCAGAGCGCTTTCGGCGTTAGCCATCTTTGGTGACATGGCCAATTGTTTTACGAACTTATACGAAGATGACTTCATCAACGACGTAGACAAGATGTAATCCATAATTATTGAAACAATCAATTTTTTAACTAGTCTTTTATTATGTGATATTAGTTAAGGAATATAAATGAACTTTATTTATTGAATTAGTTTGATGGAATATAAGTTTTTAAAATAATTGGACATGGCACCAAAGATGGCTAACGCCGAAAGCGTTCTGCTGTAATTTTTTATATTTCTATATATTATATTAATTTTTACACAAGAATATTTTGTTTTGGATTTTATTGAAAATATTTTTCTGTTTGAAGATAATTGCAAAAAATTAAAAAGTGATGTCATGTAGCAATTTTATTTTCTACCTAGATATGTTCATATAATTAATCCCTTTATTTAATAATAAACAATATAATGCATAATAATGTTATTCAATCCACTAATTAAATATTACCTATTGCCCAATAAAGTATTAGCATTCAATTAAAATTTAATTTCCACGGTGACAAAATAAAAGTTTCCTTTTAGTATCATTCCTAGAGCTCCATCTATTAAGAATTTGTGAAGTAACGTTGTTGCCGGGCAGCAACTCGCTTGACCCCGACACTTCCGATACAGCTGTGGTGAAAGCAGGTCGAATTGTTCTTTGAAACAATGGTTTTTTGCAGTTTTTCGTGTTGGAAGCACGTGCGGATTAAGCTTGTTTTAGGAGAATGTCATCTCCAAAAGGCACTTTTGATTGTCCATTTGTTGGAACGACTCGTAGATGACGTGAAATTTTTGTGAAAGGCCGTGGTAACAGTAAGTAAAATTTGATTCTGTAACCATATTAAGTAAAAATTTTCAGTGCAACTTTATTTATGTATAATATGAAATTTTACATAAAGTATTCCATCTAAATTACATGCAACTTTATTGATATATAACATGAAATTGTACATATAGTATTCAATCTAAATTACAAGCATCGTTTGATAATTTTCGTGGTTTAATTTACATATAAAGCAACTTTAAAATTAACATGCAGATTGGTAATCAGGAGACTGGTTTAACGTTATTTTTGATTAAAAGCAAGAAGAAAATATAAGTTTTTATGCTTTGTTCATAGTGTGGACCTGGCGGAATTTAATTACTCAAAATGGATGCCGAGTAATGTGGAATTTCAGTATGCAGTAAAATTATTTGTTCGAAATTGGAGATTTCCTTATTTCAATGCTGACGTAAGCTTCCTTTATGGTATTTTTCAGACAGACGGAGTTCTGGTATGTAGAAAATTGTTTTCGTATGTTAGCTGAACTATGGACATAGTAATCAGATAATTTTTTGTTTAATCAAGTTATTTAAACTTCTAAATAGGTCAAGGACAGACCACAATTATATTTTTCAATATTAAGCAATAGGAATCTGTAACTTTTACATATCTAATTGTTTTATTAATTCAATGAAACTACGGTAGGTGTCCTTACGTGTTATAGAAAGTAAATTCTTCTATTTATGAGAACTTAGAAATTAAACTTCTATGTTTGCTATTTCATTAATAACTATTTGGAATTATCCATTGTAAGGTTAAGGTAGATCTACCAAAACTAACATTTTTGTTATCAATAAGCAACAGTTTAGAAAGCAACTTTATGCTTTATCTATTTGTTAATAAAACCACATTTAATGTGATTGGTACTGATTTTATCCAGTACCTTTGTAAATAATTTTCACAAATTAAATTAATCACAATATAAGTAAAGTAAAAGGATATTTTGTAAAAAAAAGCACATAATTGAATACTAGAGGAATAGATTTTTATTTTTGAACAAGACTATTCTTTTTAATTAGGATGAATGAATGTTGATTCCATTTGAATTTAAAAATTTTGAGTATAAAAGCACAAACAGTGCTATTCTTTGTTTAATTTGTTCACAGGTGTAGCAGTGAATTACTAAGGTCAAGGTCGAGCCATAAGGTAAGAAACTTCAGGGATTATGTTGTCTTTAATAAACAGTATAGCGGTTATAGAATAAAGGTTTCCGCATTCGCCTTGTACAAAGGACTTTAGTAAGGTCTTCTCTGTATAGAAAAATACGGTGGCGCCTTATTCTTCATATTTTTGGTCACAATCCAACCCCGACCCACAGCTCATGTTCCACCCAGAGCATATAGTTCGACTAGCCGCTTTGCCTTTGAGATTTCCACAACTTTGGGCCATTTTCCATCAGAACTTGCCGTGGGCTCTATACGATTATTGGAAATTCTCGTTAAATAAAATCCCATAATTAGTAAAAGGCTATAAATAGCGCCCAACGTATAGGCCTCGATTGCTGTGCCAATTGTATAAGCACATAACGTGCAGGCTTCATTAACTTTGCTTGTTTACACTTGTGATTCGTAAATCATTTACCCTCAGATTAATTTAGTCTATTGATGTTGTTCGACTGAAGTTTTAGTGCAGATTGTTAATTGAGTTTAATTTGTAATTAGTTAGTTAGTCTATTCCATGATGGCTGAGACGTATCAAGTAGTTTATTTGCATAGAGATGAATTGGATTATGAATTGAGAATCCGAGTAGTTGTTAGCAGCAGACCGATGCAGGATAAGAGGAAAATGTTAGGCCGATTATTAGCTAAAGAAACAACAGTACCTGGTCGTTTAATTGATCCTTCCGCATATGTCGTAGAATATTCAGATGAACGTGATGAGATTGAGGTTTCGATAAAATCAGTAAAAAATGTTTTATTAGAATTTGAAGGTGAATTAGCAGACCCTACATTTAAGAGGATACAGTCGAGATTAATACATCTTGATGGTCGAGTTAGGAGAATGAAAATCCCTTTAGATAACTCAGACGAAGTTACTTTATTTAAGAATGAATCGTTAGCAACTATTCTTACCATGGAGGCAGAGCTATATGAAAAGCTTAAGAAGAATGAAGATGTAAGCGCATATTGAATTTTCTATGAGAGAAACCATTCCAGCTGTTGTCAGTGCTCCTATTCATACTGTTTCATATTTAGTACCCCCTATTCCAATTGGTTCGTGGTCAGTAAAATTTTCTGGAGATCCAAGACAGGTTCATCAATTTTTGGACAGAGTAGCTGAGTTAGCACACTCGCGTAAAGTATCTGAAGAAGATTTATTTAATGCTTCTGTAGAATTGTTCACAGGTAACGGTTTAGAATGGTATCGTTGTTCTTAATCTTCTTTGGGAATGAAACCACTCATAGTTTTTAAAATCTATTTTATTTACGTTTCGATCCATGACCTAGGATCGTTGTCAAAAAAAAATCCTAGGTCATGGATCGAAACGTAAATAAAATAGATTTTAAAAACTATGAGTGGTTTCATTCCCAAAGAAGATTAAGAAGAATGCTAAACAAACCACAACAAACATTTGGTATCGTTGTGTTAGAAGTTCTTTAACAAACTGGAGTTCTTTGGTTATTCGATTAAAGGAAGATTTCTTACCATCACACTCAGAGGACGAGATTTGGGAAAAAATTAGGTCGCGTCATCAACATAAAGGAGAATCTGTAGTCATATATATAGCTCATATGGAGAATTTGTTTAGTAGGTTACCACAATCACCTGCGGAATGCACAAAAGTTAGAATGGTAAAAAAGAATCTATTACCTGATTTTATTTGTCAATTAGCTCTAACGGAAATTGATAGTATGTCAACGTTAATAAAGTTGTGTAAGAAGTTAGAAGAAGTTTTCTTACATAGTAAAATTGTTCGATAGGAATATTATTGTTCTTTTAGTCGCAGCTTGTAGTATTTCAGTGAATAGTAATTCACAATGTAGCTGATAATAGTGATTTGTATTTAGGTTCATCTTCCATTTGTATTAGTCACAATAGTTGTTTGATTAATTTTTTTAGTTGAAATAATAGATGTTTATAATTTGGTACACTAGTTTTAACTGTCGGTAAACCCTTTCAGGATTGCTCTTGTGCATAGGCACGTTTTGTTTTGATATGATTTATTTTGATAGCAATTTTTGATTTATTTAAATCCGCATTGCAACGCAGTATGTTAATTGGTTGTAAGTCTAAGCGAAACTTGTCGTCGTGGTTGGTCGGATAGCAGTATATCAGTCTAGACGAGACTTAGGAAAAGTCGGTCGCTCAGCATTACATTAGTCTAAACGAGACTCAAGGTAAGTTGTCGCTCTAGCAATTTTGGCATCACTATTTTTGAGATTGGTGATGAGGTAAAAATTTTTTTGTTTATTAGTCTAGGTGAGACTCACAGAGGAGTTTGTCACTCTAGCAAGTTTATGCGTTGTGAAGTACTTTTGTCTGTCATGACAGTTTGATTATGAGTAGTGTAAGAGTGTACTAGAACATTGATTTGTTGTTATCCTCTATGGAAGGTTGGAAGTAATCTAAATTATAAATTTATTATGTTTAAAATTGTCATTGTCTGCGAATTTAAAAGAAAAGGTGTTCTTAAAGTTTGAAGTTTATAAGTTTAATGTAGTTCCAGATTGTCTTAGTCGTGCAGTTCCAGTCGTAAATCATGTGGATAATTTAGTTAATATTTTGTTAGATAATGTGGATCCCTGGTATGTGTCTTTTCGAGAAATCAGTATGCGATTAATTCTGCAAAACATCATGCCACTGGTTATTCGCCAAATTTCTTAGTTTTTGGTAGACATGTTCCCGTGTCTGGAAGATTTTATGGTCTTGATGTGGAACCCTCAGTTGATATAGATATTATTTCTGGTGATAGACCTTCGTATGTGTTAGATCATCAAGGACTATTTGATATTTTTATAGACGTACAGAAAAGGTTACATTTAGCTTACATGCAGTCTAGTAATTCATATAATTTAAGGAGACGTAACATTTCTTTCGAAGTAGGTGACAAAGTTTGGAGGTCAAATAAAGTTCTTTCGAAAGCAAGTGATAAGTTTACTGCTAAGCTTGCGCCAAAATATGTTTTGTGTATCGTTAGAAAGAAGATTTCTAATTTGATTTATGAATTGAATAATGAAAATGGTTCAAGGGCAGGCAGATGACATGTTAAGGACTTAAAACCTTATTCAGAGTTCAGTAATGATATTGAGAAAGGTGATGTTTCTGAACATTAATTAATATTGTTGAAATGTTTAATGGTTGATAGTAGGAATTATTTCTGTCTTATCTTTTTGGTAAAGAATTTATTTATTGTATTGGAATACTGTTTAATAATCTAAAATTTAGATGTTGGATATGAAGTAAAGAAGGATAAAGAAATTTTGTAGTGCAGTAAGGTTGATATTAGTCTGCGCTGATATTGTTAGTTGCAAATTATTTGTTTGAGTTGAGATGTTATGAGTTGCATGGTTTCCATAGGTCAAAGGTTTCCATAGGTCAAATGTTTCCATAGGTCAAATGTTTCCATAAGTCAAATGTTTCCATAGGTCAAATGTTTCCATAAGTCAAATGTTTCCATAGGTCAAATGTCAGTCAGGAATGTTTATTTATACTTTTGGTGATGAATTTTGATAAATTTTGTATATTTAGTTAATATTTTCTTTTGGATTTACAATCTGTAGTGAATTAGGTATAAGATTATTCACTTGTTTCATTTAATTCGTTTAGTTTGATTAATGAGTTGATTATAGTGTTTGAAGGTAATTTTGTAGTCTAGAGGACAACCGAGATTAATGGTAGTTCTTGAGATTATATTGGGAATCAAGTAGCTTGAGTCCAAGTTAGATATTGGTAGGAGGCCAATATTGTTAGTGACTAAAATAGTTATGTTGTTATGAATATTGTGTGAGCTGACTATGTTCTATTTTATTTTGAATATTGTGTAAGGTAGCAATGTTCTATTTTACTATGAATATTGTGTGAGTTGGCAATGTTCTATTTTGTTCATTCATGCGTGAGTGAAAGTTTTTGAGGAGTAAGCCGTGGTGACGTTTTACTTGTCTCTTCATGGGTACAGATGTTTCTACATTTTTGTTAGCATATACATGCGGTAGATAGTTAAACATTCATGATTTCAAGACATGTTTGTTATTTTGGAAATATGTTTGTTATGGATCCCAATGGTAGTGGGAGTCCTTTTTTTTTTCTTTTGTAAGTATGTAAATTATAGTTAGTAAAGTAAGAGTATGTTTGTCATGATAAGTTAAGTCTTTTTGGTGAAATATAATACGGCAGTATTCTATGTTTTGTTTCTTAAGTTTCGAGTGTAAAATGAGTGATAAAATAACCCCAAATATGTGTTAAATAAGAGTGAGACTTTACCGATTACGACTTCCCGAATTTGTCCCCTTGTGGCGTATAGTACGCGTAGTTACTGGTCACTCATTTTCAAGTATGCAGTATCTTAGTTGATTCAGAAGTTATTTTTGTTTTGGCATATAAAAATTAATAATAAGTTGTAAATACTAGTAGTAAATTCATAAAAAAAAATTCTTCGCATTTATTCCAGAATATTTTCTCGAATTTTTTTCTCTTAGAAAGAGGCAGTGTAGCAATTTTATTTTCTACCTAGATATGTTCATATAATTAATCCCTTTATTTAATAATAAACAATATAATGCATAATAATGTTATTCAATCCACTAATTAAATATTACCTATTGCCCAATAAAGTATTAGCATTCAATTAAAATTTAATTTCCACGGTGACAAAATAAAAGTTTCCATTTAGTATCATTCCTAGAGCTCCATCTATTAAGAATTTGTGAAGTAACATTGTTGCCGGGCAGCAACTCGCTTGACCCCGACACTTCCGATACAGCTGTGGTGAAAGCAGGTCGAATTGTTCTTTGAAACAATGGTTTTTTGCAGTTTTTCGTGTTGGAAGCACGTGCGGATTAAGCTTGTTTTAGGAGAATGTCATCTCCGAAAGGCACTTTTGATTGTCCATTTGTTGGAACGGCTCGTAGATGACGTGAAATTTTTGTGAAAGGCCGTGGTAACAGTAAGTAAAATTTGATTCTGTAACCATATTAAGTAAAAATTTTCAGTGCAACTTTATTTATGTATAATATGAAATTTTACATAAAGTATTCCATCTAAATTACATGCAACTTTATTGATATATAACATGAAATTGTACATATAGTATTCAATCTAAATTACAAGCATCGTTTGATAATTTTCGTGGTTTAATTTACATATAAAGCAACTTTAAAATTAACATGCAGATTGGTAATCAGGAGACTGGTTTAACGTTATTTTTGATTAAAAGCAAGAAGAAAATATAGGTTTTTACGCTTTGTTCATAGTGTGGACCTGGCGGAATTTAATTACTCAAAATGGATGCCGAGTAATGCGGAATTTCAGTATGCAGTAAAATTATTTGTTCGAAATTGGAGATTTCCTTATTTCAATGCTGACGTAAGCTTCCTTTATGGTATTTTTCAGACAGACGGAGTTCTGGTATGTAGAAAATTGTTTTCGTATGTTAGCTGAACTATGGACATAGTAATCTGATAATTTTTTGTTTAATCAAGTTATTTAAACTTCTAAATAGGTCAAGGACAGACCACAATTATATTTTTCAATATTAAGCAATAGGAATCTGTAACTTTTACATATCTAATTGTTTTATTAATTCAATGAAACTACGGTAGGTGTCATTACGTGTTATAGAAAGTAAATTCTTCTATTTATGAGAACTTAGAAATTAAACTTCTATGTTTGCTATTTCATTAATAACTATTTGGAATTATCCATTGTAAGGTTAAGGTAGATCTACCAAAACTAACATTTTTGTTATCAATAAGCAACAGTTTAGAAAGCAACTTTATGCTTTATCTATTTGTTAATAAAACCACATTTAATGTGATTGGTACTGATTTTATCCAGTGCCTTTGTAAATAATTTTCACAAATTAAATTAATCACAATATAAGTAAAGTAAAAGGACATAAGCACATAATTGAATACTAGAGGAATAGATTTTTATTTTTGAACAAGACTATTCTTTTTAATTAGGATGAATGAATGTTGATTCCATTTGAATTTAAAAATTTTGAGTATAAAAGCACAAACAGTGCTATTCTTTGTTTAATTTGTTCACAGGTGTAGCAGTGAATTACTAAGGTCAAGGTCGAGCCATAAGGTAAGAAACTTCAGGGATTATGTTGTCTTTAATAAACAGTATAGCGGTTATAGAATAAAGGTTTCCGCATTCGCCTTGTACAAAGGACTTTAGTAAGGTCTTCTCTGTATAGAAAAATACGGTGGCGCCTTATTCTTCATATTTTTGATCACAATCCAACCCCGACCCACAGCTCATGTTCCACCCAGAGCATATAGTTCGACTAGCCGCTTTGCCTTTGAGATTTCCACAACTTTGGGCCATTTTCCATCAGAACTTGCCGTGGGCTCTATACGATTATTGGAAATTCTCGTTAAATAAAATCCCATAATTAGTAAAAGGCTATAGTCAATAACTTTTCACTTTAACAGAGATCGATCAAATTGTGCCAAAAGGCATAACTTCATGTATAAGGTTTAATGAAGTTGTTTTTGAATACTTTAACTACACGCGTTTACACGGAGATGGATTGACGATTATTACGACATGATGAACAAAACAGATACAATGATTTAATTTCAAAATCTTTACATAAAATTTGATATATGCATATGTATACATTTAACATTTACTTTCTTTAAATAAATTTGTTCAATTTTAAACCAAGGTTTACACAAGAACTAAGCAAAAAAATTTTGCTATTGTTTTTTGTATAAAATTTTTTACACAATTACGATTTTAAAAAATTTGATAATTTTGCAAGAAAAGGTATGTTATTTCAATTTTTCAAGATTAAAAAAAAAGTAATATACATCGTTCTGTAAAATGCTCATATTAATAGATATAGCACAAACCTGAAATAAGCCAACTAAAAATACACGAGTTTCCTAAAACAAAAACAATGCGTGTAAGAGTAATAAATTTCACAATATTATTTACTATCCATTATTTGTATTCTGATAACTTTCAAGTACAAGTAACTTTGATAGATATGGAGTTAAGTAAGAAATAAATATAACTAATATTAGTTTTTCAAATGAAATTACTATGATAAATTGTTCGTTATTTTAATCACATTGGATGTTCAGAACAATTGGTATATGACAAATATAAAAAAATGCCAGAGCAGATGTAAAACAAGACTTATTATTCAATATTTACCTTGGATTTAAAAGAAAAATTAAAACCTCATAAATCGAATTGATTTATTACAATTAATATAAAATAATCTACCACATATTACTTACCGATATTTCTGTAGAAGCATATGAAGAATGATGGGAGGTTGCAGCTCCCTGGCTGTACTGGGTCTGCATCAAGCACTACACACAAATCAAAATTAGCAACATTGCGGGCAACTGTATAACATGTACTGTTAAGCAAAGGTGGCAAATGAAGTAAACGTACTGGCAACAAATATTTACAGTTAGACCTGTTACATTTTTTATTTTAATGAGTGGCTGTTCAAATATATCAACAGCACATAATAATTACTACAACAATAATTAACACGATAGTGCTAATCAAGTATGAAAGTTTAACCTTCTAGTGAGAATACAAATAAGTAAATAGTCTAGAATTTTATTTTTATATAACAAAGCATAGATATGCAGAGTCAATAACACGTTATAATTATATTATAAAAATATTTAGTTTTTATCAATTACAGCTAAAAATGAAAACATTTTTCAGCTTAAAAAACCTCAAAACAGCTACGTGTTTACAGTTAAAAAGTTAGTGAAAAACAGACCTCCAAAAATCATGGAAGTAAAAAATTATCTAATTTGCCAAATCTAATACAAGAATAATTTTCAAAATATTTTTGCCCATAAAAGATTAAATAACCAAATCGATAACTCCAATATAGGTGTACTTTTATATAATTTTGCTTATATATTTTACGATGGCCTATTTCTGTTATTATGGCTATCATCAGTACCAGGAAGTGAAAACTACCGCATCTGAGAATTTAGAATTTTATCAAACCCTTACTGTTTCGAGCAAGGTACGTACATGCATGGAACACCCGAAAAAGGGCATATTATTTGAAAAAATGTTGGACTCACGTTTTCCAGGGACACTATATTAGCAGTGGTGTAGCAAGGTCAGTCAAGTGGTAACCAGTATGACTGATCCCAATGTCCCGGATTGAATTCTCGACACGGACCACTTGAAAAATGTTAGGAGAGTATTTTTCACAAAAATACACCATCGTTCGAATGAGAGGTAAAATGTAGGTTCCGTGTGTGAATGTTGTCGGGTAAAAAAAGAGCCAGTTTCCTGGCCAATGTAGTACCTATGGATGGAGCATTGGAAAGTCAAGTGTAGGGTAAAACCAGCAAGGAAACTTTTATGTCACACACTACTCTATTAAATTATCATAGGAGAGAAAAATAAAAAAACCTTATAATTTCAATAGTTACTTTCTGGTTTATTGTTTATGTAACAGTGCGCAGTTATTTGATTAAAGTCTTTTTTTACGAAACTTTGCCCTCTGTAAGTTTTGAAATAAAATCATCAAAATGGATTTCTTTTACTTCATTTTCAATTGACAAAATGGCCAATCCAGAGAATCAAACTTGACTCATAGTGGACTTTACAAAATTTTTGATTAATTTGAGTTTTGAAAAATTCCTCTCATATGACGCTGCTGAAACACAACTTTAACAAGAATTTTAAGGTCAAAGTTAAATTTGATACAAAATCTGAGAGCTCATGTTCAACAAAAAACTCTAAAAACCTTTAAAAACCCATTCCAAGAATCTTCTTTTAAAAGCAGCTTGTAGATATGTGCTTATCCATGAATTTACTAACATCTACAGAAAATTCATCATAATTTAAGACAAAGTTTTGAATTAACTGTTGAAGTTCATTATTTGCAACTGAAATTACATTCTAATATTTCTTTGGACAAGTTAGAATCAAAATCATTCTTCAATTTAATAACTTCTGTATTGGAGAATTTTCAAAATTAGTCTATTATTATTTATTTTTGAAAAATATTCACTGTTATGGTCAATATTTAGCACAGGAAAAGTTGTTGATATTATGTTGAACCCACATGATTTGGAGAGATATAAAAAATATAATTTGACTTTTCCAGGTTTTCCCTGACCTTTTCATCTAAATTCCAGGCGCATATTTTCTAATTATACAAGAATGAGAAATTTTTACCTTTAAGTTTTAAAAATACAGGAAATTATAAACCCCCAAATAACTTAAAAACTAATGTTGTTTAAAAAAAATAAAGAGGTCGGTTTTTAAATTTTATTGAAAATTTTCCCGTGATTATGAATTATTTATAAAACAACATATCAGAGTTACAAAAAACAATTAAAGTTTTTTTCAATAACAATAATCATGTATTTTTTCTAATGAATTATAACAGGTTACAATTTTATCTATATACCAACATAAAAAAATCGGGGGTTGCATGTGAAAATTTTTAAAACAAATGCACATTTTACTTTACGAAAAACTTCATTTTTTACGCAATTCTATCAACGAACATTGACAGCGGAAGTTAAAAAAATAGATTGTAAAATTATTTCAATGTACCAATTGAAATCAAGTAAGGACACGATTGTCAAAATCAGTATGTTAGGTTTCACGATGATCTTTATGACATGAAAATGTCTTTAAAATCTATGCTGAATCTAAGAAGACAATCGTGTTCAAATGAGCAACAGTTTCTGTATAAGTATTCGCAAACTTCGATCAGTTGACTAAAAATAGACATAATACCGCCATTTTGGTCTCGATTTAAAGAAGAAAGTTTGGGTTAATACCAATATGATATTCAAAACAATCAAATATCGCAATCTGCGGGCTCACAATGTGTAGCCACGATTTTTGAATTTTCAGATTCTACATGTATCCCTAAATGCTATCATATCTCAGAAACTTATAATCCTATCAGAATTAACCAAATGTTTCGAAGAGGGGTGTATCTGTTAAAACTTATCCTGAGCTCCAAGTCAGTATCCCAAAAACAAAACAAAAATACGATACTGTGAATTTAAAGTTTGAAAATTTACAGATTTTCTCAAAATGTCACGATATGTGTAAACAAAGTATAACCAAAATACAAAAATAAGGCAAGAACAAATGTACCTAAAATTTCCCTATATTCCATAAATATAAGACCAAATAAATTAACGGATTAAAGAAATTATTTTTATTTTAATATCCACGATTGGCATTTTCACAAAATTAACTGCGGCGGGGTCCAATACCGTCTAAATTTCTTTTGCGCAAATATATATAAATGTGTACTTTACAATCCAGAATTTAATGCTAATGGTGAAAATTCCAGACATTTTCACAATATTTACTCACTTCCAACTGTATTTTGGGTACTTTCCAAGAATTTCAGGTAGAAAATTATATTTGTCAACTATTCCAGGTTTTCCGTGATCGCTGCAAATCCTAACCCAGTACATAGACTATCAGGAAGGTTGCTAAGCTAATGTCAGTTAATTGGTCCCATATTGCTTCAAAAGTGGCCCAGTTTTGGGATAGAATTGGCGATTGAATAACTAGAGATTAATTCAAACAAAAGCAATAAACATATCAAAAATTTGTTTAATTCTTGCGACAAAGATACGAGTTTTATTTAAAAAACTACTAAAGAAATTGATGTGCAGAATATTTTAAAAATATACACGTGCTTCTACCTATCCAACAAGATATAACAATCGGCTATTGATAGCAAGGATACACTACATTCGATTTTTCAATGCTCCACCCGACGGTACCACATAGACCAGGAAGAAAGTTTTTTTAACTACAAATTTTAAATTTTGCTGAACCGTTGCTGTTCCGTACAAGATAGGTATCTTTAACGTGCTTAACAACACTCTCACGTGGGACCTACATTTACCTCTCGATCGAACGAGGGCATATTTTTGTGAAAAATGATACCGTGTCAGGATTCATACCCGGAACCTTGGGTTTAGCAGTCACATGCATATCAACTAAGCCACGGGGCCACCAGATAGCAAAGATTTGCTACATTTGATTTTCCAATGCTCCACCCAAAGGTACTACACTGACCAGGAAGCTAGTTTTTTAGCTGAAAATTTTGAATTTTGCCAAACTCTTGCTGTTTCGGGCAAGGTAGGGATTTAACGTGTGTAACAGCACTCCCACACAGAACATATATTTTCCTCTCAACCGAACGAGGGCAAATTTTTGTGAAAAATGCAACCATGTCGGGATTCAAACCTGGACCTTGGGCTTAGTAGTAACATGCATACCAACTAAGCCACGGGCTCGTTAGATAGTAAGGATACATTACATTTGATTTTCCTATGCTCCACCTGAAGGTAGTACATTGACCAGGAAGTGAGTTTTTTACCTGGAAATTTTGAATTTTGATGAACCCTTGCTGTTCCAAGCAAGGTGGGGATTTTTAACACGCACGACAACACCCACACACGAGACCTACATTTTACCTCTCATCCGAACGAGAGCATATTTTTCTGGAAAATGCTTGCGCAACATTTTTCAAGTGGACCGTGTCCGATTCAAACCCAGGACCTTGGGCTTAGTAGTCACACACATTCAACTAAACCACGGAGCTACCTGAAAGGAAGGATACACTACGTTTGATTTTTCAATGCTCCACCCGAAGGTACTACATTGGTCATGAAGTGAGTTTTTTACCTGGAAATTTTGAATTTTGCCTAACTCTTGCTGTTCCAAGCGTGGCAACACTCACACATGAGACCTACATTTTACCTCTCATCCGAGTGAGGGCGTATTTTTGTGAAAAATGCTCGCCTAATATTTTTCAAGTGGACATGTCAGGATTCGAACCTGGGACCTTGGGCATAGTAGTCACATAAACACCAACTACGCCGATAGCAAAGATACAGCAAAATTGGAATCACAAGCATACTGATCAAAATGCCAATATTTACCAAATATTATTTATTTGCAGAAATAAATAATAAATGAAGGAGGTAGTTGTTTGTCAGTTTGAGGCAAACGCCATCATGCCAACAAACACAGTTGTTAACCATCTTGGCATGTAGTCATAGTGGCTTCCATTATACACAACATAATGTAAGGAGGCTGGACTTCTCTACATTCATGCAGATAATCCTGTGTTATTAAGAGAATTTTCTAGACAGATTAGGTAAAATTTGACCAACATGGTGTAACACATTATCACAATGAGCATTTTTGGTCTTCAAAAAATGCAGGAAATCCTAATGAAAAAAAAAAGGAAAAGAACCTAACTCCCCATTAGATTATTATGTCTTGCCCAAACACTCTGTGAAAGCATAGGCAACGAATAATAAATGCATCTAATGACATCTAAAACAATTTGCCAAACAGTGAATGACGAAAAAATATATATACTTGCATAGGAAATCGAGGTAACTTTAAAAATCAATTGTAAAACTTAAAAAAATTAATCAGAATACTGTTTTTGATTTATTTCTGTAAATAAACAACTTTTGCTAAATAATGGTATTTCTACTAGTACGATTGTTATTACAATTTCTCTGTATTCTTGCTATCAATGGCCTATTGTTATACCACATTGGATAGGTAGATGTATGCAGACTTTTTTTAATATTCTGCATGTCAAATTCTTTAGTAATTTTTAAAAAAAAACTTGCATCTCTGTTGCCATATTTAGTCAAAAATAATAAAACGGCTAAAATTTCATAGTGCTATTACAAAATTTATACAAAAAATTCTCATTTTATTGATAACCATATAGTGGAATGCTGAGTAAGAATTTAAAAAATGTTTGATTGCTTATTGATTTTGTTTCAATTAATTTCTAAAGTCATCTCTATCACCTATTTAAAAAACAATTTTGAATCAAATTATCTCTATCCTGGCTCACTTCTGCATAAAGCATTATTGGGTTCAATTAACTGCCAATAGCATCCCCTATAATCACTTACTAGAATACATTATTTTAAACTTATTTTGCCAATGCTCCATCAAAGTTACATGTGTATTTCCAAGTTTAATTTCCATTGATAGTTTCTGCATTAGGGGAATTTCAGTAAGTAGTTCATAGTTATTTGGTTTGGGAAACAACCTGCCCATTATTCAATAGAGAAAAGATTTGTATTAAATTGAATCCTGTACATCAAAGGATTTTGCAAAAGCATTGTTTCAAGGTTAGTATTTAAAAAATTGTTAAATAAGTTCTACTCCACTTTGTTATGAACCACTAATAAATTTTCGGCATGTTTTGAACATTTCAAAATTTCACGCATCATCACGTGATTGGCATTGAACATTAAATTTCATTCTGGGATGCCGATCATGCACCTGTAGGTGATGATTAAATTATGAACATTGGTTCAAAAAATACTATACTTAACAAATACAAAAAATAAAAGCATCATATAACAAAGTAAAAAATTGTTCTTATGTACAACACGTGACAAAGTGCGAAACAAACTTGCTGCAAGGACAAATGAAGCCCAAAACAAACCAAACACGTTTTTGCTGTCACGCTTTTTACTTCCATACCTCTAGACTGTCCCACAATGCACCCATCACCACATGTCACTCCATTGGGTTTTTTATGCAAAACTTAAAAATATATGGTTGCACAATCTAAACAATAACAAGGTGCATCCTTACAAAAGTTGCAAACGTAGATGATATCTTTTCGTTTTCTTTTAGCATAACATTCTTTTTGGTAAAAAGAAAATGTTTCATCCAGCTTGCATCATCTCTCCACATAATAATTTCTTGAGTAGGCTGAGCTTCTACTGGATTTTGTACAAGGACAGCCTATTGATGTGCTGTATTAGAAATTAATTCATTTTCATCCTCGTTATCGCCTTCATTTTTGCTACTTTCTGGAACTGAAACGTTACCCAATGGCAAATACTCATCTTCAGTATCACTACCACAAAAAAACCTGTTCATCGTCTGAAAAATCAGATAAACCTTAATTCGCAAACTTTTCAAGTTATTGTGTGGATAATGGTTGAATATAGTAACATTTTTATCCTTCTAGATCTAGAGGGGCCAGCTTGCTGATCTCTACTATCCGTCATAATTAAACTTTCTTTGATCTCAATGCAATATAAATAAACAAAACAAAACTAGAAACCATGTGCGTTAAAACTTTGTTAAATACCATAGATCAATGCCTACACTACAAACCGTGTTCAATTCCAACGCCACACTAAATCAAACTTAATACAAAAAACATAGTGTAAGGCACGCGCTAGCGCATTATAGGCATTGGTTTAAATAGCATCATCACGTGCTAGCACGTGATTGGCAGTGAACGTGTTAAGAACATGTAGAAAAAATTAATGGTTTTTATTTTCAGAAGCAAATACTTCCTTAATAAATTATTCTCATATTTTACATATTTATTTACTGCTGATGATATAAAGTTGTTGTACAGGTCGTAATCCAAAGTAAGACCGCTGATGTGTTTATTACTAATGTATTAAGACCATGGTGCACCAAACCATCAAAACAAAATTTTATTTAAGAATGATAAAACGAACTAACTATAAGGCTACTTTATATATACTACTACTATATATATATAAGATGCCCTATTTCTTGTTTTTGACCTTTATTTATATTTTGAAGTACTATTTCTTGGATGTAAGGTCCAAAATATGACTAATTATGTTTCGTATTCTAATTTATTCTTAGTTTCCACAAGTTTTGGTCCATTCACATTGCTGGCCTGTTTCAATGGTTAACTATAACTATAATCCATGATTTAAACATAAAAATTTGAATATTAAACAAAAGTGTATGAACCTCTAACATTGCACTCAAAACATTTAAAAAAGACACTTATGAAGTCATAATTTATTTGGCTTATTAACTATATTTAAAATTTGATTAAATCACCTAAAAATATCAATGTTTAATGGAAGTTACAATATTAGTCCTCTTACATTACAAATTGTCATTGGTTCAGAAAATTTCCATAAATTTGAATGTCACTGCTGTTATTATTATTATTGATATTAAGTATACATTTATGACAATCATCTTTAAAATCTGCCAGAACATTACTGTAAAAAGTTCAAATTCATTTGAATAGGTTACATGAACTATTGATCCAAGGATAGCAAAAATATGTTTTAAAATTTAAATCTTTAGACGTTTATTGTAGAGTGTGGGGTCATAAAAACAAAGGATTAATGAACCAAAGTTGATATTGATGAAAGTTTATGTGCCACTACCATTTTTAATATTGATGGATTAAAAATCGATAAGGAAAAAATATGTAAGGACTGAGTCTTTTGAACAAGGAACTAAGTGAAAAATAATACAAATTGCTTGTTTTTGTAATTATAATTTTGTAGCGAGGAAATTTATATGCTCTGACAAAGTCAAACCTAAGAAATTGAATGTAAATGAGTTTGGTAATAATTGACCTGTACAAGTATCCACATATTATGAAGTTTGAAAATTATGTAGCATGTTTTTTAAAAATTACCTGAAAACTTCTTACTTTAAACCAATGTTGTGCAGTATTAAAATCAGTAGACATGTAATGTTAGCAACGAAAGTACTCTGAAAAATGTATAGAAGCTTGAGTGGTATACATTTAATAACATTGTTAGTTCAATAGAACATTAAATTAGTACAAACAAATATGCCAAAAAGACTTAGTACATTTTTATACAACCAAGCCAAGGACATCACTGATCACAATAATATTTGTATAAATCCACTTGAAGTTCGAGATACCACAGAAATATAAAACGTCATAAAATTAGTGCACTCACATGGTCTGATTATATTGAACTAAGCCATAAAAAGGGATTAAGACGCATGAAGTACAAGAACGGAATTTAAAAAAAAAAGGAGGAAAATGGGATATACCGACTTAGTTTGGAATTAGTAAGTTAAGAAAGAAATTATGTTTGAGTAACAGTGGATGTGTGTAGGTTGTGAGCCCTCAAGGACCAACGTCAAATTGTTTTGAGCTTTGCTGGATTCGGAGGCCAGAAAGATTAAATATGTGAATCGTGAAATTTATACTGTTTGTCTTGGTTACTAAATAGAGTTTAAGCATAGATGGAATTTTATTAGGAATTATTTATAAGATACGTAAAGGTGATCATTGTGAAAGGTAATCCAGCTATTCTAGTGATAAAGTCATATTTGGGAGTAACCGCTATTTTGAAAAATTGTTTTAATTTGATAGAAAGTTGAGGAGTGTTTTTAAGATATTATTACGAAAGGTAAAAGAGAGGTGATGAGATTTTAGAACATCAAAATCAAGGAGACTAATCCAGAATAACTGTCTTCTGGGAAGCAAAACTATCAAAGGAATTGCAGGGTCAAGACTGTTTAGCACCCTTATTTTTGACAAAAACTAAAGCCTTTCAAGATATGTGGTACTTGTAAAGTAGTTTTGTATTTCGACCATTTTACATGTTCTATTTTATTTTTTAGCATTTTTTCCCATAGACCCCATCCCGGCTCCACTGTAGTTAAACCGAAGCACCTTTAACATTGTTACAGAGTTCTCGTCCCCTTTTTGGGCAAATCAAAATTCACAATATAATGACATTTTTCCCCATAACAAAATTTGACGCCCAACTTGTAAGTTCAATTTTTGTATTTTCAGTTGTTAAACAATTGGCATTCTACGTCAGAACCTTTTGTGTTTTTTAATCGTTTGACTGCTTTTGTTTTTTTCTAAATTTAGTGAATAACATTTTTTTAAAGAAAAATTAGCTTGAGAGATTTTAAGATGAAAATGGACTAATGTGACAAGAAATTTGTTTAGATTTGAGTACCGTGGTAAAACCTTTCTAGGTATGTGATACTTGTAAAGTAGTTTTGTATTTCGGCCATTTTACATGTTATATTTTATTTTGTATGATTTTTTCTCATAGGAACCCATTCCTGCACCACTGTAGTTAAACCGGTGCATGTTTAAAATTGTTGTGGGATTCTCGTCCTTTGTAGGTAAATCAAAATTCATGTGATGTCATTTTTCTCCATAACAAAATTTTGACACCCAACTCGTAGGTTCAATTTTTGTATTTTCGGTTGTAAAACAATTGGCATTAAAATTCAGAACCGTTTGTGTTTTTCAATTGTTTGACTGTTTTATGTTGTTTTTCTAAATTTAGTGAATAAGTTTTTTTTTAAATCTTTTAAAGAAAAATTAGGTTGAGAGGTTTTAAGCTGAAAATGGACTAATGTGACAATAAAATTTTTTTAATTTGAGTATCGAGGTAAAGCCTTTCAAGGTATGTGGTACTTGTAAAGTAGTTTTGTATTTTGGCCATTTTACATGTTATATTTTATTTTTATCAGTTTTTCCCATAGAAACCTATCCCCGCACCACTATAGTTAACCCGGTGCACGTTTAAAATTGTTGAGGGATTCTTGTCCTTTCTGGTCAAATCAAAATTCACAATGTGATGTCATTTTTCCCCACCCTAACAAAATTTTAACGCCCAACTCGTAGGTTCAATTTTTGTATTTTCAGTTGTTAAACAATTGGCATTCAACTTCAGAACCTTTTGTTTTTTAATCGTTTGACTGATTTTGTTGTTTTTCTAAATTTAATTAATAAAAGTTCTTTTTTAAATTTTTTTAAGAAAAATTAGCTTGAGAGGTTTTAAGATGAAAATGCACTAACGTGACAAGAAAAGTTTTTTTGATTTGAGTATCGAAATGAAATTAATCTTTTGTGGAAAATTAAAGTGAGTTATAAATTAAGAGTTAAAAAGTTAAAGAAAATAACAATTAGACAGCTACTAAAGTAAAAAAAAAAATATTTGGGAAGACCTTGTAACTTACGACGTCATGAAGTTAGTCATTGAATCAGAAATAAAATGTGCTATCAAACGCGACAGACTTCTTCAGGACCGAATGGGTCCCTAGATTTCTAAGGTTATCCACGATTGTTGACAAAGTTTTCAAGGATATGTATAAATTCCTGATTATGTAGATCAATTGCAAGAAATTTGGAAATGAAAACTTAAAACCGAACAGGACATCATGAAAACGTAAAATAAAAAAAATTTTTGATTAAAAATATTTTAAGTTGAAAGATAGGTTAATTAGATCAATGGATTACTTACTTGTGCTTGTATTTCCTTATGCTGACACAAAAAATCAAATGCATCTTAAACTAGGAAATTTCTTTGTTGTTAATTCACTTACTGCATTTACAAACTACCCACTTAACACAATTTTTAAGGACGGTTGTCAAGAGAAATAGAAATGTTAAGTATACAAGTATCCATTCTCTTATACTCAATAATTCTTTACAATTATACATACAAGTGCAATTTAGCTGTTTCAATTGAACTAGGAACCAGGATTTAAAAGTGACAATGATTGTGATCCCCAGGATATTTAGTGCATACCTCATCAGGACACTAGCAGTACATATCGGCCTCCTTTAGTAGTAAGAAGTTAATTTATGTAAGCAGGCCAGATTTTGGGAACCTGAAGGTATTTATAAATATTGTGGTGGCTGTACTCACATAAGCATTGATTTGTATTATTAGTAAATTTGCAGTTAATTTTAACAAGCATGTTTTAGTGTGATAGCGCTAGTCAACACCATGCTTGTGCAAATGCACCTGATAATTTAAGTTATGCTTTTACTATTCTATGCACAGTTATATGCTTTATTTAATTATTTATATTTATTTATGTTTGTATTTGTATATTTATGGTATGAAATTTTCGTCGTTTTGATTTATTTTGTTTAGTGTTTAGTTTATTTCATATATATATATATATATATATATATATATATATATATATATATATTACTCAAATTTAGACCAGGGTAGAAAATTAATTAACGACATCAAATAATTTTAATCACCGTGTATAAGGAAGCTTTGGGAAAAAGTACGCGTAATTAAAGGCCTACTGTGAAGATTTAAATCATTCAATTAGAATGTAGGGTTAGTATAGAAGTTTATTAGATAATACGCGTTATTAAAACCGTGGAGCATAAAAATGTATTCGTTTCATTAAAAATAAGGGATTTAAATTATTCACTAGACGCTTTCTATAAAAAGAAGCAGTATTAAAATGCTCAACTTGTATGTAATTTAATTATTCTAAGTATAAAGAAACAAATAGAAATTACGTGCAAAATTTATATTAAGTAATTCAATTTTTAAGTAACCGGTATTAAACAAAATGTACAAATAATAATTAATATTTAATTAGGATTCACTAAAAATTAAAGGGTAGAAGTCAATGCCATGCATTATTATTTTAATTGGAGTTAATTGAACCATTAGTAATATATAATATGCATAAAAGCTTTTAAAAACCCAATAATATTCAAATCGTAGAAGTGTTATTTAAAGTATTACGATTGAACACCTGCGTATTTTTAAATGTTAAATTCTAATAAATTCGAGCTGATAAACATGCAGATTCTGCGTACATTGCAAACGGTCGGATAAACCGTAGCTTATATTAACATATAAATCCACGTGGACTGAAATAACCGATAGTAAAGAATATCGATTTGCACCACTAAGGCCAAGTTAGAAAAAGACAGATAAAATGCGCAAGGCAGAGACACAGATAATAAAAGGCGTGATTTGAGCAACGTCACGAGGAAATGATTGGTTGAAATAAGTTGCAGATATGAGAGGTGAAAACACAACAATTTCTAGACAAAATTAATTAGTTGTTCTCGGACGTGTTTGCGAGCCGTGTGAACATTCTTAGATTTTCAACTTGGACGTGTGCAAATTTTGTAGAACCGCGTGCCGGACTGTCGAGAAGGGAACAGAGAATGCGAAATTCTGAAAACTGGCCGTCGCGGGACAAAACCGACATGCAGGCGAGCTATTATATAAACCCGTGATTATAGGTGTTTCGCTCTCTTAGATTTTCTATTTTGATTCAATACTTTAAACAGTTTGCTCTTATATTTTTTGATTATTGAATACTTTAAAACAGTTTGCTCTTTAATTTTTTTGATGTGATAACATACTTCAAGCAGAATACGTGCTACGATACAAGTTATTATGCATTAGTGCACTTAGAAAAGAAGATACAAGGTAATAAAGTCTAGTTATATTTGCGAGTATTACTGTACCAATTATCCAAATTTGTAACGATAAATGAATAAACAAAAGTAGGCAGTTTTGGGTATAGCGGGAAAGAAGTATGAATTTCAGTGCTATTTTTCGGGAGTGAGTAATCAAATGTTATTCGTAAACGTGATTGGATCCACAAAACAAGATTTAGATATACATAGATGCGTTCCTGAGAAGCCCTGAAACTTTTTAAACGAATGGTGTTGTAGATGAATTTTAAAAGGCGACCAGGAATCTGAGGACGGAAACATAACCCAGTTGGAATGGTGAAATTAGCAAGGACGATGTACATTGAAGCCACGAGTGCAGTAACCTTCAGGTAAATTATACAATTTTGTTCGAACTTTGATGTTTTGGTGTGTGTTGAATATCTTTATAATTTGTTTGATAAAAAATGAACAGTAGTGAATTTGTATAAACAACAAATTTTTAATTTTAAGGTAAAATTTTCTTGTTTAAGTAGAAAGGAGTATTTAGCGGTTTATGTTTTGATTATGATGAAAATTTGGGTCTGTCTTTGAGCTCAATTAGACTAACCTGTTTAATTAACGTAAAGGGGTGGAAGATGCTCCCTTTTATTCAGACTTAGGTCTGCACATATTGTAACTTAATTAGTAGGCATCCTACCAGGACTTTAATTCTGGATGCATATTAAAATGATGACAAATTTAAACTTGAAATTTTATGATACTGATATTTATGCTGAAATTTAATTTTGAAATTTTAATGTATTATGAATATTGATGTAAATAGAGTTAACGTTGATGTTTGTGGTAGGAATGTGTTTGTTTTTTTTATGAATGAGGATGAAAGTTTTAACTAGGTGAGCAGCCGAGGCGGAAAGAGTAAAGTGGCGATTATCAGAAGAGATTCAACAGGGCGAGAATCACAGCAAATCTGGGTGCCAAATTCGAGAGGCACGAATATTTTTTTTTACTCTGGTGAGGCTTTTTGTATGTTTCACAGCAATATATATATATATATATATATATATATATATATATATATTATAGTGGTTTTAAAGGGCTAAATCTACGTATAAACAAAGTAATTTCAAAACACCCTGTATAAAGAAAACAACCAGAATTTACGTGCGAAATTTATTCCAGTTAGTTCATTTTTAAGTAACAAGTATTAACAAAATTTTACAAATAATGAATAAAATTTAGTTAGGTTCGTAAAGAAAAAAATGTTAGAAGCCAATACCATTAAGTTATTAATTTAATTGAGTTTAATTGAACGGTTATTTACGTATAATATGCATAAAAGCGTGTAAAAATCAATAATACCAAGGCGAAACGCGTTGCTAACAAACAAATATATCGGTGGAGTTGAAATACGCTGAAAATCCAACTCGTAGAAATGTTATTTAAAACGTTCGTTATAATTAAACACCTGCGTGTTTTCTAAATGTCAAGTTCCAATTATTTTTATAGATAACAAACAAGTTTCAAAGAATATCGGATAAACGATCGAATGTGTTCGCAGTAAACACTAATGAGAGGTTATTTAAAACGTGTATTTTTGGTCCACATGGAGTTGTAAAGTAGAAAGAGACGTAGAAAATGCATAAGCAAGGGAAAGCGTTAGGATAGGCGGGATTTGTGAGACGTCAATGGATAGACTATTGGTCGATATCGTTAGTTGGACATCGGACAAACACGAGAATAGTGTATATTTATTTTCAGAAAAGATCGTAACGATGCGCTGAATTTCGAAGATTTAGAAATCGGTTGAGCTCAAAATTTTAAGAACGTGTTGTTGTAAATGAAGGACTTCAGATGAAATGCGGCCAGAGGTGGCATCGGAAATTGTATAAATACCTTTTCAAAATATAATAAAAGCCCTTAATATTTTGATCGCTTCAGACTACGTATGAAAGTTACCACGAGTTTGTAAGTATAATAAAATTATTTTAAATTATATTGCACGGTGTTAGCCTCATAATTTGTACGCGGGTTGTGCCGAGTTTAGATTTTATTAAAGTATCACCTATATTTTTTTTAACAAGCTCGTGTAGTGACGTACGTAACGTGGATTAAATTAAATAATTATGAAAGAAGTGTAATTAATTTGGATTTGGAAATTGGATCCACCGTGAAGGCAGTGCCAGCAGCACAATTTAAATGGGGTTCTTCTACTAATAGCTAGAAGCGGCTTGCAGAGCAGAAGAAGCAAATACACGGCATCGTCAACGGAGCATAGATCATCTACAAATTCCAGGTAACGCTTTGAAATTGTGTTGTTATAAACTATGAATATTGGGTGACGTATGAGAGTGAATTTTGAAGGTATGGTGAATTATGTTGCGTATTGAACATAATACATATAACTAACTTTATTATGGTATTTAAATAGAAATCTGAAGGTGTATATAAAGCTTATTAACGTTCCATCAGGAAGTTAAATTTTGTGAAGAGTACATGGGTTTTTTTTTGTTTGTTGTAAGAGTATGCAAAGTATAAGGGCATACATTATTCATAATTAACTGGGTTATCATGAGCTCACAATACTCCAGAGTTTACGTAGATTTAAAATAAATTATAAAGAAGGAATGAGAAATAAGGTATTATTCAGGGCCCATTTACTCCGGGTACATTCTATGTGTTTGATAATTTAAATTAAAATACAGGACATTACAAAATAGGATTTATTGAGGTGAAACTTGATCACTGAAATGTGGATAATATTGAATTTTATTTGTAAATAGTGATAAATAAAAGATTTATGTTTGTTGTATTTTGTGGTTTTATTGGGTGTGTGCGTGAACGATAGAGAATATGAGAGTGAATCCAGATATCCAAGAGGAGGTCCAACTGAGCTAGCCGGAAGCAGTTGAAGAATGCAATTCAACCGAAGTTAGGAGAGGAAAACGGGTAAGAAATTATATTTTTTTGAATTATTTAATTTTTGAATAATTTTCTATTATGTGCAATTTTCGAGTTTTGAAAATTTAAAAAAAATTTCGAATATATTTTTGTTGGTGAGGCTTTTACACGAATACCACGGCAAATTATGACGGCCCAACGTTGTGGCTCGAATGTTTTTTGAGAAAGTACTAATTAACCCGAGTTCCACGGCAATATATATATATATATATATATATATATATATATATATATATATATGCAGGAAGATTGAAATTAGAATTAGGTAGGGAACGTTGGAAACAAAATTTTATTTACTGTTTAAATTTTTTTGGAGTCCAATTAATTCAAAATACGAAATTTTTCACATATAAACCCAACATAGTGTCTTTGAGTGGAGCATTGGGAAGCGACCGCAAGTGTAGTAACCCTTAATAACATCATAGTGTTTCAATTAAACTAGAAATGTTATATATTTTTATAGCAAACGTAATAAGAATGTTTGATATGATATGAAGTAACTTCTTAATTTTTGGTTGAAATTCGTAAACTATACCGACTTTCATAAAAAACACATCATACGGAAATTATTCATCAATTTTAATAAAATTTTGATAAAATGCTTATTAAGATGAAACAAACAAATGATTAAAGATTTAAAACAAAAGAATACAAATAAAGTTTTTTTCATTAATGAGTTGCTCCACCACGATTTGCTAGGCACTCGTTTAAATAGTAGAGCATACTGTTGATCAAGTGATCAATTTTTTTCTACGGTATATCAACCCAAGCTTCCTGAATCCTAAGCCAAAGATATGTAAGTTGTTTTCTGGGTGTGGTAATTCACGACCTTCTACTGATCACATACCAAACATGTTCAGTAGGTGAGAAATCTGGTAAGCGAGAAGGCCATAGGAAAGCAACAATGGTAGCTTCTTCCAAACATCATATTGCAACCCTTGCCATATGAGGGTGTGAGCTATATTATTGGAAAATGAGATTTTCTAACCCCGTATAGAAGTGTAACAGGCTCCAGCATATTGGCAATATAACTAACTGTGTTTAAGTTGGCATCGATGAAGACCAAAGATGATCTGCTACTGTAACATATTGCACCTCATATCATCACTCCTTGTGTAAGGGCAGGTGGTATTTCACAAAAAAAATTGAATTATTGCGTTTGCCGCACCTATGCCTGACTCATTTACGACCGTCATGGGCCCACAAACAAAATCGAAAATCGTCACTAAACACAATTTGATGCCATTCTTGAAACCAATTTGCTTATTCGTTGTTCCATTCTAGTCTGCAGGTATGGTGAAGTGGAGTAAAAGAAATACACAAAAATGGACGGTACGAATGCAGTCCATAAGATTTTAACCGACAATAAACAGATGACATTGATATTCTGCATCCTGAATCTTTCATCCAGTCTATTGCAATTAACCAACTTGTTGAAAAACTGTCCCTTGTGATCAAAGTTTTAAATGATGTTTTTCACAATCTGTAGTCACCCAGAGAGGTCCAGATCCAAGACGGTGTTGTTGAACCTCTTCATCAGGTCATCTGGACCAACATCTTTCCACCATTGCAACATCACGATTTACATGGCCAGCAATATATCTAAATGAAAGTCCAACCTCTCTCATACCAATAATATGGCCACAAAATCATTTATTTGCCGATAAGTTGGATGTTGGCAAACTCTTGACATTCCTAAATTTTTACAAATCAATAGTGGACTAACTAATCGAAAACTTGACAGTAATTACATATCAATAGTTTGTTTACAATTAATTGATACTAAGTGACAACAAAGAACTGAAACAATAGAAAGAATATATAGATTTTATTCAATTTTTAATCATTGCTTGTTTCATCAAAATAGCCATTTTTGATAATTTTATTAAAATCGATCAACAACTTCAGTGTATTACGTCTTTTATGAAATTCAGTATATTTGTTGGCTAACTTTTATATTTTGTCTAAATTTCACTAAAGAGATGGACATTGACTTCATCAGTGATGAACAATTTTGTAAAGCTTGTGTGGGAGATAAGCAACATCGAGCTACTTTTTATGAACGTACACAGCATGCTGAGGCCTCCGGCGAGATCATGCACGTGGATTTATGTGGTCCCAAGTAATGCAAATCAATAGGAGGCGCATAGCTTATCCTATCACGTTTCACCTGTGATTACTCTAGTATGCGTATGGTTTACTTCTGAAAAGAAAAATCAGAGGCTATCGAAAGAATAACGGAAGTATTCGAAACTGTTAAGACTCAACTCTGAAAGTGTGTAAAAAGTCTATATTGCGATGGAGGCCTCGAATTCAATAACAGCGATGTACATAAGTATTTAAAGTCGCAAGGAGCTTACTTAGTTGTTTGCAACCCATATTCTCCAGAACAAAACAAGTGTTCAGAGCATACAAACAGAACTGTTGTCGATTTAACTCGTACGATGCTCCTATTTAAAAATCTACCAAAGAAATTATGGGCAGAAGCGACAAACATGGCTGTCCACATTTTAAACCGGACCAGACTAAGTGGAGTTGAAGGAAAAACACCATACAAACTCTTTACTGGAAAGCGGGTTCACCTTGACAATTTTTGTGTCTTTGGGAGTCAGCGTTATGCACATGTGTCAAAAGTGAGACGAAGGAAATGGGATCGGTAAAGATAAACCAGGACTTCTTGTGGGATATTCTGATAACATAGACAGTTTTCACATATGGTTTAAAAATGAAGACCATGTAATTCGAACAAAGAACGTCGTATTCAGACTGGAAATCATAGGAAAAGTGTTGGCGTCTTTCCCAGATAATAATTTGCTTTGTAGAGACCCAAAGAATGAACATCATAATGGTCAAACAGAGTATAATGAGTACCTCACATGGAAGGCCACGTCTAGCAACTGATTGGACGACACTTTCTCCAAAAGTGACACTTGCAAAACCCCACTTAAGCATAAACTATAGAATCGGAAAAATCTAAGAGTACCGAAACGTCCGATTGAGATAATGATTACGGTAATTAATGACCCCCAAAAGTTATAGAGGCGCTGTACGGTCCCTGAAGAAAAACAAATGGATAACCGCCATGAATGACGAAATGAATTCTCTTGAAAAGAATCTTACATGAAAGCTAGTTGAACAGCCAGCAACTTTGAGAGCTATTATAAATGCAGTTACCCGATACAAAGCACGCCCAGTCACTCAAGCATTTAACCAGCGAAAAGGTATCGATTATATATTGCAGTGAGATTGGTACTTGACAGTCTTTTATAAACATCATTGTTTACCAACAAACGGCAACTCACACAGCTTTGTAGACACAGCCACCTCTTCAGATATTTGTCAAAAACACTTGACATTTAGTAAACCTACAAAACGTAGACCAGCAATGTGACTAAATGATAGTCTTTATTCTGTTTTTATTGTGTTGAGCGACAGTTTTCCAACATTTATATATATATATATATATATATATATATATATATATATATATATATATATATATATATAGTGTAGTGTCAGAGGAGCTACAATGGTTCTAAGGGTTGTTTAGTAGAAGGTAGTGTATGCCAAATAAAATGTTTCATATATCAGATCCCATAATTTAAAATGTATGTTTGCCGTACTTTACATATGCTAAAGTATTTAAAGTGTTAGTTGAAATGTAAGTGCCAAGAGGTAAATTAAAATGACTTGATGACGTGATAAAATACACAGTGCTCAAGGTTTTATACCGAGTTAGAATGTAATAGGCCGTTGAACGTACATTTGTCATCCGAAAACCGGATGCGTCTATGGATGTCCACTATCAACCACACAGATTCAGGGTCATGTGTGATTTATTTTGGCTTTTGTTTAAATAGAATCAACTTTTGGACATATATGTAATCTCAAAATTATAAGTAATAGCAGTGTCAAATGTGATTGAAGGATTGTAAAATATTTAGGACCAATGATAGAATATTATGCGTAAACTAGGAAAGTGTAAAAGGACATAATTTATGGTATGTGTGACACAAACTCAGTGTTAAAATGTTATTGGATGGTTTTAGTTTATGTAATTTGTAATGTAGTAGGCAAGAAATGTTGTAATTATCACCTTGGAAAGTAAACAAGGGGTGTCTATTTTGAATATTTTTGGTGAAAAGACGTATTTTATAGAACTGCGCTAAATTGTGTAAAGATTTTGGAAGATTAATAAACGTGTTTGAATTATAATAGTTTGATTATTAAAGAAGAGTAAAGAGCAGCATCGGTACATAAATAAGTAATAGCGACGACAAGAAAGGGTAAAGATTTGTATTAGTGCGACGGCGAAGCGACGGATAGTAAGGTAGATTTGGAACGATATTGATAAAGGCAGAAGGCATCGGATTGGAATTGTAAGAAGGACGAATATTAGGATTGGTTTGGATATAGATTTACATGTAGCGGGGCATTGAGTGGTTTTAAACGGGAACGAAGATTGATTTGGATATGGATGTATATGTAGCGGGGCATTGAGTGGTGTTGAACAGGACAAAGATAGATTTGGATTGAGTGCGGATTAAAGGCGGACGTATTAATTTGGAACAAGAGGAGCAAAATTAGGAGACCACGTAAGAGCAGCAATTGGAAGTGTAAAAGTCAACGAAGAAACTACAACGGAAGAATTAGCGCAGGGGAAGTAAAATAAACGGGTATTCTAAATTCTAAAATTCGGGTCATTTATTTCAGATTTGGGAGCAACAAAATTAAAGAAAGACACCTGGAGGCGAGACGGCAAATTCAAAGGGATAGTGCAACCTTGTAAAGGCGCATACGGCGACAAGGATTTTGAGCCAGCAGTAAGAGAGGCCAGTAACAAAGTATAATCCAGGTGAGTGCTGTGAAATATCTTATAACGTCAAAAGTCATAAACTTTGTGGTATTAATTAGTTTGGCACAAGGCAACGTTGATCATAAAAAAATTTGGCATATACAAAACTAAATTCTAAAATAAGTACTAAAACAAAAGAGAGTGCAGTTTGGTTGGGCATTGCACATCTACTTACCACTGAACCCACGGTAAGTAGGTGGATACCCTGAGAAGAAAGAGTTCATATAGTCGAGGCATCTTAAAAACAATTTTGATTAAATCACCAACCAAACGTTGCAAAAGTACTTGGCGTGCAATAGGTATATGCACACCATATAAAAAGCATTGAAATTTATAAGAAAAGGCGCGAAAGAGAGTGGGGTGCGGCATAAGAATATATATATATATATATATATATATATATATATATATATATGTATTTGAATGGTAAAAGGGGTTAAATAGTTAAATTGATAATGTATTTCAAGTTTCAGCATGTAAATACCAAAAAACAACAATTTGTAACGCTTCTGCAAATTACTAGTGTAGATTATAATTGTACAAAAAACTTTCAGGATGCGTAAATGCAATGTAAATATTCTTAACATGTATTTAAAAGAATCATAAACATATTTAATCACTGTATGTAATAAGTATAGCATAGGATGTAAATATAAAGCATTAACAATTTCTGTTTCATAGTTAAACTGTTGTCTAAGTAATGTTTCTAAAACCAAACATTGACCGTTATAGTTTTCAAGTGGATATGTAACCTACAAATGTTACGTTATAGCAAAGAGGAGCATTTTCTAAAATAAGGTTGGATGTATATTGGTGAGAGTGGGAGCATTTGAAACCTTACATGTGATTTTCCAATGCTCTACCCGAAGGCACTACATTGGCCAGGAAGCGAGTTTTTTTACCTGGAAAATTTGAAATTTTGCCAAATCCTTGCTATTCCAAGCAAGGTAGAGATCTTTAACGTGCGTGACAACAGATAAACGGTACCTCCATTTTACCTCTCATCTGAACGAGGGTGTATTTTTGTGAAAAATGCTCGCCTAACATTTTTCAAGCGGACCGTGTCGAGATTCAAACCCGGGACCTTGGGCGTAGAAGTAACATACATACCAATTACGCCACGGAGCCGCCCTGAGCATTTGAAATCATTGGAATTCTAGGGATTGTGTATAACAACAATACTGACAATTATAGTTTTAACAAGGTTTCAGACTATAATTTGTAGATAAGGCGAGACAAACAACATCGAGTTCTAGGAAGGGTGGCAGGCAATGTCCACTTAAGAGGGATTTATTGTTTGTGGAAGGGTTATATTTAGTTGTCGGTTAGAATGCAAGGACCAAAACAGAAGGAGGAGGGTTATTTATGAAATAAGTAGGAATAGGATAGAGATGTCACGTATCAAGTGTTAGTTTAACATGGGGGTAAACTGAATAAAGATAGTAGATATTAATGCATATGTATAGGTGTGAGATGAGCTTATTTGAATGTTATTTAGAATGGGTATTTCATCAAGGACAGATGAAACTTGCTAACAGTGGAACAAAGAAAGACTATAAGTATAATAGGTATGGGATTTAGACAAGCATAGTTTTGAATATTGCTTAGAGAGGATAATGTTTGGTTACTTCATCCGGTGGCCAACAGGTGCAACAAAGAAAGGTCATTTGGTTAAGTATGGATAAGAGTGGGAGAGAAATACAATGTTAACTAAACAAAAGGATTATTTTGGCAGAATTAGTAAAAGAAAGAAAAACATACAACAAAATTCGTTAAGTTTGGGGTTCAGACAAGGCAGTGAGATGAGAACAGATTGGGGGTTAGACAAGGTGAGGAATAGGAGATTGAGGGAGTATGTTGAAGAGAGACGGCTATAATATGTATTATGGGAGGCGTGTTTTAACATTAACTTTTGCCAGTAGGGGCTACATTTCGGAGAAGTGTCCGTTGAGAGATATACAGAGAAAATATCTACGTGCGCGGGTTTGTGCCGAGGCAAAATTCCAGGATTTGAATGGCAGTTGATGTTTTGGTATAGAAATTTCCAAGAAGTGAGTGAACGTTAGCTTGTGGGTTTTAAGAATTGTGTAAACCGTTGAAAGTTTACTTAGAAGCCTTGTTTGTTTGTATTGACGGATTTTGCGAGCATTTATAAGCTTTAGAGGGGCAGAGAAGCCTATATAAACACAAGGAGTTAGTGTGGGACTCTCTTCTCTTTATGTTCTTACTTTGTCCCTGACTATTACGCTAGTAGTAGTGAATGAAATTACAAGTGACTTGTCTACAAGTGATATCAGTCTTCGAGTACAGTTTGAAATATAACTAACCCCAGTGGTGTTGAGTTTCGACAAGCAGTCAGCAAATGTATTATACAAGCTTTTACAGAAAAAAAAGTGCAGGCAGCAGACTTAAGTAAGCACAGACTGGGTGATATTTTGTTGGGTGCATAGTATGCACATTAAACGGAGTAGAGGTAGATGGTAGAATGAGTTGATTGTTTACCTACCGTAAATGGGATCCATAGCAGAATTGGGGGAATTTGGATGTATCTTCAATCTGGTAGTCAAGAGGATAGAGTAGCAGCTTGCAGTTACGGCTGATGCAATCCTGATTGAGGACGTTCCTGAAGGCGCAACTACTGAAAGGCCACAGATGTCGATAGTATGCTTAAGTAAGCACAGACTGGGTGATATTTTGTTGGCTGCATAGTATACACATTAAATGGAGTATAGGTAGATGGTAGAACGAGTTGATTGGTTATCTACCGTAAATGGGATCCGTAGCAGAATTGGGGGAATTTGGATGTATCTTCAATCTGGTAGTCGAGAGGATATAGTAGCAGCTTGCAGTTACGGCTGATGCAATCCTGATTGAGGACGTTCCTGAAGGCGCAACTACTGATGAAGGCCGCAGATGTCGATAGTATGATAGCAGATCCATGGGCAGTGGAGAAATTCAGGTAACGAATGTTTGTTAAAATTTGTTTTCGTGTTTAACTGGTGTGAATGACCTTTGTACTTTATGGGTATGTGTCGTTGAACTAAACGTAACAAAATCGAAAAGAGTTAAAGATTGAACTTTTATTATATTATTTTACTATATTTTTTATGTGGGAATTTAGGTTATTAAAAATGATTGATGTAGTATTTGTTATGTGCAAGGTAAAGGGGACTTTTGATTATTTGTTGTACAGAAATTAGCACGAGTGGTTAAAGATTTTACTATGAGCTCATATTAAGCCAGTGGTAACGTAAGGTTGATGGTAAAGCCCTGTTACTTTTAATGATTATTAATCTGGGTAATATGTGATATAAATGTATTATTTGAAAAAGATTAAGCATGTAATATAATTGATCTGTGAACTAAACGTTGATGATCATTGTTGGTGTATAATTTTTCTCTGAATAAATCTAGGAGAGTTACCATTGCAGCGTTTTTCTTTTTGTAGAGTAGTTAGTGGTATTTTTCAGACAGCAGCAGAGCAGCTGTGGCAAACTACACTGTTGGAGATGAAAATTTAGTTTTCCTAATTTTGTGCTTTAGTAGAAAAGAGCTTGAAAATTTAATTAAACGCTCAAAGCTGAAGTAGCAGAGTAACCTCGCAAGAATTTATGTAGAACCAAATTGTGGGGTTCCTATCAAGGAAAAACTCATAGAATTTTATGATGCCCAAAGGTAGGGCTCGAACTGGCTTTAGTAACAAGAGTCCGCAGCAACTTTATGGCTGCCCAAGCATGGGACATGAGATTACAGACCTTGAAACTCGCAGTAATATATATATATATATATTATATATATATATATATATATATATATATATATATATATATATATATAAAAATTACAACCAAAAGGTCCATTTTCAAATAACGATTTATTATATGATAAATGATTTACCTGCACTAAACTTTTTAAAAACATCTTTATACATCATTAAAGTTCTATAAACCTCTTCTGCAAATAATTTTTAAGTTAGCTCCTCCTGGTAAACACAGTAATGTTCATTTAATGTAACCTATACGTGGGGTTTATTTATTTCTAAAAATAAATAAAATGAAAAATTATAACAAAATTAACCTGTGCAAACTATTTCCAATAGTCAAAAATGTTTTAATTTTATTGTAGATTGTCCTACGTACATAATTAATGAATGCCATTATAATTTTAAAACGATAATTCACTTTTAAAAACAATACAAGTTATTCAAACCACTGTAGTAACAAGCACGTGGTGGAACTCTAAACTCAGACAACCGAGGGGACAGGTAAGAACTCTATTTAATAAAGCAAAAAATCAGGTAATTGGGAGGTGTACAAGCGGACTCTTACTGAATATAACAAAGCTGTGAGGAAATCACGAGAGAATCAAGGAGGAGATACTGCAATTTATAGGTCCTGAATCTGCCTTGGGAGTCACAAAAGCTGTCATCCGTAGTTATATTAGCGAATGGATGTGCAAGCAACACCTAAGAGACTGGCAGAACAGACCAGGACTAACACATAGCAAGGCCTTGGTAAAGGGGCCTAGCAAAAATAGAACTCAGGAATTGCTTTGTTTAAACAGGGAACAGCTCAGAATCACTATGGGGTTCCTGACAGGACATACTTCTGTCAAGGTTCTCCTCCAGAGGATGCACAAATATAACGGAGACTGCAATGCATGTACTATGCAAATGCGAGGCGTTGGGTAGAACGAGACAGCGCCTATTCGGGCGACCAAAGTTAGATCCGAAGGAAGTAGATACCCTTTCATCGAGGAACCTGTACACTATAATCCGGGGTGCAGGTTTTGCAGACTGGGCATGATACTTAACCAGGGTCGGCACAATAAGCCTTTCAGGCTGCAGTGAAGTGTAGCCGTATGGCAGATGCAAGGAGAGTCCCATACTTTAGTTATAAAAGCTTTCCACTATACCAGGTTCGGATAACTATCAAAAAAAAACAAACAAGCACATGGTAAAAAATAATCTTCATTTCTATTAGAAACCCTGCATTTATGGTACTATAGCACTGTCCAACAACATAATTTCATTTTGTAACCAGGATTGATCACAAAAATGAGCGACATTAACTTTGCCGTTGTTCAGCATCACTAGTTTCAAAAATAGTAATTTTTATATGTAAAAAAATAGGGACTAAAAAAAATTTTGAAATAACTTATTTCAAAATAATTATTTTAATTAAATCTGACCTATATGTTGAAACATGTTTATGGAGTAAACTCATTAGCACTTTCGAAACAAATTATGACGATCTCTGCACTTTGCCCCTTTAGGGTTGAGTTCTCAAAAAAGTAAGACACATTAGTACTGTTTAAAATATGCTGGTCTTTAGTACTGCTAGTAAATAAGTTTATCATCTATACTCTATAGTTTTAAAGTAGGTGAATGAACCATACTCTGTATACTTCACTGCATACTGGTTATGTAAATTATTCCATGTAATTGAAACCATAATCATGAAGTCATATAAGTACAGTATTAAATACAAATTGAAGTCTTCGGCTTCCTAAAATGAAAATAAAGAATAGCTTTAGTAATGTAGTAGATGGCGTAAACGCTATAGGTATCCTTTTAATTCAAGCTCTTACTGAAACTTAATACTTGTGAGAAACTATAATAATACAAATTAGTATTTCAGACATCCTCAATAGGTGGAAGTAATTTCTGATTTTCATGCAGTATACAAATAATAGTGAACAATAAATTTAAGTGAAATCTATACAAAAGCCTAATTTTAGGTAATATTTTATTAAATTTCATAAAATTATTAGTTTTTAATCATCCACTAATACAAGAAACAATTGATATTTTTGAAATATAGGAAAATCCATAAACTTGTTTTCAAACTGCTTGTAGACATTTGCTAATATCAAGTGAGATTAAAATTACACGTTTAAGCAACTTCCATTAATTAGGGGTTATCACTACGATATGTAAGAATATTTAATTATGCAACTTGAAGTTATACTGCGTAATATTGAGAAATAAAAGTCACAGATGCGTAGTTTAGACTGTTTATTGAATTACAAAATCTTGCTTATTACAAAAATAATTAATTTATAAAATATTTAAAACATAAAACATTTTTATTTAACATTCTAAAAAAGAATAACCAAACCATGACAACAGTACATTAAACAATTATTTAGGTTGGGTTTGCATCAACAACTTTACTTCATTACTTTAACATTCTTGAAATAATATCATATCATATCATACTGGGAATGCCCAAACAATAAATTGTTAGTATGTAGAAAACGATACAGTAATATAATTAATAAGATGTTTAAGCACCAAGGTATACAAGAAAATATTTTTAGGTATGACTTTCGAGCATAAACATGGAGAATCTCATAATTACATCAGTAGAGTATGTTATTACCAAGCACATATGAAATACATGAAAAATATCAAATGCAGATAAAATCAAAAAGTTGCCATTATAAAGTTCCTGAATATCAATGAACATTAGGTTAAATTATTGGAACAGTCTGTAGTTTGCACGCAACCTTGCCATGGTGAAACATACATCTGCAAATAACATAAACCTTTTCAAGCAATTCACTACAACTATTTGAGCACATTTATAGTGTAGGCGGTCAATCGAGACAACAACACTAGATCCCATCAGAAGGTTGAAGATTTGCTATTGGAAGATGCATATTTAAAGAAGAAATAATTTGCAAAAGTGGTTGAAGAACTCGATACAAATTTCAAAGTTTTCTGTAACAACAATTTAGTAAAAACCAATTTAATTACAATTTAGTTACTTATTTTTTCTATTTTATTATTATGTTTCTGAAGAACAAGTAGGTACATAAATAGTAAAACAGCAAAGCAAATAAAGTTCTAAACAAAATTTAGAATATATAATATGTTAGGTTAGTAATTAATACAATCTCAAACAAATAAGTCAATACATGAAAGGTATAAAAAATAGGCGACTAGAAATCCACAACTGCAATAGTCTAAAAAAGAAAAATATAGAAACTAAATAATTAATGAAAATAGCAAAGCAACACATGCAATTGTTTATAAACAAACAACTTTGTGCCTAAAAAAAGAGTTGACCTCTTCAACAGCAAAGTAATTAATGGATATTGCAGATTTAAGAATTCATTTGTAGAACAAAGGTGGCACTACACTACTGACTACACTTTGACTAGTCGAGTAGTGTATCGCTATGCACAGTTTTTTCTATCGCTATTGCTCAATACGAGCACTTACTCTTCTCTCTTCTACCTGGTTGCTTTCTAAGTCGCTGCATAGTTGAAGGATTGTTGCTTCAAAACATTGGGCCGTGGGCATGGGGAACCTACGTCTAGCTGTGTATCGCCACTGTCTTCTGCTAATGTATATTAAAGCCATCGACAGTGCATTTGTTATCTGATTTGGCCTGTATGTCGATTCTCTCTTAATCGACGCCGGAAACCCGGATTGCATTCCTCTTTATATCTGACATCTCATGCTGTTCGTACGAATGAGTTCCGCTTCACGGAACTTTTCCTTTTGGAGGGCATGAGTAAAAACCCCACTTCAAGTTCCTACTCTTCTTCCTTGGGAGCCCTTTTTCTGTTATTATATTTATAGGAGGGGTGGTGTGTCTTGACAAGTATAAGACCACCGAACCAAAATTTGAGTTTTACGTAATCTTTTCTAAAAATTGTACAATATTTTATGTTAATTATTAGGTTAAATCATTAATGTTTATCTTTCTCTTTGAAATTATTTTAGGGATTTTATGTTATCTAATTAGTATTACCATAAATGGGTAATTATGTTTACCTGAAAATATCATAAAGATCTAACCTTACCTGGTTAACATTTCGAACCGTGAATGGTTTGTTACCTATCATTCTTGTAAAAACTTTCTTCAAGATTTTATAGTACCGAAACCATACCCTAACTCATAAATGGTTAGGTATTTATCTTTCTCTTTGCAACTATCTCTAAGACGCTATTCTATCTTGACTTTACCTTAGAGTAAATAAATTGTCTCTCTCTCTCTATATATATATATATATATATATATATATATATATATACATATATATTATCACCCTGTGCCAATGTAATTAACAATGTTTCCTGCTGCCCGCAACCGCTCTGGTCTCTAAATAACCTCAAATTTAAATTTTAAACACAATTCATTTTATATGCCTCAACTAGCTCAGTTCAATCCACACAGAGTGCACGACGGTATGATAACAAAGAAATTTTTATCCCCCTTTTTCTCTAACAGTTTCCTACTTGAATGATATAAACAAACTTACCAAAATTTGTATAATGACCAAAAAAATAATTACACTTCACAGCTTTACAACTTTTATAATGTGATTCGCTATTCAAACACCTGAATGAAAGTAACAATACAAATGTTTGTCCTCAAATTATAACTCCCTTAAATCAGTTAAATCCAGCAAAAAATAACACTATACTACTGGAAACACCTTTTGAACGTTCAAATGACCTTCTTTCTCTCTATGTAATTTTTAAAAGATTTTTGATGACCCTTTACATAAATATTTCAATATATGCAAAAATGTAAATATTCAAATTGAAAATAATGCCTTATGCTATTAAAGAATGTTCTTATTTCTGACCTGTTTTCCTTGCGTGTTTCCATTCTTGGAACTGCTGCTGCATGCGATTGACAAATACCCCGGGATTATTTTCAATTAAACTCTCTTGTTTATTGCGTAGTACAGCTCGGCCAAACGACCTAGTTTAACCCTTAGTAGTATTTCTTAATTAATTTCTCAGTTCAATGCTCAGATGCTTATGTAGACCAATCTTTAGCTGGTTGTTTACTCAAATGATTATTTAGTCAGTTATGTATTGGATATTTAGATTGCTTAGTTGATTATCTCGTGGAATATGTAGATTTAATCGAACATTTAGATCTAGTCGAACATTTAGAGGCCTAAGTTATTAATTATTAAAATTATGTTTAATTAAAAAATTTTAACTTACGTTTCAAAGTCAACAGCAAACTTCTTTCGTACACTTGCACTAGTATTGTTATTTCAAAAATTTGCAATCATGACTTTAATTAAATTACAATTATTTAATTTACTATTTTCACTTCGCGTGATATTCTAATATGAACTGGTACAAGGCGTGCCTTGGTTGAAGAAAGACTGATTGTTTATCAAATTGTCCTATATAAAGGATCCCCCTCTTCACCTGTATGATTGGTTTTCCGAGTTTATGCTTTTGATTGTGGCGTTGCACTTTGCCTTATCATGCAGGCCTTCGGACTTTCTATAAAGTTATCATCCAAATGCTTAGTACATCACGTAAACATCTAGTTTTGTATAGTGTATTCCTCTGAATATAATAGCTTTGTACTCTTTTCAAGTTATGTCTGCTTGTTTGTATAGCAATTTATTCAAACTTTCCGTTTAATTTATCACATCTTGTTTTGTTTCCCTAATCTGTTGGATTTTATTAGAATTTTCTGATGTTTACAATTAAAAGCTCACGTAGTCAAACCTT
Source organism: Platerodrilus igneus (assembly GCA_036346225.1). NCBI lineage: Eukaryota > Metazoa > Arthropoda > Insecta > Coleoptera > Lycidae > Platerodrilus > Platerodrilus igneus. Next base: position 10,734,989 of record JARFIW010000453.1, read on the forward strand.
TATGATGACGTAAATTGAATGCGTTTATTCACTTCCTGTGTTTATGAAACATTTGTTTTGAATGGGATTCTTTTATTGCGAGTATGCATAGTTATTTCCTTACACTAATGCGTATTTATTATCGGTTTTATACTTGCATTGTTGTTTTAAAACGAACTGTATGGCATACAAGTTATTTATCTTACTAAATGTGATTTGATTTTTAAAGAATGAGCTTCCTTTCATTAATTTAAGTTAGTTGTGATTTATATAGTGTGTTTGATATTAGCTTTTTGCTTGATTGGCAAATTGCGTACCTTTTATGATAAAATTGTTTAGTTTTCTAGACTTTAGTGCTATTTACATGTAGTGTACGACACTTATGACTCTATGTACCCCTAAATAACCCTATTGCCATAGCAATATATATATATATATATATATATATATATATATATTACTCATATTTAGACCAGGGTAGAAAATTAAATAATCACATCAAATAATTTTAATCACCGGGTAGAAGCTTTGGGAAAAGGTACGCTTTATTAAAACCGTGAAGCATAAAAATTCAGTCGTTTCATTAAAAATAAGGGAGTTAAATTATTTACAAGACGCTTGCTATAAAAAAAAGGAAGCAGTATTAAAATGCTCTACGTGTAATTTAATTATTCCGAGTAAAGAAACAAATGGAAATTACGTGCAAAATTTATATTAATTAACTCAATTTTAAGTAACCGGTATTAAACAAAATGTACAGATAATAATTAATATTTGATTAGGAGTCACTAAAAATTAAAGGGTATTATTTTAATTGAAGTTAATTGAACCATTAGTAACATAGAATATTTATAAAAGCTTGTAAAAAACCCAATAATATTCAAATCGTAGAAGTATTATGTTTGAACACCTGCGTATTCTTAAAAGGCTCATTCTGCGTAAAATTTGCAGATAACAAATGGTTACAGAGAATGTTGGAGAAACCGTAGCTTAATAGTTACGGGAAATGCTAATAAGGTCGGTTATTTCACAGTCCACATGGACTGAAATAATCGATAATAAAGAATATCAATTTGTACCACTCGGAACAGGGTAGATAGAGACAGATAATATGCGCAAGACAGAGACATATATAGTAAAAGGCGTGAGTGAAGCAACGTCACTGGGTTGCGATTGGTTGAAAATAAAAGGCAAACTTGAGAAGGAAAAATAACATTTCTGTATAAAAATTAATTAGTTATTTCCAGACGTTGCAAGCCGTGTCGAAATTTCTGAGATGTAACTGGTGCGAGTGCAAAATTTAATAAGAACCGACTCACAGGCGGGCGAGATGGGAACATAGTACACGAAATTCTGGAAATTGGCCGTTTTGGGGACAAGACCGACAGACGGGCTAACCTCTATATATACCCGGGTTAATATGAGTTTCTCTCTCTTAGATTTTCGAATTGATTCAATGCGTTAAACAGTGCTTTTTAGTTTCCGATTTTGATTGAATAATTTAAACAGTTTGCTCGTATATTTTGGTGATTTAAAACAGTTTGTTCTTTACGTGCTACAATGAATGTAATTTAGTGCACTTAGAAAAGAAGATACAAGGTAATAAAGTTTAGTATCACTGTACCAATTAGTCAAATTTGCAACGACAAATGAATACACAAAAGTAGGCAGTTTTGGCGTATATTGGTGAAAGAAGTATGAATTTCTTTGTTATTTTTCGGGGTGTTAATAATTAAATGATTCGTAAACGTGTCTGGATCCACAAAACAAGCTTCCGATATACACAAATGAGTTCCGGAAAAGCACTGAAACAACTTTAGATGAATGGTGGTGTAAATAATTTTAAAGGCGACCAGCAATACGAGGACCTAAACATAACCCAGTTGGATTGGTGTGATTAACAGAGGACGATGTACATTGGAGCCCGAGTGCATTAACCTTCAGGTAACTTATGCTTTGTTGTTCGATTTTTGATGTTTGGTATTTAGTATTTATGTTCTTGATTATGATGAAAATTTGGGTATGTCTTTGAGCTCAATTAGACGAACCTGGTTAATTAACGTAAAGGGGTGGTAGATGCTCCCTTTGTACTCAGACTCAGGTCTGCATATATTGTTATATTAATTAGTAGGCATCCTACAAGGACTTTAATTCTGGATGCACATTAAAATGATAACAAAATTTAATCTTGAAATTTTCTGATACTGAAATTTATGCTGAATTTTAATTTTGAAATTTTAATGTATTGTGAATATTGATGTAAATAGAGTTAACGTTGATGTTTGTGGTAGGAATGTGTTTGTTTTTATGAATGAAGATGAAGGTTTAACTAGGTGAGCAGCCGAGGCGGAAAAGAGTAAAGAGGCGATTAACAGAAGAAAGTCAACGGACCAGGTAATTTAATAGCTTTTTATACCTTTCACAGCATTCTTGACGCCCAATTCGTGAGGCTCGATTCGAAAAGCGGAGTACCCGGATTTTGGTGGTTTCACAGCAATATATATTGCTGTGAAACCTTTTAAATCACCTGGTCCGTTGATTCCTTCTGTTAATCGCCTCGGCTGCTCTTCTAGATAACTTCCATTCTCAATCATAAAAATTAAACAACACATTCCTACCACAAACATCAACGTTAACTCTATTTACATCAATATTCAGAATACATTAAATTTTCAAATTAAATTTGAACATAAAATTCAGTTTTAAAAAGAATTTCCGGATTAATTTTATTATCATTTTACTGTGCATCCAAAATTAAAGTCCTTGTTGGATGCCTACTAATTAATATAACAATATAAGCAGACCGAGTCTGAGTATAAAGGAGCATCTACCACCCTTTACGTTAATTAACCAGGTTTGTCTAATTGAGCTCAAAGACCTACCCAAAGTTTCATCCTATTCCCGAACATCAAAACAAAATACCCTTTTACTTAAACAAGCAAATTTCATCTTAAAATTAAATTTTTATGGTTAGAAAAATTCCACTAATGTCCATTTAAAGTAAATCAATTATAAAGTCATTCAATACACACAAAAATGTCAAACAAAATAGTACAATTTACCTGAAGGTTATTGTCCTCGTAGCTTCAGTGTAATCGTCCCTTTGTAAATCACACCATTCCAACCGGATTCTATTTACAGCTTCAAGTTGTCAACGCTTTAAAATGTTCTCCATCACCATTAATTTAAAGTTGTTTCTAGGCTTTTCCGGAACTCATCTGTGTATATCTGCCTCTGGTTCAGTGGATGCAGACACATTTACGAACCATTTAGTCATTAACACCCCGCAAAATAGCAAAGAAATTCATACTTCCTTTTACCAATATTACCAATATACGCCAAAACTGCCTACTTTTGGGTATACATTTGTCGTTGTAAATTTTACTAATTGGTACCGTGATAATAAACTTTATTACCTTGTATCTAAGTGCACTGAAGTACATTCATGTTAGCACGTAAAATAACCAACTATTTTGAGTCACTAAAATATACTAGCACACTTTAAATTATTTAATCAAACTAAAATGCACTGTTTAATATCAAGTCGCGGATGCACGAGCTTTTAACGCATCGAATCGTCGAAAGTCTAAGAGTCTAAGAGAGAAACACATATTCCCGCCTGTATATATAGCGAATAGCCGACACGTCGCTTTGTTCCCTAAAACGGGTAATTCCAACGAATTCCTCATTCTACGTTCCCAGTCTGTAGCCTGCACGTCGATTTTATGAATTTAGTACTCACCCCATTGAGATCTCAGAAAATTTCAACACGGCCCGCAAAGTTGTCCGAGAAAACTAATTACTTTTATACAGAAATTGTTGTTCTACCTCTGATATATGCATCCTATTTTTAACCAATCGCAACCCCTTGACGTTGCTTAAATCCCGCCCTTTACAATATGTGTCTTTGCTTGACGCATTTTCTCTTTCCTTTTCTAACCTGTTCGTATTGGTGCAAATTTATATTCTTTATTATCGATTATATTTTAGTCCACGCGGACTGTTATCTGGGTTTAATAAACCCGTATCGCACATTCTCGTGAATACTAAGTCCCGGTTTCTCCAAGATTCTTTGAAACATTAATTATTTGCCAAATTTACGCAGAATGAGCTTTTTTAAAAATACGCAGGTGTTCTGTATTTCCTGCTAAAGCATCTGATCGTTTCCAATATCCTTAGAATCAACATGTTTATCCAAACAAATTAACTTGAAATTGCCTTTTAAAAACACGCAGGGGTGTTCAAACGTAACATTTAAATAACCTTCCTACGATTTGACTATTATTGGGTATTTACAAGTTTCTATAGGTATTATATGTTATTAACGGTTTAATTAACTCCAATTAAAATTGATTTCTATCCTTTTCATTTTTAGCGAATACAACTTAAATATTAATTATTATATGTACACTTTGTTTTACTACCGGTTACTTAAAATAGGGTTAATTAATATAAACTTTGCACGTAATTTCCATTTGTTTAGGAATAATTAAATTATCAACTGCGCTTTTCAATACTGCTTCTTTTGATGTAAAGCGTCTTATAGATAATTTAAATTTCTTATTTTTACTGAAACGACCGAGTTTATTTATGCTTCAAGGTTTTAATAAAGCGTATTATTTAATTAAATTCCTTATACACGGTAATTAAAATTATTTGATTTGATTATTTAATTTTCTACCCTGGTCTAAATATGAGTATTTTCCCCCTATTTGAATACAAATAATCCCACTTATTTGAATGCAAATATCAAATATTTAGACTGCCAAAAATCTTTACAAAATTTTGCCTATCTCTCTCTATCCTTATCTATCTAACTTACCTACTTTGTCTCCAATCCAAAAAATATTTACACCTATCCTATATCCCTATCCTATTCATAACTCTCACCTACTTATAGAAACTTAAATTATCCCTAACTTCATCCTACTTATCCATCTAATCCTATATACATCCTATATACCTATCCTATTCCTAACTTTTAACTACTCTTCACTATACTTTACTTCCCCCTACCTAATCCTATATGCCTATCCTACTCTTACTCTATTCCTAACTCTCCACTAATCTTATATAAAATATCTATACTTAACCTATCTTATTTTCTTCCTACATTTACTCTTTATCCTCATCCTAAACCTATTCCTAATTATCTCCCATATTTATCCTATACCTAGCTTTATTTTCTATAAACACTTACTTCTACTTTTCTATATACACCTATCTCTATTCTTATCCTATTTAAATCTAACTCTCTTCTTGACCCTCCAAGTCTTCCTTCTCACCATCCTAATACTCTTCATCCCTATCTCTCCCCCTTCTATATCTACACTTATCCTCCCTATTATCTCACATACAATAAACTTATCATCCCTATTATCCTGACTCTTAAATATTACTTCTTCTTCAGTCCCTACACTTGTCTGTTTCTTATTCATTATCATTTCCTTTTCTGCCGACAAACCAAACGATACTACTTTAAAATTATCAAATTTTCCCTCTACGGAAAATCCTCTGTACCTGCTAGAATGCTTGTGTAATGGAATCCGCCAGAATGAATCCCTTAAATCTACTTGATTAAAAACAAACTTGCCATCTTTACTTAATTTCGCCTTCACCTGCTCCTGATATGCTGCTTCTACTCCCACTAATTCTGCATGTTTTCGTAATAAAGCTTGAACCTCTACTCTCCTATCCTCTGGACATCTTATCGTGTTGATCTGTTTACCTTCATCATCCTCTACCTCTACTACATTAATACTAAACCCCGTGTCATCCTCTGTGACTTCATAACTGCCCTTCCATGGCACTACCCTATCCTTAATCCTTACTACCTTCTTTTCCATATCTATCAAAACCCCTAACTTCATCATACAGTCAACACCTAAAATGCTCTGAAACTTCAGTCCAGGTACAATTACAAACTCCTGTTCACAGCTTAAACCTCCTATATCTATCCTAAGCACCACAACACTATTTACTACAGCAAACTTCTTTTATTTGAGCTACTAAATGGCTACGTTTTATAGGCATAATTCTATCACAAACCTTATCCCTAATTTTGCTGACGAATTCCTCCGATATTAAACTCGCCTCTGCCCCTGTATCAAGTAATACTTCTACATTATTCTCAAAATTTCTAAATTAATAATTGGCAAACATAATTTTCCTCAGTTTCTGGCTCTACTTCCTCCTCAATTTTGAAAAATTCACGTGGATGTTCATATACATTTACACAGAAATCTAGTGGTCTGTCGCGTTCTAAAATCCTGTCTCATCCTGTTTTCCGTGCTTGGTCCTGGTTGTCCTTCTACAACCTGTGCGTACGTCCTCCTCGTGTTAATATCCGTGTCCCTATCTCTATTCGGCGTGCTGGTCACAGTCCTGTTTACTTCCGGTAAACTGTTCTGTCTCGTGTAACTAGGTCTTGGCGTCGGTCCCCTAGTCGCACTATTGCTCCTGTATTCCTGTCCTCGTCGTTCCCAATTCGGTCGAAAATTTCTGTTGTAGTCAGGCCGTCTCGGATAATTCGGTGTCCTGTTGTCAAACCTAACTGTGTTAACGTTTCGTTCTCGTATCTCTCTTGTCCGTCCAACACATACATCGTCATATCTCTGTAAATACTCTAAAATGTCTCCCGTTCTGTGATGTTTTGTAAGGCCACGTGTTGTCTAATTTCCAGTTCAAAATGTCGTGATAGGTACTTGATTATCTGTCTGTCCGTCAATGGTGGATTCAGTTGTTTGGCCACACTGTACTTGCGGATGGCATATTGCTCCCTAGATCCTGCAAACTCTCCCTTAAATTTTCCTGTAATTAAGTCGTCTCGTACCTGGTCTTGTCTGTGGTCACTCCAGTAGTGTTTTAAAATTTATTTTCAAAGTCCTGATACGTGTCTATGTCCTGTCCTACTAAATTGTACCATGCTTCCGCGTTGTCCTTTAATAAAGCCTTTATCGTATTCAGTTTAGTCTGTTCGTCAAATAAATTTCCCACTAGATTTCTTACACTATTAATAAAAATTTGTGGATTTACCCTGTTATCACCATAAAACTTCATGTGTTGGTCCAATGATACTCCACCTGTATAAAATCTGGGACCTTCCCCCGTTAAATTTGATATGTTGTATTTAATACTACTAACTTCGCGTTCTACCCTGCCTAACTGATCCCTACATGAGTCCGTTACTTCAGTCATTTTACGTTTATTTCTTCTTCACAGAAAATGCGTACTTCGGACCTTAAATGTCCCATTTCCTGTCGAAGACCTGTAATGTCACGCTCATTTTTATCTACCCTATTTTCAACTTCCCCCATCTTTACAGTAAGACTATTTTTAAATTCTACAACTTCTTGATTCGTCTTATCTATTTTCTGACTAATCTCTTCTAACTTCCTGTTCGATTCATCGCTTAGCTGTTCTAATTTTCTGTTGGATTCTTCCTAGCTCTATTAGATTCATCGTTCATTCTCTCTAACATTCTCAATATCATCTCGTTTCCTTGATCCCCGATTCCGTCCTCGACTGATCTCTACTGCCTCCTGCTTCTTCCATTTTCGAATTTTTCCCACACAATGCACTATCGTCACTTCCAATTTCCACTCCTTGACTCCTTAACCACTCCTTTCTCTGCATACGTTCTAATCATCTCACACACTCTAAAATACTTTTAAATTTATCCACAAACAGAAACTCTCTCTCAGATCGCCAGTTTCCTGGAATAAAATAACAAAATTTTATTTGGAACTCGAGCCTCACTTTTGGGTCGCCAAGAATGCTGTGAAACCTTTTAAATCACCTGGTCCGTTGATTCCTTCTGTTAATCGCCTCGGCTGCTCTTCTAGATAACTTCCATTCTCAATCATAAAAATTAAACAACACATTCCTACCACAAACATCAACGTTAACTCTATTTACATCAATATTCAGAATACATTAAATTTTCAAATTAAATTTGAACATAAAATTCAGTTTTAAAAGAATTTCCGGATTAATTTTATTATCATTTTACTGTGCATCCAAAATTAAAGTCCTTGTTGGATGCCTACTAATTAATATAACAATATAAGCAGACCGGAGTCTGAGTATAAAGGAGCATCTACCACCCTTTACGTTAATTAACCAGGTTTGTCTAATTGAGCTCAAAGACCTACCCAAAGTTTCATCCTATTCCCGAACATCAAAACAAAATACCCTTTTTACTTAAACAAGCAAATTTCATCTTAAAATTAAATTTTTATGGTTAGAAAAATTCCACTAATGTCCATTTAAAGTAAATCAATTATAAAGTCATTCAATACACACAAAAATGTCAAACAAAATAGTACAATTTACCTGAAGGTTATTGTCCTCGTAGCTTCAGTGTAATCGTCCCTTTTGTAAATCACACCATTCCAACCGGATTCTATTTACAGCTTCAAGTTGTCAACGCTTTAAAATGTTCTCCATCACCATTAATTTAAAGTTGTTTCTAGGCTTTTCCGGAACTCATCTGTGTATATCTGCCTCTGGTTCAGTGGATGCAGACACATTTACGAACCATTTAGTCATTAACACCCCAAAATAGCAAAGAAATTCATACTTCCTTTTACCAATATTACCAATATACGCCAAAACTGCCTACTTTTGGGTATACATTTGTCGTTGTAAATTTTACTAATTGGTACCGTGATAATAAACTTTTATTACCTTGTATCTAAGTGCACTGAAGTACATTCATGTTAGCACGTAAAATAACCAACTATTTTGAGTCACTAAAATATACTAGCACACTTTAAATTATTTAATCAAACTAAAATGCACTGTTTAATATCAAGTCGCGGATGCACGAGCTTTTAACGCATCGAATCGTCGAAAGTCTAAGAGTCTAAGAGAGAAACACATATTCCCGCCTGTATATATAGCGAATAGCCGACACGTCGCTTTGTTCCCTAAAACGGGTAATTCCAACGAATTCCTCATTCTACGTTCCCAGTCTGTAGCCTGCACGTCGATTTTATGAATTTAGTACTCACCCCATTGAGATCTCAGAAAATTTCAACACGGCCCGCATAAGTTGTCCGAGAAAAACTAATTACTTTTATACAGAAATTGTTGTTCTACCTCTGATATATGCATCCTATTTTTAACCAATCGCAACCCCTTGACGTTGCTTAAATCCCGCCCTTTACAATATGTGTCTTTGCTTGACGCATTTTCTCTTTCCTTTTCTAACCTGTTCGTATTGGTGCAAATTTATATTCTTTATTATCGATTATATTTTAGTCCACGCGGACTGTTATCTGGGTTTAATAAACCCGTATCGCACATTCTCGTGAATACTAAGTCCCGGTTTCTCCAAGATTCTTTGAAACATTAATTATTTGCCAAATTTACGCAGAATGAGCTTTTTTAAAAATACGCAGGTGTTCTGTATTTCCTGCTAAAGCATCTGATCGTTTCCAATATCCTTAGAATCAACATGTTTATCCAAACAAATTAACTTGAAATTGCCTTTTAAAACACGCAGGGTGTTCAAACGTAACATTTAAATAACCTTCCTACGATTTGACTATTATTGGGTATTTACAAGTTTCTATAGGTATTATATGTTATTAACGGTTTAATTAACTCCAATTAAAATTGATTTCTATCCTTTTCATTTTTAGCGAATACAACTTAAATATTAATTATTATATGTACACTTTGTTTTACTACCGGTTACTTAAAATAGGGTTAATTAATATAAACTTTGCACGTAATTTCCATTTGTTTAGGAATAATTAAATTATCAACTGCGCTTTTCAATACTGCTTCTTTTGATGTAAAGCGTCTTATAGATAATTTAAATTTCTTATTTTTACTGAAACGACCGAGTTTATTTATGCTTCAAGGTTTTAATAAAGCGTATTATTTAATGAAATTCCTTATACACGGTAATTAAAATTATTTGATTTGATTATTTAATTTTCTACCCTGGTCTAAATATGAGTAATATATATATATATATATATATATATATATATATATATATATATATATAGCTACATACCTAATGTAATATTTGTTAATATGTTCAACGTTATAAATACATACACACATTCAAACCACACAACCTAACGCATGGGCATACACACACACACATACAAACAAACAACTATCACATACAACATAACATATACATTAAATAAAGGTATCAGGTATCCTCTTAAAAAAGAGAATTTGAAATATTTCAAAATCTGACATAATTTTTATTTTTACAGTTCTTCTTATACAAATTATATATCCTTCCTACATTTGAAAGTGAAAAACTAAAAATAGTTATGTTTAATAATTAATTTCGATGTTAATTTTTAAAACAACTCATCTTGTAAGTTGCAATTAATATTTGTATAATTTAGCCTAGTTGTTTATAACATTTTAGAAGCCTGTGAACAAGGATTAAATAAATCCAAAAATTTAGGCATTATAAAAGAGTTTTCTTTTACCAGCTGACCTCAAACCCATTAAAACATTTAATATTATATATATATATATATATATATATATATATATATATATATATATATATATATAAATAAGAAAGTAGGATTAATGAGTCTTAAATTAATACAAAGTAAAAAGCAATTATTGTCAAGTGACTCAAATTCAGCCATGAGGGTATCCTATCGACATGTTTCGCCTTTATATATATATATATATATATATATATATATATATATATATATCTTTCTTGTTGTGAAATGCCATTAAGAAATTATTTTGTCTACGTATTCCAAACCTTTGGTATTTATGACCGAAGGTAGGATTTATTAGTAAAACATGAGCAATCTAACTTTCATTTTAGTATTGTATTTGATAGGATAAGATTACAAATATGATGTATAATTAATGCAGTAGCATCGGCTAATTTGTAAACTTAACATTTTGGCTGTTGCATCATATTTTGTCTTAACCTGTTAAAAGCTAGCAAAAAATTTGTTTAGGTTAAGAAAATATCTTAGAAAGATACGAAGGAAAATTTTTAAAAATTTGTAAAACCCGTGTGAAAATATTCATCCTCTTTAAAAAATATCATTTAAAACAAGTTAAACATGTTAAAAGAACCAGTAAAAGATAAAAACAAACGAAATTACAATTCATTATTACATCAAACGATGAACCAGACCTGCTAGAATATGATCGATTAATTGATTGATTTTTATTATATATATATATATATATTGATTGATTGATTTTTATTATATATATATATATATATATATATATATATATATATATATATATAGCCGATAAATAATGAGAAGCGAGACTGAAGATAATTCATTCACCAATAGTTTGTAAAGCGTTACAAATTGTTTGTTTATAAAAATACTTGTCGACGACACTCTTAGTTGGTAAAGGACAAACAGTAAGAAACACTAAATTTTTGTGCAAAGACACACCAGTTATATTTATTAAAAACAATACGTTTTGAACTTATAAAGTAAAACTTCGACATATAAATGTTTATTCAGAATAAATGGAAGCATAAAAAATGGAAAGATGGATCTCTGAGGCTTTTATGAGTGAAACTATAATTTTAAATGCAGTAACTGGAGATGGAGTTTTGATCAAACAAGTATCAATCCTAATTGAAAGGTCCAAAAACGCAATTACAATATTGTTTTAAACCTTTAGAGAGACACTTTGTACTATTATTAAGTAGATTATGTTAGTATAAGATTTTCGTGAATAGAAAATTACTTGTGAGGGGATAATTTTATTTTATGCAATTTAGAGGTCAATGTTCGAGGTGGTTTGACCCTTAGAAAAGGTTTTCTCGTTTTCTGATCAATTACACTAAGACTGGATAATAAGAGAGTATTTAAATTATCCATATTACTCTTAAGGAAAATTTTGTGACTTACATATGAAAAGTTATGAGGTTTCTAATCATTAACAAGAATTAGGTGAAGATTGTATTAATGTGTAGTAGTAGTGATAAAATGTTTCTTTCTAGACTAAAGTTGTAAATTGCATTTATAAGCTTTCTTTATATCTGTGTGTAAGTAAATTTCTTAGATAAAGTCTGTAGAAAAAAGATGTTTTTGAATCTATCGAGTAACATAATCTAGAGGATTGTTCATAAAATTTTATGTAAGTATAATTGTAATGTTGAGATTTATTTGTTTCATTTCATTTTCATAAAGTCCACAGCATAATTATTGCTGAGCTAACAAGATAATACGGACATATTCAGGTAATAATCCCCATCATTTCATTTTTAACATTTCGATTAATAGTCATAGCATCTTTATTGGTCAGTTGTCTGGTTCTTGAAATATTTTTTAAAAAACTAAAAATTTTGTATCTTGTTTTTTGACGATTGAATGCTAACCAAAAACGTTCCTTAACTAGAAGTGTACATTATTAAGGCACTTTTTTAAGAGAAGAATTAAGCACAAACAGAATCGTTTGATTGTCTTTTGTTTTTGAGGAGCAGCCCACAATTTTTTTATATTTAAACTGAATATTATAGGTCTACAATTACCTTTTCAACAGTGTACCACATGCCTATCAAAAAAAACAAAAACTATTCTAAATCTTAAAAATAATTATTTTTGTAGGTTTTTGAACATATAACAACCCTGACGCAGCAGTTTTCAGCTGTTGAAAAAGTACATACAGTATTGCCCGAAATAAACAGTACTGAAATTGTAATTGTTTTGTATATTTAAAAAATACATATTATTGACACTTTATTATATGTTCTAAATGTGCACCTCCTCGTTCGAGACAGACTTCATAACGATGTTCTAAGTTTCTGGTCATGTTATTGAATAAGAGTTGTCTCAGGGCTGCGAAGAAGACTCTAACGGCATCTTTTAGTTCATCGATGGTTTGTGGTGCCCGTTTGAAAACGGCATTTTTAGCCATGCCCCAAATGTATGCGTCTGGAGGTGTGAGGTCTGGAGAATGTGAAGGATAAGGGAAGTCAGTAAATCGTGATATGAATTTGCTTGGAAAATGTTCTTGAAGAAATTGACGAATTGCGGCAGCAGTATGGCAAGTTGCCCGTCCTGCTGAAAAAATTGGTTTCAAATGCCAAGTTACGTGCACGACAGAATAGACGTAGATCAGGGATAAATCGTGTTAAAATTTGTCTGTACCTCTGAAGATTAAGTGTGACATGCCTACCATTCTCTTCGATAAAGAACGGACCAATGATTCCGTGTCCGGAAACAGCACACCAGACACTCACTTTTCACTATGTAAAGGAACCTCTTGAACCTCATCGGGTCTGGCAAAGCCCAGAAATCGATTTGTGCGACGATTCACATAGCCTGACAAGTGAAAATGTGCTTCGTCTGAAAACCACACATTTTTCAAAAATTCAGGATTTTCATTCTGTAACGCGAGAATTCTGGCGCAATATTCCACTCTACTGCAATAATCCCGAGGATGTAGTTGTTGATGTACCTGAATCACATACGAAAATGTACCCAGCTCCTTCAGGATTCTTTGAAAGGAAGTTCTTTTAAATCAAGTTGTAACGCTGTCCTTGCCTGGCTGACTTTCGGATTTTCTAAGATTTGCTCAAAACACGTTCATGGTTATTGTTGTTGTTAACTGTCCTGGGACGCCCTGAGTTTCCTTTTCGTTGGCACAATACACTACCTGTATTTCTAAACTTTTCAATAACCTTCAAAATTACAGCATTACTTGGAGAACGTTTATTAAACCTTTGTGTGAATTGATCAGACACGTATAGCAAACTTGCACCATTATGTCGGCCGATTCCGTATGAACGAAAATAATGCTCTACCAGAAACACTTTCTCCTCTGTACTTAACACCATTTTTAACAATTAGGCCCTACTAATTACTTGTTTGAGGTTTACTTGACAGGTCTATACTAGCTAACTTGAGTGTGACAGCGCACGCATAAAAACACCGCCAACTTAGTTTCAGTACTGTTTATTTCGGGCAATACTGTATATGTTTCATAGTATTCAGCAATCTTTTTGCATCAGTTTTTAGTTGTGCTATCAGAGCGAACGACATCATTTTGTAATAGTAGGTGGTTGCATGTGACATGTGGCTCCGTGAATCAGACAGGTTCGCACATGATTGCTGATGCCAAGGTTCCGTATTCGATTCCCGACACGGGCCGCTTGGAAAATGTTGAAGAGCATTTTTCACAAAAATAGCCCTCGTTCGGATGATAGGTAAAATGTAGGTCCCATGTGAGAGTATTGTCACGCCTGTTAAAGATCCCTACCTTGCTTGGATTAGCAAGGGTTCAGCAAAATTCAAAATATCCAGGTTAAAAAAAACTAGCTTCCCGGCAAGTGGAGCATTGAAAAGTCAAATGTAGGGAAGATCTGTCAAACAAAATTTGTATATACTGTAAGTTGTGTGTTTATGCTGTAATTTTAAATAAAATAATAAATAAATCATTTTAAATTGCGTATTTTCCAAATAAAGAAAAGTTTTATGTACTAAGCACTCATTCACAATCTTTTCAGAATGCTTGCACGAAATCCGCCAGATATTTAAAATTGTATCTTGAACAACAACAACTGTATAAAACATATTTTAGAAAAATTGTTATAAACTTACTAAATTATGATGCTTTTGAATAAACTACAAAATAATACTGCACAAATAATCATGAATGTGTTCAAAACACTACTGAGGTGGTAACATGCAATCCACCCACATCCGTAAGATCTATAAGTCATGAGCTTGATATTCCAATTTACTGTACAGTAAATTTTAAAAAAGGAAATAGATCATTCTCATAAGCAGACTGTTGATCAAGGCCAAGAGAAGATTATACCAGATGAATGCATTTTTGAAACCACATCCAAAAATGCATCAAAGAACCCCACTTTCAAGATTTAGTATATACAGAGACGAAATGTGGTTTACCATTTGTGGCTTATTCAACAAACATAATATGCATCATTGGAGTACCGAAAATCCTCACCTGACGTTGCAAAGCAAATTTCAAACAAGGTTTGGATTTAACGTTTGGTGTGGTAGCTTAGGTAACGAATTATGATATAAATATTTTAATAGTTTAACCAATGTAATTAATTGTCTAGGCAATAATTTGCTTAGACCTTTTTATTTTGACAATAATCTTAATAGTGTCAAATCTGCGAAACTGTTAAAAAACCAAACAATTTCAGATATTAGAAGATTTGTACCCAATAATGAGTATTCTCGAAAATTGTGGTTCTGCAAGATGGTTGCCTGGCTCACAATACCCGAGAAGTTAGTGACCTATTACCTGAAGATTTTGGCCAAAATATAATATCCATTGACCATGTATGTGACCCGCAAGATCACTTGATCTTAAACCACTTGATTTTAATTATGAGGTTTTGCTAAAAATCAAGTACATGTATTTGAACCGCCTCATAACAGAAATGAACCAAAAAAGTGTGTCGGGAACTCTATAAATAGATGCACATTAAGCAGAGATTTACGCAGAGTGTTAATTAATTACTAAATGTGCCATAATGCAAACAGTCAACATTTTAAACATCGATAGGGTAGCTATTTATGTGATAATTTCATATATCACCTTTCTTTTTATTAACTGAACCTGTAATTTAAGTTAATTTTAAAATTTAATTAACTGTATTTTGAGTTATACTTAAACATATGACAAATTTTTTCAACAGTGGAAAAAAATTTTTGGGTTTTAGGGTTACTATACATTCAAAAATCTACAAAAATAAGTATGTTTTTGAAATTCAGAATAGTATTTGTTTTTTTTTAATACGCACATGGCACATCGTTGAAAAAAATTATAAGACATAATATTCAGTTAAAATCCAAAATTGTGGTCATAAGAAAAAAAAAGTTGTGGGTGGTTCCTTGATAACAAAAAAAATCGAACGATTCTGTGTCCTAATTAATGTACATATCTGGTAAAAGTACGTTTTATGCTTCTATCAACAAAAAACAAAATAAGAAATTTTGGATTTTTTCGTATATAAAAAAACCCGAACTACTTATGCCAATACTATAATCAGCTTTAATTTTAACAGAGATTTCTCCAAACCTTTTTCTCCATTTAATCCAATCTCTATTTCTTATAACTCGAAATTAGGCACAGTCTGTATACACAAGGTGTCCAGAAACACTCTTCACAAAAGAAAACTGCAAATTCTAGAAACTATTTCATGTTGATTTAACGCAAATCTTGTTATCCAAACATGCTTCATAAGAAAATTAGAGCTCTTTGAAAATACCGTCGGTTTAATTCAAATATCTTCAAAATGGTTTCCTTTTAAGTGATAACATTTTATATATTTATTTTAGATGATTTTTTAACTGTAGTGATAAGCGGCTCGTGGGGGGGTTAAACTTTTTATTCGTAACTTTTCTGTCTTTCAAATTTCGCCACTTAGACATAGCATTTAACAAATTTTGTTTTTATTAGAAAAAAATAACTATCTTATCTAAAGCCGCTATGACATACCATTTTGGAAAAAAATCGATTTGAACCTTTCAGGTGTCATTGCATGTTTCCATTGATTGACAAATTCATTTCTAAATTATGAAAGATGGCTATGGAAAATAAACAAATAACAATTGTATGAATGTCAAACTGTTCTTATGTAATAATCTGAGGCTTTTCTCAAATAAAAAATAAATACGAGTAAAGAATTGTATTACTGTCAAATGACTGATACTTCGATATGCATTTAATGTATGATGAAATGTAATGCAACGCTCGGGCAGCATAGGAATGCAGACAAATTTCCAAATAGAAGACATTATGCTCCCAAAACGTTTACAGTTCTGCATCAAAGAATTATGAAAATTGGATAGGTAATTCCCAAAAACGATGAAACTAGAAGCATACTGACGTATGAGAAGAATATGAGGATAATATTTTAATGGAAGTACAGGAAAATCACAAAATTAGTGTTAGAAGATTGGCTGCAGTATATCCCACTACTAAATCATCTCCATGAAATATTATCCGCAAGGAAAACTTGCATCCTTTTTATTTTAGAAAAGCCCGGACCATGTGTGAGTGGTTTTTCTGTTCATCTTGAGTGTTGTAATTGGTTGAAAATAAAAAAATCAAACCAAAACTTTTGTTTAGTAACAAAGCTACTTTTATTAAGGATGGAATTTTGAATATGTATAATGCGCATTATTACTCCTACGTCGGTGATAATCCTCATGTTATAAAAGAAACAAAACATCAGGAAAGTTTTAACATAAATAATGGACAGGCGTTCTTGGAGATAATCTGCTGGGACCTGTAGAATTATCCAATCATTTAAATGGCAAGAATTACCTAGACGTTCTACAAAATACTTTACTGAGTTTATTGGATGGTATTAATTTACATATATGACAAAACTTATGGTTTCTACAGCAGGATCGTTCGTGATTTTTTAGACTATAACTACTGACAGCATGGATTGAAAGAGGCGGGCCAGTTGTTTGGCCGGCTATGCCTCCAGCTTTAAATGCTTCCGATTTTTGTGAGTAGGGATGCCTAAAATCAAATGTTTATTTCCAGCCAATAGGAACACACGATGAACTCTGTAGATTAATTCAGGATGCCTACAATGAGAATCAATATTGGAATTTTTGTAAGAATTCGACAATCTTTGCATAAGCAACTAAATTTGTGCTTAGAAACGGATGGCCATCATGTGGAGCATATGCTGTAAATTTATTTTTGTGTTTTGTGCTTTCGGTTGTCATGTTGTTCTATTCTTTTTCATTACTCTTTTCATCATCTTCTAGTTTGTATCATAAAAGCTTTGTTCTTTACTCGTATTTATTTTCACTTTAAAAAATGCAAATCATTAATTGGAAACAGTTTATGACATAAGAACAGTTTGACATTCATGCAATTGTTATTGGGTTTATTTTCCATAGCCATCTTTTATAATTTAGAAATAAATCTGTTAATCAATGGAAATCAATGGAAACATGCAGCGACACCTGAAAAGTTCAAATCGAAATTTTTCAAAAATGGTGCGACTTTATATAAGAGAATAATTTTTTTTTATAAAAACAAATTTTTATTAAATGCTATGGCAAAATGGTGAAATTTGAAAGACAGAAGAGTTATTACTAGAATTAAAAAATCGTTTCCACGTCAAACGATTGAGCATACTCCACAAAATAAATGTACAAAATGTTATCACTTAAAAGGAAACTGTTTTGAATATATTTGAATTAAACCGACCTTATGGCGCCATCTTTAAAGAGCTCTAAATTCCTTAGCAAGCTTGATTGAATAACAAGAATTACTTCAAATCAACATGAAACAAGGTCTAAAATTTGTAGTTTTCTTTTGTAAAGAAAGTTTCTGGATACATGCCTAATAAAAATACTATGATGAATTTTCTAATTTCCCGTCATCTAATTACTTTTGCTGGCTCTCTGATTAATAAAATCAATGTAATTATACATCACATTTATAATAATATGAAATAATCCTCTAACAAACAATCATTCAAATACAAAACAATGCATTCACAACAGCTTTCTCTTACAAACAATATCTCGGCTACAAAATTAACAAAAAATAACTTCCTCTCAACACATATCTTACATAATACATATATAATTCAGAAAATCTCTTTAAAACTAGGATGATTAGTCACTTATTCTAAACAAATCTTCAAAACGCGATTATCATTCATAAACAACTACGTAATTAGGTCTTTCTTAAATGTACAATAATTACCATTATTAGTCACGTAATTTAATATTCTTTCCCTTTAAACTGTATTAAACTGATCTGAATTTAGCTAGGTTCAATGGTTACCTTGTATAATGACAAACACCTGTCTCGTAGGTTTGCCAAACCCTTAAAATTAAATTAGATTGACTTTTACACACAACTCCTACGCTTAAATTGAAAATGTGTCTTGATGAATTATATAAAATAAATTGATTTACATTTTACCATTATAGATCTTTTAATTTGCCAGGTTTGACTTTTTCCGGAGTGTAATTACCAAGCAATGCTCCAAAATCGTTTAAATCGTTTTAGAAAATAAATGCTTTCATGCAAATTGATTCAGTCCATATATAACAAACCATTGCACTCATATTCGATTAGGAAAACTTTACATTGAAGAAAAATAAACCACAAATAACTTTTGAATTTAAGGATATTAAAAATCGTCCATTTAGTATTTTTGGATTTCAGAAAGATTGTACCATAGTGTTATACGTTCCAAATTTGAATAAAAATGTTATTTTGCTATCTAGTACAACAAAATTGATGCAGATACTCACAAGAAACAGAAACCAGAAACACTAACGTTTTATAAACAAACAAAAGGTGGAGTGGACACTGTAGACAAGATGTGCGCAAGCTACAATGTTGCAAGAAACAAAACGTTGGCCCATGGTTGTATTTTTTCAATCCTAAATGTTTGTACTATTGACTCCCACATAATATTTCTTGCAAATAAAAATAATGTAAAAAGCAGCAGTCATCTTTACATGAGTTGGCCAGACAACTGAGTGAACCATATATCCAAAGGCGAAAAGCACAACTTGCACAACAATTGAAAGATTTCGAAAATGACCAAAATGATCCAAAAAATAAAGATGCCCATCAAAATTTGGAACAACAAGAAAACCTAGTAAAAAAAAAAGAAAAGATATGGTACTTGAATACAGCAGTGCCAAACATTCTTGTCAATCCAAATACCTTAGCGTAAAGTGTAAATTCTTAAACATTGTTCAGTAATTTGACATATTGCATTACCAACTAATTATTTTTAATACAGAAATATTCAAAATATTATGATTATAGATTAGTTATTTATATTGAGACTTCGTTTTATATTATTATAAAATTGGAATATATTTTGATTTATACGTTTAGTTCTAATTTAAGTTGCAAATAAAATGTTTTGAAATAAGAGTTTTTTAACACTGCAAGTATGGCAAAGTATTTATCAGATACATGTGTGCCTTATTCATGTAACATAGTGGGATGCACCTGTCAGAAGGTTAACTTTACATCAAAGGCATTTATAATAAAATAAAAAATTACTGTCTAGATGCACATTAATAAATAAAATTGATAATTTTATAGTGCACGTGAAGAACTATGTATAAAAATTCAGACGACTTTAAAAAATAATATCCAGATTGTATTTTATCTATGCTTGTCCCAATGTTAATTACCCAATTAAAAAGGAAGATAGTTATTACAAGCCATAACCATTATGAAATGTTTTACAGACTAAAAACGTCACTTTAACAAAAATAATTGTTTCTGAAAAGGTTAGCGACTTTGATTTTGTAACTACATCATTTCATGTTTATTTATAACACTTATATTAAACATTCTAGTCATTTATTTATACTCAACTCGTGTAAGTATATGGAAATCCCTTAATAAAAAAATATTTTAAACTTAATATTACTACATAAATTTACATATTAATCTGAATATTTTTAATAACATGTACAACATGATAAGTATTAATAATCAATAAGGTTATCAACAAGAAACCTAATGTCAGTAAACAGACAAAGTCATTGAGTTGATAGATATCTCCATAAAGTACTGTGAGTATTTTATAAAAGTCTTAAGAAATTATTCTGAATTTATATAAAAAAGGTAATGTAAAAATTAAACAACATTTAAAATCTGTTGTTAGTTTAGTATATTATCACAAATGGACTATTTTAAGTACTCACTAATTTGGCTTAATTGCTGTTTACATACAGCTATTGTTCAATTGCCAACGAACTTCTTTGAAATATTTATAAAATGGAAAATGTAATAACTTATTTCCAATATTCAAGAATTTTAGTATTTTTGCTACACCTACAATATAGTCTAAATGTGCAAACTGACTTAAAAAATTTAAATATGGAAACTTTACGATATAAGAAGATAAAATAAGCAGTAGCGTAAAGAAGCCCCGAAATTACCACTCCAATATAAGATAACTTAAATTTTGCAACTTGTAACTATACTAACAACTAACAATTATGTTTCTAAATGTTTGTTGTAACATCATAATATTTACCAAAACATGATGTATGGGTACACTAAAATAATATGTTTTCATTTATACGCAGAGTTAGTGCAAAGTTACTATCAGCAAAATATGTGTCACAACCAAATTTTCTCTAACCCTAGACCATACTATGTTTTGAAAGAGACAAAACTAAAAAGTATTAAGGTTTATAGCTAGCTATTTTAAAAACCCATGTCCGGTAGACTGCCAGGCAGTCAGTTTGAGAGTCTTGTATTAAAAGTTCTTGATTTCTTTTTGCAAAATCGATATCCCCTTATTATTTACAACTAACCTAAAATATTTTTGAAACTTAACGTTTGTTCCAGAGATGCCCTGAAATGTTCAAAATTGAAAAATTTGAATAATTAAAATATTTTGAGAACGAATTACAGAAGAAGATTATAATTGGGAATTATGTTCAAGATATTTTGACATATTTAGTGACCTCAAAAACTCTTTACAAAATCAAGCATTTTTGGATTTTCTGATTTTTGATTTAAAAACTCTTATTAGACTCCGAAAGCAGTTAACGGACCATGCTGAAATTTTGCATGATGATAAGTCATAGAGGGCTGACATGCAAGCAGTCTTTATTTAGACCTGAACAGTCAACTGGTTAAAATCTTAATCTAAAAACACTAAATTCTGTGTTTGAGAATGTTGACTTGTGAAAATATTTTTGTTGGGGGTTTAACATGTAGGAAAATCGAATGATGAAATCGATTGTCTTACAAAAATAACAGGGCGATGAACTATGGAGTCCAGAAAATCTCCAGAACACTGAAATTGCTTTTTACCAATCGGTTGATGACATCTGTTAGAGATCCGGAAAAGTGACTTTCTATGGCTTATATTAACAGAGGAATCAAGCACATTTTGGTTAATAACTGAGCATGAAAGTCCAGGCATCAAAAATTTTTAAATCATAGCAAGAACAGAAGTGAAGCATCTTATTCAACTATGCTTTTTGACTTCATTATAAAGATGAGAAAAAGATAATGGCTATTTTGTTTGAGTAAATGGTAAATTTCAGAATAAAGTGTAACGATAAATTGCACAGTATTTGGCAAAGACAACATATTTAAATAAATATGTAATTTAAATGCTGCAGTATATATTACTGTGTACAACATCGTAAGTAGACGAGATTAAAAATTGCCATGCAATTCCCAGTTTTTCCTGCTACAATTATTATTTACATAATATTAAAATTTAGCGCAGAATGTACATTCATACAAATGTAACAGAATTCATCATCATTTTGTTTTCGACCTTACTTAAGGTCGGTTTGACGCAGCTCTAACTTCTTTTCATATTGGATTATTTTAATTCCTTCTCAAGATTTATACAGGATGGTTCTTACTTCAGCCCCTCAAAAGAATGACAAAATGTTATTAAACGTTACTTCAAAAATATCCTTTTGGACTTACATCTCGTTTAATTATTAATTTCAAAGAACAAATAATTTGCATATTTAGATAGTCCTTGCAAGGTTTGCATTTTTAAATTAATGTTCAACAAGCAACTTAATCCAGTAATCTGATGTCATACTTTAATATAAAAGGACGAATTTAATTTAGTACTTAAAGTGAAAATTCCTCAGCAATATGTTTATATTAAAAATAAAAATTGAAACCAATCATTTTTCAAGCACCAAAATAGCGGATGTTAATCTTGTTCATGACCGTGTAAATGAAAATTTTGTAATGCTCGCGTGTTGTTTAAGCAAACATTGGGTAATAGAAAGGAATTTATTAATTTCAGTTAGTTAAATGAGTTTTTTCTTAACACAAACATACTATGAAAATTTTATAGAAGCTTGGGCGGTTGACATTTAATAACCTGGCTATTTCATTATAATATTAAAGTAAGACACAGAAGAAATAAACAGTAAAGCACCTAGTACATTTTTATACAACCAGTAATGAAGAACAGGACTTTACACTCTGCATATTGAATTAGAAAAATATGCACCTATTTCCGATAAATAACCAGCCTAGGAAAGTGTATTTGTAAACATTCTCACGAGCAAAAAACCAAATCCAAAGGAAGTAAATTACTCCAATGGTCAAACTCATAAAACAGCATAATATTTAATGCATAGTGATCAACAAATGGTATAGGTGTCAATATGATATGGTAAGTGTGGGATTATATATAACCACTGTCGCGCACCAAAATAATCTCAACCTTAGAACAGTTAAAGTCGTATAAACCCTGACAACAAAGAAAGTGGGAAATACCCATAAAACATTTTAATTTATGAAGCCCCAGATAATATTAGGAGGGAGGAGATCACATCAAAACATGCCAAAGCATCCTCAGCAGAGTCGAATAACATGCAATCATCGCCGTACAGGATGAGGTTGCTATGTGGGTAAATGAATGAAGGGTACTAATAGTTGGAGCTGTGTGTAAACAGGTGTCCAAACGTGGATATTAGCATGGATATTAAAATACCGGTTAATAAAAAAAAATGGAAGTGACCTAGGGGTGAGCTTTCATTCCACATCACGTTGGACAAATTATTTTGCCACAGCCCTTGTCTGCACAGCCGACATAACGTTTGTAGAGGATAAATAAACATAACTGTAACTTATTGAATTTGTGTTCTTTTTTATAAACATTACATGCTGATATTTAATAATTGTGATTGATAGTAATAAGAATATACAAAACCTATTATTAAAAAGTGCGATTACAATGGTGCAGGCTTTTTTAAAGCAGATTGTAGAAACATAATTTTTCATATATACACAAGCTCATTATTGTAGAGACGAAATAGTAAATAGAAATTAAATAGGTTGAATGTCTATTGATCAATTTAATTTGTTTTTAGTTACATGCATATTTGGCCAAAGTAGGATAAGATCTTAGTAATTTTTTTTAATTTTCTGTTATTCAGTGTAATAATTATGTTTGCTAATATAGGTTAAGTGTACCAGATGTGGAGCTTTGTTTTACTATTTGTATTTAAAGTAGAATAATAGAAAGAAGTTATAAGAGTGTAAGCAAAGCTCTATCAACCTCCAACTGCACCAAAAACCATTCAATTGTCTCTCAAAACACCCATCTTTCGGACAGGCACTATTTAAGATTATCAGGTGGGTTGGCGATCAACAGCTTTTTATTAAACAAAGTTCAGAAACCTTTTCAGATAGATGTAAGAGAAGTGTTGCAATTTGCATACGCCTAAAAGGTTTGCATTTGCTCCTACAGAACCTACCCCTCACCACTGAAAGTTAGCTGGTGCATTATTTACTGATACGTCTCTTTTGCAGAATATAAGTAATTCAAGTAACTAATGTCAATTTAGCACATAACAACTTAAGTTTAGGCAAATGCCTGTGTCATGAAGCCTTTCCACAATGTCTGTGCCCTGCTAAAATTCTTTTGCCAACATTTATCAAAGACTGGATCTTTAAAGTTCCTGCAGTAAATTTAGAAATGTAAACAATAAACAAACCCTAGATTTTGCAATAGTACTTGAAAGAAGTACCAGACAAATTGATACCGAAAATGGTATACTAAATCAATCTGTTAAGAATTTTCAAAGAGCAACAATCTTAAGGAAGCTAATTTGTAACACCAATGCATTAATTAAGCAAACAATAGTAGAGAAACGCATTTATTATTTTAAGTTAATTAAAATTAGTTTTATCATAAGAATGCCCATAAAATTTTATGGAAGATTGCTTGGTGTATGGTTTATAAAGAGATAACTCAATTATAATATTAAAGTGAAATATCGAAATAAACGGGGAGAGTACCCAACACATTTTTTTTTAGAGCAAGCAATACAAGGAACTTCGCATGTTGAATATCAAATTAGAAAAACACCGACATTTTTTCCATAAATAATCATCCTATGAAGGTGTATTTGTAACCATTTTCATGCATAGCAAAAATGCCAAAATCATTGTAAATTATTCAAGTAGACAGAAACCCATAAAACGTCAAAATTTAATGCATAGGAATTACCCAAAGGCGCAGCTGTGGTATTAAATGGAGTGTGAAAATACTAATAATTTCTCTCAAGTGCCGGAACATCATTCACCTGGACTTAAACCAGTTCAAGTCAAGCAAACCCTGTGAACCAGAAATCATGTAAACCCCTGCTGACAATTTAACTTATAAATACCATCAAATCATTATAGAAAGGATTATGCATTTCAAGCAGTTAGCTGTAATTCAAATCACGTGCAATTAATGTCAAGCGAGTACCAGGTGTAAGTAATTCCAAATCACAGTAATTTTATATATTTGGGCTTGCTAGTGAAATAAGCTCCCGAACACTAACGTGACCGTGGAATTAAATAAATATCCATTACTAGCGTAAATGGTTCAATTGTGGACGCTTTCTTCAACACCTATTGGATTCAGGCAACCCCATTTCTGGTCTTGCACGCCAAGGTCGCTCGTACCATATATAGGTAAACTGTACGTCTTTGAATATTTTTACCTGCTACATATTTTACAATGTTATATTATATTTGATACATAGTTTGTTTAAGAGGACTTGTATGTTGGTGCACGCTTGACTAAAGGCGACATGACCAAGAAATGCACCACAATTGTAATTACATAAACTTATAGATACCCATTTAGTTTGATTGTGTACTTATAATTAATAAATTTACTCTTTTACATGCATATTTTGAGAATAGGGATAGTTAATTTAATCAGTTTGTTCTGTTACTGAGATAATCATGTTTTAATAAAGAATAAGTGAAAAGCTTTGAGTTTTACAATTATTTGTGTATATTTTAAGTTAGCAGACGAGGAAAAAAAGTGTACAAAAGGTTCCTTCTACCAATCTCGTAGGGCAAGAATTTAAGAACCATTTAAACTCATCTCTTAGATCACCCACTGCCTAGTAAGACTGAAAAATCCATGTGGGTTGGCGCTCAACAATTTGTGGTAGATAGAAAATTCAGAGTAGATGAAAATGTTAACGTTGCCAAAAAATTTACATTTGTTTTCATAGAACTCGCCCCTTCCATTGCAAGCTAGCTGGTGCATAATTACTGTTGTGTCTCTGGGGTAGACTAAATTTTATTGATGTCACGGCATCAATTTAGTGACAAATTATCTTAGACGCTTCTGCTTGTTCAGTAGTTTTTATTAACATTTGCAATCAGATATTCAAGATAATATCTTTAACAAACAAAGCTATTTCTATAAGAGGCAGGCTTATTGATATAATAATCATCATTTGCTAAATAAAATTCACATGCTGCAACAGTCTTATTTTGTCCTTGTTATCTTTTATCCATAATTTCGAATTTTTGTTGTTCATTATACTAAATTTATTGGTTTGACATAGTGCTGACTTTGGCAAGGCGGATTTTCTTATCTCAAAGCACTTGCAGGTAGTATTTTTCTGTTAAACTTAAGTATTTCTTGTGCAATTTAATTACAATTTTGACTAAAACTGTATTGTTCTGGAAAATACTTTCTGTATTCAGAAGATTCGGATTGTTGTTGGATTTTCTAATTAATAGATGTTTAACTATTCTAAATGGAGTAGTTCTGCAAAACATCGGAATAGCAACTACTTCCTTCCAGTATTTTTTTATATTCAACTGTAATTTACCTTCAAGTGTGTCTACTAAATGTGAGCATATAAATAATTAAGTACAGTACAAAAAAATTATAATTCTATAATAAACAAATTTAATTCAATCTTGTAGTTGAGTATTTACTACATATAAATGAGCACAGTTGTGGTAATGAAAATATTGTTTCCTGTATGTTTGTTGTGGTTGGTTATGTATTCTTTTTTCTCAATTTTGACGATTCTAGGTCATGAGTCAAGAAGTCAATAAATACATAATTAAAAACTCTATGTGGTTTCATTTCCAAATCAGAGAAGGAAGAAAATATTATTGTATCACCAGCTCTTCAAGGTTACTTTATGGTATATTTTAAGCTGTTATCAATTATAACTTATTCCACTGCACTCTGGATCCAGCTATATTTATTTAATTTTTGATTACATATAAATCTACATTTGTTTAATTATACAGAAGGTATCTGTAAATTAAATTTAAATCTTTTCCACTTTATATGAAACATATTCGTTAAGTTTATGTATTTTACACCATTACTGCACATTTTATTAAGTCACCTAAATATATTTGATTAAATTAATTGTATCGATTCAATAATTGTTAAATAATGACTTAAGGTCTGTATTTAAAAAAAGCAAATGGTGTGCTAAGTTAGATATATTGTTGCTGAAGGAATAAGATTAATTGTGTGAAAGTTATTCAAACTAAGACTAGCTAACCAGAACAATATTTTATTATTTCTTAAATGTACGGTAGGAAAAAATGTAAGTAAATGAGGTTTTGTTTTTTCCAGATTACTTAGAACTGCAGTACAAAATTGTATTGTTTCGTTTCAGTGTTACAATGTTATTATTCCATCTAAAGAAGTTCCATAATGGCTTAGGTAGCAACATAGAAGACAAACTAATTGGTTCATATTTGTTACCACCGGCACTTGCTTACTAAAATTATAAGAATTTTTTAGAGCATTGCGTAACAGCTACTGAAAACAAAAATAAACTTATGTGCTTTCATGACTTGTCACACAATTAATGTATGTAAGATTCAGATAAAATGTATATTAGAACCAAAATACACCAAAATTTCCCATTTATAAGATAAACCTACGTCAATATCTGCATTTAACCACCTATTTCAGGATAGCCCCATATAATAACTGAGCAAACTTCTTGTCTTCATGATCATCATTAGGTCAAGAGTCTTAGAATTGATTAGACGCGTACCTCCACTGTTTCCCATTCTGAATCTTACGCTTTCTGTGTGCAATAGTCTAATCTATGTCTACATCTACCTCTCTTTTTTCCTATCTCTACTTGAAATATATTCCACACTATTCCTCAAATGGCTTAGAACGTGTCCTATCCTTCTACTTCTTCTATTTTCTTTTTTTTCCACGGCTATCTTTCTTTACCTGCTATTTCAAAAACCTCTTTGTTATTAACATTGTCTGTCCATGTTGTCATCATCATACATCTGAAGCACCACCTTCCAAAAGTCTTCTTCATCTTTCTTTCTATCTGCTTCTCCTACTGTCCCCACTTCATAGCCGTACAGTACTGTGCTTCACACATATGCCTTCAACAATTTTTTTCCTTGTCTCGATGTTTGTTGTCTTTGAACATAGCAGCTGTTCTTTCTTGTTAGATACAGCACGGCTCCTCTTCTATTGTTTTCTAAATATATACCCTATTTCACTGGTATTTAGTGATGTGTGAAAGGGGTTAGGCAACCTGAGGCTACCAAGATCCCCAACACTTAGACATTTGCCAAATTATTGGTTTCTAATAAATCCTTTTGCACAAACAACATTTGCTGAGAATATTACAAAAACCAACATTTGCAGTTGCATATAAAAATCATCAGGTTTAAGTACAATTTTTTTTTCATCATTAGGTTTCCAGTCTTAGAACTGTTTGGACGCATACCTCTATTGTTTCTATTGAGCTAACCTACCCATTTCCCTGAAATTCCCACAGCCTACAGCTTTGACTATCTGTGTGCAATAGTTTAACCTAGGTCTTAATCTACCTCTTTTTTCCTATTTCTGCTTCTAATATATTCCACACTATTCCCTCAGGCCTTACTATGTGACCCATCATCCTATTTCTCACATTTTTTACTGTTTCCCACATATTTCTTTTTCCCCTACAATTTCTAGAACCTCTTTGTCCTTAACTTTGTCTGTCCATGATATCTTCATCATTCGTCTGAAGCACCACATTTCAAAGGCTTCTACCTTTTTCCTGACCGCTTCTCCTACTGTCCAAGTTTCACAGTCGCACAGTGCTGAGCTTCACACATATGCTTTCAGCAATCTTTTCGTTTTTCTATGTTTGATGTCTTTGAACATAGTAGTGGATTTTTCTTGTTAAACGCAGCACGACTTTGTGCTAATCTTTGTTTTATATCTTTTGCACTTTTCCCATATTGCATTATTTGACTTCCTAGGTAGCAGAAGTCCTTAACCTCTCTTTAGTTCTCGTTTCCTATTTGTATTCTTGTTTTTATTTATTTTCCCATGCTTTACATGCTAGTACTTTAGTTTTATTTTTGTTAATTTTCAAACCGTATCTTTGTTAGAACTGTTTCCATTTCATTAAGAGCTGCCTCTAACTCTTCCTTGTTAGATGCTAATACCACAATATCATCTGCAAATCTAAGCATATCAACTTTTTGTCCCTGCATAATAATTCCAAATGTCTTCCAGTGTTTGGCAGTATCCATTGCCTCTTCGATGTACAAGTTAAAAATTAACTAGGATAGAGCACAACCCTGTCTCACCCCTTTCCTAATATTTACTTTTCTCTGTTCCTGTTCCAATTCTATTACAGTTGTTTGCTCTTTGAATAAGTTATGCATTATCCGTCTATCCCGACAACTCATTTCAACCTCTTTGAGAATTTCGAATATTTTTTTCATTTTACATTGTCGGATGCTTTTCCCAGATCTACTAACCCTATATACACGCTTTCTCCTTTTTCTATTGTTTTCTCTATTATCACCCTCAGAGCTAAAATAGCCTCGTGTGTTCCCCTGTTTCGCCTAAACTCAAATTCATCATCTCCTAATATTTCTTAAACCCGTTTTCCATCTATCTTTGTACAATTCTAGTTAATATTTTTGATGTGTGCTGTTAAACTTATTGTTCATAAATTTTCACATTTATCCGTGCCTTTCTTTTTTAGTATAGTGACTATGATGTTACGTTTTAAATCTTTGAGTATCTTGCCTGTCTCATACATATAACTTACAAATTGGAAGAGACGTTCTGTTACTGCTTGTTTAGCGACTTTTAAAGTTTCTGCTTACACCTTATCTATACCCAGTGCCGTACCATTTTTCAGACCCTTCTTTTTGTCTTATATAATATTTAAATTTCCAGCGTTAAAAATGAGCAATAAACCTATTATGCTTATAAAAGTGCAGTATATTGAGAACTTTAGTTTACGAGTCAAGGTAAAGTGTTAAGCTAACTTTTTATCCCTTTTTCCTCATGTTCGTACAGTGATTATCAGGGCGATGAGTCGATTAGCGATTGGTATGTGAAAGTAAAACAGCTAGCCACACCCTGCAAGTTTGGAAGTGATTTAGTTAAGCGATTAAAAGATAAATTGGTAACAAGACAAAAAAGTAGTCCGATTTTAGATAGGCTTTGTGAAAAGGCTGATACTAAAATGCTGAATGATTGATATGAAATAGCACTAAATAAGGAATCTGTTTTAAAGAAAGCTGGAAGAAGCATAGAAGTGCACAATGTTCGAAAGTTTATAAAAGCCAAAAGTTTAAAAAGAAGTTGTAGCTAAAGGTACTAAAAAGTATAAAGCTGCAAGCAGTGCAAAATGTTCTGTTCGTAATATCTTTGCCCAATGTAAGTTTACAAAGTTGTGTGCAGAAAAGGTAAGAAGTGCCATATTGAAACTGCATGTAAAACATCCGTGCATACTTTGGAGGAAATATCAGAAGTATAAATATTTAGTCTAAGGGAGGTGCGGTCCGATCCAATATTTGCAGAAGTTTTTGTAAGCGAAAAATCGTTTAAGATGGAAGTGGAATCAGAAGCGAGTTTAAGATGTATGTCGAGAGATGGTTACAGAAATTTTAAAGGTACACTACTTCTAGGTACCCAAGTTAAGTTAAAAACGTATGATGGTTCTATTACTAAACCAAAAGATAAAGTTAGGTTAAAAGTAGACACGAATAGTTTTTCCAAAGAGTGCAACTTAATGGTAGTTGACAAGAGATGTGGATTACTACTTCTCGACAGGAATTTGTTAAAAAATTTTCAGGTGGATTTTTCGCAGATTCTTAAGGGAGAAAGGAGTGAGAAACAAACTGTTATGTCATATCTAGATGTTAACAATATGATAGTGAAATCAAAATTGGATAGTTTGCTAGAGGTGGTTGCAGATGTGAAGTCCATTTTTTGTAAACCTCAACCGATTCCGTATGCACACCGGGATGAGGTGAATAAAGAAACAGAAATGCTTATTAGTATGGGGGTTAATGGGGAAGTAGATAATTCTCAATGGGGAACACGCTTAGTTATAGCTTTGAAACCTAATGGCAAAGTCATTCGTTTGTGCACTAATTATAAAGTGACTATTAATAAATATTTGTCCAATGTAACATTTAACCATCCTATAACTTCATTGCAGACAATTTTTGCAGCACGGGGGGGATTTTACCAATTTAAATTGTAAAGATGCATACAACCAACTTAGAGTAAATGAGAGTACTAGTTTGCTATTCGCGTGCAGCACAGATTTTGGCATTTTTAAATTAATTAGATTACCATATGAAACCAAACCCACTTGTTGCCTATTTCAATTGATGTTAGAGAAAAGTTTAGCAGAGATAGAAGAGGTGGTAATGTTTATAAACAATATCGTAGTAACAGAAATAAACACAGGAGGAACATTTGCAAAATTAATAAACTGTTCTGGAAATATTGCTAAGGTTCGGGTTGCAGTTGAATAGGAATAAATGTGAATTCTTTTATGGACAACATTGACTTTGTGGGTCAAAATATTTCGGCTGTAGGTGTAACATTTGTTCAATAATTATGCATTTATGTATGGTATATAGAAAAATACTTTTTCTGTTTTATTAGCAGTGTAGTAATCGTAGTAAAGAACCACATGAATAATTGTTTTAAAAGCTCAGGTAATTTACAACTTATAATGACACTATTATATCATATTGTTAAAAGATAATACTGAAATCCATGCAAAAATATATAATGCATTTTAAAAAAAAAAAATAACTAGAAGGTGGGACTTCCAATACCAAAATCAAAATAACACCAAACGTGAGACTGTAAAATATTCCCAAGCATTCCAATGCTACTGAAAACATTGTAAATAATTTAAATAGACAGGAATTCATAAAATTTAAATGACTAAAGACAAAATCCACGATGCAATTGTATTATTACACAATGATCATGTAAACAGTTCGACCTATAACTTTCTCAGACATCAAGATAGTCCTTGAAATTATCCATGAGTGCAAATTTGAACAAACTTTATAAAAAACTACAACAGCACGTAAATCCCCTACAGACATATACACTCATATAGTCCACAAAAGGAGCGAGCATTCCGAATACAATCAGTCAGTCATGCAGTTCATGTGATTAGAGAGAATGGACAAATTTGAACAATGACAAGCATATAATAATCAGATAGTGCGGTCCATTTCTATGCGGATTGACTAGAAAAATCTCCCAAAAAACACGGTTCAGAACACATATACAAAACGTACCATACTAAAATGAAAGTGGCTAAGTTACAGCCGGAAGCTTTCACAACAATGGTTGGACAAAGAGATTATCAAATTACGCCTGAAATTGTCTTGCCACAAAGGAAGATGGTCCAACTCTGCTTGTTAACCACATGCCGTAAGTGAAAAAGTTTTAACATCTTATTTGCTTATATTTTGTCGATATATTTTATTACTCTTATTTAATCCAGCAATTTCAGACTTTTATGTAATGTACACTGAATACACAGCGAATTGAATTAAAAATTGTTTTTGTAGAAACAGTAGAGACAGACAATTTATTGGATAATTAAATAAATGTAAGTTGTTCTTCTTTTTATATACGTAATTTGTCAAAACAACCAGGGTAGAATCTATGTAATTTGTATTGATGGTGATTGTTAAAACTCGTGACTTTGAAATTTGTAAGTATAGGTTAACTTGAAAAGCTTGCTTTTTGTTTTATTTAGGTTTAGATTAGTGTTACAGAATAAGTCTTAGTAAACAGGGTTCAACCAACCTAAGTCAGATGTAATAATTCTTTGGTCATCTTATAGATAACTTACCATCTATTAAGACTCAAAGACAAAAGTCTCAGGCGAGTAAGTGCTCCACATTTTAGTGGGCAGAGTTCAAAGATTCTTTTCCAGATAGCATGCACATGTAAAAAATCGTACACCCTTGAAAGAATTCCATTTGTGTTCATTGAACACATCACATCGCCACTAGAGCTAGCTAACAAAATTGTTTCTATTACTTAAGATCGTTAGTGCCAAATTTATACGAAACATAGGTCTAAAAAAAGAGGATACAACTGCTGGAATTGTGAAATGTGCTAAATCTAAGAACGTTAATGAGGTCAAGGCGTTTTGTGATATAGTTAATTACCGTCACAAATTTATAGCAAATATTTCTACAATTTTAAAACCCCTGTATAGGTTATGTGAAAAGAATAAAACCTTTAGATGGACTCAAGGTCGTGAGAAGGTTTTGAGTTTGTTAAGAAAGAATTAGTATTGGCTAAATTTTGATGGGTAATGCAGAAACCTGTTAAGCTGAAGTGCGATACTTCGTTCTACGGTATTGGTGCATGTTTGTCGCATGTGGGGCCAGATGGTTCGAAGGTCCATTTGCTATATATATATATATATATATATATATATATATATATATATATATATATATAAATTTGCTATCGTGTTTTGAAAAAAGCAGAACAAAAGTACAGCATTACTCATAAAGAAAGAATGAGTGTTACATGGGCAGTTCAAAAACTATACCAATTTTTGGCAGATCGCCATTACAAAATTATTTCCGATCATAAATCCATCATAATGTTATTTGGAGAATATAAAAAGCTTACAGCAAATGGCAGCCGGTAGAATAAAGAGATGGCCATTGTTTTTAGTAATTTTAACTACAGTTTCAAATACATAAAGAATTCAAAGAATTTAAGAGTAGATGCGTTGTCAAGGTTACCAATTGAAGTTAAGGTCAAAGGGAATGGAAAATTTTGATTATTTAAATTTTGTCAAAAATTTAAATGCTATTGATGTACAAAAGTTAAGGTTGGAAACACATAAAGACATTATTGGGAAAAGTTTATAGTGTAGTAAGGTACGGATTTGATAATAAAAATTAGGATAATTTTTTTCTATTTCATGAGGAAGGACAGATTGGCTTTAGATCAGGACGTAATAATGTGGAGCTGCAGGGTGGTTGTTCTATTCACATTAAAGCAGCACGTTTTGTCAGAGTGGCATGCTAATCATAAGAATATCGCAAAAATGAAAAAGATAACATGGTCATATGTTTGGTGGCCGTCACTTGATAATGACATTGAGAAGTTAGTTAGGATATGCACAATCTGTATAAAGCAGAGGTCCGATTCATCTGAGACAATTAGTCCGTGGATTCGTACAAGTAGACCAATACAGAGAGTACCTGTTGACTTCCTACGTTTATTCTTGGGTAAAACCATGCGGGTTACAATTGATTCCTATTCCGAATAGCCCGAAGCATATATAATGAATAAGGGCATGGAATCTAAACAAGTAATAGAGAAGTTTAGAAAATATATGTCAAAGTCTAAAGTAATAGAAATGTTGGTTACAGACAATGGTAGTTCATTTGTTTCAGTAGAGTTTATTCAGCTTTTATTCAAAAATGCTATAAAGTTTTTGACTTCTCCTGTACACCATCCACCTAGTAATGGATTAGCCAAAAATCAAGTAAAAAAATGTATATACGGTCTTGATAAATACGAGAGATGACTACAATACAAATGTGAGCTTTGAAAGATTAATGAATTGTTTTTTGTTGTTATACAAATGCAAACTACATTTCTACAGTGGTCATGAATACAAGTTTAGTTTTGGGTTATAAACCAAGAACAAGGTTAGATCTATTATGGAAGGTAGAAAATATGATAAAATGGGGAGAGTACATAAAAGGATGAAGATTCAACCTTCAGAAGATGAGAGGTGAGGTACTGTACTTACTCTATGGATTGGAGGAATCCTGACAAAAGAACTTGGGCTAAAGGCGCGATTGAAGAAGTGGTAAGTGATTTTTGTGTATTGGCATAGATTATATAATGGAGACCTTGTTCGCAAGAGTAATATTGACCAAAATTGTAAAATATTCTCAAGATTGTAATACAACAGAATTGAATACTAAAAGTGTTCCAGACATGGTAGGTCAGCCTTGCAGCAGTCCAATTGTAAACAATGACATTAGGAAACCTAACCAGCTAGTAGTAGAACAAATAGGGTTATCTGACATGGTGGGATTACTGGAGCATGATAGCAGCAGAAACGATACAATTAAACTTGGGAGTTCGCATGGTAAGGTCAGCATGGGCAAGTGAATACGAAGTAGTGTTAATTTGAGGCCAAGAAGGAATATTAAGGCTCCAGACATGTTCAACTTATGAGGGGTTCAGTGTATTGGGCACTTTAGTTTATGGGTCGAATATCATTGCCTTTATTGTCAGGTTATGTTAAGTGATGTATGTTTTTTATGTAAGAAAGCAAGATAGCAGAAAAAGAAACCTGGTGTAAAAAGTAAATTAATAAATCTTGAAGAATCGTGTTCATATGATTTTATTTGGTAATTCAATATACACCAATAATGTTACAGTTTTTTATGAAACTGAAAAAGGCTCTTTCTGCTTAGCAAAAATCCCAGCAATAAAGGTTGAAAATATAGAGAACACGCAATTCACAACGAATAAACAAAAAAACGAGATTTTATTCAAATGCAGTTGGTGCATAATGTGCCAGTTTCTTTGAAAACGATTATGGCGATCTGATTAACACAAACAAATACAGGTAAAAAAGCATGACAAACAACAAGATATATGATAAAATTTAATTTCTGTAGCAAGATCTGGTTTTATCTAAAATATGGTACAGTATTAAAAAAGTAGAAATTTACATAATTATTATATAAATTAGTATAAAAACAGCTTAATTTGCATAAAGCAAAGACTGCATAACTGAAACTTGACCTTGTTAATTTTAAACTCAAGGTCAAGTTTGTCTCTGAAAGTGAGAGCAGATTATAATAGTAAAACAGCCGTAAGTCTCACACATAATAGCCTACTGTTTTTCTTCCATTGCATAAAATATCTGTAATAAATGTTATCCTACACTCATTCACTTGCAACACACTACCCATCATATTCAAATAAGGTATGTATTCCGATACAACCATTGTATTAAACATTAAAAATATAGTACCGTTTAGAACTGGTAGAACGATCTTGATGCCGCTTCATGAATATTATATTAATTAAATTTAAGGTACTGAATAGTTTTCAACATGAAACGCAACAACTAAAATCCTTTCAAAATAAAAAACCTGATATGTTTGTTATTCGACTTCAAACATGTTCCAATCGCATTAAAAACAAATTAACGTATGAACTCCCATAATCAATTAAAAACCTATGCTCACTTTAAATATAATTATCTATAATTTGTAGGTAATCTTTTCGTCCAAAAAGAATTTAATTATCTACAACACCTTACTATTCAATATACGAACACGATACTTTTGATTATAAGTACCTATTTCAATAGCAATAAAAATAAATCTTGCACATTTTAAAATGGCATTCCCTAAACACCTACCGAATTTTTTTATAAACAATATTTTAAAAAAGAAAAATTCCACTGTAGTGAACTTATACACGAGTTCCTAAGGTTCAGTAAGCTTAACTTACACGTTCAACAGAATTAGTTTGGTTGGTGCAAAAAGAAGTACAATTTTTAATATATTCACTATTTTAAAAAAAAAATTCAATGGAAAAAAGCAATTATTTTAAGGATCAAGTGCATCTTGCATTGATACATATAAACTATTGTAGTCTCCCTGCAAAGCAATTAGCTAACCAGCTATAAAAACCATGGTTTGCATGAGTCTGCCTGGAAAAGAATAATATATTTATTTGCATACATATACACTCATGTGTGCTTACAGATATGCTTAAAAAAATAGAACCAAAATTGTTTTAGAAAATTTTTACATTTACAAATTTATTAAAATTTTAATGAATCTTTAGCACAATCATAATACAATATCTATCATTAACTAACATTCAAAAAAGTAAAAAAAAAACATCTTTTTGAGCATAGACATTCTATTTTGAATATTCACCTACCAATATTGATATCTTAGGGTTGCCACCAACCAACTTAGTTCAAAATAGTTGAACAAGTGACAAAAATAATGAAAAAGTAACCAAATAGCATGGAAATAGTAGCCAAATTGAACAACAATCTACCAGGGTATGTATATCTTACTTCCTTAATTGAGTAACCTTTATATGTCAAAGATTAAATAATCATTGGTTTGGTAGATCAAAGTTTTGAAGTGTATTGGGTATTAGTATATAAATATGTATTCATTTATTAATAAAAAAAAAAACTTGTAGCTATTCAGAGTACACTGTATATTTCACACAAATATAGTGCTTCAAGAGCAGTAAAAATGTACACACACTTCATATAAAACAAAACACCATCAAAGTATCTCAACCACAGAAGTGGCTGAAAGGTTTAAGATTTGAGAAAATCATATAAAAATCGGTTACTTTAGTTTTATTTAACAATACTTATGTATATTGATGTGATAAAGAGGTAACGAGAGGTCATGGAAACCCAAATTCTATTTAAACCCACCCAATTAGAAAGAAACGGAAAAAATTGAAATTTCCGAATATTCAGTGTTCTACCCAGTATAAAAATATAAGCGTATTATAAAAACTAAGTCATTCATTTCATTTATCATAAAAACACACTTCTCGTGTATGTTACAATCATTATGCCAGTTAATCCGCAAAGAACAATATCAATTTACTGCCTTTATTAATTAAAATACTAAATAAATAATTTTGTGTATAAAAATAAGTTTTATTTACCAATCTTTTCTTGTTATAATTATTAAGATGCAAATCTATTTGCATTTGCAAGTATTTGAAGCTTTAATTTCTGAAATTCGTGCTCTTAATAGAATGCAAAGTAATTTTAAGATGTCAACAAAAAGCATTTTCAAATACCAACGTTACTAATATACAAATCAACCGTAAAGAAAGCAAACACGTACTTTAATTATTTTTCTGTGTGTGTCAATATATAATTTAACTTCATTTTAAAGGTTTTTAAATAAAACCATATTCTAGAATTCTCTGGTAAATTATTAAGAAAGACAAATTCGTCATATTTCCTAAGAAATATTTCAAAAGCCAATTAATTATTAAACACCGATACAGATAAGCCCGAGGTTGTTAAAATGTCATAAAATGGAGCAGAGCAAGATTTATAGTTTTAATTGCCTTGCATATGACAATACGAAAGAAAGAGATAGTAACAGATAACTTTCTGCATTAGAGAAGGATAAACAGTGCATTTTACAATGAAACATAAATCATAGTTGACGGTAATTCGATCATTAAAACGCAAAATTTCCGGTAAAATTATATCACCCAGGTGAGTAATTCTTCCAATTAAATCTGGAATAGTATGGAAAAAGTAATGTAGTTAAAATTTTAATATAAAAGCCGAAATTTGATTAGAACGATTCATTCATTCATACAGTCGTGATTCCTTTTAAGACATCAAACATGTTACTTTGAGAAAAGTAATTTATTAGGTATGCGGCATGCATACAATATTTAATATTTAAGATGTAACGTTGAATAA
Organism: Platerodrilus igneus; assembly: GCA_036346225.1. NCBI lineage: Eukaryota > Metazoa > Arthropoda > Insecta > Coleoptera > Lycidae > Platerodrilus > Platerodrilus igneus. The sequence continues at coordinate 10,773,511 of JARFIW010000453.1, forward strand.
AGAAATAATTCTTAAAACATAACTCTGCATAAATATGGAACATAATTATTTTTTAAACATTACAAGAATGGAACAATCTTCGACATAGATAATCCTAATGCAAAAGAATATGCCGAGTTAATTAATTGAAAAATAGACGATGCACTTTGAAAATTAAGATTCTAAATGGAGATTTAATATTTTATAAGCAAACTGGAAAAAACTGTGATTTTAACGCCAATTTAAAAACGAAAATGGAACGTATTTAATACCGTGTACAAGTTGGATAAGCACTATTTGATTTTACAAGTATTAATTTTAGATTTCTTTGTTTGTAACCGATATTTAAGTATTTTCTCATTTGAATTTAAGGTAGAATAAGTTCTTAATCCTATAATAACTTTGTTTTATAAAGCGGATATTTAGCCAAATATTTTGCAGTCAGAGTTCAAAACATTTTGACTTTTATATAGATTATCTGTCAAGGATTTTTTGGCCAAACACCCTTGCAAGCGTGAGAGTAAAAGACAGGTAAATTGTCCACAAGCGAAGAAGATTTGAGTTCTGTAAATTTCAAAGATTAGGTAAAGAATATTTTAATAATTGAGTAAATAGGTACTTGATAAGAATAATTACGGATAGATTAAAATATTAACAAAGACAAGCATAACCTCACAGCAATTTGTCAGATACTAGTGACACAAATGCAATGAACTAGACCACAGGCTGAAAGATCCACACAATTTAAACCTAATTCAGTGACACAGTGTTACTGTGCTCTCACCTATTAAAATTATGATACTAAAAGTACTCCAAAAGCACAGACACTATTAAATCAAGACATAGTATATTACTGACAATTTTTTGTTTAAAATTTGGAATTGTTTTCTTGATAGTCCTAACCTACTGTGTAGTATCTCGTGTACCAGGTGTGTTAATACCAAAACTTGTCGTGGGGTAACAAATCTCCTATATTGATCACAGTATAACCTCACTTGAACAGATGCCTTTGGGACTGAAAAAACTGTTTGCTTAGGGGAAATGGCCGTTCAATGGAAAAAGTTACATAAAATGTGCATAATATATTAAGTCTTAGGCGATTGTAACATAAATAATACAATATGACATGTATAAAAGATGTATAAATAAAAAACACTGAGGTTAACATATACATGTGTAATGCATCGGCATTATGTGAAAAAATGCATACAAAAAGAAAAAAATTAAGTTTAAATGGACAAATTGAAACACCCTGTCTAACTCTGATTTCATATATAGTAGTGTTCAGTAAGCAACACATTTCAATAAATTGTTTCTATTAAAATCATAAACTTAAAAACTATAAAAGGGTTGTTTTATTTATGGTAAACTACATATTAGGTGGAAGTTCTAGTTCATAAATCATTTTAAACCACAAAAAGGGTAATTAAAATATTTATTTCAGTAAATTTTCATAAGGAAATCAATCCGTTGCTTTAAGAATGCTTTAGAATTATGAAGTAAATAACGGTGAATTCGTTAATATGCATCTCAAATATAGGAGACCTTTCTACAATTTTAGTAAAATAAATTAGAATTAATGGTACATAGTTGAAATACCAACAAAAAACAAGTAACATTTTAAGCATGTCTTACAATATAAAAACTCAAACGCTAAGTAGGAGAAATTCACAAATAACAAGTTGCAGGGAGTTTAATCATTTCATACAATATAAAATGTTTCAATGTATTCATTTACATTACTAAAGACAATAAAACGCAAAATGTTAACCTAAGTAAATCACATGATACCACAAGTACTTTGCTGGGATTCAGTCCATAAACCCAATAGGAAGACGGAAGCATGACAAACCCTCACGATTAAGCATAAGAAAGAAGGGAAAACCGGTAAAAAGATCAAATCAAAATGAAATCATTCAAGTGCACAATGTAGCGGTGGACCCGTGCAGAAGATGTCGACATGGCGGGAAGTTGTTTTGAAAAGTAAAGCTCAGAGCGTAAAATTCAGAGAAGGTAATTTAGAACATAAAAATGTAGTAATACGAACGAATGGTAGAAAGAAACAGCTTCAGGAAGAAATAAAGATAGATGTACCCACAGAGTTAACAAACGTGGCGTGCGTCAAATTTTTGAACTTACGCTTATATTACAAAATATGTACATATGAAATTTTAAATGTAAATTTTATTGGTAGAATATAGTGTTCGTTGAAGCATTAAACACTAGTATTTGGAATGGACAATAAAAGGATAGAACAAAAAAGCGGGGATTTAACTGCTTTTTGTTTGTTATTAACAACATTATCGAAATTGGGATTTATAAATGATGTGTAATTTAATATGGGAAACAGAACAATTTGGAGTGATAGTATTAATGATGGATTACATTTAAGGTCTTTTTAGGATTTATTTTAAGAATAACTGACCAGAGTAACGTTCAGAAATTTAGGTTCTCTGTTTAAGGAAAGTATATTTGTATTTATATTGAAATTATTTAATTTTAATAAAGCTTAAGTGTAGGTTGAATTTAATTTGCATTTATTCAGAAACTAGGTAAACAGACACATTTGTAAAGGATATCCAGCTACCCAGTGATGGAATCGTATTTGGAAAGCATTTTGTTTAATTTGACCAAAAATGTATGTGGTCGAATTTATGAAACCATAAGCACAGGAAGCCTATGCAGAATAACAACCTTTTGTGTAGGGATAATATCGAAAGGGTTGCTGTGACAGATGGTTTGGCGTTCTTAATTATGACAAGTAAAAAAGCCTTTTACGATAAGTGATTAATATAAAGTAATTTGATTGCATTTCCCCTTATTTATTTTTCTTTCAAATTTTTCTATTTTCTATTATAATATTTTCCATAGTAACCCACTCCTGTACAACAGTAGTTAGCCAATGCGCCCTAATATGGATATGGGGTCCTCGTCCTTCAGAGTAAATGAAAATTTATTAACATAATGCTCGTTTTACCTGTAACACATGTACATAAGTAACATACACACATATATTTCATGGAATAAGAGAATAGTGAAATAAAGTCTTGCAAATATTCGTTTTGATTGTTTCTGAAAAGCATCTCAATAACAGCAAACATTTTCATTCGTCTTGTGCGGCTATGATTTGTTATAAATACAGATTTTCATATTTTTATATTTTTAAAATTTCAATTTTTGTATTTCCATATTTTCAGATTCTTTTTTTTTTAAATTATTTTATATACTGGCATGTTTTCCTACGGTCGCATTTTCATGTAACAATATTATGGCAAAAACCTAATATAAGCTGCTAAACTACAAGAAATTTTTGAGACCTGAATGTTTTCGTAAGTGTATTTTCATCTTTTACATTAATTAGTAGCAATTTATTTATTAAATGCTTGTATAACCAATACATAATTGTCGTTTTTATAAATAGGGTGACCTTGCTCATCCAAGAAAAGCCATTCAAAAACGGTTCAGATCTATATAAAACGAATTAACTAAATTTTGAGACTATATGTTGAAGAAAAGTGTCTCCACTCTAGGTAAGTTTCTGTTACTAAAAATTCCACTGTAAGTTTGGGACAGAAGAATTTTTAATACGTACCGGAATAAGTCTCGTTTAGTGTACAGATAGTTTGTTACATGTATGACAACATTTAGTATGTCAGTTTTAATACTTTTTATTGTGCTGTATGGTCACTGAGATACAATGAGATGGCCAGTCACATCGACCTGATTCAATTCCTCTGGATTTTTATTGATGAGAGCTTTTAAAACAATTATTTGCTTGAATTTTAGATGCAAAATGAAATTCAAAATGATTTTAATTTATTGCTTAAATTTCAGTAGCTGCAAGGTTTGTACTCATACTGGAGAAAGTCATTTTGGGCCCTTGTTTTAATGATTAATAGAATAAGTTATTTATTTAAGTTGAATATTATTGTTGATATCGCCATTAATTATATGGTTGACATGTTGTTACCATTTTGCTTATAACAAATCACACCCAACTCGAACAAATAATAATTTTATTCATTAGATTTTCTGTGAAATATTTTATTATAAATTCTGATAGAATATTCGTAAAAAACACTGAAGCTCATAATAAACAATTTCATGTGGAAATTTATGAAAAACTATAGAAACAATCCCCTAATATGATCAATCCATATCAAATAAACCAAAGGAAATTACCTCATTGTTCGATATAAACTTAATACTTTTCCTTTTTTGTATTAGTTAAAAGAAACAAAAATCTAAAGAATTTTTTTATTACAAGCCTTTTTAATTTACAAATTTTTGAAGTTGCACAAAAATGTTAAATTTGAACAAAAATGGATTTATACAGGGTGGTTTGGTTATCATTAACCAGCGTGTACAGAAAAATTTCATGGGAAAAAGTTTTTTAAATATATTTTCTCTACAAATATAAAGCATTAAGTATTTTTCATGATTTACTATATTTCAGCAATAATATGTCATCATAGTTTTTAAATAGAACAACCTGTATATTTTTTGTAAAAATACTGTACTTGAAATTGTCTTTACAGCAATATGCCACAACCAATGATTTCTTGTCAAAGTGCGCTAATTAACTTAAATAATAGCATTTCAATAGAAGTCTGATTGTTTCTGTTAACAAATGCCATTGCAGTATATCAGTTGTTTATTAACAATTATCTGTCATACTAATCAGTAAAAGTGTTAGTGTTCTTAATAGTTGTGTCGCGCAAAATAAAGGAAATGAATAATTCAAACAATGAAAAAGTTGATATGTTACGCTGTTTTCATAGATCAAACAACAATAAACATCAAGCTGCAGTTGTATATCGAAACCTATACCCTGACCGTAGATATCCAAATATACATTTAAGAATTTAGAAAATTCTATAAGGTGCAATGGTAGCTTATCAACTACTACTAGAAATCAAGTACAAGATAACGATGATTTTGAATTGGTTATTTTGGCCTACTTTAGAGCTTATCCTAAAGTTTCTACAAGACAAGCTGCAGCTGAATTAAACGTTTCAAGAAGACAAATGTTTAATGTTTTGAAGCATCGTTCGATAAAAGCATTTAAGATGCGTTTGGTTCAAACGTTACATCCCAATCATCCCAACAACAGAGTTTGTTTTTGTATATGGATATTGAATGTAGGAACAATTTGGGCTGATGAATCTTTCATAAAAATGTAATTTTCAACAGAAAAAATACACATTATTGGGATGATAAAAATCCTTTGTAATTTGTTGAATTCCGTTCACAAGTACGATTTTCAGTGAATGTGTGGATAGGTGTAGTAGGTGACCGCATACAGGGTCCAAACTGCATTTCGAGATTTCTTAGATGATATTTCCCTAGCTATCAGGCAAAACTTATGGTTTCAGCACGATGGCGCTACACTACATAATGGGATCAACCTTACAACTTATTTAAATAACGAGTTTGGTCAGAACTGGTTTGGTAATAGGGCACCGACTTTGTGGCCTCCCAGATCACCTAATCTGTCAGTTCTCAACTTCTTTGTTTGGGGATTTTTAAAAGACCAAGTGTATTTTAATTCAATCCCCTTTTTGAAATATTCAAGAGTTAATCGTTATAATAAGGGCAGTTTGCTTGCTAATTACCACGGTCATGTAACAAGATGCTAGGAGAAATTTACTTGTTCGAGTTAATAAATGTTTAGAATGTAATGGTAGGCAATTTGAACATTTACTAAGATAATCAGTTTTCTTGTTAGCTATTATTTTCAAATGTATCTATAAAAACATTTTTAAAGTATTAATTTATACAGTAAATATACAACAATCACACTTTCCTATTGGAATTCTATTATTTGAGTTATCTAGTGCACTTTAAATAGAAATCTTTGATTGTGGCATAACGTGAAGAGACAATTTCAAGTAGGGTATTTTTTCAAAAAAATATACAGGGTGTTCTATTAAAAAAACCAAAGTGACATAGTATTGCCCAAATATAGTAGGCCATGAAAAATATTTAATACCTTATATTTGTAGAGAAAATATAATTAAAAAACTTTTTCCCGTGAAATTTTTCTATATTTTCCGTATTTCAGATGATATACGCTAGCTAATGATAACCGGACCACCCTATATATTTATAGGGATATCTCGGATTAAGATAAAGTTAAATGAATAAAACAAATGTCATTGTCTTCAGAATACTACGAGCTTTTATCTAATAAATTACAAGAGTGTATTTAAAACATTAATATTTTTCAGCTACAAACTCAAAATTTTTCAAAACAATTAGAAAAATATGAAAAAAATTTTCAACTAATTCGTAAATATTTCTTAAGTGGTTGTTTACAAACCTACAAAAACTCAAGTTGGGATCTCAATGGAATCCTGGTAAAAAAAAATAATTTTCATCAGAGAGGCACTAACTAAGATTGGTTAGTTTGTTACTTTGTTAAAATCATTACTATTAATTAACTTATGGTTCCGATAGATGTATTCAGGTAAAAGTGTACAGCAAAATCTTTACTGTGAAAACTTAAGTCTTGTATGGAGATTCCTTGTAACAGCGACCATTTGCTTTTGTGGTAAGTGTAGGTCTGCCCAGCTATAGCTGTTGGACTAACTTTAATTAGTAATGATTGATTTCTATGCACTCTCAAAATGTTTGCTTTCTTGGGAACACAAACAATGGAACCATTACTACCACTTCTTCATTTTCGCAGTTCTTTGACAAGACATTTGCAAGCCACCAATGCCGATCATATTCATACTTTACATAATTATTAATATATCAATTGCAAGCCATGAAGTGATTTAAATCGCGTCAGCGGTGTATTAAAAAGGATAATAAGAGAGATTTTAGTGAACAACTACATGTTGGATATTAAATTACTGGAACGGAGGACCTAAAGTACCAAAGAAATAATCAGTCACTCAGCAGAGTGGTCTGAAAACCCACGAATTACTCAATTTTGAGTACTGTTCCGAGCTTTCCTTGTTGTATTTTGGTTGACACTTGATAAATATGTACATGCAAACTTGTAAATATAAGTGGTAATTGGTCCGTAGAGCAACAGAATTAGTTGTTTACATTTAAGTATAAGATTATTAAAAAGGAAGTTTAAAACTTTTAAAATGCTAAGAAGGATGTGAGTATTAAGAGACACGCAAGCTCGATTGTAGGATGTATTGTTAGTAAATTTCTTTGTGTAAATTTCATATTTTTAACGGACCTCAGAATGGCAACAGCAGAAATTGGTTTGTGCTATGTATTTATATCTGGTTCTAAAGGGTATTTCTAAGTAAACAGAATTTAAAAATGTCGTGTAAAGCAATTTAGGAATCTAGCATGATGGAATCGTATTATTTACAAATTAATGTTTTTTAGGAGTTCTGTTAATAATACCTGGCCAGTGGAGGTTTGTTTGTTATTTAAAGTTGATGTACGTGCAATTCTATTAGCAAGAACTACTGTTAATATAGTTTAATCTTGATGGAATTTTATTTTGAGTTAGTTACAAGATAGGTAAGGTTATCATTGTGATAAGAAAACCAGTTACCCCAATGATGTAGTCATAATTGGGAAAGGCCAAAATTTTGAAAAATGTTGTAATTTAATACAAAGTTTAGGGGCGTTTTTAAGGTATAGTTACAAAAGATAGCAGCTGAGGTAATGGGATTTTGGAACACCAAAAGCCGAATACCTATCCAGAATAACTGTCTTCTGGGGAACAAATATATCAATAAAACTGCTGGGTTAAGATGGTTTAGCGCCCCTTAATTTTGAACAATTAGTAAAGACTTTTAAGGTAAGGGGGTACTTTGAAGTAGTTTTGTATTTCGACCAATTTTACATTTTGATTGTTTTTATCGTGTCTTCTATAGGAACTCATTCCTGTGCCACTGTAGTTAGCATGTGCACCTATAAAATTGTTACGGTGTCCCCACCCTTTTTGGGAATTCGAAATTTTTAGCATAACGTCATTTTTACTTGTAACAACCACTTTGCAAAAATGTATTGCAATGCATATCATTCAATATAATTTGCCGACATTTATCTTATATTTTTACTATGTGATTCAACTTTATAGGTACTTCGCTAGATAAGAGACAACTAGTGCAAAGGAATTTTACTGGTGGAGCCTGAGGGACGATTCACTACCTCTAAAAAAATACTTCCGAAAATAGGAATAGTAAAGACAAAAAATTACAATGACTTCAAAATCCCGTGACTTACACATTCAGTTGATTACGGTAGCTTAAAGTGAAACGACATTGCTGCGTTTAGCAAAAGATAGTGCAAGTATGATACTAAACCTTTTAATCAGTGCAACAAAATGCAGATTCTTATAAACTACAAATACCTACTAGTGTGTGATCTTATTTGTGATTGTGAAGATTTAAAAGTTCACAATTGTTTAATAATAGTTTGTCTATTAAATTCTACACACAGAATAATGCCCGAGCAATCCATGGATTTAGATAAGTCGCATAGAATACTTAGGAACTAAAGCAGCCCAAGTATTGAATCTTAAGCCACGCCAAAAGACACTATCGCTTTATGAAAGTATTCTTAATTATAGAATATCATTCGATTTGTTATCAATATAAGATTTAATTAGTTCGATACTAATACTTTATTAAAACTAAAGTGTATCCGATTTATCAATTACTAGGATGTGGTCAACACAATCAAAAGCATTGCTAAAGTCCAGAAACTTTAATAATAACAATTTATAATTTTCAAAAACATACATTAGTAGCTAGAGTAACAACGATATTAGCATACTTACTTTTTTAGAAACCAAACAGTGATTACATAATAATTGATTTATTTTTCAAGAAAGAAAATGTTCTGATTCTTTTCTTCTGATTTCAATATATTGAAAAAATAGATGCTGGAATGTACTAATTTATTAATTAAGTTAAAGGTACAGTAACGTTTACAATTTGTTTAATTAACAATTTGAATTATAGATATCCCTTACACACTTATAAGAAAATCTGAAGGATAAATTTTTGTTTTAGGTGTAGATTGTTAAAGGAATCCAAAGAAGATGTACCAGCAGTCTTTCCAATGTATGTGTGACAATTTGTATCGCAGCTATGTTTATTCAAACTTCACTTATTATTAACGAACCTCAATCTAGCTTTTGTTATTGTTAGCGACAAATACAATTATCAAAAACTTCAATTGTTTTACTGAAAGCAAATATATATTCATATTCTAACTTTTTACATAAGACATAATTTTCATTACATTGCAATGAACAGGCATCACAAAAGAAAGATAAATGAGTTATTTGAAGACAGCGGTAACAGTTGTTGTTTGATCAAATATATAAAAACACACAGCCTTATGTACCTGGCGCCCAACTTCCGTTTGTACCACTTTTCATTACGTTTGTACCTCAAAGGGTAACAAAATAAAAAAAATTAAAAAATAACTGGCCCCAACTTTAAGATATTTTAATTTCGTCAATGCCATTCGATAGAGAATCGTTTGTACCACTTTTCATTTAGTTTGTACCTCAAAGGGTAACAAAATACAAAAATTTAAAAATAACCGGCGCCCAACTTTAAGATATTTTAATTTCGTCAATGCCATTCGATAGATCATCGTTTGTACCTGTTTGTGCCTCTTTTCATTTCGTTTGTACCTCAACGGGAACCGGGGTAGAGCGCTTTTGAAGTTTCGGTGCATATGCAATGTTTTAAGATATCCCAAAATAAGCATAAGGACTCGAAAGGGAATCGTCTACTGTTTTGTATTCCTGTGCTTAGCATTATCCAGGACTAACGACGAGGACGTGGCAGGATTCTAGTTCCATTTTGGTTTTTTGTTTTTTATTGGTTTTTGTTTTTTATTTTTTTTTGTTTGAAACGTTTTTGTTTCGTTTATGTTTTTCGTTATATTTATTTTATATTTGTTATTAAAAATTTAATGTGTGTTAATTGTTATAATTAGTAATTTTATAATAAAGAAAACAATTAAGATTTCATTACATGCAGGCGTAAAATGTAATACAGTTATTTTACTGTTTTATGAATATTAAGAGGAATATTCTTTTTTTGTAAAAGAGTTCTTGATGATGTTGCTATAGAGGCCTTATTTTTACTCATTGTTGTATATTTCCCAATTTCCTGATATTCGACGACAGTGTGCAATATAATGTCCTATCTCTAGTTTATTGGTACCACCAACATATTGCTGCGATAATTTTGTAGGAACAATTACAAAATTTGATATTAACTGGTATTTCGAAAATTGTAAACATACCAGGCCACTCAGGATATCTGAGCCGTTCAGCAAGTTGTCCATTGTAAGCATTCAACATCTAGAAAAAGATGCATTGTCGTAATGTTTACAATTAAGTTATCATTAATGCATCTTCTACATTTTTTATTTATTTTTTCAATTTTTTCACCTAGAGCTTTTTCTAAACCGCACATACCATGTTTATACATCAGTTTAGTATTTATTTCAGTGATCGTGACACTATCTTTGTTCATCCATTCACAAGTTGCACAATGCTGCAATATCTCATAAGATAATGTATTTTGCATTAAAAGTTTGATTATTAATTTACTTACATTATTTGCACAGTCAATCGTGCCACTTATTGGTTTGAAAATGTTACTCAAAATTAGTGACCTCTATTTGTAATTTTTTTGCGAATTGCCCATTGCGGATGCCATTTCTATAAATTTCATTGTATTGTTATTGTTATTATTAACATAATCATAACATATGGCATCAAATGCACACGTATTTCTTATCATTATATATCTCCCTGGAATATTTTGAGGACGTAAAATGTTACCATTCTGTAATATTGGAATTTTTGATGTAATGTTGGGCTTTTTATGGATACTCTCCATATCAGGACATTCTCTCAAATATTTACCGGTTTAGATTCTTTACTTTTTTTAGTTCTCCAGGTTTCTTTTTCATTTAAAATATTTGTCTGAGTTGGTTCGGATACTTGATCATCACATGCATTATGCATTATACATAGTGGAGTTTGCGATAATATGTCGGGACTATCGGGATTACTTTGTAGTTCAAATTCATCACGATCATCTAATATATGAGTATGGGTAGGTTCAGTTAAATTTGTTGTATGTACAACTTCGGCTGCTTCAGTGGATAATGGAACTGTATCAGCATTTAAGATTTTCATAGTCCCACCAAGATAACTTATATGCGATATTAAAAATTTATCCACACATATATTTTTCGTGCTCTTAAATACCAAATTTTTCAATTCGTTAAAATATTCCTCGCTTCGAGCTGACGACGCTACATTACTTATTCCATTTGATGACATAATAGCGGTCCATAATGAAAACTCCTTAGAAATTCTAAGTAAATTTACACCGAAGTTATAACAGTAATACGGATTTAGCCTATCTCCGGGATTTATTTGTATACAATGTTTTTCAATGTCTTTAAGAAAATTATATATTTAGAAGATTCGTTGTTAGGAACTTCATCGAGATAATCGTCGATATTACTATCATAATATTGCAAATGATCTGTTTTAATTATGTTTAATAATCGCTGCTGCGCATTAAAACATGTGAGAATGTCATCTTTAACACAAATGTCTTCTGTTTCCAAAAAAGCAACAGTCAAGACATCAATGCAAGTTCGTTGGAAATGTTCAAGGGTTGTGGTTTTGCTTAAAATACCACCGCTCCTAACAAAAAAATCTTTAATGCGCGCATGCTTATCTTTAAAACATATCCAACGGCAGACCAATTTTATTAAATGGGCAAGGTCGATTCGAAGGACGCATTTGGGAGCATTTGCTCAATCATTATTTTGTAAAGTTCTCATGCAATTGTCAACATATGTATTTAAATCATAGTTGCTAAATAAAAGAGCGACCACATTTAAAAGTGCAAACGAATAATCCGTTACAATCTCTTTGGGTAAGATGCACCAAATCGCAACCATTCTCGTAACCAATACGTCAAAATGTTTGTGTCGTGTTTTTCGGAGACAATTTGAAGAACAGGTACAATTTTCTTTGTAAAAGGAACGACAGCTTGGTATAAAAATACAAAATTAGACGATTCGTCAGGTTTCTTAATATTTTTTATTGACGATCCCGTTGCATCTATACTTAACATGCCTGCTTTCTCGGCATGTCGATTAAATTTCTGGTACAAGAATAATTACTCTGGACTGAAATATATAACGAAGAATTTATCTAATCCGATTTCACGTATGGTTGATGAAAATTCGGGCTTATATTTTAGTTGCAGAACAGATGCAATAGACTCAGATACTTTATCAAGCCCTAATCTTTTATCACTATGTAATTGTTTTGCTTTTTGCAATACGGGTTCGGTATACAAATGTGCTGGCTCTACATCACCAAACATCATTATTTCATTTGCCTTTTCCCTTCTCCAACCATATGCAGACGTCGCACATAAATCCTTGACTACATTTATCTTTCGATTTGTCGCAATTGTCTTTTCTTTTTGTGTACGATTTCTATGGTAACAAAAGTAGAAACGTGGACTTCCATTTTTGAACCAGCATCGCTTGGTTCATGCATACTATATGCATTAAAAAGTGCACCACATTCATTACATTTTCCTTTTAATTTTAATAATATTTCTCCTGGGTTACGATTAACTCTCCTAGTTTTAAAAGAAAAACAACATGGTATTTTCAATTGTTTCCATATTTCGTTATAGATGATTCTTGTCCATTCAGGTTTCAAGTATGTATATTTATTGGTGTTATTCGATAATTCGCATCCTGAAATTGTGTGCCACGTTTCTTTATCTAAATATAAAATAGTATGCAATGGTTTAAATGAACATAAATTTAACATGGACCAGTTCGAGCTATTTGATTGACGAGTCGCATCAGATGAATCATTCGATTTTGAACTATCCTTAAATGGAATTTTAAACTTTTTACGAAATCGATCAAAAATTCCATTTCTATTTTGCGATAAATATAAATATTTCGCACTAAGACCTTTATTAAAAATATTTTCTGCATCCTTTCAAATTAGATTAGATAGACGGAAAATCTGACCTTCACTGTCCAAAAAATTAAAGTCCTCTAGTAATGTGAAAATTTTGGCAATGTTCTTTTTTGGTTGGCGTGGCATATTGCAAGTGTTTATTTGCAACTTTACTTTTGTAAATTGAAGATTTCAAATAATAAATTGTTAAGATGCTATCAATAAATCAATACGCGAACCCGACAACGAGATGCCGAGATTGTATAGTAGCAAGTATCTACAACTCAAGTTAAAAATCCGAGCTATTACTTGAAGAACGTGATATTGAAAGAACACACTGATCACAGAGGCACAAAAGAGTGTCTATAGTGTGTATACTGTCCTATAAGAGATATAGCAGCGAGGGTGGAAGGGCATTGAAGAACAATCATGCCGCACCGGCACAGGTGATGGCCGAGTCGTTGAGGGATACTATTTCTGCCGGTGCGTGTACACTACATGCGGTGAGTGACTCTGCTCATGCACTGAGAACAACATCACTGTTGCCGTCTCGTCATCAGTGCCATGGAATGTCGATTGTTCTTCATCTCCCTTGTTACGTACATTTTCGTAAATAATTGATAGTTTATATACAATAATTTTTAACTTAAATCCCTTTGGCGTTAATCACGAAAATTAATTCCGTAAATTAAAACAGCCCTTTTGCGTGTTTAAAATTGTATTTCAATTCATAATAAATATCCTACATATTTTACGTGATAAATCTTTCTGCTCATTAAAAATAAATATTCTTTCTAAGAATTCCTTAACGTGGAATTTATGCCATAATTAGATAGGCATCTTTCCAAGTATCCAATAATTAATGCTGGCGTGTTTTCCCTTTTAAGAATTCGGCGAAAATATTTCAATAAATTTGGGTTTTCCTGTTTTATTTCCTTGACGACAAGATTACGTTGAGCTTTGGTGCTTTAACTAAACAAATTTAATATTCACTTTCTGTTCGAATAGCAACACGAAAACATCCGTCCTGTTTGCGCTTCGTTTCGTTTTTCGTTAGGCGAATTTCTGGCACGCATTATGGCATGGTAAGTATTTAGAGTTTGTATAAAACGGTACTTTTCGGCTTCAATAAATTAATTTATTGTTCGTAATTATTCTAGCTTCCTGCGGGGGACACGCTTATCCCTTGAGTTGTCGTTTCTTCTGGTAATGGGAGGCCAAACGCGTTCTTCCTGGGCATAGGCCTACCTACTTGCTGACGTGGACCAACTACTGACTCAACCCCGACGTCAGCAACTCAATGGTGAGTTTTTTTTTGTTATCTCTCGCTAGTTACTTTGGAACCAGAACGCCTGGGATTTTACCGTTCAAGTATCAGGCGTTTCCAAATTTAATTCTTATATACGAAAATTATTGAACTATTTTGGTATTTACTGCTCTTACATTAATGCTTTACTATTTATTTATAAATAACTTAAAATATACTACTTATTAATGTAAAAACAGTCTAAAGACTTGCTGGCACATTTGAAAATGTTGTTGCCATTATGTTTGTAAATATAGGTTAAGTTTATATTTAGGATGATCTGGAGCTGTGGTTTTTAGGGTTGTGTTTGATTCTTTTTTTTACTAATTAATGTCAGGGGGTAATTACCGAAAAACTACAGCTCGCCATGTTCATGAGTAATTTTTTTTAATGGTTGGGGGTTTCTCATAATGTATATGTAAATTGGGGACATTGACTTTTTTGGGTTAGGTTTGGGAATACTGTGTTCTGTAAATATTTTGTTTAATTATAAGTTCTTTTTTTCTTTTGTATGTTTTGTTCCGAGTGTGAATGAGTGAGTGTATATAAATTTTATCTCTATTTATTTCAAGTTTCTTTTTAATTTATCTATAGGTATAAAACCCCGCCCACTCACCAATTGAGCCCGGTCATCCTTTCTTTCTTTTTCTTGTTTTTTTTTTAGGTTACGTCAATGTACGTAGCACCCTTCCACCCTCGTTGCTATATCTCTTATAAGACAGTATATGCACTATAGACACTCTTGTGTGCCCCTAATTTATTTATTTATACATACATCTATCTTACAGAAATTAATCCACTTACAAGATAGAGCTACAAACAAAGAAGATAAATAAAACATAACTATTATAGTGAAGGACGTGAGTGGCGTTGCAAATACAATTCATTTAGCTAATATAACTTCTTTAATATTCTTGATTGATGTGCAGAAAATGTCTAACTGTGTTTGAATTTTTAAATAATTAGAACAAAACACATGCAATGGGGAGAATTTAAGAACATTAGTACATGGTAGGACACAATGAAACGTGATAGGGTTGCGAGAATTTGGACGAGGTATAAAAAATTGTTATCTGTTGGAGAATTGTAGGGCAGTGAAATAGTGAAAGGATATTATTCAGAAATATTATAGAGTGCGTAACACGACGGTTTTGTAACAAATGAACATTAAATGCAGCTAGTAAAATGTTTTGTGGATATCCAATAGGCAAGTAAATACTCTGAGTACGCAACATAACTAACTTCAAAAATTTCCTCTGAACATTTTCCAGTAAGTTAATGTGTATAGCATAGTAAGGGCACCATATAACTGAAGCATATTCCAGACGAGAACGTATATATGCATTATATAAAGTAAGAAAAGTGGAAGGATTTGAGAAACTAGTTTAATTGCGGATAATGAAACCCATTGTCTGATGTGATTTTTTAACTAGATAGTTAACAAGGTCAATGAAGCGCAATTTCCTGTCAAAAATCACTCTCACATCCTTAACAGAAGTGGTCTATGAAAAGTTGTATCATTTAACAAATAATCAAATCTAATCGGATTATCAATTCTAGAGAATGTCATGATGTAACATTTTTTAACATTCAGCGAGAGATTATTGATAGTGCACCAGGTAGTTAAAAGGTCCAAATTGGTCTGCAATTTTCTACAATCCTCTTCTGAATTAATTTCATTATAAAGTTTTAAATCGTCTGCGTATAGAAGATAGTTTATAGTGTGCCTCGAATGTCATCAATATATATATTAAGAAGAGAAGTGGCCCCAGAATTGTCCCTTGGGGCACTCCTGAAGTAACATTTATGAAATTCGATTTGTGGCCATGAATCTGCACATACTGTAAACGGTTTTCTAGATACGAAGCAAAAAGTAATATTAGATTATCTGAGAAGCCAATATGGTGTAACTTAGCGAGAAGAGTAAAGTGGCAGATGCGATCAAACGCCTTTGAAAAGTCAGTATAGACAACGTCAACTTGAGTACGGCTGTTCAGAGAATTAGCTATAAACTGCGTAATACAAAACAAATTGGTGATCTACCTTTGACAAAACCATGTTGATAAATGTTTAACCTATTTTTTACTTGTTTTGATAGGAAAGCATGAAGAATGATTTCGAGAACTTTACAGAAGTTAGATATAATGACATTTGGCCGGTAGTTATTTATGTCACTCTTATCTCCGCTTTTGTGGACAGGAGTAATTCTGGATAGCTTCCACATTGCTGGAAAAGTCTGCTTTTGAACTATCAGACTGAATAAAAAGGTGAATGGTCTTAACAATATGTGTTTACAATCTCGTAGAAAGTACGCAGGTATGCTATCTAGACCCATCGTCATATTCGGCTTAATATTTTTAATAGCTTGTAGTACGTCATGTTCAGAAATAACTGTCATATTAAAAGTGACCGAATTATGTAGGATCGTTTGTGGTAATCTGAATGTATTTTGTAAATTACAGCTGTAGGAAGTCTTTATATGATATAGCAATGTCTTGTTTAGTTCGAGATCTTAGTTCACCGAACTGCTGATATATGCGTAGGTCATTTGTTTTTTATAAAGCTTCCATAGCAAATATTTCTTTTTTATATTCTTAATAATTGACATAGTAAACCAAGGTGGCTAATCATTTTGTTTTGGAATTGTTTTCGGAACATTTTTGTCGAATACACTATATAAAATGCTATAGAAATAATCACAAGCTTTATTTATATCAGTGTGGGTATAAAGTGCTTCTCAATCAATTAAAGTAAGCTCATTGTAAAAGCCTTTAAGATTGGCTTTACGAAAGTTATAAACTGGGATATCGGAATGCAATAACCTAGAATCTATTTTGTCCATGGAGAGTGAAATTGTTAGAGCTAGATGATAATAATCCTCAGTGAGTATTGTGTTTTCTGGTTTACAAACTTTTCATGGTGTCGATGAGAAAACCAGATCCAGTAGTCTTCCATTGATGTTAGTTATTTGATTAAGTTGTAAAAGCTATAGAAACTTGAGGTATATGTTAATGTGAGACTTGTGGTGTTTCTTTTATTAATGTAATCCGGCATATTAAAATCTCCAATAAATATTATATCTGGGCCATAGTTATGTTCCATTTAGATAAGGGCCTCAAACAGCAGCTGGTATTCATTCGACAGAAAAGATGGCGGTATATATAGGACAAAGACGATTAGATGTTTATTATTTACTGATATTTTTACACAAACCACATCCACTGGCAGATTTACAAGTAAGTCAAGATCTGAATTATTTTAGATGATACTATTTTATTGTTTATAGCAAGCAAAACTCCACATCCTCTCCTTGCTTGAGTTATGGAGAGGTTTCTGTCAGACGGATAAACCTGAAAGCTACTGTGGAATAGTTCTCTATTTTTAAGCCAGGTTTCTGTGAGAGCAAACACATGGAACTCATCACCGTTAAGTAGTATGCAATTAAAAAGAACATGGGTTTTGGTATTCAAATCACGAACATTTTGGTAGTATACACTTAATTTTAAACGATCGGAGGGTTTATGTGATAGTTCATTCGTGATCTGTAATTGCTATATGCTTGGGTGTGGTTGTGTACCAAATAAATTAGTTTTAAGTTTCACAACTGCTTCTTTATAAACTGTGCAGGAACTGTGATCCCAGGCGGCATGACAAATATCGGTATTTTTACCAGATTTGTCATTTACTAACCTACAGTTAATACAACAAAACTCAGATTTATCGACAGTGCAGTGTTTTGGTTCATGTCCTGACCCACATTTAGGACAGTAAAGTTCGCGTTTACACAACCGAGCAGTGTGATTGTAGCCATTGCACTTGAAACATCTTATAATTTCGACTGCATCAAAGACTTTGCATACTTCCAGATCAACGATTATGTGCCCAGCCTCCAGTATTTTACTGTAAGATTTTCTAATGATCAGTGTGTTCTTTGAATATCGCGTACTTCAAATAATAGCTCGGATTTCCAACTTGAGTTGTAGATATTTGCTACTATACAATCTCGACATCTCGTCTGATTCGCGTATTAACTTTTTAATAGCATCTTATCAATTTATAATTTGAAATCTTCAATTTACAAAAGTAAAGTTGCAAATAAAAACTTGCAAGAAACTTAATTGTAAACATTGCGACAGGAATGCATCTTTTTATGGATGTTGAATGTTTACAATGGACTGAACTCACTGAACGGCTCGGATAACCCAAGTGGCCTGGTATGTTTACAATTTTCGAAATACCAGTTGATATCAAATTTTGTAATTGTTTCTACAAAATTATCACAGCAACAGAATGTCGGTGGTACCAATAAACTAGAGATAAGACATTATATTGCACACTGTCGTCGAATATCAGGAAATTGGAAAACATACGACGATTTGGGTAAAAATAAGGCCTCTATAACAACATCAAGAACTCTTTTACAAAAAAAAAAAGAATATCCCTCTTAATATTCATAAAACAGCAAAATAACTGCATTACATTTTACGTCTGCATGTAATGGAATACGAATTGTTCTCTTTATTATTTTATTATAAAATTACTAATTATAACAATTAACACACATTAAATTTTTAATAACAAATATAAAATAAATATAACAAAAAACATAAACGAAACAAACATTTCAAACAAAAAAAATAAAAAAAAACAAAAACCAATAAAAAATAAAAAACAAAAACAAAAATGGAACTAGAATACTGCCACGTCCTTGCCATTAGTTCTGAAAAATGCTAAGCGCAGAAATACAACACAGTAGACGATTCCCTTTCGAGTCCTTATGCTCATTTTGGGATATCTTAAAAATATTGCATATGCATTGAAACTTCAAAAACGCTCTTAATCGGTTCCCGTTGAGGTACAAATGAAATAAAAAGAGGTACAAACAGATACAAACGATTCTCTATCAAATGGCGTTGACGAAATTAAAATATCTTAAAGTTGGGCGCCGGTTATTTTTAATTTTTTTAATTTTGTTACCCTTTGAGGTACAAACGAAATGAAGTGGTACAAACGATTCTCTATCAAATAGAGTTGACGGAATTAAAATATCTTAAAGTTGGGGGCAGGTTATTTTTTAATTTTTTTATTTTGGTGCCCTTTGAGGTACAAACGAAATGAAAAGTGGCACAAACGGATACAAACGATTCTGTATCGAATGGCGTTGACAAAATTAAAATATCTTAAAGTTGGACGCCAATTATTTTTTATTTTGTTACCCTTTGAGGTACAAACGAAATGAAAAGTGGTACAAACGGGCACAATCAATTCTCTATCGAGTGGCGTTGACGAAATTAAAATATCTTAAAGTTGTGTGCCCAATTTTTTTTTATTTTGTTACCCTTTGAGGTACAAACGAAATGAAAAGTGGTACAAACGAGTACAAACGAGGTACAACCCACTAAATTATTTTTAAAATTTTCTGATGAAGTTGGGCGCCAGGTACATAAGGCTAAAACACAATTATAAAAAATATCAATACATTAACCATGCAGAAAATAAAATTAAAATACTACAGTTGTAATTATTTATAATATACCTACTCAACAGTTTAGCTTTTTCTAAATTAAATATCAAAACTTAAAATACAATTAATTTACTTTGAAATTAACACCACATAGACAAGGTTCGGCATTTCAAAAAGTTTCCGTTTGTAATACTAATATAATTCTTTTTAGATTAATACAGTAACCACAAGAAGTAGCACATTTTCTATAAGTACACAAGCCATGTACATAAGGGTGCGCTGAGATACATTTAATATTCATGCTAGTTATTTTCAAAAATAATCCATTCCATTCACTTTCAGGTTAACAAGTCATTTTTATTAAAACTAATTAGGTAATAGCCATAAAAATTAAGCTAATATATACAACAGATAGGTTATCTATATTACCTAATATTTATAAACTTGAGATAATATTATTTATTCAAAGCGATAGTGATGTATAATGATTGAGTAAATGCTCTACTAATCCAACAGAATTTGTTGAAAACATGACTGTACTATAATCTGCAAACTTATTTCAACCTATTATTGGTAGAAGAATAATTTTAAAAGTCAACAAGTAGAAAGATTTACTGTTAGGTATGCTCTGCTTTAACGACATTTACAAGAAATAAATTACATGGTTAAACATCAACAGGATGCAAACTTATTTGAGGCACATTAAAAATAATTATTAAGTAAAAGAAGCGATAGTAAGTATCAAACTTTGTGTTCTTTTTTAATTACAGTTGCACAACATACTGGAAGTTCTATTTACCTAATGTAAAATTTCATTCTGTTAATAAATCAATATTACCATAATGTAAGTTACTACAATGGGTAATTGTGTTCAATTCAATAATGGGTTTAAGTAATAAATTATTCAGAAGCTTAATTCAAATTCTGACCAAAAGGAAGCCCAGTTAAAGTCCCCTATAATTTTAGATGTTCCTACTATTGTGTGCAAAACATTCTAAGCAGCTTAAAATTTAAATGGACTTTGTTGGGTAATAATAACGTTCAATGAGAAGTTGATTTAAAGTTATTGTAGTGTAAATTTTCAGTACGCTACGTACGTATCTGCTTTATATAATATTCGCGATAATATTACAATGTAAAACAAGCATGTTATTATAACAAAACAATATTTTAAACAACCTCGAAAAATACGTCACTGCCAGGTAAGCATAGGTTACAATAAAAACATCAATAATCGATATTTAACTAATAATAAAGGTTTTTGAAAGATGATAAATTAAGGAAAGCTGTGCGGTTAATCAAGTGTATACAGATAGGCAACGTGTTATTGTCTATTATTAACCATAGATAGTATAAATGAATATTTACCTGGAAACTCTTATCACCGATAATACACAAACAGCCATCTTGGACCCACTGTCAAATTGTCAATTGTATAGTGTGTTGATGTTTACAACTGTGACATGCGACATTTCAGGATTTATGGAACGCATGCTCTTCTACCACGTGTGTAGTGGGCGGAACATAGCGCGCGGCAAACTTGAGACAGAATAGAGCAAATGTAAACTGTAACCAACAAGGATGATAACTGTCTTCTGTGTACCAACAATAGCATGCTAACCCTATTACATCCGAACGCGATAATAAGTACGTATTTCTTTAACAACCTTCACGAGGCTCATGCTACCCTACCATTACTCTACATACATGAATTATACACGCACAACCTTGAGCTTTGTGGAAGATCAAGGACATATTAAAAGTACCATGCAATTATATGTTAAATCATTTTCCCAGTAAATTCTTCGGTTGTCGAAACGAAAAGTCAGGAAATGTTAAAAATCGGTTTTCTTAAACGGAAAATTCTGTTAATTAATAATAATTTTAAATTCCCAGTTGATTATAATTACGCATCGCCTTGATTTATGAATCAGAATTAGATAAATTGGTGGCAATAAGTATGTATTAAAGTCCCATCATTACGAAATTTTCGTACAACGTATTGTTGGTTGCCTATACTAAGGTGTTTGAGTTTTAACGCAATTTAATTATTGTGTTAATGGAGCTATTTGGATTTTTCAACTGAAATCAATTAATTGTGGTCCTAAATTAAATGTAGAAGTATATTCACGTTGTATGTTTTTGTTATCATCGTCATCTCAATTCGTTTTTACTAGTTGCGTGTGGGTTGTAACTCATGGGTGATAATATTGCGATTATAACATGCAAACTTTATTGCACTTTGTTGCATTTACAATCTAAGGATGCATACTTCGTTTTTTTATTTATTCAAATCCTTTATGTTAATAAAGAGGTAACTGAACGTGTGTGCGTATATATAGGTATAGCGCTTCAAAATCTCAGAGATTCTGGGATACGCAAATGGAGGAAGTGGAAACCTTTAGAAAAGGATGTATTATAGTGGTATCAGTTCATTCTAAACCATCAAGATTCGCTAATGCAATGTTCCAGACATTTGAGTTAGATAAAAGGAAGACGCATCACAAGGCTTTTTTTAATCAAAAAATTGTATCAAGAAGTGTCGCTAAGCGTGAGTTCAATATGGCCGATTTGCCATATTAATTCTATTGAGAAACCAATTGCAGTTGTAACGTATCACCTGATCTCTAATTACAAATTTTATCCACAAGTTCCGTCGCTGAAATTACATTAAATTTAAATAATATAAATAATAAATAAATAATTCTATTTTTAAGCAACCGGAATTTATGCTAAGATCCGTATCCGATCATTGTTTACTTTTTATGAAAAGTAATTTCAGTCGTTTGTTTCTTATCAACGGCACCTCTAACTGTTACAATGGCGAACAGCACACGACACCATAGCTATTTCACGACTAACACTTCAAATATAATCTATACACGCACACGCGCGCGCGCATAAACACACACACACACACTAAATTGTTGAAATGTACGAAAAATTCAAATGTGTATACAAGTGGCAGAAACGTCGACTCAACATGGTTGACATGATACTACTTTTATTACGTAATAGCGTCTCCCCATTATACTATATCAATGGTCCAAGAATTGTTTTACGGGGTATAATTCCCGCCATTTTGTAACATATACCGATCACGTTTTAAGGGTAATACAATCGCTATCTAAGTCAAATTTACATGCACAATTTACGTAAAATCAAATTACTCACTTGAAGCTTAGGATCCAGCGGTGGGTTGTGGTTGGGTTATGTTATGCTATTGTTGAATTTCAAATTGCCATCCGTCCTTCACGTAACTTCTGTTGCACTCGTAGGGGAATGAAAGGATTAGGTAACAGGTACACAAAGGTAAGGTACAAAGAACCTATATATCTATTTTTAAAAAGAAAAAACACACTCCATTCGGATAGTTGTAGCTTCGTTGAGGTCTCGTGGTTTAATGCCTGCTTCGACACTCACGCGCCTCCACATTCACTCTGCGTAGACGCGACTGTCAGCGACGACGGAAGTTAACATTTTTAATTTAAAAATACGCGGCTATTAACTTATAAATTATAACTAAATCTAAAACATGCTACATTGCCATATTTGGCATGTAACAATAGCAACCAAGCCATAAAAGAAAAAAATTTTTAAAAAGAAAAAAAATTTTTAGCACGGTAGAAACTTAAAGTCTAGAGCCTTACTTACATATGAACTAACTTACATTCTACTAAATGTTTATTTTAGGTGCCACCTGGTTTTTCCAACCGATAACGCGTCTTGCGAGTAACCAGGAAACGGAATGTGTAACCCCAAGATTATCGAACTACATCTATAAATGCACACACGAGTCTTAGATGTAGCGCAGTTATAATCGACATAGCACAAATTTGTCGGATAGCACAAAACACTTTACTACAGCTAAAAACAAGTGCGACAAGTCGCCTAACATTTTTACATTAACCTAAACCTAACTTTACACATTTTTTGAGTGCATACGCACATAAGCATTGCCTTTTAACTGTTTCTACGTTGGCAAGAAAATTCCCAAATTTCAAAATGCCCGAGAGAGCAAGTTACTATACGTTTTACAAATTTTTACGTGTTGGTACTTTGGCTTAATAAACAGTACACATCAAAACTTTTTAATGACGTGGTTGTGAATTAACAAATTTACCAACAGTATCATCTTACTAATTTCTTACATTTCTAATCTAATAAATTACCTTGCTACCATCAGGTTAGCTTCTTCACTCAATACTCAAAATTTCCTACGTCTGATCATAAATTCCAAACGGTAGGATAACAAAAGAAAATAAGGCAAAGTCTCAAGTTATTACCTAAGATAATAGGTAAGATAGAGATATTAAGATAAAACTAGATCACAATAGATGGATCCGAAACGTCCCAGTACGCCAAGGCATGCTACAACTATAAGCTTTAAAAATATAGCTTACCAAGTCGTTTTGTCCTTTATCGTAAAGATACAAAAGAGAGCGGCACTTCAAGACCGTTAAGCTGGAAAATACGTACCCCCTAGAAGAGAGACATGTGAAGCAGACCCGTTAGATAAAACTATGGGACCGCAAAAGGCATGTGGGTGCATTCCTGCATCCGGCGTTGATTAAATACGATAAGGCATACATTCATAACTACATACATTCATATATACATACACTCATACATACTTGCACTGTTAGCGGCCACGTGCGGCTGATAGCGGCACCGCATGACCTCACGAAAGATTCCCAGAGACGTGGTCCATGTGTCTATGAAAACCCCCCACGCGACCTAACGGTGACTAACGAAAATGAAAAGGCAATAGACATGTACGAAAGGCAAAAAGATGGAGGTAGGCATTTTTGGAATGGTCTAGTGACTTCCAGGTAGAAGAGAATAAAAGAAGGGCTCGCATTGAGCAATAGCGATAGAAAAAGGTGGATAGAAAAGCACTACTCAACCAGCCAATGTGGTCAGTAGTCCGGAGTGAGGGAAAAATCACTCTTATGTGGTAGACGGGTGTTCCGGGACAAGAACAGGTCTACCGAAGAAAGAATAAGGCGGAAACGGAGATAGCGGAATAAGAAAAAAGTAAAGTTTTGGACAAGCGTCCGAGTCAAGGTAGAGAGTTGTCCCTGCTAAGCGCAGATCGGTCTGAGGGATCACCTGCTGTGTTAATCAGACAAATTAAGACACATAATAAGTTAAAAAATTACTAGAATCCTTATGAGAACTAGTACGATCATCTTTCTAACAAGCGCATCCACTGCGATAAGAAGATCAGGCAGAAAGTTGAAACAACCAACTTAAAAGTTCCACTGCAGATACCTTCCCACTACAAAAACACTATTACAAGGTAATTTTCAGAAACGTTAACGCCATAAACATACAGTTAAATGGAGATACAAACATACTGTCCCAATATGCTAAAAACAACCAAGAATTCAATAAGATATCAATAAAAAGCGATAGCACCTAACCACGAAGCTAAATAAAAAACAAAAAAAATGTTTATATGTTCTGATGACAACAGAAGAAACAAGTAATGATAAAAAATATAGTGAGTGACTGTAATAATTTAGAAGAAAAACGCATGGAATAGAAACTCCTAGTTTTGCAACTGCGAATATGGACTGTTTCTTACAAAGGCATAGGCCGCGGCTCCTATGTGTATCCGAAGAAACAAACATCCACTCAACATTAGCTAAAACTAATCATAACAATTCTATGAGTTACTCCAACCAAAGTTACGACAATCACCACGAAATTAAACAACGTAAAATAAATGCTAAAAAAACAAAGTAATATGATGCAGAAAAGGTGCCAGGATTGATTAGATGAAGGAAAAGAGTGACATTGGGGAACCTAGATAATAGACATATGATTGACATATAAATTCAAGAAAGAATGTGTAACGAATACAATTACCTGCTTCATAAATATACGTTTATTGTTCTAAATATCTATTTAACAAATATCCATTATTAAACAAAAAATATTAAATTCCGATTGTAACAATATGTTATCAATTCAGACATAGAGCTCCATCTATATTTAAATACTCGAAGTAAAATTTAAGATTTCTTCTATGTGTATGTGTATTGATGCAATTTTCCCTTTCTGCGCATGCTTGGATAATAATATTGCCTCGTGGACAAGGTTCATCATTTTCCATCCGAATGTAATCAGCGAAGCAAGTGTTAAAACGTGGGCTAGAAGGTTTAAAAAAAACATGCGGTCCCAAAGAGAAGTGCAGTGGTGTCGACGGATTCCATGGCTTCGTTTAGTTGTTGTATCGACTTAGAATGAAAAGGAAATATATCTACGGTAGGTGAAAAATTTCAAGTTTACCTTCAAGTCATTTTCCTCGTTTCTTTTCAGTGCAAGTATCATGTAACAATTATCAAGTATCATGTAACAATTATCAAGTATCAATTATCAAGTAACAAGTAGAAAGTAAATCAAGTAAAAATGTTTATACAGTATTGAAACACACGAAAAATTTAACAAATAATATTGAAACAAATTTAGAGCCCACTTTTGAAGTGCAAATTTTATAGTATTGAAACGCAAATTTTATGTAAGCACGTAAGTTATCAAATTGTGGAGCGATAAAATCTTTCGTATATAATTGTTATGGAGCACAGAAGCACAATTGGTTGTATTAAAAGTACAAAGTCTTAGGTGTTGCTATGCGAGATGATGGAAGTTTCTGCAGATGTTGTTTTGTATAAAAGTCAAGCCGTGATGTGCCAGCCGCGCGCATCTGCCTTTGTAAGTATTCCAGATGGTTGATGAACTCGGGCGCCTATCAGATTGTTTGTGGTGAGTCATCTCCAATTTTAGATAAATTTTCATTTCATAGAACCATTACTTAAAATGTACAAATAATTTTTGTAAATTCTATATGTTCATTTAAATTGGTACACGTAATTTTTGTAAATTCTAAATGTTTATTTAAATTGGTACACGAAATTTTTGTAACTTTTATATGGTCATTTAATTTAGACACGTAATATTTTTCTTAACCTTCTTACATAAGAAGAATGCTAAACAAACCACAACAAACATACAGGGAGTATTTACGTAATATTTTATTCAGAATTTAAGTTGGATATTTCATAATTGCTCTTATAAACACAAAGAAATTTCCATATGATATACTAAAATATATTTGTAACTAAACACGTGACACGTTGATATTTGTTTGTCACTTTATAAAATATAATTTTTTGCCGTACACCTGAAGTATAGTTTAATTTAAACAATAAGTGTTTTTGAACTTTGATTCCTTCAGTTAAGCCAATTAAAAATGCAGTTCTGTAATCTACCAAAAGTCAGAGCATTTAATTTAGTGATTGTAAACCCGAAAAGGATCCTATTCTGATACCATATATAAATTGTAGTGTAATAACGAAAACACTATAGATAAATTTTTAATTATAAAATTCATTTAAATAATCAGAGACTAATACTAGACTGTAATAAAAGTAATTATCTCGAAAGTTTCAGCAAGTATAAAATTGTACAAATGATGTATATATTTTTTTTGTAAATCAATAGAAAGAATAATAAGTTGTTTTAAAGCTTTCTTTTATTGAAGTCATCAATAGTTTTCTATAGAAGCAAACCACCACAGTTACAAATTTTTGTAGTGAAGAAAGATATATTATTGGTGTTGAGTTTAAAAATTTTTTTTAAGTATAATTTTTACTAGTTGATCTTTCTATACTTTATTTTTTTGTGATAAAGTGACTAGGCTCTAATGTAGCCCTAGTTTAAAAATGTTTAGAAGTGATTAAATTTTCAGATAGTACGAGATCGCCGTTCCCACTCCAGTTTGCAGTCATAAGTAAGTATCATTTATCTCTGTTCGTCAAAGATATTTTTTTCTTTTCGAAGATTTCCGTATCTGGTCTGCGGATTGATTCACATTATAATAATTATTAAGATACGGTGGGGTCTATTAAAAATTGTTTTATTATCGTATACCATCCTACAACCCTAGCTCTGCCCTAAGTTGAAGAAGCTTAGCTGGCTGGAAGATTTCTTTTGAGGGTTTTTTTTTTACTCAAAGCCATTTACCATCCTCTTTACCCTGGGTTTGAATCTTAAACCGAAACCCCTCATAATCTATTGAGGCTCTGCCGCCTATAAGGTAGTGTAAATACACTATATATATCTTTTGAGAAAAAGTGTGTAACAAATTAATAAACAGCAAAAAGATAAGTAAAATGAGGTAAAAAAGGCAAAAGTGTAGAAAGTAAATGCTGTATGAGAAAAAAAACGAATAGATGTAGGTATCAAATTCAGGACGGGAACAAAAACATTTGGTAGACCATTAAAGAAATGAAATGTGGAAAAATTAATTAGCATTAGGTCAGCAGAGAACGGTTTAAGGTCTTTAATATGCCACCTTTTGTGACGTTTTCCTTCGGTGTCTTGGAGTTCATAAATAAGTGGACTAATAACGCGAGTAACCTTCTATAAAATAAATTTTGGAGCTATTTTCTAAGAGAATCTTTTAGTAGCATCAGATAAGACATAATTTCTTTACCAAACCTATTCACCTAAAGCAAAAGAAATATCTCGTTTTCGCATATTATAGCGATCTTTGCTCTTTTCGTAAACTTTTAACAAATTTTTTCTAACATCGTTGAAAATAGAAAGTAATGTAAATACTTCCTGTATGTTTGTTGTGGTTTGTTTAGCATTCTTCTTAATCTTCTTTGGGAATTAAACCACTCATAGTTTCTTACGTTTTAAAAATCGATAAACCCCGTTAAAGAACGTCGATAAATACAGTTAAAAAGTCGATAATACATCGCGCAAGCGCGATATAAAAAAGCGAGCAACGCCCCTGGCGGATGGTATCGCTAACCTTTTTTTACAGATTTTGCGTGGCCAACTGCCAATGACGTCACCAATGCATAAATTATATTGTGCAATAATCGGACAACACAACTTTAAAGACAATTGATTATATCCGCGAACAAATTAAACTATGAAGTACTCACATAAATATGTCTCTGGGGTAAAGTTGGCTTCTATTCCAAGTCCATCAGGGCTCCATCCCGGAGGGATTAAAGATGGTGATTCCTCCGGAGCTGCTAGCGGAGCATGGACATCAGGCTCGTCTAGGGTCGTGGAGTACGGTTCGCCGAAGGTTGCATATTTATTCCTACCTATGTAGGGATCGGATAAGGAAAAAACCAGGTAAAGGGCGACAACAAAGATAATTAGGCAGGATATCTACATAGAAAAAGATAAGCCCGATACGATACCTCAAAGCGTCCACTCCACTCGATAGTTCAGGCAAAAAAGCCACGTTATAGAGAGTACAGGAAACTTGTCCCCACTTTTTGTCTTTTACTCGTCGGCGCGTAGTTATTCGTCCAACCCTCTCGCGTCGCGCGATCTGGCGCAGACGCACTGTGACGTACCGGAAATACGCGCCTAGTCTTTTGAAATTGTGGCGCGAAACTTCCGCACATCAAAATTAAACTAATACATGTTTAAGGGCCAATTTGGCACGTAACCAGTTTTTAAAAAATCCTCTTTATTTACGTTTCGATCCATGACCTAGGATCGTTGTCAAAACAATAAAAAAAAATTATTATTTTGACAACGATCCTAGGTCATGGATCGAAACGTAAATAAAAATGATTTTAAAATCTATGAGTGGTTTAATTTCCAAAGAAGATTAAGAAGAATAGAAAGTAATGATTGTTGGTCTTCGTCCCAGCGTACTTTTTCGTCAAATTCAATTACGTTAGTATCATCCGGAACTGAACCATAATTACTACCATCAATTGGCTTCCAAAAACAAGGAATGAGGGAGTGAATTGGGTTGCTTCATGTTTAGATGTACGCAGACCTTGAGCAATTTTAAAGATATTTTCATCCCACCTAGTGTGGTCCGAGTCGATATATGAAGAGATAGCAGTGATTAAGACTCTATTTACTCTTTCGGTAGGGTTTACCTGTGGATGGTATTTGGCGTTGAACCAAATTTTTTGTACTTTATAACTCTTAACGAAATTTTAAAAATCTTTTGAGATAAATTGCGGCCCATTATCACAGAGAATAATTTGAGGGACGCCAAAGATAAGAAATACATTTTGTTTTAGAAATTTAATTATAGCGGAAGATGTGGCTTTAGTTAACGGTTGAACAATAACGAATTTAGAAAACCAGTCAGTGACAACTAAAAGATATTAGTTTTCTTTTTTTGATCGAGCGAGAGGTCCTAATAAGTCAAGTGATATTAACTGGAAATGATAAGATACAGGTTTGAAGTTACCCATCAAACCAGAACGAGCTTCTTGAAAACTCTTCTGAGACCCACAAATTTTACAGTTTCTAATATAGTAAGGTGATTAGATTTTTAGATCGGCAAAAGTGGGACAACTCTGAAGGAGGGGAGGATATCAACAAACATTTTCATACAGAATAAAAATAATATCGTAATATTTTTTATTTTTAACATAGGTACAATTTATAAATAAAAAAAAATGTATAATATTTTATTCTTTGACATATTGTTGTCATTTTTTAAAATATTGTAAAAATCTTCACAAGAATTTGTCAAATTATATTTGACACATAAAATGGCTTTCAAAGTTTCAACACTTAATTTTGATTTTTCCGATGCCCACACTTAATTCTAAAAGTCGGGACTTTTGAAAAACGTCGCGGGACGCGGGACAAATTGTGAAAAATCGGGACTGTCCCCGCAAAAGCGGGACGTCTGGTCACCTTATAATATAGCGGCAGACAAATTGTTTTAATGTGGACCAATAGTATAATTCAGATATTTTAGCTAAGGTTTTGTAACACCAAGATGAGCAGCTTTAGGGTCTTCGTGATACAATTTAAAAACGTCAATACGGTTTGTGGTAGGAACTACAAGTTTCCATTTAGGAATGTTAGAGATTTTGTGAGAAAAGGAAGATACAAATTTATATAATCTATTATTCTTCACGCAAAAGGTGAAAAATTTATCGGGATTTTCAGAAACTTTTTTTTGTCATAATGAGATACTAGGCATTAGGAATCAGATCTGGGAGATTAAGAGAAGCGACATCACGAGATAAGGCATCAGGCACGATATTTAATTTACCAGGTCTATGTCGAACATCAAAGGTAAATTGAGAGATACGTAAATTCCATCTTGCCAATCGACCTGCGGATTGTTTTAAGTTATTTAACCATGTGAGAGCTACACAATCCGTAATTACTGTAAAATGTGAACCTTCAACATATCCTCTAAATTTTTCAATACCAAAGATAACCCCTAATAGTTCACCTTCGGTAGCTGAATATTTTTGTTCAGCAGAAGTTAAGGCACGACTAGCATAAGCGATAGGGTGTTCTAATCCATTGCTCACCTGAAACAACATTGCACCTAAACCAGTAAGTAAGGCATCTGTTTGTATATAAAATCTTTCATCAAAATTGGGCGAGATTAAGATAGGTGCAGAAGTGATTAACGTTTTGATTTGTTCAAAAGCCCGCTGAGCTTCTAAATTCCATTCAACAGATTAACTTTTTTTTTTATTTTTAATTAAGGCAGTAATGGGTGTAGATATAGTTGAGACATTAGGTAGAAAAATGCGATAATAGCTAATCATTCCTATTAAACGTTTAATTTCGGTAACAGTCTTTGGTGTTTTAAATTTAGTAATAGTTTCAACTTTAGCAGGATCTGCCCGAAGACCAGTTCCATCGATAATAAAACCAAGAAATGTAAGAGAGGAACAGCAAAATGGATACTTCTCTTAATTTATTTTAAAACCTGCTGCATTTAGGCGTTCAGCAACTTCATTAAGTGTAGCGACATGTTCTTCAAAGGAACTTGAGATGACCAATATGTCGTCTAAAAATACAAAGGCACGTCCTTGGTATAAGATAGGACCTAACGTTTGATCCATAGTACGCTGTAAAGTCTGTGGTGCATTACAGAGACCAAACGGCAAGAAATTATATTCGAACAAGCCCCGACCTGGAACACAAAAAGCAGTCTTTGGAAGTGAAGATAAATCAAGAGAGATCTGATAAAAAGCTTGTCTAAGATCGATAGGTGAGATAAATTTAGCATTTCGGAGCCGACTTAAGATAGAATCAGTACGAGGCAAGGGATAGGCATCGGCCACAGTTACAGAGTTAAGTTTTCTTCCGTCAAAACAAACACGCCATTCATCATTCTTCTTACGAACCAATAACACGGGAGACATCCATGGCGAATTTGAAGGAGAGATAACACCGGATTCAAGCGTTATATCTATTTCGGAATGTAAATGTTTTTGTAATGCAGGCGATAACGGATATTGACGTTGCTTAAAAGGAACAGCATCACCCGTAGAGATAGTATGAGTTGCAGTAATGACACAACCAAGTTCAGAAGTATTTAATTTATGAAATTTGTCAATTCTAGAGTTAAGAATGTCATTCTAAGAATCGGTAAGAGAAATTTTATTAGATATACCAGCCGACGCACAAGAATTTGTTTTAAGAGAAGCTTGCCAAGAGAAATCTTGAAAATATAGAGATAAATTAAAAAGTTATCAAAAGTCAACGCCAAGTGAAAATGGATAAGCTAGTGTAGGCACAATTAAAAATGGAACATCTCGTTCAAGTGACTCTATATGAATTTTTAATTTGAGAGAACCCGATACATATATTTTATTATCGTCAGCTAGATTGATAGAATTTTTTTCTGGAATAACCTGATATTTAATGTTTTGTTCAGATAATTGCTTTAAGCCTTCATTATGTAAAAGAGAACATGACGAACACGTGTCCAATAAAGCGATTACATTTAGAGAGCCAATAGGGATAGGTAAATGCGGGCGATTATCGAGAGGTTTTTTAACAAGTTGTAAGGCATTATATGTGATTTTCCAATGCTCCACCCGAAGGTACTACACTGGCCAGGAAGCGAGTTTTTTTTTTTACCTAGAAAATTTTGAATTTTGCCGGACCCTTGCTGTTCCAAGCAAGGTAGGGATCTTTAACGTGTTTGATAACACTCACACACGGGACCTCCATTTTACCTCTCATCCGAACGAGGGTGTATTTTTGCGAAATATGCTCGCCTAACATTTTTCAAGCGGACCGTGTCGGGATGAAAAATGTTAGGCGAGTTGTAAGGCAACAGAATGTTTATGGTAAAAGGAATGAACTGTTTTCAACCAATTTGACCATTCGGCAAGAGTCGAATGACATATTTCAGATACGGGAGGTGAGTTATTGTTTGAATTCAAGGTAGCGGTATTGTTATTACTAGATATGTTAAATAAAGGTTTAACATTGGGGGTAGGTATATGCTTTAATTCTATTGACGTCTGGGTGTGTTGAATTGTTCTTGTTGTGGACGATTTTGGTTCTTTGAGATATTCACGTCCCGAGTAGGAATATCTCTGACAAAGTTTTCCGATAAGGTAGGGTTACATTTTATACATTTTGATTTATAGGTATTATTTCGACCACAGTCATAGCAGAAAAGGTTTTTTGGATTTGTGCAAACATTATAAGTATATCCGCTTGCCTTACAATTCCAGCAGGTAACTGAGTTTGTTGATGGAGTAACAGGAAAATTAATAGTAGATACTTTATGAAAAGATTCTGATTGACATGCTAAGTCTGGTTCTAATAAGCCAGATTGTTTTGTTGGTGGTGGACGATATTTATCTATGCGTAACTTTACTTTTTGAAGAGAGCGGCATAAATCCTTAAATTGAGGTAAGGAAGAGATATGTTGTAAAGCTAAGTGTTCAAAGAAATACGGGTTTAGGTTTCGTAAAAGTTGATCAATAATTTCAGTTTCAGGTAGTTTTTTATCTAATCTGCCATATATATAGCTTCAATTAAGGTAATAAAAAGATTGTTTACGTTAGGCCCCCGGGTACGATTTTATACTTCATTCCAGAGATTAGTTATATATCCGTGCGGTAAAAAGTCGCGTTTTAAACTAGTAACTAATTCTTCCCAGGTAGAAATCTGGTTTCGTATATTTCTATACCAAATTAAAGCTGAGCCAAAAAGTAATTTCCCTGCTGAGACAAATAAATCTTGTCCTGTACAGTTACGTGAGATTTTAAAATCATTTACGCGGTCTAGAAATGACGTTAAGGATATTTGGGAATCAAAGCCCGAGAAAGAAATGCCCCATTTATAAACTGGTATAGTTCGAGGACGAGGTAACAGGTTACGAAATGGTGAGATTAGGGAAAGCAAAAGGCAAATTTACATCTGAACCTATGTTAAGTTTTTCGAGAATGATTCCTTCAATTAAGAGAACGTCAGATAAGAAAGTTTGCTTTGTTTCATTAGCCTGTTCATCCTTAAGCAATATAACAAGTCTAAACGTTGCTTTAAATGTATTATACGAGATTTAATACGTCGTAATTCTAAATCTGTAGCTACTGGATTTGTTTTCTAAACTATATTATTATTATCGTCTAGAAATTGTTTGATCTCAAAGGTATTTTGTGATAGATCTGAAATTAATGTACGAGAGATTAATTGTCCGTCAGCTTCCTGTGCTAATACGGCCTTTAATTGCAAATATCTGTCATTTTGATTCAACGCATGTTGGATACCCCGGGACTCAAGTTCAAAAATTGTTTAGGGAGGTTTAAGATATAATGAATTCATCGTGCCACTATGTTTTAGGAAGTAGGTATACTAAGATAAGATTAAGGCAAATACACGATAGTACTTTTTAAGAAAATAAATTTTTTCTAAAAAGAGAATCCGTAGAACTAGTTAATTATTTAAGTTGGGTTTAATAAATATCAGGTACAGATAATATAGTAGTTGTACTAAAATTTAGAACTGAAAAAGCAATTTTTAGTTATCTAAAATAATTACTTCAAGAAAAGTATTTATCCAAACCCAATGTGTGTTTTCTTAAATTTTTACATAAGGAATGGTAAATAAAGCAATTAAAGTAACTATGAATAACAATACTTACTGGAGGAATAATCTACATCCAAAATAACATATTTCAGTTTAATCCAAATTGAGGTTAAATGGTGACTATCAAATACATTTCAAATATAAATACACCGTTTTTGTAAAGAAAATTTAAATAACACTGTTTTTGTAAAAAGAATCCAAATTGCACTAGATTTAAAATTGCATGGTCAAATTCAAAATTACAGTTTCAACAAGTTTAATTGACATATAGCTTCTTTGCAATGTTGCCACCACAAAAGATAAAAAAATAACTAAAGGTAACTAAATTTGGTGGAGTTGCCAAATTGAACTTAAAAATCACTAAAAATTAATTTTTTTTTATTACAGGTACTTGAAAGAAAAAACCACTTTTTCTAGAAAATATTATTTTCAAAGCTAACATCTTACAAGTTACAATAAAAGTTACTTATCTACGGATTTTAGTTTCAACACACACGTATATAAACGCCATTGTTATAGTTTTACGCGGTATAATTCCCGCCCTTTTGTAACATATACCGACCACGCTTTAAGAGTGATGCAATCGCTATCTAAGTCAAATTTACATGCACAATTTACGTAAAATCAAATTACTCACGTGATGAGTATCTCGAAACTTAAATCGTAGGATCCAGCGGTGGATTGTGGGTTGGGTTAGGTTATGCCATTGTTGAATTTCAAATTGCGATGCGTCTTTTACGTAACTTTTGTTGATCTCGTAGGGGAATGAAAGGAATAGGTAAAAGGTACACAAAGGTAAGGTACAAGGAACCTACATACCTATTTTTAAAGAGAAAAAACACACATCACTCAGATAGCTTCGTTGAGATCTCGTGGATTAATGCCTGTTTTCGACACTCACGCGCCTCCGCATTCACTCTGCGCAGATGCGACTGTCAGCGATGACAGAAGTTAACATTTTAATTTAAAAATACGCGGCAATTAATTATAAATTATAACTAAATCTAAAACATGCTGCATTGCCATATTTGGCATGTAACAGAATATAGTGTGCTAAATTCCATTGAGGTATTATAGTAGCAAAGTGCTGTTTGATAAAAACGGTATCGTGTTAGCCATGTTGAGTCGAATCTATGTCACTTGTATACATGGTTTAGTGTTTAGTATATTTTAATAATTTAGCACGTGTATGTGTGTACACGCACGCGCGCGCGCGCGTGTGTGTAGATTATATTTGAAATTGCTAATGATGAAACTATGGTATCGTGTGCCATTCGCGTTTGTAACAGCATAGATGCCGTTGATAAGAAGAAAACTATTGAAATAATTTCTCATAAGCAAGTGAACAGTGATCAGGGATGGATCCTACGTAATTGTTAGTACGATAACAAATCCGATTGCTTGAAAACAGAATAATTTATTTATTGTTTATATTTATTTAGATTTCCTAACGATCCGCAGTAACGAAACTTGTGCTATCACCATTATCGCAACCGCTAGTTAAAGTCGGCTGATACGTAACAACTGAAATTGAGCTCCTCAATAAAATTAACCGATTCGACCCTGGCAAATCACTATTAAATGTCCACTTAGCCACACGTCTTGATACGTTTTTCTTATATAGGAAAGGATTGTGATAGCTTCTCTCTATTACATTAGCTCGATTCATGGGTAATGTCAAGTTATTAATTTGTACATAAATACCTAACCTATAAAAAATACATAGAAGATAAATACTATTTAGTTTTGTATTACCTCTTGGGAATAAGCTAATTAAATAAAGCAGCCTTAAAAAAGACTGCTTTATAATTATTCTCAAGGATGTTACAAGAATGATCCCACTGATACTTGCATAACGGAACAACATACTTCGGGCGTGCGTTTACTACTACTTGCTCTTCTAACATTCCTACAAATATATCTTCTAGCTTTTATCTGATCCTCATCAATAGGAATATTACTTAAAAATGGAGGTAATTTTGAAATCACTAGTGTTTACTTAGACCATATATAGTCCATTCGCTTTAACTTTAGGATGACGTCACAACTGGATGAAATGCTACATTGCTAATGTTAGTTTAAATTATAATATATTTAGTGAAAGATATAGAAATATTCCCATTGGCCGGAAGAATTGGTGGCAACACCGTACAGAACTGCCAACCTTTATTATGTTAAATGATAGTATCCTTCATACGCAATTCTAGGTGTTTATTTGTATACAGTTGCCTACACTTTATTACTATATTTGACGTCATCATAAAGTTATTTTGAATGGACTATAGAAGTAATTTTTCTTAACCATCCTCTCTAGTCTTTACGCTCGAACGGGTCCTCGGTTAGGTTACTGTTAGAAATAGATACTATTATTAAAAAACACGAAATACAAATCACTTAACATGCATATCAGATCAGTTGTAGTGTAACCGACCTGAAGGCTGACCCACACGCCCTCTATAAACGGTTCACCGGGCTCCATGATCTAACATCTAGTAGCAGTGGCTCGACGACATCTACGTTGTGTTGTTATAATGTAACCCAAATTCACACTGAGAAGATGGCGTTAAAGCGGGAAGGTTTGAAATAAAACCACAGCATTTACCTAACTTGACTTTTAATAAAAACAATAACCACTAAATAGGTTATTGGCATGAAAGCATAGAAAAATGACATTCAAAGCAAAAAGTGCCGTACTCAACCAGGGCGATTGGGGAAAGAGCACTACAAAGAAAACCCCAAACTGCCCTCACACTTCCAACTGCATTTGGCACATCTCGACAAGGACGGGTAACGTACAAGTACCCAGATCACTAACACTGAAATTGACGGGATGTCAACTGTTACCCAGACATACCACACATGACAACTGAAGAAACGTTAGTGTAAATTAGCTAGACTTTTATGGTAGGTACTGAAGTCGGCTAGGCCAATACTGCCCAGTTAAAGTTGAAGAAGGGGACACCAGGAAGATGACCTGCACCTTGACTACCAATGTTCCTCCCCACACGGACATAAAATGTTAGTAATATTCAACAAGGCTCGATCACACGCTCCCACATACATGCATTAACAGTTTCCAACCCGTGTTACAAAATATTTCCTATTATTTGCAAGAGTACAACAGCAAGTACATTGACAGGACGACACGAATTGCTGAAATGAACTTATGGTATGATTGCGCATGGTTAAACGGGCACTTATTATTGAATAGACTATCTCCAACATAGTCATAAATGCAAACGCGAAAGGCACGAGATGGTCGATCATACCAGAGGTTCAATTTAATTACATCACAACAATTATCACAAACGTTAAATACTAGTTAATTATATAGGAACATCGGCTAGATAATAGGATAAACACTCAACAAAATATATAATTACGTTTAAACCAAGATATGATCAATGCAGTTGAATATGTGGTTAATATGCTGAAATAAAACAATTACACGTAATAAAAATGTCAAATGAATCACACATATTGAACAAATATAAAATATGTCGGCAGCAAATACCTATCCAAAATTCTGCAGCATATATACAAGCCCAGATTCAGGCGCTAAATCTTTATATAAATGCATGTTGGTTAAATACATTAAATCTAGTAAGCAAATGTTAAAAATCATTCATTATGATTGCGTGGGCTAAAACATACTTTTAAAAATTAAACACATCGTGGCATTACAAGTTACTAACAAAAAATGTTCACAACAACGTTGTGGTTAATTCAATTAGAATTTTAAAACCAAAACAAATATAACATAGAAATATAATACTTTTCATATGCAAATTTGTCTAATAATTTGATTCAATATGTCTGAAGGGATAATATTGGTATTTTTTCATTACTTGTTCGTAAAATCACAATAAGGGTACATTTACTATTGATTCTGTAACAGCTGCAATGCAATTGGAGTTACAACTCGGTATTAAATACTAAATAAACAATTCAAATAAATAAATATTGGTTTTTGGTTGTTAAACCAAACAACTTACCTTTATACATAAAACAACGGGCATCAAATTCTAAGCCAAAAGCAACAGGTAACACATAAATATTTCCTTCAATGATTAAATAACTAACGGTTTTACAATAAGTACCAACATCACATTCAAAACGACGCTCTGTTTACAAGATGTAATCAGATTACCTTAAATAACCAGTACATTAGAAACTTAAAAACATTACCTTTAATAAAAAACCGCCAAGTGAAATGTTTCAACCAACCATGTAGAAATCTAAAGACAAAGTCGTTTAACCCTATCGACTAGATCGATCGCCTTTACACATGCGCCCATTATAACATAAATTCTGACATAACGGAATACGTTCAGAAACCTGCAAGTGGTTACTGAGCTATTCTAACAAAAACCTTTAAATATCTATATGTACAATATAGTGTTTTCAATAATTATCAACCAATGAGAAATCGACTTAGAGACACTACGGGTCACTACACATTCCTAAAAATATATCTTCTATCTTTTATCTGGTCCTCATCAATAGCAATATTACTTAAGAATGGAGGTAATTTTAAAGTCACTAGTGTTCACTTATGCCATATACATAGAGATCATAATCTAACCTCACTTTGTTTTGTGCTAAACGCGTAGTATTTGATAATAAAACATATACGCCCATAGTGGTACTAAACAAACGAAGTTATATACGGACACACCATATGTTTAATAATGATAGAGCAAATGCTCGTGTTAAATACACCATCCGATTATTGCACGCGTACGTTATACCAGTTACATATATTGTAGCTTGACCCATTTTTATAACGTCCTTGATTATTCTTAAAGAGAAATTATAAAAAATACATAAAACACAAAGAAAGAAACGGGATTAGCAAATGTAATAATTAATGTGTCTATACTACATTCAAATTAATAATAAAGTAGAGGGCGTTGGAATGCAATGCGGATTTATACTATTGATTAAAGGAATATATAATTGTTTGATCAATGATTTACACAGCCTAAAACTTTTTAAAAGTGGGAAATTTCAAACTATAGATTTTGATGTCAAAATATTGTATGGATATTATTTAATTAACTTCGGTAGCTTCCATGGAGTCCGACATAAGTAAATAAATGAACAAATCCATGAGTTTACTCGAATATGATTTCAAAGTCTTGTTTTAGCTCTTCAACGAACTTCTTTACTGTTGTTTGGTTATAGATAAGAGTAAAGGATTATCAACACTGTAGTGATCCGTAATGTTTCTAAGTCGATTTCTTATTGGTCGATAATTATTGCAAATATTATATTGTACATTGCGATATTTGAAGGTATTTGTTAGAATAGCTCAGTAACCACTTGCAGGCTTCTAAATGCATTCCATGACGTCAGAATTTACATTAAAAGGGAGCGCATGTGTAGTAACGATCGATCGAGTCGACAAGGTTAAAGAACTTTGTTGTGAGATATCAAGATAGCAGGTTGAAAGATTTTACTTGACGGGTTTTTATTAAAGGTAATGTTTTATGTATATAATGTAGTTCCTATTTAACGTAATCTGATTACATCTTGTAATTCCAGCTTTGTTTTGAGTGTAATGTTGGTACTTATTGTAATACCGTTAGTTATTGAACCATTGAAGGAAATATTTTTATGATTACCTGTTGCTTTTTTGAGATTGATGTATACAATGTTGCCTTGCCGGTTGTTTTACTCGTGATGTTTAATAAGTGAATTTACGATTTTATTGTATGTATAAATGAGTGTGGTTTGATTTAACAACTGAAAACGAATATTTATTTATCTGAATTGTTTATTTAGTATCTAAATCAGGGTAAAACTAATATTTGTTTATTTGAAATAATGTTTATTTAGTATTTAATACAGAGTTGTAGCTCCACCTGTTACCGAATCAATAGTAAATGTACTCTTACTGTGATTTTACGAGCAATTAGTACTAACATCATCCCTTAGATATATTGAATCAAACTATTAGGCAAGTTTGAATATGAACAGTATTATATTTCTACGTTATATTTGTTTTGGTTTTGGGATAGTAATTGAATTGACCACGGCGTTGTTGTGTATATTTTTTTGGTTGTAACTTGTAATGCCACGATGTGTTTAATTTTAAAAAGTACGTTTTAACCGATGCAATCATAATGAATAATTTTTAACGTTTGTTTACTAGATTTAATATATTTAACTAACATGCATTTATATAAACATTTAGCACCTGAATCTGGGCTTGTATTTGTGCTATAGAATTTTGGGTAGGTATTTGTTGCCAATATATTTAATAATGTTTGGTAGTTTTGTTTCATTTGACATTTTTATCATGTAATTGTTTTATTTCAGCATATTAACCACACATTCCACTGCATTGCGCATATCTTGGTTTAAATTTAATGATACATTTGTTGTTTTGTTTATCCTATTATATAGCCGATGTTCCTATATAGTTAACTAGCATTTAACGTTTGTGATAATTGTTGTAATGTAATTAAATTGAACCTCTGGTATGACCGACCATCTCGTGCCTTTTGCGTTTACATTTATGACTAAGTTAGGGATAGTCTATTCAATAATAAGCGCCTTTTTAACTATGAGCAATCATACCATAAGTTCATTTCAGCGATTCATGTCGTGTTGTCAATGTACTTGTAGTTGTACGTTGTATTCTTGTAAATAATAGGAAGTCGGCTACCCTTTGTCAAATATTCTGTTACACGGGCTGGAAACTGTTAATGCATGTATGTGGAAGCGTGTGATCGAGCCTTGTTGAATATACTAACATTTTATGTCCGTGCGGGGAAGAACGTTGGTAGTCAAGGCAGATTTTACCTTCCCGGTGTTCCCCCTCTTTCAACTTTAGCTGGGTAGTATTGGTTATCCGATCTCAGTACCTACCAGAAAAGACTAGCTGGTTTACACTAACATTTCTTCAGTTGTCATGTGTGGTATGTCTGGGTAACAGTTGACATCCCGTTAAATTCAGTGTTGGTGACCTGGGTACTTGCACGTTACCCGTCCTTGTCGAAATGTGCCAAATGCAGTTGGAAGTGTGAGGGCAGTTTGGGGTTTTCTTTTCCGTGCTCTTTCCCCAATCGCACAGGTTGAATACGGCACTGTTTGCTTTAAATGTCATTTTTCTATGCTTTCATGCCAATGACCTATTTTGTGGTTATTATTTCGATTAAAAGTCAAGTTAGTTAAATTCTGTTGTTTTATTTCAAACCTTCCCGCTTTAACGCCATCTTCCCAGTGTGAATTTGGATTACATTATAACAACACAACGTAGGTGTCGTCGAGACACTGCCACTAGATGTTAGATTACAGAGCCCGGTGTGCTGTTTATAGGGTGCGTTTTGGGTCAGCTTTCAGGTCGGTTACATTACAACACATATAGCCATTATCACTCTTTGATATCGTAATTACCAGTAAACTAGTAGGAGTAATGCTTGCTTTGTATTAAGACTCCATAATTCAATAGGACTGAAGTGAATTTGGAATTCCAGTAAAGTAGAGGTAGTTAACCTAACAAGTTTCTTCAAATAGATGCACAAGTCCAGAACCATCATTGTACCTATCATATTGGGTCATGTAACTCTCCTTAAAATCACAATAAAGGAACGCAGTTTTGATAATAAACTTATAATTATCAATTCAGTTACAGATAAACGCACTTTAAGTTAGAATCTGGTTATACAGTGAACCTATTTTTACACAAACTGTTCAAGAATAATAAATAACTAAACAACGGCTTACCTTTATTTATAAAGGTAGTTTAAAATAAGCCCAACATTCCTTGATCCTTGTAAACCTGTTCTTGTTTTCTACACGTACGTAGGATCCTCGTTAGTGTCGGCAGCGGTTTTCTGCAAATTAGCAGTGAAATTGTTGCTAATCTACAACAGAAAAGAACACCGATAAGATATTATGAGAGCGTAGAGATGCTTTCCACAGGTAACTTCACTGTATTTAGCCCGCACTTACTGTCAATACTACTGTTCACGAAGATAACCTCCGATAAACTTTCTGATAATTGCGTACGTTCACACGAATTGGTCAAAATCGTCCACCTGTCGAACGTTCTCATTGGTGAGGTACTGACCGCACATTATTTCTAGTATGAGAAAATGCTTATTTAACAGGTTACATACAATAAACGATAGTTTTTTTACCTACCACTGCATGGAAATTTAACAACCACATTCTCATTCGTAATAACCTACTTAGTTAATGATGGGAAATAATACTTTCAATTTCGGATTAAAAATTGCCATATCTAATTATTAGAATTAAGCTTGTAACGCCAAGAAGCGTAAAGGGCATAAAGGGACCCCCCAAGGAAGTAGTGCAATCCCGTAGCATCCCAAAAAAGGATTTTTCT
Source organism: Platerodrilus igneus (assembly GCA_036346225.1). Taxonomy (NCBI): domain Eukaryota; kingdom Metazoa; phylum Arthropoda; class Insecta; order Coleoptera; family Lycidae; genus Platerodrilus; species Platerodrilus igneus. Next base: position 10,816,448 of record JARFIW010000453.1, read on the forward strand.
CATGCTCTCCAAAAGAGAAATTCCGTGACACGGTACTCACTCATAAGAACAGCATGGGGGGGACCAGGTTGGAATGGGGTTACAAACTCTGCAGACCTGCGTCGATTAAAAGAAGATCAGACCACAGGCTAAATCGATAACAAATTCACCGTGGGCGGCTTAAATGTAGACCCAGCGAAAGACAATACAAAGCTAGACGAATGTTCTCACCCACGACCCAATGTCGTGAGTTAATAACCTTCTAACTATGCAGCGACTAAAAAAGTAAAGGAAAAAATTGAAACATAGATAAGATAAGAAAAGGAGATGGGATGTTTGGAACTTTATAGCCACCAGTTAGAAAAAAAAAGAAGAAGGGCTTGCATTGAGCAATAGAGATAGAAAAATCGGTGGATAGTGAAACACTACTGGGCCAGCTAAAATGTAGTCAGCAAATCTCGAGACTAAGACAGGTCCAACAAAGCAAAAAAAATAAGGTTGAAACGGAGATAGAGGGATATGAAAAGTAAAGTTTTAAGATAATCATCTTAAAGAAGGGGTAGAAAGTAGACAAAGTCTTTATTAAAACAGATCGATCTGAAGGATCACTTGCAGCGTTAATGATGAGATAAGCCCTATTCCAGCACGTCGATAATTGAAAACAACTATGCTCGAAATAAGACCTAGACAAATTATTTATTTACCGAACCCATCCACGGTGATGAGAAAACCGAACAAAGTAACACAACTAAAATATACCCACGCAGCAATTTCGAAAACAAGTAGCTACTACAGACTTATAAAAATAATTGTACGATAGACAGTTAATTAAAGATATAACTAGAAAAATTTGCAATATTCAAAAGTAATAAGAAATTAACACTGAAAACGGTAAAGACAACAGCCCCTGACAAAAACGTTCAGGAAAAGCAGAAGGAATGTACTAACGCCCCTATGATATAAAAACAGTTGATGGTGAAGTTTATAAAAGTATGATTGAGATATTTGCGAAAAATACACGTCCAATAGAAATTTTTGTGGTTACAAATGTGGAAATCGATCTTTTACTACAGATGCATAGTTCTCGAGTACTATGCGTGTCCAAGAGTAAAGCAAGAAACCGACATCAGCTAGTATAAGCCCTGAAGATTTGCTGAATTGTTCAGACGAGCGATATGTCAACTACGATAAACGAATGTAATGGATTGTGTAATAATACGAATAATAGTAAAATAAATCATAAAGAAATGGAATTATTCTAGGATAGCCAAAAATAATAAAAAAATTTTAAACTAGGAATAAGACAACTATCATTTTGAAATAAGTGAGCTATTTATAAAATAAAAGAGTTTGAAACAATTTAAGGTTCAAGAGTAAGGTACATTTATAAACTTTAGGATGGGTCTAAAACGTATAAATTGGATTTAGATAAAAGTTAACAGAACATAGGTTCAAGGGTTAGATATATTTATACCGACAAGATAACGTAAAAGATAGAAATTTGATTCAAATGGTGGTAGAGAAGACAAGGTCTAGACTTAATTAAAAGTAAGGCAACAGGTATGATTGCTTTTAAATCGTTAGAGATAAAGAAAATACATCGTACATTTTTAATATGCCATAGTTCTTGAAATTTGTCATCGAAATTTTGTAATTTATAAATTAATGCGAGGACTATATGATACACCTTATAGAAGTTATAATTTAAAGATAGTTTTAGAGGGAAGTTCTTAAATGTATTAGATAAGAAATGATTTGGTTGCATTTTTAATTTTATCTAAGTTTAAATGTACATAATTCATATTGGTTATTTAATATAAAATAGAACCACTCATCAAAATATACAGGTAAGAAAGTGTAGTTAAGCAACTTTTAGATATAAGAAATAATTACTAAAAACACACCAAGTGCATTCCAGGCATTTTCAAAAACAAGCTCGCGAACGTAAAAATTACGCGAATTTGTTCTCATAAGAACAATTTATAATATGAAAAAAAAAGGCGCAGTTTATAAAACGATTGGTCTTGAGAAGCAAAAAATTTGACAGTAACACATTCACATAACCTCTAAAACAAGGTTATGTACTGCCATTTTTGATAGTTTTAAATGTTAAATTTTTGTAGAGAAACGCTGGCATCGTTGCAATTGTCACCAACATTACGCGATTTTTCGCGACATACTTGAATTGTTCGAGTATGGTATGTTGAAGTATTCCCCCACTATTTAAAAAATATTTACTTGTGCGGCACCGCGAAAACATATTGTAGTTTCCTAACCTCGCTTTGAATAATTACCCGGTAAAAGTCAAGTGTTTAACATACACAAGCATAACCATAACCTGGTACAGATCAGGGTATGTTCGTTTATCTGGTAGAATGGTGCCGTACAATTTCCCCTCCAGTAAATTTTATCGCCAAAACGCAAGTTTAACACACACACACATAATTAAGTATGTTAGTTTATGTCGCGAAAAATCGCCTATTAATAAGATCAGAGTGTTTAAGATAAGAAAGGAAATATGCTCTATACATGTTGGTATGCATGCGAACATTATTAATGACGTAAATCGGAACTTAAATTACAAGGACTATATGAAAATTACCTATTAATTTTGTTTATCGTGTTATTTGTAAACGAAGAGTAAAAAATGAATACTTGCCAAGATTGTGGTTTTGAGTTTACACAAAAAAAGAATTTGTATGCCCATTTAAGAAAGATTCATGATTTTGAATATAGGAAACCAGTTACTTTAACTAGTAAATTTTTGTGTGATACACGTGGCAAATCCTTTACCAGTAAATCAATTTTAAGTCGTCATTGCAGAACTGTTCATAAAAGTATTCCAATAATTCTCAACTCGTCAAGAATCAAGTGCTTTTATGAAAATTGTACAACACATCTAAAGGGATATAAAAACTTCGACAACATTTGGCAAATGAACATCAAATTAAAACTAAACTTGATCAACTACATTTTAATTCACAATTAGGTTTGAAGATTATTATGCAAAGTGTTAATTATATACTAATTTTATTCTGTTTAACAGAGTTCAAAAACTGGAAAGACAAAGAACGGGAAAAATATTTGACAATGTATATACTTCACGCTTCAGCTAAATTATTGTCTGATGGCACCAAAAAGGAGTACTATAATTGCCATCGATCGTAGAACTACATTCCAAAAGGCAAGGGTTTTAGAAGCTTAAAAAGCACAGGCACTAATAAAATTGGAAGTGTTTGTCCCTCAAGAATGGAAGCGACGATAAAGAACGATGGGCCTGTTGCAGTAGACTTCTGGACAATTCATGTTGGACATACCAACGATATTGGTCGAGTTTTTTTTAAGTAAAGAGAGTAAAGCAGAAATTGCAGGTAGTTTCGAACATAAAGTTCTAGTTTAAAATTTTACAGTTGATGTGTTTCAGGAAAATTAAAGGAAGGTGTTACATTTCAACATGTATTGGATGATGTTCGTGATTCTGCTTTAAAACAAGAAAATTTGCAGAATATTTTCATAATAATTATGCAAATCGTCTAACATCTTGGGCATATTGCTATCGATTGGGTTTAGGAACAAACACTAACATGTATCTTGAATCGATGCACAAAGTTTTGAAGTATGTGTATTTGGAAGGTCGGAAAGTAAAACGTTTGGACAAAAGCATTAATGCAGTAATGAAAATTGCTCGAGATAGCTTGTTTAAACGTATAATTAAACTTGCAAAGAATACTTCCAAGGAGAAAAATAATAGAATTAAACAAAGTCATAAAGCAAGGATAACAATTACATCAGATTTTATTAGACGTCTGGAAAATGATAAGGAATTTTTAGTTACGTCGTCCACTTGTGCTTTTCAACAGTATCAAGTTACCAGAGTAGTTGAGGCCTGTGAAGGTTCATGCCTAAGTTGTACAAATTGCAGCATATGTGTTCATACATTTCAATGCACCTGTATTGACAACATGATAAAGCTTAACATTTGCAAACACATACATGCTTGTGCGATACAGTTTTACAAATCGAATCTTGACATTGCCACGCCTTTGCATATTAGTAACATTAATGAACTTTGCAGCAGTAATATTTTACATGAAGCAAAATCTTCAAAAAATGATATTATTAAAAAAAAGCTGAGCTAATAATAGACCTATGTGAAAATGCTTCGTTAACTGACGACGAACATCTGGGTATAATGAGGCAATCTGATAAAATCATTGACACATTAAATAAAGCAAAATCTATTGATCTAAAAACTACAGAGGAGATTAATATTAATAAAAAAGTTGAACATTAGGTGCGGCTTTTTTCAACAAAGAAGAAATCAACAAGGAATAATGATCTTAAAAAGCCTACCCTAACAGAGAAAATTTTTATTAGGGATGGTTTGGTTAATAACTCAAACATTAATGTTAATGTTCATACAAGATCTGATCATACATCACCTGATTTTATGTTAAGGTAAGACAGTGTATTACCTCAGTAGAAAGATGGTTTATTTAACGCTAAAGCTTATAAGGTTGGATTTTGTTCTTCTTTCTCTTGTTTGGGAATAAAATCCGATGGGGAAACCACTCGCAGAAATACATGTACAAATTACTGGAAATCATTACAATCTCAGTGATTTTGATGGGAAACCTGCAAGTACGCGACTAATCTAATTTAATCCTCAGTTCTCACTTTGTTTTTATCAGTGTTACAAGCGCTGGTAAGTTATTGTAATTTCGTCAATTCTGTCGGATTGAGTGTTCTTAAATTTACAGTGCAGTGTTTTAGTTTTACTTTTAGTCGGAGTACCAAAATAATCTTAATTTTCTACCTTGTTTTTTTACATATTTTAGTCGATTGACGGTGTAAACAAAATTCTCGACAAAATAAATTTAGTTTCTTTCTTAATTAATTTAGGTATTTATTGAGAATGTATATGGGTACATAACGTGTTTACTTTTTAAAAAATAAAAATACAATTATTGAAACCTCAAGCCTCTATTACTATTATTAAACGCATTTCACTCAAGTAATTAATAATTTACAAATCAAATTAAAGAAATCCCAGCAAAGTACCTTTAAACTGCATATTGGCACAAGTACGAAAGATACCTAGAATAGCAACAAGTTAGTACAAAATACCAAGTTGTTTACATACAAGAGCTAACATATATAGATAACATTCGTGTAAAGTTAGTTTCCTTCATTGCACTGAATTTAACTTCTTTTTTATCCATAGTTGGTTGCTTATAGAAACTGGTCTCTTATATTCAAATCATGAAATTTTCTCAAGTGGCCATACAAAGTTCTATTTTACGTAAATTCAGAACCACAATCTTGGCAAATATTCATTTTTTACTCCTCTTATATAAATAACGAGATAAACAATCAATTTAACATTAACATCGACTAGAATTCGGCGTGGAGAAATCCCTGCTGAATACTGCAATTTTCGTTGACACCATGAAAATCATGGATTATTAGTGTTCATGCGAGCATTGACGTTATTCGCTTATCGCGGTCGTAAGGCGTTGTATGTGAGAAGTAGTTCATTTCCCCATCAACGTAAGCGGAAGTGCGTCAATCTTGGTTGAAGGGAAGAGTCGTTTAGTGTGAGAAACGCGATACAGCTCGTGGATTACCGTACCGACTTCTGCAAATGAAACATTACCGTACTGCCTGCTATGTAGTGCTGTCGCGAGTGTCGGTTTTCGTTTCAACCTTTCTACCCTATCCTTATCGTATCGTCCAGCGAGGCACCACCAGCAGAAGCAGTTACCAACAAAGGGCAACAGCAGAGAACCGTCCCTGAGGAAGGCATCTGTGCTCACTCAAATGTCACGATATTTTATAACTTTATCTACTTGCCCGAGGGTTTATTGGGAGCGATCAGTCATAATAAAATGTACCACAAAACATAATTCCTGAACGCAGTAGCATATAAAAATACTATAACGTACAAGTTGTGATATGATAATGCAGGAGAACCTCTCATATCCGATCTTCCCATAACCGACTGCTCCCGATATCCGACTTGGTGAGCCTGTATCTACTACACTATGTATGTTTTGTTTTTGTGTTACAAACTGTCTGTTCAGCCGTGAGTGTTGATGTGGAATTTACTCTGACCATAATCTTGTACTGTTCTATGTTTGTTAACGTCAATACTGTTTGTATTTTTTCTCCAGATTGTGAGGTGCTTTAAATTGAGGTTACATGTGTGACAATGGCAACTCAAAAACGTAAACGTGTTTGTGTTTCTCTGCAACAAAAACTTGAGGTGTTAACAATGATTGGTCCATGGTGAGTCTGTTGTTAAACTAGCTTCTGAGTTGGGTGTAGGGGTGACTACGGTAAAAAAACGTAAAGATCTGGAAGCGCACTCAACGACAGTTGAGACAGATGGTACATTAAAAAGTAAAAAAATGTTGAAAAAACCAAAACTTGAAGTTGTCGAAGAAGCGTTATGGGTTTGGTTTTGTCAGAAAAGGCGCAAAGGAACACCATTGTCAGACCCCATCGTAAAGGAAAAGGCCATAAAATTGCATGAAAAGCTGGGAGGTGATCTAGAAAAGTTTAGCGCTAGCAAAGGGTGGCTACATAAGTAGAAGCTGTGTCATGGCATACGACATGTTATAACTGCAGGGGAAACTATCAGCTGATGATACTGCTGCTAAAGAATTTGTAGAAACATTTGAGAAGTTGGTCACAGAACAGAAATTTGTAACCGAACAAGTGTACAATGTAGACGAAACGGGCCTAAATTACAAAATGCTTCCAAAAACCACTCTTGCTGCTAAAAATGAATCTGTGTTAGGAACAAAGCTTGCTAAAGACAGGCTCACAATCGCAACTTCTAGCATTGGTACGGGAAGCCACAAAATGCCGCTGTTCGTCATAGGAAAATCTAAGAAACCAAGAACATTTAAAAATCTAAACATGGCAACACTTCCAGTTTGTTGTAGTGCATGCGCGACTGTTATAGTCTAAGGTATAACCGTTAAAGTCCCGCGCGCGCGTGTTCAGAGCTACTACGATAGTTGGCAATACATACTAAACACGTACATAATATTGCGCAACAATATATTACGTCATAATTGCGTCTCAAATTGTATCACATACCAAAAATATTTATTGTAATACCAGAGGCGCCTTTAAGAAAAAGATAAAATGTACTCACAAAATAATGTGGAGCTCTTCACGACCTTGCGGTTATTCTTGCGGCAGGGGCCATATTCATTTCCATTTTGGGCGTGAGTCGGGCTACACCCTCTTGAAACCAGATATGTTGTCTTCCCTCTTTGTTGATCGTAGGTAGGACGGAGCAATAAAGGTAGGGAACGATACAAGGTAGAGATATGATAAAGGAACCTACATTATCTGAAAGAGAAAAGACAAGAAAAAACGACACAGGCGAACTTCACTGTTCGACGTCTCGTTCGCTAATGCCGTCGTGTCGGAAACCGCCACTTACTTCCTCACTCCACGTCTACGCAATCTCTTGCGCCGACGTAACTGTCCGAAGTGACGGAAATGCACAAGTCTATTTTTAAATTATTGGCGCGAATTCACTCACAAATTAAAAAGTGTGCAATGCCAATTTTTCGCATGTAACAATTGCGACAAAGCCATAAAAGAAAAAAATCTTAAAAAGAGAAAATGACTGTTAGCACGGTAAAAGATTAAAATCTAAATCCTAACTAACCTACATAGACCCTAACTTAAATTCTAAAAAATGTTTATTTTAGGCGCCACCTGGTTTTTCAACCGATAACACGTCTTACGATTTACCAGGAAACAGAATGTATAGCCCCATTGTTTATGAACTACATTTATAAATGCACACACGAGTCTTTAATGTGGCGCAATTATAATCGACAGCACAAATTTGTCGGAGAGCACGAAACACTACTAAAACTAGAACAAATGCGACAAATCTCCTAACATATATATATATATATATATATATATATATATATATATATATATATATAAGGTTATCATAAAGTAAGGGATATATTTTAAATTATGATAACTTTTTAACAAATTAAGTTAATAACAAGAAATAAATGAAATCTAATTGCTTATGAAATGGGATTTAGTATGCCCAAAACAGGTTACGGCAATTGCTCAATATGACCTCCATTTTGTTGTTGTAAGATCACCATCCTTACCTCCAAATTGTACACAGCTTTTCGTAACATTTCTGGTTGAATTGTACCAATTTGCTCCGTAATACTGTCTTTTAATTCTTGTAGCGTAGTTGGTCGTCTTCTAAACACTAAACTTTTAAATAACCCCACAGCCAGTAATCCGCTGGGTTTAGATCAGGTGATCTTGGTGGCCATGAATTTACGAAATGTCTGCTTAACACGCGATCTTGAAAAACGTTGGTTAACAATTCTTTGACTGGTCGAAAAATGTGCGGGGGTGCTCCATCCTGCATAAAAATGATGTTTTCAATTCCGTAGTGCTCGTTTTGCAGCTGTGGAATAACATAATTTTGTAACATTTGCAAGCATCGTTCACCATTTACAGTTACAGATACGGCTTGTCCATTCTGCATTTCCTCGTAGAAATACGGACCAATAATAAAATCAGCTGTAAAACCGCACCAAACGGTGACTTTCTTGTCATGAAGATTTTACAGTTTTGAGTATTTACTCCACCATTCAGAGTAAAATGTGCCTCATCTGTCCATAAAATACGGGATAACCATTCGGGTTCAATTTCCATCTGAGCCATTACTCGCAAAGAAAAATCGTACCTAGTAGCCAAATCTGCGTCCTTTAATTCAAACAGCATTTTAGAATTTTGCGTAAAATTTTCCAAACCGTGGTATACGGCATTTGCAATCGCTTGGATATCGCATTTCCACTGCTGATTGCGAGTGAATTGCTTCTGGCTATGTCTTGATTTTCATGAAGAACCTCTGCAACTTGGACATCACTAATTATTGGTCTTCCTGATCTTGGTAAGTCAGTTACAGACCCTGTTCTTTCAAATTTTTGTATCAAATTGCGGTACGCTTTCATTTGACAGGGTCCCGCTCTCAAACCCATTCTCGTGCGAAATCTTCGTAATCCAGCGGTGTAATTTCTGCCGGATTCATAATAGCACTGAACTAAACCAATTCTTGTTTGTAAATCCATGTTATTACAGTTGAGTCGTTTGAACTCAACGTTTACTTGAGTTTTAATTTCAAAATAAAACTTCAAATTGAATAATTTCGTTTTGACACTAGTGTCAACAATTGTTATGACAACGCTTTTGTTTCTCATAGATACGGTAAAATCCCATTCATTAAGCAACTAGATTTCGTTTATTTTATGTTACTAACTTAATTTATTAAAAAGTTGTAATGATTTAAAATATATCCCTTACTTTATGATAACCTAGTACTATAACTAAAGCTAACATTACAGTTTTCTAAGTGCATACGCACATAAGCATTGCATCTAAACTGTTCTACTTCAGCAAGAAATGCCCAAATTTCAAAATGTCCAAAAGAGCAAGTTACTCTGCACTTCAGCAAATTTTTTATGTACTGGTACTCTGGCTTAATAAACAATACACATCAAAACTTGTTCATGACATGGTTGTGAATTAACAAATTTACCAACAGTACCATCTTACTAATTTCTTACATTACTAACCTAACAAATTACATGGCTACCATCAGGTTAGCTTCTTCACTCAATATTCAAAAAATAATTCCTACGTCTGATCGTAAATACCAAACGTTAGGAAGATAAAAAAGATAAAACAAAGTCTCAAGTTATTATCGAAGATAATAGGTAAGATAACGCTATTAAGCTTAAGTTATTATCAAAGATAATAGGTAAGATACAGATATTAAGCTCAAGTTATTATCAAAGATAATAGGTAAGATAACGATATTAAGATAAAGTTATTATCAAAGATAATAGGTAAAATAACGATATTAAAATAAAACTAGATAACAATAGGTAGATCCGAAACGTCCCATCACGCTGAGGTACGCTACGACTGCATACATTAAAGATATAGCGTAGAATTCCCCAGCTCACCAAGCCGTTTCGTCATTCATACCAAAGATAAAGATAGAGTGACTCCTTAAAGCCGTTACACAGGAAAAATACTCGTACCCCCTAACAGAGAGCGACCTGTGAGGCAGGCCCGTTTATAAAAACGGTACGAGGGACCGGAAAAAGGCATGTGGGTGCATTCCTGCACCCGGCGTTAAATGATATCGGTACGATATCCACAGGTTTCTATATACACTCACACATTCACACGCACATGCACTGTTAGCGGCCATGTGCGCTGACAGCGGCACCGCATGACCTCATGAAAGATTCCCAGAGACGTGGTCCGGGTGTCTCTAAAAATCCCCCGCGCAACCACACGGTGCTTAACGGAAATGAAAAGACAATAGAGATATAGGGAAGGTAGAAAGAGGGAGGTAGGCATTTTGAAATGCATAAGAGACACTTCCAGGTAGAACAGAATAGAGGAAGGGCTCGCATTGAGCAAAAGAGACAGAAAAGGTGGATAGAAAAGCACTATTCAACCAACCAATGTGGTTAGTAGCGCGGAGTGAGGAAAAAATTACTCTTATGTGGTAGACGGGTGTTCCGGGACAAGAACAGGTCTACCGAATGAAAAATAAGGCAGAAACGGAGCCAGCAGGATAAGAAAAAGTAGAGTTTTTGGACAAGCGTCCGAGAGAAGGTGGAGAGTTGTCCCTATCAAACACAGGTCGGTCTGAAGGACCACTTGCTATATTAATCAGACAAGTTAAGATACATGATAAGTGAAAAAATTACTAGACTCTTAATGAGAACTAGTACAATCATTTTCCTAACGAGTGCATCCACTGCGATAATGAAATCAGACAAAAGTTGAAACAACAACTTAAAAGTATCCCTACAGATACCTTCACACAAAAAACCAACTGTTGTAAGGTAATTTTTTAAAAACGGTAACGCCATAAACACACAAGAATGACTAAATATAAACAGTTAAATACAGACACACTGTCCCAATATGCTAAAAACAACCGAGAATTCGATAAGGTATCAATAAAAAGCGATAGCATCTCACCACGAAGTTCGATAAAAACAACAAAAAAATGTTTATATGTTATGATGACTTAGTAGAAGGAGAAACAAGTAATGATATAGGATAAAGTGGGCAACTGTAACAATTCAGAAGAAAAACGCATGGAATAGAATCTCCTAGTTTTTGGCAACTGCGAATATGGACTATTTCTTACAATGGCATAGCCCGCGTCTCCTATGTGAGCCCAAAGAAAAAAGCATCCACTCAAAACATCTGCTAAAACCAATCTAAAAATACAATGAGTTATTGCAACCAAGGTTACGACAATCACCACAAAATTAAACGATGTAAGATAAATGCTGAAAACAAAATAATCTGTTGTAGAAAAGGTGCGAGGACGCGATCGGATGTATGGTTGGCTGCCTAAAATCCATCAAAAAACAGGTTATTCTGTTTGGTAAATAACTTTTGTTGGATTGAAAATATGCAAAATGTAACTTCACCATTAGACTCACAAAACTTTGTACTTTCTAACGAAGGTTTGCGTTTTTTTTCTAAAGTGCAGCAATAAGCAAGAAATAGCTGTTAAAAGTAATGTTAAAATTCACTTACTTTATTTTAGTTACTACATCTAACATAATCAATTTGTATATAAAAAAAGCATTCGTTGGATAGCAGAATACATATATAATCGTTCTGTTAAAAAAATTTCAAAAATATTGATCATGATAGCCGTAGTGTACTGAATGGATTTTATTGAATTATTACATTAATTGTACGCCATTTTAATAGAAATTGTTCACGACTTTCTCCGAAGATGGCACTGTTAATGATGTGTAAGAATAAGGTTTAAAATCAGAATATTTCAAATTGAATTATTTTGGACATTGTTTTTGTCGCATTGAAATGAAGTAAACTAATAATATATGGTGAATTACCATTTGATAAGTGTAATATAATAATGATTGGATTAATTGCGAATATTTATGAAGCCAAAAATGACATAACCTCAACATCCATGGTTGTTTGTAAACTTTCATGTTTATGTTTACAAGCTATAAGTAAATTATTACAGCAGTGTTACTTTGTGAAGCTTATACTATGTTATAATAGTTTTAAAAAAAAGGGTAGTGTGCCGTATCCCAAAACGTAACTAGATACTCTACAATATTCAATATAAGCAAAATATTGCATCATGTTAGCAAGAGTAATGTTTATTAAAATATCTTAGTGGAACCATCGCACGGAATTAGGATACATTTTGTTACAAATTAGGTTGCGGGTTTGGTACTCGGCAAAATGATTTTCAAATTTGAACGATCTGGGGGAGGACGTTCTCAAAAAACGATAATTTTTCCTACATCATTTTACACTTCACTTTGGGGACGTTCATTGTCTTGTGTATCTTCACCAGGGGTCTGCAATGGTAATTATATTTTCAATTTGAAAAGTGTCAAAATCAGCTTTAAATATATAGGCAACTTATTAGTGTTCCCATTCTTCCGTCATTTTTTAGTCATACATAGTTCACATGTAACGTCAAATAGATATGATAATAACATTTTCTCAAATTGTGCTGCCGGTAAAAAATGATTATAATAAACAATAAACTTCAAAACTCCCACTAATTATGCAATATATTTTAGGCTAAATTAAAAATAAAAATGGAAAAGTTTATTTAGGATTAAACAATTTACGAAACTAGACCTAACTTTAGGCATTAGAAATAAACCATAAAAGAATTCCTTTTGGTTTATTCTGTCAAAAATAGCTATTTGTTACATTAAATCGACTCTGTCAAAAACGACTAAACGTTTATTTCAATAAATATTTCAAACTAATAGAATATTTGGGGTCTTCGGTTTAATATTTTCATCAAATGCTAATATCGAAAATGCATTTCAATACAAAAAACTTTTGAATTGTTACCTGTAAAGTGTGCTTTATTAAAACAAAATTATTACAAATGTTTTATTTTAATGAATAACTAAGAAATTAAAAATAGGTTCAATTGTTGTAACATTTACAATGTGTATATAGGTATTTTGAACAGTAAGTCATTACCAACCAAAAACTTAAAAGGAACACTGTTTTACACAATACGTAGCAATGTAAATGATATAAAACTATTGGTGAAAAGAAGTGAATAACAGGCATTTGTAAATTATATTTTTTAAACCACACATTTTAAGGTCAATAGATAAACGTTTAGTAATAAATATACGAACAGCTTTCGAATTGAAATTGACTTTATTGTTGTTAATATTACATTAAATATTAGTATATAAGGCATGTTTGTAGGTCCATACAGGCAAAGTTTAGTCATAGACTATCTTACACTTAACCTGCATAAACCACTACATATCTCTACAAGGCAAATGAATAATTACACAATAATTGAAAAATATACAATTAGGCTATGTTACTACTTATTCAAAATATGCGCCCTGATTTGAACCTTGAATGCAGTAAAAGTAAAAAAGATTTTTATATCCATCTGGAATTGCATTATAAGTAGAAACAGCATTATAGATGAATCTTCTCTGAAACATAGCAGTCAGTTTCTTGGGAATTGTTAAAGTTTTAGTGTGTCTAATATTGATGCAATGCACTTTGGAGCGTGTCATTAATATTTTAGCAATATCCTCTGAAGTCATTTATAATTATTTTATGAACAAAACATAACAAATGATGTTTCCTGCAGTTATCCATATTTAACCAGTGCAACTCTTTTATCTTATGCGATACATGATCAAATTTTTTTAGTTCAAAAACTAAACGACAACAAGTATTTTGAATCCTTTGTATTTGTGTCATAGAAGTGCTATCAAGGTTTGGACCATATATAAAATCACAATAGTTAAATAATGACAAAACTAGCTTCCGACAACAGCTTTTTCAATTGTAAGGTTAGTATAGACCGACAAGCATATAGTCGTGTAAGTGCTATATACGACCTTTTTATTAACCTTGCAACATGTGACTTAAAGCGTAGATCATCATCAAGTATTAAACAGAAATTTCTTGAAGAACTAACTAATGGAAGAGGTATTGTTAATTATGACTTTTATCTTATCCTTAACACAATCTCTAATTTTCTCTGTGATCCGAAACAACATCAGCATCAATAGTACCTGCATGAACAAATAATTCATCACTTGATAAATATATGGAATCAATAAAGAGTACTGCTGTTATTTACTATGCGCGTAGGTTCGTTTATTACTTGGATGAATCCATAAGAATCAATGCAGTGTGTGATAATATTACTTAAATTGAAAAGATTCACATTGACATCACCTAAACATATTATATTATCCATCATTGGTGCTAAATAAGATAATATATTATCTAGTTCATCAACACAACTAAGCGGATTAGAGTTTGGGGATCTGTATACTGTGCCTACAGTAAAAGTTTTGCGATTTAATTTAAACATTATCCAAAATATATTCAAGTATACGAGTCAATTGCAAACCCATCAAAATAACCTGACATTTAAGTTCCTTCCTTACGTACACACCAACCCTACCCCCTGGACCTTTCCTTGTGGTAGCCAACACACTTGGCCGATTTAAAGTGTCACGTTGGTGGTATTGATGTAATGATTGTATCCTTTTTTAACTTTTGAAAGCAAACAAGTTTTCTGTAAACGAGTCGATATAAATTTATTGCACAAATAATAATGACAATGAAACTTAAATCTAAATTTCTTGTATAAAAATTCTAGCAGGTCATGAATGGTTAAACATCAATCGCTAAACATTAATAATTTGTTAACATAAATATTGCACAATAAATAATGCAATTTGGTGACCGTTACCATACACTTGTGTATTGTGTTTGTGTTGGTCTCGCGCTAACAAAACCAACTAAAATTACCGTGTAGGTAATACTGGTTATTCTGATCAGTATCACAGCCACTGCTATCACTATTTGTATCACCCACTTTGATAATTAAAGGTTCGACAACATCAAACTGCTGTACTATAGCCCACCATTCCATCATACATTTTTCTGCATGTGTGATACATTTTGCCAATATGACCCATCTATTCTTTGCAAAGATTCTTGCCATATCAAGTTGACATTTGTGTCATTATAAAGTTGGTTAAGCCGTCCAACATTTTTATTGTAATATTTTTTACAGTTCGCCCATACCAACTCTATAGGATTAAACTCGCAGTGATACGGCGGTAGCCGCAAAACTTTGTGTCCGTACATTTCTGCTAGGGTATCTATTTCATAAATTTTGGTTGTGGATGTTTTTAATTAATGATAATAGTTCCCTTTTAACGTGTGACTGCCGCAACTAACATTGTGTTTAATCAAGTAATCAATGATATTTAGCATTGTCTAGAATAATTACACTGGGTTTGCTTAAATTAGGAATTAAACGTTCTTCAAACCATTTTGTAAATATTGCTGCATTCATGTCTCCATGATAGTCAGCACTTGGAGATTTTGTAGAATGCAAAAGTGCTGCATTGGGGATGAATCCAGTTTTGTTGCCTGCATGTACGACTATGAACCTGTAATAAAAAATATTTCTATTAAATGTAATTTTAACTTTAAAAAACTAACCGTTTTCCTTCTCCAGGAGGTTTTCTCTTTACACTGAGCTTGGAACCATTATGCCAACTCTTCTTAACAGAACCTCGACAAAAAATCCACGTCTCATCCAAGAAAACAGGATCAAAAAGTTACAATTGTTTGTACATTTCATATGCTCTTAAAAACTTCACTCGTGCAGCAGCAATATGTACCTGTTCAAGCACAGCCCTTCTACCATCGTCCAATTTAAAAGAAAAATCAATTGTTGATAGAAGTCTCGTCAGACTAGACTGGCTGAAGTTAAAAATTTGAGCGGTTACAATTTCTTGTCGTAAAGATTTAACAGTTACATGGAGCCCTAAAAGCATAATACTAAAAAACACTAAATAAAATTGTTATGAAAACTATATTACATTTGGAATACATTTCGTAAATTTTTCGTTTAACCGCATCTATTACAAAACCATCTACATCAGACGATTTAGACTTGTTGAATTTTCGGTGCTTGCTCGGTGACTCAGGAACTTTATTTTCTTTTCGGGCTTCTAAAACTCTCTTTTTAATGGAACGAAGAGAACTTAGTCCTATCCCACAAGTCTCAGATGTTTGCTAACAATAAGCAACAGTTAAAACACAACATATCACTTGAAAATTTGATTATACCTGCAATACTGACTCAAATGGGGCCAAGGTTCCATGATTATCACGTTCTCTTTCAAAAAATGTTAGAACATTCATCACCAACAACTGAGCTTGAAAGTTCAAATGTTTGTTACAAAGCGTGTTCATTTTGATAAGTGTTGACCAAACACTATTCAATGTGTAGAAGGTTCTTAGTTTAAAAAAAACTGTTTGTTGTATATCAGAATTATCTTTAGAAGAAAAGTAGAAAATCGCAAGTGAAATAACAAAGCACAAATTCTAACCTAACCTTAAAAATGTTTGACAATTAATTACAAACGGAAATATTTTATGGACATACGTTCAGAGTGGTTGCATTGAATTATACAGCCGACAAATATTTTTCTAGCTATCCTTTTTAGATGGGGAAGAGCCAGGTAATAGAGTAGCATAACAATATTGTGGCTGTGTTTTATTCATATGCACAACGATGAGTCATGCTTGACTTTATTTGATTTCAACTATATCTAACGCTTTGCTTGCTGTTCAACAACTTCGAAATTGCTGAAGGTCATTTACGATGAATAGTTACAGAAATGGAGAAAAACCAGCATCGTACCGTATCCTAGCAACCGTTATTTGCCTAACTTGGAAACGAACCACTAAACTACTAAAGTTAAAATAAAGTAGTTCCCTTTATCATGCGAAAGTTATACCACAAAGGCGGCTATTTTAAAATTAGTTCGTGTTATGAAAATAGAGGGATGCTATCGCGCCCTTAATTAAATGAAGCGACAGAGTTATACTGGGTAACCTAGACAATAAACCGATATATGACTAACAATAAATTCAAGGAAAAGTCAACAAGTAGCAAAAAGATAGCTAGTTTAAGGTAAATACGTTAAACGTGTAGAAGGTAGGTGCTGTATAAGAAAAAGAATGAGTGAATGAAGTTAACTAATTCATAATAGGGGCAAAAACATTAGGTAAATCGTTCAAGAAATGGAACGTGAAAAATTTAATTAGCATTTGGGTCAGCAGAGAATGGTTTAAGGTCTTTAATATGCCACCTTCCTTGTCGTTTTCCTTCAGCATCTTGAAGTTCGTAGATAAGTGGAGTAACAACACGAGTGATCTTACTTAGAATGAATTTAGGGGCTAATTTTGAAGAAAATTTTTTAGTTGCATTCGATAAAACATAATTCTTTTTCAAAACATGTTCGTCTAATTCGAAGGAAATATTTCGTTTACGCAGATTATAGTGGTCCTTACTTTTTTCGTAAGCTTTTAGCAAATTTTTTTCTAACGTCGTTAAAGATAGAAGGTAATGATTGTTGGTCTTTCTCCCAGCGTACTTTTTCGTCAAATTTAATTACGTTAGTATCGTCCGGAACTGAACCATAATAACTACCATCGATTGTAGTATATCTTCCAAAACAAGAAATGACGAAGTAAATTGGGTTGCTTCGTGTTTGGATGTACGCAAAGCTTGAGAAATTTTAAAGATATTTTCATCCCATCTAGTTTGGTCTGAATCAATATATGAAGAGATAGCAGTAATTAAAACTCGATTTACTGATAAAATTGTTGAAGAACAAAAAAATATCTCTTACAACGCATATAATTACTAGGATGACGAGCCCTCCTTTGAGCTTCACCTAGACTAATAAAGAAAAACTTCAACATCATTCTTAAAAGAATGATTCGAAAATTGCTAGAGCGACAAACTTACCCTGAGTCTCGTCTAGACTTATGCAATGCTGAGCGACCAACTTCGACGGCAAATCTCGCCTAGACTAAATAGATCTTAAAATGCTGCGTTGCAATACCGATATATCTAAAAAATATGCTATCAAAACAAAATTATACCCGCTATACAAAAGCAATATTCTATGATACATGTATAGAAAAAAAAAACAGTATTTCAAATTATTAAAATATTTCTTTTATATCGAGAGAATTTATCAACAACCATCATAAGGGAAGGGGATAGTAAATGAAGTTAAATGCAAAACATTATCATCAAGCTCATTATTGTAATGTTTAAGGAAGTAGATATAACGAAATCAAGTTTACTATAGCGTTTTAGAAGGTAAAAAGTATACTAAGAACTCGATTGCGTTAGCTGTATTTAAAAGCAAAATTTTCTTTAAAAAGGAATTCGTAAGTTATAGTTGTTTATTTAGATTGTTAAGAGAATATTTTAGAATAATAATAAAGTAAGATTATATATGAGTTATCTAAACGACGGTTTTTAAAAAGTTAAACCAAAAAACAAGTTAGGATAGACTAAGAAAAATTTCAGGATTAAAATAATTATTTAAACTAAACTTAGTGTAATTTTAAGAAGATTTTTTCTTTTTTTTAATCATAATGAATGGTAAATAAAGCTATTTATCTATAATTAGAATACTTAAATAAAGACTTAGCAATCCAAAAGCACATGCTAAAGTTAGGTTAAGGTAATTTACTAGACACTTTTGAAAGGTATACGCTCCAGCTTCATGCTAAATTACATTAGGTAATTATTTAAAAAAAACCCAGAATACAAACACACTATTTTTATAAGGGAAAAGCCAGTTGATTAAATTTAGAAATAACATAAATGAAGTAAACAAAACACTAATCAACATGGCTGCTTATATGTTTAAATTGACACATGAGCTGTATTCAATGTCATTTCAACATAAAATAGATGTTGCCACATTGCAATATTGCCAGATTATATTTTTTCTATTTAAAAGTTATTAAAAATTTAAAAATTATTATGTATTATTATTTGAGTGAATAAGACCCAATTACTACAAATATATTCAAAACTAACGCCTTATAAGATACACAAGAGGTGAGGACATATTTCAACACAACGTTAGGCGTCACTGTTATAGTGCATGCGCGACTGTTATAGTCTAAAGTGTAACCGTTAAAGTCCCGCGCGCGCGTGTTCAGAGCTATTACGATAGTTGGCAATACGTACTAAACACGTACATAATATTGCGCAACAATATATTACGTCATACTTGCGTCTCAAATTGTATCACATACCAAAAATATTTATTGTAATACCAGAGGCGCCTTTAAGAAAAAGACAAGATGTACTCACAAAATAATGTGAAATTCTTCACGACCTTGCGGCAGGAGCCATATTCATTTCCATGTTGGGCGTGGGTCGGGCTACGCCCTCTTGAAACCAGATTTGTTGTCTTCCTTCTTCGTTGATCGTAGGTAGGACGAAGCAATAAAGGTAGGGAACGATACAAGGTAGAGATACGATAAAGGAACCTACATTATCTGAAAGAGAAAAGACAAGAAAAAACGACACAAGCGAACTTCACTGTTCGACGTATCGTTCGCTAATGCCGTCGTGTCGGAAACCGCCACTTACTTCTTCACTCCACGTCTGCGAAATCTCTTGCGCCGACGCAACTGCCTGAAGTGACGGAAATGCACAAGTCTATTTTTAAATTATTGGCGCGAATTCACTCACGAATTAAAAAGTGTGCAATGCCAATTTTTGGCATGTAACAGGTTTTCTATCGGAATCAATCATCTGCTTGGATGGATGCTGATTTATTTAAGGAGTGGTTTTTTGACGAATTTGTCCCCGCAGTAAAAAAACATTTAAAGTCTAAAAACTTACCCGCTCGTGATGTTTTGCTGTTAGATAACGCTCCTAGTCACCCCTCTGAATGTGAACTAAAGACAGGAAACATCAAGGTTTTATTTTTACTGTTCCATATTACACCTTTAATACAACCTATGGATCAGGGCGTCGTAGAGTGGTTGAAGAGAAGATAAGAAAAAACTATGTCGGCTCTCTGCTGGAAAAAACAGAAGAATGTAACCTTTTTGAGCCGATGAAAAGTTTCAACATAAAAGACGTTATCTACACCGTTGCTGCAGCTTGGGACGTAATTAATCAAACTACCCTACAGAAGATTTGGCCAACATTGAAACAAGAAGAACCTGAGACAGAAGTAGAAGTTGAAACAGACAACACAAAGGTATTACAAAATCTACAAGTGATTCAGCATGATCTCCAGATAAAAAATGTAGAACAGTGGCTTGTTGAAGCTGATGTTTCAGAAGTTACCAATGAAGAGCTAAACGACGACGAAATCATCACTGTTGTGTAGAACAAAGCCATGGAAGTAGAAATTGACTTGGACAAAGACGAATCCACCAGTGACAACATAGTGAGTCACTCTGCTGCTAAGGACGCCTTTGAAGTTGTGCTGAAATACATCGAGCAACCCTAATGGACGCATTGTAGGCAAAAAGTAGAGGGACACTTCCGCAAAGTCAAGATTTAAAAAATTGAAACAAAAATCCATTACTGAGTTCTTTAAATAGGGTATTCTTAGCTTTACGAGTACAATAAAGTTGTATTACAGTACTGTATAGCTGTTTTTCTACTTAGGAAAGAAGTTTTTTGCTCCTCTCGATATCCGACTTTTGGCCGTACCGACCATGGCCGGGTCCCGTCATGGTCGATTATGAGAGGTTCTACTGTACCTCATAGGAGTCGGAAAACTTATATAAATTCAAGTTATAAGTTGCAACTGTTTCAAAAACGACAGTACGTGACAGAATAAATACATTCTTTCTAACTAAAAATGTTTCTTCAGGAATTAGAAATTACATAAATACAGGTTGCATACCAAAGTGAAATATGGAATCAGTCACGATTAATAACAGCTTAAAATATATCAATACAAATAACCTTTCTACAGCTGGTCGAGTAATAATAATTTGATAACACAAATGTGTCAAAATATGGTAAGTATATAAATGAAGAATTGAATTGTTAATTAAAATTCTTACTTATTAGATCAGTAGTTACGTCTTAGATGAAGCAGAATTACAGTTGCCCAAAATTAATGAAACCTGAGACAAAAGTTGTTGCAGCTTCAAAGGTATTGTAGAATAAATCCTGTTTAGAACAATTCGAATAATAAACCCAGTCATTAATTGAAATTTCTAACGGTGGTCCGTCTTCTATTAAATAATGTGGATGCAGAAAATGCCACCTAAAATGCACAGTTTCAGGCTAAAAATAATTCCTTGATACCCAAAGAGGCAAATTAGTTAAAACACTTCTAACTTGTTTCGAGTTCAACAAAAAAGTGACCAAAACTACATCACCTGCAAGTGTCGTGTGATAAGAAAACTAACTATGATAAAAGACAACACCATATTAATGTAATAGGAAATGGGGATGTAAGTCAAATTTATTTGATGACCAACAAAAATTCCAAGTTATAAGTAGAAAATAGAAAAAATGTAACAATACCAAAATAAATTTGTTACACTGTAATCAAAATAAAAAATGACGATTGTGCAGCGACGTCAAAAGCTAAATAAAAAAGAGGTCATAAAGTTATAGATTAGATTTAAAAAAAAAGTAACATAGATCTGCAAAAAAACTTTTACCAAGTATAAAAAAATCATTAGAAAGACAAAACATTGGATAAACATTCGCTTTTAAATTTTTGAATAAGCGATATGAGGGGTTGTTATATCTCTGTGTTTTTATGTTAAATCTTCAATTTTTGTCGAGCTTTCTCTACTCAATGGATAATTATCAATGAAATACCCTGTAGAACTTTTCGATTTCTGTATGGTTCAACCTGATGTACATAATAGCCAGAAATTTTTAAAATTTTTAATTATAAAACCATATAAGCTAATTTTGTAGTGCTACATATTAAAAATAGATTTGTAATTATTTTACTATTCACATTTATCCAATGGCAGGTATACGTTCCTACAATACATAAAAATAGTCCAAAATAAATCCACTATTTGTTATCTCAATAAACTAGGACGCAGAGCACAAATAAATTTCTGATGATTAACTATAATTATGATTTGTAACTATACCAAAGATCAAAATAAACTAGAATCTGTGTCACTGCTTACATACAACAAAAAACTACATTATAAGAGGTTTTATATCATTTCAAGAAATATTTTGAACTGAAAGTATTTAAGCATCATTTCTGTTCTCGCTAGATTAAGATAACCTCTGAGTAAATTCTATAATCAACAAACCAGTTAATCAACAGTCTATCATTGTAAGCACAAACAAAAAGTTAAATTTTTAGTGATTTTCAACACAAGGATTTGAAAAGAGTAAGTATTCTAATTAAATTTTATATATATATATATATATATATATATATATATATATACTCATATTTAGACCAGGGTAGAAAATTAATGAATTACATAAAATAATTTTAATCACCGTGTATAAGGAATTTTATTAGATAATACGCGTTATTAAAACCGTGAAGCATAAAAATTTATTAGTTTCAGTAAAAATAAGAGATTTAAATCATGTACAAGACGCGTTATATCAAAGGAAGCAGTATTAGAAAGCTCTACGTAATTTAATTATTCCTAGTAAAGAAACAAAGAGAAATTACGTGCAAAATTTATATTAATTAACTCTATTTCAAGTAACCGGTATTAAACAAAACGTACAGATAATAATTGAATATTTAATTAGGATTCACTAAAAATTAAAGGGTATTATTTTTAATTGAAGTTAATTGAATCGTTAGTAACAGATAATATCTATAGAAACTTGTAAAAACCCAATAAAATACCATGTAATAAAGCTCTGAGAATTAATAGTATGTTTGAACACCTGCGTATTTTTAAAAAAAGCTCATTCTACGTAAATTTTGCAGATAACAAAGGGTTTCAGAGAATGTTGGAGAAACCGACATTTAATATTCACGGAAGACTAGATACGGGGTTATTTAACCCAGATAACAGTCCACATGGACTGAAATAATCGATAATAAAGAATATCAATTTGCACCAATACGAACAGGTTAGAAAAGGAAAGAGAAAATGCGTCAAGCAAAGACACATATAGTAAAAGGCGGGATTTGAGCAACGTCACGAGGGTCACGATTGGTTGAAAATAAGATGCAAATATGAGAGGTAGAAACAACAATTTCTGTACAAAATTAATTAGTTATTCTCGGACATGTTTGCGTGCCGTGTGAGAATTTCTGAGATTTTCAACTGGCGAGTGCAAAATTCGTAAAATCGCATGCCCATCGACGGAATGGGAACATAGCATGCGAAATTCTTTAGAATTGCCCGTTTTGGGGACTCGACCGACAGACGGGCTAACTTCTATATATACCCAGGGGAATATAAACAAGCTCTCTTACATCCGCGACTTGATTCAATACGTTAAACAGTGCTTTTTAGTTTGATAGAATAATTTAAAGTTTGCTCGTATATTTTGGGTGATTTAAAATAGTTTGTTCGGTACGTGCTACAATGAATGTACTTTAGTGCACTTAGATACAAGGTAATAAAGTTAGTATCACTGTACTAATTAGTCAAAATTTACAACGACAAATGAATACCCATTAGTAGGCAGTTTTGGCGTATATTGGTGAAAGAAGTATGAATTTCTTTGCTATTTTTCGGGGGTGTTAATGATTAAATGGTTCATAAATGTGTCTGGATCCACAAAACAAGGGTCAGATATACACAGATGAGTTCCGGAAAAGCCCAGAAACAACTTTAAATAAATGGTGATGGAGAAAATTTTTAAAGCGTTGAGAATCAGAAGCCGTAAATATAATCCAGTTGGAATGGTGTGATTAACAAAAGGGACGATGTACATTGAAGCTACGAGTGCAGTAACCTTCAGGTAATTTATACTATTTTGTTTGAACTTTGATATTTTTGTGTGTGTTGAATAACTTTATAATTGATTTATTTTAAATGGACATTAGTGAAATTGTACTAACAATAAAATTTTAATGTTAAGGTGAAATTTGCTTGTTTAAGTAGAAAGGGGTATTTAGTATTGATGTTCGGTATTATGATGAAAATTTGGGTATGTCTTTGAGCTCAATTAGACGAACCTGGTTAATTAACGTAAAGGGGTGGTAGATGCTCCCTTTGTACTCAGACTCCGGTCTGCATATATTGTTATATTAATTAGTAGGCATCCTACAAGGACTTTAATTCTGGATGCACATTTAAATGATAATAAAATTAATCTTGAAATTCTTTTTAAAACTGAAATTTATGCTGAGTTTTAATTTTGAAATTTTAATGTATTGTGAATATTGATGTAAATAGAGTTAACGTTGATGTTTGTGGTAGGAATGTGTTTGTTTTTTTTATGATTGAAGATGTAAGTTATCTAGAGGAGCAGCCGAGGCGATTAACAGAAGAAAGTCAATGGACCAACACAGTTAAGGTAATGAATAGCTTTTTGTAGGATTCACAGCATTCTGGACATCCAATTCGTAGGGGCTCGATTCGAAAAGCGGAGTGCCCGGATTTTGGTGGTTTCACAGCAAATTTGGCGCCCAATTCGTGAGGCTCGATTCTAATAAAGAGGTTTCATAGCAAATTTGGCGACCCAAAAGTGAGGCTCGAGTTCCAAATAAAATTTTTGTGATTTTATTCCAGGAAACTGGCGATCTGAAAGAGAGAGTTTCTGTGTGTGTATAAATTTAAGAGTATTTTGAGAGTGTGTGTGAGTGATTAGAACGTATGCAGAGAAAAGAGTGGTTAAGGAGTCAAGGAGTGGAAATTGGAAGTGACGATAGTGCATTGTGTGAAAAAATACGAAAATGGAAGAAGCTGGAGGCAGTAGAGATCAGTCGAGGACGGAATCAGGGATCAAGGAAACGAGATGATATTGAGAATGTTAGAGAGGATGAGTGCAGAATCGAATAAGAAATTTGACCAATTAAATCAGGAATTAGGGATAAAATAGAAAAATCGACGAGAGAATTTACAGAATTTAAAATAGTCTTACCGTAAAGATGGGGAAGTTGAAAATAGGGTTGAAAAAATGAGCGTGATATTACAGGTCTTCGACAGGAAATGGGACATTTAAGGTCCGAAGTACGCATTTTTTGTGAAGAAGAGATTAATATAAAAATGACTGAAGTAACGGACTCATGTAGGGATCAGTTAGGCAGGGTAGAACGCGAAGTTAGTAGTATCAAATACAACATGTCAAATTTAACGGGGGATGGTCCCAGATTTTCTACAAGTGGAGTATCATTGGACCAACACATGAAGTTTTATGGCGATAACAGGGTTAATCCACAAATTTTTATTAATAGCGTAAGAAGTCTAGTGGGAAATTTATTTGACGAACAGACTAAACTGAATACGATAAAGGCTTTATTAAAGGACAACGCGGATGCATGGTACAATTTAGTAGGACAGGACATAGACACGTATCAGGACTTTGAAGACAGATTTTTAAAGCACTACTGGAGTGACCACAGACAAGACCAGGTACGAGACGACTTAATCACAGGGAAGTTTAAGGGAGAATTTTCAGGAAGTAGGGAGCAATATGCTATACGCAAGTATAGCATAGCAAAGCAACTGAACCCACCACTGACGGACCGACAAATTATTAAATATTTATCACGACACTTAGAGGTAGAAATAAGACAACACGTAGCACTACAGAACATAGTGGACAGAGAAATGTTTCTAGAATACTTGCAGAGGTACGACGACGTAAGTAGTGGACGACCTCGGGGTAACAGGGAAAGACAGATCAACACAGTTAGGTTTGACAATAGACGGGACAACTACGCTAGACGGGGGAATAGTTACGGATACCAGCGACAGAATTGGGAACAGAGACGACCATACGTTAGGAGTAATAGTTTAGGAAGGGGACCTGCACCGAGACCGGGACCTACCAGAATGAATAGTTCACCAGACATGAGCGGGACTGCTAATACAGACACGGAACGAGTGGAAACGCCTAGGACGTACGCTGAGGTGACGGCTAGACCAGGACCGAGTAGGGAAAACAGACCTGGACAGGATTTTTAGAACGCGACAGACCACTAGATTTCAGTGTAAATGTATATGAACATCCACGTAAATTTTTCAAAATTGAGGAGGAAGTAGAGCCAGAAACTGTAGAAAAATTATGTTTGCCAATTGTTAATATAGAAATTTTTGAGAATAATGTAGAAGTATTACTTGATACAGGGGCAGAGGCGAGTTTAATATCGGAGGAATTCGTCAACAAAATTAGGGATAAGGTTTGTGATAGAATTATGCCTATAAAGCGTAGCCATTTAGTAGCTCCAAATAAAAAGAAGTTTGCTGTAGTAAATAGTGTTGTGGTGCTTAGGATAGATATAGGAGGTTTAAGCTGTGAACAGGAGTTTGTAATTGTACCTGGACTGAAGTTTCAGAGCATTTTAGGTGTTGACTGTATGATGAAGTTAGGGGTTTTGATAGATATGGAACGGAAGGTAATAAGGATTAAGGATAGGGTAGTGCCATGGAAGGGCAGTTATGAAGTCACAGAGGATGACACTGGGTTTAGTATTAATGTAGTAGAGGTAGAGGATGATGAAGGTAAACAGATCAACACAATAAGATGTCCAGAGGATAGGATAGTAGAGGTTCACGCTTTAGTACAAAAACATGCAGAATTAGCGGGGGTAAAAGCAACAGCAGCATATCGGGAGCAGGTGAAGGCAGAATTATTTTTGACGAGGTTAAATGGCAAGTTTGTTTTTAATAAAGTAGATTTAAGGAATTTATTCTGGCGGATTCCATTACATAAGAATTCTAGAAGGTACATAGGATTTTCCGTAGAGGGAAAATTTGATAATTTTAAAGTAGTATCGTTTGGTTTGTCGGCAGAAAAGAAAAAAATAGTAAATGAGAAACAGACATGTGTAGAGACTGAAGAAGAAGCAATATTTAAGAGTGAGGATAATAGGGATAAGGTTATTTTATGTGAGATAACAGGGATGTTAAGTATAGATATAGAAGGGGGAGAGATAGGGATGAAGAGTATTAGGATGGTAAGAAGAAAGACGTGGAGGGTCAAGAAGAGAGTTAGATTTAAATAGGATAGGGATAGAATAGGTGTAGATAGAAGAGTAGAAGTAAGTGTTTATAGAAAATAAAGCTAGGTATAGGATAAATATGGGAGATAATTAGGAATAGGTTTAGGATGAGAATAAAGAGTAAATGTAGGAAGAAAATAAGATAGGTTAAGTATAGATATTTCATAAGATTAGTGGAGAGTTAGGAATAGAATAAGAGTAGGATAGGTATATAGGATTAGTTAGTGGGAAGTGAAGTATAGTGAAGATTAGTTAAAAGTTAGGAATAGGATAGGTATATAGGATGTAGATAGGATTAGATGGATAAGTAGGATGAAGTTAGGGATAATTTCAGTTTATAGAATTAAGTGAGAGTTAGGAATAGGATAGGGATATAGGGTAGGTGTAAATATTTTTTTTGGATTGGAGATAAAGTAGGTAAGTTAGATAGATAAGGGTAGAGAGAAATAGGCAATTTTTTTTGTAATTTTTTTTGTCTAAATGCTTTATATTTGCATTCAAATAAGTGGGATTATTTGTATTCAAATAAGGGGAAAATACTCATATTTAGATCAGGGTAGAAAATTAATGAATTACATAAAATAATTTTAATCACCGTGTATAAGGAATTTTATTAGATAATACGCGTTATTAAAACCGTGAAGCATAAAAATTTATTAGTTTCAGTAAAAATAAGAGATTTAAATCATGTACAAGACGCGTTATATAAAAGGAAGCAGTATTAGAAAGCTCTACGTAATTTAATTATTCCTAGTAAAGAAACAAAGAGAAATTACGTGCAAAATTTATATTAATTAACTCTATTTCAAGTAACCGGTATTAAACAAAACGTACAGATAATAATTGAATATTTAATTAGGATTCACTAAAAATTAAAGGGTATTATTTTAATTGAAGTTAATTGAATCGTTAGTAACAGATAATATCTATAGAAACTTGTAAAAACCCAATAAAATACCATGTAATAAAGCTCTGAGAATTAATAGTATGTTTGAACACCTGCGTATTTTTAAAAAAAGCTCATTCTACGTAAATTTTGCAGATAACAAAGGGTTTCAGAGAATGTTGGAGAAACCGACATTTAATATTCACGGGAAGACTAGATACGGGGTTATTTAACCCAGATAACAGTCCACATGGACTGAAATAATCGATAATAAAGAATATCAATTTGCACCAATACGAACAGGTTAGAAAAGGAAAGAGAAAATGCGTCAAGCAAAGACACATATAGTAAAAGGCGGGATTTGAGCAACGTCACGAGGGTCACGATTGGTTGAAAATAAGATGCAAATATGAGAGGTAGAAACAACAATTTCTGTACAAAATTAATTAGTTATTCTCGGACATGTTTGCGTGCCGTGTGAGAATTTCTGAGATTTTCAACTGGCGAGTGCAAAATTCGTAAAAATCGCATGCCCATCGACGGAATGGGAACATAGCATGCGAAATTCTTTAGAATTGCCCGTTTTGGGGACTCGACCGACAAACGGGCTAACTTCTATATATACCCAGGGGAATATAAACAAGCTCTCTTACATCCGCGACTTGATTCAATACGTTAAACAGTGCTTTTTAGTTTGATAGAATAATTTAAAGTTTGCTCGTATATTTTGGGTGATTTAAAATAGTTTGTTCGGTACGTGCTACAATGAATGTACTTTAGTGCACTTAGATACAAGGTAATAAAGTTAGTATCACTGTACTAATTAGTCAAAATTTACAACGACAAATGAATACCCATTAGTAGGCAGTTTTGGCGTATATTGGTGAAAGAAGTATGAATTTCTTTGCTATTTTTCGGGGGTGTTAATGATTAAATGGTTCATAAATGTGTCTGGATCCACAAAACAAGGGTCAGATATACACAGATGAGTTCCGGAAAAGCCCAGAAACAACTTTAAATAAATGGTGATGGAGAAAATTTTTAAAGCGTTGAGAATCAGAAGCCGTAAATATAATCCAGTTGGAATGGTGTGATTAACAAAAGGGACGATGTACATTGAAGCTACGAGTGCAGTAACCTTCAGGTAATTTATATTATTTTGTTTGAACTTTGATATTTTTGTGTGTGTTGAATAACTTTATAATTGATTTACTTTAAATGGACATTAGTGAAATTGTACTAACCATAAAATTTTAATGTTAAGGTGAAATTTGCTTGTTTAAGTAGAAAGGGGTATTTAGTATTGATGTTCGGGATTATGATGAAAATTTGGGTATGTCTTTGAGCTCAATTAGACGAACCTGGTTAATTAACGTAAAGGGGTGGTAGATGCTCCCTTTGTACTCAGACTCCGGTCTGCATATATTGTTATATTAATTAGTAGGCATCCTACAAGGACTTTAATTCTGGATGCACATTTAAATGATAATAAAATTAATCTTGAAATTCTTTTTAAAACTGAAATTTATGCTGAGTTTTAATTTTGAAATTTTAATGTATTGTGAATATTGATGTAAATAGAGTTAACGTTGATGTTTGTGGTAGGAATGTGTTTGTTTTTTTTATGATTGAGGATGTAAGTTATCTAGAGGAGCAGCCGAGGCGATTAACAGAAGAAAGTCAATGGACCAACACAGTTAAGGTAATGAATAGCTTTTTGTAGGATTCACAGCATTCTGGACATCCAATTCGTAGGGGCTCGATTCGAAAAGCGGAGTGCCCGGATTTTGGTGGTTTCACAGCAAATTTGGCGCCCAATTCGTGAGGCTCGATTCTAATAAAGAGGTTTCATAGCAATATATATATATATATATATATATATATATATATATATACATACAGGGTTATTGCAAATGAAATATACAGTTTGGATAGGTTATAGAAAGTTTATTTTTGAAAAGTTAAGATTATTTCTTATATGATTATAAAGAAGAAGTTTTTATTTAAAATTTTTACAAATGTTCAATGTGTGCACCTTTGGTAACACGACAGATATCAACACGGTAGTCGAATTCTTGCCACACGCTATTAAGCATGTAACGGTCAACTGTAGCAAGAGCATTTGTGATACGTTGTTTAAGTTCGTCGATATCAACAGGAAGCGGTGGTATGAAAACTTTGCCTTTTACATAACCCCATAAGAAATAGTCGCAGGGCGTTAAATCTGGACTACGAGGTTGTCACGGCTTAAGCACAAGGTTTTCCTCACTTGCACGGCCGATCCATCGTCTAGGAAGATTCATCCAGATATTTTCTGACCTGTAAGTGCCAGTGAGGCGGAGCTCCATCTTGTACAAAAACGAAGTTAGCACTATCTTCCTGTAGTTGAGGCATTAACCATTCGTGTAACATGTCCAGATAAATTACTCCAGTTATTGACACTTCGTGAAAGAAGAACGGCCTTTTCACGAGATAAAGCGCAAAACACGTTAACTTTAGGGGAATCGCGTATATGTTGTAAAGTCGCTCTTGGGTTTTCTGTGCCCCATATCCTTACATTATGTCTATTAACTTTTCCACTAATGTGAAAGGTACATTCGTCACTGAAAATTAGGCGATTAAAGAATGTGTTATCATTTTCGAGACATTGTTGCATCTCCAGACACAAATTGTTACGTACGACTTTATCACCGGCATTTAAACTTTGTACTAACTGCAATTTATACGGTTTTATTTTCAAACGTTTCCGCAGAATTTTCCACACAGTAGGTTGAGGAATTTGCAATTCTAAACTTGCTGATGTAGTCGATTGTCTTGGACTTCGTAAATAAACATCACGAACACTATCGATTTGTTCTTTTGTAACAGGAGGTCTTCCAGTACTCTTTCTTTTACACAGACATCCACTATTTTCGAAACGTTTATACCAGTCATAGATTGATTGCCTTGTGGTGGTGTTTTACCGTATTTTGTTCTAAAATGACGCTGCACAACAGTAACAGACTTTGTTTTGGCTAATTCAAGAACACAATAAGCTTTCTCTACTTTAGTAGCGGCCATTTTGCTAGACTGGTCGTTGTTTTAACAGCAATACCAACCTAACAGTTGTACCAACATAAACTTTAAGAAATTTCCTATAAACCTATCTCGCTTACTATATTCAAATACACCAGTCTGATTTTTTAAAGGCTATCCAAACTTTCTATTTCATTTGTAATAACCCTGTATATATATATATATATATATATATATATATATATATATATCAGGTATAACGGTCACAGAATAAAAAAACGCTCTTTGTTCTTAATCAAGTTTCGAAATAGTTTATTTTTTCATAAGGATTCTAATAGAGGTATAAAAACAAACAACTAACAAATGGTATGACTACATTATCATACTTACATGAATGGAGTTATTGTGTATATTTACTAAGTTTACACATTGGAATAAATGAAAAGTTAAAAGCTACACTACATTTAAAATAGTTTAACCGTCTAACTGAACACGCTC
This sequence comes from Platerodrilus igneus, assembly GCA_036346225.1. Lineage (NCBI taxonomy): Eukaryota > Metazoa > Arthropoda > Insecta > Coleoptera > Lycidae > Platerodrilus > Platerodrilus igneus. The sequence goes on from JARFIW010000453.1 coordinate 10,847,921, forward strand.
ATGATCAGAAGTATACTCATCAACAACTGTTTATAAACTTTCGTATAAAACCAGATAGACTGTCGGTAATAAATAAACCAAAAAGGGAAAGTAAGTATTGTCAAATATTAATTTAATGATATTCAAAGAATCTGTTTTACTTAACTCCTTAAGGGCCACTTGCACCCCACACTCTGCTTTGTTCCATTCGTTTGACACTTTGTTTCTCAACGTTTCCGCATACTCTTCTTAGGAACCATCATACCTGCAGCATTTATACGACTAACATGCTTCTTCTGCCAGACCCAAGTTTTGCTTCCATACAGAACAGTTGGCACAAACTCACTGTTGTAAATGGCCAGCTTCGTGTTTATACTTCCAGACACTTTTCTTCCAGCATTTGCCCTCCTTTCTATTTCACCATCCAGCTTTCCATAACATAAAAACTTACTACCGAGGTACACAAAGTCATTCACATTCTCGATCGTGTCATTGTTCATTCTAAATTCAAAGTCATCAATTTCTCCATCTGATCCACATCATCCTCTTCCAGGCATAAAACCACATTGAACGTCCCATATCTTGCTCTGCGTTCTCTAACAAACTTCTTCGATCACAATTTTTCCATACACTTTACTGGGTACACTCAACAGACTTATCCCACGATAATTTTTGCATTCATATTCGCTGCCTTTACCTTTGTGCAAAGGGATAATGATTGCACTCCTCCAATCTTCAGGTACCTTTGCTTGTTCCAACTCCATTAGTTTGCACAAACATCCAATCAGCACCCCAGACCCATACTTAAGCATTTCACCTATTATTCCATCTACACCCACTAATTTGCCATTCTTTAGAGTTTGCACCGCATTTTATACCTCATCCACGCTGCATTCAAACTTTATACTATTATTTACGTTTTCGACCAGTATATTACTGCTCTCTTCATCATCCATACAGCCATCTGTATCCTTCTTGTCACCACCATACAGTGTCTTAAAATACTCTTTCCAACAGTCTCTCACACTTGCTTCATCCCAAACAATTTTATTTTTACCGTTAACAACACCATTCACAAGCTTATTTCCAACCTTTCTTGCCTTCCTTACCCACTTTCAAAACAAGTTTATATTCCCTTAAAAATCACTCTGCATTTTTCACCCTCCTTCTCCATCAGTTCTTTGCTTGCTTTCACTACTTCTTTCGCATATCGCCTTTTCTCTTACTTCCTGAAGTTGTTGTCTTAACTCAACATCTGTTTCTTAAATCATTCTCTTATATGCCACTCTATTTTACTCGACAACCTTTTTGACCTCATCGTTCCACCATGCATTTTTTTTCCATACGACTCCTCTTTTCAAAATTTCTCAGTAATTTTCTTAGACTCACCAACACAACATATATTTTTCTTAAGAACGGATTTTGGAATTTACTACCTCTACCAAACAGTTATATAACACGGTACAACAGTTTCACTAAAAAACATTTTTTAACATCTTCTACGTGACCTCAGTTCTTCAAAATTTGTTGGTAATTAGCTTAGGCTCACCAACACAACATATATTTTTCTTAAGAACGGATTTTGAAGTTTACTAATTCTACCAAACAGTTTGCTACGTACCTAGACGTAGCCGGAAGAAAAGTAAATACCAGGCTAACTAACTAACCGCGGAGAGTGGGAGATTTACCTACATGCCCAAAAAAACAACAAAAAACACGTCGCCCACGATTATCTATTAACAATAAAAATAAATAAAGGATTCTGTACAAACAAGCCAAAGAAATAAATTAAGCGTTACTATTTCAAAGCAAATAATTAGGTGATATGAACAACTTAGTACTTTAGATACGAAGTGCGCATATCGTATTTTACACAAAATAAAATTAATCAGTAGTAAATAAACATGCGAAAGCTTTTGTCAAACATTCTTAACAATGGTACATCACACCCGTAGAGCGATAATATCGATTCGCAGCAAAAAATAATAGTCCTATAGTGTCACGTTTCTTATCATGTAACTACACCAAACGCTGATACGGAATATGCCATTGATATACACAAAAGAAAACAAGTTGTTTACCTGTATGTGTCTGGATACTTAGCTCGCACGCTGTCGAGGGTGAGTCAGCACAGCAACGCCACGGTCGTCGGGATTTATTTACCCTGCTACCATAACTGCAGCAGCGGTTTACGGACAAAAGCAGTTGGTCTACAGACAAAAGCAGTTAGTCTACATAAAGAAAAAACCAATTTGGCCTCCAGCTAAGAGCTAAAAAGAGAATCGGATTAGAATGGGTAGGCACGGGAAAACTCACCAATACTCGCAAGATACCTCCTACTTGTCGAACAAAAAAACAAGCATTGCCTTCGAAGTACTGTGACGAAATAAAGTAGCAACTATTTCAACGCACAAGCTGCAGAATCAAATTCAAAGTGGGTTCAAATAACACGAGTTTGAACTACGATCCTCGCGTTATTGAAGCACGATTAGCAAAACTGGAAAACACGCTATCAAATAGTAGTAGGATCTATCATTTCGACAAGTCTTTAAATGGTAAACCCCAGAGAAAGCAATTATACGTTATCGGAAGTTTTAACAAATTACTGAATACCTACAACAAGGTATAGACTATTTAATTTATCGAATAAATTTTCGTTTTAAAAGCAAAAGGAATTTGAGTTAAAATTATGTTAAGCGGGCTTATACTAAACAAGTATACTATATAGGGTGTTGTTGAAGAATTTAAGAATTAAAACGGAATTTATTCGAACGAGTAATAAATTAACAAGGGGGAAATAGGGTAATTAATTTATGCTGAAAATAAATGTAACAAATCATATAACACGGTACAGCAATTTCACTAAAAAACTTTTTTTTAACATCTTCCATACGACCTCCGCTCTTCAAAATTTGTCAGTAATTAGCTTAGGTCCACCAACACAACATATATTGTTTCTTAAGAACGGATTTTGGAATTTACTATCTCTATCAAACAGATATATAACACGGTACAACAGTTTCACTAAAAAATAACGATGATTCTGCACTGCAAATAATATGACGCCGTACTCGGTGTAATAAACGTTCTACTGAACGCCACCGCTCTGTGTTCTACTTTAATCTTTTACTTTTATTATGCCACGACTAGCCCTTTTTAATTTACACAGAGTGCACAACGTTACGATGATCAATTTTCCTTCACCCCTTTATGATTACCTGTGTGAATTGATAAAACGAAGTCAATCAGCATTCATATAATAAAAGGAAATAATGTTTACACTTAACAATTTTAGTAATTCTTTAAATACACCCTTCAATCAATTAATATTATATGGATTATTTATCCCAAAATTTATATACTTTTAATTTAATATAAAGTCACCAAAAACAACACCCGTTTAAAAAAAAATCTGGAACGTTCGAGACCTTTTTATGAATATTACGTAAGTTTTAACGTACTCAATGTCCTTGCTGACTCTTTACAAATTAGTGAGAAGATTAATATTCAGTGTTAAAATTTAAGTTAGAAAAGATTCCTTAAAACTAGGTAGGTCTTACCTGATTTGTTTCGTGTTGTGGATCAACACCCTCTTGTTATTTTCAGTCGAATACCAATGCTCTGCTTTGTACTTATACGTTGAACCAATATTTCAGTACCGTTACCCCTTGTTTCCAAAATCACCTCTTGCTTTATTCTATATTTCTCTGTATATGTTTTGAATCTCCTCCCTTAAATACCACTTGAAATTCCAGACTTCGGATCATAAATTAGCAGCGTATTAGAATTGCCCCATAATTAGAATTATCGCCTTAGAACCATGGATTAGAAGTAGAATTATTTTCGACGCGGAATAGAATTGAACCAGAAATAGTTCAGAAGCCCTATATCATTATAAATATTTAATTTAAATTAATTAACCAATTTCTAGTCACGTTTTCTGAAAAAAACGGCAAAAACTCTTCATATATTCTTAACGCAATTGTTGCACAGCACTATTTTCACTATCATATAAATTTTATTTAACTGACGCGTGAATTTCTGATTAAAAGTGTTGCGAATTCGACATGCTTCAAGTTGATACTGAGGTGCCTTATCACCTGGGTGTTATATAGCTTTTTTCCACTACCTTCGGATTGGTTTTCCAAGCAGTCTTACAGATTGTTTCGACCAACCACGTTTGTCCAGTCTTTTCAAGCTGATTTATGATGAAACTCTTTTGTATTTCCGTGTCTGCTGTTTATTTACGATCTTTGATTGCTTTATTATTTGTTATCGTGACTGGACTTTTAACTTACGTTTATTGTTTTGTGTAGATAATGCATTTGGATAATTGTACAAAAATAAATGTTGTAACTTTAATGCTGTGTTTGTTCATGTATTTATTTAAACTGATGTTTGAAAGTGCGTTTTCTTATCAAAGCGTTTATTGTTCGTTCTTTATCACAAGCGTAATTGCATGGGGATTTATTAGGTTTTGTCTTATCTTCTGCGTCTTTATTTTATAACTTGTTAAACAACGTTGTTTTAATTACGTGTACGATTATTTCTCTGATGAACCTAGGACCATGCGTTTACCAATTTTGAGCACTGCTTCCTGTCTATAACCGACATAAGTCAAAAACTCGACAATGACAGATACGATTGACAAAAATGCCAAACGTAATTAAAAGTTAGGTTCGTATATGGTTCTGTACATGAATTAGATTTGTAAATTTTCCAATTGTCATTATCGGTCTCGGTGGTGTAATTGGTAAACGCATGCTCCTAGAAAGACTAAGATACAGGTTCAAGTTCTAGACCTCATTTTTTCCATCTTTACTAGCTCGATTAGAAATGATCATTTGGGCTTTGCATAAAAGTCAAAGTTTATCTTATTAACCGTAAGCACTTTTTAACTGTCTCATGTTTCGTTGCGGTAGAATTCTTTTTTGTGAATTTACTTCACACAGGTTGAAGCAGCATCTACCGAATTTGAACTGAGCTACTGATAAGTAGAGTTCAAAGTGAGTTTCATCATAATTCATTTCAGAATTTATCGCGAGGACTGCGTGCTTGACTGCGTGCTTTTAATATATATACATATATATATATATATATATATATATATATATATATATATATATATATTAGTATATATATTAAAATATTATAAAATGATTTAAAAAATATCTGAGGGTAAACACATTAATTTACCACACCTATCAATGTTTTCTAAATTTAAAACACTACAATAAACTGAGGATTGATAAATAATTACTTGTTAAACTAGGCAAAAATGCTATTTATTGGTGGTGAAGCGTTTGAGATTTAAAAGAAGTGTTTTGGTTAACTGTTCTTCAATAAAACGTTTATCTAATGTAATTCCAACTGAATGAGCTTTGGTTGATTGTAAATTTCATGTTAACTGTTTGATGAATACTCTATTTCATTAATTAATTAATGTACCATAATACATGTAAAAGAATTTATTTTAGCATGTTTAGTTCGCATAAAGCAATTGTAAGATTTGTGGAATGTCAACCAATAATAATTAGCATAAGTGACACAAGTATCTGTTCTAAAATAGGAAGTATACATAATGATAATTGATCAATGAGTGTAGTTCTTAAACATTTTGTAAATAGTAGGCAAGTTATAATTTTGAGACTCCTAGGTGATAAGTGTTTAGAAAATAAGATAGTTGATTTTGAAAAATTTTTGTAAAAAGACGTTTTGCTTTGGAGCTTGTTATTGAATTTAAAAAAATAATATATCTATTTGAAATTTATCCCTTTTATTTGACCATCGTTACATTGGAGCTATATAAAGAATTTAATATTTGTGGAAGACTATTAGTGCATAATATAAGTAACGAAGGTTTTATACAACCGTGTGGAGTTGAGAGGATTGATTCCAGTTGTAGCGAACAGAGGACCATCGTTAGTATTGGTGAAGTATAGCATCAGTAAGCTTCGAATATTTTACAGTGGTTTCCCAGTCTAACAGGACAACGTTTTGTGCATATGTGGTCGTGTATTACAAGAATACATATTCATATAGCGGATTCTAAGTATACTGTTCCTGAGTTATTATTTTATTAGTCCTAGAACATAAAATAGAGTGAATCTAATAAAAACATAAAATTAAAAGTTACTTTCTACAGGTATTAACTGCAAGCGTGCGCAAGACGATTTTGTTTTATCATTGAAGAGGTCCATGTGAGCAACTCAAGCACTTTCGGTGGAATTACAGGTATTTGAAATTAATCCTTGTATAAACACCATTTAAAGATATTTGTTAGTAATTTGAATCTAAAATGTTTATCTAAATTATACATTTGCTATTATATTTATCAATCTTTGGAAATAATAACGCCACATCTGCACTGCGAGAGGTTAAGTGATCTTAACCAGACGACGCTTTATGTGGAAGTTGTTAATGTGCCTGTAAGACGACCTGAGCCCACGTTTTCTTACAGAGTAGAAATATCTTGATATAATAATCCCTGAGAGTGTTTCAAAAGCCGTGGCATAAATAAACAAAAATTTTTCCTTTATTTAATTTTACAGAAATACTAAACGTTAGTAGAGTATTTTACATCGTGGTTAAATATATGCATGTAATTAAGGTTGCGGTACTATCAGGAAAAAATTACCGCTATTTCTGAATATTTGAAAAGCCGACACCACCTTTATCTGTGCAATCATTTATCCTTTAACGCTTTGGTTTTAATTATATTCTTCATTCACAATAATATATATATATATATATATATATATATATATATATAAGACCAATATGGTTTTCGTAAAGACAGAGGGACTAGAGAACCGATACTAATGATTAGGTTAATTATCGAAAAAAGGTTACAAAAAAATAAAAAGACCCATTTCGCGTTTATAGATTTAGAAAAAGCATTTGATAGGGTTAATTGGATTGTTATGTTCAGGGTTCTGCAAAAAATAGGAATCTCTCATAGGGATAGAAAAATTATTTACAGTCTATATAAAAACCAAAGCGTAGTAATTAGATTTGATGGAATAGAAAAGGAAGCTAAGATTAGAAATGGTGTTAGACAGGGTTGTGTATACTGTCTCCCTTGATTTTTAATGTTTATATTGAGGAAGCTTTAAACTTAGCTAGAGAGAGAAAAGAGATAGGTATTAGTGTACAGGTACAGAAAATAGACATGTTACGTTTTGCAGATGATATAGCCATTATAGCAGAGTCTAGAAAAGAGTTAGGAGAGTTTTTAAATATTTTAGATGAGATACTACGGAGTAACTATAGTATGAGAATTAACTCAGTAAAGACAAAGATAATGACAAGTGAGTTACAGCCTAGTTCTAAACCAAAAATAAAAATAGGTAATACCGAGTTAGAGGAGGTGGATGAATTTTGCTATTTAGGTAGTATAATTACAAAAGATGGACGTAGCAGAAGGGATATAGTAGCTAGAATAGCTCAAGCTAGAAAAATGTTTTTTAAAAAAGAAAAACTTACTAATAGCTAATAGTATTAGTTTAAATAATAGAAAAAGGTTTTTAAAGTCGTACGTATGGAGCGTTCTACTATATGGTAGTGAGACTTGGACAATTAAAGAAGTAGATAAGAAAAGATAGAAGCTTTTGAAACTTGGTGTTATAGGAGAATGTTAAAGATTAGTTGGACAGATAGAGTAACAAACGAGGAAGTTTATAGAAGGATAGGTGAGGATCCTGTATATGGAAACAATTGAAGGTCAGGAGATAGAATGATAGGGCACCAGTTAAGACATGAGGAACTATTTAGTAAAGTCTTAGATTATAGACTACCAAATAAAAATAGAGTAGGAAGGCCTAGACAAAGCTATATTAGTCAAATTATTAGAGATGTAGGTTGTGAAGGGTATGTAGACCTTTTTAGACTAGCTCAGAATAGAAAAGAATTTAGAGCTGCGTCAAACCGATTTTAAGTAAGTACGAAAACAATACAAAAAGAAAAATAAAAATCAGTTAACTAAATGTCACAGGACATGGCTCACAATTGGTTAGCGGTCTGGCATGTTGGTAGCGTTTCGTTGCTTAAGCCTTACCATAACATATAATTTAATAAACGTCACCATGACATGGCTCACGGTTGGGTAGCGGTCTGGCATGTTGGTAGCGTTTCGTTGCTTAAGCCTTACCATAACATAATTTAATAAGCGTCACCATGACATAACTCACAATTAGGTAGCGGTCTGGCATGTTGGTAGCGTTTCGTTGCTTAAGCCTTGCCATAACATATAATTTAACACTTTTCCTTTTTGAAGCGGATAACCAGGTTAGATTTCATTTCCTTATAAATGGTAATCATGTAAACATGTTAGAGTTCTTTAACAACCATCAGGTTGCTAATATCTATGTAGAGCCAGCTGGATAGGAAAAAGATAGAAGGATATAGGAAGACCTAGACCAAACTATATTAGTCAAATTATTAGAAATTTAGGTTGTTAAGGGTATGTAGAGCTTTTTAGATTAGCACAGAATAGAAAAGAAGTTAGAGCTGCGTCAAACCGTCCTTAAGTAAGGTCGATAACAAAATGGTGATATATATATATATATATATATATATATATATATATATATAAACAAATACAAGTTATTTCCTCCCCTATGAATTAATAAAGCTAATGTTTTGTTAATGGCTATATAACTACCAGCCCGTTTTGTATTTGTCAATGGCTCTTATTATTTTCATAAGAGTTTGTTTACATATACATCTTACTTTATATATATATATATATATATATATATATATATATATATATAATTAGAAGTCATCACAAGGTCATGTAGTATCATTTTGTAATGATATGTCACTGCAGGCTCTGACAAATTCGAAAAAGCTTTGGAAAAAGCTCGAATTATGTAGATATTCTTTTTCATAGAAAAGAGTATTTATTGAAACGCTCAGTATATTAAGTATTAATGTATATAGGACCCTTGATTGAAGGAGTTTTCATATTAATGACGAAGAAATAGTGTTTTAGAAAATGGTATTCACAATATTAACAATTTGAAAGATCTGGTTATGGATGCATGACTATAGACTAAACAGAGACAACAACAAGGACAATCTATTTACATGGTAAAATAAAATTACATTTTTCTGAATTTTTAAAGGCAAACATTTCTATCTATTAATTAAGATTCATGATAAGAGTATTTTTGTGTGCTAAGTTTTGAATTAGAGTAGAGAGTTTATACAAGCTTGATAATTTGATTGAGGGAATGACAGCCTGCGGTAAGGTTTTCCCATAATATAATAAAACTATTAAACCTAACGGCTCAGATAAGTTTAAATCTAATTTTAAGCGGAGGACATAAAGTTATTTATCTTATCTTGACTAAATTTGTACATAATATGATTAATTAAGGAGTTACTGATGAAGGAAATTAATATTAGAGTGTGCATCGTGATTATAAAAGAGATTTTGGACTCAATTTACCATGAGTGACTACTCAGAAGTTCTATTTTTGTTAGATTTAAGATATTATTTGTAAAACAAAACTGTTATGGCAATATTGGACTATACTTTAGATTTTATATTTGTATGAAAGTATTTTTCGAGCTTCTTTGTAAAATGTTGTTCCTGCAATGGCAGTAAATCATTTACTCAAACTTTGTTAACTTAGAATATTTTATTACTAAAATTAAAAATATGTTGTATGATTTAATTAACCAAGGGGCACAAATCCTCCTTATTAAGTTTTTGTATTTTAAGTGTGCAAATGTTTGTATAATTATAAGTTTTAACTTTTAAATAATTGCTAAAAGCAATATTGAAGAAAACAGTATCTACCTTAGGTAATTGATAATTAGCAGCACCATATATGTACATAGGTCAATTAAGAAATACCACATCTTTTAACTTATACCATACAAAAAGGCAGGAAGCGTTCGGTCCACATCTGAAAAAAGAATGTTTTAAATTAACTAGATATTTCTTAATTTGGTCAATATACTTGGGTATTTGCATTCTTCTACATTTTTTACCTTTTACACTACATTCTATTACTATACTAAACATTCCTCCACTTCCTTAAAAAATCAAATTCAATGTTAAAACCAAATTTTCATACAAACTATAAAATAATAGACAATTACAATTTTTGAATACACGAGTAATTGAAAATGATAATAAACTAGAATTTTATATTTATGGCAAAGAAACCACGGTTTATCAAAGAAAGGGTATATTTTTATTTAATAGATTAATTACTATTCCTGTAACTAGAGACAAGTTAATAAGGAACTTGCCCTTATTAAACAACTACTGAATTATAATGGTTTCTCTACGAATATTATAGATAATTTTATCAGGTAATGTAAAAATAGATATCAACGATATTACAACCAATAACCACTAACAAAAGCGTTATACATACATGAAACTTATTTTTATAGACTAAACTCAAAATCAGCATAGGAATAATTTAATCAATACAGCTTTCTAAAATACATTAAATAAAAAATTTTAATTAATTATTTGCATTGCAATGTATTACCCCGGTAGTTTAAAGAAATAAATATTATAACTGGTCGTTGAAATTTCATTAATACACTTTGAGAGTAAAACTTTTTCAAATTTTAAAAATAAAATTAGAATAAGTTGAAAAATCAAGAGTAGTAAGGATAAAATATTTCGAAAAACTTTGCTACTCAGAACGTTCGCCTCGAATTATTGCTACCATAATTTCAGAATAGTTGTGGATTCTTTAAACTTAATTTTATCTTGTTTTAAAATAGACTAGTAGGTTATTTCTGTATTGAAGAGGGGGTTACATATAAATGAATAAACACAGGCTTCAGGCAACCTAGAGAACCAAAGCTCTCAACAAAATTGAAAACGCTCTAGGCTGTCCTATAGATTACACTTCTTAAGGAAAGCAGAGACACGAAAGCATATTACTTAATAAAAATAATCACAACTATATTAATTTTATTTTTTATTTTTAGGTGAGATGGAACACAAGCAACATCTTAAATGGACAGCTACAATTTTAACGTACTTATTTGCAACAATAGGTACTACAACTGGAAAATGTGTTCTGAACAAACAAATGCAAGAAGTTTCATGCAAAGGTGTTAACATATTTGAAGAACTTAATCTAATGTTCAAAGAGAGTTTACGCAGCACGTTGTTACAAGGCACATTTAGTCTGTACATTAAGAACAGTTATATCGAGTCTCTGAGGTCTGATGTGTTTAAGGCTTTAGGAAATGTAGGCAAAATATCTGTAATGCACTGCAATATAACTACATTGCAACTAGAAGCATTGACTGAGCTTCCTATAGTACAAGAAGTGAATGTAGCTTATAACCAAATTCAAAATTTACAACTCACTGCAAGCAACAAGCATCCAGATAATAACTTAACGAGTTTAAATGTTTGGAGCAATGAGGTAAAAAGTATTCTGCCTGACATATTTCTAAATCTTACAAAAATTGTAAGGCTGGATTTACACGATAATAAGTTTGACCATGTTAGTCAAACTGCTTTTCGATATCTTACGTCCTTGAAAGAGTTAGACTTATCAAATAATCAACTCAAGAACTTACAAAGTGATACATTTGAGACACTTAATGAGCTTATCATATTATTATTACACAACAATAATATCGATACCTTAAATTCAAATTTATTTAAAAACTTAGAAAGCCTTGAACAGCTTTCCCTTCGTAATAATTACATAACAGTGTTGCCAATTGCAATTTTAAAAAACTTAGGCCATTTAAAATCATTAGATTTAAGCCGAAATAATATACAGCGTTTGGAAGAAGATTTGTTCCTTGGATTGAATAATTTAGAAGATCTTTATCTATCCAATAATAACATCGATGTGTTATTGAACAATAGTTTTAAACACCTTAAACATTTAAGATACCTCGATTTAGCCCACAATAATATCAGCAAATTAAACATAGACACATTTCAAGTATTAAAATATTTGGAAGTTCTGCACTTGGAATACAACCACATTGAAATTCTTCCCAATGGTGTTTTTCAAAACAATTTTGATTTGGAAGAACTTTACTTAGGTAATAATAAAATATCTAAGCTAACACCTGGGATCTTCATGGAACTCTTTGGGCTACTTTATTTACATTTAGACTTTAACCAGATCAGCGATATCGAAATGAGCACATTCAGTAATTTAACTTCTCTTCGCTCTCTAAACTTGGAAAACAATCGGCTTAAGATTATAAAAACAGGCGTATTTAATGGGATTGGTCGTGCGAAAGATATTAATCTAGCTGGAAATAACATTATAGAGGTTAATCTAGGGGTTTTTCAAGACACTCCACTTATTAATGACATTTTTCTTCAAGGAAATAACATCACAGTTTTGGACAAAAATTTATTGGAGAATGTGCCATTTTTAGTTTTACTACAGCTACGACAAAATTTTATTGAAGAGTTAGTACCAGGCACCTTTAGAAACTTACATAACCTCGAACTTCTGTATATAGGTTCAAACAATATTAGGATTTTGAAGGAAAACACATTTCTGGGAGCCAATGCATTGAGTAGCTTAAATCTGGAGCACAATAGGATAAGCACCATTCAAACGGGAGCATTTCATGGTTTAAACATGTTGGCTACTTTAAAGTTATCACACAATAAAATTGCTGAATTAATTTCTAAAAGTTTTGTAGAATTGGGGACATTGATAACATTGGAATTAGACTATAATGATCTAGAAGTTTTAAATACGCATGGTTTTCAAGGTCTACAAAAGCTAAGAGAACTCAATTTACAGCACAACAGAATTGGTCAAATAAAAGTTGGTGCTTTTTATGGTTTACCGAATTTACACTCATTATTGCTGACCAACAATAGGATCTCTAATTTAAACAAAGATATGTTTATAGGTTTGCACAACCTTGCCCATATGAGACTAGGAAATAACCAACTAAAAAGTATTGGCTTTAATGATTTCACTCCTTTTTCAAATCTTTTATCATTGCAACTACAAGGCAATGAACTTTCAAATTTGAACAGCGACAGCTTTCTACAATTATCACACTTGGTGGAGTTGGATTTATCAGACACTGACATTCCAATTTCTCTTCATGAAATTGGTCAGCGACTTACTAATTTGACTTATTTCTTTTATTGCAAAAATAACTTGCAAACGTTGACAACAAATATGTTTTACACTTTTACGAAGCTAAAGCATCTTCATTTGGAAAATAATTCAATACATGATATAGAATCTGGAGCATTTTTTGGACTTGTGTCTTTAGTAGAATTGCATTTGGATAATAATCAACTGGATAGTGTAGATTTAAAAGAATTAAAGGACATTACAAAATTAAACAATATTTATTTAAGTAATAATAATATTAAACAATTTAATAACAATATTTTTAGGTATTTGAAGTCCTTGCGAAGTGTAGTTGTAGAAGGAAATAAACTAAATGCATCAGTTATTAATTGTGAAGTTGATGAACTAGAAAAATTAATTTGTACATAGACACAGACAGTTTTATAAGCTAAAGATGCATGGTGATCACGATGCAATTTTGCCACCGCATAAAAAAGTACATTCAATTGTTAGAGAAAATTATATTTAAGAACCATTTTCTGTTTACTGAATTGAAAATCAAATAACTAACTCTTTAGAGTTGCACCATTATTAAATTTCACTACAGAAAATCGACTAATTTCTATTTACACCTTAACAGTGAAGTTCCGAGAAATCTCTTTTTGTACGATTTATTTTCAAACAATTAATTTTGTGTTCGGGTAATCAGTCAAAATACCAACACATCCTATTTCCTGTAGTGACACACAACTTTTAGTGATTTATTAACGATTACATAATAAATTATTTAATCTGATCTTAAAACACACAAATAATATACTTCAACAGTGCCCATACGCAAGTTAGGTTATTTATCACATGAATGTGAATGGCATTTGTAACACTTTCAACGTTTGGTACTTCATGGCTGAACTAACTGGAATCCGTCGTACCACACTTATATAAACAACAAATGCGTGGATAGCTGATTAAAATTCTGGATTAAAAATATAGTTAACCTTACAGTTACATAAATTACATAAGAACTGCTTTTAGATTTTCCAAAGAAAGAGTAGTTTAGTGATGTTTTCAAACAAAGTAGGGTGCAAGTATTGCACAAATGTTAGGGCAGCGAGGTCGATCATTCAAAAATGCATAATGAAATAAAGAGAGATTAATAGAAGATCAACTCGAATTTAGGAAATACATTGGTGTGAAGGTGAAAATCTTAACACTAAGATTTCATAGAAGAAATGATAATATTAGGTAAAACTAGAGTAATAGGTTTAATAGATATGGTCATGGGATTTGACAATGTAGACTGAAATATATTATTAGAATTTTAGAAGAAGCAGAAATCGGTTATAAGGACATGCAGGTAGTTTACAATTAATATAGGAAACAAACTGCTATGGTAGCGGAATCGGAAATTGCTAAGGGTCTAAAACAAAGATGACTTATTACCAATTTTATTTAATAGGAAATATGTCCTCTGGCCACGTGCACGTTTCTAAATAATATGAATTCCTTATGTATGGGTATTCGTGCAAAATAATATTTATTGCGTACAGAGCGCTTTCGATGTATATTAAATCATCTTTGGTGTTTAACTGCTACAGTTGACAAGTGGATAAACGGATTTAAATAATATAAATCGAAAGCGCTCTGTTTGCAATAAATATTATTTTGCACGAATACGCATACAATTTTATTTAACTTGTACCAGATCAAGCGACAAATAAAATAACAGAAGTAGAAGAGGGTGGTGTAATTCAAGGAGAGAAAATTCGAATGCGGAAATATACCGATATACAGCAATGTATGCAAAAACAGATAAGAAACTAGATGCTGAACTAAATAAAACAAAATAAATATTAGATAGAGACAGACAATAATAGAAAAACAATGATAATGAGGTGCATACCAGTACAAAGGTAACAAAATTTAGGATAAAAGAAATATTAGAAGAAGTAAAGAATTTTTGCTACTTAGGAAGTTGGAATACAAATGACAATAAGAGTAAAAACAATGTAAACAGTAAAAACGCCCAAAAAAGGCAGGTTTTGAAGTTTAAGTCATGATATTAAAACTGGATAGCTTTAGAAGTAGAAAACGATTATTAAAGCCTAAGGTTAGAGAAACTTGGAGCTAAAAAAGTTGTCGAACGTGGTGCTGCAAAATAATACATACGATCATCTTGACGAATAAAGTTGCTAGAGTGAAAATGTTTTAAGAAGAGTCTGTATGATTGTAACAATGGTTTAAAATCTGAAAAATACCACATACAATCAATCAATTTTATAAAAATGAATGTAGGGTTTTATCAATAATTGCAATAGATTAAATAAACTCAGAAGGATTGCATAAAAGTCTTTGGTTTACTAATTCTCAATATACCACATGGCACATTTAAATACAACAAAACGTTGCTCTAATTTATAACCATGAAATTCAAAAAGAATATAAAATATAGTTTCTGAATCCAGAGTTAAGAAATAAATTTTAAAATACAGATTTGATATATTTGTTTGACATGTACATCAATCGGAAACCTATTATAAGACATAAACGCACTAGTCCGGTTTGAGTGTTTATGATGGATACAATAGCGAGGTTTGCAGTAAATAGTTTAATTTCATTCACGTATAAAATTAGCTATCATTTGTTAAGACATTTGTTTGTAGATATTTCGTTTTTAAATTATTTGTTTTCAGATAAGTTATCTTGGCATGCTGTTAACTATATGCATAATTAATAACCAAAAATACAATTTCCAATTAGGAAGTCAGATTAATTTTTAAAAATTTATAGAGATAATGATGCAAATAAGAGAGCAGGAGTATTTTTTTTTACATTTACTAGAGCGAATCTTATTTAACTTGGTGAAAATTACTTTTCAATTTTCTTTTTTCAGGATGCCTGATATATCTATTTAAAAATATACATAATTAAAAACATTAGTTTTAAGTAAAAAAAGAAGCATATCTATTTAATATGCACTTATTTTAAATAATGTTGTAGAAAAATCCGTTGTCTCGTCATGTTCAATTACTAAAGTTTGTGATAGTTAATATCAATGAGGGCATGTTCTTCTGTGATCCAATCGATCTCATGATTTATACAATTTTTTTCTCCGTTAAATGCGACAATTCTAGAGGGCTTCCGAAAAAATTTGAAAGTAAAAATAAGGTCCAACTAAATGTACACACAACAAGGATGGTGTTCCATTAAAAGAATAATCATGTAGGCTATTGCTTAAATTTATTTCACTACAAATGGCCATGGAATACTGAAGGAAATGTCCACTTTGCGGTGAGGTTCTTGTTTGTCAAAATTGAACTATAGCAGATAATAGAAAGTAGATGTTGCCCTCCGATCTATTAATAAATATCCGAATTCTATCAATTACTGATGTGAAAGTGAGGTTCGTTTTCGTATAAACTTGTGTGATCTAAGTTAAAAAAAATGCTGATAATGCCTGCACAAATACAAAAATTCTTAAAAGGTAAAAAAAGGAAACGTCGAAAGTGGCATAAAGCTCTATTGAATAAACTAATACTTCCAGATAAGTTCTATAATTTTTTTTATAATGGTGTTCTAACATTTTTCTTTGAACAGTTTTGCAGAACATTAATATTTTAAATATCAATGTCACATTTTGTTAGTTAAAATGATACTGCATTATTATGGAGGTTTTGGCTAATAACCGATTAGGTAATAGAGTTTATTATTTAGGTAATGATAGTTTTGTTATTTGTAAATTATAATCGAATGTTACGAAATTTTCCTAAGCATGTAGATAAAATATATTGAAATTCTACTTGTACTATGTATAAGATGTTCATGTTTCATACTTTAAATAAATGTTAACCGTTTAAAAATTAAACATTAAAATTTTCAATAACTCAATTGCTAGGGTGCTAAACTTTCTTTTTTAATTTGAAGTCCTTTTGTTGTTTTTTTGACAATCGAACGAAGTGAAGAGTTAGTAAAAACAGAACAAAATTTTGAGCAACAAGTATTTCAAAGTAAGAAAAGTGAAACCCAGGAACATATCCATATATAATTGTTATTCAGTTTTTGCATGATAGGTTTTCTAAAGCAGCGAAAAAAAGACCTTGACTGTCTCGCTCTTGTTGTGTATGGTTTGGACATTTAACAAGCCCAAGAGAAAGAAAACCATAATAACTTTGGCAGGTTGGTAAATGACTTTTTTTATATATATTTTTCATAAATAATTTAGTCATTTTATTACATTTATATTTTATATTATATCATTAATGTACATACATAAACACAGTAGTGAATCGCATATTGTCAATAAAATATAATTGCTATATATCAGAACAATTATGATTAAAAAAACCATTTAGAGCTGTAGATATAGACAAAATTTTATGTTTCAGAAATCAATGGTAGCCTCTACAAATTTAATCCGATTAAGAAACTCCTCAATGCTGTAGAAAGCATATTGTAAAAGCAAACTTTTTATCCTTTTTAAATTTTGCTGTTCTGAATGGACCTGCACCTTGAAGAAGTTCTAGACTACTAGAACAGGTATTCAGAGTTCCAGTGATATAAAGAGCCGAACTACAGGATTAACCAAATTAGTGGGGTTTTTAGTGAAGAACCAGACTAAGACAGGTCCCTGAAAGAGGACAGCAACTCTATCTGTACTTAGATTGGCAGAGACCGTAAGGGTATGTATGCCATTCTAAGACACACTACTGCGATGTGAAAGGCAACAGGAAACCACCACATTACCTCCCAGGTACACAGCATACTTAAATTGTTATTAAAAATGATGGCATCCTCTGGAGTAAAAATTCCAGCGTTAAAATAGTCCCTCATTCGGATCTCCGGAAGGGAACTACTTCAGAGGATATGATTAGAAAATTTAGAAAAAGAATCTGAGAAAAAGAGTATGAGGCAAGTAGGTAAGCTAGAGAACTTAAAAATTGAAATGGATAGGTTAGCACTAGACATAGTAGGGATTAGCGAAGTTCGGTGGCCAGAGGGACAGAGGGCCAGATAGGACAACATGTAGAAGACTACTTACAAAAGAACGAAAGAGTACTCATGGTTAGATTAGAATCTAAACCAGTAAATACTGTAATAATACAAGTATACAATCCCACCTCTAGCTACAGTGCTGAAGAGGTAGAAGCGATCTACAAAGATATCGAAGATACGTAAAAGGACATGAAAATTTAATAATAATAAGGGATTTTAATGCAGTGGTAAGTGGGGGTAGGGAAGGAGCAGTAGGATTATTTGGTTTAGGCACGAGAAATGACAGGGGAAATAGGCTGGTAGCATTTTACAACAAGAACAATTTAATCATCACAAACACAATATTTCAACATCATGCTAGAAGGCGATATACGAGGAAGATGCCAAGAGATATAGGAAGATATCAAGTAGATTACATTCTTGTTAGACAACGGTTTAGGAATCAAGTAAAAGACTGTAGAAGCTACCCAAAAGCAGATATAGACACTGACTACAGCATCGTAATTATAAAGGCCGCACTTAAATTTAAAAATTTGAAAAAAGAAACGGAAAAAGGCACTTTGACTTTGAGAAACTAAAAGATAAAGATATTCAAGAAAGATTCGAAAAAAAAGTCAAAGAATTACTGAAAGATATCGGGAAAATATCTGATACTAAGGAAGTAGAAACAGAATGGAATAACATTAAATCCAGATTAGACATGGCGGCCAGAGATATTCTGGAGTATACACAAAAAGACAATAAGAAACCATGGATAACAAAGGATATCCTGAATTTAAAAGAAGAAAGAAGAAATAAATCAGACAAGACAGGAAAACAGAGATACAAAGTCATAAAATGGGAGATTTTTCACAAATGCAGGAAAGCTAAAGAACAATGGATTGATGAAAAGTGCAAAGGGGTACAAATTATAAAATGGAAATAGGAAGGACAAACGAAGCACACAATCTAATTAGAAGGAATTTTAGGGATATAAAACCATATAGCAAAAATATGAGATGTGGGAGGAAACGTCATTATAGAAAATGTAGATAAAGTGGTTAGATGGCAAGCATATATAGGGAATTTATATGCAGCGGAGGAACTAACAGCATTAGAATAGGAATCAGACGATGAAAAAGATGACGGGATATCCTATACTCAGAGATGAGTTTGAATTAGCATTAAAGGGTTTGAAAAATGGTCAGGCGCCGGGTACAGATAAGGTGCAAGCAGAAACTCTAAAAGCTGCTGGGAACGCAGTAACACAACATCTCTTTCAACTTGTAAGCTATATGTATGAGATAGGCAAGATACCCAAAGATTTGAAACGTAATATCATAGTCATTATACCAAAAAAGAGAGGCACAGATAGATGTGCAAATTTTTGAACAATAAGTTTGACAGCACACGTTTCAAAAATATGAACTAGAATTGTACAAAGACGAATGCAAAAACGAGCTGAATTAATACTAGGAAAAGGTCAATTTGGGCTTAGGCGAAACAGGGGAACACGAGAGGCTATTTTAGCTCTGAGGGTGATAATGGAGAAAACAATAGAAAAAAAGGGAAAGTGTATATAGGGTTTGTAGATCTGGAAAAAGCATTCGACAATGTAAAATGCAAAAAAAAAATGTTCAAAATACTCAAAAAAATTGAAATGATTTATAGGGATAGACGAATAGTACATAGCTTATACAAAGAATACCAACAGTAATAGAATTAGAGCGGATTTGCAGATGATATAGCGGTCTTAGTATCTAGCAAAAAAGAGTTAGAAGCTGCTTTTAACAACATGGAAGCAGTTCTAACTTAGAGATACGGTATGAAAACTAACAAAAATAAAACTAAAGTACTAGTACGCAAGGGAGAGGAAAATAAATAAAAAACAAGAATACAAATAGGTAATGAGAACTTACAAGAGATTAAAGATTTCTGCTACCTAGGAAGCCAAATATCGCAAGATGGGAAAAGCACAAAAGATATAAAACAAAGATTAGCACAAGGTCATGCTACATTTAACAAGAAAAAGCAACTACTGTGTTTAAAGACAACAAACATACAAACCAACAAAAGGTTGCTTAAAACATATGTGGGGAACATAGTACTGTACGGCTGTGAAGCATGGAGTAGAAAAGTGGACAAGAAAAGGTAGAAAAGCCTTAGAAATGTGGTGCTACAGACGTATGATGAAGATATAAATGGGCAGACAAAGTTAAGAACAACGAAGTACTAGAAATGGTAGAAAAAGAAAGAAATATGTGGAAAACAGTAAAAAATAGGAGAGATAAGATGATAGGCCACATACTAAGGCATGAGGAAATAGTGGTGCAGAATCTATTAAAAGTACAGAGGAAAAAAGCGAAGTAGTGGTAGATCTAGGTTAGATTATTGCACACAGATAGTGAAAGATGTAGGCTGTGAGGATTTCAGGGAAATGTGTAAGCTAGCTCAGAATAGAAATCGATGGAGGTACAGGTCCAACCACTCCCAAGATGGTAAAACTAATGACGAAAAAAATAACTTTACTTAAACATGATGATTATTATAAGCAACTACAGGTATTGTTTGTGCAACATTCTCGAATAATGTTAATTGTGTGACAGGATTTCCTGGAAAACTATTAATTCGGCAAATGTCTACGTATTGCTTAACCCCCTTCACATACCTTACATGTGATTTTTCAATGCTCCATCCGCAGGTACTACATTGGCCAGGAAGCAAGTTTTTTTTACCTGAAAAATTTTGAATTTTGTGAACCCTTGCTGTTCCAAGCAAGGTAGGGATCTTTAACGTGCGTGACAACACTTACACACGGGACTTCCATTTTACCTCTCATCCGAACGAGGGTGTATTTTTGTGAAAAATGCTCGCCTAACATTTTCATGCGACCTGTCAGGATTCGAACCCGGGACCTTGGACGTAGTAGTCACACATACCACTATGCCACGGAGCCGCCGCTTCCCTTCACATACAACTGAATATCGGGGAAATAGGGTATATAATTGTAAAACAATAGAAAGGGACCGAAGGACATTTAACAAAAAAGAATAGCAGCTATGTCCAAAGACAACAAACATAGAAACAAGAAGAGAACTGTTGAGGGCATATGTGTAGAGCACAGCACAGTACATCTATGAAATATGGGCAGTAGAAAAAGCAGACAGAAAGAGATAGAAGCCTTCTGGAATGTTGTGCTTCAGATGTATGAGGATGATAGCATGGACAGACAAAGTTAATAGCAAATAGGTTATAGACATAGTAAAGAAAAAAAGATATCTGTGCAAAACAAAAAAAAACAGGAAAAATAGCATTTTTGGGGAATAGTGCTGGATATATTACAAGCAGAAATAGGGAAAAAGAGGTAGAGGTAGACCTAGATCAGATGGTGATAGATGCAGACTGTGCAAATTTCAGGAAAATGTGTAGTTTAGTTCAGAATAGAAAACAATGAGGGTACGTGTCTAACCAGTTCCAAGAGTGAAGATCTGATGATGATAATTTAAATTTTGATATTGGAAGATTTCTAGTGCTCGCACTTAAAGTATTAAAAAACCTACACCCAAAGTAATTAGTTTCTGACCTACTTCTTGCAATCCACTAATATGGCACCACTAGATTATTTTACTACGCGTAACGATTGAGTGGATATTACTATGTCGAGCATAATGAATTAATTTGTTTTAATATAAAGTAAACATTCCAATATAAAGATGCAGGGCACCCATCTCAGTGGTTGAAAATTTGGCAGGCCCCAGTGTACAAACTCCCATCCGAAAACAAATACACAGCGTTGCTCCGGTTTCTCCTAGGTGTTCATCGAGAATGCGGAAGTTCCCAGATTGGTTAAATATGCAACTCAATCATCATAAGGGAAAATAGTGTTGTGTATACTCTTCTTCCTTATGTGAAGGTAACGGGAAAAAGAGTTGACATTCAGGTATCATAAAAGATAGACAGAAGTCGGGTTTTCTTGTCAATTCGCATTTTATAATACTATCAATTAATAGTGAAAGTAATGAGTTCAACAAATAATAACGGATTTTAAATAATTTTAAACGACAAGAATGTAAACAAACCAATTATATTGTAGCCATAAAATTTTATAGTGAAAGCATGCCATGTTCTTTTAAGATGATTTCAGATCATAAAAGGAAATTCGTTGATATGCACCTCAAATTTGGTTTTAGAAAGTTGTTCAATAAATTCCATTCAATATGACATGGTTTTAATAGAACTTGTTGCAAATAATATACAGTAAACCACAGAAATACACTTTATTACAATGTAACACCCAGACACTGAACCACGAGAGTAAACGTATAGGATTACAAAAATTATATGAGGTCCAGTTAGACTTAACATTGAATGTAACATAGCTGAAAAAAATATTAAAGATGTATGTCTCGCAGAGATAACAAAAACGCGACATACAATATTAAATGTTTTTCCACAAGCCTTATCGTTTTGATTGTTTTCATGAGTAACTCTATGCAATATGTTAGATCTTTGTAGAGGAAGATCTTCGTTTCCGATTGCGCAGATGATATGTTTTAGTAGATTCTGAATAGTATCTTAATGGCACGTTTCTAAAATTAGCTGATCAGGGAGTAGGTGGGTATCTGCTTTCTGCACCTAATTCTGAATATTCTTGTTGATTATTAATTTTGTATTTCCTTATTTTCTTTATATATTTGCTTTCAGTTATACATAGAAACCCTCTCCCACACCACTGCAGTTAGCCGAAATAGCCTTTTATTGTTACGGGGTCGCCATCCCTTTAAAGCAAATCTAAATTTAAATTGTTTTAACGCCTATTTCATCCGTAACATGGACCAACCATACGAAAATCACATGGAGGCCTCTAAGCTGGATGTTGTAAAACTTACCATTTCATATGTCGAAGTAGATCTCGAATCGTATACGCTACATGGGGTTGAACATTATCATGCAGAAGAATGACGCCATTTGTGAGCATCTGGGGACGTATATTCTTGATACTGGCATGTAGGCTTTTTATGGTGACTGCATAGCGTTCAGCTTTAACGTTGACACCAAATACTTTAAAATCAAAGACTATCACACACTGGTAATCATAATAATTTGATCAACATTACTTTTCTTGCCGAAGGTTGGAATCGAAATTTTATCGCCGTTGGAGATTGTGGAAGCTTCCACTGCATGCTCTGACGTTGTAACCTTAAATCCCGCATTCAAATGTAAAATAGCATGCACAAATGTCACTTACCTAAGTAGCCTTCTACTTATGTGTAGATCCTGGTCCTCAGGATGGACTCCTTCATTGCTTCCTACTGGTTTTTTGTTGCTCATTGGTGCTGCTCAATACGATATAAGGAAGGTAGGCAAAGTGGATATCACTAGTCGATACTATCGATAAGCTCGAAGCACTGAAACACGTCGTCACTCAATCGAAGTCGATAAGCCAGTCTGGAATTATACTACTTTATTTCCCATGTAAATGTCTACCCCCCTCCAGCAGAGATTGAAACACTCTGACGCACATGGGTGTGAACAACGCCGTTACAACCGTGGGAATTGTCATCATAGCATAATCCCAGACTACAAAGATAAGCAAATAATCTCAATATTCATGTGAACCACAACTTTATGTGGTTTTCACAGGCGTTGTTGTTGCTGCTGGGAATTTCCTCATGCAGAGTTTTAAAGAAGTCTCTAAACCCAAATTAATACACTACGTGTTGTAGCTTTACAAAATAAAGTGTAACAACGTTTGGATTCAAGTTTGTAGTAATAATACAAAGACTCGTCATCGGCAACAATTTGGTGTAGATAAACATTAGCTTGTTGTTGATAGCACATCAAATGTCGTATTGATCAGGTTGAACGCATATACTTCTGTTCATGAGGAATTAATTGTGGGATCCACTGAGCGGCAACTTTGGGATAGTCAAGACTATGAATGACGAACTGAACAGTTCCTATGCTGATTTTCAACATTCATAAAAGTTCTCTAACTTTAATGCGTCTATTTGCATGCAATGCAGTTTTCAGTTGTCTCACACTTTCACTTGATGCTGCAATGCATGTAGGTCCGAAACGAGTCAAATCTTTAGTGAAGGCTTTTCCATGTGACATTCCCTTAGAAATTATTGTAATCGCATTTCATTTTAATAGTTTCTGTATAAGTAAAGTCCACCGATAGGATTGGGTTATTTCCTTCAGGAAATATAAGATTTAGACTCCTATAAATTCTAATTTAAGAGAGAATGATTTGGCATCATATTCAATCCCAAGCAAAGGTATTAAAAAATCATGTCAGTTTTTAAAAAAGTTAGGGGTGATGTCATCTTGGTAATTAATACAGCTTCATTTGTTTTATCTACAGAATATAGTATGGAGCCGATGATTTCATTCCTTTAAGAACAAAGTAGGTCATATAGTTTGTGCTGATTCAGATTACATGTAAAATCCGAAATACGTAAGTTTAAATATATAAATATTAGAGAGAGAAAGCGATATAAAAGAAAATCCAATGTTGATTCATCCGTCCAAAGTGTTTGCCAACAATGGTTCGTGTAGTATTAAAAAGGCTCAGTTGCTAACATCAAAACACTCCTCAACAGACCGCTTGGTAGGGCAAGTACCTTGCTTAGAGGGTCGCGATCTAGGCTTAGTGACCTATTATGTTTGGATAAACCATTACCAAGCAGCTCAGTTCATTTCTTTGGAGTTTATTGGTTTCAAATTATTCAACCCTTGTGTTGAAAGGAGGTTAAGACGTCCAAGCTTTAATGGAGGAAAAAATTAATCACTCCGATGGTAGTTTAAAAATTAAGTTAAGAACAAAAGGCTGAAACTATACTGGTGCAAAAGTTAGTACTTGAATGTATTATTGACTATATAAAGAACACATTTACAAGTACGTCTGTGTTTAGGATAAGTTTTAGTTAATACGTTTCCGTTTTTAGTTATTAGACTTAGGACATATGGAACTTTTAATATTTGTGTAAACTTGTACTGTGTGAATGCAGGTGTTATAGAATTAATAATCTCGCAGCAAATTTTGTAAAGATTTGTTTTGTCCATTTTTGTAAACGATATAGTGACAGTTTTGCCAAAATAAATTACCTAGTAAATTTTGTTTGAAGTGTGATTAAATGTTTTAGGTATCATTTAACATTTACTTTTAGAAATCTTCTTGGCATTTAGCGATCATAAATAGGCTCACGTGTTTAGGTTTGGTTTAGATTTAAAATAATGTTTGTTACAATAAATTTTTCAGGTATATTTGTAAGCTAGAATCACTTTCCTGAACTCACGATTTATAGGCACCCCCTTTGTTATTCGTTATAGGGCTTTTCTCAAGCATCCCTACGAGATTAGATGGCGTCCAAAGTATTTACCGATCAAGACCACATTTCATACTCGATAGCATTCTGGAACACTTGTTAAACACATACACCACTCGTACCACTAAGTTAGTCGGCAGAAAAACAACATTTTTGTTCGTACAGTTGAGGTTTTCGGTATTTTACCGACAGGGAATTTTTAGCGGAGTAATTCATTAAATTTTCGGTGAATTACCTGCTAGATATTTTAAGGGCCAAAAACTGTACGTAACAAACTAATGTATTAAAATAACTACAGACACCATTTAAAGTTTTCATTCTCTTATAAATTTTCATTGGTTGGCACCCTTTGAGACAAAAATCTGAATAACAGCACGCAGTTATCTTTTGATGTATTTTCTATCGTAGATCCCATTTTCAATCAGTCACAACATTTATGCGTCAGTACTACTTACGTAAACAATATGCGCAAATGAATTCCGTTGTCATAGAAACGAAATCATGACTACGCTGATCGAACTTGTTTATGTTAAACTCATTGTCATTAGGTTTTTAGTCATAGAACTAGTTGTTAGACGTGTACCTCTATTGTTCTGAGCTAATTTACACATTTCCCTGAAATTCACACACCCCACATTTTTCACTATCTGTGTACAATAGTTTAATCTAGATCTACCTCTACCTCTCCTTTTTTCATTTTCTGCTTATAATATAAGCCGCGCTATTCCATCATGCCCTAGTAGGTATGTGTCTTCTCATCCTATCTCTCTTATTTTTCTACTGTTTTCCATATATTTGTTTCTTGTCCTACCATTTCTAGAACCTCTTTGTTCTTAACTTTGTCTGTCCATAATATCTTCATCATACGTCTGTAGCACCACACTTTAAAGTGCGGTGCTCCACATATATGCTTTGTGTTGAACTATCCTCGTAAAAATCAAAAGTAGTGTGTAATTTTTAATAGTCACGTGACAAAAACAAGAATTTGCGTGCTGTATAATTCTATCAAAGAGTATAAACTTACAAAATATATTTATTAAATAAATTTTAGATTTACAATATATACAATAGTACAGTTTATCAACTAATTTGCTTACTTTCTTCTTAAGCATTTATTTTTAACGTATACTACTTAAATATTAGGAAACGTGTTAATGGCCTTCTAAAGTTCTTCAGTTAACAAATCTCTCCCTTAGAATTAAAATTACATAAACATTACATACTATAGACTATTCAATATTTATATTACAATCTCTATGTTCAATATGCCACTATTTTGGCATTTTAACTATTTTCGTATATACTAATTACTTTTCTACATTGCATCAGCTATTAGAATTTTAAGCTTTAAAAAATGTAACATACTTATGCAGAGACAAATAGGAAAATATAAGCTGTTTCTGTAAAACATAAACTAGATACACTTTAAAAAATTATCAAGGTCTATCCCAAGCACCTGCCATGTTTTTAACGGTTCCATATTCTGTATCACTTACTGTAAGGCACGTTTTGACCCTCCACTAGGTATCTCAAAAATACACGAACTCTATTCAAGCTAAGTCTAACTTAAACCTTTGTCATCTCCAATTCTTTCAAAATACTAAAGTGTATCATTTGGGAACATTTTTTGTGCAGAAGAAATGTAATAATGATTGCAGGCCAAAATATACCTGCTCGAAATAGCATAGAAACAGCAAAAGCTGATAATAATATTCCATGTGTATGTAAGGTTTCGAGAGGGGAAAGCACGTAGTCCTACCATGATGAACATACAACAGGTTATAAGGAAGCAAACGTCTACCGGTTCTAATTTCCTAACCTGGATTAAATTATGTCAATTGCTACAAAAAAAAGATTTAGAAATTTAGGTAAGGATTAGGATTAGGTTGGCATATTAATTCAATGCAGTAAATGGATTTGAAATAGAAATACTGTACAATATAGTTTGATACTTTATCCTTCCATAGAACCAGTCTTGTATTTTCCTAAATATTCTCCTCTATAAATTACTATCTAGGTTTTAATAAAATCTAAAGACTAGAAGACCAGCGCAAAATTATTATTAAATACAATTTGGGTTACAAGAATCGAACAAATAAGCACTCACCGTTTTGCTCAGTCACATAAATTAAGTACATTTGCAGTCTTATGGAGGGTACATTTACATGTTAGTACTACGTTAGATAAATACCAGTGTTAGAATTTTGCGCTTGCCTATCTGTTAATAATCGTGAAATTTTTGTTAGCTAATTGTGCGTTATATTCCAGCAACTCCCTATTTGTTAATATGATTTTTTGGCCAACCACTTTTGATCGAGGATCGTTCATATCTTGCAAATGCTGCCTTTGGTGTCTGATGTGTCTGTGAGGTGGTGAATAAGTTGCCAATGCTGCTAATTTTTCCATTCGTTCCCTTTCAAGGAGTTTTTGTGTTTGATTATGAATTTTTGCTAAATTGCATTTATTTATTCTAAGATTATTAAGTGATATTGACTGGATGCTATAATTTTGAGGAAATTGTAAGGTGCAAATATCTATTTTTGGAAGCAGTGATATGTAGTTATACAGGGCTGTTGATGAATTTGTTCCATTAGCGCCAATACTTCGTTCCATTTCAGCCCGCCTTGCTGCGTCGACAATGACGGTTGGAATAGGCTTTGGGGTTGCTGCAAAAATTGTATGTTAGATATGCCAAAATTTCTAAATACATAGCAAGACTCTTAAGAATAGGTACATGCTAAAGAACTGTTAAAGATTAGATTAGCGTAAGCCAAAAGTTTCTTTGGATAATCTACAGTTGCAAGGTATAATAATTTTAAAAATCATTTTATAAGATGATTGAACGATTGACAACAAGGATTAACTATAATAGTAATTTATGATACCAGTGAGATATGGACATTATTATGCATGCAATGTGAAATTTGTATGACGAGGACGTTAGAGTTGTGTTAGCATATTCGATAATAATGTAGTATCTCATGTGTATCGTAGATAACTTTATCTATTATCAGTGGTGGCTCGTGAAAGTTGTTAGTCGGTGTTCACAGTACATATATAATTGTTCCAAAATTATAATATATGGAACCGTTCATCAACTAATGCATCTAGTATTACTACTACAATATTACTACTACTCTATTTATAAACAAAAAACTTATTTATACAGAAAATCTATTCTTCTGTTTATTTATATTCACAAACTTTCCAATTACTTTATTATTAAAATCGTTTATGATAATAATCAATTACTTTTCGATGGATAGTCTGGATAATGCATTTAATCTGCCTTCTGACAGTGTTTCAAAGAAACGCTTTTATGCGTTTCAACGTTGAGAACCAACGTTCTGGTTCTGACGTAGTTATGGGAATTGTTACCAACATTTTTAGCAATTCACATTACTGGGGGAAATTGTCTTTATCCACCTCATTTTCTATGAGAAACTGCAACATTGGTCCAGCCCCAGTAGTTTTGTGCACATCCTGACGGATATACAGTACCTCTAATTCAGTCCGAAACATGTTTTTATTTAAAAATGGTACGCTGCTACGACGGCTGCAAGCTGCTCTACAGGAAAAAATTCTTGATATTGTGGGGAAAAATTCACTTCCAGGACTGTTGCTGCAATTAGGTGATCGAAATATGAAAATCGGGCTTTTATATGACCCATTATTGTGTCACATATTTCTTTAGCATCCGCTCCTATATTAGATACCTTGCATCTCTTATTCTTAGAAACTGATTCACAAGATGTGCTAGTAATATATGTGTTGTTATCTCGAACACCTTGGATATGATTTAAAAATTCTGCAACTACTCTTTTAATTTAATCGGATCAATCTTTTTTTGCTGAAGTTTTTTAAATAGAATATCCGCATGAGGTGTTATCTTACGGTAGAAATCAAGTCAAAACGAAAATTCGCCGTCGCTTAAACATGCCAGTAGTCCATAACATTCCCTTCTAGTTTTGTCATCCACACGTTCTGAATCTTGGATTATTTCCAAACATTCTATTATGCCATTTTTGTTTGTATGAAGAGTTTGAACTAATCTAATATTATGTACCCAATGTGTTGGAGCAAGTGACGGTAATCTTTTTTTGCAAATTGCGTCCAAAAATTTTGTCCTTTATGTGGATCTGGAAAAAAAAGCTGGAAAGCCCATAAGGTTTGAAAAAAATTCTAGCGGAACGATTTACTAATGGGGCTTTTTGTAGAACTAAATTGAATTGATGAGCGTAACAGCGAATAAAATGTGTTCTTGAATAAACTTCTTTGATTTGGCATTGAACCCCATTAAACCACCACCCATAACTGCTGCTCCTTCGTAACACTGGCCAATTAATTTTTCTTTTTTATTGCGTAAATGAACCTCAAACTCAGATAGAAGTACCTTGCTTAATGTTTCGGCATCTTGTGCTTCAAGATTGAGAAAGCCCCAAAACTCTCAACGGCAGATCCATTAAATTCATCTCGATAAACTATAACCATCTGTTGAATTGTATACACGTCCGTAGTGTCATCAACCATCACTGCTATATAATTTGATTTATTTATCTGTTTTGATATTTCTTCTCTATATACATCCAAAATGCAATCTAGAAGTTCATTTTGAACAGTTTTGGATGTACCTCCGTCGCATTCTCTAGATGCTCCCTCATAGCATCATCAATTGATCCAACTAGATTAATTAACCCCCGAAGAATAAATACCAGGGTTATTGGACCCTTCAGTCTCATCATGTCCCCGTAGTGCCATTTCTAATACGCCACAAAATTTGACACAATCAATTATTCGCAATAAAATGTACCTATTTTAATCCACCTGCTTGTTTTGCTTTTGTATAGTACTGCAGTAAGCACCATCTAACTTTGTGCTTATATTCACACGACCAAGCATAGAAATTTCAACACTGGCATTTTTATAAGCATGAGAATATTCATGCTTTTTAATTTTTTCACTTAAATGATTTAAGTCCGCAAAACAAGTTTTTGTCCAAACATTAATTTCTTGACTAAAAAGTAAACACGACAAACAAAACAACGAATTATTGTCGTTACAGCCACATAACCATTTATGTTTTTTTGTATATATTGCTATTAAACTTACGATTATAAACACGCTTTACAGTTTTTGTTCGATTTTCAATTATTAAATCTGGTTGATGTGGACCAAAATCTTTATTTCCAATTTTTATTCAGAATATTCTTAACTGAATTCATTACATAATTTAAACCTTCACTCTTCACCTTTGTCCTAATAAATATTAACAGTAAAAAAGATTAATTGAAGAAAATAGTTATGGTACGATTTAAGTGAATTAATTACACACTAAAATGTTAAAACGAGCAAACAGAGACTAATTAAATAGCAGCAACACATACGAAGACAGTAATGTGCGTTCTGTCCGAACCCAAACACTGATAATAAGTTAAAGTTCACGAAATATTTGTGAACCCTCCTTATGCAAAATCGCGTGCTATTTCTTAACCAATCCTATACTCTCAAACTGACGGCCAGGGTTGAGCATTAGAAACGCGCGTTTGCAGTTCTTGTGTGAACTCAGAAGCTACTTGTAGGTGATCGTTATGGTTTTCCTACTTTTTTCTAACACGTTATATTGTTCTAGCAAAAATTACATTTTGATAGGAAAGAAGAATAGATGTGTATAATTAGGATGTTCACGTGAACATGTGAACCTATACACCAGCCGCTACTGTCTATTATCATTAAAAACATCACAAATTATTATTGTTAGTACTTAGTAGTTACTAAAATTTGAAGATGTATCTGTACATATTCTAAATGATGCATAGCGATGGTAACTATGGAACTGATTGACGCTGTCAAACTAATAAATTATACATTTTTAAAAATAATATCAACGAAGTGAATAATAAACAGCTGAATATAATAAATTCAATTTCATGCTTATTAAATATAACTTTTAACTCTTGCATCAATGCGTACTTAATACTTACAAGTAAAATGTGTAGCAATAAACTGTTTTTTATTGTTCTATTGTGTTTGTATTAAATATCTTGTTTCTACGTCATATCAATTTGAGTGCGGTAATGTAACGTTATGAGATATTACTGCACCAAGTGCAATGAAACTTTATTTATAATCACAGATAAGAATAATTTATCTAACTCATTTTAGTTAGTTAATGTGTTATGGTATTCCAAGCGAACAAGTCCGCAACAAAAAAGAATCAAAAGAATGCTGTGTTGCTAAAAGATCGTAGCGTGGGGTAAGTACCAAAAAAAAAGAAAATATCAAGAAAGCAAAATTTATTTACAAAACCGTTAATAAAAAAATATGTTACAAAAAGGAAACCAACCCATGGAAAAACCAATATTTATACAAAATATCCCGGTTGATTTACACAGTACAAAAATCTTCGGAAAAATAAATAATACCCTCAGCCACCTCAAACTAATTTTCAACCTCAATTTTAGTATTTACACAAAACAGAAATTATCAAAAAATATTTTATAGATTGTTCTCAGCTCCTTGTTTAACCCTAGAATACTATTCGTTTGTAAAATTTACTGTGGTCGAGTATTTTCACTAGTTTTCGGACACTTTCGACTACTTGTCCATTTTAAGGTTTTCAGTACCTTCCTAACTAATCGTGAGCTATACATTTGTATGGGTGAATCTGTTTAACTATTTCTGGTATTAGCTATTTTGACAACTTATTGTCCAAATAGTATTGATGTATACGTGAAAATTGGTACAATTATAAATATTTTTCGTTCTATTATTAACAAGTAAGAGAATTTATGCCTTACTTCATTATTTTTGAAGTAATAGTTGATGTTTTAGTAAAATGTCGTTGAAGAGACCTTTGTCCAAACGCGAAATACAAAATGAAGTTGAACAGATTATGAATGGGGAAGATAGTGATCCAGAACCATATATTAAAAGTGGAAGTGACGAGGAGAAAGATAATTTGAAAATAGAAGGGCATAATTCAGAAGACGATGATGATAGCGATCTGAACGATGATATTAGAACTGCACGTCATAATTCTCCAGTTTCAACCACACATGGGATTACATGTTGTGCTAAGAATGCCCTTGATGTTGGAATTCAACAATACCAACACACTACGTTGAACAAGAAAATGATGCTACCTTACCCAGAGAGAGATTCTCCTTGTCTAATATACCGCAAAAGGAGACGAGTATAATTACGCCCTAAACAACCAACCTGAAAGGAAAAGACCACCATAAGTGGTCAACTAAATTACCACTAAAATCTAAAAGAACAGCCAGTAGAAATTTAATTCATTTTGTGGTTGGTGCAGAGTAAGGGCTAAAGCATATTTAACTGTTGATGATTACTCTATGCATTTCACTTCTTATGATATACTCGACATAATTCTTGAACACACCAATGAGGAAATTACCCGACAATCTGTGAAGTATGCTAAAGCCGAATCCTGGGTATCACATGTTTCGAAAGAAGAATTAATGGCCCTTTTTGGTGTGTTGATTTTCTCCGCGGTAAAAAAAGATAATCATATTAACGCCAAAGTGATGTTTGATTCTACTCTGTTGAGTTTATTTTATATAGCTTGCATGTGCTACAAACGCTTTCACTTTTTAATTAACTGTCTTCGATTTGACGATAAAGAAAGTAGAAAGGAAAGAAAGCAAGATGATCTTTTTGCACATATACGAAATATATGGGAAATGTTTATTGATACCTGCAGAACATCCTATACGCCATCGTCTTACTTGACTATAGACGAACAACTTCTAGGTTTCCGTAGCAGGTGTCCATTTAAGATGTATATACCGAACAAGCCAGCAAAATGTGGAAGTACCTAATTGACGCCTGTCCATATTTAGGAAAAGGAACAAAAACGGGAGGTTTACCAGTGGCAAATTATTTCGTAAAAGAGTTATCAAAGTCTGTTCAAGGCTGCAATCGAAATCATGATGGACAGTTGCTTCACTTCGGCAACCCTTGCTGATGAACTATTGAAAGAGCCATATAAACTTACACTGGTAGGAACAATAGAAAAAAAAATAAGAGAGATACCACTTGAACTATTAGACACGAAGAATAAGAAGCCAAAAACTTCAATATTTTGTTTTGACTAAAGTAAAACTTTGGTGTCTTTTATGCCCAAAAAAATAAATGCGTTGTATTGTTATCCACATTGCATGAGAGAGCCGAAATTTCAGAACAAAATTGTAAACCACAGATAATTCTAAATTATAATGAAACGAAAGAGGGGATTGACACTTTTGACCAACTTTCTTCTAATATGAATTGTAGCCGAAAAAGTAGAAAATGGCTGCTATGCATGTTTTATGGAATGATAAATGCAGCCAGTATTAATTCATACAATACACTTAAGATGGGCAAAAAACCTTTACCACGTGAAGAGTTTATGATTGAATTGACCCATCGTCTTGCAAAGCCATGGATGGAACATAGAATAAGCATTGCTAGATTGCGTCAAAATCTTCGCTAAACTATTTGCGAAATACCCAAAGTAGATGCGGTAGATAAAAATACCGTACTTCAAGATAAAAAAACGTACAGTTTGTTTTTACTGCCCGAATAAACTAAAGCGCATGACCACTACATATTGTGTGCAGTGTCAACACGCAATATGCGGAACGCATCGTGAGAATTACTGTACAGAATGTGCCTTACAATAACAATTATTTTGTGTTATTACATTTTATTGTGTTACTGAATATGTAAATAAGTTATTTTTAATTTTGCACCTTTTTTTAAATAAAAATGCAGCTTTTTACCATGGTTATTTAATGCTCGTAAAATTTACGACAGTATAGTAGTGAGGTATATCAAAACCAGTATGTGTAGTATTCTAGGGTTAATACAATTTCTTAAATACTTTATAATCACATAAAACAAGAATTAAAAAAATATGTGTGTATACTTACATATTGTCCACAAGCATTCCTTAAAGTCAACTCTTGATAAGTAAAGACTAAGAAAATTATGTAATAGTAGACAACAGCAATAAAGAACAAAACCATCTACCTGATGAAATGCGTTTTGCAACAGTGGTAAAGAATTATGTAATAACATCACAGATAAACAATAGTGCAACTCTGAATGTTTATACAGAAGATGTTATGAACAGGCAATTCTAATCTTATTTTATAATTAATACCCCAACAATAAAAATGTGTTGTTGTTTCTTAAATGAAGGTTATAGTTAGTACTTCTAAATTTAAATATTTTGAACAAATAACTAAGTTTTCGAGACGTATAGATACTAAAGAGACAAACTGCAAGTAATACTTCGCATCTAGATTTTGTTTTTAAAATTTTTAACCCCTTGTAAATTGGTGTAACATGTTCTCTATAATTAATATTATATGAAAATCGAAGACATAAATTTTGAAGCACTTGCAATATGTTCTTATTAAATTCTGTAGAAGACAGCAACATTTTATATTTATAGAGGGACCTAAGTTTCTAACAGCCAGTACTGCAAATTTTATTAATGTGGCTATCGAATAAGAGACTAGTGTCACAAATAATACCCACATTTTTATGTTTATCACTAAAACTGATTTTAGAATTGCTTAAAACAACATCTAACGAACGGCGATTTCGAAACACCACAATAGTGAGGAGTACTTATGCATTGTACATCTGTTTTCTTTCGGTTTAATACTAAACCATTATTTAAATTCTAAGTCAGCACTGTTGATAAGTCAATATTGATCACTGTGATTGCCTAATTAGAATAGTAAAGATTGCAAGGCACATATATCTGCGTATCGTCCGTGTACATATGAATCTTACAGTTGCTACAAATTACTGTAAGCAGATCAGCCATGAAAAAGCATATAACAAGGGACCAAGGATGCTTCCCTAGGGAACGCCTCAATAAATAGATAATTCATCAGACATTAAACCATCAAACAAAACTTGTTGGGATCTCTCAGTAAAGTAACTAAACATCAATTTTTGAGCAGACAAACTCCAACCATAATAGTGAAATTATGCTTGGATTAATGTGTGATTCATGAGATCAAAAGCTTTACTGTTATCTAAATATACAATTAACGTATTTTTAGATGAATCAATGTTCTGTACGGGATCGTTAGTTATTTTGCGCAGAGCAGTTGCTATATTATGTTTTATTCCGAATCTTGACTGTACTTCAGGTAAGATTTCATAAGCTTCAATATGACTACGAATTTGCTTGCGCATTAAGAATTCCGATATCTTCGAGAGAGTTGATAATATGCTAATTGGGTGTAGTTCATAGTAGGTGGTGGCTACTGCAATTTTTACTAGCGGTTTAACGATTGACTTCTTCCAGATATCTGGAATGGAGAATGTTTGAAAGATATGATTTAATAGATAAGTAAGATGATCTGCACCAATAGGTAGTATTAGTTTCAACATTTTAAGGAAATCCGGTCCACTCCAACTGTATTTGGCATTTGTATATTGATAGCTGTGATCACATCTTCTCTATTAACAGTAGTAAAAATTAATTCTTTTTTCTATAGATGGAAATGTCTTGTTTGTAAAATAAGTCAGCAAACTTTGTTAAAATTTGTTGCAGGTATGTTTTTAATAAAAAATTATTAATCAGAGAAGGATCATTGTTAGATAACTTAATAGTTTGAATGGTTTTCTGTGTATGTAAGTTTCTTCAAAAAGCTTCCATAATTTAATCGAGTTGTTCCTGAGTAATAAAATGTGTGATTTGAAATAATCTTTCTTCTCATTTTTGATGGCAAGAGTGACATAATCTCGTAAGTTCTTAAAATATAGAAGGTCTGGTGCATTCCTCGATCTATTATACTTTTTTAAAGTCAGATTTTATAATTTTAACATTTCGTTTATCGTTCCAGTCAACCAGGCTGGCGTTTTGTGGTAACTTGTGAAGGTTTCAATAGGAGCGTGTATATTAAATAGTGTAGTGATAGCTTCGTTAAAATATGCAGTTTTCATTGATATTTGCTTGAACATAACGTTGAGACCAATCAATATTTGTTGCATCTTGTGAAAAGGCATTTGCATTAAAGTTTTTGAAGTTACGATAAGAACAGCGTTGTGGTTGCTGATGGATATTTATGTTCTCTATGCTGCAGTGTATTAATAAATGATCAGAAGTGTTGCCTAGATCACTGGACCCCACATCTGTGTATTGTATATTGTGACTTACACAGATAAGATCAAAAATTGTAGCAGTTGTTGGGGTGATTTTGGTAGGAAGCTTAATTACTTGTATAAGGTTGAACGAATTCAAGATAGATGCTAAATATTTTGAATTGCTGTTATCTTTTAAAAGATCAATATTTAGATCTTCCAGCAATGTAATATGATCATGTTGTAGATATAGCACAGAAAGTACACTTTGTAAATCCTCAAGGCATGATGTAGGGCTTTGAGGAGGTCTATATATTGTTTCTATGGCATATGTGATTTTTAGTCATAGCTGTTCTAAGATGCTTAATGGAGTTGGATCGAGATCAATTATTTTGCAGGTAATATTGTTATCTACGTAGCAGTAAACACCACCACGATTTAATCTATCTCATTCGAAATACAGAATATCCAGGAATTGCAATATGCGAAGATGGTTGGTCAGGACGTAACCATGTTTCAGAAACAGATACTATTGCAAATTTGTAATGTATAATGAAAGCAAAAATTCACCAAAATTGGTTAATAGTGAACTACTGTTAAAATGACTGACTGTGAAGTTGTTTCTAGAGTTAATTAATTGCTATTTTACATAATCGGTCTTAGAGCTAAGTAATTCAATAGCTTTTATATAACATGGACACTGTTGATCTGTATCACTATGATCTAATCGAAGGTTAAGCTTCAAGTTCTCATTTGCTTTTTTACGATTCACACATGATTTTTTGGTGGAACTGCAATCAGAGCTGATGTAGTTGTTACAGCTGTTGTAGCAGCATATATCAGATTTGCAGTTCTTTGCATGACGATGAAATCCCATACATTTGTAGCATTGTACTATGTTTAAATGATTTGATACATTACCTTTGTACTATCCTAATGCAACTTTACCTCGATTAATAAGTGTCGTGTGAGTTAATAGATGTACTTCTAAAACAACTGTAAATTTATTTGAGATTTAACTTTCTAGCAATGTAATTATCTCAGTGTGGCTTAAAAACAATCCCGTAACCGCATTCTGCATACCTCAAACTGTACCTCATAATTGTAATAAATTGGTTAACTTTTAATGAGCTTACTCTTTTCTCCTATGTGTAAAATGTACGATACAAAAAGGACAAGAGAAGGCATTCTAAAATGTTATTTTTCAATATGGTTGTAAAATTATAGGAAAATATAATCCTATTATTGCATGGACATAATGTGTTTTTATTTAATGTTTGACCCCTTAGGATATTACAAATTGACGAGGAGAAACACTATGTATCATTATTTTTCAAATCTGAATTTAAAATAGTAGGAATTTGAAAATTTTCAAGTACCTAACCTCAACATTGAAAAACCACATTTTGACTAATTATTGGGACAACGATTGTTCGGCATAAAAATGGTTGATAGATAAGAGATTGAACAGGTAGTAGTGATAAATGGAGGAATTTGCCAATTACAAGGGTTTAAACAAGAAAATAATTCGGAAACATTTAATGAACAGTTGAAACAATACTTTGAAGCCAATTTTATAAGAGCTGATGAAGAAAAAAGAAGAGTTGGTATTCTTTTAACTATAATTGATGAAAGAGTAAACAAGGCAGTTAAAAATATTTGTGATGCAGTGTAACATTTTTATTTTCAATAATAATTATTTGCATAGAATTACAAGAATAATGCGCTAAGTGTGCATTGTTCCTTAGTGATCTACTTGTGTTAATATATCTGTGTCACATAAAGCTAGTTCCAAGCGCATCTCGAGTTGTTTATTTCGTATTACACGCATCTAACGTCGCGACTACTCGGTTCTAGTTTCGACAAGTCAGTCGGCCGCTGGCAATAGTTTGATTAAGATGTATTTTCGGCTAGAGGCTGGCAATCTTCGCATCAACTATTAACTGTTGAGGTATCTTCTACTAACGCGCGACAACGAAGAATGGAACAAATATAATTCGTCATGTAGGATCTAAAGATTTAGAATTACCGTCATTTGGGAACAGTCAATTAGAAATTATGGATGTAATTTGGATGCAGTCATATTTGATTAGGAATGGCTGGTAACTTTGTTTGGAGAACGTAATTTCCATCTGAATTCATCGTGAAACAACAAAAGCAGTTTTGGTTCGTTATTAGTAATAAGATATTTCTTGCATGTGTTTAAAAGGTTAGAGCATGGAAACTTGCTATTATGGTTACAACATGTAAGTTGAGTAAGTTTCAATTATTGTTGAACTGGTTTTATAAACCACAGAATTAAATTTTGTCAGATTAGTTTTCTATAATAACAAGCTTTGTTCCATTTGAACCTTCGATAAATTCAACGTATGTTTTTGAACGTCATATTTTTTTTGTCTTGCACAGTTGACAGATGTTGTTTTGAAAGCAGATGCTTCGTGCAGCTGTACTGGAATTTAAACAAAACATTCCTATTTTTGTGATCAGCTTTATCTATACATAAATTATTAAACGTAAATATGAAAGTTCAAATCCACGTTATATAAGATTCTAGTAATTGTAATCTACCTGAAAAGATCTGCCCAGGTTAGAACGTAATTCAGTGTGTTATGCTTATAAATTATTATCACTCTAATATTTATAACAAGTCATGCTTAAAGTATAGTTGGTTGTTTTGAAAAAAAGTCAAAACTTTAACTTTGTTGTAGTTGATAATGACAATTTTTTTTGTTAAAAAGTTCCGATATTTTGAAAGAGTTTTTTTAGTAAACAAATAGTTCAAATTTAAGGCTTTTATTTTGGTCAAATGCGAAAGATAATTACTTAAAACATCTATTTATCATTTAATATTGTAGGTATGTACTTTATTGTTCTCAAATATTTTAAGGTATCGGAGTTATTTTATAAACACTGCTGGTGGTTCGCCCTAATTTTGTTAAACATATGTTTTCCTCCTTTACATTGTTCCGTGCAGATAGGATTTCCCGGGACGAATCGTTCTTAGGAACCGCTTTGCTAGTTTTGTCACTCCTATTCCGTTCTACGAGATGCTCGAAGTTAAATCGCTGATGATAAAATTTAGTTTAAAACGAAGACGGTGCTGTGTTTTTTAGCGCAAAAATAAATTAAAAGAAACATGATCAAGATTATATCTTCAGAGATGTCGATGTGAAGCAGTATGATTTGTTAGACAAAAATGTACAACTGATGTTAATAAACTTTTGGCTCCATTTAGTTGAAATTCTGCAACACGGCAGATTACTTTCATTAGGGCGATTATCCACATCGCGCTGCTAAGGGTGAGTGATTTATCTTGTTGCTGAATTCGTTAAAGAATTTAAAAGAAACAGGTTGTATTAAACAACTTACATCAAGGCTCGAATCCGTTAACTTAACTAGATGTAAAAGTACCGTCATTTCAGTTCATAGAATTTTTCGGAAAACAGAAATTGTAATCAAAATTTTAATTCATTAAATTCGGATATTTTGTTAAACGAAAAGTAACTTGAGTGAATTCCTATTCAAAATTTGTAACCCTTAGAGCTTTCTTCTGCTTGTCCTTCTCATTTGTGAGAGGCCGGACCAGAAAAGATTTTTTAAAAAAATTTTCAACAATCTTGTATAAGAGTAGAAAACCAATTGATATTCCTACTATATAATTTGAGATTTAACTAATTTATTTTATGGAAAAATCTGAAAAAAAAAATTAAGTAGTATACCAGATCTGACATCATAATTGAGTTAACAAATTTATAAATGCGTAAACTATTTAAAAATTCTGTTTGAGCACTTTAATTCCAAAAATCTGTGATATTATTTGGTGGTATTATTGAATAAATATTTTATAGTGTTATTATGATAAAAAATCTTTATTTATCTAAAATGAAATAGACGTATTATTATGTTGGAAATTGTTTGTGTCTTGGTAACTTAAGAGTTGTGTATGCGAAATCTTTTTTTTTGGTTGGGAAATGCATCTAAATGACTGAGATAGGGCCTACCTTGTATATTGTAATACTACATTTATCCAAGAATTTTGGTAAAGAATAAGAATTAAAAAACACTAAAGGGTTTTCTGTATATGTTCTTCAAAATTAATTAATACTTGTTAGATACAGTAGAGTTCAACTAAAAATTATATTTCCTTTAATTCAACTAAGCAAACAGTCCCGACCCACATTTAACTCTCCCTTGGGGTAATAGCCAAGTTAGCTGAAGGAATACAGTTTCTTTAAGACTTTATATCTTTAAAGTGAAAATTGTAGCAACAGAAATCCCATATAGACTAAAAATTAATTTGAGCAGATGTTTATCTTGCGAAGACAACGCACCTGCTTTGTCTAATTACCATTAAACTAGC
Organism: Platerodrilus igneus; assembly: GCA_036346225.1. NCBI lineage: Eukaryota > Metazoa > Arthropoda > Insecta > Coleoptera > Lycidae > Platerodrilus > Platerodrilus igneus. The sequence continues at coordinate 10,888,729 of JARFIW010000453.1, forward strand.
AACATTGAGGAAATTCCTAATTAGTAAAGATTACATGTCTAGATAAGGAAACCAGAAAGAATATAGAAAAGCGACTTGTAAATTTAATAGAGAATGAGCAAAGGTGGCTGCCTAACTAAGCAGGTTGGAATCATAGAAGTGTAGCAACCTGTAACTTCAAGTGAATAGAAACTGAAATGGTTTTTAAAGTAAGAAGGTAGTAAATTTTCAATTACGAAATGGAACATAGCGCATATGTGTGGAACACAGCACTGTACGGCTGTGAAACGTGGACAGGAAAAGGGTTGAAACCTTTGAAATGTGGTGCTACTGACATTGATAAAGATATCATGGACAGACAAAGTTTAGAGCAAAACGTTCTAAACATGGTAGGGAAAGAAAAAATATATGGAACACGTAAGAAATAGGATAATAGGACACGTCTCAGGTACGAGAGAATAGTGCGGAATATACTAGGAGCAGGGACAGGAGAAAAAAGAGCGGTAGAGGTTTTGCAATATTCTCAACAAATGATGATTGCACAAAAGGAGTAACTGTAAAACTACTGATGCGGCAAATGTCGAAGTGGTAGCCGTCTGGTTGCTTAACCCCCTTTGCGTACCACCGATAACGGTGTAACAGGGTATATTTTTAGAAAACAATATACGGAGAAAAGTGTACAAGATATAAAAAAAAGATTAGCCCGTGCTGTATGTAACAAAAAAAGCAGCTGCTATATTCGAAGACAACAAAGATAGAACAGTAAAAACAGTAAAAAATAGGAGAGATAGAAAAATAGAACATGTTCTAAAGCATGAGGGAATAGTGCGGGATATATTAGAAACAGAGAAAAGAGAAAAAGAAAGATAGAGGCAGACCTAGAAAAGACTACTGCACACAGATAGTGAAACATGTAGGTTGTAGGAATTTCGAGGAAATGTGTAGGTTAGCTCAATATAAAAATCAATCGAGGTACGCGTCCAACCAGCTTTAGAACGGAAAACTTAATGATGAAAGAGTAATTGTATTCAAACCCGATGATTATCGTAAACAACTACAGGTGTTCGTTTTGCAATATTCTCTACAAATATTGATTGTGCGCAAAAGAAGTGATTGGAAATCATTGATTCGGCAAATATCTAGGTGGTGGGGATCTTGTTAGCCGTCAGGTTGCTTAACCCCTTGGCGTACCACTGAATATCGGCGAAATAGGATATATTTCTAGAAAAACAATAGAAGCGAAAAAGTGCAAAAGATATATAAAAAAAGATTAGCACAAGGACGTGCTGTACCTAACAAGAAAAAGTAGTTACTATGTTCCCCATGCGGTTGGTTACCAATTGGGCGCGTCTCCAGGTGGCGGATAGGAGAAATCCCAGGATATATGGTCAAGGGATTGGCTATCTGCTCTGGGATGGATCGTGATAAGCTTATCTCTTTCAGTGGCCCAGTGCCTGAGTGGTATACGACCCACAACATGGTGGAGAGCAGGAGACTGTGCTAGAGCAAGATAAAATCCGCCCCCTAGCCAAGTGAAAATGATCCCGCGGACCAAACCCCTCAGCCCAAGTTGTAGTTTGGTGGCTAATGGGCCTGCACTGAGGTAAACGAAGCCGGTGGGGCAATTCTGCAACACCGACACACCGCGCCTTCCCGCTGTCGTTGTCATGTCTCACGGGCAAGAGGGTGTGGGGGGTCTTGGCTTAACCACCTGGACCAAGAGGAGAACAACCTCGCTAAAAATCCTTAATCCTGCGGCGAAGGACTGAGCCCAAGAGATGCGTGGCTGGATAGTTGACCAGTCTCAATCAGTTCAAAACTCGGGGAACAGGGTGACACCCCGTTTTATTCACGTCTTCCATGCCAACAGGGGGCACCTGGCATGGCGACCATTTACCCCCCCCCCTCCTCTTACTCGTAGGAACAATCATAAATAATATTGGTACCGTAAGTAAAATCGAACCTGAAGAGGTGGAACCAGCAATGGGGGACCCTTCAGGTAATCAAAACATATCCATGGAGATGGAGCAGACCTAGGATGCAAGTCCGCTTGCAAGACCGGTGTTTGATACATCAGAAACGGGGAAAACAATAAAGAAACTTGCAGGCACTGGACTACAAGCAAAGAGGTTTTCGGGTGCTCAGCGTAGGAAGCTGAGGCAAGCCAAGAAAGTCGAAGCTGGGACTTGGACGGAGTGACACCCGTCCACAAAGAAGGTGTCGGTGCAGAAGGAGAGCGGAAGCAGTAAAAGACCTCGTTCAGAGACTTCCACACCGACACCATTTAGAGGCGTTGGGTAGAACGAGACAGCGCCTATTCGGGCTGCCAAAGTTAGAACCGAAGGAAGCCGATACCCTTTCATCAAGGGACCTGTACTCTATAATTCGGGGTGCAGACTTTGCAGATTGGGTATAATACTTAACCAGGGTCAGCACAATAAGACTTTTAGACTGCAGTGCGGCGGAGCCGTTTGGCAGACGCACCCGCCAGGGGGAATGGTTTTAGTGGGTATGCCGCAAGGAGAGTCCCACATTTTGGCTATAAAAGCTTTCCACTCCACTGAGTTCGGATAACAAAAAAAAAAGTAGCTACTATGTTCGAAAACAACAAACCGAGAAACAAGGAAAAATTGTTGAAAGCATATATATGGACCACTGCACTGTATTGCTGTGAAACGTGGACAGTAGCAAAAGTAGATTGGAATGGTGGTGCTACAGATGTATGACGGAGGTGTTATAGACAGACAAAGTTAGGGACAGAGAGGAAGAAACATATCCGTGGGAAACTGTAAAAAATAGGAAAATAAGATGATAGGCACATTTCAAGGCATGAGGGAATAGTGCGGGATATATTAGAAGCAGAGAAAGGAGAAAAAGAGAGGTAGAGACAGACCTAGATTAGACTATTGCACACAGATAGCGAAAGATGTTGGTTGTAAGAATTTCAGGAAAATGTGTATGTTAGCGCAGAATATAAAACAATGGAGGGACGCGTCTAATCAGTTCCAGTACTGAAAACCTAATGAAGATGGGTCCTTAGGTATTAGTTCAGGAACATTTAAGTTTATGTAAAGGAAGGATGATGGACCAATGTTAGAACAGTAGGAAAGAATAGAAAAGGGAGGAAATGTGGGTTTGGGTAAATAGACCAGACTAAGAGATATGTATGTGAAGTCTTGGAATTGGCTAGACGAGTACCTTCATTCAATAGAACGTATTTTGCCCTTCTAATTCTCCTATTCTTTTCCCAAAGATACCCTTGTTCCGCTACTATTTCTATAACCTATTTGTTATTAACTTTGTCCGTCCATGCTATCATCCTCATACATCTGAAGCACAACATCCCAAAAGGCTGCTACCGTTTTTCTGTCTGCTTTTCCTACTGCTCGTATTTCATAGGCACACTGTGCTGTACTTCACACATATGCTTTCAACAATTTTCTTTTTGTTTCTATGTTTGTGGTCTTTCATCATAGGCGTTGTTCTTTCTTGTTAGATGCAGTTTGGTTCCCTTCTATTGTTTTACAATTATATACCCTATTTCTCCGACATTCAGTGGTTGTGAAGGGGGATAAGCAGCCTGTGGCTGCCATGTTCCCCCAGCACTTGAACATTTGCCGATTTAATATTTTTTCCAATATATTTTTTCGCACAGTCAACATTAGTTGCAGATATTTTACAACCAACACCTGTAGTTGTTTATAATAATCATCAGATGTAGCTGCGCTTATTTTGTCGTCATTATGTTTTTCGTCTCAAAACTGGTTGGATACGTACCTGCATTTATTTATATTCTGAGCTAACCTACACAGTTCCCTGAAATTCTCACACAGCTTATATACAGCTCGGTTGCCCTTTTATTGTTTTCTAATTTTATGCTCTACTTCACCGAGATTCAGTGAAGGGGGTTAAGCAGCCTGTGGCAGCCAAGATCCCCAACACTTAGACATTTGCCGAATTAATAGTTTTCTAGTAAATCCTTACACACAATTAACATTATTGGAGAATATTATCCAACCAATACTTGTAATTGCTTATAATAATCATCATGATTAAGTACAGTAACTTTTTTCGTCATTAGTTTATTCATCTTAGGATTGGTTGGATGCGTACCTCCATTGATTTCTATTCTGAGCTAGTTTACACATATCCCCGAAATGACTACAGCCTACATCTTTCACTATCTGTGTGCAGTAGTCTAACCTAGGTCTACCTCTACTCCTCTTTTTTTCCTATCTTTGCTTTTAATCATCTTATCTCTCCTATTTTTTACCGTTTTCCACATATTTCTTTCTTTCCCTACCATTTTTAGTACATCTTCGTTCTTAACTTTGTCTGTCCACGATATCTTCATCATACGTCTGTAGCACCACATTTCATTTTCTTGTCCGCTTCTCCTATACTCTCCAGGCTTAACAGCCATATAGTGATGTGCTCCACACATATGTTTTAAGCAATCTTTTCCTTGTTTCTATGTTTGTTGTCTTTGAACATGGTAGTTGCTTTTTCTTGTTAAATATAGCACGACCATGTGCTAAATTTTGTTTTATATCTTTTGTGCTTTTCCCATCTTGCGTTATTTAGCTTCCTAGTTAGCAGAAATTCTTAAGTTCTTGTTACATATTTGTATTCTTGTTTTTGATTTATTTTCCCCTCCTTTGCATACTAATACTTTAGTTTTATTTTTGTTGATTTTCATACCGTATCTGTCTGTTAGAACCGTTTCCATTTCTTTAAGAGCAGCTTCTAACCTTGTTAGATGTTAATACCACTATATCATCTGCAAATCTAAGCATATCAATTTTTTGTCCCTGCATAGTAGTTCCAAATGTCTTCCTGCATTTGACAGTATTCATTGCCTCTTCAATGTACAAGTTAAAAATTAATGGGGATAGGGCACATCCCTGTCCCGCCCCTCTCCTAATGTTTACTTCTTTATGTTCCTGCTCTAATTCCATTACAGCTGTTTGCTCCTTGTATAAGCTATGACCTATTCGTCTATCCCTATAACTCATTCCAATCTTTTTGAGTATATTTCGAACATTTTCTTCCATTTTCCATTGTCCAATGCTTTTTTCCAGATTTACAACCCCTATATACACGCTTTTCACTTTATCTATTCTTTTCTCCATTATCACTCTGAGCTAAAATAGCCTCCCGTGTTTTTCTGTTTCGCCTAAACCCAAATTGATCTCATTCTAGTACTGTTTTAGCTCGTTTTTCCATTTGTCTCTGTACAATTCTAGTTAATATTTTTGACCCGTGTGCTGTCAAACTTATTGTTCGAAAATTTTCACATGTATCTGTGCCTTTCTTTCTGGTATAGTTACTATGATGTTAAGTTTGAAATCTTTGGGTATCTCGCCTGTCTCATACATAAAGCTTACAAGTTGGAAGAGACGTTCTGTTACTGCGGCTTTTAGAGTTTCTGCTTGCACCTTATCTGTACCCGACACTTTACTATTTTTCAGACCCTTTAATGTTAATTCAAACTCATCTCTAAGTATAGGACAGCCCAAGTCGACCTATTCAATGTATGATTCCTGTTCTAGTGCTTCTAGTTCCTGTCCTTTATATAAGTTCCCTATTGCCATCTACCCACTTTCTCTACATTTTCTATAATGACGTTTCCTCCCGCATCCTTTATATTTTTCATATACGAATTGATATCCCTAAAATTGATTCTAATTAGTTTGTATGCTTCATCTGTCTTTCCTACTTCCATCTTAGTTAGTACCTCTTTGCACTTTTCATCAATCCATTGTTCTTTAGCTTTCCTGCATTTGAGAATAATTTCCCATCTTATGGGTTTGTATCTCTGTTTTTCGGTTTCGTCTGATTTATTTTTGTATTTTCGTCTTTCTTCTATTAAATTCAGGATATCCTTTGTTATCCATGGTTTCTTATTTCCTTTTTGTGTATACACCAGAATATCTCTGGCCGCCAAATCTAGGCTGAATTTAATGTTGTTCCATTCTGTTTCTACCTCCTTAGTATCAGATATTTTCCCGATATCTTTCAGCAATTCATTTGACTTTTTTTAATCTTTCTTGAATATCTTTAACTTTTAGTTTCTCAACGTCAGAGTGCTTGTTTCCGTTTCTTTTTTCAAATTTTTAAATTTAAGTGTAGCCTTCATAATTACGATGTTGTGGTCAGTGTCTATATATGCTTCTGGGTAGCTTGTACAGTCTTCTACTTGATTCCTAAACCGTTGTCTAACAAGAATGCAATCTATTTGATATCTTCCCATATCTCCTGGCATCCTCCACGTATATCGTCTTCAAGCATGATGTTGAAATAATGTGTTTGTGATGATTAAATTGTTCTTGTTGCAAAATTTTACCAGCCTATTTCCCCTCACGTTTCTCGTGTTTAAACCAAATAAACCTACTACCGCTCATTTCCTACCCTCACCTACCACGGCATTACAATCCCCCGTAATTATTAAATTTTTATGTCCTTTTACGTATCTTAATATGTCTTCGATATCTTTGTAGATCACTTCTACCTCTTCGTTACTGTAGCTAGAGGTGGGCATGTATACTTGTACTATTACTGTGTTTACCGGTTTAGATTCTAATCTAACCATGAGAACTCATTCGTTCTTTTGTAAGTAATTTTCTACACAGTATCCTATCTTCTTTCGCATAACTATCCACACACCCAAATTTCCTTTCTTTGCTCCTGTATGAATTACCCTAAAGTCTCCACTCCAAAAATCCCCCACCTTTGGCCACCGAACTTCGCTGATCTCTACTATGTGTAGTACTAACCTGTTCATTTCCATTTTCAGGTTCTCTAGCTTACCTATTTGCTTCATACTTCTAACATTCCACGCTCCAACTCGCAAATTGTTCCCGACTGTTATTTTGAAGTTTCCGATCGCATCCTCCGAAGTATTCCCCTCCCGGAGATCCAAATGGGGGATTTTTTTAACTCCGGAGTCTTTTACCCCAGAGAATGCCATAATGTTTATTACAATTTAAGTACGCAGTGTACTTGGGAGGTAAAGTGGTGGTTTCCCGTTGCCTTTCAAATCGCGGTAGTGTGTCTTAGACTGCCATACCGACCCCTATAGTCTCTGCCAATCTAAGTACCGAAAGAGCCGCTGCCCTCTTTCGGGGACATGTCTTAGTCTGGTTCCTCACTATCGTCCCTACTACTTAGGTTGGACCTGTAGTTTGGCTCTTTAGCTTATTAGAACACGCAAACCATTTCACCTGTTCTAGTAATCTAGAACTTCGGCAAGGTGCAGGTCCGAAATGGAAACTTCTCTTATAGGGCGTAAAATCTAGCGAAAAATCAAGGGGTTGATAGAAATTTGTAAAATCGTATTTAGCCCATTTAAAAAGAACTTAAGAAGAATCAAAAAGTAAAAGCTTCAAACTGTAATAATTAATCGGGTATTCTTCAAAATGCGTAATACGAGGAATTTTTAACGTCGAAAAGGGAAGAAATATTGAGTGTCTAAATTCAAAACGGGATAGAAGGACTTTTAGGTAAATGCGCTTACTAATATTAGTTACACATTTATGCCTAAATAAGTAACAAGGGCTAGAAAGCCGCTAAACTGAACTCGCTTCTATTTCTTTATGAATTTAGATCCTCGTTTTTCTCTTCTTTTCAACATTAATAAATTCTTAAGCTCCGTATTTTGAAGGACATTTTATAAATAAATTTATTCGTAGAAAAACCGTTATCTCTAGAAATGCATAAACATTGCAAAACAAACTAAATTTATAGGTTAGATCATTTACTTTAGCCAAAGATTTCCAGACACAATATAACGTTATTTCCAGATTTCCTTCAGAACGTTTACTTTATAATCAACGAGCCACAATTATGCAACAAACAAGTACATGATGATGTTATGAACCACATAGACTAAACTAAGTCTGTGGTAAATTATTGCAGTTTACTAACCAAGAATAACTTTTGGCAAAAACATATTCCAGATGTTTCTGTTATGTTTGCATTTGCAAGCGCGTAGTGTTAAAAAGCTTGTATTTAGTAAAAATGTTATTCTAAGCACTATCATTACTTATTCTAATTATGTTAGCAAATGTTAATTCACACTCACACGTGCCAACCGTGCATGAAGCTCCTTTGAAATATCTGTCGGCCTTCAGAAGTGTTCCTTCTTGATCTTCTACAAGAACGGCTAAACCTAAGTTTCGTCCTTTAGACCAAGCTCGTGTTGCTGGACGCACACTTAATTCAACATACTGGGCATTTTCTCCAATAACTTTACTATCAGAAAGGCGTCTTTTGACTGCAAAATTTAACAATGAAAACTAAGTCAACGACATAAAAAGATTACCTCGATGTTTTTTCAACGACTTGGTATACCAATAAATTGAAATTCTCAGTAGCTTATCATCCTCTATAACAGAAGAGTTTTCGCAACTGCTATCACCGATACTTGCCGTTGTTAAATTTTGTTGTGGTAATCTGTATAAACGTAGCGTTGCTGTTGCAATACTCACGGTATTCTCTTCGGGCGCTTGGTCAACGTTAAAGTACAAATTCATAGCGTTTTCATCTTTCCAAACGTCTTGATCAGTGTTCCTTGGAAGTTCACCTAAAGAATATAATTTCACGTGCTTTCATGAGACAAATAATACACATACTTACATGATGGGTAGTAGCTTCTTATTTTTTCGCCGATGGACTCATCGTCAATTAGCGTTTCGTTTGATGCGGGCAGGAACTGCGAGAGATTGAAGGTTTGAAACTCTATTTCGTTGTTTGAAGTAGGCATTGAGCTGTTCGTTCTTCCTATTTTCCTTAAAATATTGTCCTTTAACATTTGGATCCAAATATCTTTTGTCCTGGACAAACAAACAAAGACGTGTTAGATAAGATAATGAATTCTTTATAAGTTTAGTAAGATTCGACAGAATGACATTTAGAAAACATAACTGAAAGATAGGTTGATGTGTAGTTGCGTACATGATTTATATTTGTATATCTTTCCAACTGCAATTACTTGCCCGTGTGGCGCGATTGGTTAGCGCATTGGCGGACAAAACTGAAGGTTACAGGTTCGAATCCCTTCCGTGGCCTTATATTTTCCTTATTTCGATTACTAGTTCGATTTGAAATAATCATTTAGGCTTTGCATACAAGTTTAAGTCATTATTACATCTTATTAACTAATATACAAATATATATATATATATATATATATATATATATATATATATATATATAAATATATATATATTGCTATGATAATAGGGTCATTTAGAGGTATATAGAATCACTAGGATAATGCGCTTCATGTAAACATCATGAGGATTCAGAAAACTAAACATTTTACAAAGGAAATTCGAGATTCGACGATTAGGCAGGAAAGCAAATGCCATCGCCCTGTATATAAACTACCGTTATACTTAATTTAAGAAATAAAAAGTACTCTAGAAGATTTAATTAAATAAACAACTTGGCAAGTCATAAAACGAAGTGGACAGAAGCTGCAACACAATACGCGTGAGTTTTACAAGGAATCCCATTTAAACAAGCAGGTTTGTAAATGCGTAAAACAGAAAAACTCATATAATTGCATATATCAATAAATATAAAGCTACGTGACCGAGAAAGTATAAAATCCAAAACCTTGATAGATAGGAAATAATTACATCGTGGTGATAAAGAAAAGTTCATCAAATTTACTGTACAAACAAGACGTACGTGACCAAGGAAAGTAAAAATCCAAAAGAACCAAGTCCAACATGCAGGAAATAGCGCATCAATTTCGCTTATACATCAAAAATTCGTAGAAATACCCAAAATCTTGCATGTAAGAGTCACTTACGAAGCTTTAATCGTTGAACTACGCGCTTGTCGACAAATAGGCGTTCCTTTTAAATACGACAGAATTTGTAAACAAATCAGTTTAACTTGAATGAAAGCATGGTTCACTTCACCCGAAAGAAGATATTTACATAAAAGAATTACAAAAGATTTTATAGTTAATAAATTATATAATGGTGATAGTGCATAATTAAATTAGGTTTGTCGTTTAACCCTCAAAAACGTAAGTAACAAAAGGTTGTTTTTAATAGATTCTAAGTATTACATTAACAAAAGGACTCCGAATAATTACTGGATCCGACGTGGAAATTCAACAAGTGTTTAAACAATTACTGGATCCTACGAGGAAACATAATAGGCATCTAAACACTTACTGGATCCGACCAGGAAATCTAACAAGAACTCTAAAATAATCTATGAATTAATCAGGAAAAGCTGTACAAAGGAAAATGCAAACCATATCTAAACTAGGTCTGGATTTAACGTTGGACTATTTAAATCACTAAGCTGAAACTGAAACAGCGAGCAGTTGGAGCAGGAACTGATCCGAATTCGGGGAATGAGCCAAGCCACAAAGGGACAACAGGTTAGCCAATCTAAATATTTTGTTGTATTTTTATTTATGGATATTTTAAACATTGCTTTCATGAAAACTTTATGTGAGGGTTAACAAAGATCGTTTTAGTACACGTTATAAATTACGTAAGAATTAAAGGAAGTTTAATGAACGTTCATAGGGCTTCACATAATAATAATAAAGGCGATTTTTGCTGGATTTTTGTTTATTTAAAGGGAATTATAATTATTGAGAAAAATTAATTCAATTATTTAAAAGAGGTTCTATTCAAAGACATTATAAACTTTTGTACATATTGAGAATATTATAGTAATTGTGAATAATTGTGTTTGACTGAACGGCATAAGAAGTAGGGGTTAAAAAAATTAAAAAGTTCTTTGTTGTCGTATTGTCGCAAGCTCCGTGCGTGGTTAAAACTGAGCTAGTCGAGGTATTAAAAATTAAAATTAAAATTGACAAAAAGAATACCTATATATATATATATATATATATATATATTGCTGTGATATTCTCCTTTGAATGCGGGAACTGGGTCCTTTCAACAAAAAAATTCTAGTCCCACAGATTGGGCGTCATAAACGGCTGTGATCCTCTTTTCGCCTCGGCTGCTCACCTAATGTTATAAACCTCCTCATTCATAAAAAAACAACACATTCCTACCAAAAACATCAACGTTAACTCTATTTACATCAATATTCAGAATACATTAAAATTTCAAAATTAAAACTCAGCATAAATTTCAGTTTTAAAAGAATTTCAAGATTAATTTTATTATCATTTTAATGTGCATCCAAAATTAAAGTCCTTGTTGGATGCCTACTAATTAATATAACAATATAAGCAGACCGGAGTCTGAGTATAAAGGAGCATCTACCACCCTTTACGTTAATTAACCAGGTTCGTCTAATTGAGCTCAAAGACATACCCAAATTTTCATCATATTACCGAACATCAAAACTAAATACTCCTTTCTACTTCAACAAGCAAATTTCATCTTAAAATTAAAATTTTATGGTTAGTACAATTTCACTAATGTCCATTTAAAGTAAATCAATTATAAAGTTATTCAACACACAAAAATGTCCAACAAAATAGTATAATTTACCTGAAGGTTACTGTTCTCGTAGCTTCAAAGTACATCGTCCCTTTAGTTAATCACACCATTCCAACAGGATTATATTTACGGCTTCTAATTCTCAACGCTTTTAAAATTTTCTCCATCACCAGTTGTTTCTGGGCTTTTCCGGAACTCATCTATGTATATCTGACCCTTGTTTCGTGGATCCAGACACGTATTTGAACCATTTAATTATTAACACCCCGAAAAATAGCAAATAACTTCATACTTCTTTCACCAATATACGCCAAAACTGCCTACTTTTGTGTATACATTTGTCGTTGTAAATTTTGCTAATTGGTACAGTGAAACTAAATTTTATTACCTTGTATCTAAGTGCACTGAAGTACATTCATGTTAGCACGTAAATAACCAACTATTTTGAATCACTAAAATATACGAGCAAAATTTTACATTATTTTATCAAACTAAAATGCACTGTTTTAACATCTTCAATCAAGTCGCGGATGTAAGAGTTTTAACGCATCGAATAGTCAAAAGTCTAAGAGGGCTTGTTTATATTCATCTCGGTATATATAGCAAAAAGCCGGCACGTCGCTTTTGTCCTCAAAACAGGTAATTCTAAAGAATTCCTCATTCTATGTTCCCAGTCTGTCGCTCGCGCGTCGATTTTACAATTTTCACTCGTCCCATTTAAATCTCAGAAATTTCAACACACGGCACGCAAGCATGTCCGAGAAAAACTAATTAATTTTGTACAGAAATTGTTGTTTCTACCTCTGATATTTGCATCCTATTTTCAACCAATTGTGACCCTCGTGACGTTGCTTAAATCCCGCCTTTTACTATATGTGTCTTTGCTTGACGCATTTTCTCTTTCCTTTTCTAACCTGTTCGTATTGGTGCAAATTGATATTCTTTATTATCGATTATATTTTAGTCCATGTGGACTGTTATCTGGGTTTAATAACCCCGTATCGCACATTCTCGTGAATATTAAGCCCCGGTTTCTCCAAGATTCTTTGAAACTATTAATTATCTACAAAATTTACGCCGTATGTGATATTTAAACTACGCAGGTGTTCAAAATAATATTAATTCTCAGAGCTTTATTTTCTGATATTATAATCTTGGGTTTTTACAAGTTTCTATAGATATTATCTGTACGTTTTGTTCAATACCAGTTATTTGAAATAGAGTTAATTAAGATAAATTTTGCACGTAATTTCCATTTGTTTAGGAATAATTACATTACACGCAGAGCTTTTTAATACTGCTTCTTTTGATATAAAGCGTCTTGTACATGATTTAAATCTCTTATGTTTAATGAAACTAATAAATTTTTATGCTTCACGGTTTTAATAAAGCGTTTTATGTAATGAAATTCCTTATACACGGTGTTTAAAATTATTTGATGTGATTATTTAATTTTCTACCCTGGTCTAAATATGAGTAATATATATATATATATATATATATATATATATATATATATATATATATAAAGAATAAGTAAATTTAATGAGTACTAAAATAATATCAAACAATGAAATTTAATGGCGAGTGACTCGATATTAGCCACAAGGGCATCCTGTCGACGCGTTTCGCCCTTATTGGGGCTCATCAGGACAGGAGTAGCAAAGATGTAATATTTAACACGAACTCATTATGGGAAGTACATCATCACCTAGCCCGCAATTTGTGCCTTCGTGCTGTTTCACCTGACTTTGCAGGTTTTATCAACAGCCGGCACGGAGGAGATCCGGTTCAACTGCCTTTTCCATAGCCAATGATTGTAATTATAAAGAATAAGTAAATTTAATGAATAATAAAATAATATCAAACAATGAAATTTAATGGCGAGTGACTCAATATTAACCACAAGGGCATCCTGTCGACGCGTTTTAGTACTCATTAAATTTACTTATTCTTTATAATTATAATCATTGGCTATGGAAAAAGGCAGTTGAACCGGATCTCCTCCGTGCCGATTGTTGATAAAACCTGCAAAACAGGTGAAACAGCACGAAGGCACAAATTGCGGGCTAGGTGATGATGTATTTCCCATAATGAGTTCGTGTTAAATATTACATCTTTGCTACTCCTGTCCTGATGAGCCCAAATAAGGGCGAAACGCGTCGACAAGATGCCCTTGTGGCTAACATTGAGTCACTCGCCATTAAATTTCATTGTTTGATATATATATATATATATATATATATATATATATATATATATATATATATACAGGGTGAGTTTTAGTGTGGCAATGGTCGATAACTCCGTTATTATAAAAGTTACGTAAACCAAATTTGGATGCATATTAGGCATGCCTAAAGTGCACATTTTAAAATTATTTGGAAGCATACAGGGTATTTCATAATTCCAGAGCATATTAAACTTATTTTTTTTTAAATGGAACACCCCATATATTATTACATTTTTGAAAAGCCCATAAAAAGAGCTTTAATTTGATATGAAATTGTATCTGTCTATTCCTTTTAATTTTTGAGATATTCAACTGTTTTTAGAAAAAATGACCCCAATTGGATACATTGCCACTGCACTAATACACAACTTATGTTAATTTTCAAGATGCAGAAAATTTTACCATATACCATAGTATATTTGTAAATATCACTTTTTGAAATTTCTTCACAGTATACAAGGTGTGTCAGGTTTCGCAAAATGCAATTTTTAAAACTTTTTTTAAATGGTACCCTACCAATTTTATTGCTACAACGGATAGTTCATTAAGTGTCCTTTCATTTTTGTTAAGCATTCCCTATACCTAAATCCATTACTTTCTAAGATATTTTTGAGTTTGTTAAAATTTTAAGAATGTTTTTAATTTACATAACTAAAAATAACTTCCTATTGGAGAATATTGTAAAACAATTGATACATTTTGATTAACAATTAACTACAATTATCCAATAACAATTTTCACTAAAGATATAACAACCTACAATAATACGCTATCAACAGAATTCTGCCAGATCAACAATATACATTTTATAGATAATGTTCAAGCGGGAAATCAGACAGGCTTTGAAAAAAATAACAATTACAATTAAAATGTCATTTAGGTTTATTAATTGTAGTGTGTTGTCATTTAACAGGATATCTCTCTTGGTATATTCTTGATGCAAGTAGGCAATTTCTTAAATTTTCTCCCAATACCCAAATCATATCTATTTGTTCTTCCACTGTAAAATTCATTTTGAAAACTCCTTCTAGGATTACATTTAGAACTGAACTGATAATGTGTTAAATGACAAAACACTATAATTAATAAACCTAAATGACAATTTAATTGTAATTGTTATTTTTTCAAAGCCTGCCTGATTTCCTGTTTGAACATTTTCTATAAAATGCATATTGTCGATCTGGCAGAATTCTGTTGATAGCGTATTATTGTAGGTTGTTATATCTTTAGTGAAAATTATTATTGGATAATTGTAGTTAATTGTTAATCAAAATGTATCAATTGTTTTACAATATTCTCCAATAGGAAGTTATTTTTAGTTATGTAAATTAAAAACATTCTTAAAATTTGAACTAACTCAAAAATATCTCAGAAAGTAATGGATTTAGGTATAGGGAATGCTTAACAAAAATGAAAGGACACTTAATGAACTATCCGTTGTAGCAATAAAATTGGTAGGGTACCATTTAAAAAAAGTTTTAAAAATTGCATTTTGCAAAACCTGACACCCTGTATACTGAAAAGAAATTTCAAAAAAGTCATAATTACAAATATACTATGGTATATAGTAAAACTTTCCCCATATTGAAAATTAACATAAGTTGTGTATTAGTGCAGTGGCAATGTATCAAATCAGGGTCATTTTCTCTAAAAACAGTTGAATATCTGAAAAACTAAAAGGAATAGACAGATACAATTTGATATCAAATTAAAGCTCTTTTTATGGGTTTTCCAAAAATGTAATAATATATAGGGTGTTCCATTTAAAAAAATATAGGTTTAATATGCCCTGGAATTATAAAACACCCTGTATGCTTCCAAATATTTTCAAAATGCGCACTTTAGGGATGCCTAATATGCCTCCAAATTTGGTTTACGTAGCTTTTATGATAACAGAGTTATCGACCGTTGCCACACTAAAAACTCACCCCATATATACATATAGCTATGATAATAAGGTTATTTAGGGATATATAGGGTCACAAGGGTAGTATACTTCATGTAAACAACACCAAAATCAAGGAAACTAAACACTTGATTCATAAAAAGCACACAATTCGTTAATTATGCAAAAACAAATATCAAACACACTGTATAAAATCTACAACTAACTTTAGCAATGAAAGGAAGCTCATGCTTAATTTAGTTTAATTTAACCACATTTATTAGAATAAATAACTCTAGACGCAATCCAATTCATTTTAGAAACAAGAATACATTCAGTAACTTTAAATAAATACAAATTAGAAGTCTCTAAAGTCAAACAATCATGAAACGATTTTTTTTTAAACTCGACGCATCAATAATCATGCGTGCTCATAACAAACGGGTCTTGCAAAACAAGCATATTTCAGAACGTAAAAATCAATAAAAACGCATCTAATTTACGTCATCTGTTAAAGAATCTCATAATAAAATTTAGTCTACGTGATGTTTTAAATATAGAAATCGCTACACTTATGAATAAAACCCAGCATATTAGATAAACAAAATATAAAACAACATTTTGTATACGTGAGGAATTAAAAGGAAAATTTGAATAATTTCCTATACAAAATACGAAAACATGATATTGAACGTTACAAAGTACCATAGTCGACGAACTCTATAACGTGAAGTTTTGATGTCTACGTGATTTGGTAAGCATTGCAACAAAATTTAGGATAGGTAACTTTGTAACATACTGTTTTAGTGCAGGCGGTTATGTAAAAATAACTCTCTATTATTTCTCAAATTGGTTTATTTTCTAGTTTAATTTTAGCGTCCCAATTATTAGGATAACGGTTTTGTAGCATAAATATGTCTGCGATTTTAAACGGCTTCAAAAGCTCCGTTCCCAAGTAGCCAGAGCAGAGTTCTTGGAAAATATAATCCAAAGGTATATAAGGAGTTCAGCGTGGGATGGAAAGGGCTTTTTTATTTTGATACTTTCGACATACAGGTTGTTTATTTCTGTACTTCTGAAAGTAAAGTGATGTGTGTTTTTTATTTTATTCTGAGTAAGTACTTTCCCAGTTACTAAAACAGAGGTTATGGTATTTTTTAAATAATCAACTCAAGGGTTGTGTTTTGAATTATGTATCCGTAATTGTTTAACTAAATTGTGCCGACGGTCTGTAAAAATACCGACGTTCAGATTAAAGCTCTGAGCTTGGGCTTAAGTTGAACGCGTTGAAATTTTAATCTCTGTGTACTTATTTCGGCAGACAGCGAGACTTCAGCAAGGTACACCGCTTCATTGTTATTTCGACGGTAGCCTGGGAGCTCGCGCAATAGCTTAGCAACGAAACCTACCTGATTACGCAATTTTCAGGTCGGGTATAGTAGTAAAGGACTCCCGTGTTGATAATCTTTGTGTGTACTTGAACGAGTTCCGTTACAGTAATAGTTGACCGGTGAAAAGGTCGTTTCTGTTCCGTTAGTTGGAAACACCCTTGTGAACTGAGAGCGTGGGTCACAGTAGGTAACTTTATTAGAATACTGTATATACAGAGTGGTAGAAAAGTCCCGGAACGGTCAAATATTTTGGGAAATACTCATCGCATCAAAAAAAGAAAAAATACGTGTTCAATATTTTTTTAAAAGCTATCCAATGACACCAAAATTGAACCCCCACCCCCACCCCCTGGGGGTAGGGGGGAATGCAACTTTAAAAGTTTAAGTGGAAACCCCCATTTGTTATTGCAGATTTGGATTCGCCACAAAATGTTAGTCATAATTTTTTTAGGTTTTTTGCAGATGACGCTGCAATCAACAAAAATTAACTATTTCTAGAAGAATTGATGGATCAGAAAATAAAAGAAGTAAAATAATAAATTATTTATTTCATACATAACGAAATTACCGCCGAAGGTGTTCAAATTGACCACCGCTCGTCGCGCTTTTAGGTCTTCCAGATGTTGGTTCATCCTTCACCGAACCAGTTCGCTCAAAACGATTCACTGTTCGACTCACAGTAGATTTAGAAATCGGTTGAAGTTCCGCATTGACTTCATTGAATAAATCTGCGACTTGCTGCAATGATCTTTCTTTATCTCCATACCCCCGCATCATCAGGACAATTATTCTTTCTCTTTCAGACAGAGACATCACGAAATAATATCAAAAGCTAGTAACGAAATGAATACTAAAAATGAATGTAATTCTGACATTTTTCGATTTCAAATGTTTTTGTACCCTATTTGGGTTTTGTCAATTACAACGCCTTCTATCATCCAAAATGGCTTGTATCGTAGGTCAATTTTGGGTAATTTATCCTACGGAATCCGAATCTGCAATAACAAATGGGGGTTTCCACTTAAACTTTTAAAGTTGCCCCTCCCCTACCCCCAGGGGGTGGGGTGGGGGTTCAATTTTGGTGTCATTGGATAGCTTTTAAAAAATATTGAACACGTATTTTTTCTTTTTTTGATGCGATGAGTATTTCCCAAAATATTTGACCGTTCCGGGACTTTTCTACCACTCTGTATAATTAATTATTGTATTTGGGTGTTTGAGCCCAAAATTGTTTCTTATATCCTTAAAAAGTAGACTAGTCCTAAGGAATTTAGACATTAATTTTGTTTAGTCATATAGTGTTTAGCTAGCTGGGGACTATAAAGCTCCACAGTAGTGCATTGTTAAAATTTTTTGCGTGCGTATTTGTGACAATCTTTTCCCATTCTCAAGAACAAAGTGCAACGAGTGATAATACCTTGATAAAGTCCGTGAGCCTTCCCCTCCCTTACGGTGGCGCCCTATTGTATATAACGGCAAATATTGTATATATTTTGTACTCATATGTTATTAGGTTAAGGTTTAATTAGTTGTACAGTTAATAAAACAATCTAAATTTATATCTTAGTGTGTTGTAGTTTAATGAACCTCACCCTCTCACCGACTGTAGCAAGCTTGTGAGGCAATGTTCCGAAACGTTTGGGTACTTTAGATTTAGGGGTCTTGCCCTATTATTTTATTGGTAATTTGATACCCTCACAAGGCAGGAATGTATAAAAGTTACAACTTTATGTAAACTCCAAAGGCTTTCATGATAAGACAAGTGCAACGTCTCAACCAAGATAATGCGCAATCAAGCACGGGGACACGGGGAAGGGCTTGCCCTTATATATTATACCAAATGGGCAACGGTCAGTCTCTACATAACTGAAGCACAAGCTGTACACGATTTAAATTTGTAAATTTCTCAATTGTGTCATTGGTCTCGGTGGCGTAATTGGTAAACGCATGGTTCCGGCAAAACCAGGATACAGGTTCAAATCCTGTCCAAGACCTTATATTTTCCATCTTTCACTTACTAGCTCGATTTGAAATGATCATTTGGGCTTTGCATAAAAGTCTAAGTTATTATTTCATCTTATTCAGTAATACTATAGTATTTATCAACTTACCTTGTATAATTAACTATCTAAAATATTTATATATTTTATATTTATATATTTATTTATTTATTTATATATTTATATATTTTATAATATTTATATATACATCAGTATATATATATATATATATATATATATATATATATTGCTGTGAAACCTTTAAAATCCGGGAACTCCATTACTAGAATCGAGCCCCACAGATTGGGCGTCAAGAATGCTGTGAAACCTCTTGAATTACCTGGTCTGTTGACTTTCTTCTGTTAATCGCCTCGGCTGCTCCCCTAGATAACTTTCATCCTCATTCATAAAAAAAAACAACACATTCCTACCACAAACATCAACATTAACTCTATTTACATCAATATTCAGAATACATTAAATTTTCAAATTAAATTTCAGCATAAAATTCAGTTTTAAAAAGAATTTCAAGATTAATTTTATTATCACTTTAACGTGCATCCAGAATTAAAGTCCTTGTTGGATGCCTACTAATTAATATAACAATATAAGCAGACCGGAGTCTGAGTATAAAGGAGCATCTACCACCCCTTTACGTTAATTAACCAGGTTCGTCTAATTGAGCTCAAAGACATACCCAAAGTTTCATCATAATTCAGAACATCAATACTAAATACCCCTTTCTACTTAAACAAGCAAATTTCATCTTAAAATTAAAATTTTATGGTTAGTACAATTTCACTAATGTCCATTTAAAGTAAATCAATTATAAAGTTATTCAACACACACAAAAATGTCAAACAAAATAGTATAGTTTACCTGAAGGTTACTGTCCTCGAAGCTTCAATGTACATCGTCCCTTTAGTAATCACACCATTCCAACAGGATTATATTTACGGCTTCTAATTCTCAACGCTTTTAAAATTTTCTCCATCACCATTTATTTAAAGTTGTTTCTGGGCTTTTCCGGAACTCATCTGTGTATATCTGTCCCTTGTTTCGTGGATCCAGACACGTATTTGAACCATTTAATTATTAACACCCCCGAAAAATAGCAAAGAAATTCATACTTCCTTTTACCAATATTACCAATATACGCCAAAACTGCCTACTTTTGTGTATACATTTGTCGTTGTAAATTTTGCTAATTGGTACAGTGATACTAAATTTTATTACCTTGTATCTAAGTGCACTGAAGTACATTCATGTTAGCACGTAAATAACAAACTATTTTGAATCACTAAAATATACGAGCAAAATTTATATAAAATTTACAGTAATTTAATCGTCAAAGTGCGAAAACGGTATGAATTCTTCTTAATGTTACATCACGCAGGTGACTAATTTTCTAGGCAAATCCAGAAAAATCGCGAGAATCACGTATAGAGATAATTTTTATATGTAAACGGAAACTTGATTAAAATGATTCATTCGTGATTTGACATTCCATCCTAAACCAAATACTATGTAATATTCGCGAGTGATTCAATTTTAAAAGATCGAGCGTAAGTCTGAGTAAAGACTAATTTCAGCATGCACACAGTATTTTAAATTTAGTGTGAACTTTAAATAAAGATTTGAACAATTTATAATTTTACGATTTGTAATAAGTACCGTAGAACTTTGGATAAATGTAAAGCATGATTATTTTTACTGCGAAAGTTGAACAATCTTAAACATAAGAAGTCCAGACACGAGAGCTATTACTGAAATTAATTGCAAACAGATAAACTGATGAAAATTTAAAATGAAAACAAGCAGAACTTAATACCGTTAATTACGATTTGGATAAGCACTCATTGACAAATAACCATAAGTATAAAATTTTAGATTTCTTTGTTTGTTAATTGATAATATTTGAATCTATTGTAATTTAAATTTAGAATGAGTTCTCAATTTTTTAGAAGTGAATAATTTACAGCAAATTTTAAGGTCGAAGTTCGAAGCATTTTGATCTTTAATGAGTTACTTGTGGAGCACCATTGGCCAATTATATCCACGAAAATGGTAAAAAAAATTGGAAAATTATCTACGCTTTGATTAAAAAGGATTTTGTACCGGTTGGATTGCATCATCTTGTAAAAATTTAACGTCGTAAATCCGAGAAAATTCAAGAAAACTCCCAATTATGTAGATATTTATTTGTTTAGAAAACGTATTTTTGAAGTGCCGGTATAAAAAGTATAAATACATAAAAACACCGTAATTATCAGATAATTAATAAGGAAAGGACCGTTAAAAGAAATTTCAGATATATTTCAGTAATCAAATGAGTTTGAACCACATTTTGTTATCAAAGCCCTGTGAATAAATTACGTGTAAGTGCATGGGCATATTCTACAAAATTTTAATTTGCAATTAATAAAAGAATCGCGTTCAATAGTGAAAAAGGAATTTTCATTTAATAACAAACGTACGTTATTATTTCGACGAAAGCGTATTCACTTAAGTTTTAAACATCAGTCGCATATTCTAAGAAGGGTTTACGATTGTACTTCACTTGAAAATATTGTGTTTCTAAGTAGTGAGGAGCGTATTGACATTCTATAACAATCAAATGCGAAAATAAAGCAAAAGGTGAACAATAGCGTCCAATTATAATATAACCTAAGTAAGAAAATCTTAAATATTGATAAGTTAGGTAAGCGACATCAATTATTGTATAGTTCGCGGCAGTAGAACGATAAATCTTAGAATGTTGTATGACAAGTCTACTTCGAGAACCAAACAATTCAAATATGGAAACAACCACATTGACCGAGAAGTATCTAGATCCCTAATTTACAGGGGCTCGGTATTATAAAAGACAATCGAATGTTGAAAAGGTAGTTCAGTTTTGAACGAAGCTTCGACGTTGTCACATGATTGATAAGATTTGACAATACTCCATGTATTTTAAAGTGCTACCTAACATCTACTGTGTTTAGTAGTGAAAGTTAGTTAAACGAATTATCGAAGATAGAAGATTTTAAACGGTCTTAAGAGGCATGATATTCAAATAATCAGATGTTAAAGTTTATTGATACTCAGAAGGGAGTAGACTGTTTGAAGTATTTACAATGGTTTTAAAAATGGAAAATAAATATTTAAAATAACTGAAACTACCGTACAAAAGTTTTCTTAAATTGAATAAAGTATATATGATTGTAATGGTTTGTTAAGTGGTATATAGAGCAATTTGTATGGTAAAGCGTACCTTGTAAAACAATTAAACGATTTTTGTAGATTGGAATGATAATTACGTTCTGGAAAAGCAACAAGAAGGAGACCTTTAACGTTAAAATACCATAGTTTGTTTGAATTTCTAAAAGAATTTATATCAATTGATTACTTAAGTTGTATGATGAGATTTTTCTGTGTGCAAGACTTTGAATTTAGAGTAGAGTGTGTGCAAGTTGATAATTTGATCAGAAGGGTTAGTAAGCTTACGGTACAGGTTTTCTCCAGTATATAAGAAAATTGATATCCGATATGTTTAAATACAGTTTTTAAGGGGAGGGTATTAAATTATACGATTTATTTTGATAAATTTTGTACATGATATGGAAGATTTAACTAGGGAGTAGTTTATGAATGATAATTACGAGGTTAACATTTACAAGTAATCATCCTAGTTCTAAAGAGAGATTTTGGACTCTACTTTTAGTATATAACATTTGTGTAGAATAAGTGAGTGATTCCATTTCGAATGGATCTGCATCTTGCCGAAGTTCTAAATTACTCGAACATGTGAAATAGCTTGCGTGTTCTAATGAGCAAAAAAGCCAAACTATAGGTTCAACCAAAGTAGTAGGTACTCAGTGAGGAACAAGACTAATACAGGTCCCCAAAAGAGAGCAGCGGCTCTTTCGGTACTTAGATTGGCAGAGACTGTAGGAGTCGGTATGGAAGTCTAAGACACATTATCGCGTTGTGAAAAGCAACGGGAAACCACCACATTACCTCCCAAGTACACAGCGTACTTAAATTGTAATAAACACGATGGCATTCTCTGGGATAAAAGATTCCGGAGTTAAAATAGTCCCCTATTCGGATCTCCGGGAGGGTACTATTTCGGAGTATGCGATCGGAATGTTCAGAATAAGAGTTCGGAACATTTTGTCAGTCGGAGCGTGGAATGTTAAAAGTATGAAGCAAGTAGGTAAGCTAGAGAACCTGATAACTGAGATTAATAGGTTAGCACTAGACATAGTAGGAATCAGCGAAGTTCGGTGGCCAGAGGCGGGGGATTTTTGGAGTGGAGACTTCAGGGTAATTCACACAGGAGCAGAGGAAGGAAATCTGGGTGTGGGGATAGTTATGCGAAAAAGATAGAATACTGTGTAGAAAATTACTTACAAGAGTACGAAAGAGTACTCATGGTTAGATTAGAATCTAAACCGGTAAACACAGTAATAATACAAGTATACATGCCCATCTGTAGCTACAGTGACGAAGAGGTTGAAGCGATCTAAAAAGATATCGAAGACATATTAAGATACGTAAAAGAACATGGAAATTTAATAATTACGGAAAATTTTAATGCAGTGGTAGGTAAGGGAAGGGAAGGAGCGGTAGTAGGTTTATTTGGTTTAAGGTACGAGAAACGACAGGGGAAATAGGCTGGTAGAATTTTGCGACAAGAACAGTTTAATCATCACAAACACATTATTTCAACATCATGCTAGAAGACGATATACGTGGAAGATATCAAATAGATTACATTCTTGTTAGACAACGGTTTAGGAATCAAGTAAAAGACCGTGAAAGCTACCCAGAAGAAGATATAAACACTGACCACAACATCGTATTTATGAAGGCCGCACTTAAATTTAAAATTCTGAAAAAAAGAAACGGGAAAAGGCACTTTGACTTTGAGAAACTAAAAGATAAAGATATTCAAGAAAGATTCGAAAAAAGTCAAATGAATTGCTGAAAGATATCGGGAAAATTTCGGATACTAAGGAAGTAGAAACAGAATGGAATAACATTAAATCCAGCCTAGACATGGCGGCCAGAGATATGCTGGGGTATACACAAATAGAAAATAAGAAACCATGGATAACAAAGGATATCCTGAATTTAAAAGAAGAAAGACGAAAATACAAAAATAAATCAGACGAAACAGGAAACAGAGATACAAAACCATAAAATGGGAAAATATTCACAAATGCAGGAAATCTAAAGAACAATGGATTGATGAAAAGTGCAAAGAGGTATAAACTAAAATGGAAATAGAAAAGACAGATTAAGCAAAAATATAAAGGACGCGGGAGGAAACGTCATTATAGAAAATGTAGAGAAAGTGGGTAGATGGCAAGAATATATAGGGAATTTATATACAGGATAGGAAGTAGAAGCACTAGAACAGGAATTAATCATTGAATAGGCCGACTTGGGTTATCCTATACTTAAAGATAAGTTTGAATTAACATTAAAGGGTCTAAAAAATGGTAAGCGCCGGGTACAGATAAGGTGCAAGCAGAAACTCTAAAAGCCGCTGGACAAGCACTACAAGAACGTCTCTTCCAACTTGTAAGCTATATGTATGACACAGGCGAGATACCCAAAGATTTCAAACATAACATCATAGTAACTATACCAAAAAAGAAAGGTGATGATAGATGTGAAAATTTTCAAACAATGAGTTCGACAGCACACGTGTCAAAAATATTAACTAGAATTGTACAAAGACGAATGGAAAAACGAGCTGAAGAGATACTACGATATCAATTTGGTTTTAGGCGAAATAGGGGAACACGAGAGGCAATTTTAGCTCTGAGAGTGATAATGGAGAAAACGATAGAAAAATGGGAAAGTGTGTATTTAGGGTTTGTAGATCTGGAAAAAGCACTCGACAATGTAAAATGAAAAAATGCTCGAATAGCTCAAAAAGATTGGAATGAGTTATGGGTATAGACGAATAGTACATAGCTTATAGAAAAAACAAACAGCAGTAATAGAATTAGAGCAGGAACGTAGAGATGTAAACATTAGGAAGGAGGTGAGACAGGGATGTGTCCTATGCCCATTAATTTTTAACTTGAAGAGGCAATGAATACTGTCAAATGCAGGAAAACATTTGGAATTATTATGCAGGGACAAAAAATTGATATGCTTAGATTTGCAGATGATATAGCGGTATTAGCATCTAGCAAGGAAAAGATAGAAGCTGCTCGTAATAAAATTGAAACGGTTCTAATAGAGAGATACGGTATGAAAGGTAACAAAAATAAAACTAAAGTAATAGTATGCAAAGGAAGGGAAAATAAATCAAAAACAAGAATACAAACATGTAACAAGAACTTTAAGCATTTCTGCTACCTAGGAAGCGAAATAACGCAAGATGGGAAAAGCGCAAACGATATAAAACAAAGATCAGCACAAGGTCGTGCTACATTTAACAAGAAAAATCAACTACTGTGTTCAAAGATAACAAACATAGAAACAAGGAAAAGATTGTTGAAAAAATATGTGTGGAGCACAGCACTGTACGGCTGTGAAGCCTAGACAGTAGGGGAAGCGGACAAGAAAAAGGTAGAAGCTTTTAAAATGTGGTGCTACAGACGTATGATGAAGATATAATGGACAGACAAAGTTAAGAACGAAGAGGTACTAAAAATGGTAGGGGAAGAAAGAAATTGGTGGAAAACGGTAAAAATAGGAGAGATAGGATGATAGGCCACACACTATGGCATGAGGGAATAGTGCGGAATATATTAGACGCAAAGATAGGAAAAAAGAGAAGTGGAGGTAGACCTAGGTTAAACTACTGCACACAGATAGTGAAAGATGTAGGCTGTAAGAATTTCAGGGAAATGTGTAGGCTAGCTCAGAATAGAAATCAATGGAGGTACGCATCCAACCAGTCCCAAGATGGATAAACTAATGACGAAAAAAGTAACTGTACTTAAACATGATAATTATTATAAGCAGTTACAAGTATTGGTTGGGCAATATTCTCGATTAGTGTTAATTGTGTGAAAGGATTTACTGGAAAACTATTAATTCGGCAAATGTCTAAGTGTTGGGGGATCGTGGCAGTCACAAGTCGCTTAACCCACTTCATATACCACTGAATCTCGGTGAAATAGGTCATAAAATTAGAAAACAATAGAAAGGAAACCGATCTGTACATAAGCTATGTGAAAATTTAAGGGAACTTTGTAGGCTAGCTCAGAATATGAATAAGTGCAAGTACATGTCCAACCAGTTTTGAGACGGAAAACCTAATGACGAAAAATAAGCGCAGATAAATTTGATGATTATTAAAAAGTACTACAGGTGTTGGTTGTGAAGTATCTGCAACTAATGTTGACTGTGCAAAAAGATATATTGGAAAAAATATTAAATCGGCACATGTTCAAGTGCTGGGGAAACTTGGCAGTCACGGGCTGCTTACCCTCTTCGCATCCTTACATGTGATTTTCCAATGCTATACCCGAAGGTACTACATTGGCCAAGAAACGAGTTTTTTTTTTAACCTGGAAAATTTGGAATTTTGCCGAACCCTTGCTGTTCCAAGCAAGTCAGGCATCTTTAACGTGCGTACAACACTCACGCACGGGACCTCCATTTTACCTCTCATCCGAACGAGGGTGTATTTTTGTGAAAAATGAACGCCTAACATTTTTCAAGCGGACCGTGTCGGGATTCTAATCCGGGACCTTGGGCGTAGTAGTCACACACATACCAGTACGTCACGGAGCCGCTCCCCTTCGCACCCACTGAATGTCGGAGAAATAGGATATATAATTGTAAAATAATAGAAGGGGACTGAACTGCATCTAATAAGAAAGAACAGCGCCTATGATGAAAGACAACAAACATAGAAACAAGAAGAAAATTGTTGAAAGCGCATGTGTGGGACACAGGAAAATACACCTATGAAATACGGGCAGTAGGAAAAGCAGACAAAAAAACGGTAGCAGCTTTTTGGAATGTTGTGCTTCAGATGTATGAGGATGATAGCATGGACAGACAAGGTTAATAACAAATAGGTTATAGAAATAATAGGGGAACAAAGATATCTGTGGAAAGAAAACAGAAGAAATAGAAGAGTAGAATACGTTCTAAGGCATTTTTGGGGAATAGTATGGAATATATTACAAGCACGCAAAAGGTGGTAGATGTAGACCTAGATCAGATAGTAATAGATGCAGACTGTGCAAATTTCAGAGAAATGTATAGATTAGTTCAGAATAGGAAACAATGAGGGTACGCGTCTAACCAGTTCCAGAACTGAAGACCTAATGATGATGAACTGAGT
Organism: Platerodrilus igneus; assembly: GCA_036346225.1. Classification (NCBI taxonomy): domain Eukaryota; kingdom Metazoa; phylum Arthropoda; class Insecta; order Coleoptera; family Lycidae; genus Platerodrilus; species Platerodrilus igneus. The sequence goes on from JARFIW010000453.1 coordinate 10,915,975, forward strand.
GATGATCCAGAAGTTTGATATTATGTTTAAGATATGGTTCGTTAGACAAATTAATTACGAAAAATCTTGGACTCTATTTCCAGTTCTAAGATTTGTGCTATATTTAAGATATTGTTTGTAAAAGAAAGCTGTTGTTAATGTAGTAATTAGCATTTGAAAGATGGTATGTAAAAGAATATTTCGTATTATTATTAATCTGATGTATGATTCTAGTGGTTTTACTTGAAGAGAGCTAGCAAAAGGAATTAGATAGCGGGCAGATTTGAAACTTTCATCATACGCATCTTTTATTCGGGTAGTTCACAGCAATAAAATTTGTCTCCCAACGTCAGGCCTAATCAATCTACAAAAATATATTTATTTATTACACTATTAAAGTTGATTAATTAACTAAACGAGTTTTGATTAGTTTAACTAAAGATTGAAAGTCGAAACGTATAGTTTGGAATCCTCTGTCAGTGGTAGTTCTACTAACAAAAGTTCATTTGCTATCGAAATTAATAAATAAATTAATTGATTAACTAGGTTATAGACAAGAGTGTATATGACTCAAGGAACGGCCCAGTCAAAACTAAGGCATGTGCGTCGACCCCAAGTATGCGATTCTGATTCATTAAGCTTCTCATATTTGGGCATCGATGATTCATCTGCTTTTTAGACAAGCTCTAGCTGGAAATTTACTGACAAACGCTAACTAACTTCGTTATCTATCTGGTTTTATGTATTGTTCAAGGAAATACCGGTATCGTCGAGATTTGGTCGAGTACGATTGAAAAGCAGGTCAAGAACAGCTTAAGATAGATGGCGCTGCTTACATATAATTACTTCAAGTTAGGTTTAAAATGTTATTCAAACACAAGGAGATAGCTTCTGATATTAAACGCCTTTTAATATTGATCATATGTAATAATGGAACCCAAATATTCTTAATCATTTCGCCCATTGATGACCCTGAAAGCATTTGTCATACGTTGATTGGTCAATTAATAATTTTATGCGTTAAAAGTATGTTTCAGAAATAAATCTGTTCAACTACTTAAAACTTGCCTAACAAAATCTTCGAGACATTAAAAAATTGTAAATGGTAAACATTTCCTTTAAAGTCTGCCGGCATCATCAATATACGCCGAAGTGCAGAAAATCTTGTCTAGCGATCCTATTTTGCATAAGTATTTAATTAAACTTTGACCTCTGAAGAATTCTACTTGTGCTTTCTTTACGATTATAGATATGGAGGTGTCTTCTCGTCTAGCCAGGACTAGAATACAAACAAACTTGTCCATTTCCGTATCGAGTGGTCTGTTAGACAAGTTTTATTTATCCTTTTTCCAATCATTTATTGCTAATAAATTACCCACTATATAATAGTTTTAATATGTTCGTCTAGACTGCTGTAGAGTATTGACCTTTAGTTCCTGCTAGTAAGTTGTATAATGTCATAATGCTGTTGTAAACCTCCTTATTAAAATTTCTAGGAATTTGTAAGAAATGAATATTATCGTAGAAGCGCTCATATTAACGCAGTTACACCACAAAATTCTTACTGTATATGATGCTATATTGAAACCATGTCGGATATGTTTAAATGATTGGGTTTTCCAAAGAAGAGTACATTTATATGTTTGAGAGGTGACTTGATGGGCAGTTCTGAGTTTATGACATTTTAGTATTTAAATTACATTTCTGGGTTATGATTCCTAAAAATGTAGCCCAGAAGCAAAGTGAGTTAAAAACGTTATACTAATATGGTTACTGCCATAAATAGTAATCAACAATTATAGCACTAGTTGCTATCAAAAGTTGCAGTTTGAATTACCTACTACTGGAGAGAGTGGGGATTATCACCGTAATATCACAATTATAGTTGAAGATGAATCACACTTGAACTTTCGTCTAAACGGGACAAAATTCGAAACAAGCAATTACATTTATGGTTTACATAACCTATAGTAGGAGAAATCGGGGTAAAATGGTTCTCGGGGTTATTAAGTTCACAAGTATATTGTAGCGCCGATTGGTCTGCCTCCGAGCAGAATAATTACATTAAACCGTAAACGAAGTATCTGTACACCCTGTGGCGTGACATCTTCAAATAGAGTTGATTGACAGGTACAAGGGTTTTGAATTTAAGAGTTATTTAGGTTAAAATAGGAAATCTCGAGAATATTATTTGCAAACTCTGGTACGTTCTAGAATAATCTAGAACAATTGGATAAAGTAGAAATTGGTGTTAAGGTGTCTTGCAGTCCAGTTCGGATTAAAGCTTCGATTACAATATGTTCTAATTTAAAGCTGTAACAGATGTGATATAAATGACTGTCGATTGTTACGTACATTGGCGTAGCCTATAAAGAAAAACCAAAAAAAAAGAAAAAAAGAAGTATAGCCGGGCTCGATCGGCGAGTGGGCGTGGTTTTATACATACAACAAAAAAATTAAGGGGACCTGAAATAAAGAAGGAAAAATTATATGCACTCACACATTCACACTCATTCGCGTTCAAAACAAGACATACCCAAAAAAGAAACCTCTAATTAAGCACAATATGTACACAGTATAGTGTTACCAAAAAGAAACAAACAACAAAAAATTACTTCTTAAACACTAAACCTAGTAAGAAAATAAAAAAACAATTTATTCCCCCCCCCCCCAACCAACAGCTCTAAATCCTCATAAATATAAAACTTAAGCTATATATAAGAATGGCCACAAAATTTTTTTAGTTATTTAAAACCACATAGCAATGCATCCACACAATGCCAACAAATATCAAAAGGGTTCAACAATGGTCGTATTGACGAATTAACTTTAGAAATGCAGGATAATTTTTGTATAGAAGAACTAAATGTGGAAATACATGCGCCTAAACAATAAAATCCCCATCGATATGGTTGCAACGCGGGCAGTGACGGAAAGCATTCACCCTCGAAGTTGCTGACGTCGGGGTTGAGTCAGTAGCTAGTCCACAACAACTGGTGGGGGGGGGGGTTACACCCATAAAGAATGCGTTTGGCCTCCCATTACTACAACACTACAAGGGACGACCATTCACTGCAGCTTTAAGGCCGCCGGAAGAAAGCTAAAGCAATTACAAATAAAATTAATTCGTGGTAGTCGGAAGGTATAATTTTATAAAAACCCTAAATACTCATCACGCTATAATGCGAGCTCGAAATTCGTATCAACCAAAACGGAAACAACCAAACATTCTACACGTATTTACGTGTGTTGCAAAGCAAAAAAAATATTCATTTTGTTTAATTAAGAACCAAAGCTCAACGTAATCTTGTAGTCAGGCTTAAAACGGGAAAAACACAGTTTATAATGGGGCAATACGCAACTTTAATTCGATAAATTTTTTCAACGGGAAAACACATAAGCATTCATTATTGTATACTTGGAACACGTTATTGACTATTTAGCGTAAACTTTACGTTGGGGAATTTTTAGAATTAGAATTTAGTATTAATTAGCAGAAGTAACAATCGAAATTGAATTTATGCAAACAGATAAATAAATTAACACGTGAAAGAGTTATTTTAATTTACTGAACAAATTTTCGTTTTTGAAGTCAAGTGTGTTTTGAATTGAGAATTATGGTAATTAATTTATGCGGAAAATAAACGTAACGCGATGTAAAGTACTCTGTGGTATGATTACTGCAGTGATTATATAAATTAATAATTAGTGCTTGGATAGTTAATTATAGTGCTACATTGTAACTACGAGTTGTTAAAAGGCTTGTATAATCAGTTTAAAAATAAAGAACTGTTGTTATTACAAATAGAATTTTCGTTACAGTGGTACCAGGTAGCGGGAATATAAACTTTTGAGTAGTCAAAATTTTGCAACTTGACAGCAAAATTAGAAAAAAGTAACGTAGGTTTTATAGAAAAATTACATTAAAATGTGAAAGCCGTTGAGCAATTGAAAGAGAAGTCTATAGAAGGAAAACCTGGACGCTAAATTTTCTGGCAGTTTTCAGAAAATAGTATCAAATTTTCACATGATTTACTAGAAAACTCGCAAGTATCGGAAGCGAGATTTTCAGAAAAATTGTTAAAGAACTCGTGCAAAATGGAAAAAGAAGTAGCGAGGATAGAGAACAGATTAATTCCCCAACAGTGCAAGCTTCGGAGCTCTCAGTCCCGGTAACAGAGCAACACGCCCCAGAATTTAAGTATGTCGGAGAATGCAAACTGATCTCAAGATTTAAAGTGGAACTAACTACGTTTGATGGAAAGTCACCTTGGCAGCATATTTCAAGCAATCCGAGGCTGCCGTGAGAGTTATCAGTTAGAATGATGGTAAAGAGGCAACCGTATTGATTGCCGGTGAGGCCTTGATCATTTTTCAGACCATACCAGTCCATGATCAACAAAGCTACAGCGCCTTAACATCTAGGCAAGAAATTAGGTACGGCGACTTTCATCTACAAGAAATGTACCACGTTTAAGTGAAAAACCGTTACCAAAAGGTCAACGAAAATTTGCAAAAGTTTAAAGCAGATATTGCTCGCTTGGTGAGAGTAGCCTACCCAACAGAACCGGATAGCTTCCTAGAATAGCTGAAAGTGCAGACCTTTTTTGATAGAATACGCAACGAGGAGATCGAACAAACACTACGGCTGGTCTAGTCAAAGACTTCGTGTGATGCGTTGGCTCCTAGTTTCGAGTTTGAAGCGGAGGAGCAAGTGACGCATTTAATCTGTGGCATTGTAGGACCCTCTGGAGAGAAACGAAATCATGAGAACGTGGAGGAGGAGATTCGATGGGTACTACGTGACAAGCACTCGAAGAAAGAGGGGTCACGACTTAGGCACATGCAAAACCGATGCAAACAGCTTAAGAAAGAACATGATGTGCTGAAATTAATAGAGGAGGTCGACAGAGCGGGTAAAAGTGGCCGTACATAGATAGATTCTATCCCAAAAATATTCATCTGCGTCACGCGGGTAAAATATGATCTTGTTGATTGGGCTACAATGACCAACGACGATTGGTAGCCTCTACAGTTGCGAAGTGAACAGGAGAATAACAAAGACCTAAGTGTCATTCTAGGTTGGAAAGCTAGAGGAGTCCGTCCTTCGTCGCAGGATATTAACCAGTTGGGTAGCACCCTGAAGTATTACGGGTCACAATAGGATTACCTGAAAGTAGAGAATGAGATCTTTGTGCGATCTTTGGAGAATGGAGATGAATTCGTAATTAGGCCTCAGGCGGTGGTTCCTAAAAACCGAGTGTAGAAGGTGTTGAGACATCTGCATATTGGGACCTCGGGAGGACATCTCGGCGTTAAGAAGACTCTGGAGAAAGTGGGGCGGCAAATGTCAGCTGTGCGTACTATTGGGAAACCTTAAGGCTTCAATGAGACAATACAACGCGAGAAGTCCCTTTGAGAGAGTGGCAATCGATATTGTTCTCTGAGACTGATTCTCTGAGATCGACTCCAGGAATAGATACATTATGGTAGCCATGGATTATTTTACGAAGTGGACCGAAGTGTATGCTATATTTGACCAAAAATCTGCAACCGTCGCGAACGTTCTAGTAAAGGAACTGTTTTACCGGCTTCGTATGGAGTTGCACGCCAATCAGAGCAGAAATTGAGTTCCAAGAAGTTTGTCGTTTGCTGGGATAAGAAAGACCGGAACGAATGAATTCCATTTTGGGCAAGTGCCTTTCCAAGGTGGTCTATGAACACCAGAGAGATTGGGACCAATATTTACATTTATTTGCATTGGCCTATCGGCCAGTGGATAGACATCTGCATGTGTTATGCTGGGACATGAGATACGTCCACCTTGTAATCTCGAGTTTGGGTATAAGCCCGGAAATAATATCGTGGGCCAGAGCTACGTCGAGAAGCTCAAGCACAATATGCACGACATCCATAGTGACGTTAAGAAAATATACAGATCGTAAGCGATCGAGTATGTGTAGGAGTATGGTTTTCAATCCCAGACGGAAGCGCGAACTGTCGTCAAAGTTACAAAAACATTGGAATGGTAAATACAAAATTGTAAAAAGGATCAACGACGTGGAATATCGGATTTGTAAGCTCCGAAAGGAAGAACAATAGTGGTGCACCTAATCCGGTTAACGCACTACGATATTGGGGCATCTACTACTTGATGATTAAGCAACAGCTTTCTTGTAAATCTAATTACCAAGATCAGCAGAAGGCGTTGGTAGATATCACAGGTATGATGATTGAATTTGAAGACAAGAAGTTGGCCATACTCAAGATCGGTTGTGGGTTCAATAGGTTGAATTGGAAGGTGGAACGAAATATGTCAGATTGACCAAGAACGACCATTGTGAATGCGACGAGGGGCAGAAAGTGCTGAGCACGTGCTAACAGAGGGTTGGCGGACAGGAAACTAGCCGTCGAGTGGCTAGAATGGTCCAGGAGCTTGGGAGAAGTCCAGGGAGTGGCTAACCAGAGGGCGTTTGAGTAGCTTTGAAAGAGTTAGCAGGAAGGGTCGCGAAACTGAACGCTGAAAACCGGGTATAAATCAAAGGGGGCAAGGTCGCTTGAAATCTGAAGTAGGGGTTAGTTTAGATTTGTAAAAAATTTATTTATGGCACGATACAGAGGGCGTTCTGGGTAACCTTGAATGAATTTGCAGAAACGGTCGCAAGACTGAACTCAGAGAACCGGGTGTTAACCGAGGAGGAGGAGGGTCGCTTGAAATTTGAAGTAAGGGTTTAGACCATTTTGTGGCACGATATAACTTAATTTAGAAAAATAAGAAATAAAACAACATAAATATATACAAAAAACAAAACAACACTCACGTATCTAAATATGCGCGAAAAAACATCGGGCATTAAATCAAAACTTTAAACCGGGCTAATAAATAACAAAACTAAATCAGATTTCTTAATTAACATAAAACAACCAAATAAATCAATTAAACTAAGTAATTACATTAGAGTGAAAACCCCATCGCGGTTTAAAAGTGATAGTGATTGTGATACCCTAGAACAATTAGTGCATACCCACCAGAACTTTAGCAGTGCATACCTATCTCCCCTTAGCAGTAAGAGATAATTAGGTGTAGGTAGATGACCAGATCTTCGGATTCTGAAGAAATTCACATTCGAGGTATTTATAAATATTGTGGCGGCTGTACTCTTATAAGCATTTATTTGTATTAATACGTAAATTTTGCAGGAAGTTGTGAACGAGCACGTTTTAATGTGATAGCGCTAGCCGACATAATGCTTATGCGAGTGCACCTGATAATTTGGAGATGCCTCTTTGCTGTTCTATGCACTGTTATATGCTTAATGCTTTATTTAGATATTTATATATTTACATTTTATACCTGTACTGTACATTTATATATTTTATTGTTCTGTCGCTTGATTTTTTTTGTTTGGAGTTTTGCCTATTTTTGGTCGTATTAACTATAGAAAAGAAGATTGAAATTAGAATAAATCAGTTAGGGAACTATAGAGAACGTCAGGGAAGAATTTAGGCTAAAGTTAGAATAAATTACTTAAGCTGGGGCGGACGATATTGTAAATTTATAGGGTAGGAACATATGACTGGATTCGCTATTAATGAATTCGGCGTATGCTTAGAAATTTGAATCCTCTAGTAAATACTAATTTAGCTAGATTTTGATAGCTTTAAGTCGACCTTTCAGGTCGCACCGGTAAACAGAGCCGGCTTTACGGATCCTCCCCCCCCCCCCATTTACTTTTAGTTAGTGCCTTGTTTATCTGGCACACTTCAAAGTCAATGTTATGGGTACCGTTTTTAACCCTAACTTCATGTTTATGTTTATGCTTATAAATTATATTTAACGATTAATTAATGTTGAAGTCGGATTTATATGAACCACGTAGTTATTCAGGTTTCAACCCAGTGTGGTACCTTTGGGTGCAGCATTGGGGACGTGGCCGCAAGTGTAGCGGCCCTAACTCAAATTATACGGTACGAAATATGCTAGAGGTATTTTCCAGATAACCGCGGTCCAGTTTCTGGTGTGTGGTTACAATCCAAATTGAAAGGTGTCTGCTGTAAAAAGTGTTGATTGCTACTTCTATCAACATGGAAACTGCAGAAGTGATTCCGACTGTCCTTACCGCCGCAGAGTGTTCTAGAACAGAACAGCCTTAAAAGGAAGGTAGTGTAGCGCCGATTGATCTTCCCCGTATCAGAATAATTAAATAAGAACGTAAATGAAGCATCTGGACACAAAGGATAATTGGTGAGCACCCTGTGGGGTGATATCTTTAAATACAGTTGATTGATAGGTACAAGGGTTTTGAATTTTACAGTTATTTAGGTTACGAAAAAAAATTTCGAGAATATTATTTCCAAATTTTCGTGTTTTAGAATAATCTAAAACAATGGGAAAGGATATACATTGCCGTCGAGGGGTTCTGCAGGCCAGTTCTGATTGAAGCTTCGATTACAATATGTTCTAGTTTAAATTACTGCAAGTAATTCTGGTGTTGCAACGATTGCTCCGGTTTAAAAACAAGGTGGCGTATACAGACATTAATTAATGTAAATTTTCCGTACATGTAAGCGCTCGTACAAAGAGACCTTTTTCCTTTTTTTTGAAGCTTTGAAGTGATTGTTAAGCCTTATCGCCTTAGCAAAGTTTTATTTTAATATTAGATAAAGAGATTTTTTAAATTATAAGGCAAAGGTTAATTATCATAGTTATTTTTGTAGTATAAATTAGGTTATTAAGCGTAAAATTGCGTTTGTTAAGCTTTATGCACTGTAGGTCAAAAACCTACAATTTACTATATACAATTCGTCGAATGTCTTTTCACACGCCTTGAAGAAAGCAATGCACCAAGTCCGCGTCATCCTAGTGACAAGTGTGTTCACTGAACATAGACGGCACGTTAGAAAGGCGGCAATATTTGGGAAGGGGTGGCAGAAAAAGTTGCTTTTAAAAAAAGTATATGTCTGCTATAAGTAAAATATTTTCCACTGTTGCAAATACAACAAAAGTAAAAAAAAATTAATTAGTGGACGTGGGAAATTACCGTAAGTTTTATAAAAACGCACGTTGTTACTTAGTCGATATAAATTACCTGTAGTGAAATATAAATTGTAGAAATTAAGTATTGTATAATTATAAGTTTATATATCAATTACGTTCAATAACTTAAGAAGATCTTGTCAAATTTGAGTTGCGCAGACCCTACAGTACTGAGGTAACAAACTATTCCAGTTTATAAAAAATAAAGCGTAATAGACTCTCCGGTGCTCAATACAAAAAGAAGAGGGTGGTCAAGGAACAAAAAAAAGAATGCTGTGATTTTCAAATGTGTAAAAACTGAAGTATTGGTACCGTCTACAAGTCACGATATTAGTGCTACCTTTTAAGTAAGTGAAAGTAGAGAGGGAAGAGTATGTGAGACTAAGGGTAATGTTTCATTCATAATGCTGACGTTGAATATCTTTTACCTTTTTACCAACTCTCTAAGTAGCGATGCAGATAAATGGCTGAGACACTTTCACGTGCAGAAAGGTAGCCATTGGTTGAAAATGGTTGTATTCAAGTTAAAGAAAACTCATATCCAAAAAAAGAACGGCAGAAAATTCTCAGATTATTTTTATTCGCACACTTTGGTAAACGGTGAAACATGCGAAACGAAGTAGATTTTGTATTCAGTGTAAATATTACAACGTAAATATTTTAAAATCAATAGACACGATATCAAATTTTGATGCAACGTATGATTCAAACATGAAGCAATACATGCATACATGTTTAGGCGACAAGGTTTAAAATGAAATTACAGTTTTGTTAGCAAATAGAATTAAAAGTCATATATTAAAGTTACTAGCAGGTGCTAAATATTACTCAATAATTTTAAACTGCACACCAGACAAAAGTCACCAGGAACAATTAACAGCTATAGTAAGTTTTGTTAATTTGAAGTTTCAAGCAAAGACTAAAAATTCGTGAGCATTTCCTAGGACTTTGCAGAATATTTAGCGCATCTAAAAATCTATTTCAAGGGCTTCATAAACGTTTGGAATATCCAAGAAATATTCGCGGTCATGGATATGAAAATGGGTTAAACATGAAAGGTAAGCACAAAGGGATGCGAAAAAGGTTTTACGTTCTAACCCTAAAGCGTTTTTTGTTCCATGTGCATGTTACAGTTTAAATTTGGTCCTTAAATCATGCAGCTGATATACATTTAAAAATTGTTGATTTTTTGGTATCGTTCAGGAACTATATGTATTTTTTATATCTTCAACTCAACGTTGAGATGTTTAGGGTATCTATGAGAAAACCTAGGAATTCTGAACTGTTGTTTTCTTCCCCTTGATGAAAACCAGGTGGATTTACATGGTTTAAAATTTGGTGTGGTGAGAACGATGATCTTGAAGAGTATTGTAGTAAAGTAAATAAATTTTTAAATTGTGATAGTAATGGCGATGTTTCATTTGTATTTAATAGAATATCGTTGCAGAAAAGTTTTGTCTTGGATAGTGCTTGCAGGATGCCGTTCATGTAGCAGGTGTTTCCTAGATTGATTAATCCAACTTTTCTATTATTGTTCTGTAAATGGTTGACCGTAAGTAAAATTTTAGCCTTTGTTATTGAGTGCAGTTCATTGCTATTAAAAGGATCTTCTATTTTAAATTCTTCTGTAATATGTGGTGGTTCATCATCATCATTGAATATATCTTCTGTGTATTCTTGTTTTAAATGTTTAAAGGGGAGTGACTTCTTTCTTGGCTTGTTTGTGTTGGAAGTTTTTCTGTGATTGGGTTTGCATTTTTTTTTAATTTAGGGTAGAGATATATTTAGGATCTGAGACTTTTTTATGCGAAAGGGGGAGTTTTGATGAATTTGATTTTATGTAAAGTTATTGAATTTAATTTGTGACTGTTTTTTAAATTTCTGGTTATATTTTAATCGGTGAGCTCTGTGGGATTGTGTGTGGATTAATTGAAATGTGATGTTGGTCTTGGTTGGCTTTTTCTTCGTTGATCGGGTTAGATTTGTATATGGGATTTGAATCATCTTTGATGCATTTTTTTTTGGCATATTGTGCTTTATGGAGTTCGAAGATGGGGTATCGTTGTGTTGTTGTTTTGTATTAGAGTAAGAGTTTTGATATGGTGTCATATAGAGTTCATATAGTGTTGTAGTCGAAGGGATTGTACCTAAGATAGACGCTGCGTTTCCTCTTTAAAGTGCGATGCTGATTTGTTGGATAAGGGAAGAAGTTGCCCTTGTATCGTTGGTTTCTCGTGAAATTTTAGATCCGATTTCTTTGATGAATTTTAAACCTATTTCACCAAATACGCCCGAAGTTTCGATAACGACCGGTACAAAAATGTAGTTATTTTCTAGGTTTTTATATTTGGATTTTTAAAAATTTTCTCCGTATGAAGTTGCGGCACCTGCGAGGGTTGAGCATGATTTAACATGTGATTCAGCCCAAGTATATCCCATATAGTCAGTCTACCGAATTTCCATGGAATTAGTGACATTCCGTCTGGATGTTTACCATCGTCGCGGCTTGTGCCCGCCGATTCTAAAGAAGAAAGAATTTTAGCGGAAGATAGGCCACGTTTTATTAGGTCATTGATTAAAGAGTGACGTGAAAACGTCCAGCACTAAATTTACAACTAAGGCCATGTCTGCCATAGATATCGACTATTGAACCGCAGCGGCAATTATGAGGTAAGCAGATTTCGGAACCTAGACGAAGACTGATGGCTATGCGAAAACTTTCATCACATAAAAGTGTACCTAGTGGTGCTGCAGGTAAAGCGTGAAGCCATGCGCTCGATTCTTTTAAAAGATGCTTTTAATCTAGCTTTATCTGAGAGGGAGTGTGTTTCTTTTAGGAATATGTCTTTTTCGATATTTTGGAGAGGGTTATCCCAACATTTTTGTAGAGTTTTCTGTTTATCGGTTAGAGATAATTTTGATTTTTGATACCAAATTTGTTCTCTTTCCATGGTTGATTAATCTTGGTTGTTAAAATAGGATGGAGGTATTAAGTATATGAAATTTTTAGAATAGTGTATGGAAAATAGGTAGCTAAGGAGGGCAAGTGAGGAAATTGATCGGATCCCTAATTCGCTGTAAGATATCGGTAACGTGGATTGGTTCCAAACTGTTTTGTTTAATTTAACATTTATTCAGCTTTTTAAGAAGAGGCGGATTTCATTGTCAAAGTTTGATAGGATGTTATTTTGTCGCCAGGCTTGGCTGCATCGGAGGAGAAATCTTAGTCTTGGGATCGATGCGCGATTCTTTAATAGATAAAAAGCGATGTGTGATGGAAGCCAAGCCAGGCGAGTTGTTATTTTGTTGAAGTATTCTAATTTTTCGTTGAAAGCTAGTGTAAACGACCCATCTGATAATAGAGCACCTCAAAGAAAAAAGTTTGATTTATTGATAATTTTTATGTTTGGTGCAGTAAGATTGAATAATTTTAATGGTTCTTTGTATCAATAGTCGAGGAAGTATTGTTCGTATTATTAAAGTTTAGTTCAAAGCTTGTCTTTTTTGAAATTTTGATTGTAGTCAATAGCGCTTCAAGTACGGAATCAGAATCACCGCCTAAGGAACCGTCATCTAGATACCATGCATTGAATTCTGTCCGTATATTTTTATTAGATAATTTATGGATAAACAGAATAGCACTGGGGCAAGAGGGTCTCCTTGTTGAACCCCTCTTTCGAAGTAAATTATGTGTTGGCAAAAACGAGGTAAGAGGGGAAACGGTATCATTAATTGACGAAGAAGTAAAATTCTGGTATAATATCGTGGACAGTTGTAAGTAGTGGATCGCGGTGAATAGAGTTAAAACCATTTTTAAAGTCTAGTTTTAAGAAAACATTATTTTCGGGATTTGGGTTGTCTGTGATGTAGCGTCTAGCAGCGTGTGCTATGGCTTCGCAACCACCTTTTGATCCGAATTGAAGGGAGCGGAGGTAATTTCCTAATCTGTTGTAGATTTTGTTGCAGATTATTTTTGCCGCTGTTCGGTAATAAACGGCACCAATAGCAATTGTTCGTAAATCGCCACTTTTCTTTTTCAGGGCGTGAAGATGGGCTCCGAATACGATAGGACGAATGAGGTAATTTACTTCTTTGTTTAAGATGAAATTAAAAAATTTATGTAGAGATGATAATAGAGTTTTACCCGGTGGTCCTGCATTGTAGCTTGTTAGATCTTGTAGGTGGGATGGTCTTAAGCCGTCTATGCTTCCTGCGGAGCTTGACCTGGAACTGGAGATAGCGCTGCAAATATCTTCCTTTGTAATGTAAAGAGGAGTGAAATCTGTTGTAGAAGTTGTTGATCAATTACGTAGGTGTTTCGATATTAATTCATTTAATCTGCCTTTGTTTTGTTCTGCAAATGAGTCGTGGGAGGCTAAGATTTTAATTGCTGATGATAGGTTTCCGTCGGAAACTTTTGTATTACGTTATTAATTTTATTCGTTTTAGAAGATCTTGAGGCGTTCCTTTTCTTGAGGTTTGTAGTTCCTTATTGTGTTGTCTAGATTTTTCAAGTTTTCTTTTATAATTGTAGTTACGGATGATTTCTGTTTATTATCATCTAGAGGATGCGCTTGGAAAAGAAAAGTAGTAGTTTTTCCCAGAAGATGATAGAGTTTGATTCTGTGTACTTGTCTATAAGTATAGATAGAATTAAAACACATTTTGATGAATTTTTTTGGCAAATAGCCTAGACCCTAGAAGTGATGATTCCGCAAAAAAAGTTTGCGGACATCATAAATAAATTTGTTGTGAATTTTTCTAAAAAAAATTTCCACATGGGGAAAACCAAATATTTTTGCCAAGTTTTTTTCAACTCAAAACTCGTTGCGAACCGAAGTGTATCATGATCCCCCAAAATATCTCCCCACAAATTTCATATTACTTCACAAATTTCATATTACTCCACAAATTTCATATTACCCCAAAAATTTTATAAATTTCATATCATCTCAAAATATATTATTCTACAAATTTCATACTATCCAAAAAATATATTATCTCCAAAGATAACCAAAAAATCTTAAAGCACTCAAAAAATCTAACATTCTCTCCCCCCTACCAAGGAACCTAAATCTGACCAAAATCTCGCTTTTTAAATCTAGGTTTATCAACGAATTCCTATTTAGCCTAAAATTTCACCTTCTTAAAAATTCTATACACATTTTATTTTCATAATTTTTACAAGGAATACAATATTAGCCATAACGTTAATAATAGTTGTGACACAACTAATGATATTGCCTATTCAATAATAAATTTGAGGAAGTGTAGCTTCCTCCTATTAATTATAGCTTATTAATCTGGTGAAAAAATGTACACCTAATATTAACATTGCGTGGCAATGTGAGACGGGTAGCGGGACCGGGAAGAGAGAACGTTCTATCTACCACGGTAAACATTGTACAGTAGAGTTGTCAGAGGCTTTCACGGCCCGAGTAATGCGATATTTTTGGGATAATGCGATATTTTCGAAGTACTGTAATATTTTTTGGTTCATGGGATATTTTTGAAGTAATGTGACATTTTCGCAGTAATATATTTTTGGGGTAATATCTTCGGTTCGCATTTTTAGGTTGGAAAAAACTTGACATAAATATTTGGTTCTCCCTATGTAAATAAGCATGGGAAAATTTTTTTTGGAAAAATTCACAAAAAATTTGTTTCTGATTACCGTAAACTTTTTTTTGCGGAAACATCACTCCTAGGGTCTAGGCTATTTGCACAATAAAAATTTTCAAAATCGGTGAGGTTCCACTATACTGCATTGGCTAATTTGAGATGGAGAAGATTGATCTCTATGTCTTCTGTCGTATTGTCTGTTATTGAATTTGATGGTGATTTTGGATCATTTTTATGTGATTTGATTTTGTGTAGTCTGATGCCCTTTATTCCCTTGTAGGTTTTGTTGCATATATCACATTTACCTAAATAACCATTGTCTTCGTGGATCTCTCTAGATTGTTCTTTCTTTGTAGTTATAAAGGTAAATTTTTTATCTTGGTTTTTAATGATATTTCAGATCAAAAATTTCGTTCGCTGTTTGTTTAGACCTTCGAAATGTCATAATAAATCTTCTTAAATGTCATTTCCATTTTATATGTATAAAATCCAGATGTATATTAAAAATTACATTCAAATGAAGGAACTTCACTAAACTATACTGTTCAAAACACTGAAGAGATTAATAATAAATTTAAAAATTATTAGACTACAAAAGTAATTGAAATTGTAACAAATTTAATGCTCATCGTTTGGCAGTACAAATTGTAAAATGATGGATGTATTAAATATTCATAGTATTGTCTAAAAGTTTTCTGTAATTAGAGCTCGGCGTGTAAAACTTTTACAGATCGTGTTTCTTATTACGATAAATAATTATTGGTCTTCTTTAGGTTAATGTTTATTTAATTGTTAGTTAATCTTTAATTTGTAGAAATTGTTTTGCTATTATATTTACTAATACAGTAGAGACTCGTTAATCCGGATTGCGGTAGTCCGAATGTTACGGTAATCCGAACTAACCTTACTAGGGTTGCGGTAATCCAAATTTTTCTTGTAACAACTTGCAAATCACCTGCATTGTGTTTAACGCATAGAAAGTTTAGTGTGTTTATGGTAGTATTGAAATGGTAAACAATTAGCTTTAATGTACGGAGTTGGTGCTTCTACAATAACGGACATTAAAAAAAGGAGGGAGAAAATTGAGAGGTATAAAATTTTATTCTTATTTAGAATTTTAACTAGTAATTTTGTATAACTTTCAGCTTTGTAAAAACCTGTTATTCTGGTCCGGGACATGGAAAAACTTTAAAACACGCAGACTATACACAAATGGGCCATCAGCGACCTCAGCTCTGACCACAACCCGGTGCTACTTCATCTCGGAGGGGAGCGAGCCCCGGCCATCAACGAAACCCGTAGGGTTTCGTGGCCGGCATTTGCCGCCCGTCTAGCGATGTCGGTCGAAGGGATGTCTAATGACATACCGACGGCTGACGCGCTGGAGGCGCAAGTGGACCGCCTCCTGGAGTGCATACAGACCTCGGTCAGTAGAGCCACTTCCATGAGACCGGTAGCGGATAAGAGGGACATCCTTCCTCTGCACATCCGTGAGCACATCCGGGAGAAGAACCGTGCCAGGCGTCAGTGGCAAAGAACCTGGGATCCTGCGGAACGATTCCGGTATAATTGATTGGTCGCCGAAATGCGATTAGCAATTTGGCGGTACCGAAACGAGGCCTGGGAAGCCAGACTGGAAGACCTCCGATCCGAGGACAACTCTCTGAGGAGGATGTCGAAAGTACTGAGGAACAAGACGTCGCCAATGCCTCCTATCCATGGCGAAACAGGCTTAGTCTATTCAGTCTCTGAAAAGGCAGAAGTCTTCGCAGACAGCATGGAGGGTCAGTTCGAGCCGAACTATGCTCACGTAGACCTTCGGCATATCGAACAGGTTCACCGCGACGTCCGACGGAGGCTACGGGATGACGACCCTCAGGAACTCGAACCCACCACGGTTGACGAAGTCAAGGACCTTATCAAGGCCTTAAGGGTCAGAAAGGCTCTTGGACCGGACCGAATCTCCAACCGGGCACTGAAAGCGCTGCCGGAAAACGCCCTCCGGGTGTTAACCGGAATCACCAATGCCATGTTGAGACTGCGCCACTTCCCATTCACGTGGAAGACGGTGAACGTCGTAGTGCTCCGGAAAGCAGGCAAATCTGCGACATTCTCCGGAACTACCGACCTATTAGCTTGCTGTCAGTGGTTGGGAAGATAGCGAAAGCCGTTTTCCTAAGGAGACTCCAGGCAGCGATGCAGGAGCACGACATGATCCAAGACGAACAGTTTGGGTTCCGTACGGGGTATTACACCGTTCACCAGATACTGCGAGTGGTGGAGCACATCGCGGAAGGCTTCAACTTGCGACAGTCAACCGGCGCAGTGTTCCTGGACGTGTCTAAAGCTTTCGACAAGGTCTGGAATAACGACCTACTCTACAAGATGCTGGAGAGGGGGTTGCCACGCGCTCTCGTCCAACTGACAAAATCCTATCTTCACAATAGATGGTTTTGCATCAGGCTGAGCGGAGTGTGGTTGACGAGGAGGAGAATTAGGGCTGGGGTCCCCCAAGGCTCTCTCCTCTTACCGGCACTCTTCAGCATTTTTGTGAGCGACATTCCGAAAACGGCAGACACCGGGATAGCACTATACGCGGACGACACAGCCATTCTAGCCAGGTGCCGTGCTGCGCACCTCATTATGCAGAGACTGCAAACGGCGATGGACGCTCTCGAGGAGTGGCTAAGACTCTGACGAGTCGAGGTCAATCCAGAAAAGAGCACGGCAGTTTGCTTCTTGAAGCGACGTCACCGACCTGGAGACGACGGCAGAGCGTTCGACGAACCGATACCTTGGCGTTCAGACGTCAAGTATCTAGGGGTGATCCTTGATTCGAAGCTAACCTGGAAAGCTCACATCGAGTATGCGGCAAACAAGACCAAGGGTGTTATGGATCAGCTATACCCCTTGACCAATCGCCGAAGTAGGCTGAACGCTTCAAACAAGCTTAAGCTCTACCGGGCGTTAACCAGACCGACGTTTGCATACGCATCAGCGGTGTGGGGTAACGCAGCGGAAACGCACATGCGAAAACTCCAGGTGATCCAGAACAAGACCCTAAGAGGAGTCTTCGGAGCTCCCTGGTTCATTCGAAACGCTCAGCTTTACAGAGAGACAAATCTGCAAACCGTCAAGAAATGGCTCCGGTCGAACACAGAGAGGTTTTACGAATCTCTAAAAGATCACGAAAACCAGCTCATACGAGCCCTGGGCGCGTATGAGGATGCCTTATGGCAGCGTCATAAACACCCCAGTGCGATGCTCCGGCAATGATCTTTGCTACGATTCTATCAGACGTCCGAAAGGAATAAACTGCGCGTAACGCCACGTTTTTACTAATTTGCGACGGCGGTGAAGGACCTAGTCACGGGATCCCTATAAACGTCTATGACAAGGAATCGCGAGTCCGACACCAAAGTGGATTTTTAGTGGGTAGGTTCTTGCTCCGGCAAGGAAGAGTCCCACACAGCGGATATAAAATCTTTTACCACTATAAAAAAAAACGAGTATACAGAAATGGAATTAAAGTTTTACAGGTGGTTTCTTCAGCAACGAAATCGGCATACACCTGTGAGTTTTGATATTCTGGCTGCTAAAGCCATACAAATTTTTAAACAGTGCTACAATAGAGATACATGGGTCGCTAGTAGAAGTTGGCTTCTAAATTTTAAAGCACGTCATGGACTTAAAATGCAAAAAAAGTAACATGTTTTTAAGTAGTAGTTGTGTTTCAAAATACGCGTTTTCAAGCATATAAGTTTATTTACTTTAAACTTGTTACCTTGTATGTATTTTCATTCTATTGGAAATAAATGTTCATTTGTATCTACGTACATTCTTAGTTGAGTATTATGTTGTTTCAGTAATCCGAATTTTTTGATAATCCGAATCGCAGTGGTTTTTAATTGATTCGGATTATGGAGGATCTACGTTATTAAAATATTTTTCTGTTAATCTTGGTACGGAGGTGCGTGAAGTTAGCCGAAACATTTTTGAATTTTTTAAAAATATTTGTCATAATTAGGCGCCAATTAGGCGCCATTTTGCGCCGCTAAAACTAAATTTTGCGCCGTCTTGGCAAACAAGTTATTGATAAAATAAGATTTTTCCGGCCAAGTTCACGAAGCCGCACTTTTTTTCAATTTTCAGAAAATCTTTATTCCATAATTTAGCGCCAATTAGGCGCCATTTTGCGCCGTTGAAACGAAATTTTGCGCCCTCCTGTGTAACAAGTTATTTGAAAAAAACTATTTCTCCATACTACCCAAAATCGTGAAGTTGGCCGCGACTTTTTCGAATTTTGAAAAAATTTTTGTACCAAATTTAAGCGGTAATTAGGCGCCATTTTGCGCCGTTAAAACGAAATTTTGCGCCCTTCTGTGTAACAAGTTATTCGAAAAAAACCACTTCTCCAAACTAGCCCAAAATCGTGAAGTTAGCCGCGACTTTTTTGAATTTTGAGAAAATTTTTGTACCACAATTAAGCGGTAATTATGCGCCTTTTTGCGCCGTTGAAACGAAATTTCGCGCCCTCCTGTGTAACAAGTTATCTGAGAAAAACTATTTCTTCATACTACCCAAAATCGTGAAGTTGGCCGCGACTTTTTCGAATTTTGAAAAAATTTTTGTACTAAATTTAAGCGGTAATTAGGCGCCATTTTGCGCCGTTAAAACGAAATTTTGCTCCCTTCTGTGTAACAAGTTATTCGAAAAAAACCACTTCTCCAAACTAGCCCAAAATCGTGAAGTTAGCCGCGACTTTTTTGAATTTTGAGAAAATTTTTGTACCACATTTAAGCGGTAATTATGCGCCATTTTGCGCCGTTAAAACGAAATTTTGCGCCCTCCTGTGTAACAAGTTATTTGAAAAAAACTATTTCTCCATACTACCCAAAATCGTGAAGTTGGCCGCGACTTTTTCGAATTTTGAAAAAATTTTGTACCAAACTTAAGCGGTAATTAGGCGCCATTTTGCGCCGTTGAAACGAAATTTTGCGCCCTTCTGTGTAACAAGTTATACGAAAAACAACTATTTTTCTGAACTACTTAAAAGCGTGAAGTTGGCCGCGACTTTTTGGAATTTTGAAAAAAATTTTGTACCAAATTTAAGCGGTAATTAGGCGCCATTTTGCGCCGTTGAAACGAAATTTTGCGCTCTCCTATGTAACAAGTTATTTGAAAAAAACTATTTCTCCATACTACCCAAAATCGTGAAGTTGGCGGACTTTTCGAATTTTGAAAAATTTTGTACCAAATTTAAGCGGTAATTAGGCGCCATTTTGCGCCGTTAAAACGAAATTTTGCGCCCTTCTGTGTAACAATTTATTCGAAAAAAACCATTTCTCCAAACTAGCCCAAAATCGTGAAATTGGCCGCGACTTTTTTGAATTTTGAAAAAAATTGTGTACCAAATTTAAGCGGTAATTAGGCGCCATTTTGCGCCGTTAAAACGATATTTTGCGCCCTCCGGTGTAACAAGTTATTTGAAAAATATATTTATCCGAACTGCCTAAAAGTATGAAGTTTTTGAAAAACGGCGCTAAATGGCGCCTAATTACCGCTTAAATTTGGTACAAAATTTTTCAAAATTCGAAAAGTCGCGGCCAACTTCACGATTTTAGGTCGCTTAGAAAAATAGTTTATTTCGAATAAATTTGAAAAATTAAATTTATCACGATTTTGGGTAGTATGGGCAAATAGTTTTCAGATAACTTGTTAACGGCGCAAATGGCGCCTAATTACCGCTTAAATTTGGTACAAAATTTTTCAAAATTCGAAAAAGTCGCGGCTAACTTCACGATTTTGGGCTAGTTGGAGAAGTAGTTTTTTCGAATAACTTGTTACACAGAAGGGCGCAAAATTTTGTTTTAACGGCGCAAAATGGCGCCTAATTACCGCTTAAATTTGGTACAAAATTTTTTCAAAATTCGAAAAGTCGCGGCCAACTTCACGATTTTGAGGTAGTATGGAGATATAGTTTTTCAAATAACTTGTTACACAGGAGGGCGCAAAATTTCGTTTCAACGGCGCAAAATGGCGCCTAATTACCGCTTAAATTTGGTACAAAATTTTTTTCAAAATTCGAAAAAGTCGCGGCCAACTTCACGATTTTGGGCTAGTTTGGAGAAGTGGTTTTTTTCGAATAACTTGTTACACAGAAGGGCGCAAAATTTTGTTTTAACGGCGCAAAATGGCGCCTAATTACCGCTTAAATTTGGTACAAAATTTTTTTCAAAATTCGAAAAAGTCGCGGCCAACTTCACGATTTTGAGTAGTATGGAGATATAGTTTTTTTCAAATAACTTGTTACACAGGAGGGCGCAAAATTTCGTTTCAACGGCGCAAAATGGCGCCTAATTGGCGCTAAATTATGGAATAAAGATTTTCTAAAAATTGAAAAAAAGTGCGGCTTCGTGAACTTGGCCGGAAAAATCTTATTTTATCAATAACTTGTTTGCCAAGACGGCGCAAAATTTAGTTTTAGCGGCGCAAAATGGCGCCTAATTGGCGCCTAATTATGACATAAATATTTTTAAAAAATTCAAAAATGTTGCGGCTAACTTCACGCACCTTTGGTACGGGGGCACACTACATTTTAAACACAGTCGGTCTAAGTTCACGACGCGGTCCTGCAATACACTCACTCATCCAATCACAAAAATTGTTAATGACGCAACTCTTCTAAGTACATTTACTCGAAAAAAACCAAGATTTTAGTTCTAATGAATTGTCCCCAGGCAATTTAGAATTACTAGGTGTCTTGCAAAACACGCAATTCCCATTTGGTAAACTACAAAGAAGATTATAACAGCCTTATCGAAATGTCAGTAAAAAATAGCATTTAAAATGCCAGATATGTGTTTACAACATTTAACGGAAATAAATACCTTAGAATACCAACAAAATGTGATAAAACTACTTCTGAAGATTATTATTTGATACGTCTGATAGATAAATAATAGCTTATAAATTTCAGTTCAATGATGTCTTGTCTAGCCGCTCACATTACCATAAAATTCTAAGATTCATTCACAATCTTTCTGATTCTGATTAACCTTCTGGTGAGCTCACTCACTTTTCTAATTCCGCGTATATCTCTCACGTGATACCCGAATAAATATCAAAGACCTTAGTAATCTACCAACAACTTTTCACAGGTGTACACAAATTTAAGATAATGAAATCTGTTCAAAGAATTTAGTCATTCTAGTAGAAAAGTTCATTAATCGAAAAATTGTTTTGTTTATCGTGATTTCAGATACTTGTAGTAGTAAACCGGCTATTCATAAATCTTTTTGTTGTTTGTTAACCGCTATTCTTGCCTCTAGGTTATAAATTTTTCTGTTCCGTGGTGTCTATTTGTTTAAATCTGTTAGCGTTTCCTGTTCCTGTCTGCTTAGTATAAAATAAATTGTAGTTTAGTATTACAATATACTGTGTATTCCGTGCTGATTTAAAACGATGCTAGGATTGCGTCAAGTTTGCTTTTTTTATTGTATTTGTTTAATAATACACGTGATCGATGCTTTCTCAACCATTCTGGGAAATAGTATATTATTTTGAATAGACAATTCTAAAATATTGCTGTTGCTTTTGGTAACTAAACGATTTCATGGTCCCCACTCTGCTGTCATAATTTTTAGATCATAGGTTTCCAATCTTTTCTGGACCACCGTTCTCTTTAATGGGAAGGAAAAAGTTCCAACGTTCTTTTTCCCAAATATCAAATTTAAAAATGGTGGCATAGTATTTGTATACGTTGTCCAGAAACGCTGTTAAAAAAAATTGCAAATTCTAAAACTCATTTCATATTGATTTGAAGTGAACCTTGTTATCCGAATTTGCTTGCTAAGGGAATTAAAGATGGTGCCGTAAGATCGGTTTAATTCAAATATCGTTAAAACTTTCCTTTTAAGTGGTGACATTTTGTACATTCAGCACAATGGTATGGAGTTGAAACGACTTTTTAATAGTAGTCATAAGGGGCTCGTTTGGGAGGGTATTGTGCATTTGTATTCATAACTTTTCTGTCTTTCAAATTTTATCATTGTGGCATAGCATTTAACAAACTTCGTTTTTATTAGAGAAAAATTAGTCTCTTAATCTAATGTTGCTATGATACAGCGTTTCTGCAAAAAATCGATTTGAATTCTTGATGGATCAATGTATAAGTTTTCACTGATTAACAAATTCATTTTTAAATTATGAAAGATGGCTATGGAAAATAAACAAATAACAATTGTATGAATGTCAAACTGATCTTATGTCATAAACTGTTTCCAACGAAGGCTTTTCTGAAGTAAAAAATAAAAACGAGTAAAGAATTGTATTAATGTCAAATGACTGATATTTCATTATTGTTAATTGTAAACTAGCTTTAACGAGTTATTTATTATTTAGTGTTACATTAATTTTAACTTTCAAATACCAAAAGTTTAAGAATATCATAATGGTTTGTTTTAGTAACGAAGAATATGCCGATATGCATTTAGTGCATGGTAAAAGTCAATGCAACGCTCGGGCAGCGGCACATAGGTCATCATCATTAGGTCTTCAGTCCTGGAACGGGTTAGAGGTGTACCCTTATTGTTTCCTATTCTAACTAACCTACACATTTCTCTGAGATTTGCACAGTCTACGTCTATCACCATCTGATCTAGGTCTACTTCTACCTCCTTTTTCTTATATCTGCTTGTAATATATTCCAAACTATTCCCCAAAAATGCCCTTGAACGTATTCTGCCCTTCTATTACTCCTTTTTTTTTTTGTTTTCCACAGATATCTTTATTCCCCTACTATTTCTATAACCTATTTATTATTAACTTTGCCTGTTCATGCTATCATCCTCATACATCTGAAGCACAACATTCCAAAAGACTGCTACCGTTTTTCTGTCTGATCTTCCTACTGCCCGTATTGCATAGGCATACTGTCATGTGCTCTACACATATACTTTCAACAACCTTCTTCTTGTTTCTATGTTTGTTGTCTTTCTTGTTAGATGCAGTTCGGGCCCCTTCTATTGTTTTACAATTATATACCCTATTTCTCCAACATTTAGTGGTTGTGAAGGGGGGTAAGTAGCCTGTAGCTGCCAAGTTTCCCCAACACATGAACATTTGCTGATTTAATATCTTTTCCAATATATCTTTTCGCACAGTCAACATTAGTTGCAGATATTTCACACCCAACACTGTAGTTGTTTATAATAATCATCAGATTTATCTGCGCTTATTTTTTCGTCATTATCCGTCTCAAAACTGGTTGGACGCGTACCTCGACTTATTTATTTTCTGAGCTAGCCTACACATTTCTCAGAAATTCACACACAGCCTATACACAGCTTAGTTCCTCATCTATTGTTTTCTAGTTATATGCCATATTACACCGAGTTTCAGTGGTATGTATGGACAGCTCCGTGGCGTAGTTGGTATGTGTGTGACTACTACGTCCAAGGTCCCGGGTTGGAATTCCGACACGGTCCGCTTGAAAAATGTTAGCATTTTTCACAATAAATACGCCCTCGTTCGGATGAGAGGTGAAATAGAGGTCCCGTGTATGAGTATTGTCACGCACGTTAAAGAGCCCTTCCTTGCTTGGAACAGCAAAGGTTCGGCAAAATTTAAAATCTTCCAGGTTAACTTGCTTCCTGGCCAATGTAGTACTTTCGGGTGGAGCATTGGAAAATCACATGTAAGGTTGTGAAGGGAGAGGGCGGTTCCGTGGTGTAGTTGATATGTGTGTGACTACTGCGCCCAAGTTTCCGGGTTCAAATCCCGACACGGTCCGCTTGAAAAATGTTAGGCGAGTATTTTTCACAAAAATACACCCTCGTTCGGATGAGAAATAAAACGGAAGTCCGTCCCGTGTGTGTTGTCACGCACGTTAAAGATCCCTACCTTGCTTGGAACAGCAAGGATTCGGCAAAATTCCAAATTTTCCAGGTAAAAAAAAGTAGCATATGGCTGCCAAGTTCTCACAGTACTTGAACATTTGGCGATTTAATATTTTTCCAATATATCTTTTCGCACAGTCAACATTAGTTGCAGATATTTCACAACCAACACCTGTAGTTGTTTATAATGATCATCAGATTTTTTTGCGCTTATTTTTTCGTCATTAGGTTTTCCGTTTCAAAACAGTTGCCTGAAATTCCCACTCAGCCTATATACAGCTTGGTTCGTATTGTTTTCTAATTATATGCCCTATTTAACATAGTTTCAGTGGTAATCGAAGGGGGAGGCGGCTCCGTGGCGTAGTTGGTATGCGTGTGACTACTACGTCCAAGGTCTCGGGTTTGAATTCCGACACGGTCCGCTTGAAAAATGTTAGCATTTTTCACAATAAATACGCCCTCGTTCGGATGAGAGGTGAAATAGAGGTCCCGTGTATGAGTATTGTCACGCACGTTAAAGAGCCCTTCCTTGCTTGGAACAGCAAGGGTTAGGCAAAATTCAAAATTTTTCAGATAAAAAAACTCGCTTTCTGCCAATGTAGTACCTTCGGATGGAGCATTGGAAAATCACATGTAGGTTATGTGAAGGGGGTTAAGCAGCCTGTGGCTACCAAAATCCCCAACACTTAGACATTTACCGAATTAATAGTTTTCCAGTAAATCCTTTCATACATTTAACATTATTTGAGAATATTGCCCAACCAATACTTAAAGTTGCTTATAATAATCATCATGTTTAAATACAGTTATTTTTTCGTCATTAGTTTATCCATCTTGGGACTGGTTGGATGCATACCTCCATTGATTTCTATTCTGAGTTAGCCTAGACAATTCTCTGAAATTCCTACAGCCTACATTTTCACTATCTGTGCGCAGTAGTTCACCTAGATCTACCGCTAGTTCTCTTTTTTCCTATCTTTGCTTCTAATATATTCTGCACTATTCCCTCATGCCATAGTATGTGATCTATCATCCTATCTCTACTATTGTTTACCGTTTTCCACATATTTCTTTCTTCCCCTACCATTTTTAGTACCTCTTTGTTATTAACTTTGTCTGTACATGATTTCTTGTCCGCTTCTCCTTCTGTCCAGGCTTCACAGCCGTACAGTGCTGTACTCCACATATATGTTTTAAGCAATCTCTTCCTTGTTTCTATGTTTGTTGTATTTTAACACAGTAGTTGCTTTTTCTTGTTAAATGTAGCACGACCTTGTGCTAATGTTTGTTTTATATCGTTTGTGCGCTTTTCCCATTTTGCGTTATTTAACTTCCTCGATAGCAGAAATCCTTAACCACTTGTAAGTTCTTGTTATCTATTTGTATTCTTGTTTTTGATTTATTTTCCCCTCCCTTGCATACTAGTACTTTAGTTTTATTTTTGTTAATGTTCATACCGTATCTCTCTGTTAGTACCGTTTCCATTTCATTAAGAGCAGCTTCTAACTTTTCCTTGCTGGATGCTAATACGGCTATATCATTTGCAAATCTAAGCATATAAATTTTTTGTCACTGTATAGTAATTCCAAATGTCTTCCTGCATTTGACATTATTCATTGCCTCTTCAACGTAGAAGTTAAAATTAATGGGGATAGGGCACATCCCTGTCTCACCCCTTTCCTAATATTTACTTCTATACGTTTCTGCTCTAATTCTATTACTGCTGTTTGCTCTTTGTATAAGCTATGTACTATTCGTCTATCCATATAACTCATTCCAATCTTTTAGAGTATTTCGAACACTTTTTTTGCATTTTACATTGTCGAATGCTTTTTCCAGATATACAAATTCTATATACACCCTTCCCCCTTTCTCTGTTCTTTTATCTATCTCCTGTGTTCCCCGGTTTCGCCTAAAGTCAAATTAATCTTCTAGTATTTTTTCAGCTTGTTTTTCCATTCGTCTATGTACAATTCTAGTTAATATTTTTGTTGTTTGTTTGTTCGAAAATTTTCATATCTATCTGCGCCTTTCTTTTTTGATATAGTTACTATGATGTTACGTTTGGAAGAGACGATCTGTTACTGCTTGTACAGCGGCTTTTAGAGTTTGTGCTTGCACCTTATCTGTACCCGGCGCCTTACCAATTTTCAGATCCTTTAATGCTAATTCAAACTCATCACTAAGTATAGGATATCCCGAGTCATCATTTTCAATGTCTGATTCTTGTTCTAATGCTGTTAGTTCCTCTCCTGCATATAAATTCCCTATATATTCTTGCCATCTACCCACTTTCTCTATTTTCTATAATGACGTTTATTCCCGGGTCCTTTATACACCGCGTTCATTAAGTTACGCACATCAAAAAGGTTGTAATGTATTTTATTTAATATTATTTATTTTTAATTGTTATAACTTTTATAAACATATATACTTATTTCGAACATTTTATGTCTTATATGTTCAAAAGGCTGCCTTGTTCATTAATACACGCACGAATTCGTTTTACCATGTATGTTGACACTTTGTGGAGTACGCCTACACTAATATTGTTAATCTCCGTTGTAATGTTCATTTTCAGTTCATTCAGTGTATGAGGCCTATCTTTATAAACCCTTCTTTTAAGATAACCCCACTGGAAAAAATCTAGAGGTGTTAAATCGAGAGACCGTGGGGACCATTACTCTTTAGAGATTATACGCTCGCCAAAAAACTCATAACTCATTGTTTCATTGGACGTGTGACGTGTGGCACTGTCCTGCTGGAACCAACAGTCAGGTTCATCGGTTTCAAGCAACGAAATAAACTGTGTAATTATGTCTTTGTATACACCACTGTTCATTGTATTTTCAAAGAAAATAGGCCCCACTATTCGACGACGTGATACGGCACACCACACTCCAATTTACAGATAGTGCAATGGATTTTCATAAAAAACATGAGGATTTTCAGTTGAACAGATTCTTGTGTTTTGGCTATTCACATATCCACTAAGGTGGAACCAAGCCTCATCACTGAAGAAAACACGATCTAGCTCTCCGATTCCATGGTTGTCGACGTTGGACCGAAACCATCTACAGTAAACAAGGCGCTTTTCTTTGTCTGGATCTTTCAATTCCTGAACACTACGAACACGATATGCACGAAATTTTAACTGTTTCATAGCTTTCTGAGCACGACCCAATAAAATTTGTGATTGTATTGATAGTCTTCGTAAGCTTTTTGAAGGCGACTGCTGCATAACATTTCTAACCTCAGCCAGTTTAGCGTCAGTTAAAATGACTGGTCTTCCTGATCTCTTTTTGTCTGCAACTAATCCGGTTTCACAGAAACGTCGGATTAATCTGGTTAAGGTCGACTTGTTAGGCATACTTACATCCGGATATGTTACACGAAATTGATCAATAACAAATTCATATGAATGACTGGTAAAACACTGTTCGAGAAGGATCATTCGTTGCTCTTGGGAAAACGACATGTTTACCTTATCGTAATTTGGTTAATATTGTAGACCTGTTGTAAACTGTACACACAATAATGGGCTATACATTTGTTGTTTATATTACCAGTGGTGCTGTCTTGCGGTAGCCACTAGAACTAATATAAAAATCTACTATTTACAGACTCGTTTATTTGGATGTGCGCGGCTTAATGAACGCACTGTATTTTTGTTATACGGTTTTATATCCCTAAAATTGATTCTAATTAATTTGTATGCTTCATCTATCTTTCCTATTTCCGTCTTAGTTTGTACCTCTTTGCACTTTTCATCAATCCATTGTTCTTTAGCATTCCTACATTTGCGAATAATTTCCCATTTTATGGCTTTGTATCTCTCTCTTCTTGTTTCGTCTGATCTATTTTTGTATTTTCGTCTTTCTTCTATTAAATTCAGGATATCCTTTGTTATCCATGGTTTCTTATTTTCTTTTTGTGTATACCCCAGAATATATCTGGCCGCCATGTCTAGGCTGGATTTAATGTTATTCCATTTTGTTTCTACTTCCTTAGTATAAGATATTTTCCCGATATCTTTCAGCAATTCATTTGACTTTTTTTCAAATCTTTCTTGAAAATCTTTATCTTTTAGTTTCTCAAAGTCAAAGTGCCTTCTTCCGTTTCTTTTTTCAAATTTTTAAATTTAAGTGCGGCCTTCATAATTACGATGTTGTGGTCAGCGTCTATATCTGCTTCTGGGTAACTTCTTCGTCTTTTACTTGATTCCTAAACCGTTGTCTAACAAGAATGTAATCCATTTGATATCTTCCTATAGCTCCTGGCATCTTCCACGTATATCGTCTTCTAGCATGATGTTGAAATAACGTGTTTGTGATGATTAAATTGTTCTTATCGCAAAATTCTACTAGCCTGTTTCCCCTGTCATTTCTCATGCCTAAAGCAAATAAACCTACTACCGCTCCTTCCCTACCCTCACCTACCACTGCATAAAAAGCCCCGTAATTATTAAATTTTCATGTCCTTCTACGTATCTTAATATGTCTTCGATATCTTTGTAGATCGCGTCTACCTCTTCGTCACTGTAGCTAGAGGTGGGCATGTATACTTGTATTATTAATGTGTTTACCGGTTTAGATTCTAATTTAACCATGAATACTCTTTCGTTCTTTTGTAATTAATTTTGTAGACAGTATTCTATTTTATTCGCATAACTATTTCCACACCCGAATTTCCTTCCTCTGCTCCTGTATGAATTACCTTGAAGTCTCCACTCCAAAAATTCCCGCCTCTGGCCACCGAACATCGCTGATCCCTACTATGCCTAGTACTAACCTATTAATTTCAATTTTCAGGTTCTCTAGTTTCCCTACTTGCTTCATACTTCTAACATTCCACGCTCCGACTCGCAAAATGTTCCCGACTCTTATTCTGAACTTTCCGATCGCATCCTTCGAAGTAGTCCCCTCCCGGAGATCCGAAGGGTGGACTATTTTAACTCCAGAATCTTGTACCCCAGAGAATGCCATCGCGTTTATTACAATTTAAGTACGCTGTGTACTTGGGAGGTAATGTGTGGTTTCCCGTTGCCGTCCACATCACGGTAGTGTGTCTTAGACTGCCATACCGACCCCTATGGTCTATGCTAATCTAAGTACTGAAAGAGCCGCTGCCCTCTTTCGGGAACCTGTCTTAGCCTGATTCCTCACTAACGACCCTACTACTTTGTTTGGACCTGTAGTTTGTCTCTTTAGTTCATTAGAACACGCAAGCCAATTCACTTGTTCTAGTAATCTAGAACTTCGGCAAGGTGCAGGTCCATTCGAAATAAGGCACGTTGGCATGCGGATAAATTTTCAAATAGAAACATCCTGTTCCCAAAATATATACAGTTCTTCATCAAAGAATTAAGGGAACTGGATCGGTAATTCCAAAAACACAACGAAACTGGAAGCCAAGCTGAGAATGATATTTTCATGAAAGTAGAAGAAAATCCCGAAATTAGGGAAATTAGCTGCAACGTATTCCATTTTTAAACATTCTGTGTGGAATATTATTCATAAGAAAAACTTGCAGCTTTATTTTAGAAAAGGCCAGGTCATACGTGACGGTGATTTTTCCGTTCGTGTTGATTTTTCTAATTGGTTGCAAAATAAAAAAAAATCAAAACCAACATTTTTTCTCAAGTATTTTGTTTTGTAACGAAGCTGCATTTATTAAGGATGGAATTTTAAATATGCATAATGCGCATTCCCTTACGTAGGTGATAATCGTCATGTTATAAAAGAAACTAAACATCAGGAAAAGTTTAACGTAAATGTGTGGATAGGCGCTCATGCAGATAATCTGTAGAATTGTCCAATCGTTTAAATGGCGAGGATTATCTATACCTTTTACAAATTATCCAATGATATAATTTATATATTTCTACATGATAGTCGTCCAGCTCACTTTAACAAGATTGTTCGTGATTTTTTTAGACAATAACAACTAACAGTCCAGTTGCTTGGTCCGCTAGGTCTCCAGATTTAGTCCTTGCGTATTTTGTGTGCGAGGATACCTAAAATCAATTGTTTATTGGCAACCATTGGAAACATGCGATGAGTTTTGGAGTTTAATTCAGGATGTCTGAAATGATTTTAGAAACAATATTGTAATTTTTGCAAGAATTCGACATTTTTTGCGTAAGCGACTTAATTTAGGTCACGCGGAGCATCTGTTGTAGGTTTATTTTTGTATTTTGTACTTTCAGATGTCATTTTGTTCAGTTCTTTTTCATTACTAGTTTTATCATTTGTTAGTTTGTATCATAAAAAGTTTATTTTTGACTTTGTTACGTTTATTTTCGACGATGGATTCAGATGCGTACTTTTTGTGGTAATTCGTTTTTCATTTACCTAACGCCTGTTTCTATTCAAAACCCCATACTGTATTTTTACCTCGTTACAATCATAACATTTCTAGTCAAATCTATTCATGCTAAAAACGAAAATTTCTTCGATGGTTAAATGGTTTATATCCGTTATATTTTATTTTCTACAATGAATACGCTTTCTAATAATTCCGCAACTCAAACCCATTGTGCTTTAAAAACGAAACTTTATGCTATAATTAATTAGTCGAGACCTTGTTGGAGGTATCAGTTGATTTGTTAAACATTCTGTTGTTTCATTCTAAACCTTCGTCTAAATAGTGTATTGAACTATTCCGATAAAACCGTATTTTTCAGTTTCAATCGTTCAATAACGCGAATGTTTGCATTTCAAATTCCTGTTATTTGAACTTGACCCTGCAGCTTGTGCGTCAAGATGTTTGTTGCATGATTCGTCATCGTACTTTGGAAGCAATGCACGCTTTTTTTTTGTTGGACAAGATAGAAATGGCTTGCGTGTATTGGTGAGTTTTCCCGCGCTTATTCATTCTAATCCGATTTTCTTTTTAGCTTTTTTTAGCTGGAGGCCAAAGGGGTCCTCTCTTTGTGTAGGCCCGACTGTTCGTTGCCGTGGAGCAGCTGTTTTTTTTTTTTGGTGGATCACTGCTGTAGTTACGATGGCCTTTACGTTGCTGTGTTGACTCAATCCTCACGGTTGGCAAGTATTCTGACGCATAGAGATATGTGCCTTGTTTTCTTTTATACATGTGAAAAATTTTTATTTATCAACGGTTGATGGTGTGAAACCAGTTCACCATACTTGTTGAACAGCTGGCTGCGCAGGTGCTTCTGGTTATACTTCTTTAGTTCTTACTACAACGTGGCCTGTATTTAAGGCTTAAGTTTAACACCTGTACTATTGAGAAAATCAACATTCGCTATTTTTAATTTTAACATATTTGCTATGGAGTAAATTTACATTCAATGCTTAAATTTAACACCCGAGAAAATCTACATTTAAAACTTACTATTGCTATTGCTATTAAGAAAATCAAAACACTGATCTTTTTATTTTGATTTTTATTTTTTTTTGGTATTTAGGTAAATCCCTCCACTCTCCGCGTTTGATAGCTAGCCTGGAACTTACGTTTCATCCGGCTGCGTCATTGTACGTAGCAACTTGTATTTATATTTTACTTTAGAAAAGCCAACTCATTAGTTGGAAACAGTTTATGACATAAAAACAGTTTCACATGTATACAATTGTTATTATGTTTATTTTTCATAGCCATTTTTCATAATTAAGAAATGAATTTGTTAATCAATGGAAACGTATGCATTGACATATGAATAGTTCAAATCGATTTTTCTTGAAAACGGCATGTCATAGCGACTTTGGATGAGAAAATAATTTTTTCTAATAAAAATAAATTTTGTTAATTTCTATGCCAAAATGGCCGAATTTGAAAGACAAAAAGTTATGAATAAAATATCTAAAACCCCTTCTAAACCAATCGCTTATGACTACAATTAAAAAGATCGTTTCCACGCCATACGATTGAGCATATTCCATAAAATAAATGTACAAAATGTTATCACGTAAAAGGAAACCGTTTTGAAAATATTTGAATTACACCGATCTTACAGCACCGTCTTTAAAAAGCTCTAATTTCCTTAGCAAACATGTTTGGATAACAATATTTACGTCAAATCAACATGAAATGAGCACTAGAATTTGAAGTTTTCTTTTGTAAAAAGCGTTTCTGGACACCTTGTATAATTCAAGCAATTTAAAATCCGATTTACATCATATATAGATTGTTCACGTTAATTTAGTAGTGACGTCACAAAATTTTAAAACGCCGAGTTGCCACCACGAATTTAAATCCCGTGAATATATTGTTAGTTCTATAAAGAAGCGTTTTACAATAAATAATTAAATTTAAGCGAATAGTAACAAGTGAAAGCCGCGAATGTCACATGACAAATGCAAGTGAAAAGGCAAAAAAGCTTAGTAAACGACAACATAAACGCGCTACACCGCAAAGAACTGCCAACTTTATGCTGTTTATATTTAATACAATTAATTATACGGAAATCAGTGACAGTTCTTTATCTTCATTTGACTACCTTTGTTACATGCCAATCTGGCCATGTATCATGTTTAGGTTTAGATATAATTTGTAAGTTATTTGCCGCGTATTTTTGAATTAATACGCTAACTTCCGTCGTCGCTGAAAGTAAAGTCTGCGCAGAAGGAATGCGGATGTGCGCGCGTCGAGGAAGCGGGCATTAAGCTACGAGACATGGATTAAGCAACAAGTTTCTGAGTGCAATGTAGTTTTTTAAGAAACAGGTATGTTGTACCTTGCCATTATCGTTCCGCTACATATTTCCTTCAACCTTCTACGAGTGCAATATAAGTTTAGAGACGGATAGCAATTTGATGTTCAACATGGCGTAATCAAATCCAAACCACGTGCTAGACCCTGATGAAGTTTCGAGATACGCATCACGTAAGTAATTTGATTGTTACCTAGAATGTGCATGTAAATTTGACTTAGACAGCGATTGCGTCACCCGGTAAAACGTGATCTGTAGATGTTATAACAATGGCGTTAGAGCCGCGCCTGAAGTGTGAAAATAGCGCGTAAATATGCCGCGTAAATATAACACCTTAAGGTACTAAATGTGACGTAGCCGTAGAACGAGTGTGAACAGAGTAAGTATTATTTTTTATACCAATACAAACTAAATCTTTAAAAAATATCACGCGCTAAGTTGGTTAAAACTCAACGTTGCCAACTCTTCTAACAAATTAATACTCAATTAAAATATGGATGTTCATATCGATATTTAATTTTTTCATCATAACTTTTAGGTTTTCAGTTCTGTAACTGGTTGGACGCGTATCTCCATTGTTTCCTATTCTGAGCTAACCTATACATTTCCCTGCAATTTCCACAGCCTATATCTTTCACAAGCTGAGTGCAATAGTCTAATCTAGATCTAGTGCCTAGTGGGAATTATTTTAAGCAGATAGTTTAAGGCGTCCATCCCTGTATACTTATTTTTATTAGTTGAAAATACGAGGCTTGTTCAGTTGAAACCCATCTTTGGTCAGGTCAGCCTTGGAAACAATTGTAATCACTCAACTGACGTTTTGCAACGTTAGTGGTGTTTGTAAACTTCCCACTGGTCAGTTTCTCTCATATATTTGACATTACATGTGATTTTCCAATGCTCCACCCGAAGGTACTACATTGGCCAGGAAACGAGTTTTTCTTTTACCTGGAAAATTTGGAATTTTGCCGAACCCTTACCGTTTCAAGCAAGGTAAGGATCTTTAACGTGCGTGACAACACTCACACACGGGACCTCCATTTACCTCTCATCCGAACGAGAGTGTATTTTTGTGAAAAATGCTCGCCTAACATTTTTCAAGCGGACCGTGTCGGGATCCGAACCGTATATATTTGACAGCGATTTTAAGTATTGTGACTTTGAAATGACGTTTGTTGTTAACAATCCGACCAAATGTGATCGGCGTGCGGTCATTCAGTTTCTGTGTGCTGAAGGTTTGCAACCATTGGAAATTCATACACGAGTGCAAGCAGTGTATGAAAACGCATGTTTTGCTTATCCAACTGTCAAGGAATGGTGTCGAAAATTTAAGAATATTCGCGAATGGAAGAATGATAAGCCGCGACCAGGTGCAATGTGTACTGCGTCAACAGACAGGAATATGGCATGTGTGGAATGCCTGATTAAAGAAAATCGTCGAGTTTCAATCAGAATAATTTCAGAAAATTTTGGCATGAGTATCGGATCTGTTCATAGCATAGTACACAAATTAGGCTACAGCAAAGTTTGTGCGCAATGCGTTCCTCGCCTTTTGTCAGAGAACCAAAAAGCTTGCGAATGGGCTTATCTTTGCCACACCTCACGGAATACAAACAATGAAACTTTGAACAAGCTCCATTAAGCAATAAGACGAAAACATCCAGGGAAACTTTCACGTGGTGTCATTCTGCTTCACGACAATGCTCGACCTCATGTTGCTAACGTAGTGAAAGAAAATCTACAGCGAAAGAAATGGGGGATACTAGAGCATCCACCCAATAGTTTCGATTTATCGCCTTGCGATTTTCACATCTTTAGGCGACTGAAAAAAGCGTTAAAAGGTAACCGTTTTTAATCAGACGAAGAAGTACAAAACGCCATGAAAGAATTTTAGCAGCCACAAGATTTCTTTAGGCAGGGTATATACACGTTTCCGAAACAATGGGATATGTGCCTTAATCGTAGTGGTAATTATTTGTAAATTTA
Organism: Platerodrilus igneus; assembly: GCA_036346225.1. Taxonomy (NCBI): domain Eukaryota; kingdom Metazoa; phylum Arthropoda; class Insecta; order Coleoptera; family Lycidae; genus Platerodrilus; species Platerodrilus igneus. The sequence goes on from JARFIW010000453.1 coordinate 10,951,169, forward strand.
GTTGTCAATAAATTTTTTCTGAACCAAAGATGGGTTTCAATTGAACAAGCCTTGTACTAACGAGGATAATGAGTAATTGATTTTCTCTAAATATATACATCAAATTTAAATTCATAAATTGGCAATTATTCAAATAAATACGATACAGGATATGGAACTGATGCAAATAAGCTAAGGTTTCTTAGATTTGAGGCTGAATAATTAACAACAAAACTCTAAGAAATCGTTTCCATTAGGATCAATTCCATTAATATTTTCTTGGAAGAGTTCTATTATATTTAACTTTTAATCAAAGCAATATATTTTGCTGAATGATCTCAGCATGGGTCTTCAGTTTGAGTTGTTCTTCGCTATTTTTTAATATAGCGCTTAAAATTAAAGCTATGCCAGTTAATTTAACATTCCATGAAATTTCCAAGAAAATTTTTAACCCAAATAATGACATTGAATAAATAAGGTAGTTTAAATTACTTGAAGGTTTACTTTTAAATGATTCTGCGGCTTTATTACATAATGGATTACAGGGAAATAGTAATAAAAATAATAATCTGATATATTTAATAAAGGTTTTCATTACGTTATATTTTTATACAACCCAGGTAAAATCAGATCTGACATTATAACCAAACACCCAATCATCATCATCATTTTGTTTTCGACCTTGCATAAGGTTCTATTCTGAGCTAATCTAAAAAGGTATGTAGACCTTCACAACCTAAATCTCTAATAATTTGACTAATATAGTTTTGTCTAGGTCTTCCTACTCTATTTTTACTTGGTAGTCTGTAATCTAAGACCTTACTAAATAGTCCCTCGTGTGATAGCTGGTGCCCTATCATTCTATCTCTCCTGACCTTTAATTGTTTCCACATACAGGGTTCCTCACCTATCCTTCTATAAACTTCCTCATTTGTTACTCTATCTGTCCAACTAATCTTTAACATTCTCCTATAACACCAAGTTTCAAAAGCTTCTATCTTTTTCTTATCTACCTTTTTAATTGTCTAAGTCTCACTACCGTATAATGGAACGCTTCATACGTACGACTTTAAGAAACTTTCTCTATTATCTAAACTAATACTATTAGCTATTAGTAAGTCTTTCTTTTTTAAAAACATTTTTCTAGCTTGAGCTATTCTAACTACTATATCCCTTCTGCTACGTCCGTCCTTTGTAATTATACTACCTAAATAGCAAAATTCATCTACCTCATCTAACTCGGTATTACCTATTTTTAATTTTGGTTTAGAACTAGGCTGTAACTCACTTGTCATTATCTTTGTCTTTCCTGAGTTAATTCTCATACTATAGTTACTCTGTAGTATCTTATCCAAAATATTCAAAAACTTTCCTAACTCTTTTCTAGACTCTGCTCTAATGGCTATATCTTCTGCAAAATGTAACATGTCTATTTTCTGTCGCTGTACACTAATACCTATCTCTTTTCTCTCTCTAGCTAAATTTAAAGCTACCTCAATATAAACATTTAAAATCAAGGAAGATAGTATACAGCCCTGTCTAACACCATTTCTAATCTTAGCTTTCTTTTTATTTCATCAAATCTAAATACTATGCTTTGGTTTTTATACAGACTGTAAATAATTTTTCTATCTCTATGACAGATTTTTATTTTTCACCAAATCTTGAACACAACAATCCAATTAACTCTATCACATGCTTTTTCTAAATCTACAAACGCGAAATAAGTCTTTTTATTTTTTTGTAACCTTGTTTCGATAATTACCCTAATCATTAGTAACGGTTCCCTAGTCCCTCTGTCTTTACGAAAACCATATTGGTCTTCGCCTAAATAATTCTCAGTCAAAGCTTCTACTCTATTTTTAATTATTATTGTTAGTATTAGGAAGCGTTGGAAGTTAAACTAACCGTTCTAAAATTCCCACACCTATCAGCTCCTGACTTTTTTGGGATTGGGAAAATAATATTTTTGTCGAAATCTATTGGGACCTCACCTGTGTCATATATTACTTTTACTAGTTCATATAATCGGCGTAAGGTTTTCTGACTTGCGTATTTTATTAATTCTGCGGGTATATCGTCTATCCCCGGCGCTTTATTTAGTTTAAGATCCCTAATAGCTCTATGAAATTCCTCTCTGAATATTGAGAACCCTATTTCTACATCCTTTTCTTGGCCGTTGTCTAACTCATCCATATTATCTCCCTTATATAAATCTTCTAAATATCTTTTCCATCTATCTGCTACCTCAACTTTATTTATCAGAAGCTCATTATTCTCATCTTTAATACCGTTATATTTTTTCTCATCTTCCCCTAAAAACTTTTTAACTGCCCTGTAAACCCTGTCTGTCTTACCTACTCTCAAATCATCTTGTATTCCCTTACAATTCTCCTCCATCCATTTATTTCTAGCTTTTCCAAGCTCCTATTTCTAACTCTATTATATTTTTGCTTACTTTCACTATCCAATTCTCTGAAAGGTTTAAGCTTTTTTCTATTCTCTATTAAATCTAATGTCTCCTTTGTTGCCCAGGGTTTTCTCGCTTCTACTTTTTTCTTACCTATAGTCTGTGTTGCTATATCGTGTACAGTCCTTTTTATTTCTTGCGATCTATTTTCTACGTTCGCTCCTATAGCTTTCTCTTTGATCTTATTATCTAATACTTGTTTATATTCCTCTTTTACCTCACTATCATTAAACTTACCTAGATCCCATCCCTCTCTTTTAGCCTTTATCAATTTTTTAAATTTTAGATTACACTTCATTTTAGTTATGATTGCTATCTATGTCAGTCCCTGGATAACTACGACAGTTTTTAACTTGGTTTCTAAATCTTTATTTAACTAAAATATAATCTATTTGGTATATAGCCCTATCACCTGGCGCTTTCCAGGTATATCTTCTTCTAACATGTTGTTCGAATAGGGTGTTTACAGTTATAAATCTACGTTCCTGATAAAACTCAACTAATCTTTCTCCTCTATTATTTCGTCGACCATACCCAAATTTTTCTATCATTTTTCCCTCACTACCTTCTCCCACTGACGTATTAAAATCGCCTATAACTATTACATTCTCATCTCCCTTTACTTTTCTCACTATACTTTTTATATCCTCGTATACCTTTTCTACTTCCTCATCCTCGTACCGAGTTGTTGCCATGTAAAACTGTACTAAAACAGTGTCCGTGAGTTTCGCACTCAATCTAACCATAATTATTCTATCACTAAATTATATGTACTCTTTAATTTTACGTCCTAATCTTTTACCTAACACTATTCCTACCCCTGCCTGTTCATTAGTTGAAGAAGTTGTAATTATTCTATAAGTATCTTTCCAAAAGTCATTACTATCTGGCCATCTCACCTCACTAATACCTAAAATGTCCAGCTTTCCTTTCCTCATTTCGACTAATAAATTCGTTAACTTATCTACTCTAAGTAATGACCTTACATTCCAAGTCCCTATCACTAAATCGAACAGTTGTATTAAATTCTTACGATGACGAGTCCCAAGTACCCCCTCCCGGAGATACGAAGGAGGGGCTATTTTACCTCCGGACAAGAATTTTACTTGTGAGCTCTCCATCATACATAGTTCGTGTTTTGGGCCACTCATACCTGACAAATATCGTGGTAGGTTCTCATATCTTTCCACAACGCAGTTTTTAAAGATTTTAGCAAAAAGCCGTATCTGTTACGGCCAACTCCCCAACAACCTTGTAAATTATTGAGGATCGCCCGAGACCAACAGACTTTTTCCAATATCTTTTAGCCAGCAAGGCTGCTGCGCCTTTTAAACGCCTTTTACGATAAGCAAACTTACTATAGTAGTATTATTTATCCCTATTCGTTTTTTAAATAACTTTTGAGATATATAAAATGGTGAACATTGGTTAACAGATGTTTTTTGTATAATTAGAGCCTCAAAAAGTTGATAGAATAATTCAAATTTTTTAATTTTGCCTGAGAAAACTTGAATTTTAATTTTTGGCAATTTGGCAATTTAAATGCCACAGCTTGAGAGCTAACTGAAGCTAACTGAATATGACTGAAAACTATTATTAAGATTTTCATTTACATGCAATTGATTTTTCTTAAACTAGATAAATATTCAGAAAAGTTAGAGGTTTATGAGAAATATTTATCTTCTATAAGCAATCTATCTTCAGTGTCTGGATTTCTTCTGTTGAAAAATATTTCAATTTTGTATTGAAATAAAGAACGCCCCCCCCCTCTATTTTCAAACTCAATTGGTATAGTACAAAAAATCTTTATTTAAAAATCATGATTCAATTCGTGTACAAGAACCTTTAGTGAAGGCCCTGAATCTTTTTAAATGCTCGATATTTATTTTGAAACTTTAGAATTAATTATAATGTGTTTCACAAGAATAAATTTTGTACATCAACCTTCAGACACTTGTAAAAGTCTATACACGAAAAATGTATTTATAAAAATTAACAAAAATGAGATGATCTCAACCAATTAACTGCCGGGGTTTCACCGCAGCGTTAAACATAACTGGAACAAATATCTCATTCCTTTGTTGAGTGGTTGGCTTTCCAGAACTTCTAGAAAATCTGACTAGAAGGTTCAAAAACTATGGAGGAAAAAGGATCCTGGTTCTGTAGGAAAAGATGGCCAATAAGTTGATCTCTTCTCCGCAGAGCGTAGCAAACTGTATTATTTGAACTGGGTGTTCTAAAGCTCAGGTTTCGAAGGACCATAAGACACACCCAATGGTATGAGAAAATGCGAAATCACTACAAATCTGTAGACACCACACGAATTCAGAATTGTAATAACTTCGTTGTGGCATAACTATTTTCCAATCATCTGTTGTTTATTTAAAACCTTCGAAAAATATTAAATCCATGAAGTGGAGAGTGGTATTGATATCAAGTTATCCCAGGTCATTCCCTTAGCCAAAACAAAATTTTGTCGTCACGGCAAGAAATAATGACTTAATAAAACTGTCACTCTGAAATCTTACTTCAAAAAGCTGAAGCATTGCTGTGCAGTAAATTTTGAAAGAAAGCACATCGAATGCAATGTGAAAATCGATATATTACAGTCTCGAGTCATCATCAAATACCTGTATTTGAAGGGGTTAATTTGGTAAAGAGATTTATGAAGATGTGCTGAATACATTTGATGGTCAATGTGCATCATATGTGTTCCGTTTGTAAATCATAGTTATAATATAAACTTTAATTACACCATAAGATGTAGCTTGCAAGTAAATTCGCGTAGATAGGATAATCAATGGTTTTCCGTGATTTTAACTAGGCACTATTAAACAGTACAGTCGCTAAAAGTTGTTGTAAAACGGCAAGTGTATCTTAGCTATGATGCTAAACGTCGAGTGCCACAACGGTTGACCGCTTCTCGTCCCTGCCAGCCGCCGCCGCCGCCGCTAAAAGTTGCAGTTTACTACGAGTAAGTGCTTGAACTTTCACATATTTAAATTTGCTTATAATTCACACGTCCACTTTCTCTCCATCTGTGGCTATCGAATCATCGTTAAACATTGGTCGTTCGAGCCGGATGTGGATTAAACCTGCAAGTTACTTCGATAATAACTGTTTTATTAGCAAAACCCGCTTAGCAAAGCTGTATTGTAGAATCGTTTCGTATACTAAGTTTTAGTCCATTTAATTATCATTGTATAGTGCTTGTTATCACTTAGTAAGCCATAAGTACTTGTTATCTCTTTACATTTCACATTTGCTTATTTGAGTTATTTAAGGATTTGGATAACGTCGCATGTGTTTCTATAGTTTAATTTTTAGCGAGAATTACGGCCTCATTTCTAATAAATTTGATATAGGCTTGATTTTCGTTATCGCTTCTGTTTGCATTTCGCTAAAAAATTAGTTATGACGAAGAAGCTAAAACGCATGTACTTCTAACGCATAAGTTCAATAAACGCGTTTTAAGATATTTTTGACATCGCACACACATGTGGAAATGACCGTAGCCTGTTGGATCTGTTCCGCGATCAATATCATACCTTAAATCAGTGCTAAAGGATCCCGTATTGCTTACCATTAAGAACTTTGATTTTAGAAGCCAATTACCCTATTGCGTACAATAAGCTCCTCGAAAAACATCGTAATATTCGTTGAATTACATAGGCTATTTGGGAAAACATTGCTAAGTTTCTCAAGTTGAATTCTGACCATTTAAGAGTCTTACAAAAATTAGTGGGCACTTTTGTCGGCAAGACGCTTGAAAAATTTGAGCTACCTGTAGAGGAATGGGATTTCATTCTGATAAACATGATTTTAGACTGCCTTAATGTACATACAGCTCGCAATTATGAATTGCATCAGAACCCCACCTCTATCCCAACCTATACAGAAATAATTGCTTAATTAGAAAAGACTTGTTTTATTGGGAAGCATTCCGGCCTCGCCCGCTTCTAAAGTCACTAGCTAGTTTTGTATGACCGAGTCTACTTTCCCCCTAGAAAATATTGTTGCGAAATTATGGGAAGTTGAAGAGGTTCCTGACAATAAACCTTTCAGACCTGACGAATTCTTAGTGGAAAATATTAGGTTGACACTCTTTGCTGCAACGAGCAAGGACGGTATGTCGTCTCTCTGCCATGCAAAGATCCAAAACCTTCCTTCCCGGTAGTCGTAATCTCGCTCTGCAGTGCTTTATTTCTTTAGAAAATCGTCTAACTAGGCAACCTTTGATTTATGAACAATATGTTACGTTCATGCGCACCTATTTAAACGTCAAATACATGCAACTTGTTCAAGCTGGATCTATTTCTGACTTTTTTTTATTATATCCCATATTATTGTATTGTGAAACCAGAAAGTGTATGTACCAAACTGCGTATAGTTTTCATAATCTCCACTAAAACTCTATCTCGATCGTCTTTAAATGATCATTTGTTTGTTGGGCCCAAGCTTCGACGAGATATTACCAATATTTTGCTACAATTTCCTCTTTATTCCTGGGTTTATTACTGAATAGCGTGATTATCAACAATTTGTTTGGCGTTTTGCTCCTGACGAGCCTATTTAGGACTTTCGGTTAAATACCGGTACCTATGGGGTAAATTGCGCCCTTTTTCTTGCGATACGCACTCTCGTGCAGTTGGCTAAAGACGAAGGAAATTCCTATCCTCTAGCATTCCTTGCCCTTCGCAACCATACCTATTTCGATGACATCGCATTGAATGGAGACTATATGGAGTCAACCTTGGTTTTACGGAATCAACTAAGCGCTGTTTTCAAACAAGTAATTTGAAGATTCTGTAACATAGAAATTGGAAGATAAGTTATGAACCATAATTATTTCAAAGAAGGCAACTACGATTAAATGTAAATAATATTAATTCGAGGTTGCAAGCTTTTTTTAATCTATATTAATAAATGCACTTTCTAAAACGAATACTTCAACGGATAGAAAATTAACTAAAATTTGAAATGGAACCAGGAGGTTTTTAATGCAGTTAATTTCAAAGGAAACGAAATTTTTATAAGTGAAGACAGGTAGTCGCAAAGAAGAATTTAACGATTCAAACCGCAAGTACAAATTTGTTCCAAACCTAGAAACTCAATTGGCATATTATTAAGTAGACTAAGCTAGAACAAGTTCTTAATTTTTTTTTATTTATAAATTTATTTAGAAATGGATAATTTAATTTCGGCAACTTTAAGATCAGAGCTCGAAGCGTTTTTGACCCTGGCAAAGATTTTTGTACAGCGTCGTTGATCAACTACAGTGACTAGAATAATAACAACAATAATAACAAAAAAATATGTAAATTATCCAGAACATTTTTAATGAAAATTTTGCGGGTCTGTACACAATTTTTTTTTATTGCGGACTGCAAATATCTTGTCTTTAATAATATGAATTGCCTTTGGGGCAAAAACGGGGGACGCCACGAGAAGGTTTGTTATTTAGTGCAAATATATTATACTATTAGCATTCCGCAAATCTCAAAGGCAGTACATACTTGTGTAGCCATCTATGAAACTACGATTTAGTTTTGAATCAACTTTTGTGCTTCCACGCTTAGTAGTGTTGGAGTTTTCCACCCGATGGCGATATTGTTTTCTCTTGCCATAGTACAAAGATCTATGAACTTATATCATTGTAATAGCTTCGATTACTTCATAAGAGTCTACTCTGACAAGGCCCCAAAAAAAGACGAAACCGGTTAGTGAATGTTTCTTTCCCTTATGAAGTAATAGAGTTATTGTTTTGTTAATGGCTATATAACTACTAGCTCAATTTGTATTCGTAAATATGTTTTTATTATTTCTATAAAGGTTTATTTACAGATACATCTTAGTAATCTTTTGTTGTACATAAATGTTTCAGATTGCAAACTGCAAATATCTTGTCTTTATATATATATATATATATATATATATATATATATATATATATATTTCTGTGGTATTTGAATGCTCAACAGCTTTATTAACTCATTTGATAAATTTAGGTAGTGATTCAGTATGTAGATACAAGCATCTGCGATTGGAAACGCTTTTCAGATTCTCTTACGGTAAAAATTAATAATTTTACTGAAAAAATTTCAATAAGTCAGAAGTTAGTTTAGCATAACTCCTTTTAATGTAAACAATCTTGAGGTATAGCGTGTGTAATATAGCATTTCAAAGGTCATATTATAAACAAAAAACATATTTAAATCGTAGTTCATAAGTGCAGAGTATAAGTATAAAGTTTTAGCATTTTGAATTTCATATGTAACCTTCGAAAGTTAAATTATAGCATAGGAATATTTTCCAAAAGCATCCTTATTTGTTAACGTATATTGAAAGAAGCTTGAGCATTTTAAACCGTCTGTAGTTCTGCGTATTGTTTATAATAATAAAACGTTCCAAATATCGTTAATTTGAAGCAACTAGGGTATTAGGGGAGAAAACGTTAGTCGGAGCTGTCAATTATAATAGATTTATAGCCTCGTTAAATGATATATAACTGAAAGAAGATAGATGTCGGTTACATAACAGAACAGCGAGACAAAGAAAGGTTAATTTTTAAAATTAGTAGCAGTAGGATAAAGATCTCGCTTGTTAAGTGGTAGTTGATTTGGGGAGAGAACAGCGAAACAAAGAAAGAATATCAGATAAAATATGTAGAAGTGAGATACACATATTTTGAACGTTGTTAGAGAGGGTAATATTTAGTTGGAGAGCGTTATTTTTGCAGGTCGTTAACTGCGAGACAAGGAAAGGTTAATTTTTGGAAGGGATAAAAGTAGGATAGAAATACCAAGTATTAACATATACATAGTTGGGTGGGTCATTTTTGTCGGTTAAAAAAGCACGTTGGTAACGGTAAATAAAGAGGAATTATTTTGGGTAGTATAAATGGAACAAAAAGAGACGGATCGCGGGGTTTGTTGAGCTTGGGGTTCAGACAAGGAGATTAAGTGCTTATGTTAGAAGCAGACACATGTAGCAGTAAAGGCGTGTTTTAACGATAACTTTTGCCAGTAGGGATTAGAATTCAGAGAAGTAAGTGTCGGTTAAACTTGTGTTTTCAGAGAATATCGAGTCGGTTGAAAATTTACGGAGAAAGTGAAAACAGTTGGAAGTTGTTTGTGTAGTAGAGTACAGAATATAATTGACGCCCAACAGTGGGACTCGAGTTTACAGATAGGAGAGTATAGAGAATAATGGCGACCAAATCGTGTAGCTGTAATAAAAGCATTTTATAGTTTCTTTTGTTTAAGCTGCCTTTAACAGCCTGGTATCAAAGAAATTCACAGAAAAATGGCGCCCAATCGTGGGGCTTTTTGTATTTTGCAGACAGAGGTTTCACCATAATAAGGGCTTCCCAAAGGTAGTGTTCGTGGAATTAATTAGAGTTCAGTACCAAGTAGAGTACAGAGAATTTTAACGCCCAAACGTGGGGCTCGAATTAGTTTAAAATTTTAGCATAAAGGAGTACAGAGAAATATATATATATATATATATATATATATATATATATTTTGTTGTGGATTCAAAGGGGTAAATCAGCGTGAAACAATAAAATTTCAACAACCCTGTATATAGAAAAGAGCAAATTATTTACGCGCAAAAATTGATTTAATTCATTTAGGAAGAACGGACAAAAATTAGAGTATTTTTATATTTAATAATTGAAATGCTAGGATCACAGGAAGGAAGACAGCTTCAAAGCAACTAGAAGTTCAAGGATACGCATAATTAACCATAAGTTATTTTAATTCAACACGTATAAACAAAAGGGAACGTGCTGCGTAAGAAAGAGAGAAGTGACCGGAATTAAACAAAACGTATCAACTTTGATGGGAGATGGTCCCAGATTCGTAACAGGAAATATGTCGATGGATCAACAAATGAAATTGTATGGGAATAGTAGGGTAAATCCTCAAATATTTGTTAATAACATTAGAAGATTGGTTTGTAATTTGTTTGATGAACAGGCAAAACTCAACATTGTTAAAGCGCTACTGAAAGACCATGCTGAAGCCCGGTATAACTTAAAAGGACAGGAAATTGACACGTACAATGACTTTGAGGACCGATTTCTAAAACATTATTGGAGTGACCATCGACAGGGCCAAGTACGAGACGATTTAATTACAGGAAATTTCAAAAGGGAGTTTGCAAGAAGTAGGGAGCAATATGCTATAAGGAAGTATGGCATAGCGAAACAGTTAAATCCACCATTGACAGACAGACAGATAATCAAATATCTTTCACGACATTTCGAGGTTGAGGTTAGGCAACATATAGCGTTGCAAAACATTGTAGACAGGAAGATGTTTTTAGGGTAACTGCAAAGGTATGATGATGTAAGTAATGGACGACCTCGGGAACCAAGAGAACGACAATTAAACACGGTACGATTCGATAACAGAATAGACATTACATTTGATTTTCCAATGCTCCACCCGAAGGTACTACATTGGCCAAGAAGCGAGTTTTTTTTTACCTGGAAAATTTGGAATTTTGTCGAACCCTTGCTGTTTCAAGCAAGGTAGGGATCTTTAACGTGCGTGACAACACTCACACACGGGACCTCCATTTTACCTCTCATTCGAACGAGGGTGTATTTTTGTGAAAAATGCTCGCCTAACATTTTTCAAGCGGACCGTGTCGGGATTCGAATCCGGGACCTTGGGCGTAGTAGTCACACACATACCACTACGCCACGGAGCCGCCAACAGAAGAGATAACTACACAAAACGGGGGACAAATTTTGGATATAACAGACAAAATTGGGAACCGAGACGAACATTTTTCAGGAGTAACAGTGTAGGTAGGGGACCTGCATCTACACAAGGGGTGACAAGACAAAACAGTTCACCTGACATACGAGGGACACCGACAATACCTAACAGAGAGAGTGAGAACACAAACAGAGCGGAGACATCGCGGACATATGCTGAGGTGGTAGCGAGACCTGGACCAAGTAGGGAGAACAGACCGGGACAGGATTTTTAGACAAGGACAAACCACTAGACATCACTGTGTACAAGAATGAACATCCGAAGGAATTTTTAAAGATAGAAGAAGAAGTTGAGCCAGAAGTAACAGAAATTTTTTGTTTGCCTGTAATAGATATTAAAATTTTTGAAAAAAATTTAGGAGCGTTATTATATGCAGGAGCTGAGGCGAGTTTAGTATCGGAGGAATTCGTCAATGAAATTAAGGATAAAGTGTGTGACAAGATAATGCTAATAAAAAAAGTCATCTGGTTGCGCCGAATAAAAAGCGATTTGCTGTTGTGAATACTGTTGTTATTTTAAAAGTAGAGTTAGGTTCAGTTAGCTGTGAACAGGAATTTATAATTGTACCTGCGTTAAAGTTTAAAGGGATATTAGGGGTCGATTGTATGATGAAGTTAGGAGTTGTAATAGATATGGAGTGAAAAGTAGTTAGGATTGGGGATAGGATATTGCCCTGGAAGGAGGCAAGTTATGATGTCACAGAGGATGACGTGGGGTTATGTATTAATAGTATAGAGGTAGATGACGAAGAGGTGAAAGAAATCGACACAGGTGAATATAATGAGGAAAAGTTAGAAGAGGTACAATTGGTAGTGAACGAAGAGGCTAAAGAATTAGAGGTAGAGTCAAGTGCAGCAATGTTAATGAATAAAGAGTCACAATTAATAAGAGTAGATGCGAAAACAGCGGTATGTTACACACAAGAGGTAAAAGTAGGCATGAGTGAGATAAGTGGCAAAGATAATTTTGGTAATTTGAATTTAGGAGATTTTTATGGGGTGAATATTGTACATAAACGGTCTAGAAGAGATGAAGAGTTTTTTTAGAAGGAAAAGATGAAGATGTTGAGGTAGTATCGTTTGGTTTGTCCGCAGAAAGGGGAATTAGAATAAATGAGAAACAGACAAGTATAAGGACAGAGGAAGAAATATTTAAGAGTCAGGATAATAGGGATGAGTCTAGTTTATGTGAAGTAACAGGGATGATAAGTATAGAGATAAAAGGAGAAAAAATAGAGATAAAGTGTATTAGGATTGTGAGAAGGAAGACATGGAGGATCAAGAAAAAAGTCAGATTTAAATAAAGAGACATGTTAATTGATAAAAATATAGAGATAGGTGAATAGTAGAGTAGAATTTAAATAGATAGAGATAAGTGTATATAGAAAAGTAGAAGTAGGAATAAGATAAATAAGGGAAGACAATTAAAAATAGAGATAGGTGTATATAGAAAAATAGAATTAGGTATAAGATACATAAGGGAAGATAGTTAGATGTAGATATAGAGTTAAGTGTGAATAGTTAGTATAATAAATAGATAGTGATAGTAATAGGTAAGGTTAAAAATAAAACAGTGAGACAAAAGTAGAAGAAACTTAAATAAAAGTGAAGATAGGTAGAAAAATATAAAAGTGAGGTACTTAAAGAGTCAATAGATGACAAAAAGGAAAAAGGGAAATAGACAGATATAGAGGGTGAACAATTAGTAATAGATAGAAATAGTTAGGTAGAAGGTAGTGATAGGTGTGAATAGTTAGTTATAAATAAAGATAGGTGTAGATAGATAGAAATAATTAGTGATAGATAGAGATAGGTAGAAATAGGTAGATAAGTAGTGATAGGTTGGATAGATAGATAGAGATAGTGTTGCGTGAGTAGATAGGTGTATAGAAATAGCATGTAAGATTAGGTGGTAGGAATTAGTATATTTAAATTCAATAAAACATAAGTAAGTTTTCTAGGAATTGAAATAGGGGGATTATGTTGTGGATTCAAAGGAGTAAATCAGTGTGAAACAATAAAATTTCAAGAACCCTGTATATAGAGAAAAGCAAATTATTTACGAGCAAAAATTGATTTAATTCATTTAGGGAGAACGGACAAATATTAGGGTATTTTTATATTTAATAAAAATTTGAAATGTTAGGATCACAGGAAGGAAGACAGCTTTAAAGCAACTAGAAGTTCAAGGATACGCATAATTAACCATAAGTTATTTTAATTCAACACGTATAAGCAAAAGGGAACGTGCTGCGTAAGAAAATCAATAATCCCAAGGCAATCGTATTCGTTGTAAAATCCAACGTCAGTTTTATCAGATACGAAGAAATAGAAGTTTAGGAATTGTTATGTTCAAAACGGTCGATAATTAACAGAAACACCTGCGTTTTAAAAGGTTACATTCAAAGATAGGATTTCATAGAAAATATTTTCCACCGTCAGTTTGGTATAAACAACTAGGGTAACGAACATCTTAAGGAGGGAGGGAAATGCAGAATCGGTAATATACAACAGATAGAGACAGATATAAAGCAAGAAAGGAATTGAAATGCACGTACCATATACACGTGGAGTTGAGATGGGATGTCATCAATATCAATTTTCTGTAACTCAAGTGGGGTTTTGAACGAGACAGCAAACACGCTTAGAACTGAGATGCATAGCGCTTAGGAGGAGTTTGGTGACAACAGAAAACTCTGTCATTGGTCGAAAGCCCACAGTGTTAGAAACGAACGCACACGTGAAAGTTGAAAACGAATTCGAGGTATACAACAAGTACGGCTGGAGAAATTTTCGGAATGAAGCGTCGGTTATTCTTAAAATTTTTAGAATTAGATTTGAAAATAAGCTTTTAGATGGAAGCGCGTCCACTAGGGAGGTTTGGAAATGTATAAATACCCAAGCTAGGTTGTTAAGGCTCTCTCTCTTTTTTTTCCTTTACTTCGATAAAGTGCTGAATGCCGATTCAGACCACGATAATATTAAAACTTTTTGTGAGTATTTTATGTATGTGTTGTAATGTTACTGTAAATATAGTGGTTACAAGTATAAAACAGTAGTAGCGGACATCTAATTATTGACGTGAAGCACGAGTAGTGCATTTTAAATTAATAAAGGTCCGGCTACTACAACACAAAAAAAGATCATTAAATGGAAGCATGTTATATGAGGTAAGCATCGCAAATAATCGAGTTTGTATGCACGATATATGGAATGGTACTGTGAGACGAGACGCATAGCTTAGAAAGGTAGCAGATGGTAGAGTCCTGGGGATTCGCTGAGCAGCACAGCAAATGGAAACATTAAGAGGGGTGTTCCGGCACTCATCTCTGACGGGAAGGAAGCCTGAAGAATTCTCCAGGTAATTTATTCGAAATTTCTGTTGCTTTAAAAACATTTGTGAAATTTTGTGCTGTGTGGTTGACTTCTTTTGGTGGCATATTTATGGTTGTAGTAACTTATGGTAAAAGATACATGTACTGGACAATTTATTGATGTTAAATATTGAAAAAGGGCGTATTTAGAACATCCAAAATTTAGTAAAAAAAATTGAATTGTAAAGGGTAAACGGGTCTGTAAATTTTGGTTTTAATTTATGCAACGTTTTAAAGGCATATACAAACTGAACTGGGTTATAATGAGCTCACCATACTCCAGTGTGAAGTCAATTTAGGGTAACATGTGGGGCCTATCTACTCATATCTTATTGAATTTGTGTAAAAATCATTAGAAAAATCAAGGACTTTAAAAACATACCATAATTTGAGTTTTATAATTATTGTATCAAACTGTTTTAACATGTGAATATAATTTATCTGTTAATAGGTGTAAATAAAAGGTTGTATGGTTGTGGTATTAATTGGTAGTTTTATTAAATGGTGTGCGAGTGTGAAAGAGATATGTCTGTAAATTTAGGTATTCGAGAAGAGGCACAGCTGAGTGAAGCCAGGAAAGCTGAAGGAATTTGAAGGCGAAATAAAAGGGTAAGAAATTTTTTAAATTTTTATTATTTTTTTATCGAAAAATTTTATGTTGACCCAGGTGAAGGCTCGATGTTAAAAAGCTTAGTCCACGACTTCCGCGGCAATATATATATATATATATATATATATATATATATATACACACACACACACACACACACACAAAGTAGGAAAGAGGATTGGGTTTTCCACACGGTAATACTAAGTATTGTAATTTCCTTCATGAAATATTTATCAATGATATTAATTAATTCCTGAGTCAAAATTTCTTATTTTCTTTGAGATTTAGTGAGAAACAAATATAAAAACTTTCCAGACGATATGAACCAACTTCAAAAAATATTTTTAGCGTATTTAATCAAATTACAGGACGCACAATTTAGTAGCATATTCATAATAAGTGGAAACGGGTTCAGTTGTGCATATAACTAAATGGATATTTGGTTGAACATTTATTTTTCTTTTTAAAAATTTTTTTTATAAAGATTTATAAATCATTTTTGGACTTAGTTTTGAAAGTTATTAAAAGGATGGGATTGCTTTATAGTTGTATTAAAAAGTTCTCGAGTTTTCAAAGAACAAATACTGACCGTGTGTCATATGTCGTAAGGGCAATAAAAAAATAAAATCCACGAATGACGCATTTCGAAAAATTATTTGAAGATGGTTCCATAAAGTTAAACACTTTTAGTGGCTGTGATGGCAATGCAGTAAAACATTCCGTTTAGAGTTACAATTTATTTTTAAAATCTTTAAAGAACAAGCAACCTACCTATACGGGAAAAGCGTATTTTGAAATTTTCAGTTTTTGAAGATTCCTTGAAAATGGTTTGTGATTTTCATATTTTTTTAAAATATGACCCTTTTTACAAAATGAAAAGTACCGAATCTATACCCACCTTTCAGGTTTTATAAACAAGGACACCCTGTACATAAAATTCTCTTTTGTGTCTAAAATATTTACAATATAAATCCTTCGATTCTAATTAATTAAACGTTTCGGCATTGAATGGTACAGATTGGGTTGCTACAGACGAGTAGTATTCATTCATGGAATCTACTCACATTCCTCGTCTAGATATGGATAAGCTTGCAGATCATGTTCCACCGACACTGACCTGCTTTACGCATTAATATAAGATGCTTCTGTCTCGTCACTAGACGTGTTACGATATCGTAATATAATCACGTTTGCTAATAATGTGCATTTCGTAGAAGGTTTGGACTGACAACGGTTGAACTTTCCCTGGGAAAAAGTATTTATTTTTCTTAAAGGTTTTACATTGTATGAAAATGTATGTTTCTTTAGTAGTAGACGCAAAGCGATATTTACCATAGATTATATAACTTTTCCTCTTCTTGTATTACATAGTTTAGGACTTTGCAGTTTAACTTATTAAAGCTATGCGGCACGGCACATACATGTATTCAGTATCCATCCTAGATTTTATTACTAACTTCCTGTTCCTAATTTTTGAAAAATGGCATTTCGATGTTTATACAGGAACCCTACAAGATATATTATCAATTATTGTTTTAGTCTGAAAGCTCTTTGTTGTACTAGAGCTGCTCTTAAAATTTCAGGATGTGGCATCAGTATAATCATCAAATGCTTGACCCAAAGAAATTCATAAATTTTGTCAAACAAAAAATGACACTTTGATTACAGCAAAATAATATTAATAAATATTTGAAGAAAGTTGGATTTAATTCGAGATGATTTACGAGCAAGGATTTTGTATTATCTACGGCTGAAGAAAACTAAAAGAAGTGCATCAACGATTAAAAACTGCTTTTCGCAATAAATCTCCATCAAGATCAACTCTGTGTTGATGGTACCAAGAATATGAATTTGATCGTAATGAATCTTAGTCATAAATTTCGTGAAAGTGTATCAACAACGTCAACAGTGCCGTGCGGTGTACTTTGTCAGTATGATGCAAGTCTTCGAAATGCCGCCTCCATATAAACGCGTATAAACTTGACCATAAATATACATAGACTATAATTTCACTCTAAATTTTCCAAATTCCTGAATAAGAGATATATGGTCAAGAGAAGCAGCTAATGTACTTTCAATCGAAGTTAATGGCAGATTTGTAAGCTTTGACTGACATGGAATTGCGTAAATAGTTTTTTATTAATTTTAATTTGGAAAAACTTATTTCACCACTTGCTACAGAGACAGGGAGTCTTAATAGAATTCTTAGTGCTATACAGGTGTTAGGATCCAATGTGTTTAAATTATTTTGGCACAAATAGTTCATTGAATGTTCTAATATGCGAGATACATCACGTAATTCATCTTGAAGATCATTCCCATTTACATCTGACTCATTGTCGTCCGAAAGAATTGACTGGAGGCTAGTGCAATGATTTTCAAGTATTTCATCAGTTACATCCCCGAGTTGGAAGATGTCGTATACAAACTGAAATTTTTTGCTGTGGGTTTCGAAAAGGATAAATCGTTCATTTAAGGAATTAAGTGTTATATCCGAAATATAATTGAAAAAGTTTATCCTAAATTTATCTTCCTCCGTTAAGGGTTTGTCCGCAGCTTTTTCGTCAAATTGACGCTTTTTCTTTCTAGCTCTAACTTCACTTTCGGTCGGAAAATCAGTGCTACACTCAAGATTTTTAGCAATTTCATTAACAGCAATTCTCATCTGTTCAAATTCGAGTTGCCTGTAACTTTTCACTTTTTCTATTGTTTTCGCCTGCATCCTTGTGTAATCTGATATATTCATAGTTCAAGACTGCAATAGCTTCGAGACTAAATTAATTGCAAATAAAATGTCATGCTAGAGAATTACACTGTGTAACAGTTCGCTTTCCCTCTTCTAAAATAACGCATAAAAATTATGTGTTGTGTTAAAAAAATTTTTAAATCTACTTTTATAATTCAATATAAATCGTACTTCTACAATTAATACAAAGTTAAAACAAAGTATCATAATTTCGAAACACCCCAATTATTGTCCTTCTTTAGTCTAATTATATAGTAAATAAAGCGCATAGTTATAAATGTCCGGTTTGTATTTTAAAGCCATGCTAAAATTCGAACAAGCTATTCAGAAATTTCCATAAAGTATCTTCAAGGTAATGTCAAATATCGTGCTTTTGCGCACCTGATTGTTGAGGTTGTTGTTGTCGTCAAGCCGAACCAGTCGGTCCTTTATCATTCTAACGTCAAGATGGAAAAATTGATATCCAAGGCTGACTTGCGAGTTGCAATTTAGTTTCAAACAATCCATCGATCTGTAGGCTTACAAACTCATCATGCGCAACACTAAAGAACTAAAGGATTAAAGAACTAATGGACTAGAAAAAAAACAACACTTAAGAACTGAAGCTGTAATGGTCATGCGAAACTGTTAAATTTTTACTGCGTATAAGATATATACGTTCCTCATGTTTCAACATGAAAATTTTGTTTTAATTCGGAAGCAACACTTTAGAACTGATTAATGGTTGTAAGAAGAAGTTAATTTATTTGCGCATAAAATGATTACACATTGGAAACTTACAATATGGTTTTAGTTTACGAAGCGGTGTAATTACAATGTATACAACTGCCTTTTTCATGTTTGTTCAATGTTGGAGGTTCACATGTGGGTCGAGCTTGTTTGTTAACTGGTCTGTAAACAGCCATACCCTGAATTCAAGGTCGGTAAGTGATCTTTTTTTTTGACACAGTCATCTGTTCGACGTTCACATCATGTTAAACCGTAACCTTGGTAGCTTGAACCCATGGAAACTAACATCTTTGTGATAATATTTAATTATGAATTTACATTTTCAAACGTTGTTTCATATCAAAATTATG
The DNA here is from genome assembly GCA_036346225.1 of Platerodrilus igneus. NCBI lineage: Eukaryota > Metazoa > Arthropoda > Insecta > Coleoptera > Lycidae > Platerodrilus > Platerodrilus igneus. The sequence goes on from JARFIW010000453.1 coordinate 10,970,218, forward strand.
CTTTATAAAATTGTTTTTCTAACAAAATCGATATGAATTTGCATTATGAATAATATAGTCGTGTACTCGCTTACACATGATAACTATTGAATGAAGTTTAAGTTTACTAATTTAAAAGATCTTATTACAAAACTAATTTTGTAAGTATGTGAGTCATTTAGTCAGTACTGAAAAGATGACAAAGAAAGGCTCATAATTGTGTTAACGATATTTATAGTGCCTATTTACTTTAGAGGCTTTTTATTTAATTTGTCCAAGATTAACAATATAAATATATAAAATTAATGGAACATTCAGAAAACTTATAGTAATTATCTGTTAGAATAAAGCGGAAATATTTTTCAGTTAATATATGTGTTGATACTTAACACCTTTGATTTTTTTATAAACTTAGAAAAGGTTAATTACACTCAAAGAAGCACTTACAAAATAGTGTTTATTTTGTCCATACTTATCACTGGATTCTATGAATTATATACGAACCAGAAGTGCATAAGTGTAATAACTAGAGTGTCCATGCACTATTACACAAAAGAAAGAAATCATAGATGTACAAAACCTGTCTGATTTATTGATTTTTATTTTGAGGCGCAAACTGCTGTCTCCAATATTATTTTATTTATTTTACTTTATTTCAGGATAAACGTAGTACCATCTAAAAATACAAAATCTTGTATTCCAATAAAAGAATATACTCGTTGAAGTTTCTGTATTTTTCTTAGCGATATTACTTGCTTTTACACACTATCTAAGTACAGTGGCCCCCTACCCATCCGTATTTACTTAAAGACCCCCTGATAGTCTCTCTAAACCGCTGAAGATGGAGTTCAGAGCTAGTGCGGAAGTCTTCAAAAGTCAATTGTGTTAATACGGATAAAACTACATCTTCTGCACGACTTTTGTGAGAAAAAATAAACATCTATTTAGAAAGTTGCACTATCGCCCAAGGCGTAGGGGCAGTAATAAAACAAAATAAAAAAAAAGTTACAACCGCATATAAACTTATATTTTTTTATACTTGTTGACAACACTTGCTTTAACTCTAGTTTCTGCCTGTTTTCCATTATTTCGAATAATGCATCATATATTTCACAAAATTGATACCGCAAAGGTTTTAGAGCATCTATTCTGATTGCCCACCTAGTAGCACTCAGTGGTTTGAGAGTTAAGTGTGAAACATGTTTTTTCAGCATCTCTCAGCGCTTTGTAGAACCAGAAAAGAAATTATATGGTTCTTGAACAACAGAAAGGAATGTTGTTGTTTCTGTAGAAGAAGTCGCTGCATCATTCACAACTAGGTTTAAAGAGTGACATGCACAAGGAACATACAACGCCCGCGAATACTATTCAAGGATTCTGTTTTGTACACCCTTTCTGGCTCCTTTCATATTAGCTCCATTGTCATAGCCTTGCCCTCTAAGCTATTTCCACTCAAAACCGATTTTTTCAAAATAGACAAAATAAGTTTTATTAAACCCTCTCATGTTGAATTAGTTGCTTCAAAAAACCCAATAAAAAATTCGTCAATTTTGTACTCATTTTCAATTGGGTTGCATGTGACAACGCTTATTGTTAATGATAACTGTTCAATATGACTTACATCTGGGGTACAATCGGCAATTATGGAATAATATTTAGCTTTTTTGTTATTTCTACAATTTTACGTAAAATTCCATTTCCCATCAAATTTATAAGTTCTCCTTGTATATTATTGCTTAGTTAAGTCACAGACCATTTATTAGACCCTCGTTGAACTCTTCTGACATGTTCTTCCATAACTGGATCAAACTCGACAAACAATTCAACCAGCTTTAGAAAATTTTCGTTATTAGGTTGAAACAAATGTTCACTTGTTCCTCGAAAGGCTAAGGATTGTGAAGTCAGTAGTCTAATTATTGCAATAATTCTTTTCAGAACTCCTCTCCAGTGCTGAATTTCCAAATCCCTAAATTTTTGATATTCGGCATCAATAGTTTCTTTAAACGAGTCTCAAATTCTTTCCATTGTCTAAAAGAGTTTCTGTGATTTTCAAACTTTTCGTGCATTGTGAGCGCACGTTCAAGATTTCCCCAGTGAGAATAACCTTTTTTAGACCAATCATAGGAAGACGATTATCAAATAATATGCAGCAAAAGCAAAAAATGGCATCAGTTGTAACCGAGTAAATCAACTAATTTCTCTCAACAATTTCACCATTGCTTAATACTTTGTAATAATGAAAAGGTGAAAATTTGCGCCTTCCTGTGTTGATAGGAAATTCCAGTTCTTTAAATTGATGCGGACCTCTCTCAACAAGTATCTGACGAGTTTTCGATGACATGCAGAAAACATTCTATAGTGCAGGATCGTCAGAGATCTTGCCTATTTGCTGGAACTCACTGCTAGTGAAATTCTGTTCTTAATAATCTTCTGAGGGGTGTGATTTCTTGGTTTTCTTCAACAACTTCTTTAGGAGGTGATTTAGACAGCGATGATGAGTCCACCACATCCGAAGAGGTTGATGTGGATATATATACGCTTCTGACTGTGGCTTAGGGGCCAAGAATTCGTTCATGACATGGTTTAGCTTTCGTCCTTTTTCATCTTTCTTTAAGCGTTTCTTTTTATATTGGCTTCCAAACAGTCTTTTCCTTTTCTGATCTATGCTGTTATAAGCATATCAATTACCTGCTACGTACCTTATAATATGTATCGTAAATTAAAGTTAAACTTGATGTAAAAATCAAATGGAATTTCGCAATTAAAAAGTTATAATTCAATTCGCTTACGTGTTTAGACTATTTAAAACATAGGCATTTAGGGACGCACCACAACACGTACTGACACTTGCTGAAGAGTCTGCTGTTGGAGACACATGAAAATCAAATAACGCCATCTCAAAGAATAAGTAAAAAAACCTAACACCTGCAATTGTCTTTTGTGATACATGCGGTCTACCGCCAAGCTCTTATTAAGAGTGGCCGCGGTGTCACGTGCGGTATATCACAAACACTTTGCGCCCCCAGATAAAAAGTCTAACGACGCCGAACGCTCACCTTTGCAAATGGTACCGACAATAAGCGCAGATGAGTAATGTACATAGGAATGAAATCCATGCATTTTATTTTTTTGTTAAATGTAGTCCAGTGATTTTGCCGCCCCCCTGAAAGTGCCGCCTAATGCGGTTGCTTCTTTGCATCATAGCACCGCACAGCGCTGGTAACATCGATGTTGTTCAACAAATGATGATGACAGTTGGACATGTACCGAATAGAAGAATTGCGTTACTTTTTGATATCAACATGAAACAAATTTGACCTTTACGAGCCCAGCTGCGTATGTATACAAAGAAATATGCAACACAATACTATTTCTGCAAATTAAAATTTTACTTGAAGTTCATTATTTCAGTAGAGGCAATTAAGTTTAATTGTTTCCTTGTGTTTTAAACAACTAATCAATAATATTTAATACTTATATTAATTACAATAATTCATTATCATTAGATCATCGGTCCTGGAAATGGCTAACCTACACATTTCCCTGAAACTTCTACAGCCCACATCTTTCACTAGCTATGTGCAATAGTCTAACCTAGGTCACACTCTGCCTCTCTTTTTCTCATTTCTCTGTTTTTAATACATCCCGCACTAGTCCCTCATGCCTTAGAAGGTGTCCTAGCATTCTCTTTCTCTTTCCACAGATATCTTTCTTCCTCTACTATTTCTAGACCTCTTTGTTCTTAACTTTGTCTGTCCATGATATCCTCATCATACATCTGTAGCACTACAGTTCAAAGGCTTTTTCCTGTCTGCTTCTCCTACTGTCCACATTTCACGGCCGTTCATTGCTGTGCTCCACACATGTGTTTTCATCAAATTTTCTTTCTTTCTATGGTTGTTATCTCCGAACATACAAACTGCCTTTTCTTGTGCTAATCTTAATTTATATCTTTTACACTTTCCTTTTCTATTGTTTTCTAAAAATATATCCTATTTCACCGATATTCAGTTGAATCATAATTATAAAATATAAAAAAAGAAAGTTATAGCTGGCGCGTATTACTTGAATCATCAACCAACAAATATTTATCTACATAGCAAAATTTCATAATATTTCTTCTTGCAAATAATTTATCAAGTGTCCTGAGGAAGCAAATTATAGTATTATTTGAGGGTTTTAAGTTATTACGTGATTACTATAGTTCATTCGTTTTAACTTTAGAATGACGTCAGTAGACGCTTTGAGACAGTTGAGGCATGAGGCAGCTCCCTGGCTCCCTCCACATCCCTCCGCATCTCTCCACATCCCTCTACATCCCACCACATCCCTCCACCTCCCACCACATCCCTCCACATCCCTCCACATCTCTTCACATCCCTCCACATCCCTTCACATACCTCCACATTTCACCACATCCCTCCACATACCTTCACATCCCACCATATCCCTCTACATCCCACCACATCCCTCCACATCCCTCCACATTCCTCCACATCCTTTGGCACAGTTCCCGGAGGGTGTTTGAGTGTCTGTTAATTGGATCTGAAGCCTAATTTCCAGGGCGATCTAACCCAGTTAGAATTTTTAAAATCGGACTATCCTTTACAAAGTTACACCATGTTAAAGCCTCGTACCCCAAGTTGTTGCTCATTGCATTCATATCTAACCTAGACAAGAGTTTTCTTCGACTAACCACTTTAGCCTGATCTAGAATTTTCTGGACAATCTCACCCTGCTTGAATTTTTCAAATCAAACCACCTTTACAAAAGTTATACCCTATAAAGCTCCGAACCTTTAAATCTTTTGTTTAATTAATTTTAACTCGACCTTTAAATGGATAATTTTGTTTAAATCAAACCACTCTTACAAAAGTAATACCCCCCGATTTTAGGAAGTTACCTGAAATCGTCTTAAGGTATGACACATAATATCGGTCTAGATTTTTTTGTGGACCCCAAATCTTTAGGAATTTTTTTAATCGAAGCAACTCTTGGGAAAATAGTACCCTTATACCTAATATCAAACTTATTAAAACTTATTAAAATAATAAAAGTATTGCGCGGACTCTAATTCTAGTTCTTTTGGAATTGTAGAATATGTTGTTGCAGATTGTGCAAAATCTTGGGTTACATCCATGTCAAAAAGATAGTAATAATCTTTTTTTGGAGTTCGTCTAATATATCTGGTAGTTCTTCTAATAAAGTTTCCAACTTAACATCTGCTAGTTCCACTTTGTATGGAACACATATAGGATTTTGGAATTTTTTTATTAATGCTTTCGAGGCCTTCTTTTCCGATAATTTCTTTTACTCCCTGGCACATCTTGTTAGTGCTTTCCAGAGAAAACGGAAGCCTAGCTTTAACACCATGTGGTTCGGCGACTTATAGTTAATTTATAAGTGCCTTAGTTCGAGCGGAGGAAGTTACGCCCCTCCACCATGCCTGGCGGAAACAAATCGGTCGAACTTTCCTTGTAGATAGCTGTTAAATGCACCACAAATTTCTTTTATTAGGATAAACATCCTTTTGTTTGCAAATGTTTGCTCGGCGTCAGAAAGATCGCAAGTTTTAATCAAATGGTAAAAATGTTAAACCTATAAAAGTGATTATTAATTGTGGTTTAGAAAATAGTAGTTTTCTTGGACTAAATAAAATAGCTTAGACTAATTAATGTATATGATCACATATTCCCGTACACATCCACACACCCACACACACACACACACACGCTTAGGGGTGCACATGGACGAGGTGCGCATGGGCAGGGGTGTGCATGGGCGTACACGAGGGAAACGAAAGTCAACAGTCACCAAGCATCTAATTCTTTATTTGAAGACGACACCAGAAGCTAGGAAAAACAAATACTACAAACCAAAGCTTATAACCTTTTAAAAGACTGTTTAACCCTATTGGAAGATAGAAAGTTATACTTCCTAAAGGCGTCAATGTACTCGGTACTACTTGCCAAAATGCGGAATAAACTATCGGACAAGCTGCAAAATAGCTGCTGTTTAGTGTATAATAACCTACTACAGTACGTGTATTGGGAGAATAGCAATACAAAGAAATTGACTGGTTTTTCGGACAACTTAATAGTTGTCCGAAAAACCAGAGGAAAGGGAAAAATTGATAAAGTATGTGCTTTCGGCTTTTAGTTTTAACTATTTACCTGTAAATTATTTGGGGATAGTACAGGAAGAAGACAGCCAAGGTAAAATAAAAATCTTACACAAGTGCTACATTAAATCAGGTAATACATATTTTGCACAATCTGCAACACCATATTCTACAATTTCAAAAGAACTAGAATTAGAATCCACTTTTATACAAATTTTAATAAGTTTGATATTAGGTATAAGGGTACAATTCTCCCAAGAGTGGCTTCGATTAAAAAAATTCCTAAAGATTTGAGTTCCCCAGAAAAATCTAGACCAATATTATGTGTCATACCCTAAAACGATTTCGCGGAGGAATGTGGAGGGATGCGGAGAAATGTGGAAGAATGTGGAGGGATGTGGAGGAATCTGGAGGAATGTGGAGGGACGTGGAGGGAGCACTATTGACGATGAGTGATTTTTGACTGTAGATAACTCGGATATCACTAAAAGCCATTATCACCTGGACTTATTTATTTTGGCCAGATCTTACTGGGACTTTGATACAAACTACCTTAATTGATACTCCCTGTATGTTTGTTGTGGTTTGTTTAGTATTCTTCTTAATCTTCTTTGGGGATTAAACCACTCATAGTTTTTAAAATTATCTTTATTAACGTTTCGATCCATGACCTAGGATCGTTTTCAAAATAATAAAAACTGCAAGTTTGACATTTATGACATAAATTGAAGGTGACTTTGATTTATTGATGTTTGAAGTATTTGGTTTGAGTACACTAAGCAAAAATTTTTAAAGTTTAAATGAATGATTGCCTTCAATTTGTGTTACGGCCTGGGACCGACTTTTTTAGGTAGCCAATACGCTTAACGTGAAATCAGCTGATTAATTTTTATTGTAAAATTCAATAACTTGGGAATTGGAAAACATTTTTTTAACATGTTTCTATTTATACAATTTAGAGGATGGTTATTAAAGAAGTGTGCAATTGCATTATTAAAAGGCTTAGCTAGTCGTTTTTTTATATTTATTTTGAAGGGGAAATCATTATGATTTAGGCTACCTTTTGGTAGATTTTAACATTGTTCTGAGGTGACCTTATGGCGGGTTTACACTTGTCAGACACCAATGTTGTTCTATGAAGGTTTTATATGGATCTGAGGCGACCCTATGGCGGGTTTACACTTGTCAGATACCAATGCTGTTTTACAGGGGTTGTTAATATGCTTCATCATCATCATCATTGGATCTTCATCTCAAAACTGGTTGGACACGTCCTTGCACTTATTTATATTCTGAGCTAGCTTCCCTTCTATTGTTTTCTAATTTCATGTCTTATTTCACCGAGATTCAGTGAAGGGGGTTAAGCAACCTGTGGCTACCAAGATCCCCCAACACTTAGATATTTGCCGAAATAAGGGTTTTCTAGTTAATATGCTTATTGTTATGTAATTAGTTGTTGTATGTATAAATAGAAATCATGTATGTAGGCTGTATTTCATGTTAATATCGCAAGGAAAACCCAGGAAAAACTTGCAATGCTACCTAGATATTGGGGGCATTTGATTTTCATTTGTTATTTCTTTTGTTATTTCTTTTAGTAATGGATGGCAATCTTAAAGAAAGAACAAAACTAAGTATATCATCGATTATGGAATTACTTGGTTTATGCGTCAATACCACATATTTTCAAATAAATGATCAATTTTACAAACAAAGCTTTGGAATGGCAATGGGAAGTCCACTATCACCAATCTTTAGTAATATATTCATGGAGGAATTCGAAAAAGATGTAATATTCACACAAGAATTGAAACCACTAATCTGGTGGAGATACGTAGATGATGTCTATGCTATTTGGCCTCATAATACAGAACTAATTAAAAACTTTGTACAGTCAATTAACCAAATAGAACCAACTATTAAATTCACATATGAATTAGAACAACATGGAAAACTTCCGTTTTTAGATATTCTAGTTAGCAAAAACGATACAACAATTAATACATCTTGTATGTTTGTTGTGGTTTGTTTAGTATTCTTCTTAATCTTCTTTGGGGATTAAACCACTCATAGTTTTTAAAATTATCTTTATTAACGTTTCGATCCATAACCTAGGATCGTTTTCAAAATAATAAAAAAAATTAAAAAAATAAAAAAATAAAAAAAATTTTATTATTTTGAAAACGATCCTAGGTTATGCATCGAAACGTTAATAAAGATAATTTTAAAAACTATGAGTGGTTTAATCCCCAAAGAAGATTAAGAAGAATTAATACATCGGTATATAGAAAACCAACGCACACAAACAGATACTTAAGCTTCGATTCAAACCACCCACACTGTGTCAAACGAGGAATTATCAAAACCATGTATGATAGAGCAAAATTAATATCATCAAACGAAGAAATTTTAAAGAAAGAGAAAGACCTAATCAGATGTACACTAATAGAAAACAAATATCCTAAAAGAATAATAGAGAAAGAAATGAATAAAAATCCTAAAAATAAAGAAAAAGAAAACAAAAACAACGATACACACTACAAAATGCTCTCAATACCATACATAAAAGGATTCTCCGAAAAAATTCAAAGAATAGGAAACAAATTTAGAATTAAAACAGTATTTAGAACCAAAATACACTAAGAGCACAATTAACAAAAACAAATCCCAAAAACGCAATACAAAGTTCAAAAAATTGTATCTACAAAATACCGTGCGAATGTAATAAGTTTTATATAGGGGAAAGTTCCAGACCATTTGAAGTTCGATTAAAAGAACATAAATCATATATAAAAAATAGAAAATTTGAAAAATCCATGATTTGCCAACATGCATGGGACTCCAGTCATAAAATAAAATGGGAGGACGCAAAAATTATCGACAAAGAAGAAAACCACCAAAAACGCAAAATCAAAGAAGCTGCTTATATAACCCTACATAAAAATAACTGCGTTGCAAACGAATCCGTAACTTTCAGTAAACAATGGATTCCATTACTAAAAGAAATAACAAATGAAAATCAAATGCCCGCAATATCTAGGTAGCATTGCAAGTTTTTCCTGGGTTTTCCTTGCGATATTAACATGAAATACAGCCTACATACATGATTTCTATTTATACATACAATAACTAATTATATAACAATAAGCATATTAACTAGAAAACCCTTATTTCGGCAAATATCTAAGTGTTGGGGGATCTTGGTAGCCACAGGTTGCTTAACCCCCTTCACTGAATCTCGGTGAAATAAGACATGAAATTAGAAAACAATAGAACGGAAGCTAGCTCAGAATATAAATAAGTGCAGGTACGTGTCCAACCAGTTTTGAGATGAAGATCCAATGATGATGATGATGAAGCATATTAACAACCCCTGTAAAACAGCATTGGTATTTGACAAGTGTAAACCCGCGATAAGGTTACCTCACAACCATATACAATCTCCGTTAAACAGTATTGGTATCTGACAAGTGTAAACCCGCAATAAGGTCACCTCAGAACAATGTTAAAATCTACCAAAAGGTAGCCTAAATCATAATGATTTCCCCTTCAAAATAAATATAAAAAAACGACTACTTAAGCCTTTTAATAATGCAATTGCACACTTCTTTAATAACCATCCTCTAAATTGTATAAATAGAAACATGTTAAAAAAAATGTTTTCCAATTCCCAAGTTATTGAATTTTACAATAAAAATTAATCAGCTGATTTCACGTTAAGCGTTTGGCTACCTAAAAAAGTCGGTCCCAGGCCATAACACAAATTGAAGGCAATCATTCATTTAAACTTTAAAAATTTTTGCTTAGTGTACTCAAACCAAATATTTCAAACATCAATAAATCAAAGTCACCTTCAATTTATGTCATAAATGTCAAACTTGAAGTTTTTATTATTTTGAAAACGATCCTAGGTCATGGATCGAAACGTTAATAAAGATAATTTTAAAAACTATGAGTGATTTAATCCCCAAAGAAGATTAAGAAGAATACCTTAATTGAATCAAAATGCTTTTGTCTAACATGAAACTGTCTATTCAATGGGAAGTAATCGTTCCTAAAATTAAAAGTAACCAACCTGGTAGGGTATTATCCGAACTTCACCGACTAATTGCAAGGTTAACTAACCTATTCAAGTTTGATGTTATCTGTTTGGATGATAAAAGAAAGCGCTTTCCTGTATAAAACGATTAGTGATATCTTCGGCAGGAATTGAAACTGTAATTTGTAATTACTTGAATTGTATATTTCTACCTAACGTTTAACTAGACCCAGAAGAAGTGACTTTCCATTTTTCTGAATAAAGTACCATTTTGCGTGTGAAAGTTCTTCGTGCAAGAACGATAATGTCATAGGCGTCACATTATACATCATTAATCAAAACAAATGAATCATAAAACTATAACAATTTCGAGTACAAAGCAGCCGTTATATCATTTCTAGCCTTACAGCCACCATAATGAATTTGACAACTTCTGAGTATAAACAATATGAAATACAAAAATAAACCAGCTTTAGATCAAAATGTTAGTAATCTAAGAATTATATTTTTGAAAGGAAATCACTGTGACCCTGTTGGTGGGATTGACCAATACAGAGACTATTAAAATGAAATATGATTATGAACATTTCAAAGAAATGTCGCTTAATTCTTGGATAGATATCTTGTAATTGATAAAGTCGTTTCAATAGCGTCAAATAAAAATCTCCAGTGTTAACGTCAAAATGAAGCGTGCAAATTCCTTCACTTTCGGTTCTTTTTCTTATTTTGATAAGTTTACAATGTGGATTTGGCCTTATTTCTTGAAATAGGTTTCAGAAATTACATTCCGCTAGCAATTTAACGATTTTGACCACTCCAATAATGTACTGCAACATTGTAAGCCAATTTATTTATTATTCCCAAAGACGGTATTTGTCAATTAAATACAATGTAGTAATAAGGAGTTATATATGTGAGCCGGCCGGATACTACGGTACGATAGCTATATAATGGCCTTTCCGCTCTCATTACACGATTATAAACGGTCTGGGATTTGTCTACTGTTTCTAGGTTTTTATTTACCTCAAGATAATGACGCATTCTTAGTGAGATGCAATAAATAGGATGCAGACAAGTGCTGCTTCTCCTGTGCAATGTCTTCTACGTGTTTGTACACTTAATGAATCTCACCTTGGATGCGTAGTATGTAGAAAATAATTGTAAAGCTTGTTGCGTCGACATTATTAACCCATCCCATTAGAACGAGCAATCAAGTTTTTTGTTCTGTTTTGAAGGAATTAAGTATTCCAAGACTTGTTTTTTGAATAAACCTTCCTCAGCTGTCTGATAAAGTAAAAATAACTTTAAAATAGTCTCTACTTGGTACTATAGCAACAAGTATAATGTTGAGTGTGCCAATTGGAAATATTGCGAAAAATTTTGACGTGTAGTATCTTCCCCCGATATGAAAAATAAATATCGAAACGTTGCAAGATGAAACATATAAACGCTGTAGTCTTTGATTGTCCATGTGGCGATTGATAACTTAAAAATATAGATTTACAGATAAGGAGCTACTTCAAAAATCCACACAATAACTCCAAACTGGCGGGAAAAAACAAGATAGCTGTGAATGATTCCCTAAAACTAGCTACAGTACAGTTTCTATTTCCCAGACCTGAATATTTTTTTTTGTTAAAAATTATTTCCAAAACTAACGATTCCCACATAATTTTGAAAAAAAACAAAATTATCCATCAAATAGTAGTTTTATTACTCAAATTATACTTTTCTACCTCATATAACAAAGTGTAAACTACTTTCAGCTTTCTATTGGCCTGTTTTCATGAGAAAATCATAGTCAATGTAATGTAGCGCCCAAGAGTCTGTTCGTGACCATAATAATTACATTAGAACGTAAACGCGGCTTTTCTGCACAAAGGATGATTGATCAACTCCTCCTTTTCGATTAATTTTATTGACGGGTACAAGGGTTTTGCATTTAAGAGTTATTTAAAGTACAATAAGAAATCTCTAGAATGCTATTTACATAATTTGAAGACAAAGAATTGGTAATATCCAAGATCGGCTGCGGGCACGATGGGTTGGACTGGAGGATGGTACGAAATATGATATATACAACAGTTCCAGAAAACCAGGGTGCAGATTTTGGAGTGTGATTACAATCCAAATGGTACGGCGCCTGCTATGAAGTGTTGGCTGCTACTTTTATCAACATGAAATTGAGAAATTGGTTCCGACTGTCCTTACCGTCACAGAAATTTACAACGTTCGGGTCACAGAATGTCCTGGAACAGAATATACCATGACCAAAGAAGCTACAGGACCGTAACATCAAGGCTGGAAATGAGGTACGGCGGCTCGGATCTGCAACAAGTGTACCACGCTCAAGTGAAGAACCGGTACCAAAAGGTTCATGAATCTTTAGACTGGAGGGTGGTACGAAATATGCTAAAGGTACTGTTCTAGAAAACCGGGGTCCAGATCATGATGTGTAGTTACATTCCAAACGGTCCGTGCTATGAAAAGTGTTGATTGCAACTTCTATCAACATGGAAAGTGTAACAATGTTGAAACGACAACCACATTACTTGTCGCGTTACGAGGTGAGGCCCTAACTATTCAGCACGCCTTACCAGACCATGACAAAAAGAAGCTACCCTCATTAACATCAAGAATGGAAATAAGGTACGGCGACTCTCATCTCTCTCATCTGCAACAACTCTCGACCAAGCTGACTGAACAAGGGCGTGATTACGTTTGGTAATACCCAAGATCGGCTGTGGGCACGATGGGTTGGACTGGATGGTGGTACGAAATATATTAGAGCTACAGTTCCAGAAAACCAGGGTGCAAATTTTGAAGTATGATTACAATCCAAATGGTACGGCGCCTGCTATGAAAAGTGTTGACTGCTACTTTTATCAACATAAAACTGCAGAAACTGTTCCGACTGTTTTTACCGTCACAGGAACTTCCAACGTCCGGGTTACAGAGTGTTCAGGAACAAAATAGTTTTAAAGGAAATGCAGTGTAGCGCCCACCGATCTGCTTGTGATCAAAATAATTACATTAAAACGTAAAGAAGGCGTTTGTGCACAAATAATGTCCTTCTGTGGCGTTACATCTTTTGAATGAATTTGATTGATGGATACAAGAGTTTGGATTTAAGAGATATTTAGAAGACAATAAAATAAGTCAAGAATGTTATTTGTATAATTCTCGTATGTTTTAGAATAATTTAGAGCAATTGCAAAAAGTATGACTTGCAGCAAAGCGTTCTGCAGTTCAGTTTTATTTGGAACTTTAATGTGATTTTCAATTGACGTTTGCATTACGATACCAGTCGTAGCTTTGAAAAGTGTGATATAAATGACGGTCGATATAAATTATTGTAATGATCATATAAATTAATAATTAGTGCTTGGATAGTTAATTATAGTTTTTCGTTAGTAAGTAATTTAGAAGATAGCATCGTAGCGTTAAGAAAAAGATACTCGTACTGTTAGCGATTAACTGAAAATAAATTGTTTTGGCAAATTGCGTTGTAAGTACGAGTTGTTAAAAAGGCTTGTATAATCAGTTTGGAAATAAAGAACTGTTGTTTAGCAAATAGAGTTTTCGTTACATTGGAGACGAATAGTGCGATTTTGAATGATTTCTAATTGCATGCCTGTCACTCATAGTAAAAAAAGAAATGGACAGCGAAATTCTTTTGTTTTTGAAGAAGAAACAAGAACGAACGTTCGCAAACCTTGTAGAAAAACTGAAACTAGAAGAAAGTAACACAAGTTTTACAAAAAATTACAGGAAAATGTTGCGAGCCTGGCGGTGAAACCACTACCAATTTACAGGAATATTTTACAGAAAAATTAAACCAAAATGTAAAAGCGGTTGAACAAAAATCAATTGAGAATTATAAACAACTGAGAGAGAAGTTTGTACAAGAAACTACAAAATCCGCAGAAAACCTAGAAACCAAAATTTTCCGGCGGTTTACAGAAACTGGAAGCGGAGTTTTCAGTTAGAAAATTCCTGTGAAATTGAAAAAGAGGTACGAAGAATGGAAGAACGGATTAATTCCTTAACATTGCAAGCGTCAGAGACCTCAGCGCTGCTGATACGGAGGCACGCTCTATAATTTAAGAATATCGGGGAATGCAAACTGACGTCAATATTGAGTAAAACCACCCACAAAAGATGGAAAGCCACCCTGGCAGAAATATTATAAACAATTTTAGGTTGCCGCGAAAGCTTACGACTGGAACGATGGTGAAACGACAATCGCATAAGTGTTGCGTTACGAGGTGAGGCCTTAAATATTCAGCACGCCATACCAGACCATGACAAAAAGAAGCTACCCTCATTAACATCAAGGATGGAAATAGGGTACGACGACTCTCATCTGCAACAGGTATTAGATGCTCAAGTGAAGAACGGTTACCAAAAGGTTAACGAAAATTTACAAGAGTTTGAAATAGATATGGTTTGCTTAGTGAGACTAGCCTACCCAACAGCACCGGATAGCTTCCTAGAACACCTAGCAGTACAGACATTTGTAAACAGGATATGCGAAAGATACGCTACAGATGGCTTGACCAAGAACCCTAGATGATGCGCTAGCTCATTCTTTGGTATTTGAGTAGCAAAGCAAGCTTCCAATCGTACTAGTGGCAAAGAAAGATACTCTGCAGAGGAGCAGGACCATGAGAGAGCATTGAGGAGGTGATTCGACGGGTACCTTGTGAACATCAGCCGAAGAGTAATGCACCCAGATGCTTGAATTGTGGCGAGTTTGGGCACATACAGTCCAAATGTAAACAGCTCAAGAAAAAAGCAGAGAAGCCCGAAAACTAGAGGGGGTCGACAGGAGAAATCAAAAGTTAACCTGCACGAATTCTGTCCCGGAGACCATCAACCGTATCGCACGATATAAGCACGAACACAGTATTTACATATATGGAGAGTTTAACGGAAATACTGGAAAGTTCTTGGTTGATACCGGAGCTACTAGGACAATTGCTAATCCAGATGTAGTGCGCGCAGTGGTAAAGTATCACCCGCGACGGCGTGTCTTTGAACCGGTCTGGTGAGGAAATTCAAAATTCCAACACACGGGATGCTAGATGTGAAAATCGGAGTCGCGAGCAAGATATTTGGCCAGCAAGTAGTAATAACGAACATCACTGATGAAGTTATCTTGAAAAGGTATCGGTCCCATGTAGATACGAAAGAGGATGTCTTGAGGGTGTCGTTTTGCAAAGCAGACGGCGTGTTTGAGGGACGACGTAATCCTACCGGGAAGGACAGTAAGCGTGGCAAAGGAAAGTTTGGATGTTACTCTCCGCGAGGGGTTTGTGTGCGTTATTGAACCGATTGGTGACGAATCCTCCGGAAAGAGCGTGTTTGTGGGAAATGTTCTAATCAAAGTGACAAATTGTGTACTTGTTAGGATCTTAACGCCAATGACTACGATATTGCATTGAAAAAGAATACAATGGTTTTGTAACGTTCTACGGTTGTTCACGTGTCGGAGTGTGCCAGTATTAGGGAATAACACCCGCCAAGGAGTGTTCCGTGAAATTATTAGACCAGTTGACGCAAGCGTGACAACATCTTGAACGACAACAACAACCGGCTGGAATTAAGAACTTGATCCAACGGCACTTGGACGTGTTCGCGGTCGACGGCGGTAGATTAGGAAAAACCGTAGTGGTCAAGCATAGAATCAATACAGAAATACCCGGCCAAAAAAACAGCAGTCGAGAAGGCTTCCACTTGCCAAACGCGAGGAGACTGAGATAATGATTGGAGGTATGGAGGAGCAAGGAGTGATTGAGCAATCTGATAGACCTTTGGCATCGCCTGTTGTGCTTGTTAAGAAGATGGAGTCAACAAAGTTTTGTGTAGACTACGGGAGATTAAATGACGTGACCAAAAACGACAGTGAATATGAAACCCAAAGATCGGGAAAAAAGCTGCTTTCACAATCGGTACTGGCGTATAGGAAATTACAGTCATGCCATTTGGATTCTGCAACACTCCTGCCACCTTCGAGTTGGCAAACGTGAAAAAACGTGTCTTGTATATGTGCATGACGTTATCGTGATTGGGATGTCGTTTGGGGAAACTTGGGAAATTTGGAAGAAGTGTTTCAAAGAGTCAGAGAAGCCAATCTAAAGCTTAGTTGAAAGAAGTATCACCTACTAAGCGAAGAGGTGAAATACCTAGAACACGTAATTTCATGCAATGTAGTTAGGCCAGGTCGTGAAAGGTTTAAGGCTGTAGAAGAGTGGTCGACGTCAAAAAACAAACATCAGTTACGCAATTTTCTGGGGTTTGTATACTTACTATAGAAGATTCGTTTCCGAGTTTGCAAATATAATCAAGCTCTCGACCAAGCTGACTGAAGAAGGGCGTGATTACGTTTGGGATGAAGATTTCTAGAATGCGATCCAACAACAGAGGCATTTATTGACAGCTGCTTCAATCTTAAATTATCCCCGATCAGAAGGGAAGTTCATTTTGGACACAGACGCAAGCAATGTTTCCATCTAATGTGTGCTATCCCAGATGCGAGACGGGCAAGAGAGAGTCATTGGTCTTGCCCCAAAGATTGTAGCCGTCGCTCATGAATATAAAACAAAGAGTGATCTACTTGGTTGGACTGCCGTGATCAATGACAATTGGCAGTTTCTACAGATGCAAACGGAACAGGAGAATGACAAAGACTTAGGTGGCATTCTGGGTTGGAAAACCAGAGTAGAACGTCCATTCTGGTAGGACATTAGCCCGTTAAGTAGCACTCCGGAGTCGTATTGGGCACAATGGGATTCCCTGAAAGTAGAGAGTGGGTGCGATCCCGCTCCAGGTCGTGGTTCCTAAAAGTCGAGTGTCGTAAGTTTTATAACATCTGCATAATAGAACCTCGGGACAACATGTCAGCGTTAAGCAGACTCTGGAGAAAGGACAACGTAAAAGTGCTGCCAGTGTTAGCTGTATGCACCATTGAGAACCGTAAAGTTCCAGTCAGTCAATACAACGTGGGGAACCGCTTTGAGAGAGTGACAATCGGTATTGTCGGCCCATATTTGGGACCGATGTGCACATCTTGGTAACCGCGAACTATTTAACGAAGTGAATCAAAGCGTATGCCATGCAAAACTAAGAAGATGCAACCGTCGATGACGTGTTGGCAAAGGAACTGTTCTGCCGTTTTGAAGTGCCTATAGAGTTGCACGCCGATCAGGGCAGAAATCTTGAGGCAACGTTATTGTAAGAAGATTGTCGGTTGCTGGATACGAAAAAGACCCGTCCAGGTCCATTGCATCAGCAATCGTATGTATGTAGAACGAATGAACCGCAACTTGGGCAATAACCTTTCAAAGTTGGTCTTCCAAAATAGAGAGACTGGAACAAATATTTACACCTATTTTTATTAGTGTATTGGTCTTCGGTTCATGAGAGCACTGGATAGACATCTGCATGTTCTATGCTGAGGCACGTATCTCTTGCGATTTTGAGTTTGGGTGTAAGCCCGAGGATGGCATAGTGGGGAGAGCTACGTCAAAAACCTCAAGCGCGAGATGCAGGACATCCATGGTGATGATAGGAAAAATATCCAGATCGCTCACCATCAGATAAAGAACAGATATAACATCAAGGCGCAGGAGTTTGGTTTTCAAGAGGGCAACCGCGTCTGACTATACGAACCAAGACGAAATACGGAATACTTCCTGGTACATTTCGTAGCGGCGGACCTTGATATGTCTCGAGAACTTGTCCAGGGGTTTAAAAATAAATTTGGTGGTTTGCATAAACTTCACCGATAACAACCAGAGCTTCGAGAGACTATAAGGTTAAAAGACCGACTTCTGGGCATCTACCAGTTGATGACTAAGCAACAGCCTTCTGGTAAATCGGATTACCAGGATCTGTGGAAAGCGTTAGTGGACATCAAGACACAGACGATCGAAAAGACAAAGAATTGGCAACACCCAAAATCGGCTGTGGGCACGATGGGTTAAACTGGAGGGTGGTACGAAATATGTTAGAGCTACAGTTCCAGAAAACCGGATTGCACATTTTGGAGAGTGATTACAATCCAAATGATACGGCGTCTGCTATGAAAAGTGTTGGCTGCTACTTTTATCAACATGAAGCTGCAGAAATTGTTCGGAATGTTCTTACCGTCACAAAAATTTCCTACGTCCGGATCACAGAGGGTTCTGGGACAGAATAGCTTTAAAAAAAGTACAATGTAGCGTCCACCGATCTGACAGTGATCAAAATAATTACATTAGAACGGAAAGAAGGCGTTTATGCACAATTGATAGTCGATGCACTTCTGTGGCGTTACACCTTTTGGATGAATTTGATTAATGGATACAAGGGTTTGGAATTTCAGAGTTATTTAGAGGACAATAAAATATCTCAAGAATGTTATTAGAATATTTTTTGTATGTTTTAGAATATTTTAGAGCAATTGGATAAAATATAAATTGCAGCTAAGAGATTCTGTGGTTCAATCCTAATTGAAATCTTGATATGAGTTCCGATTGAAGTTTTGATTACGATACCCGTCCTTGTTTAAAGTTTTGAAAGATGTGATATAAATGACTGTAGATATATATTAGTGTTGTAGTAATAATATAAAGTAATAATTAGTGCTTAGATAGTTAGCTATAGTGCTTCGTTATTAAGTAAATTAGAAGACAGCATTGTATCGTTAAGAAGAAGATACTTGTACTGTTAGCGTTTGGCTAGAAATAAATCGATGGGAAATCTTTTAACAAATTCGTTTGTAGCTACGAATTCTTAAAAATGCTTGTATAATCAGTTTGGAAATAAAGACTGAGGTTAGTTCAAATAGAGTTTTCGTTACATTGGTGTCAAGTGGTTGGATTTTAACGAAAACAAACATTTGAACGATTTTATTTGCACGCAATAAACTCGTACTCAACAGTAAATATATAGTGGAATCCTTTGCTATTGAAGGGAGTTCAAGTTAAATGTTGAAGTGAGCTTTACTTGTCACTTCGTGAAACTAATGAAAAAATTTAATGAAAATTTTGCAAGTCTTACAGAAAAACTAACCGGACTGCAGCGAAATCAGAAGAAAAATGCGGAAAAACAAAAAATAACTGCAGCAAACTTTTGAGAAAACCTGAACTAGACCGTAGACAAAAAATTTTTGCACTGCAATTAGATCAGAATGCAAAAGCGGTTGAACAAAAATCAATGACAAACTACAGCCAATTGAGAGAGGGATATATATCGGAAACTACAAAAACCGCTGAAAAGCTAGAAGCTAGTTTTTCTAACAGCCTACAAAAATTGGATGTGTAGTTCGTAGATAACTAGAAGCAAACTTCGCGTAAAGTGGAAGAAGAGGTACTGAGGATGGAAGAACGGATTAATTTCCTAACATTGCAAGCACCAGAGTCCTCAGTGTTGATATTTCTACAAAAACCCGCCATGTATGCCTCTTCATTTCCTACAGTTGCTTTGTGTATTTGTCTTTTGTTTCACGGTATTAGTCAAGTGGTGCTGTCGTTCTTCTCTTGTCATGGATCACGTGTAATTTGTCCTAGTCCTTCGGCATTGGTTTTTGGATTCGGTTAGTTCTAGCGTCCAACGTACCTTTTTTAGTGTTGTGTTACATTTTTGTTGGAGTATTGATGCGTCCATTGCAGTTTTTATTGTGTAGTTTAATTGTATGGCATATTCAGGTATGTCTCCTCTTAAAGTCGTATTTGTAGTCCATACTTACAATTTTAATTATTAAATTGAAAAGTAGAAAACTTTATGGGTTTGGTATAAAGTTTTCTACTTTTTAATTTAATGTCTCCTCTTGTTATGGGTGTTGGCGTTTGAAAAGTATCCTTAAGTTTCTTGCCAGTTGGCTTTTATAAGGTTGTATTTTTTAGTATGTGTTGTGCGGCTGTATATGAGTTTTCTGGAGGAGTTAGGTACCATTTGGAGTATTAGGTTATGATCACTGATCGTCACGTTGTCCGTCACGCTCTAGTGATGTACTTTCCGTGTGCTTTGTCGTTGGTAAGTGTTAGGTGGTTTGTTGTTAGGTTTGTTGAGTACGTCTAGTTGACGTACGTATATCAGTTCTTCTATTTGTTCTACTCTCTCGTCCGTTGTGTCGCTGTGCTACAGGGCAAATTTGCCATTTGCATCCGCTCCAACTAATGTCGGTTTGCCCGCATAGGCGTCAAGAATTCAGGCGAGATTATACAAGTATGGTCTCGGTTTGTGCCGAAATTGGAATTATGTCTATGTCGGTCAGAGTACAGTGAACAACTATGATTGGCAGCCAGTTACAAACCTCACAGCAGAATGACAAAACCTAGCTGTCATTTTGGGTTGGAAATCCCGAGGAGAATGCCCATCCTGACAGGACATTAGCTATTAAATAGTACCCTGAAGTCGTACTGGACATTATGGGATTCCCTAAAAGTAGAGAATGGGATCTTGTTGCGATCCTTGGAGAATGGCGATGGATCCGTGAGTACGCTTTAGGTGATGATTCCTAAAAACCGAGTGTTAGAGGTTTTAGGACATCTGCATAATGGGACCTCGGGAGGATGGTTAAGAAGAGCCTGCAGAAAGCGTAAGCAAGATTTTACTGGACAGATTGCAAAGACGATGTAAAAGAGTGTCAGCATTGGAAAACTGTCAGACCCCAGTGAGGCAATTACAACGTGGAGAGCCTCTTTAAAACAGTGGCAATCGATATGGCCGGTCCACCCCTATAGCCGACTCCAAAAATAAATACATCTTGGTAGGCATGGACTATTTTTCGAAGTGCCACACCAAACTAAGAAGCTGCTAGCGTCGCTGATATGCTGGTAAAGAAACTGCTCTGCTATTTTGGAGTTCATATAGATTTGCACGACAATCAGGGCAGACATGATGAGTCAGTGTTATTCCAAGAAGTTTGCTGGTTGCTGGGGATGAGGAAAACCCAAATAACATCAATTATAAGGTATGGTAGAGCGCATGAGCCGCACCTTAGGCAACTGCTTTTCCAAGGTAATGTGCCAACATCAGAGAGACGGGGCCAATATTTATATCTATTTTTATTGGACCATCAGTCTTAAGTTCATGTGAACACTTGACAGACACCTGCATGTGCTATGCTGCGACGCGAGATATGGCTAGCGTGTGGTCTTACCTTGGGTGTAAGCCCAGGGACATTATCATGCGCCAGAGTTGCGTCGAAAAGTTGAAACGCAAGATTGCGCGCGGCATCCATGGTGACATTAGGAAAAATATTCAAATCGCAAGCGATCGGATAAAGATTAGATATGAAATCAAAGCGCCAAAGTCTGGTTTTCAAATGTACGACCGCGTTTGGTTATACAGCCCCAGATGGACACATGGATTATCGCTAAAGTTACAATAGCATTGGGAGGGTCCATAAGAAGTTATAAAAAGGATTAACGACGTGGTATATCGGATTCGTAAGCTCCCAAAAAGAAGAACAATAGTGGTGTACATTAAGTGGTTGGCATCCTACGATAGTGGTGATGCCGGTAGTGCCGAAAGACGGTACGCAGTCAGACAAACAAACAGTTATGCTCGTGATGATGAGCGAAGGTCTGAACCGAACTATGATTGATTCATGTCTCTTTGCAGCATCACCGGCAAAGCGATATTTAGGGTCACGGAAGAGATTTAAGGTGATCTATTCAATGCGCCACCTGAATACTACCTCTTGCACTGCATAGCGGCTGACTTTGATATGTCCCAAGGCTTTGTTCAGGAGTTAAAAAATAAATTTGGTAGGCTTTATCTACCTTGTCGACAACAGCCAAAGATTGAAAACACCATACGGTTAAAGGACCGACGTCAGGGCATCTACTACTTGATGACTAAGCAGTAGTCTTCTAGTAAAATGGATTACAGGAAACTGGAGAGAGTTAGTGGATCTCAAGGATCAGATAATCGAATTTGAAGACAAGAAGTTGGC
Organism: Platerodrilus igneus; assembly: GCA_036346225.1. Classification (NCBI taxonomy): domain Eukaryota; kingdom Metazoa; phylum Arthropoda; class Insecta; order Coleoptera; family Lycidae; genus Platerodrilus; species Platerodrilus igneus. The sequence goes on from JARFIW010000453.1 coordinate 10,992,304, forward strand.
CATTCCCAAGATCGATTGCGGGCTAGATGAGTTGGACCGAGGGCTGGTACGAAATATACTAGAGGTACTGTTTCAGAAAACCGGAGTCCAGATTTTGGTGTGAGGTAACAATACAAATGATACGGTACTTGCTATAAAAAGTGTTGACTGCTACGTCTATCATCATGGGAACTGCAGAAATGGTTTGGATTGTCCCTATACCACAGCGACTTCCACGTTCGGGTCACAGTATGTTCTGGGTCGAACAGTTGGTAAAGGAACAGTGTAGCGCCGATCGGTATGCCTGTGGCCGGAGTAAACGCAGCGAGATGTGTGTACACACCAGATGACTGACCCCACCCCCCTCAACGTTACGCCTTTCGGTAGACTTTTAATTGACTGGTGCAATAATTTTACATTCGAGAGTTATTTCAAATTTAGTACAGATTCTCGAGACATTTGCATAATTCTGGCGTGTACTAGAATAATCTAGAACACTTAAAGTGTATATAAATTTGCGGTCATGGATTGCAAGTCAGTTCTGATCGAGCTTTGATCACGATGTTGGTACTGAAGTTAAGTTCCGATTAATGCTTTGACTACGATATGTTTTACTTGAAAGCTTTGAAAGTCGTGACATGATATAAATTAGTGACTAAAATAAATTACACTATGTGACATAAATTATTCTAAAGATCGATAGAAATTTATTGTAGTGATAACGTAAATTATCATAAATTAATCATAGTCCATCGGTGTAAGTTAAATAAGGAGATTAGCATGGTAGTGATCAGAAGATAATACTTGTGCTGTTAGCGATTAACTGAAAGTAAATAATTGTGAGAGCTTTTAGAAATTTTACTGTAGCTGGGAATTGTTGAAAAAACTTGTACAACCAGTTTGAAAATAAAGAACTGTTGTTATTGCAGATAGAGTTTTTGTTACACTATTTACTACCAAGTTTTGCAGTAAAGATGATGTAACGCGTTACAGCATATTAAGGAATGTTGAAAAAGTAAGTGTTCACAAAGTACAACATTTACAATTTTGTTTTTCATAGCAACGTATTGTTCATAATGATTAATTAGGTCGCAAACTACAACTAATATTAGAGCATTGAGCATTAAGAATAAATGCCAACATTTTGTTAATAAATGTCCACTCAAGCTTGCAAAATAACTATGAATAACAATGCAGATATAAAAAAAAGCCATGCAACGATGCACACATTTCCGTAATGGTTGCATTTGTAAATTTCATGCTAATTTACACGCTTCATACCTGATTTCCAACTGGTTATGACGTCTGAATAAAACAAAAATCAATTAATAATATAATAAAAATATAAATTAACAATAGTTAATAGTAAATGTCACAAGTTATACAAACTAGCAATATATTTTTATTTAGTTAAAATCTAATACACACATAACAAAAGCTTTATGCAAATTGTTAACGATCATTTCAATTTGAACTAGTAACAGCAATAAGGTCACAGACAGGATTTGAACTAGTAATAGATGAACGAATTTAATTCACGTACATCACTATTTTATCAACCCAGTTTTCAATTACATTTGGCACTTCAATCATGCGGAGTTGCCTTTAACCCCGAATTTCAATGTCGGTACCTGTCAATACTGACATAACGTCAACAATTTGACCCTATCATTTGTCATTACCTGATCCACAAAAATGCCAACAGCAACCGCAAGGTAGATTGATATAACATTGACGTGCGTGATTTAATTTCGTCCTTTTTTAAGTTATCCGCACAAGAACAAATTGGAGGGTTCTAGTTTAAAATTGCGTCAGTGATTTCATCATATATTTCTTACAATTACTAGCTTAAGTTGAAATAATTGTTAGGTTTTTACACAATAGCTTAAACTATGATTTTAAGTAATATTATATGTAACGCTCCACGTTATTTGACTAAATATTAGGTAACAGAAATAAATTGTAAAGCACCTAGTACATTTGTATACAACTAGCAACAAAGATCGGGACTTTACACTCTCTAAATATTAAATAAGAAAAATACACTTAGATTTCCGGAAAATAACCACCCTAGGAAAGCGTATTTGAACCCATTCCCACGAGTTAAAAGAACCGAAATCAATGGATGTAAACTCATAAAACAGCATAAAATTTAACGCGTTGTAACCAAACAATAGAGCAGCTGTCGATATTGTATGGAAAGTGTAGGAACACGTACAATCCTTCTCACACGCCAAAATAACCTTGACTTAACCATAGGACAGTTTAAGGCGTACACAACCTTGAGAACAAAAAGTGGCAAATACCCATTAAGCATTTTAACTTATAAATCCCCTAGATATTAGTAAGAAAGAGGAGATCACATCACAACACGTTAGGATATCTAGTGCAAAGTTGAATAACACGCAACCGTTGCCGTGGGTTGTGGTTGCTAAGCGGGTAAATGTATGATCAGTATTAAAAGTCGGAACTATGTGTAAACAGGTATCCAAACGCATGCTAATAGATCGAATATACAAATGCCAGTTTGTTAAAAAAAAATACCAAAGTGACCAGTGAGGGAACTCTCAGTCCACATCACATTGGAGAAATTAATTTGCCGCAACACTGGAAGTCGACAAAGCGTTTGCAAAGAATAAACAGACAACTGCAAGTTATTAAATCTGTTTTCCATTTTATAAATAATACATGCTGATATTTAATAATTGTAATTGATGGTAATGAGAAAAATATACAAAGTTTATTATTAAAGAGGGCGATACGTTGGTGCACACTTATTTAAAGCGGATGGTAGAAACACAATTTTTCATACATAAAAGCTCATTATTACAAAGACGAAACAGTATTTAGAAATTTAATAAGTTTACTATCTATTCGTTAATTTTAAGTTGTGTTTTTAGTTCTACGCTCATTTGGTCAAAGCGGTGGTAGATCTTAATTATTTTGCTAATACATATTAGGTATATCAAATTTGAAGTTTTTGTTTTATTATTTGTGTTTAATGTAGACTGATAGACAGAAGTAGTACGGTGTAAGCAAAGCTCTATCAACCTCCAAGAATTAATAAATCGTCTTTCAAAACATCCATTTGGACAGGCACTTTTAGGATTATCCAGGTAGATTGGCGCTCAACGGTTTTTTAGTAGAGAGAAAGTTTAAAGACCTTCCCGGGTAGGTGTAAGAGAAATGTTGAAATTTGTATATCCCTAAAAAGATATGCATTTGCTTTTATAGAACCCAACCCTCACCAGCGAAAGCTTGCTGGTGCTTTATTTACTGTTACGTTTCTTTTGTTGAGTAAAAGTGATTCAGGTAACAAACTTCAGTTGAGCAAGTAACATGTAATATTCGAAATATTGCAAATATACCACAACTATAGAGATAGAACGAAATTCTCATTTGTTCTTCATTTGTTTCAACACATACTATGACTTAAATAAAGGAATTCTTTTGTGTTTACTTAACGAAGGCTTTCATATTGAACAATAATTGTGAATGATTTATATATTTAATATAGAATTAGTACTTTTTCAAGTATTGTCTGTTTAGTTATTTTCTTTGAAAAATCCTTTAGGTTCTATATGCCTATAACCTTATTTGTTCCAATGGTTTATAGCGTTATAAAAAAAATTCATAATAACAATAAATTTGTTAAACATAGGTCTAGAAAATATAATAATTTGATAGTTAATTAGAAAATGCATTAAAATTGCAATAAATATTTTACGGGAGGGTCCAACTGAAAAAATTGAGTTATGTGTGCTTCAAACTTTTAAAATTTAACACCCTGTATTTACGCCCCATTTATTCCTGGCAATCTTATTTATGAAACAGCAAGATCACTTAATCCTACATTTGTTACGTTCAATTGTACCCTGCTACATATTTTCGTTATTTTTAGGATTCTTTTTAAATATCCCAACGCTTCCGCTTCGATATTTTGTGTAATTACCGGTTATAGGAGACGCCCCTGGTTACGCTTTATAACTTAATAAATCGATTTGTTCCTGTAAAACTCATATTAATATAATTGGACCAAGTATTTGTTCAACACTCTGTAGAATGTTATTAGAGTATTTGGTTTAAGTCAAAGTACCTCAATTTATCTTTAATGTTTGATAAATGCCGCAAATGTGATTAAGAAATGGAATTGTATTTGAATTTGCCGGTTTTCGTTATCTATTTATGTATTACAACGACTTTAGAAGTGTTCTTTCTAATATTTGAATTAATTATTATCGTTTCCTAAACTAATTTTTACTTTGATCCTGCATTTCGTCATCCTAGCACATTGTTTCTGCGTGGTTAATTCTATTACTCCTAGAGCGATACACGTCTTTCACGAAAAGTTGATACCCTGGGTGCATCGGTAAGTTCTTATGCGTTTATTAATACTAGTAAGATTCTCTTTTTAGCTTTTCTAGGTAGACGCAATTGCTCTATTAGGTAGGACTAATTGTACTTCCACGTAGGCAAATTGTTTTTTATGTAGACCCAAATGTTTTCTGACGTAGGTCGCTGTTGCAGTTATGATCGCAACACTAATGATCTGGCTACTGTTATAACGCTTCATCAGTGAGCGAGTTCAAGATGTTTAGCTGTTTCGTCCCCACGGAAATAGATGCCAGATAAGTATCCCGGCACGTGAAAGCATGTGACTTTGTTTTCTTTTTCATACCAAGGGATAAACCCAAGTCGCATTGCGCCGACAAGCGAAACACGTGTACCGAACCCGTTTGAAAAACTAGCTTCGTTGGTGTTCATTATTATTTTAAATTGTTGAATAGAGAGTATCCTAAATATTATATATTTATCGTAAAATGTTTGTCTAAAAGAAAGCCTAAACTTTATTTTTTTGTTTATGACCGATTAGCTTTTTTACATGTTACACTACGAAATGCGCCCTTCCTATTTCAATTATTAAAATTGTCTGTAAAATATAACTTTTTATTAATTTGTTTGAGTTTAAAATAGAAATTTTTATTTTTATTGTAAACAAAAACTCGATGGCGATATTCGTTCTTTGCCTGTGTGAACCACCCCACTCCCCGTATTTGTAGTTAGCCAGGTTTTTCTGAATTCCCTTATCTTTTTATACGTAATCGTGCGGATCCATACTTAACTGTCGTTTCTGTTTCTGCCTGACTTGTGCGTTTTAACCTTACACATCTGACACTGCAAATAGAACCTCTCAAAGTTAATTAAAATACATAGTTAATTAATTAAAATCCAGAGTTATTCCCATTTATATTGATCGCCCTAGAGATCTATTTCAACAAAGATAGTTGAGCAGCTCTGAAACAGTCGATTTTACGTCATGCGTGTGACGCCTAAATCGACTTAAAATGAAGCAAAGAATCGAAGAATACCTTAATATGCAGGAAGTTATGTTTGAAATCAGAAAGTTTGGTTGCGTCTAGACTGAACAAAATACCCGGTATACAAAAAAATTACGTGATCGATCATTTAACTGGGACCAATTTTGCTCCAAGCTAATTGAACTAGTGTTCGGCACAACAATAGTAGATTATGATACTAAAATTACAACTACTTAATTAATCATGTGACGCCGATTGGTTTACCTGTAACCAAAATAATGACACGAGAACGCAAACGAAAGGTTTGATCACAAAGGAATATGGACAGATCCTGCGGTACGAGATCTTTTGATTGACAGGTACAAGACTTAGCATTTAACGATTATAATAAGAAATTTCGACAACGCTATTTGCATAATTTCTGAAATGTTCACGCAATAACTAGTACAACTTCATAGCCGTTAAGGGTTTTTAAAGTTAAGTTTTAATTGCAGGTTTGATTTTAATATTAGTTCCGACTAAAGCTTTGATTACGATATGTTCTAGTTTATAGCTTTGTAAAATGTGATATAAATTTCTGTGCACTGTCGATAGAAGTTAGTGTTGCTATGAATTATTGTAGTAATCATATATGTTAATATAAAATAATTATAGTGCTTTGATAATAAGTAATTAAGGAGGTCGCATCGTAGTTAAAAGGATAATACTTGTACTGTTAGCGATTAGTTCGCTAGTTTACTCTTGTGCTGCGATTCTGTAGTTAAAATTCAAAAATATTAAATAATAAAAACAGACCGGAATCATCGATGAAACCCATCTGAGTCGCTAGAACTATTCTAGAACTAATGTAATATAGTAGAAAGTAGGTTGAAGAATCCGGCAAACAGGTAGTTTGCTCTTGTGGTGCAGTGCCGATGTTAAGATTAAAAAATGTTAAAAATGTTAAAATCCACATAAGTCGTCAGAACTTGTAGAACTATACAAATTTGGCAAAAAATAGGCCGAAAGTGTCGGAAAACTGGCACTTTACTCTTATGGCGCGGTGTTAAAGTAGGTTGAAGAATCGTGCAAACTGTCTTGTGTTACGATGCTGTAGTTGTTACGTGCCAAAAATTTGGCACTAAACATGTTTTAGTTTAGTTTTGCTGTGCGTGAGTTCGCGCCATAAATTCAAAAGACTTGGCGTGTATTTCCGTCACGTCACAGTGCGTTTGCGCCAGATCGCGCTGACGTGAGTGGCGGAAAAAAAGTGGGGAAGTTTTTCCATGAGACGCTGTAATGTGGCTTTTTGCCTTTGAACTTCGAGTGCAGTGGACGTGCTTGGTAACGTATCGTATCGTGTCTTTATCTTATTATGTAGATTCCCTTGCCTCTGATTATTTGTCCCTATAACCTGATCCTGCCGTTCTCTACATATAGGAATTTGGATACGACCTGGGAGTAGCCCACGACCCTAGACGAACGAGTCCTGGGAGCAACTGCGACCGCCGTAGTTAGTCGGAGCCATTTGGAAGGACGCTAGGCGTACCCTCCGTAAACTATCGTAAAGGGGGCTCCAGCAATCCTGAAGGACGCTATCCTGTGGGACGCCATCCTTGGCGTACTTCGTGGGAAGCTGGACCTATTTATGTGAGTACCTTATTGTCTATACTGCATTTGTAATGTTTATTATTTATTGCGTAATTGCGCAATTAAATTTGCTTATTGTGTGACGTCATTGACAGATGGGCGCGCTAAAATCTGTAACCAAGATAAGAGTTGCCATCTGCCGGTGCGTTACGTAATCTCGCGCTTGCGGGATTGTAACTTTAACCTTTAAATTGTAAGATAGTTAAGATTCAAAAATGTTGAAAAAATGGAAAGAGGCCAAAAGTCTCAATAAAATCCATCTATGTCATCAGTACCATTGTAGAACTAGAAGAATATACCAAAAAGTAAGTTGAAAGATTGCAAGCACTAGTACTTTAGTGTTGTGGTATGGTGCTGATGTTAAAAAATGAGATGTGACCAGAATTCTCAATAAAATCGACCTAAGTCGTCAGAACTGTTAGAGCACCATAGAAATATAGCAAAAAATAGGCTGAAGATGTAGGAAAACTTGCACTTTATTTTTGTGGTGGGATGCTGAAGTTAAAATTCAAAAATGTTAAAAAATAAATAAAGGCAGAACTGTCGACGAGACTCACTTTAATTATTAGAACTATTGTAGAAACCAGCAAGAGGAAAACATGTCCAATTTCTAAAAATAAAAAAGACTAACCAGGTAAAGCTAAATTTCATATCAATGGAGCAAAGAAGTACTTTCGCAGAAAGCTAGAAATGTGGAGAAGGTTCTAGAAATGACCAAAGTAACAAGCTGCAATATTCAATCGACATGGCTAGGGCTAGAACCGAAGCGGCTTTAAAAAATGAAATACACCTCAGAGAATGCCACCCACGTAGCACTAATTCAACTTTTTAACAGGTTAGGAGAAGCAGACAAAGAACAACAAAAAACAACAAAAAACACATACATATATAGATACCGAGAAAAACACAAAGCATTATGTACAGAATAAGTCAAAGTCAGTTTTATCAGTTTCTCCCACTCTGAGAAATATGTCAGTAGAGGAAAATCAGGCAAGCCAGCACCTCATTTCCACCAGCTTCCCTCATTTCCACACACATCTGGACCAAATTTACATGTAAATTCGCACTATAAAGTCTTATTTTAGATGAATCTCCTCCTGACTCCTCCTTGCTCTCCTCCTTGCTCGGACACCCCCACAACCATTTTGATTACATCACACCCGCATTCTTTCCACCCGCGAGATAAATCTTTCTCCACATTTCCACCCACGAGATAAACCTATCTTGTTTGGTATCAATTAATATTAGAATTTTCTTAGCTACCCGAATCTCTAGGAATTTTTTAGATTGCTTCATCCCCCAGGGAGCTACCCCCATTTTAAGATTTCTTACCTGTAGCAACTTTTAAGCGTTCTTATAAATTCTTTTAGTCATGCGATACATCTTGTTAGTCTAAAATTTTATGTAGAATCCAAATCTGTAAACAGATTTGAAATCGGACCACGCCCTGCAAAGTTATACCCTTTAAAGTCCTGATCTTCTAATTTTGCTATTTGCTCTATAAGCAAACCTAACAAATGGTTTTCTTCGTATAACCAATGCATCTTTCGAGATAAACCTATCTTGTTTGGTATCAATTAATATTAGAATTTTCTCAGCTACCCGAATCTCTAAGAATTTTTTAGATTGCATCATCCCCCAGAGAGCTACCCTGATTTTAAGATTTCTTACCAGTTGCGATTTCCGACCGTCCTTAAACATTTTTATACATGCGATACATTAAATTAGCTTAGAATTTTATGTAGAATCCGAATCTCTAAACAGATTTAAAATCGGACCACGCCCTGCAAAGTTACACATATACCCTCTGCGAGATAAATCTTTCTCCACATTCCACCCACGAGATAAATGTACCTTGTTTGGTATCAATTAATATTAAATTTTTTAGCTACCCGAATTTTTAAATTTTTCACATAGCACCATCCCCAAGGGAGCTACCCCATTTTAAGATTTTTGCAGGCAGCGATTTTTGAGCGTTCTTATAAATTTTCTTTATACATGCGATGCATCTTGTTAGTCTAGAATTTTATGTAAAATCCGAATCTGTAAATAGATTTAAAATCGAACGACCCTTACCATTTTACACACCCTTTAAATTATAAATTTCCTGCGGCTTATACATAAAGAAAATCTAAAACCATTCTTAAAACTTTTTATTACAAACAATTTTACTAATACAGTTTAAATTTTTAAAACACATTTCTAAATATATATTCACAATTTTTATTTTCAACCTAGAACTTGTCATATCGGGTCATACTTATTAATATTTATTTCTAAATAGAGCACCTTTTCCAAAGACCAACCGGACCCGCATGTTTCAAATTCCTCTGATTTTGTTCCATGGTTTCGCTTAAGACCTCGTACGTATTTTCCAGATTACTAGAAGACGTTATAACAACATTTTTGTGTTAAAGGATTTCACATCGGTAGTCTCTTCCCCATTTTGATGTAAACGCCGTAGAGTTCGCAGTAGACTTTTACTGCTGTATGTTGTATTCTTTTTCATTTATTAATCGAATAAATCGCTCTTTCTGCTTCCAAAGAAACTCGGGCACTCCATCGTCGACACTGGCGTTCTTTATGCGATAGCTAGCCATACGGTTGTTAAACGCAGTGCTAACCATTTCTACACCATCGTCGCTAGTAGCGGTAACTGATGCATTTTATGTCTGTTGCTTCTTAAATGTGCGGCATACGTAGTTTTCCATTTCGAAATCGCATACTTTACACATAATTCGTGGTTGTTTCGTACAAGTCCTTTAACAGCTGGCGGAGCTGAGCGTTTAAGGCTTAATGACATACCGTGCTGTTTTCCTTGTGTCGCAGTAAGTTGTCCATTCTCGTAAAGCGAAACCGCAAGTCCCACAGTTTAAGTACTTTGCTGCGGGCGGATGTATAAGCAACCGGACGATGTTCACCACGACATTTGTTCTGGTGCCGTATGAGAGCATTTTCCAGGTATAGGAAGCACCGCAAGAGTTGCACTTAAAAACGTTTGCAGAACCAAATATAAACTCCAATACAATCACAACCCCAAACAACGTCATTCAGCGCGTTATCTTACTATACAAAATAACCACTTACTTATTCAACAATTCAGCATACGATTCCACGTCCAATACACTATTTCAACCACGCTATCGGCATTGAATATCCTATAGACCGATCGCAGACACCACTATTCATATCGCGCTTTTCGATTTGTACACCATGCCGGTTTACCGCACAGACATCGCACGACGATTTTCAGAACCGGTCACGATATCGTCCAAACAGATGACGCGATGTCCGTCAACTTCACCGTAGAGAACTTCATCATCATGACGCCTGTTCGTACCAAACATCACGTCGAGACTAACTCGGTTTCGTGACATACATCCGAGCGCAGCAACTCAATTATGAGCAACGTAGCATCTTTCTTCTGTGCTTTAGTTGCGAAACAGTCGCCCTTTTACGAGACCATCACAATTCCTATTTCAGACAACTCGCTTGTTGTCGATACCAACTACACTTTGCTTTTAAATCATTCAACGACATCCACTATCTGCTCGCGACACACCGCACCGCTGTTCACCGCATGCGCACTACGACGAGCTCCTATTATGAAACAAACTGCACGTTTGCGAAACAGATGTTTCAGGATAGCAGACATGCTATCACTACAGTACTGCTATTTATGTTAGTCCACGAAAACACTATTTTCAAACCATACATCAATCGTAGGTTCCATTTCCACACCATCTGACTGCGACATGTAAACCCGCCGCATTCATTTACGCATGCGCCGCGTTGCCAGCCGCGTAATAACCTTTAGAAACATCTTAACTCTATCTCGCTAACCAAGTTATACCATACAACAGCCACAACACGTCATTTAAACCTTTACATTTGCAACACCATTTCGATATACGCGGATGTCATTTAAATTTACCATATTTTGCTATCTTATACCCAAATAGTACAGATTTTAACAGCCATCATTGCTGTTAAGACACGATTTCACCATTTTATAACATTTTAAGCCAGCCTGTAGATCAATCTCGCGACGTATATGATCCGACACCCACGTAACCGTCAACAACCAAGCGTAAAGAATGCTTGGAATTAAATCCAATACATGATTTACAACCACAATATAAATTCACCTAGATCGCAGTTCAAGAATGACTTTGTCCTCGATAAACCACTTTTACGAGCAATCGTATTCCATATGCGACGATAACACTCAACAGACATTGCGACTCCACCAGCTCGATCCACCCAGCAGCCAGTCACCGCAGCACTTCGCAAGCCCCGCGCACTCGCCATGCGCATGCAGTCCCTTTCATGACGTCACGCACAGCCTTTATAACAAAGAACACTTTATAATACGATTATTCCCGACATACATTCTTAACACCAGCATGGATCATTTAACCACCATTACACAGGACAGTCCTTTCGCCAGTGGTTTTTACCATTTTCACTTCAGCTGCAGCCATGACCCGTCTTTCATCTCCTTGACACAGATCTACAATCGCAGTACGCATATCAGTCTGCCATTGCACCGACCACTTCGATTCAGCACACACCGCACCACCATATTCGCATGCACAGCAGCTTGATCGACTTGTCGGTTGAGATTTTCTCACAGCCAGATGTCCACCACTTTGAACATGCGTTGATCAGTTGAAGACCGAAAGCGCATCCGCATCAACACGTGCGGAACCTGTCACGCCACATGAACCGCAGTTCTTCGATTATTCGTCATTTGATAAACACGTTTTGACACTGTAGCATATTTAGCACCATTTCGCAAGAACGCCACCAAAGAGTCTTCAAACCGCAACGCAACAGCCAGAACCCGGAGTTCATCCATCGGACACATCATCTTCTCATTCCAAGACTGCACATTCGCAGTCGCAGCCAACCACCGATTCATCATCACAGTTGCCCTTCCACAGCGCATGGCACGGATCTTTGCGAAACGACAATTCATTGCGCGACACTTCGACGTTCGGTCATCAATCCGAATGATTCTTTCGAATCAATGACAGAGATTGCAACACTGCCCGAAGACTTGTAAGATTTTATTTCTGAGTTCCCCTTACATCTCCAACACAGTACACCAAAGCCGAGTCTTTATCACTTTCCTGCCGACACGCAGTCGTCATCCCACACACTCACAGCAACAGCAGCAGCTTGTCCGAGCACCACATTTGGCATGACCGAGTATGGCCTTTAAGCATAACTCATTCATCCTCAACAAACAGCTGCGACCTCGCACGACAGTTCAATCACACCAGCGTCAACGCGTACACGAGTCAGCAGACGCAATGTTTCAACGCATCTGACAACGCACGATCATTGCCGTTACACATGACACCAGCCACATTTCGCAGCATTAATTCCTATCGTCGTCAACCAACCGTCACAGTTTCGTTACCACTACCGCGTTCATATCCATGTCAAAACCGAGTTCGTCACAGTTCTCCAGTCACCGTTCCACAGAATTCACATTTAATTTTCGACAGGCCGATACCTTTCTGCCCAAAGTTTACCGCAGGAAACGCAGCAAACGCACAACCTTTAAACCTTTGCTAAGGAATACCAAACTTGTTTACAGAATACTTACTAATAAACCAATTTAATTTTAAATAACTTCTACGTCATACTTTAGAGGCTTAATTTTTAAATGAAACAAGGGTTATATATTACGACAATTCCCATATTCCTCTTTATCCCATGTTAATTATAGATTAAAATTATTTGCATTCGGTTCCGTGACACATATTTGCAATGCCTGATATAGATGCATACCCCTTGCCGCCACATCTGTAATTCGCAAGTCACTCCTTTTTAGAGACGATCAAGCCTATCTTTCTCAACACCGGCGTCTCTTATAAATTTGCTCGTAGTTTTACATTTCGAAGCGAACGACGAAATTCAGAACGGAACCGATGTCCAAAAGAACGCATCGTTCTCAATTCGTCATTTGTAAAGACGAAAAACGCATACATATTACACCTCGCAGACGCAATTAAAAATTTTCAAACGAAGCAACACAACCCGGAGCACCATAGCGCATCAATCACTCCACTCTACAAATTTTTGCAGCACTTCATGCACCCTCTCGCCTCTCATCTTCAGTTTTGACATTCCACGCCTTTTACGGTGGCCAGAAAGCCTTGCAAACTCTTTATAATTAGCACACGCGACTTTTGCGAAATAATTTGTTATAGCCTTCGAATTTGCTTTTTGAACAATCATTGATAAATTTCAATTCTACGAACACATCACCTGTAAGATTTTTTTTTGACTGGGCTTCCCACATCTCCAACACACGGTTCCAATTCTAAACAATACTTCACCTTCCTTTGCGACACATGTAGTCGTACACCACATACTTCAAACTACACAGCAGCATTTTATGTCCGACAACACACTTTGCAACGTACAGAATCGCTTTTAGTCACATTTTCTTCCATCAACGACAGCAGGAACTATCTTCACACAGATTCAATCCACCCGCTCGTCAACGCGTCCCATCTTTGAGTCATAGACGCAAGTTTAACGCCTTTTGACAACTACAATCGAACCTTTACTTACGACTCACCTAATCATGGACTAACACCAACAATTCTACGACCCATAATCGCTTTATTTCGCAGTTTTTTACAAGTTAATCATTATCGCGTGTCATCTTTTAATAAACATTTCATATCACTATTTAATTCGGACCCCAATCAAATAGTTAATGCCACCCATACAATTCATCTTTTAAGCAATTTTTCCATCTCATTACACATAAGATTTGTACCCAGATCATCACCATACCATCCCGAATTAAACCGCCATGCCCGATCCACGGGAACAGATTCTCACCGGTAAGCGGAGTTGAAGTCGAAATCTATTATGGATCTAAACAAAACAGTTTCAATCCATCACAAACGAACTACTTCACACAATGTACTTAGGTATCACCTATCTCGAAATTTAGAACCGCATGTCATCTTACACAGCACAGTCGATTCGCAAATCGCGATACACATCATCCGAAGTCACACAGTCACGCCAGCCTCAACGACCAACACCAGTCAGATACGCAGCCATTGCCGTTCGCACCATATCCAATCCAGTTACACCAACGAAGTCATTCAGTCAGTCAGCTTGAACGCACAGCCTGAGACGTCAGCCGCCATGTCATATTAATTCGCACATCACTAACACGACACATAGACGCACGTCAGCGATCACGAAGAGCTCACGCAGCGAATGCGCACGAGATCCGACGACGACGATCGATTACACACCGACATGACATGATCACGAAATACGATACCACGCACGATCATTCAACGAGTTTCATCACATTAAACAGCGACCATCAGTGACGCATTGAGCGAATAGCAGGTTAGCCGCGCCGCGGCGCTCGACCCAACCTATTAATTTTTCCTTTATCTAACCTAGGTCCACACTTGTTTTTAATGGAAAAACTCATTAAAAGCAATTAGAATAATGGGTTTTAATGAGAAAACCCATTAAAAACAGCCTAACCTATCAATTTTTCATGTGGTCATGTGATCATATGGTCATGTGGTCATGTGGTCATGTGGTCATGGGGCAATTTCACCTTAATCTAACATCCTACATATATCCGGATATATGTCGATGCGCATCCCTGTCGGCTTAGGTCGGATAACAACATATTCGACTATCTTCGGCAATATACGCCCCCACTCTGTAGAATACATAAGAGAACAATTTTTTCGTATTTAATTTAGTATTCGATAGTAGCTAGAACGGTAAACATGAGCGTCTCCAAGGTGATTAACGTTTCTCAACTTATTGGGAATAAAGTGAAACCGACAAATGAGCGATTTGGATTATGGCTTTTGGTAGAAAATATGTGCAACAATAATCTGGTAACAGATATTGGTAATATTTGTTATGTCGAAGGCGAGCAGATGCTGACTGGTGGACTACACACACCAATTACAGAACCATTTTGTGACAATATAATGTTGGTTAAAATTTGCGACTTTTCTGACGCCGAACAAACCTCTGCAAGCAAAAGGATGTTTATCCTCAAAAAAGAAATTTGTGGTGCATTTAACAGCTATCTACGAAGAAAGTTTGACCGATTTGTTTCCGCTAGACATAGTGTTAAAGCTAAGCTCCGTTTTCTGGAAAGCACTAACAAGATGGGCCAGAGAGTAAAAGAAATTATCGGAAAAGAAGACCTCGAATGCATTAATAAAAAATTCCAAAATCCTATATGTGTTCCATACAAAGTGGAACTAGCAGATGTTAAATTGGAAACTTTATTGGAGGAACTACCAGATATATTAGACGAACTCGAAAAAGATTATTTCTATCTTTTTGACATGGATGTAACCCAAGATTTTGCGGGTATATTTAGCAAGATGGAGATGTGTAATTATTTAACTACAAACCATAACTTTGCTATAAGGGCGAATACGAAGAAAAGTGTAATATTATAGTTGACAACGATAAAACTGTAGGAATTGATTGTTTAACATGGCTAACAACCAATGCAAGAATTAAGATATACAACAAATTTGTGTGTCAGATAACAAGTCCTGGTGTTAATAAACAACTTGGCAATCATATACTAGATTTTTACGTTGTCCAGATGTGCGTTTAAGGGAAACATTTGCGTCTACTTTGGCTAAAGAACATGGTATTACGCGATTGAAGCGACAATATACAATTGTGCAATTGGAAGCAATGTCAGTGCGGAACGGGTGTATAACCCTTAAAAGACTGTTTAACGTTATTGGAAGATAGTGTTATACTTCCTAAAGGCGCCAATGTACTCGGTACCACTTGCCAAAATGTGGAGTAAGCTATCGGACAAGCTACAAAATAGCTGCTGTTTAGTGTTTAATAACCTGCTACAGTACGTGTATTGGGGAATGGTAATACAAAGAAATTGACGGGCTTGCAGATTAAGTTGTCCGAAAACCAAAAGAAAGGGAAAATTGATAAAGTATGTGCTTTGGCTTTAGTTTTAACTATTTACCTGTAAATTATTTGGAGATAGTAGAGGAGGAAGACAGCTCAGATAAAATAAAAATCTTACACAAGTGCTACATTAAAGCAGGCAGTACATATTTTACACAATCTGCAACACCATATTCTACAATTCCAAAAGAAATAATCATTTCGGAATTGGGGTTGATAGATACGCATAACATTCGTCCAGAGGTTGTACGACAACGCGTAAATATTGGTAGTAAACTTTATTCGTTTACGCTAAAGGAAATTGCTCCATTATGCATACCATACGCTGTAAGTGGAAGGAAAAGACAACTGGAATTAGAGGAAATGGATGCAAAAAGACGAAAATTGGAGTACATGGAAAACACTGCGACAATACGCGAACAATACAAAGATGTGTTATACAAAGAACATCTTATTAGAGAAAATGAGGAAGAATTAAAAGATTATTTTATGTGCCGATGGAGTGACTTAAATACATCCGGGTTCTACAAGCTGTTTGCATTTGCGGTTAGTAAGAAAGACTCTTTTAGTTATGTAGGCGTTCTTGCGGAAAAGGATGGTGCTAAATCCGTATACTTTTTAAAAGGTTATTCTAAAAACGTATTTATCAAAATGGCAGATAACAAAGAAGAACTAAGGAATGCGGGTTTCGTAATCTTGGCGTACACCACACGTAAAGGGGTTCCGCTAAACATTGTATATTTGCCCAGTAAAGAACCTTTCGGATCATTTAAAACCGAGGGTCTTACAACCTATAACAACCATATATTCCCAAAAGTGGTGGACATGCAACTACGCAACAGTGTGTGGGAGAAAAGGATTTCTCCAATACCGACAAGAAGAAGTCGATCAAGCTAACAAGATACGTATGCAGGATATAGTGGAAAGCTGCGATTAAAAGATTGTCACAAGCTGCAAGAATTACACGAAGGAATGGATCTGGTTGTCGGCGGAATCAAAGACTTTAAATATAGAGGCAAACTTCGGTACATTTTACAATTTGAAAACCTAGACGGTCTTTATGTATCAAACTATTGGCTAGAAAAGGAGATAGAAGACTTGGGTGTCGATTTAAATTTTAAGCTGCGAATAAAATTAGATAAAATTAAAACCACCGCAAACAAACATAAAGAAAGGACTGTCTTCTGTGTATAACTTTGTATTAAAATTAAGTTTAAATGGATCCATGCTTGGCATTAGTTGTTTTTTTAAATTTGTTATGTATAATGTCAGAATAAACATTTTATAATAGTATATAACATTGTTCTTTATTTATAAAAGGCTGTGACGTTACCACGAAATAGCAGTCGCATAGAGAGGGGTGCGCATGAGCAGCGCGCATGGGCAGGGTGCGTACGCGCAGGGGGCGCGCATGGGCAGGGGTGTGCACGCGCAGGGGGCGCGCATGGGCTGGGGTGTGTCTGGGCGTACACGAGGGAGGCAGATGTTAACAGTCACCAAGCATCCAATTCTTTATTTGGATGGTATCGAGTACTTGTCTGCGTATGTATCCGGAGTAAAAGAATACGATTTGTATACGCAGCTTATTAATAAAATTAGTTTATCGAGGGAAGATGACAAAAGGTACATCATTCCTAATAGTACAACAATCTACGCATGGGGTGTAAAGATATAAGATAGTTGTTTATATTTGTATGGATTTTGTAAATCCATTGTATATATTAGTTTTAAGATTCCATAATTTTTAAGTTCTTTTCCCACCTTCCAAATCCTTCCGGCTTCTATCCTGGTTGACAGAGTATACGTGTTATCTCCACGTGGTATTCGCGGGACATGGCGGTTTTAAATTTCTCGGGAGATGGTTGGCTAAGGCTATGTCTTGGGTAGCGAAAAAGGTTTTAAAATGGTGTTAAATAAAGATGGGCAAAAATTAGTCTTTAAAACGCATAACTTTGTATGGGTGGTCCTATTTAAAATCTATTTACAGATTTGGGGTCCCTAGAAAATTTAATATTAGTTGATACATAGCAAAATATATTTATCTTAAAAGAGTGACTACCCCGCGTATAATAAATATAATATAACACTTGTCAACAAAAAGTTGTAGGAAAATTAAAGACGTATTTAATGGGGGTCCAGTATTAGAATTTGTTGGTAGTAATGTTAAGTCCTACTGTATTGTAGGCGAGAAAGATACGATTAAAAGATTAAAGGGTTTCACGAATTGTAGTTAAGTAAAACCGAGGGTCTTACAACCTATAACGAGCATATACCTCAAAGGAATGGGCATGCAACTACGCAGCAGTGCGTGGGAGAATAAGAATTTCTCAATAAGAAATTAAAGTTTCCATGTACGTAGCACCAGTCATTGGGTAACGGTAGAAATGTGGAACCTATAAAGACGATTATTAATTATGGTTTAGAAAAATAGTAGTTTTCGTGGACTAAATAAAATAGCTTAGACTGCTTAATGTATATGACTACATATTCTCGTACATATCCACAAACATCTGTTTACGTCCGCAATGGCGATACCGGTAGTTTTTGTTTAACAAATAGTAGGAAAGATACGTCAGGTGTTAGTGTGCGGAAGCCCATAGGATTCAAAAAAGAACGGTGCGGCGGGGTGTATGGTGGTCTCCGTTAGAATAATCGAAAGTGGTTAATCAATTGTATTAGATGTTTAAATAAGCAAAAGTGTAAAGGCCTACATAAACAAAATTTAATTATTCGACAAAAAGTGCGCGATGTGCTACACTTATAAAGAAAGTATGGAATGGTGCTTTGCATCGGTCCTACCCGTAAAAGGGCGACTGACTTTTTCAAGCAACTACAAGAATAGCAGTAGCGCAGAGAAGGGGTATGCATGTATTATACAGTTGCTACAAAATATGTTAGTTTACGCGTAGCTCGGATGTGTAATTGATCACGACTTAAAGATCCTCGGAGGTTTAAAAATTCTCGGCCCATTGTCGTTTGAAAATGTTTGTAAATTATCAGAACAGGAGCGGGTCGAAGTATAATGGATGATTGACCGAGTTTTTCTACCTTTACGAGGGAATTGGAAGTTGACGGACATCGAGCATCTAATTTCTATTTGGACGATATCGAGTACTTACCGGTTCTAGAAATCATTACGTGCGCGATTAACCGCTATGCGAAAGTGTAAAAGCCTACAGAAGCAAATTTAATTATCATACGAAAAAGCGCGCGATGTGTTATAGAAAGTATGGAATGGTGCTTTGCATCGGTCCTAGCTGTAAAAAGGAGAGTGACTTTTCTAGCAATTACAAGAATAGCAGTAGCGCGGCGAAGGGTATGCATGTATTATACAGCGCATTGTTGCTATAAAATATGTTAGTTTACGAGAAGCTCGAACGTGCACAAATTAAATTTTAATCTATAATTAACCATGGTCGTAAAATGGGAAATTAATGGGTAATTTGAATACTGCTAAGCATATACTTTCGCTTGGTGATTCATTTGAAAATATTCAAGCCTACCTAAAGTATGACGTAGAAGTTATTTAAAATTAAATTGGTTTATTAGTAAGTATTCTGTAAACAAGTTTGGTATTCTTAGAAAGGTTTAAAGTGTTTTTGGTTATAGTAGCACTGCATCTTCTACAGCACGACTTGCACACAATTTGTGTGCGTGTGCTACCACCCTTTGGATTTTTAATATGCACGCGATCCGTATAACATGGAAGACGTTTTCGATGTTTCTACTAACGGTATTCGCAGCATGGACAAAAGCGAAACCGGGGCGCATACATTGGCGCTAAATGTATTGGACGAGCTGCGAGGATTATGACGTCATTTAGTTCCTCGCTGAATCCGAGACTTCGTTCGGTATCTTCGAAACCTTCGGTTTGCATTCTATAGGGTACATAAAGCAGGTACGCAGGAGTAAACTCTTTAGTTATAAGTTAGTTCGCTTACAAGTCAAGTCTTATAGTGCGGATTTTGTTTTGTACTAAAATGGTATCTGCAAACGTTTTTAATGCGCAACTTTGCGGTGCTTCCTATACCTGGAAAATGTTCTCATACGGCACCAGAACAAATGTCGTGGTGCAACATCGTCCGGTTGCTTATACATCCGCCCGCAGCAAAGTACTTAAACTGTGGGACTTGCGGTTTCGCTTTTACGAGAATGGACAACTTACTGCGACACAAGGAAAACAGCACGGTATGTCATTAAGCCTTAAACGTTCAGCTCCGCCAGCTGTTAAAGGACTTGTACGAAACAACCACGAATTATGTGTAAAGTATGCGATTTCGAAATGGAAAAACTACGTATGCCGCACATTTAAGAAGCAACAGACATAAAAATGCATCAGTTACCGCTACTAGCGACGATGGTGTAGAAATGGTTAGCACTGCGTTTAACAACCGTATGGCTAGCTATCGCATAAAGAACGCCAGTGTCGACGATGGAGTGCCCGAGTTTCTTTGGAAGCAGAAAGAGCGATTTATTCGATTAATAAATGAAAAAAGAATACAACATACAGCAGTAAAAGTCTACTGCGAACTCTACGGCGTTTACATCAAAATGGGGGAAGAGACTACCGATGTGAAACTTTAACACAAAAAATGTTGTTATAACGTCTTCTAGTAATCTGGAAAATACGTACGAGGTCTTAAGCGAAACCATGCGAACAAAATCAGAGGAATTTGAAACATGCGGGTCCGGTTGGTCTTTGGAAAAGGTGCTCTATTTAGAAATAAATATTAATAAGTATGACCCGATATGACAAGTTCTAGGTTGAAAATAAAAAAATTGTGAATATATATTTAGAAATGTGGTTTTAAAAAATTTAAACTGTATTAGTAAAAATTGTTTGTAATAAAAAGTTTTAAGAATGGTTTTAGATTTTCTTTATGTATAAGCCGCAGGAAATTTATAATTTAAAGGGTGTGTAAATGGTAAGGGGTCGTTCGATTTTAAATCTATTTACAGATTCGGATTTTACATAAAATTCTAGACTAACAAGATGCATCGCATGTATAAAGAAAATTTATAAGAACGCTCAAAATCGCTGCCTGCAAAAATCTTAAATGGGGTAGCTCCTTGGGGATGGTGCTATGTGAAAATTCTTAAAAATTCGGGTAGCTAAAAATTTAATATTAATTGATACCAAACAAGGTACATTTATCTCGTGGTGGAATGTGGAGAAAGATTTATCTCGCAGAGGGTATATGTGTAACTTTGCAGGGCGTGGTCCGATTTTAAATCTGTTTAGAGATTCGGATTCTACATAAAATTCTAAGCTAATTTAATGTATCGCATGTATAAAAAAAATGTTTAAGGACGGTCGGAAATCGCAACTGGTAAGAAATCTTAAAATCAGGGTAGCTCTTGGGGATGATGCAATCTAAAAAATTCTTAGAGATTCGGGTAGCTGAGAAAATTCTAATATTAATTGATACCAAACAAGATAGGTTTATCTCGAAAGATGCATTGGTTATACGAAGAAAACCATTTGTTAGGTTTGCTTATAGAGCAAATAGCAAAATTAGAAGATCAGGACTTTAAAGGGGTATAACTTTGCAGGGCGTGGTCCGATTTCAAATCTGTTTACAGATTTGGATTCTACATAAAATTTTAGACTAACAAGATGTATCGCATGACTAAAAGAATTTATAAGAACGCTTAAAAGTTGCTACAGGTAAGAAATCTTAAAATGGGGTAGCTCCTGGGGATGAAGCAATCTAAAAATTCCTAGAGATTCGGGTAGCTAAGAAAATTCTAATATTAATTGATACCAAACAAGATAGGTTTATCTCGTGGGTGGAAATGTGGAGAAAGATTTATCTCGCGGGTGGAAAGAATGCGGGTGTGATGTAATCAAAATGGTTGTGGGGGTGTCCGAGCAAGGAGGAGAGCAAGGAGGAGTCAGGAGGAGATTCATCTAAAATAAGACTTTATAGTGCGAATTTACATGTAAATTTGGTCCAGATGTGTGTGGAAATGAGGGAAGCTGGTGGAAATGAGGTGCTGGCTTGCCTGATTTTCCTCTACTTATGTCATAATTCTAAGAGTTGATCAGAAGAGTAGCGGATACGTTATCGAACGCTATCAACAGCCACAGTTTCGGGAGAGTCTGGTGACTTTGAGTCGATGTCCAAAAAAGAAGACTTTTTATCAAGTTTGATATCTTTAATATGCCAAACACTTAAGGAATGTCCAGAGTCATCTGCTAGTTCATGTGTCCAGGGCGAAGTTTTACGTTTAATAGTAAAAGGACCAACGTATTTTGGTGCAAGCTTGGCGTTGAAGTGGCGTATGGCATCGGATTAAATATAATTGCACTTCCACACCAGATCACCAATAGTTAAGGTCAAAGGTTTATGACGGAGATTATAGTATTTCCTATTCTTCTGATAGGCAGCACGTAAACAATTACAGAAGATTTGGCGATGGGGTCGGACGTTTAGAATCAAATAAAATATCATCCCGATTAAGAGCTGAACCAAAGTGATCACCTTATAAGACATGCTCCCGACTACAAAAAGCCAAATACGGCGTAAAACCAGTTATGTCGTGATTCCCAATATGAAAAACACGACCAATTTTTGCCAGATTTTCATCATAGAGACGTTGATTGTAATGAACGTAGGAGGAAATCATAGTCTTTAGTACTCTATTAATTCGTTCGGATGAATTTCATGGGGGTGGAGTTGATAATAAGCAAACTGGCACGTTTATTTCTAGAAGAATATCCCAAAAGCTATATCCAAAAACAAGAATGGGACAAATTATAGAAATGAAAGGAAAATAGAAAAAGATTTAGTGATAGAGCAGCGGCCGGTGGAAAACAAATTGCCCAGCTTACAGATAGCTGCTTGCGGTAGAGTGGCGTAGGCAATCACGCAAGAAATAGGAGCTCGATAGGCGCCAAGGATATGCCATAAAATAAAAGACAGACTTCGCGACCCCACTGCGAAGCGATAGGGCCGTACTCAACCTCCAATATAGCAGGAAAAGAAAGAACGAAAGAAAGGAACCCAAGTCATCAATAAATAGAGAACGATAGTCTTGAACGGCAGTAAATTAAAAGATTTACAACATTTCATAAGCAAAAGGAGTTTTATATCTACTAACAAATATTTCACTGTAAGTATTTCCAAGCAAAGATGGTAACAAAAGAAAAGCTGTCAAGGTGTCCTAGTGTCCTATCATTAATTTAGTACGAAAAAATAAATTTAAATTTGCGTACGGACTTCGCGAAGCGGTTTCCGCAGTCCCGACACTCCCCAAAAATTTATAAATGGATGTTACACGAAATAGTGGTTCAAAGATAGTACAGCGCGTACATCATCGTTGTAAATTTTAAGAGGCGATCAAATCTACTATGAACTACTTATAAATTAATCACATATGCAAACACAAACAAAAAGATAATAGATAATTTGTTATAATAAAGGGATTAAAAATTGCTAATGAGTTATTGGTATAGTTTCGAACATCCTACAGTTGAGCAACAATCAATGTTTGATACAGGTCAGCTCGTTCTGGAATTTTCAGTGCAGTAAATCAAGAACAACATACAAGTAACAAAAACAAATAACAGTAAGCGTGTCCCAACACAATAGTCATAAAGAAAATGAATAAGAGGTTGGAAAAAGTAATAAATGTAATTAGGAACTGTTACAATCCTAATCTGCGTATCATGTAGACCGTAAATATGAAAATACGGCAAACCGTTTTTATTAGAAAGTTTAGTAGGGTAAGCCTTCTTTTACGACCAATAGCTCGTAGAACAAAATTATGAATATGTGAAGAAATTAGAAAGAGCTATGTAGTTTTAAAGTTATCAATACCATGCAAATTTGATAACACCAAAATTATTATGACAGCTGATATCCCCTTTTTTTTTGTTTTCAGCTAGCAACCAGGCGATTATAGAATAAAGTAGTACAACTTCCAACTAAATGACGTTTTACACAATCACAGTTAGTTATAATATCACAAGAAATGGAGATGATTAATATCTAACAAAAGTGAACATTATAAAGTGTAAGTTGAAGAATCTGGCAAACAATCTTGTGGTGCGATGCTGTAGTTAAGATTAAAAAATGTTAAAAATAATTAAAAATGGAAACTTACGATGAAATACCTCTGAGTCGTTATTGCAGAACTAATGGAATATACTAAAAAGTAGGTAGAATCCGGCAAACTGGTAGTTTACTTTAGTGGTGTGGTGCCAATGTTAAGATTAAAAAATGTTTAAAAAAATGAGAAGTGACAAGAACTCTCTTTAAAATCTACCTAAGTCGTCAGAAGTGTTGTAGAACAATTGAAATATAGCAAAAAATAGGTTGAAAGTGTCGAAAAGCTAGCACTTTAATCTTCTGGCGCGATGCTGAGGTTAGGATTCAAAATGTTTAGAAACTAACAAAAATTAATAAACACCCTACCGTGCAATAAAACCCACTTATGTCGTGAGAACTATTGTTAAACTATAGGAATATACTAAAAAGCGGGATGATAAAGCCTGAAACTGATACTTTACTGTCGTGGTATGATGCTGATGTTAAGCTTCGAAAATGTTAAAAAAAATTGAAAGAGACTCAAATTCTAGATAAAATATATCTATGTCGTCAAAACTATTGTAGAACTGTAGGAATATACCGTGGCGGCGTTGAGTCTACCTGTGATTGCATCAACACGTAACGAAGCGTTTGTACACAAAAGGTGATTGATGGTCCCGCGCGGAGTTACATCTTTCGGATGAATAATGATTGACAAGTGCATAATTTTAGTACGTGTTAGAGTAATCTGGACAATTAAAATGTGTTTAAATGTGCGATCACAAATGTTGCAAGTCAGTTCTAATTGCAGCTTTGATTGTAATACTAATTCTAATGTAAAACTTTGATTGCAATATGTTTTAGTTAAAGCTTCCGAAGTCGTGATAGAATAAAAATTACTGTTAGTGATCATACAAATTAATATAAATTAATAATTAATACTTCGATATGAATTCATTATAGCGCTTGAATAGTTAATTGTAGTGCTTCGGAATTAAGTTAATTAAGAAAATTAGTATCGTAGTGTTAAGAAGATAATTCTTGTACTGTTTGCGATTAACTGGAAAGTAAATTATTGTGAGAGCTTTTAGAAATTTTATTGTAGCTACGAGTAGTTGAAAAGGCTTGTATAATCACTTTGAAAATAAAGAGCTGTTGTTATTGCAAATACAGTTTTCGTTACAATACCAAAAAGCTAGTAGAAAGAGCTTGTATATTGATACTTTACTCTTGTGGTACGGTGCGTTGCTATCGCAAAGTTTCAAAAATTGTATAAAAGTAGTTAGAAACCAGTACCTTTGCTAAAATGTATCAGGAACTGTAAAACTATTCTGGAACTGTAAGATTTCTGAGAAGTTGCGATGCTATGTGAAGTTAGCATCTCATATTTTCAATTTGCCATTTTTTAACTAATTTGGCGGAATTATTAACCCTGAGATACATAGGTGGGGCCTCATAAACCTCAGCGGTCGAAAATTGCGCCAAAAATGCAGAAACCGTAATCTTTCGCGCACCCTGTTCTCAATAGCTTCTCAAATAAATCTTCACTGTAGAATTTAAGTAGCGCCTTAGTATTAAATAAATAGCAGGACAAATTACACTTGTCTAAAACGCTCTGGGGTGTGTTATACCCCATGTAAATACTAATGTTATTAAATTTAGCTTAATAGTATAATTGTTACCGTTAACTTAGTTTGTTACAAAACATGTGTTATTACATACTTCTCTAGAAGAATAATAACTATAATAAATTATGTCACCCTAGTACAAAAAGGAACAAAAAAGACTTCAAGCATTATGGGTTGAAGTTAATACCGATAACGAGGCAATCGAATGATACGTTCACCTTCCGACGGTGTACGAAACCTTATGCCTTTTATTTTACTCATTCACATATATTCTACTTCCAGTACTTAGACACCATTCTGTATATTAGACTTTCCTGCAATAGCTACGCTCTACTACAATTTCATTTCAATCTATTTACTGCAAAAGGAAAAGTTCTTCTATAATTTAAATAGTTGGTACATTGTTTGAGGTATCCGTTGGCTTGATACATATTACTATAGTGTATAATTAATTCTTATAATACCCAATCCTAAAGACTTGTTGAAATAATGAATCGTACTTATTTGATAAAGCTTGTTTCGAGTTTCTAATCACACCTGTATGTTGGATACTGGGATTGGACTCAGTTCTTGCGAAAAACGAGTTCAATTTGATTCTGCAGTTCGTCCTCATATGTATTTTCTACATTACTCGTCCTATTACGTCAAGAGCGATGCACTTTTTTTTGACAAGAAGTGTAGGTCTTGGGTGCATCGGTAAATTCTCATGCGCTATTAATACTAGTAGGACTCTCCTTTTAGTTCTTAGCTGGAGGCCAAATTGTTTTATGTAGGCCCGATTATTCTTTCTATGTAGAACCAACTGCGCTGGTATGTATTTCGCTGTTGCAGTGATTGTCGCCGCGCTCTAAATCTGTCGACCGTGGTGACGCTGCATCTGGACGCAAGCATCCTGACGCTTAGCTGATTCACCTCCGTGGATGCAAAGGGCACACGATAGTATTTTGGCACATGGAGGTATGTTGTGTTAGTCTTCCCATACATCGGCAGCACCTCTTTTTTTCTACTTTTGTTGTTAGTGCGTTGCTGGTGCTTCATAGTACTTTATTAAATGATTATTAGAATTTGTTCTACCGTTAATATTTTACTTTAACACCCTGGTGTTATGAGAAAGCATAAACATTAATTTTTTTCTTATTTTTACTAATAAATTCTACATGTTAAACGAAATACGCACTTCGTACGTCAACTCTTGAAATTTGTTCTTTGTAATATAACTATTTATTTATTATTTTTTTTGTTGCTTTAAACCAATTTTTTTAAATTAATTTTTATTGTAAATAGAAAATCGATGACGATATATTTTTTTTGTTTTGCTGGGAATCCCACCCGCCGCATTGGTAGTTAGCCTAGTATTTCTACGTTTCTTGTGTTCTGTTTTGTAACTGTGATTCGTGCGGGTCCTCACTTTAAATATCCTTTCTATTTCTGGCTGACCCGTGCGCTTCATAACGTAGCACGAATCAGGCAGCGAAAATGATGTCAATTATGTCGGTTGATTGGGATCAAGGCATAGCAACAGAAGATGAAATGGAGAATAATGAGACTGGGCATATTAGGGCAGATGATAAAAGTGTAAGGAAACTTCATTGAATATACGTGTTCGTACAAGAGCAGAAAATATTATTTTACATTTGTCGAGTGTAAAAAAATACGCAAAACGCGCAAAAACGCTATGGATTGTTGGCAGCTGTTCTTCGATGGTCAAATAATTCAGTACTGCGGACCAATATAAAAATTCAAAAAAATCGATTGTTTATCAAAATAAATATATTGTGAAACCAACCAATGTTCCTGAAATAAAAGCGCTCATCAGAGTATTTTATTTAGTTGAATTGTTTCATTTAAATCGTCAGAGGCGTGTGGCAATCGGATGGAACTGGAGTGAATTTTTTTTGTAGTGCCATGTCTTTGAATTGATTTCAATGTTTGATGATTTGTCTTCGCTTTGATTATGTACAAAATCGTAAAGAGAGATACATAAATTAGCTCCCATACGGGAAATACTGGAGAGATTTAATGACAACTGCAAGAAATCATACACTTCTTCACAGTATATGACAATAGATGAGAAGTTGGAGTTTTTTCGTGGAAGGTGTTCTTTTAAACAATATATGCTCAATAAACCTGCGAAGTATGGTATTAAAGTGCAAGCCTTAATCGATGCACGGCCCTAATACGTTTTAAACTTTGAGTTTATGCGGGAAGGCAACCAGAAGGTCCTTACAATATTAATAATTCTTCAATAGTATTGTTGAGAGACTCATAAAACCAATTTCTTGTTCTAATCGGAATATAACCTTCGATAATTGGTACATAAGCTACGAATTAATGATAAAACTCCTAAACAGCATGAGTTAACATGGGTGGGCACGCTTAGAAAAAGCAAACGTTGCGTTCCACATCAATTTGTGCCAGTAGAGCCGAGACAGCCAAAGACAAGTTTATTTTGCTTTTAAAAAGATATAGCACTTATGTTCTACGTTCCAAAAAAGACTAAAAATGTGGTACTGATTTCTACAATGCACCATAATGAATCAATTGATGAAACAACTGTTGAGAAAAATTTTCCCAAAATTATTACTTTCTACAACTTCGCTAAGGGTGGGCTAGACGTCATAAACGAACTTTCGACATCATTCAATATGTCTAGAAATTCAAAAAGATGGCATCTCACGATCGCGTTTTCCTTTATGAATACCACTGCCATAAATGTTCTAGTTATATACAGAACAAACGATCAAGACTACCAAACACCCAGAAGAATATTTATGAAAACACTTGGCCTTAAACTTATCCAGCGATATATAAACATCGAAGCGGGTCCGTGGCGTAGTTGGTATGTGTGTCACTATTACACCCAAGGTCCCGGGTTCGAATCCCGACACGGTCCGCTTGAAAAATGTTAGGCGAGCATTTTTCACAAAAATACACGCTCGTTCGGATGAGAGGTACAATGGAGGTCCCGTGTGTGAGTGTTGTCACGCACGTTAAAGATCCCTACCTTGCTTGGAACAGCAAGGGTTCGGCAAAATTCAAAATTTTTCGGGTAAAAAAAAAACTCGCTTCTTGGTTAATGTAGTACCTTCGGGTAAAGCATTGGAAAATCACATGTAAGATATATAAACATCAGAAAGAATAATCCGAGAGTGAATAAGAAAATTCGCGAAAATATTTCCAATTATACTGAAGATAACCCTAACGCACCACCTGTAAAGATTCAAAAAACTACAGGAAGGTGTTCCATATGTCCAAGGAGCCGCGATCACATTACAAAATATTCCTGCAACAATTGCAAAGCATTAGTGTGCCTAGACCATACTGTGATTTGCTGTAAGGGTAGTGTAAATTCAGATAATGAATAGTTTTTTCGTATATGAACTAAATCGTTCAATTTTTTCTCTATTTTTTTACAATTTAATTTTTGTTTTTCACTGTACTTTCCAGAATATGATGTTCATCTTTTACTATTACAGACTTTGGAGTTATAGTATGTTTTTCGATTTAGGAATAATGAGTATAATTGGTTTATTTGTTGTTGTTTTGAAATATATCTTTTCTAATCGAAACTTTTCCATTCTAAAAAAACCTGCACCTAGACGAAGTTCTAAAATACTGGAACAGGTAGAATGGCTTGCGCGTTACAATGATCTAAAAAGTCGAACTATATGTTTAACCAAATTAGTGGGGTCTTTAATGAGGAACCAGACTAAGACAGGTCCCCGAATGAGGGCATCAGCTTTTTCGGTACTTTGAGTGGCAGAGACCATAGGGGTCGGTATGACATTGTAAGACACACTACTGCGATGAGAAAGGCAACGTGAAACCACCACATTACCTCCCAAGTACACTGCGTACAGAAATTGTTAGTAAACATGATGGCATCCTCTGGGGTAAAAAATTTCGGAGATAAAATAGTCCCCCATTCGGATCTCCGGACTACTACGGGGGATGTGATCCGAAAGTATAGAGAAAGCTCCATGAACATTCTGCGAGTCGGAGCCTGGAATGTCAGAAGTATGAAACAAGTAGGTAAGCTAGAGAATCTGAAACTCGAAATGGATAGGTTAGCACTAGACATAGTAGGAATCAGTGAAGTCCGCTGGCCAGAGACGGAGGATTTTCGGAGTGGAGACTTCAGGATAATTCATACAGGATCAGAGGAAGAAAATTCGGGCGTGGGGATAGTTATGCGAAAAAAGATAGAACGACGTGTAGAAAGTTACTTACAAAAGAACGAAAGAGTTCTCATGGTTAGATTTGAATCCAAACCAGTAAATACAGTAATAATACAAATATGCATGCCCACCTCTAGCTACAGTAAGGAGGAGGTAGAGGCGATCTGCAAAGATATCGAAGACACACTAAGATACGTAAAAGGACATGAAAATTTAACAATTACGGGGGATTTCAATGCAGTGGTAAGAGAGGGTAGGGAAGGAGCGATAGTAGGTTTATTTGGTTTAGGAACGAGAAATGACAAGGGAAATAGGCTGGTAGAATTTTGCGACAAGAACAACTTAACCATCACAAATACATTATTTCAACATCATGCACGATACACGTGGAAGATGCCAGGAGATATAGGAAGATATCAAATAGATTACATTATTGTTAGACAATGGTTTAGAAATCGAGTAGAAAACTGTATAAGCTACTCAGAAGCAGATATAGACACTGACCACAACATCGTAATTATGAAGGCCGCACTTAAATTTAAAAATCTGAAAAAGAGGAACAGAAAAAGGCACTTTGACTATGAGAAGCTAAAAGATAAAGATATTCACGAAAGATTTGAAACAAATTTAAATGAATTCCTGAAAGATATCGGGAAAATTTCTGATACTCAGGAAGTAGAAACAGAATGGAATACCATTAAATCCAGCTTAGACATGGCGGCCAGTGATATTCTGGGGTATACACAAAAAGAAAATAAGAAACTATGGATAACAAAGGATATCCTGTATTTAATAGAAGAAAGACGAAAATACAAAAATAAATCAGACGAAACAGAAAAACAGAGATACAAAGCCATAAAATAGGAAATTATTCGCAAATGCAGGAAAGCTAAAGAATGATGGATTGATGAAAAGTGCAAATAGGTACAAACTAAGATGGAACTAGGAAAGACAGACGAAACATACAAATTAATTAGAATGAATTTTAGGGATATAAAACCATATAGCAAAAATATAAAGGACGCGGGAGGAAACGTCATTATAGAAAATGTAGAGAAAGTAGCTAGATAGCAGGAATATATAGAGAATTTATATTCTGGAGAGGAACTAACAGCATTATAACAGGAATCAGACATTGAGAATGATGATCTAGGATATCTTATACTCAGAGATGAGTTTGAATTAGCATTAAAGGGTTCTGAAAAATGGTAAGTCGTCGGGTACAGATAAGGTGCAAGCAGAAAATCTAAAAGCCGCTGGACAAGAAGTAACAGAACGTCTCTTCCGACTTGTAAGCTATATGTATGAGTCATGCGAGATACCCAAAGATTTCAAACGTAACATCATAGTAACTATACCAACAAAAAAAAGAGGCGCGGATAGATGTGAAAATTTTCGAACAGCACACGTTTCAAAAATATTAACCAGAATTGTACAAATACATGGAAAAACGAGCTGAAGCAATAAATACTGAGAGAAGATCAATTTGGATTTAGTCGAAACAGGGGAACACGGGAGGCTATTTTAGCTCTGAGGGTGATAATGAAGAAAACAATAGAGAAGGGTGAAAGCGTATAGGGTTTGTAGATCTGGATAAAGCATTCGACAATGTAAAATGGAAAAAAATGTTCGAAATACTCAAAAAGATTGGAATGAGTTCTAGGAATAGACGGATAGTACATGGCTTATACAAAGAGCAAACAGCGGTAATAAAATTAGAGGAAACAAGTAGAGAAGTAAATATTAGGAAAGGGGTGAGATAGGGATGTGCCTTATCGCCATTAATTTTTAACTTGTACATAGAAGAGGCAATGAATACTGTCAAATGCAGGAAGACATTTGTAATTAATATGCAGGGACAAAAGATTGATATACTTAGATTTGCAGATGATATAGCGGTATTAGCATCTAGCAAAGAAGAGTTAGAAGCTGCTCTTAATGAAATGGAAACACGTCTAGCGGAGAGATATGGTATGAAAGTTAACAAAAATAAAACTAAAGTTCTACTATGCAAAAGAGGGTAAAATAAATCAAAAAAAAGAATACAAATAGGTAACGAGAAATTAAAAGAGGTTAAGGATTTCTGCTACCTAGAAAGTCAAATAACGCAAGATAGGAAAAGCACAAAAGATATAAAACAAAGATTAGCACAAGGTCGTGCTACATTTAACAAGAAAAAGCAACTACTGTGTTCAAAGACAACATACATAGAAACGATGAAAGGATTGCTTAAAACATACGTGTGTACAGTACTGTAGGAGAAGCGGACAAGAAAAAGGTAAGAAGCCTTTGAAATGTGGTGCTACAGACGTATGATAAAGATATCGTGGACAAACGAAGTTAATAACGAAGAAGTAGTAAAAATGGTAGGGAAAGAAAAAATTATGTGGAGAACGGTAAAAAATAGAAAAGATAGGATGATAGGCCACATGCTACGACATGAGGGAATAGTGCGGAAAATATTAGAAGCAGAGATAGGAAAAAAGAGAAGTAGAGATAGACCTAGAGTAGACTACTGTACACAGATAGTGAAAGCTGTAGGCTGTAGGAATTTCAGGGCTAGCTCAGAATATAAACAAGTGCAGGTATGTGTCCAACCAGTTTTGAGACGAAAAACCTAGTGACGAAAAAATAAGCGTAGATAAATCTGATGATTATTATAAACAACTACAGGTGTTGTTTGTGAAATATCTGCAACTAATGTTGACTGTGCGAAAAGATATATTAGAAAAAATATTAAATCGGTAAATGTTCAAGTGCTGGGAGAACTTGGCAGCCACAGGCTGCTCCCTCCTCCCACCCCTTCACAACCACTGAATGTCGGAAAAATTTGGGTATATAATAGTAAAACATTAGAAGAGGATCGAACTACATCTAGCAAGAAAGAATAGCGCCTATAATGAAAGACAACAAACATAGAAACAAGAAGAAAATTGTTGAAAGCATATGTGTGGAGCACAGCACAGCATGCCTATGAAATACGGGCAGTAGGAAAAGCAGACAGAAAACGTTAGCAGCCTTTTGGAATGCTGTGCTTCAGATGTATGAGGATGATAGCATGGACAGACAAAGTTTATAACAAATAGGTTATAGAAATGTAGGAGAATAAGGATATCTTGGAAAAAAAATAAGAGAAGGGCAGAATAGTTCTAAGGCATTTTTGGGGAATAGTATGGGATATATTACAAGCAAAGATTGGAAAAAGGAGGTAGAAGTAGACCTAGATCAGGTAGTGATAGATGCAGACTGTGCAAATTTCAGGGAAACGTGTAGGTTAGTTCAGAATAGGAAACAATGAGGGTACGCGTCTAACCAGTTCCAGGACTGAAGACCTAATGATGATGATGATAACTGTACTTTCCAGAAAATGATGTTTATTTTTTTTTATTACAGATTTTGGAGTTATAGTATGCTTTTCGATTTATGAAAAATGAGTATAATTGGTTTATTGTTGTTTTGATATATATTTTTTCTAATCGAAACTTTTGTGTTTATATGGTTATCAGATTATTAGA
Organism: Platerodrilus igneus; assembly: GCA_036346225.1. Taxonomy (NCBI): domain Eukaryota; kingdom Metazoa; phylum Arthropoda; class Insecta; order Coleoptera; family Lycidae; genus Platerodrilus; species Platerodrilus igneus. The sequence continues at coordinate 11,025,554 of JARFIW010000453.1, forward strand.
CAAGAGAATGAAGTGAAAAAAAATTTAAAAAAATAACCAATAAAGTTACGATTTTTTTTAGAATGGGGTTTCTCAGACCTCATCCGTGTACTTACTTGTATGAAAAATATCCGCCTATGTAACGCAGGATTAATATAACCTATCAGATACTTAAGAATTCTTGAGGGTGCAAATAGAACTATCGTTAAAGCTTGCGGTGCTAAAAAATGAGATGCCAACTTCACAAAAGCGGAAACCTAAACACAAGTATGTTCCATCCGGTATTTTCAGATGTGGATCTATAACGGTATTAATTGTATTCTACTCTATGCAGCATTTATTTTAGTGGATATGTACAATTTTAAACTGCGAAACATTTTAAAGAGTATTATTTAACTTACCACCTCAGAAAGCATAATATACCAAACATATCTTACATTGATAATATTTAATTTTCAAACATTCCGACGTCATATTATACTCCACCCTGAATATTTCAAAATTCCCAAGGAGTCTGATGTCTTTCGATATTTCCTGTTAACAGTCAGTCATCCAGAAACTTTCAAAATGACACGAAAAACAAAGCAATAGACAATTTTTGAACTGCTGTAGAAAATCTGCCTGACTTAAAGCTATTCCTTCTCGTCTTGAAATAATTCTTGCATTTCTAAATTCAAGAAACTATACGAACATGAAAAATATTTTGCAATTACACATGTTTCATTTCCCACGCTTTGTTTAACTTTAAGTGATGATGACCTTTGTTATTTTAGCAAAATTTGCAATTTTTGCAACTTTTCATTAGAGCATATACTGCAGTTTTGCGTTATTTACTATAAACGACAGTATGAATGAAAGGTAATTTATTAACAAGTTCTGTGGGATTTAAATAAATGGCAATAGTTTATTTACGTGATTGGGAGGTACCCAGCTGATTTATTAAAATTATCATTTTATTTTTTTTTAATTGGAGTCATATGAATTTATTTGCCGATTGAAAGCTATTTGATTACACCACGAACAAGATTACATCAGGAAATTATTTTGCTTTCTCGAGTGATACTTCCGGCGCTCTATTTCCGGTTAATATTTATACTGGACGAAGTGGAATTTACAACCAATCTCGTAATTGTTTCTATACATCCAGAGAATGCGTTAAAATCAGTTTCTGGTATTAAAGATGAGATTTCTTAAGGGTGGCATTGCTGTAACGAGAGATTATATTTCTTCGAAAATAGTTCAAACTGATCCGTGCAATATATTCAATTAATATTTAATTCTATTGACTGTTAATGTAACTGTTACCATAAAATACATCTCTCCATGAACCGTTCTCGAGGAGTGTTATTTGAGAATTAGAAGTGCAAATGCGACGTTGAGCGAGCGATATTGTCTCTCAATGTATAACGTGCATACAGGCAGCTGAAGCAATTCCGAATTAAAAGTTCAATCTCTACCAAGCACTTACAGAGAGACAAAACGGATACAAGATTCATGCACTCTTTTAACCTAGAAGAGAGAATCAGTTCCTGAAGTCGGATAAACTACTAGTTTGGTCAATGACATGAGGATGAAGAGAAAAACGGGAAACTACTACACCTGAGATCCTGAAGGTTATCCCAAAAAAATACAAATTTATAAATTATGCCAGCGCCCTCTTTTCTGGAAGTAAACGATCCCTGTTCGGATCTCTGGATAGGGAAATACTAAAGACAGGAAATACAAAGCACTCTACGAACTAGAATGTGGAAAGTTAATAGTCCAAATAAAGTTGGCGGATTAGACGATTTAAAAAGATGGATATGTAGGTTAGAGATAGATATTGTGGGCATAAGAGAAATTCTATGAAAATAACAAAACGACTTTTAGTCAGGGTAATATACGATAGCGTAAGGGGACAGCCATTTCGTTGTCTTAGATCTGTAACTTGTTTTTGACTAAGTTTTGGCCTTGTCTATTACGTCAATTTTTAAGCTACAGCTCTTTCTTAGTCTCAAAAGTCGTACAAAATGTGCATATAAAGAAAAATAAAGGGAAAAATTACCAATTATACTGTTAACAAAAAATAGTTTTATTCATTCAAGAGCATATATAGTTACTGCAAGTTAAATTGCGTTCATACATATAGTATTTTTTTTTACCAAGCAGTACACATACATATTACGGTAAAAATTTTCTCTTGCAGCTTTATCTGGAGTATTTCATTAGTGGAATTAGCGTTTGATGCTCCCAAAACAGACGGCTATTATATGTATATCCCATCTACTTTGATACCGTGCCTTCATGACCTTCAATCCTTGGGGAATCACTCACCCTGATCATTACTGACTGAACTAAGATTTTCCGGGAAATTAGCAAAATGGCTATGTAAAAAATACACTGTGATGATCCTTTTACAATCAAGTACTTTGAAGTCCTTCAATAGTTGCAGGGCAATTTCTGTGCCCTTTTTGTTTCTAAGAAAGTTTTTGACAATGTTATTGAATGCCACTCAAACATTGTTTCGAAATTCTGTCCTTGTTCCGAAGAAATGTTTATCTCTAATGGGTTTCCGAAAAGGGCACCATCAAACCCACTGCCCTTTATCTTTTCAAATAGCAGTCTAGGAAATGCCGAAATGAGATAGTTAAAAGGGTCCCCTTCAATTGGTCCAGTTTTAACAAATTGCTTCATGAGACCCAGTTCCATATGCAGAGGTGAAAATATAATATTCTTTCTATCGACTACTGGATGATTTACAATCTTTAAATCACCAGATTTCATATCATATTTTGACGGCCAATTCAGCTACACTAAATTCTTCTCGCGAGCTCTGCTGTTCCACAAGCACAAAAACAGCAATACTTGGTATATCTGCGTTGTTGGCCAAGGAGGAAGTAGACCGATTCAAGGTCAACATAGATGATCCACTGGTGCATGTGATATTGCAACAAATCAATAACTCTCTTTATGTCTTCATATTACTCATGCAAACAAACTGAACGGCCTATTGGGACTGCACCAAATAAATTACCATTGCGGAGGAGGACACACTTCAAGCTCCGCTTTGAACTATCCATAAACAATCGCCATTCAGTTGCGCTGTATACTGAAACTCCCAACTCTTTCATTAAACCATATACGTTATGGCAATACATAAATTCATCATCATTTCGAAAGTATTGAAGAAACGCACTTTTTCTTCACCGAAAGTAGAATACCTTAGCTCTTTCTTCAAACAAGATTTTCTCGTGCAGTCTTTGTGATAACAGCTCTGAAGCTTTCTTAAATAGTCTTACATTTCGTACTAATCATTCAATTAATGCTGCTGAAATCCCTTACGAACGGAATAATCTTGAATTTCAAAACTTTCATTATTGGCGTTACTTCGATCTTCAACAGACTCGTATTCCTGTTCTTCCAAAAAAGATCATTCTGCGAAAACTGGCACTGGCATTTCAGCTGAATGAGGCACTGGGCGTGTAGCTAATGGTAAACTAGAATACTCTATCCTACATGTGTTTTTCTTGCTATGTCCTGCCGTCTTCACTATTCAAAAGTAACAAACACGAGTGATCTCACAGATTTTGCCAATTCATAGGTATACCAAATGAAAATTTATCACGCGTTCCTTTCATCCACATCCGTAAACTCTTATCACACTGTTTGCACACTTTGTGAGGGACCCATAATTTATCTTGATTAGGAATTGTCACTTTAAAATAGACAAAATAAGTTTGTCTGGCATATGCAGTAATGTGAGTCCTTTGACTGGAAATGGTGAAACTGCCACATACATAACAAAACGTTTGGGTATGTTTAAGTACTTACTACGCGAACTAGCAGATACAGACATAAGGAAAGGTTTCAGTTCATATATAGATGAAAATTAAACACTACTAAACTTGTATATAAACAAGAACTAGTACTTCACGTCGGAATCCGCTTTCCTATATCAGAGCGACACACAATATCTCAGTACAGTATCTCATCCGTAACTGAACCAGTCTAGTCAAGTATGCACTTGTCGCTGGTCTCCTACGGCGTCAGTAACCCGGCGCCAGTCCGACGAGGTTCGTGTCAGCCAGAAGGGGAGCAAATGCACCTCCTATGATCTATGCTCGATCTCGTTGAGTGTTCATGTTCACGTAAAATAGAAAAAAATAGCTACAGTTTTAAAATCAGCATGTCTATTGAAGCTTAAAACAGCTCAAAAATCGAACTCCATAGAAATTGCTCTCTTGTAGTTCTAACAGCAACAAATAAGGAGCAGGATTAGGATTTGTAATGAACAGAAAAATAGGACAACAGGTAGATTTTATAGATAACACAGTGAAAAGATTATTTTAATTAGGATTGCCATGGAGTCTACAATAAGTAGAATAGTGTTCATCCACTTGCCAAAAATTGACCATAATGATGTAGCAGTAGAGCTTGTCTGCGGCGATATTAAAAAATCAATAAAAAACATTAAAGGAGATGAAGATTTGAGCATAATGGGAGATTGGAGCAATAAAATTGGTTAAGAAAAAGAGACTAGAATTGTAGAGGGCATATAAATTAGAAAAAAGAAGGAAAAAACTGAGTGAAGTTCTACACAAAATAAACTGCTAATGAAAATTGCTCTCAAGAGAAGACGCGAAAGAACTCCGATGGACTATATTGTGGTGAACTAGAAGTTTAGAAATCAAATAATAGACTTAAAACATATCCAGAACCAGACGTAGATAGTGATTTCAATTCACTTATGATCAAACACCAACTACGTATAAAAACTAGATCAAAAGATCTGGATCAAAGTTGTGGAATTTACAGAAACTGCCAGAACAAAAGTAGGCAAAATTTACAGAACCATAATGCAAACTGCTTTAATAGCAAAAGAAATGCGAAAAATGTAAAAGAAGAATGAATTACTGTTAGAGAAGAAATTTAAGTGTTAGCAGAAATAAGCCTTTTTCCCTTTCTCCAGAATTTTAATATAGGAGTACGAAACAATGTCAGAGCTCACGACACAAAATCATTGAACAAGATTTAAAGTGAAGAAAAATCGATAAAAATACATTTTTATTATTGCATAAAGTTTACGTTCATAAAAAATGTTTGAAATGACCAATGATTGACTTTCTCTTTGAATAACATCAAAATTTATTACTATTCATTACTGCATATCTTTAGGTGCAGTTTGTTACATTCCATTTCGTAGTTTGAATATTTTCTGCATTTTACACTCTCTATACCAAATTTTACTAAACGTTTGCTTTCACATTGGGAAAATTGCTCAATTATACGAGCCGCCTATAATACATTGGTGTTCGATATTCATTGTAGTTAAATGACTTAGTATAATTGTAATTAGATAAAGTCGCTTTTACCTTTGAATGCTAGAAATGTGCTCAAAGTTGTTGCTATTCTATAATAGATTTTTAGTGAAGTGTTCACTATATTTCTAGTGTTGGTTTGCGTGTTATTTTTGTGATAAATGTTATAAACCCAACCGGGTAGTTACAAAATATTTATCGTAAAATATTTCTTTTTTTATGTGATTGATAGGTAATTAAAAGGTGATGTTCCTTTAATAAAATTTTAATGTTTCCAACACGGCTTTTAACCTTAGGTTCTTTGAACCAATAAACCAAACCTTGTAATCACAAGGTTTTAACACAGAAAATCTTACTTTGTTGTTATCACACTGGGCACATTGGAGTTACCAGTAACCCTTGAAAGCATACATGAGGGAATGTCGCCATGGTCGGTCAGATAACGACAGCTTTACTCATTTATGGTACATGAGTTTTACTTGTATCATGGAAATATTAAGAAATTAATATGTGAATCTTTGTTAATTATTTAATGTTATTATTAGAATAAGGATTTAATGTTGATTTGTATGATATTGTTTTTTTATCGATGGATGCCTAAACACTATTGTAAATATCTACTGCTTTTCAGCTCATCATCGTGAATGTAGTAAATAACTAGTCTTGGCATATATATATATATATATATATATATATATATATATATATATTGATGTGATAAGGTGTTCATAAGAGGTCATTGAGCATCACATTCTGTGAGAGAAACTGACCCAAATCTGGGAAAATTAAAATTTTAAATATTTAATTTTTACCCTGTATAATATTTCTAGTAAGATAAACTTATAGTATTTTCTAATACGCAAGTTTCTTGATAATAAATCCAATTTAAAACAAGTTCCAGCTGGAAAAAATATAAAAACATTCCTCGAATGAAACCCCAAACTTTTCTAAAATGTAAATGCTAATTCAATCATGCAGTTATCTTGTTTGAAAATATCATTTAATAAGCATTATTTAATCCAAAACTCAATACACTGCATTTATTTGCATTTTTTATAAGAAACTGAATTAGTTACAGACTCTTCGAAAAGCTATAAATCAATTTGTAAAAGTCAGCGAATTATCTTACGTGACTGAATACACATCAATTAAGTAAGTTTATGGAACGCGATAACACAGGTAAAGATTATAAACACGACAAGAGAAGACGTATTTATTGGTAACAGAAGTCATAAACTTTAATAGGGAGAGATAAACGCTAAGCAGTTCCGTTCATTAATAAGAGATAGTAATACGTTTATGATTGCAATAAATCTTAAACTAAAAGGTAATTAAAGAGAAAAACACACGAAATCACAGTTAATCATTACATCATGAAATGAGTCAACTCTCCTAGAATGTAATCAAAACATGCCAGAATCCAGAAAATAATAAGGAGCATTCATTCAACATTCGGTTATTCATAGATAGTTACTGAAGCACTATTTCATGGATCGTAGCGACGACGTATTTATTGCTCCAATATAAACTATAATTGAACTTGGTGTAAGGTCACCCTAATTTTGAATCTATTAAAATAAAAGTACTTCCGAAAACTGATAAAGTGAATTCGACATATTAAGATTAATTAAAATGAAAATCTAAAAATAGAACCGAAATTTTTGGATGCAGTTATTTCTAAATGAAAACGATTTTTAGATGGCAATTATAATCAAAGAAATGTTGTACTGGAGACAAATACCAGCAAAAATTTGACGATTTAAAACGTAAGTATCACTTTGTTATAAATATTTAGAGAAACAATTTGTGCTGTTATTAAGTAGATTAAGCTAGTATAAGATTTTTGCATATATTATATATTTTTTACATATCAAAAGTTTTAGGGTGTTCTAATTATTAACAAGGATTATGTGAAGCTTGTATTAATATAGTAGTGATGGAATGTTGTAAATGGCATTTATAAGCTCTCTTTATACCTGTGTGTAAGTAAATTTCTTAGATAATATTTGTAAAAGAAGATGTTTGTGAATGTATCGAGAATTATTCATAATTATTTTATGTAATTATAATTGTAATGTTAAGTTTAGGGTGGCTGTACTCTAATATCCAGAGCAATATTTCTTGACTGCCAACGACCGGGTGGTTTAAACAAGCACCCATAGCATATTTATTGACGCCCAACATAAGGGCTCACATTTTTATTTTGCAGCAATTCGAGGCTGACGCAGGCTGGAACAATGGTAAAAAGGCAACCAACCGCGTTGATTGTCGCATAATGAGGTTCTTGAATATTCTGTAGACCATACCAAAGTATCGCCAAAGAAACTATGGGGTCTTAAGATCAAGGCTGGAAACGAGGCATTGAGACTTTCATTTGCTTCAAGTATCCTACGCTCAAGTGAGGAACCGTTACCAAAAGACAAACGAAAATATTTAAAGCAGATATTGCTCGCTTGGTGAGACTAACCTACCCAACAGAACCGGACAGCTCTCTAGAACTGGTGGTAGTGTAGACTTTCATTAATGGAATACGCGACGTGCATATTGAGCAAGAACTACGGCTGGCCCAGCTAAAGAATTCATGTGATGCGTTAGCTCATTCGTTAGAGTTCGAGATGACAAAGCAAGTGACGCATTTATTCCGTAGTATGGTAGGACGGTCTGGAGGGATCCAAGAGAGCTCATGCTTTGGAATTTGAAGCGACAAGCAAGCTTCGCATCGCAGTAGTGCCAAGGTAAGATGTTCTGTAGAGCAGCAGGGCTAAGAAAGCATAGAGGAATTGATTCTTTACGGGTACTTCGTGAACACCAATCAAAGAGGAAGAGCACTAGATGCTGGAATTGTAGCGAGTTTAAACATATACAGTTCAAATGTAAACGGCCTAAAAAGGAAGCAGCGAAACCTGAAAACGAAAAGGGGTCGTCAGGAAGAGGCGAAAGCGGACCTGCATGGATTCTGCCCCAGAGACCATCATCTGTATCGCATGATCTAAACATGTGGACAGTATTTACATACATAGACAGCTTAACGGCATGACTGTGAAGTTTTTTGGTTGATACCGGAGCCATTAGGACAATTGCTAATCCGGATGTAGTGCGCTTAATGGCATGACTGTAAAGTTTTTGGTTGATACCGGAGCCACTATGACAATTGGTAGTCCAAATGTAGTGCACGACAGTGATAAAGTGGCATCTGCAACGGTGGTCTTTCAAACCGTGGCTGCTGAGGAAAATCAAACACACGGAATGCTATATGCAAAAATCGGAGTTAGAAGCAAAATATTAAACCATCAGGTAGTAATAGCGGGCAACACCGAAAAAATTATCTTGGAGATGGATATCTTAAAAAGGCATGTAGATATGGAAGACGATGTCTTGAGAGCAGCGAACGAGGAAGTGTCGTTTTACGAAACAGATGACTTGTCTGTGCGAGTTTGTTTGACGGATGACGTAATCCTACCGAAAACGACAGAAAGTGTGGTGAACCGGAAACGACAGAAAGTGTGGTGATGGGACGCTTGGATGGTGTTCTCTGGGAAAGCTTTGTGTGCGATACTGAACCGATTTGAAAAGTTGTGCTTGTAAAAAGGCTTTAACAAAACTGACGGATGATAAACCTGTTAAGTTTTTAAATGCCAATGACAACGATATCGCACTGAAAAAGAATACAACGATTAGATGGTGTTCTTCGGTTATTCACGCGGTTGGGTGTGACGGTGTTGACAAAGAACTACCCACCAAAGAACGTTCCACAATGTTATTGGACCACTTGACAAAATCGTGCCAGCATTTTGAACAGCAACAACTGGTTGGCATTAGGAACTTGATCTGACGGTACTTGGACGTGTTCGTAGTCGACGGCGATTGATTAGTAAAGAGCGCAGTAGTCAAGCATAGAATCGATACAGGAGATTCCCAGCCAATAAAACAGCAGCCGCGGAGACTCCTATTGGCCAAACGTTGATCGGACATATGAAGGAGTAAGGGGGGGTTGAGCACTCTGATAGCCGATGGGCATCTCCTGTTGTGCTTATTAAGAAGGACGGGTCGAGCGTTTAATGAATAATATCTTGCGTGGACTATCGTGGAAAAGGTGTCTTGTATATTTGAATGACGTAATCGTGATTGGGAAATCTTTTGGAGAACACTTACAGAAGTCAATCTGAAGCGGAGTCCAAAGAAGAGACACATACTAAGCCAAGAAGTAAAATACCTAAGGTACGTAGTTTCACGGAACGGAGTCAGGCCAGACCCGGAAAAGATTAAGGCGGTACAACGTCAAAAGCAAAATCAGTTATGCAACTTTCTAGCGTTGTGAACTTACTATAGAAGATTCGTTTTCGGGTTTGCGAATAAACCCAAACCCTTGACCAAGCTGACTAAAGATGAGTGTGATTACTTTTGGGATGAAAATTGCCAAAATGCGTTCCAAAAACTGAGGCATTTATTGACAACAGCTGCGATCTTAAACTTTCCTCGATCGGAAGGCAAATACATCTTGGATATGGGTTCAAGCAATGCCGGCATCGGAAGTGTACTATTCCAGATGCGGCGGGCAAAAGAGAGTCATTGGTTACTTTAGCAAGGTACTTTCGAAACCAGAACTCAATTATTGTGTCATATGGGGGGAACTGTTGGCTGTGGTGACGTGTTGACTGTTAGCTACGGGAGAAAATTTCATCTGAAAACCGACCCCGCCGCTTTAAAGTGGCTATTACAGTTAAGAAACCTCAAAGAGCAAGTCGCCAGATAGATAGAAAGACTGCAGGAGTATGACTTTGACACGGAACACCGTGCTGGTACAAGTCATCGTAATGCGGATGCGCTTTCGGGACGACCTTGCCCCGAAGATTGTAGCCATTACTCACGGATAGAAATAAAATTTGATTTACTGGGTCGAAGTACTGTGATAAATGACGACTGACAGACGACAGGCAGATGCGAACGGAACAGGAAAATGACAGCCCTAGGTGCCATTCTTGATTGGAAAGCCAGAGGAGAACGTCCATGCTAGCAGGACATTAGCCCGTTGAGTAGCACTCTGAAGCCGTAATGGGCACAATGCTATTCCCTGAAAGTAGAGAATGGGATCTTGGTGTGATCCTTGAAGAATGGAGTATGCTTCAGGTCGTGATTCCTAAAAGTCGAGTGTCGTAGGTTTTAGAATATCTGCATAATAGGACCTTGGAAGGACATTCGGCGTTAAGAAGTCTCTGGAGAAAGTCCGAGTACGATTTTACTGAGTATGCTGCAAGGACTATGTAAAATCGTCGGAGGTTTTAGGACATAATTGGACTTCGAAAAGACACTTTGGCGTTAAGAAGACTCTGGAGAAAGTCCGAACAAAATTTTACTAAGTAGGCTGTAAGGGCGATGTAAAAGAGTGGTGCCGTGCCGCAGGTATTAATTATGTGCACCATTGGGATACCGTATGTCTCCAATGAGGTAATACGACGTGGAGAGCCCCTTTGAGAGAGTGGCGATATGAACGTTGTTGCATAAAATGAAGGATATTATTACCAAAGGCAAATTTTACCATGACTCTTTCAATACTACATGTTCTACAATAAAAATTCGGAACAAATATTTTCCTTTCAAAACAGTCTAGTACTTGCCCTACGCTTTACCTTCTCCATACATTCGAAGAAACTTTGTTATTACTACATCCTTGAAACAGTAGAAAGGCTGTTTCAGGAACATTAATCATTCGTAAGCTATAGCGAACGGAAACAATAAATATAGAAAATAAACAATGATAAACAAATACTCGTAAATATGCCATTTACAATGTGCACAATAGAGAGTAAAAATATTTATTAGACGTGAACAATCTCAAGAACAATCGCAGTAGATTGTTGGTGTCTGTAATCAGGTCATTCATATAGTTATGCTATGAAGTAATGTGATTAGGTACAGACTGCGAACCAGACATAGATAAACGTTACAACTTTAATAACGCATTAGGTTCGGTAACTATATTTAGATTAGACTAACCCATTATTTATTATGCTATTAATGCAAGTGCGTTTTTATTTTTGGATAAACGAACGAGAGTTTTACCTACTGTATTTTGTAATGGCAACCAATCATGTACACTAAGACAGTTAACAATTAAAAGAACTATAATGAAACGATTTCTTTAAGTTTTTGTCATCGGCCATTTTCCAGTCCTTCCAATTTTGCGCCGTAACTGACAACTTACATAGTATATAATTTGTCTACCTGCACAATTTTTTCTCATCAACTTTTCCCTTCATTTATTAGTGATACTAGTTGGATACCGTTATTGATGGTCTATAAATTGATTTCTTACATTAACTGTTTACCCAAATAGATCGCTTGTAAAGGATTCCCTTTTCCTACCTCTCCATTTGTTATCCTGCCTGCACAGTTAATTTCAACACTTCTCTGTATCACCATATTTCAAAAGCTCCGCTACCCCATCCCGTTTCCACTGTAGTCCAAGTTTTATAAGAATACAATACTACACTCCATACAAATGTTCTAAATATTTTTCTCATGTTTCCAAACCTTTCTGAATGGACATGCACCTTGAAAAAGTTCTAGATTACTAGAATAGGTGGAACGGCTTCAGAGTTCCAGTGATCTAAAGAGCCAAACTATAGGCGCAACCCAATTAGCGGGGAGGAACCAGACCAAGACAGGCCCCCGAAAGAGGTACTTAGAATGGCAGAGACCATAGAGGTCGGTTTGGCATTCTAGGACACACTACTGCGATGTGAAAGGCAAGGGAAAACCACCACATAACCTCCTAAGTACTTAGCGTACTGAAAATGTTTTTAATATTAGCGATGGCATCCTCTGGAATAAACATTTTCGGAGTTAAAAATACTCCCCACTCGAATTTTAGAAAGGGGACTCCTTCGGAGAATGTGATCAGGAAATTTAAAAGAGGAGCCGAGAACATTTTGCGAGACAGAGAGTGGAATCTCAGAAGCATGAAGCAAGTATATAAGTTAGAAAATTTGAAAATTGAAATGGAGAGGTTAGCATTAGACATAATAGGGATTAGCAAAGTTCGGTGGTCAAAGCCGGAGGATTTTTGGAGTGGAGACTCTAAGGTAATTCATACAGGATTTGCGGAAGGAAATTCGGATGTGGAAATAGTTATGTGGTGAAGGATAGGACGTTGTGCAGATAAATACCTACAAAAGAACGAAAGAGTACTCATAGAATAGAATCTAAACCGGTAAATACAGTAATAATATAAGTTTACATGCCCACCTCCAGCTACTGCGAGATAGCAGTAGAAGCAATTTACAATGATCTCGAAGATATACTAAGATGCGGAATAGGACATGGCTATTTAATAATTACGAGAGATTTTAATGTAGTGGTAGGTGAGGGTAGGGAAGGAGCCATAATAAGTTTATTTGGGTTAGGCACGAGAAACGACAGGGGAAATAGGCTGGTAAAATTTTGCGACAAAAACAATTTAACCATCACAAACACATTATTTGAATATCTTGCTATAAGACGAAAAACGTGGAAGATGCCAAGAGATATGAAGATATCAAATAGATAGTTATGCGAAAAAAGAAAGGCACTGTGTAGAAAATTACTTACAAAAGAACGAACTCATGGTTAAATTAGAATCTAAACCGGTAAGTACAGTAATAATACAAGTATATATGCCCACCTCTAGCTACAGTGAGAAAGAGGTAGAAGCGATCTACAAAGATATCGAAGCCATACTAAGATACGTAAAGGACATAAAAATTTAATAATTACGGGGGATTTTAATGCAGTGGTAGGTGAGGGTAGGGAAGGAGCGGCAGTAGAATTATTTGGTATAGGCACAAATAACGACAAGAAAAATAGGCTGGCACAATTTTGCGACAAGAACAATTTAATCACCACAATTACATTATTTAAATATCATCCTAGAAGACGATATACCTGGAAGATGTCAGGAGATATACAAAATTTTTTACCATTTTAAAAAAGCTGTTTTAAATATTTATTGTATACATAGTAATTTCATGTTTCAATCATATTTATAACCAACCTCATTGTGAGTAGCTGAAAGTTTTCATACTTATAATCAGTGTTTATATATTTTTAGTTAAACCAGTGATCAAGCATAAAATATATGCGAAAATTTAGGTATTAAAGAAGAGTAGTTATTTCCAGTAGACCTATAACCCGCAAACAATCATATTAAATATATATATATATATATATATATATATATATTGCTGTAATTATAGGGTTAATTTAGGGGTAGGTTAAGTCATAGGGGTCGTAGAATAAGCAAGGGAAACTCCCAAGTAAGAGAAGCACGGAATTACAGATAGTAGAAGAGTAAATAGGTCATTATAAACATTATTAGTTGAGAGCACACTGTATATAGCAGTACAAACGATTAAAACAGATATCCAAGAGTAGCTATGAGCAAAGATGAGAATTTGAAAAGGTAACGAAACGCATTGAATTTAAATCAGTGAAAAACCCGCATGAATTGGCTAGACAAATATTCAAAAAATGTGTGGATATATCATCTTAAACGCACTTAGAAATTATGCATTATTTGAAAAGCGTACGTGACTTAAAAGTATCACATTTGCTCAAAAATCCAATTTATTAGAAAATAAACAAACATCAAATTTATTCGATTTAGATTAGAATAAGGCAACAACAATAACATTACGTGAACGATTGAATGAAGATTCCTGGGATTTCTGAAGTAAATGCATAGGTATAATAAGAATTTACGTGACAAAGTAAGCATCGCGTCATGGTATTGAACTAAAAAACTGGTAAAATTCCCAAAATAACAAGTGAGAATACACTTGGTCTTACCCAGCACGTGGAGTCAACGAATCAGAAACTAAAGGGGGCCAATCCTATAAATATCTTAACAATTGAATATTGAGTTAGTATACTTTGAACCTGGGCAGTCACAATACTTAAATGTGATAAATATTTACGTGAAAAGTTAAGTGAAAATTATTTTAAAGAGTGTATAATTGTGCAAAGAGAGCCGTACTTCTAAAAAGACGTAAGTAAATAAGATTTAGTGAAATTATATCATTTCTAATAATAAATAAAACAGGCTCTGGTTAAATACGTTCTGAATAATTACCATCTGATTAAACACCCTCTGGTTAAATACCTTCTGATTAAATACCTTCTGAAGAACTACGTTCTAAATTACATTCTGAATAACTACGAAACTTTTAATAACGATCCATTACGATCTTAAATACAATTTTGGATACGAAACTCTGGAAAATGCTGTCTTTTCAAACAATTTAATAATCTCTGAAAATGGTAAATGATCTATTACGGAAATGAAAAACTTTCATTGGAATAACGATTTGGATACTAAATTTTGGTTGGATGTCGACTTCAATTCCTAGGAATGCAGAGCTCCTACAAAACCACTTCAGGTTAGATATTTTTTTGATGATTTATGTTAAAACTGTTTTATTTCAATAATAATTTAAAAGTGTAAGAGCCGACAAATTGGGGTTTCTTGAATATATTTATGAAAAGTTATAGACATTTTTGAAACGATTCAACAGGTCTCTAAATGTAATAAAAGTTCGTTTTGCTGGCTTCATTTTCTAAAATCGAATAGATGTAAATAATTCAAAAGGGGAGAAGATATTTAAAAAGGGAAAAAGTTGTAAATATTTAATCATTATACTGTGTATTGTAGAATTGTTTTATTTAATTGAATCAGCTAGTCGGGGCAAAAGAAAATTATAAATCAACATTTTCACAAGTGGTTGAGCAACATAAGGGTTAACACAGCATTTTTATGTACGCTCAAGCCGTGGGGCGAAATAACACAGCAATATATATATATATATATATATATATATATATTGTGGTGGTTGTACTCGCATAATCATTAATTTGTATTAATAAGTAAAGTTTGAAGTCAACTGGAGTAAATCTTTGTTAAATGACGCTAGCTGACATAATGCTCATGCGAATTCACCTAAAAATTTAAATAATGCTTTTTGCTGTTTTATGCACTGTTATATGCTTAATGCTTAATTTAGATACCTATATACTTATATTTTATACATGTATTGTACATTTATATATTGACTTGTTTTGTAGGTTGATTTGTTTTGTTTGGCTTTTATTTATTTTGGTCGTAGTATCTATAAAGGAAATTTAAATTAAAATAAGTCAGTTAGGAAACAATAGCGAACGTGAGGGACAAATTTAGACTGAAGTTAGAATAAATTACTTATAGTTGGCGGACGATATTGTTAAATTTGTAGAATAGGAACAATTAACCAAATTCGCTATTAATATATGTTTAGATTTGTACATATTCCGCTATTCATAAATTCAAATTGTGCCGCTTAATTTTCAAGTAGTGGTAACCTTGCTTTTAAACAAAGACAGTATCGATTTTTACCTGTTTAAATGCATGGTTTTCTGTTTCTCTCCCCTCTCGAGAGAACACTTCCGATCGAACGTTGGCCAAGTGCGGTTGTAAAAATGTAACTAAGTTGTTTTGTCTACGTAAAAATGTATAGTGTACATAATTCGCCATTCTAAGTTACCAATTCATTGTTATTTGTTTATATGAAGATTCGTTATTTATGTTCAATATATTACAATTTCGCAAGAACACATTTCTTATTTTGCAGAACGAACCAGCAGCATTTTTCTTGGGTACGAAATATCGGTTTATTTGTAATAGCCCTATGATAGTATCCTCCAATATATTTGGCATATGCTTAGAAATTCGAATCGATTAGTAAATGCTAATTTAGCTAGATTTGGATATTTTTAAGTCTACGCAGAGCTGGCGGCTACTAATCCAGTATTATAGATCCCTCCCCTTTTACTTCTTGCTAGTGTCTTGTTGACCAAACACACTCCAAGGCTAACCCTCTGAGTGACATTATTTAAATCCATTCTTACTTCTTAGTTTTTAAATTTTATTTACTATTTAATTAATGTTTAAGTCCAATTTATTCGAAGCCCGTAATTTTTTGCGTTTGAGCCTAATGTAGTACCTGTGGGAGAAGCATTGGGGACGCGGTTACAATTTCAGTAGCCCTTATTCACATTTTACTATTAAAACGTACTTGATTTTTATTTAGCGTTTTTGCGATGCATTTATGAATGCGCATACAAAAAGACAAGACTGAATTTTTATAACTTAAATAAACCGTCAAGGAATTTAGTCAAAACTTACTGATGTGTGCAAAAGCGAGCAGGTCATTTAGAAATAGATATTACAACTTTTGGCCTACTATAACACAAACCATTTTTTTAGAAATGTAATTATGTACTTCTTCTCTTTAAAATTAAGCTTTATGACCTATGGTATTAAATCAAAATTCACTAATACATGATATTATTCACATCATAAATTCTTTCTATGTAACTAATTACTACCAAGTTCATCAATTTCACTTTTATCGCCTTGTGTAAACTTAATAACAAACTTCATTGTTTGTCCTAGCAAACTAAACATTATGGTAGTCATAAACTTGATTATTAGATTTGCACCTGTTAGTTTGATAATACTGTAATTCAAAAAAATATTTTATTATGAAAAATGGATTTTGGTGTAATTTATTTGACAATTGCAAAAGCTCCTCATACGCCTGGGAAAACAAGCATTATGCAGAACTACTCAAGTTGGCAGTTAGACCTTAGTTATTTGTCGCAGATACTTTTTACTAAGCCAAAAAGTTTTTGCAATAGTCACTATGTTATTCTCTTTTTGCACTATTTGAAAAAGAGGGACCAATTTTTCCGACACCTTTTTTAAGGCAGTTGATGGAGCGTGATAAACACGATAGTTTGTTGGAAAAATTACGGGATCTTTTAGGTCAGGATGAGAAGACTATCTTTTGGAACTGAACGGGGTGGCTGTAAATCCGGAATCAAATTTTTCTAGCAAAATTCCTGAAACACGCTAATTATTGTTTAAAGTTTGCCACATTTTAGGGTTCTTTTTATATTTATCTCGGTGAGAACCAACGTCTAATCTCCTTTTCTAATGAGAAGGTACGTCTTCTGACTTTCTGACTCGGAACGACATTCTTTAAATGATAGTTCTTATAGCACTTTTCATAATTCTAGAGTTCCTGATAAAAAATAAAAAAAGTTCCGCATTTTTAATACCAAAAAATAGCAAATGAAAACTTGTCGTGCTAACTTCGCGAATCTAGCACGACACTTCCTCCTGTAATCTATAAGAAACCGATAAATATAACAACTTTTAGCAAGAGTTCCATCTCTCTATGTAATTAAAATAAAAAATTTGCAATAATTAGGTTATTTGCATAAACAATGTATATTGTACCCAGCACGACACTCGACAAAAAAGTGTAGTGCTGATCATTTCTAGCGCATTTTTTTATATATAACGAGAGTTCTACATGAGTTCTAACAACTACGATAACTTTTAGCCTAATTTCCAGTGGCTAACCATTTTTAAATAATTTTATAATTTTCGGTCTAGCACGACACTCGGAAAAAAATGTCGTGCTGATCATTTCTAGCAAATTTTTCGATATATATCGACAATTCTACATGAGTTCTAACAACTACGATCACTTTTAAGATGAGTTCCAGTGGCTAACCATTTTTAAATAATTTTTTAATTTTTGGTCTAGCACGACACTCGGAAAAAAGTGTAGTACTGATCATTTCTAGCAAATTTTTCGAAATACATCGATAGTTCTACATGAGTTCTAACAACTACAACCACATTTAGCCTGAGTTCCAGTGGCTAACCATTTTTAAATAATTTTTTAATTTTTGGTCTAGCACAACACTCGGAAAAAAGTGTTAGCCACTGGAAAGTGATCGTAGTTGTTAGAACTCATGTAGAACGGTCGATATATATATATATATATATATATATATATATATATCGAAAAATGCGCTAGAAATAATCAGCACCACACTTTTTTTCAAGCGTCGTGCTAAGCCAAAAGCTAAAAAATTGTTTAAAAATGGTTAGCCACTGGAACTTAGGCTGAAAGTGATCGTATTTGTTAGAACTCATGTAGAACTGTCGATATGTATCGAAAAATGCGCTGGAAATGATCAGCACGACACTATTTTTCCGAGTGATGTGCAAGGCCGAAAATTAAAAAATTATTTGAAAATGGTTAGCCACTGAAACTCAGGCTAAAAGTGATCGTATTTGTTAGAACTCATGTAGAACTGTCGATATGTATCGAAAAATGCGCTAGAAATGATCAGCACGACACTATTTTTCCGAGTGTCGCGCTAGACCGAAAATTAAAAAATTATTTAAAAATGGTTAGCCACTGGAACTCAAGCTAAAAGTAATCGTAGTTATTATAACTCATGTAGAAATGTCGATATATCGAAAAATGCGCTAGAAATGATCTGCACGACACTTTTTTCAGCACGAAACTTTTTTTCCGATTGTCGTGCTAGACCGAAAATTAAAAATTTTTTTAGAAATGGTTAGCCACTGGAACTCAGGCTAAAAGTGATCGTAGTTGTTAGAACTCGTGTAGAACTGTCGATATATATATATATATATATATATATATATATATATATATATATTTTAAAAAATGCGCTAGCAATGATCAACACGACACTTTTTCGCCGAGTGTCGTGCTGGGTACAATATATGTTGTTTATGCAAATAACCTAATTTCTGCAATTCTTTATGTTAATTACATAGAAAGATGGAACTCGATTAGAACTAACGGGAACTCTTGCTAAAAGTTGTGATATTTATTAGTTTCTTATGGGTTACAGGAGTAACTGTCGTGTTAGATTCGCGAAGTTAGCACGACAATTTTTCATTTGCAATTTTTTGGTATTAAAAATGCGAAATTTTTTTTATTTTCTATCAGGAACTCTAGAACTATGAATGAAAAGTGCTACTAGAACTATCATTGTTTTTTTTTAAATTTAAAGAATGTCGTGCCAACTTCACAGGGGTTTCTGAATCGTCAAAAAGCGTGTTCCAAAGAGATTACATAATGCAATTTGGTTTTGTGATTACCAAACTGAAAAATTGAGAAAAATTTTAAAACAGGAAAGTAGTTCTAATGTAAAAAAGATTCAAAGTGTAATTGTTATACATTATCGAGTTTAAATCTATTAAAGTGAACAAAAATAATCAAACTTGCAATTCCTAAAAAGACGTTGTTTTTAGGCAGTTTTTGGTAATGTGTATTCATTTGAGAGACAATTTGTTTAGTACCATGGCATTTCTCTGCCCTGTAGTTGTGTTGCCATTGCCAAAGTGAAATATAAATATTATAAAATGATTGAATTTTTTAAAACCAGAGTCCCAATAAAATTGAAATCCTAATGACGATTGCTTATGGAGACAAAAATCGAACTCGAAAGATGATTGTCGAATTATTTATACATAACTATTCAGATTCACCTCATATCAGCCAAAATATGTAGAAAACTTGAAAAGCGATTCCGAGATGTTTGATAAGTGAGAGGTCCCATGACAAAGATTGTACTATGTACTATGTACTATGGGCATTCGAAAAGAATTTGTTAACTACAGCCAGGCAAGCAAAAACTCTATTCGTAATAAATATTTTTTTCTTAAAATATTGAAATATTTGAATAAGTGACCTTAAAAAATTCAACTAGTCTAAACGTTACTTAAAGACGGTGCAGGTGGCGAGTAACAGATGTCAAAAGAACACTTTCAAAGTCGTTGTAATGCATAGATAGATAACGAAAACCGGCACATTCGACTACAATTGCCTTTGTTAATTACATTTGTAGAAAATTTATGCTGTTCAAACTTGCATTATTACTTATAAATAAAACGAATATATTCCTTCAGAAAGCAAAGACTGCAGATAACCGAGAATATTTACTGTATTATCTCAAACAATAGAGATAGATTGATATACCTTTACTAAAACTAAATACATTACTAACATTCTACAAGGTCTAAACAAATACTTGTATCAATTGTATTAGAATTTATATTACAGGAACAAATCGATGTATATTTTAAAGCGTGATCAGGGGCGTTTTCTATAACCGCTAGTTACACAAAATATTGAAACGGAAGCGTGGGGATATTTAAAACGAATCCTACAGCGAACGAAAATATTTAGCAGAGTACAATTGAACGAAACAAAGGTTAAACTAACTTTTAATATTTGTGAATTTTGTATAAGGAACTTGATTGCGATATTTATATCTGCAATTAGTAGTTAATAGTTTATTGTGAGAAGTAATAACTCTTAGGCTTAATTAATTTAAATCTCAAGATTTCACTTAAAGGAGTAAGTACAGCTGTGAGAGTATACTCTGATACTGGAATTGCAATGTTAGTTTATTTTGAGTGTAAGTTTTTTTAAAATTTTTTTGTCATTTTTATACAGCAAATTTTTTTTACTTTTTTATCTTATTATTTGTAAATATTTGTTCTTTAACATTTTAGTAAAGAGGATCAAACTGTTCGCCATACTGAATTTTTTATGGCATACAGTTCTCTTGCCATGCCTAAATCACTACTATATTTTCCCATGATTAAATTGCCCTTTACATAAAATTGTTGATTATCCCCCTCGCAAATGTTTTAAAAATTTAACTTGAAAATCGTTAAACCAGTTTATCTCGCTTTCTATAAGTACGAACTAAATTTCTGTACTTACTTTTAACATGGATCTTACTATATTTGATTTTGTTTGTTCATCTCAAGTACCCTGTATTAACATTTGGGCATTATTTAAGAATATTTTTGGATTAAGTGTTTCCTAAACTCGTTTTAAGGTTTCCACAGTGATTTCTAAGTGTTTTAAATCTAGCTTGGCGCCTTTCTTCAATTTTTATTTTATTTTTATTTTTTATCTAAATTCTTAATTTTTCCATTTGTCTCTTTCTCATGTGGACACGTGCTTCTTGATTTGCTTTTATTTGAACAATTTCTTCTTTCGTACCATTCATATCCTCTGATTTTGAATTTCATTTCCTGCATGGTTTTGTTAGTTTGTTTTAAACCTGAAATTATCAGGTAACTTATCTATTTAAATTTTTTTTCATTCTTTTCGCTTTCTGAATTTAACTCCCATGTATTCTTATCAAATTTCTCACTGACTCTTTGCTGCTTCTTTCATTCCTTACACTTATTTCCTTTTGTTTCTGCATACTTTTTTCAATCTTTTCACTCATGTTTTTGACACTTTCTCAGGCTTTTCACTTATTTCTTGTATATTTTTATTTAAAATCAATAAAAGAGTCATCATTTTTGACTCCTGAGTTTCTCCTACACTCTGCTTTTTCTTCACCTCTGGATCCTCTTTTTTCGAGTCTTCGAAATAGACGCTTTCATGAGAACAAATTTCTACCCTTTCAGCTCTCAATCCCTGAAGAGTTTTTTTCATTATATCAGTCATTCTGGAAACCTATCAGATATATTTCACAGAGAAAATTTTTCACAAAATCTCCTACGAGACGAAACATTTCTAATTTTCGAACGGCTTAACCGAGCTTATCAAATAAAAGTGCTGTGAATAGTTGCTATATACTCTGCTCAGACGTTGGGCGTCAATAAAAGTGCTGTAGAATGTTGTCTGAAGATGCCGGAATGTCTTGCTAGCTCAGATTAAGTGAAATCACGAGAATTCAAATTCAAACTTATAATATTATTGTTAACAAACAGTCCTTCAAATGATAATAATTACAACATCCACAAACATCTTTCTTCAACACACATTATCAAAAAAATACTATCTACTAATAAAGTTCAATATCGTGCGCACATCTTAAGTCTAGAAAAACATTTTTTTACAATTATGAGATACTGAAATAGAGTTCATAAAATCTCTGATTAATATTTCACAAACCTTTCCTTATGTAAGTCCCGTAATCTAATGCAAAGTATTTTTCTTTCAAAGAAGCTGCATCATTCGAAAATCCATTATCTTTACGCTAACGACTAACATGAATGAATACACATCAATCAAGTTAAGTTCGTAGAATGTGCTAACACCGCTATCAACCAGATAAGATGACACGTTTTTAATAGCCATAAATTATAAAAAAAGCGGTAACGAATGAGTACTTCGTTAATAAGTGATAGTGAAACTCATATGATTGCAATAAATCTTAAACTGACAGGCAATTAGTAATAAGAACATACGAAATTATAGTTAATTATTACATCATGCCATGAGTCAGATCTGCTAAAATATAAGACCATTGGAAAATGATGGCGTATTAGAATGTTCATTATATAAAGATGGAAAATAATGAAAAAGAGGTCATTCATGGATAGTTACTGAATCGCTATTTTATGGAGCGCACGATGACGCATTTACCAGTCTAATAGAAATTATAAGTTGTTGGTTCAAAGTCACCCGGGTATTTTAACCTATTAAAATAAAAGTACTTTCGAAAATTAATTAAGTGGACTTTGACATATAAAGATTTATTTAAACTGAAAATCTAAAATAGAATAATGGATTTCTGAGGCTTCTACGGGTGAAACTATTGTCCTAAATGCAGTAATTGGGGATGGAGATTTAATCAACCAAGACCTGGTAATTGATAAAGAAATCGAGTCGTATAGTGAGTTCGAAGAAAGGTTTTTGAAACACTACTTAAGTGACCATAAGCAAAACCAGGTACGCGATGATTTAATTACCGGAAAATATAAGGATGAATGTGCTGGAAGTATGGAACAATATGAAATTCGCAAGCTATCTCTATTTTTATCCTATCTCTATCTATTTAACCTATCTCTACTTACAACTATCTATTCACACCTATCTCTACTTTTAACTATCTATTTACATCTATCACTATCTAACTCTTTTCTTGATTCTCCAAGTCTTCCTCTTCACATATTTGATAAAGTGCACCCTTGTCTTCACTCCTATTTCTATCACTATTATGGTGACTACTTCATAGAAAATAAAAGTATCCTTAACGTCCTGATTCTCAAATCGTTCATCTGCCCTTATACTTGTCTGTTTTTCCTTAATTACTACTGCACTTGATGTGGACAAACCATACGGTACTACCTTGACATTATAACCTTTTCTCTCTATGGAAAACCCCGTATACCACCTAGAATTTTTGTGTAATGGAATTAATCAGAAAAAATTTCTTAAATCCAATTTACTAAAAATTAATTTGCCACTTAGCCTCGTTAAAAGTGTGTCAATGGACGGTGGACAATGAAATTATGGTTTTGTCCGCTGATTAATCTTCCTTGCATCCAAACATAAAGGAATACTATTATCTTTTTTCAAACACAACCAATGGATTTAGAAAATGTGTGTTTGGGAGCTCAATTATGCCATCGGTTAACATCTTCGTTAGCTCTTGATTCACTTGTTCTCTATATGCTGCAGATATTGGATAAATTTTTGCATTAAACGGTTCAGAATTATCTATTTCTAAAACATGCTCGTAACGTAATGCTGTGCTCGCCTCTACACTTACTAATTCAGAATGTTTATTCAATAACGCTTGTACCTCTTCTAATCTTTTTTTCGGACATTTAATTGTGTCGATCTCTTTAACCTCTCCTTCATCTAATCCCATAACATTAATACTCAAACCCATATCATCCTCTGTGATTTCATTACTTGCCTTCCAGGGCAATATCCTTTTCCTAATTCTAACTATTTTCCTCTCCATATCTATTATTAACCCCAACTTCACCATACAATCAACATCTAAAATCCCCTTAAATTTCAGTCCACGCATAATTACAAACTCCTGCTCACAGCTTACTGAACCTATCTCTACTTTTAGCACCACCACACTATTCGCCACAGCAAATGTCTTTTCATTCGGAGCTACCAAATGACTACTTTTTATTGGCATAATCCTATCACACACCTTTTCCCTAATTTCACTGACGAATTTCTCCGATATCAAACTGGCCTCTGCTCCAGAATCGAGCAACGATCTTATATTATGATCAACAATTTTTACATCAATTATTGACAAACAACATTTTTCTCCTATTTCTGGTTCACCTTTTTCGTGGATTTTTTAAAATTCCCGCGGATGTTCGTATTTATACACAAGTAAATCCAGTGGTTTGTCAATGTCTAAAAATCTTGTCCATTTCGATTTTCTCTACTGGGTCCTTGTTGTTCTCCAACTACCTCCACATATGTCCGTAATGTCGTCTCTACCCCAGTACTCCTCTCACTGTCCCTTACAGATGTCGTTGTCTGAGTCCAATCCATGTCTGGTGAATTGTTTTGTCTTTGTAACCTAAGTTTCGGCGTCGGTCCTCTGTTTGCACTATTACTTCTGAAAAATGGGTTCCCAGTTGTGTCCTGAATTTCTGTAAAAGTTAGTTACACGTCTCTGAAAATTGTTCCCCCTATTCTCGAATCTAACCAAATTAACGTTTTTTCCCCTACTTTCTCTTGGTTGTCCGGTACTCATATCGTCATACCTCTGCAGGTATTCTAAGAATGTTTCCCTCTGGACAATATTTTGCAACGCCACATGTTGCCTAACCTTAACTTCAAAATGTCGCAATGATACTTAATAATTTGTCGGTCCGTCAAAGATGGACTCAACTGTTTGGCTGTTTGGTCATATAAATCGATATACAAGTTAAAACGCTTCTATATAATTAGATAGGGATAAGATTAGATAAGATAATGTAGATTTAATTTTTATACGTTAATTTAGAACTAGGACAACAATTAATTATGAATAAGATCGATGGCAAGGTCACAAATCGTGTACAAATATTATTATTATAAAAGCTTTTCAGATTGGATGTAGTGTAAAAATCAATAATTTAAGCAAGGTACATTTCTTAAACGTAGCATAAGCTAAAACATTCGTGGAACTTTACACGGTTTAATATTTGAAAACAAGCTACAACGATTAAGAATTTCAAGAAACAGACGTGCTACAAATAAACAATTCCTATAAAGCTTCTATACCTTGAGAATATAGTTCTAAGTAAAATGTGTTAACTGAAAACACAAGGCTAAAAGAAACGGTCGCCTACTTGTTGAAAACAGATCGATAAAATTAGGCGAGAGACGATATTTAGCATGTAACAGAAACAGATGGAAGATATCATATGGTTAAGTGGTAATGACTTTCAAACGTCTGTAAGACGAGTACATTTTAAAAGCCAATAAGCGGGACCAAGATGCAACATGTTTGCAAAAGATATCGATTTTTCAAGGCACACATAAAGGAATGTAGAAACAACTTTGAACAATGTAATAATAGAAAGACTATAATAAAGATAGAAAACATGGGGTAACGAAGATACCAGAAATGTAAAAATAATGTAGACAATTTAGATAGGGTATGAAAACAAGGCTAGAGGATGTTATTATGAAAACAAAAGTAAAATAGTAGTGTGTACGCGCACATGGGAGGCGTGATTGTAGGTGTTTGGGCGTAGAGAGTGTGGATTTAAAAAAAAATTAAAACAGTTGGCAAGTTTAAGGAGTTTTTTGCGGTAAAGCCTTCAAAATTTCCAAGTTTTCGAAGACGGTTGTATTTTCGTGCACGTTTATTTCTGGAATTGAATGGTCGTTGAAAAGTTTTCGAAGAGCGTTTGGGTAGGATACGTGCGACTTAAGAGGGGTTGTGCTTATATAAACGTTGTTGGAAGCGGCATTGGCTCTCTTAGTTTTCGATTCTACTGAAGATACTCATCCTAGCTTCAAACTACGCGACTAGTGAAGTCCGAAATTAATTTTACAAGTTGGTGCAATTTTTATAAACGGAGTGTTCCGTAAAAAATGATTTTTATTAATTGAAGCAGGATGATCTGTAAGTAGAAAATTATTTGCAAATTGAATGAGGGTGCTTGTTGCGCATTGCGTGTTAGAAGAGATTATGTATGGCTCTGTAGCGGCAGTCCTGAGGGATGTTTGAGTATGGTAATTTGGATGCCCATCGGGTTAGAGCTTTAATTGCTGTCCCCAATGGAAAGCAGCAATGTGGAGTGATCCTGATACGTGCAGTCGATAGGGGAAAGCATCTTTAGAGGTGGTGATTCGGATGAAGAATACTCTCCAGGAAATAAATTTTTTTCAAACTGTTGTGCTGGTGCTTATTTGTTTAAACTATTAGTGCTTTTGAGTTTTATTTGGTGATGAATTTATGAACCGAAAATTAATTTATTTACCCTTTGTAAATGACATATTTGAAAACTGAGGGTGTAAATACAAGGAATTTAATAATTATGAATATTTCACAGATGTAAGAGGTAAATAGGTCTTTTGTAAAGTTTTTCAGTGCTAAAATTTTGCACGCAAATAAAAAGGGTTTATACTGAGTTCAAAAAAGACGAGAGGAAAATAAAGTAAGGTTATGGGATAGGCCCATCTACTTTACAATAACACAATGAAATATAGACAAGCAATAAATCGTTGGGGTATTAAGTTGATGATTTTTACTATCGAGTAGGAGCATGAAATATTTAAGATGGATCAAATTTGTAAATATTGAGATTGTGTGAGTTTAATATTAATCTGTCCGAATAAAAGGGTTGTATGTTTTATTGGTCGAATAATTTTTTTATTTTTTTTCTAATTAGAAAGGTAGTTATGGGTAGTAGAGCAGATGAGCAGTCGTGGTAAGTATTCCTGAAGAAGTAATGCGCAGAGCTAGCCGTATGGTGTCATTTTTGAGAGCATCTTCAGAGGGTACTCAACTAGAACATCTCATAATCCAAAGCTTGGACTCAAAATTTATTTAGGTGTTAATTATTGGAGTTTTATACAGGTAATTATACATTAATTAATACTGACCCAAGTTAGGGATTCGAGTAGAGGCAAGCTTCACAGAAATATATATAGTAAGATAATTACCTTGCTGTTGGTAGTTTTTTTAATTTATAAGGATTTGAGAGTTTCAGGTCTGCTTGATTAAAAAGTACTCTTGTTTATCACCTAAATTTTCGGATATATTTTTATCCTTTCTTAAAGGTGCTACAATAAGAAAACGCTGTTACAATATATTTAGGTTTGCATTGTAGAGGAAATATTTTTCTGTTATTCATAGATGGCAATGAATACTGTCAAATGCAAGAAGACATTTGGAATTACTATGCAGGCACAAAAGATTAATATGCTTAGATTTGCAGATGATATAGCAGTATTAGCATCTAGCAAAGAAGAGTTAGAAGCTGCTCTTAATGGAATGAAAACAGTTCTAACAGAGAGATATGGTATGAAAATTAACAAAAATAAAACTAAAGTTCTAGTATGCGTAGGAGGGGAAAATAAACCAAAAACAAGAATACAAATAGTTAACGAGAACTTACAAGAGGTTAAGAATTTCTGCTACCTAGGAAGTCAAATAGCGCAAGATCAAGATGGGAAAAGCACAAAAGATATAAAACAAAGATTAGCACAAGGTCGTGCTACATTTAACAAGAAAAAGCTACTATTGTGTTCAAAGACAACAAACATAAAAACATGGAAAAGATTGCTTAAAACATATGTGTGGAGCACAGCACTGTACAGCTGTGAAGCCTGGACAATAAAAGAAGCAGACAAGAAAAAGGTAGAAGATTTTGAAATGTGGTGCTACAGACGTATGATGAAGATATCATAGACAGACAAAGTTAAGAACAAAGAGGTACTAGAAATAGTAGGAAATATGTGGAAAACAGTAAAAATAGTAGAGATAGGATGATAGGTCACATACTAAGGCATGAGGGAATAGTGCAGAATATACTAGAAGCAAAGATAGGAAATATAGAAGTAGGGGTAGACCTAGGTTAGACTATTGCGCACAGATAGTGAAATATGTAGGATGTGAGAATTTCTGCGAAATGTGTAGGCTAGCTCAGAATAGAAATCAATGTAGGTTCGCAACCAACCAATTCGAAGATGAAAAACCTAATAACGAAAAAAAAAATAACTGTACTTAAACCTTATGATTATTTTTAGCAACTACAGGTATTGATTTTGCATGGTTGATTGTGCGAAATGATATATTGGAAAAACTATTAATTCGGCAAATGTTCTAGTTCTAGGGGAACTTGGCAGTTACAGGCTGCTTACCCCCCTTCACATACCACTGAATATCTGGGAAATAGGGTATATAACTGTAAAACAATAAAAGATTACCCAACTGCATCTAATAAGAAAGAACAGCGGATATGTTCAAAGACAACAAACATAGAGACAGAAGAAAATTGTTCGAAGGGTATGTGTGGATCACAGCACAGTACGTCTATGAAATAGAGGCAGTAGGAAAAGCAGACAGAAAGAGATAGAAGCCTTCTGAAATAATGTGCTTTAAATGTTTAAGGATGATAGTATGGACAGACAAGGTTAATAACAAGTAGGTTATAGAAATAGTAGAGGAATAAAGATATCTGTGGAAAACAAAAAAAATTGGAGAAATAGAAGGGCAGGATACGTTCTAAGGCATTTTTGGAGGATAGTACGGGCTATATTACAAGCAGAGATAGGAAAAAAGAAGTAGAGGTAGACCGAGATCAGATTTTTGCACGCAGATAGTGATAGATGCAGACTGTGCAAATTTTAGGGAAATGTGTAGGTTTGTTCGGAATGAGAAACAATGATGGTACGCGTTCCAGAACTGAAGACCTAATGATGATGTTTCATAGATGCCAATTTGATGTTCAATTTTGTCCAGAGTTTTAGGGAGTGATAGTAAATTTTGCCCAGCGTTTAAGAGGAATGTTGCTTCAGCTCCATAATTTTAGAATATTACATTATAAAAACCCATATTTTGATATTATATTATGTAAGTTAATGACCTTGCTGTAGATAGTTTTTTAATTTATAAGGACTTGTGGGTTTCAGGTTTGCTGGATTAAAGAATGTTCTTGTGTACCACATAAATTTTCGGATATATTGAACATCAAATTGGCATCTCTGAATAACACAAAAATGTTTCTTCTGCAACGCAAATCTAAATATATTGTGTAACAGCGTTTTCTTATTGTAGCACCTTTGACAAAGGATAAAAATATGTCCGAAAATGTAGGTGATAAGCAAGAGTCTTCTTTAATCCAGCAGACCTGAAACCCAATTTATAACTTAACCTAAAACTAGTACTTGAATAAAAGAAGCATAAGGTCACACACAAGATTTAAACCTAAAACCACCCAATTCATATTTGGGTGTGCTAACCATTTAAGCCACCTAGACCGGTAATTCATCTGGAAAAATGAACAAATTTATATCTCCCGTATCACTATAACATCAAACACATTTAGCATTTGGTCAATCATATCTGACAATGTTGGGTTTTTAGATGTCATGTCAGATATAGAATGAAATGACGCTCAAATACAAGGATAAGGCTAAATAAGTTTAGCATTTTGGACAATCATACCTGATAGTGTCAATTTTTCGATGTTATGATAGATAGGAAGCGACGCTCAATTACATGGCTGAGACCAATTAAGTTTGGCATTTTTATCAATTATATGTGACCGAGTAAAGCTTTTTTGGCGTTAAGTTAGATATAGACAGATATCAAAGCACAAACTCATGGTGAAAGCCATCTAGTATTTAATATTTGATGGTTCGCTGCCGATCTATTTCTGACATAACATTAAATATGATTGACAAAGACCTAATTAAATGTTTGGTTGGTACAAGTGTGACGTCGTGAACTAAATTTGCCCATCTCTTCAATTAAATGTTAAATGTAAGAAAAAGCCCATTGACCCTAATCACGCGTGCAGTATATGATTTAACTAAACATAAATAAAGATCTTTCAAATCAAATAAAAATCAATTGAATTACCAGTTCCGACAGCTCGTTGCTAAAGCATCAAAGTATAAATTCGAAAGGTTAGCGTTTCAGCTCCTTTCAGTGACTATATTTTCTTATAATTACCAGCTCTATTTGAAATTATCATTTAGGATTTACATAAATGTTTGGATTATAATTTCATCTCAGTTACTAATATTACATGTTAAATATCAACTTGCTATGTGTAAATACCCCTTAGTCTTGTAGTTAACACTAGTTGGTTCCAGAACGATAAATAAAATGTTACAGTTTAATAAAGTTTTAACAAATGGTGTTTTATTTAATAATTAGAGACACAAATGAACAAATAATAAACTTTGAAATTTTTAAGCTAAACGGATTGACGCGTCGCCAATTACCAGTGTATTGATTTTGATTTAATTAGTTTTTAAACGGTTATTCTTACTATTTTCTTAATAATGCAACAACATATTTTAATTGAAAGATCTGGAACTGGCTTTTGTATGCTACAATACAACCTATTATTTACCGGAGAAATGATTTCGTGCAATTCAGATTCACCTTCAGAAAACGCCAAAAAAATGACGTTGCATTATTTCAGTTTTGAAGCTGCGTCTTCGATAATTAATTATCCTATTTTTTGGAACCTTAAGTTATCATTAATCAGACTTTTTATTTAAATAACAAAATTCGTAAATACCTAACTCACCTGTTTCGCATAACGCGTAAGTAATCAACATCCGTGAAATTCC
Organism: Platerodrilus igneus; assembly: GCA_036346225.1. NCBI lineage: Eukaryota > Metazoa > Arthropoda > Insecta > Coleoptera > Lycidae > Platerodrilus > Platerodrilus igneus. The sequence goes on from JARFIW010000453.1 coordinate 11,056,272, forward strand.
TGAAGCCCTCAAGTTCTCGATCATTATCATCCGCAGATAATACATTTTCGTACAAGGAATTTAACGAAACATTTTCTCTAAAAGCTTGAGGGAGGTGAATGCCAGGTTCATCTTCTTGAGGTTCATCTGCTTGCATTTCATCCAAATCGAGAGTAGAGTTAACATTGTCACTCCCTTGAGTAGAATTTTTATTTTGAAATTTTGTGTTTATATATTTTTCAAAATACCACTGAAGAAAACTATTCAAAACTCTATCAAATTTGAGCATCTCTAAATCAAAATTCCAATCATTTTTGCCCAAATCCTTTTCATTGCTGTTCAAAACCTTTTCGCTGGCGTTATCTTCAACCTCTAATTGCTGCAGAGGCGCACCTTCAGTAGCCCTTATTAAAGCTACCGTGATGATTAACATAAAAGCACCTAACGCCATTTTCATTAATTTTCAGACTGCCTTATTTTCTGTATTCGGCAAAATGTAATATTATTTAAATTTCAGAGTCACTCAAATTATTTTTAGGGTTCAATTCTGCTTTGCTACTAGTCTGAAAAATAATGCACACTGACTTTAACGAAACTGCAGACCGAGATATTTCAGTTTTAAATTTAGATAAAACAACCAACGCATATTCTAGTTGAACAACCTGCACTTAATCTTCACTTTGATGAAAATAAAAAATAACTTTTTAGTACATTTATCAGTTGAATATTGCCTTCTTGTTCGTTCTAACGTACACTTTATACTAAGGTGCTGTTGAATTAAGAGATTCTAATTCCCGAATGAACAAAACAAAGAAGTAGTCTTACATCGTGCGTCTCTTTCCCACTTATTCGCTATTTATAATTTCCGTTTTAGAGACATTTTGTCTAGTACGATAATTCGCTAAATGCTAAAAAATACATGCAAATTCTGTGTAATTAGAAATTAAGCGTTTCTAGGTTTAACTTTCTTTGACGCACATAAAGAAGTTCAATAAATCGTATAATTAATGGTTAAAACGTAGTACTACAGACACCTACTTACCATTCATAAACAGTTTGTTTATTGTCGCTAATGAATATTAATGTACGCATCTAGTCGCAAAAATGGTTGCGTAAATATCTTGTTTCTTTCTCGGTTTCACATAATCTTAAGTTATGCGTTTTGAATATTAGCTTCAGTAATTATTTCTAAAGTAGTATTAAAATTATGTTTAGAAATGCTTATCTTCTTGTATGCTTTTTGGACACTTACAATAAATTTTCACAAATTGACAAAAGACCCGCAAGAAGTACGATCGTGGACCGGAAATTCTGGAAATCTGAGTACATAATAGTAACAAAAATAACTTTATCTTCGTACCCATAAGGTCAAACATAAATTTTAAAATCTGTTGCATTTTGATTAAACTGTCTAAAGTAAAGGTTACTAATGGACATGGTATCGCCCCTCATTGGGTGCTGGATGTTTCGAAAGAGACGATAGCAAGTACAGAGGAGGATGTTAAGAGGGCCAAGAGAAACGGCTGTGATGTATCTACTTTTCTAGGAAATTAATATATTAAAATACTTCTAAAATACCGACTGTTTTCATGAATTAACATTCAGCTATTTCAAATATTTATTTGTTATCGCTTCAATACGCATAAACAAATTTAAATTAGCATTAGGTATAAAAATACTTAATTCCTTTCAGTATTGTCGGTGAGGAGTCTTTGCAAGTTGGTATAGTCGAGACTGGTTAAGCGGCGTGTGATTCACCGCGGTACATTACAAGAAATCCCAGATTAACTTTATGCTTCTTTGTCTATGTATGTAGCTACTCCAAGTTAGAAGAAGATGTGTCGAAAAAGGAACCTGTTCTATAATATAAAGCAATATAAGACGTATGTCTAAATATACCTTATCATCATTAGCTGTTCAGTCTTGAAACTAGTTAAACGCGTACCTCCATTGTTACCTATTCTGAATTAACCTACACATTTCCCTGAAATACTCACAATATACATTTTTCACTATCTGCCTCTCTTTTTCTCCTTGCTTTGTTTCTAATATATCCCGCACTATTTCCTCAAGCTTTATTACGTGATCTATCATCCTATCTCTTTTATTTTTGTGTTTTCCACACATTTCTTCCTACCTCTACCATTTCTAGCCCCCATTTGTTCTTAACTCTGTCTGTACATCATATCTTCATCATACGTCTGTAGCACCACATTTCAAATGCTTCTATCTTTTTCCTGTCCGTTTCTTCTACTGTCCAAGTTTCAAAGACGTATAGTGTTGAACTTCACACATATGCTTTCAACAATTTTTTCCTTGTTTTATGTTTGTTGTCTTCGAACATAGCAAAGGGGGTTAAGCAACATCACCGCTAATAAAATCCATCACCACTTAAATATTTGCCGAATCAATAGTTTTCCAATTACTCCTTTCGCACAATCATGGTTGCTAAGAATATTGCAAAACCAACACATGTAGCTGTTTACAATAATCATCAAATTTAAGTAAAATTACTTTTTGCATTATTAGGTTTTCTGTCCTGGAATTATATAGACGCGCACCCCCATTGATTTCTATTCTGAGCAAACCTACACATTTTCCCGAAATTTCTACGGCATGCATCTTTCACTATTTGTGTGTAATAGTTTACTTTAGGTTCATCTCTACCTCTCTTTTTTGTATTTCTGCTTTTAATATATTCCTCGCTATTTGTTACGTGCCGAAAATTCGGCACTAAACATTTTCAATTCAAGTTTTAATTTGTAAGAATTTCGCGCCAATAAATTTTAAAAGACGCGTGTGTATTTCCGCCACTTCAAACAGTGCGTTTGCGCGAAATTGCGCCGACACGATGTGCCAAGAGGGAAGTGGTGGATTTTTCGGGATACGTGCCTGGACTGGTGATCGAGACGCCAACAAATGTAGTTACCTTTGTGTCTTATCGTGTCTTTTTTGATGTAGGTTCCTTAGCTTTGCTCTGTATCGTCCCTTACCCGTATTCCTGTGTACCGCTACAGAAAAGAAGACAAGTTTAAATTTGGATTCGACCAGGGCCGAAGATTACCCACGCCCGAAAGATTAACGGAGCCCGTTATTATGAAGCAGCGCTGGAGTCGCCCTACATGTTTACGTAAGTACCCCTTGAGGGTTTCTTTAAAATTAATATAACTTTTTTATTGTGTTGCAATAATTTGAATATTGTGTGCGTAAGCTTTTATCTGCGCGTCATTTTTACAATTATTTAACATTGCTACCAACTGACTGTAGTGGCCCGCGCACCCGCACGACGGGGCTATAATAGTGACGCATTCAACGTGTTTAGGTTGATAATCATTTGTTTTTGTATCTTCTTATATCTTATAATGTATTAATTAACTATATTTGTAGCTTTTTCATTTAAAAAATAAATAATTATTTAAATTTTTTAATATCTGTTAATTAAAAATTTATAGTGGTAGCACTGCTGTTGCTATAGCAACATTAATGACATGAAATAAAATGACAGCTGTTATGCTAATTTAACATGAGCTGCCATATTGACTATTGATTTTTGTGGATACTTTTTAAAATGTATTGCAAATTCAATTAATTCTCGTAATATTATAAAAAATAGTGTGTTTCTAACTTAAATTCTCTTAAATAAGTACCCAATTCGGTTCGGAATAAAATTAAAAGTGCATATCTTTCAGGAGTGTCTATTACATAATATAACCTCACTTAAACACATGTTTGGATTATATAATTTTGCCTGTAAGTATTTTTAACTATAAGTAAATAGCTTTATTTTCTATCCATTATGAAGAAGAAGAAAAAATCTTTTAAATTGCCGTTAACTTTACTTAAAATAATTATTTTACTTCTAAAATTTTCCTTAGCCTATCTTAACTTGATTTTGAGATTAATTTTTTAAGCTACCGTTTAAATAACACATAAAATGTATTTTTCTATAATTCTTAGTGTCTCTTTATAACCTAAATAATCAATTATAAATTACAAATTCCTTTTAAAGAAAATACAGTTTACGCAACCAATTGAGTTTCAGTATACCTTTTATCTTCTAAAACGTTATAGTATCTTAATTTCCTTATATTTGTTGTCTTAAACACTATCTTACTCTGATATCGTCCTAAAAGTGTTTTCTTAGTAATTTAAACAATTATAACCTACAAATCCCTTTTTAAAGAAAATTTTGTCTTCAAATACAGTTAACGCAATTATCTAAGTATATCTTTTACCTTTCAAAACGCTGTAATAAACTGGATTTCTTTATATCTCCCTCTCTAAGCACTACAATAATGAAGTTGTTGTTAACGTTTTGTATTTAAGCTCATTTACGATAGTTGTTGATAAATTCCGTGATATTAAAAGAATAAACTAATAATTTGGAATACTGTTTTCTCTATACATGTATCGTAGAATATTTCTTTTGTGTAGCGAGTATGATTTTGTTTTGATAACATATTTTGTTAGACATCGATATTCCAACGCAGCATTTTAAGATCTATTAAGCGAATTTGGTCGCCCAGCTGTATGTAAGTCTAGACGGGACCCATGAAGGGCCGGTCGCTCAGCATTACGTAACTCTAGACGAGAATTTGGTTGGTAAGTTTGTCGTTTTAGCAATTTGTGAATCATTTTTTTAAGAATGATGTTGGAATTTTTTTTCATTAGTCTGGGTGAAGCTCAAACGAGAGCTTGTCATCCTATCAAATACATGTGTTACAAGATATCTTTCCGTTCCTCAACAATTTTATCAGTAAATCGAGTTTTAATTACTGTTATCTCTTCACATATCGATTTAAACCACACTAGATGGCATAAAACTATCTTTAAAATCGTTCAATCCTACGTACATCAAAAGTTTTTCACGTTTTATTTCCTTAACGATTTATCTCATCTTTTTAGTCCCTACTATCAATTAGTTAACTTTAATTACTTATTCCTTCTCTTATACAGCATATACTTTTTATACGTTTAACTTATTTACCTATCTTGTTGCTTCTGGTTGACTTTTCCTTGAACTTACCGTTAGTTACTTATATATCGCTTTATTGTCTAGATCCTTCAGTATAACTCTGTCGCTTCATTTAATTAATCCTCGCACTTTTTCTACAATAGATTATTTTGTTTTTATTATTTATCTTTCATCGTTTAATTTTGTGGTTATTGTCGTAGCTTTGGTTGTAATAACTCATTGAATTTTTATGATTGGTTTTAGCTGATGTTAGAGTGGATGCTTTCTTCTTTGGGCTCACATAGGAAACGCGGCCTATGCAATTGTAAGAAATAGTTCATATTTGCAGTTGCAAAAAACTAGGACTTTCTATTCCATGTGTTTTTCCTCTGAATTATTACAGTCGCCCACATTATCCTATATCATTATTTGTTTCTCTTTCTACTAAGTCATCATAACATATATACTTTTTTTTCGTTGTTTTTTATTGAACTTCGTGGTGAGGTGCTATTGCTTTTTATTGATATCTTATCAAATTCTCGGTTGTTTTAGCATATTGGGACAGTGTGTCTGTATTTAACTGCTTATAATTAAGCATTTTTGTGTGTTTAAGGCGTTACCGTTTTTAAAAAATTACCTTGCAACAGTTGGTTTTTGAGTGAATGCATCTGTAGTTTTATATCGTTATCTTACCTATTATCTTTAATAATAACTTTAGCTTAATATCTTTATCTTACCTATTACCTTCGATAATAACGTAAGCTTAATATCGTTATCTTATCTATTATCTTTGATAATAACTTGAGATCTTGTTTTATCTTTTTATCTTCCTAACGTGTGGTATTTATGACCAGACGCGGGAATTATTTTTTTGAAGATTAAGTGAAAAAGCTAACCTTATGGTAGAAATGTAATTTGTTAGGTTGGTAATGTAAGGAATTAGTAAAGTGGTACTTTTGGTAAATTTGTTGATTCACAACCATGTCACGGACAAGTTTTGATGTGTATTGTTTATTAAACCAGAGTACCAGTACCTAAGAAATTGCTACAGTGTAGAGTAACTCATTTTTTTGAACATTTTTAAATTTGGGCATTTTTTTTGCCAACGAAGAAACAGTCTAGATGCAACGCTCATGTGCGTCTGCACTTAGGAAACTGTAATGTTAGCTTTAGTTTAGTATATAGGTTAGGCGACTTGTCGCATTTGTTTTAGTTTAAGTAGTGTTTCATGCTCCCCGACAAATTTGTGCTGTCGATTATAACTACGCCACACCAAAGACTCGTGTGTGCACTTCTCCGTTTCCTGGTAATCCGGAAGACGTGTTATCGGTCGGAAAAAACCAGGTGGCGCCTCAAATAAACATTTTGTAGGATTTAAGTTAGGATTTATGTATGTTAGTTAGGATTTAGATTTTAAGATGTTACTGTGCTAATGGTCATTTTCATTTTTTAAGTTTTTTCTTTTATGGCTTTGTCGCGATTGTTACGTGCCGAAAATTCGGCACTAAACATTTTCAATTCAAGTTTTAATTTGTAAGAATTTCGCGCCAATAAATTTGAAAAGACGCGTGTGTATTTCCGTCACTTCAGACAGTGCGTTTGCGCGAGATTGCGCCGACGCGGTGTGCCAAGAGGGAAGTGGTGGATTTTCCGGGATACGTGTCTGGACTGGTGATCAAGACGCCAACAAATATAGTTACCTTTGTGTCTTATCGTGTCTTTTTATGTAGGTTCCTTAGCTTTGCTCTGTATCGTCCCTTACCTGTATTCCTGTGTTCCGCTACAGAAAAGAAGACAAGTTTAAATTTGGATTTGACAAGGGCCGAAGATTACCCACGCCCGAAAGATTAACGGAGCCCGTCATCATGGAGTAGCGCTGAAGTCGCCCTACATGATTACGTAAGTACCCCTTGGGGGTTTCTTTAAAATTAGTATAACTTTTTTATTGTGTTACAATAATTTGAATACTGTGTGACGTAAGCTTTTATCTGCGCGTCATTTTTATAATTATTTAACATTACTACCAACTGACTGTAGTGGCTCGCGTACCCGCACGACGGGGCTATAACATATTCCGTGAGGCCTTAATATGTGTCTATCGTCCACCTCTCCTATATTTTACTATTTTCTACATATTTCTCTCCTCCCCTAGCATTCCTAGCACCTCTTTGAGCTTAACTTTGTCTGCCCATGGTATCTCCATCAGACGTTTGTTGCACCACATTTAAAAAGCTTGTCCTTTTTTCCCGTCCGCTTCTCCTACTGTCGAAGTTTCATAGTCGTACAGTGCTGTGCTTTACATATATACTTTCAGCAATTTTTCCTTGTTTCTTTGTTTGTTACTTAGAACATAGAAGTTGCTTTTTCTTGTTAAATGCAGCACGACTTTGTGCTAATCTTTGTTTTATATCTTTTGCACTTTTCTCATCCTGCGTTATTTGACTTCCTAGATAGCAGAAATCCTTAAGCACTTGTAAATTCTAGTTTCCTATTTGTATTCTAGCCTTTGACTTACTTTCCCCTCTTTTACATTCTAGTACTTTCGTTTATTTTTTGTTAAGTTTCATACCGTGACCCTCTGTTAATACTGTTTTCATTTCATTTGCTACGTTATGCAGCGTACGGGTGAGATAGAAATAGACAGGATATTGAAAGTGCGAACCCCCACGAATCACGATGACGAAACAGAACACAAGAAACGTAGAAATACCTTTATAACTACAATGCGTAGAGGGGGTTCCTAGCAACACAAAAAAATACATCGTCATCAATTTTCCATTTACAGTAAACACAATAAAAATTTCTATTTAAACAGAAAAAAAAATAAATAAAGTTACTATGTAAAAAAGGCAATTTTACTCTATGGACAAATTCAATAATTGTTCTGCGAAGTGCGCATTTCGTAGCTAACATGTAATAAATCTAACCAGTAAAAAAGAATAATGCTGATACTTTCGAATAAGCAAATGGGCTAAGTAAAAAAAAGTATTAAATTTAGAAACCTTTCTAGTAAGGATTTTGCCATAAGAAACATTAGAGTATCTAATTTCAAAGTGGGTTTTAAAAAAAAACGTGTTCTGTTCGTCAACACGATGCGAATTGAGTTTATTTCTTGCTATATTAAAAAAAGGAAACAAGTCACATACATGTGTCGTGATACTTATCTGACAATCCATCAGAAGCGGATCAGCACAGCATCGCCGCGGTAGTCAGCAACAACAATGCTGCTATCGTAATGGCAACAGCGGTCTGCACACAAGAGCAGATGATTTACGTCAAAAAATAATCGGGCATACATAACAAGCAATTTGGCCTCCAGCTAAGAGCGATACACTTAAGATCTACACTTCTTAAAAACTAAACGTGCATCGCTCTTCAAGTAATGGAACGAGTAGTTTAGAAAAATATCTATGAGGACAAACGGCAGAATCAAAGTTGAAATTGTTTTAAACTACAAGAATTCGAGCTTCGATCTTCGCGTTATCAACATACCAAAAAGGAAATTAGAAAACTCGACCCAAGCTTTATCAAATAATACAAAACACTATTTCAACCAGTCTTTAGCTGGAAATCACATAAAAATCAATTATACGCGGTCGTAATGTATAACAAGTTAACGGATACCTAAAACAAGGTATTGACTTATTAATTTTAGCATAAACTTTACGGTTCTAAATAAATAAGTTTAAAATGAAAATTAGTAGGAAGCGTACTTATTGTAAACAGGATGTTGTCGACGTATGGTAGAGTAGAAACGGAACCGATGTAAATGAAATAACCAAATACAGCCGAAAATGAACGTAACAAATCCCCCCCAGCAAAATTAAGGCGGGGTCGGAAAGCAAAAATACGGGAGTGGGCAGTATCAAACAAAACAAAATACCCAAACAACTAAAAAAAATTCGCTTAAAAAGTAAAAGAAAATTTGTTACAAAAACAAAAGCAACCAAACAAAAGAAAAACACACAAAAAAAAGAATTCTCAACCGGCTTGAAAACCAAAGTACCGGATAAAACAAAAAAAAAAGAAATTGAAGAGAAGTACAAAGAAAGATAGGTAGGTAGTAACACGGAACGAAGACAAAAATCAAACGGCGTCCATACTGTCAAAGTCGTCAAAGGACGGATGTTTCTTCAGAAAAGAAACAGGAAAGCCTTCGACCTCAAAAGAAGATTGGTTTCCTGCAGAATATCCAAAAGTATAGTACAGAAGCAAGAAATAAAACCAACAGTAACAGCCAACATGTCAAAAGTGTCAAACCTCAAAGTATGCCCGGGCTCAACAAGAATGCTGGACAAAAAAATAAACTGAAATTACTTCAAACTGTGGTACCCAAAGAATGGCAACAACCGAAGAACCAAACAAAAGAAAGTCTAACTAGTCCTAAAGTCGACTAAGTCGTGGCTTCCGAAGAAAAGAAAAACGGACTAGAAAGCACCTACCACAAGAAGTGGATCGAAAGTCAGCACGAAGACCGACAGAACTAAAACCAGCCACAGGAAAAATGACATGAATGTGGAACGAAAGGAACGAGGAAAGAAAAAGCGAAGAAAGAGAGAAAAACCAAAGCGAATAACACCAAAGAACAAGTTCAAGAACAAGCAACCACCTAAGAATTGCACAAAAGAAAATAAAACAGAATCCCAGTGTAGTTATGTATGAGTATGTGTGTGCGTGTGCGAGAGTGTGTTGTTGATGTATGAGTATGTGTGTGTGTGTGTGTGTGTGTGTGTGTGTGTGTATGAACTGTGTGTGTGTGTATGTGTTGGACCGCTGTAGTCGCCTCTTACGATAGGCAGGTCGTATCATGGGGCTATTCTATTCCCGGACCCACACGGGCGAAAGAAAAAGAAAGAAAACCCAGCAACACAGGGAAGTAAATAACGAAATCATAAAATCCAGAAATCAAGTCCTAAGGAGTGTAAAATCTGCATAAGAATTTGGGGACGCGAGGACTAAATATTGAGCTTAAGAAGTTTGCGCCGCCAGTAAGAAAATGAAACAAGATCAAGGACATTAGATCTTCGCCGACATGCATCTTCCGGTTCGGAAGGAGCATAGACAAATTTCTACCTCTTACGGGCGGTTTTCCGCAAAACAGGGACATCAGGGGATGTAGTAGTTGTAGCACGCGATATAGGAGGTGGCAAGGGTAGTTTAGAAAACTCAAAACGTGTCATAAAAGAAAGGGGTTTGTTTTTAGAATGGGTTGCAAGAAAGCCAACGGTAGAAAAAGAAAAAGTATTGGCTGTACGAGAATCAATCTTACGAAGAGAAACACAACCAGAGCACACTTCAGTTACGTGGTATAGAGGAAAAGAATTAGATAAAATTTCAACGACGTTAGATAAAGGACTAGAAGTATCACAGTTCGGAAGAAAACAGCATTGGCTGTAAGAATATCAACCTTAGGAAAAGGAGCAGAATCCGATAACATTTCAACCATATTACATAAAGGAAGAGAATCAGGTAGAAGTTCATCAACGGTAAAAGAACAAACGGTATCAAGTAGAACTTCGCTAATGTTAGATAAAGGAGTAGAATGAAGTTTATCAACATGAAAGAAAGAAGCAGCACCAAACAGAATTTCATCAACTTCACAAGAACAAACAGAATCAAGATGAACTTCATCCACAATAGACAGGGAAGCAGAATCAGGTTGACCTTCGTCAACATTAGACAACAGGACATCAGCTAGAATTTTACCAACCTTAGTTAGAAGAACAGAAGCAAGTAGCATTTTGATGAGTAAGAGTAGGTAACGGTAACAAAACGGAAAACAAATTAACAAAAACTAAAATCAAAGCAAACATTGCCCAAGACAAACTCGAAGTCAAAAATTACCCAAAACAAACTCGGAGCCCCACGTTAGGGCGTCAAAATTTATGCCACGTTATGCAGCGTACGGGTCAGATAGAAATAGACAGGATATTGAAAGTGCGGACCCGCACGAATCACAATGACGAAACAGAACACAAGAAACGTAGAAATACCGGGCTAACCACCGTTGCGGAGAGGGGGGTGGGGTTTCTAGCAACACAAAAAAATACATCGTTATCGACTTTCTATTTACAGTAAACACAATAAAAATTTCTATTTAAACAGCAAAAAAAATAAATAAAGTTACTATGGACAAATTCAATAAATGTTCTGCGAAGTGCGCATTTCGTAGCTAACATGTAATAAATTTAACCAGCAAAAAAAAATAATGCTGATACTTTCGTACATACAAATGGGCTAAGTAAAAAAAAAAGCATTAAGTTTAGAAACCTTTCTAACAAGGATTTTACCATAAGAAACATTAGCGTTTCTAATTTCAAAGTGGATTTTTAAAAAAACGTGTTTTTTTCGTCAGCACGGTGCGAATTGAGTTTATCTCTTGCTATATTAAAAAAAGAAAACTAGTCACATACGTGTGTCGGGATACTTATCTGGCAAGTCATCGGAAGCGCATCAGCACAGCATCACCGCGGTAATCACCAACAACCATGCTGCTATCGTACTTGCAACAGCGGTCTGCACACAAAAGCAGTTGATTTACGTCAAAAAATAATTGGGCCTACATAACAAGCAATTTGACTTCCAGCTAAGAGCGATACACCCAAGATCTACACTTCTTAAAAAATAAACGTGCATCGCTCTTGAAGTAATGGAACGAGTAGTTTAGAAAAATACCTACGAGGACGAACGGCAGAATCAAAATTGAAATTGTTTTAAACAACAAGAATTCGCGCTTCGATCCTCGCGTTATCAACATACCAAAAAGAAAATTAGAAAATTCGATCCAAACTTTATCAAATAATACAAAACACTATTTTAACGAGTCTTTAGCTGGAAATCACATAAGAATCAATTATACGCGGTCGTAATGTATAACAAGTTAACGGATACCTAAAACAAGGTATTGACTATTTAATTTTAGCATAAACTTTACGTTTCGAAATAAATAAGTTTAAAATGAAAATTAGTAGGAAGCGTACTTATTGTAAACAGGATGTTGTCGACGTATGAAAAAGTAGAAACGGAACCTATGTAAATGAAATAACCAAATACAGCCGAAAATGAACGTATCACATTAAGAGCCGCTTCTAACTTCGCGTTGTTGGATGTTAATACCTTACATGCGATTTCCCAATGCTCCACCCGAAGGTACTACATTGTCCAGGAAGCGAGTTTTTTTTACCTGGAAAATTTGGAATTTTGCCAAACCCTTGCTGTTCGAAGCAAGGTAGGGATCTTTAACGTGCGTGACAACACTCAAACACGGTACCTCCATTTTACCTCTCATCCAAACGAGGGTGTATTTTTGTGAAAAATGCTCGCCTAACATTATTCAAGCGGACCGTGTCGGGATAGATGCTAATACCGCTATATCGTCTGCAAATTTAAGCATATCAATCGTTTGTCCGTGCATAATAATTTCAAATGTTCTTTTGCGTTTGACAGTGTTCGCTGCCTCTTTGATGTACAGGTTAAAAATTAACGCGGATAGGACTCATCCCTGTCTTACTCCTTTCCTAATATTTACTTCTCTACATTCCTGCTCTAATTCTATTACAGCTATTTGCCCTTTGTATATGCTATGTACTCCACGTCTATTCCTATATTCCAATCTTTTTGAGTATTTCAAACATTTTGTCTTATTTTATATTGTCGAACACGTTTTCAAGATCTACAAACCCTATATACACGCTTTTTCTTTTTTCTATTGTTATATTGTTTTCTCCCTAAGAATGGTAGATGTAGACTTAGATTAGACTATTGCACACAGTTAGCGAAAGATGTAGGTTGTGGGAATTTCAGGGAAATGTGTAGGTTAGCCCAGAATAGAAATAAATGGAGGTGTGCGTCTAACTAGTTCTAGTACGGAAATGTAATGATGAAAAAGTAAATGTATTGGAATCTGATGATTATTGTAAACAACTACTAGTGTTAGTTTTGAAATACCGTTAACAAATATTGAAAGCTATTTATTCTGGAAATGTCTAAGTGGTGGGGAATCTTGGTAGCCGTCAGGTTGCTTAACCTCTTTCGCGTTCAACTGAATATCGGTGAAATATGGTATATTTTTAGAAAACAATTCAGAAGGAGAAAAGTGCAAAAGGTATAAAAAAAAATATTTGCAGAAGCCGTTTAAAGACAAGCATAGAAAATAGGAATCGCTGAAAGCATATATGTAGAGCATGACACTATGGATATGAAACGTGAACTGTAGAAGAAGCGGATAGGAAAAATATAGAAACCTTTAAAATATGATGCTATAGGCGTATGGTGAGGATATCGTGGATAGACAAAGTTAAGAACAAAGAGGTGCTAGAAAGGTCAGGCGAAAAAAAAAATTTTTAAAAACAGTAAGAAGTAGGCGAGATAGGATGATAGGACAGTTACTAAGGCATGAAAGAAAAGTGTGAAATATTTTAGAAGCATAGAAAAAAAGAGAGGTAGAGGTAGACCTAAATTAAACTATGGCACACAGATAATGAAAGATGTAGGCTGTGGGAATTTGAGAGAAATGTGTAGACTAGCTCAGAATAGAAATCATCGGAGGCACGCGTCCAACCAGTTCTAGTACGGAAAATCTAATGAAAAAAAAAAGTAAATGCACTGAAACCTAAAGATTATCGTAAACAACTACAAGCATTGGTTTTACAATACTCTCGACAAATGTTGGTCCTGCAGAGAGAATAATTGGAAAGCTATTGATTCGGCATGTGTTTGAGTAGCGCAGGATCTTGTAAACAAAGAGAAAGGTGCAAAAAATGTAAAATAAAAAAGATGGGCACAAGCCGTGCTGAATTCCACAAGAAAAAGCAGCTGCTATGTTCGCAGACAACAAGCATAAAAACAAGGAAATATTGTTGAAAGTATATGTGCAGAGCACAGCATTGTATGGTTGTGAAACTTGGATAGTAGGAGAAGCGGACAGGAATAATACAGAAACCTTTAAAATGTGCTGGTACAGACGTATGATGAAGATATTATGGACAGACAAAGTTAAGAACAAAGAGGAAGTAGTAAAAAGTAGTAGATATAAAATGATGGGCACATTGTAACATTATTTTGAAATGTTAACTTATAAACAGATTAATTGATTAATTAAATTTCATTAACTTGTATAACTTATAGGCAAGAATTCCATAACAAATTACTTTTATATTTTAGTTAGCATTCCTCATAATAAAGACCAGGTTTAGAAATAGCTTTAGACTTAAATATTATAAAGTCCAGCGGCAGTCATCATAATTTAATGGCCCTACTTTGCAAATCCGAATACAATAACCCTTTTAAAGCTTATGTCGATTATAAATTGACAAATCTGATAAAATTAAATGGAATAGTACCTTTTAAACGTATACAAAGAAAAGCAATTTTCAGTAGTAAAACTTGATCTTCTTAATATTTTCGTTGATTCACAAGGGTTACAGAAAACGAAACATTATAAATAGCCAAACTATTTTCCAATTTGATTTGTTCAAAGATTGCAAGTAATTTTAAGTAGTCTGGAAACATCCATTGTATTAAAATTCATTTCGGCTCAAGTGGGTTATCCGGTTTTTTGTTATTGGCAGACAACTGTCGCCAATAGGTATGGCCCACAATTCAGCAATTAAAATTCTTAGAAGATACAACATATTTAATCCCTTAGGAAAATAATTGCTTTCCGTGACCCTCATCTTGAAAGGGGTTGGATTTGGGTTTCTGAAATCTTGTTTTTGGGAGGTTCTGTTAAATCGTTGGATAACAGAAATATGACGTAAATAATGGTTAGAGTAGAGATTAATATATAACTTAAGGCTTTAGCCAAAAGACGGGGTTATTCCAATGGCGTTGTTCGTTGTCAAAAGGTAGAAACGTAGCCACAGAAGTTCGCTAGTAGCGTTCTCCGGCATCATAGATATGATATTGCACTTAGTATCACGATAGTGAAATTGGAAAGGAGTAATTAACTCTTCCAGTTTGCGAGGGTTACGCCCGTATGTTCGCGGATTTATAGTGATAGAAAGTAATTAATAAAAAGCTTGTATGCATGTGATGCACAAGTTAAGTTAAGCTCAACAAGATTCTGAAGGGTTCGTGTGCCATTGAATTATTTAATAGTTGCGAAGGAACAAGAGCAACAAACGAGATTCTCTCCCACAATTTAAGAGCTGTTCTGCGTTGGAAGGCAAGCCATCAACCAATTGACGGTTTTTAGAAGTAAGTTTTTATAGTTAAACTAGCATGACCAATTTTTAGTTAATTTATTTGTTAGGACGTTTTGGCCATAAACCGTAAGATTAATTTAGTGTAAAATTTATAGTATAAGTGTTCTTCCATATAAAATGTTTGGGAATTACTTATGTACATAAAATTATCATAGATTAAATAGTTTTTGTTTGCCGTTGATTACGTCAATATTTTTTTTATTTTTGATCATGAAAGGTGCATAAGTAGTCAAAAAGGTAAGAGTTGATTAAAGGAAACAATTGTCCTCTTTAAGATGACAAGTCTCTCAAGGTTTTGCATGAACATTTGGACAATCTCGACTTGTCTGGCGCCCTTGGTAATTGTCATTAAGCCACATTATTTATGAAAAGTAAGTGCCAAATTTTCTTGTAGTATATTATATCAGGTTATCATAAAGTAAGGGATAAATTTTAAATTATGATAACTTTTTAACTAATTAAGTTAATAACAAGCAATAAATGAAATCTAATTGCTTATGAAATGGGATTTAGTATGCCCAAAACAGGTTACGGCAATTGCTCAATATGACCTCCATTTTGTTGTTGTAAGATCACCATCCTTACCTCCAAATTGTACACAGCATTTCGTAACATTTCTGGTTGAATTGTACCAATTTGCTCCGTAATACTGTCTTTTAATTCTTGTAGCGTAGTTGGCCGTCTTCTAAACACTAAAATTTTTAAATAACCCCACAGCCAGAAATCCGCTGGGTTTAGATCAGGTGATCTTGGTGGTCATGAATTTACGAAATGTCTGCTTAACACGCGATCTTGAAAACGTTGGTTAACAATTCTTTGACTGGTCGAAAATGTGCGGGGTGCTCCATCCTGCATAAAAATGATGTTTTCAATTCCGTAGTGCTCGTTTTGCAGCTGTGGAATAACATAATTTTGTAACATTTGCAAGTATCGTTCACCATTTACAGATACAGATACGGCTTGTCCATTCTGCATTTCCTCGTAGAAATACGGACCACTAATAAAATCAGCTGTAAAACCGCACCAAACGGTGACTTTCTTGTCATGAAGACCTTTTTGAACGATTTGTTGCGGATTTTCTGCAGACCAGATTCTACAGTTTTGAGTATTGACTCCACCATTCAGAGTAAAATGTGCCTCATCTGTCCATAAAATACGGGATAACCATTCGGGTTCAATTTCCATCTGAGCCATTACTCGCAAAGAAAAATCGTACCTAGTAGCCAAATCTGCGTCCTTTAATTCAAACAGCATTTTCAGTTTATATGGATACATGTTTAGAATTTTGCGTAAAATTTTCCAAACCGTGGTATACGGCATTTGCAATCGCTTGGATATCGCATTTGCACTGCTGATTGCGTGTGAATTGCTTCTGGCTATGTCTTGATTTTCATGAAGAACCTCTGCAACTTGGACATCACTAATTATTGGTCTTCCTGATCTTGGTAAGTCAGTTACAGACCCTGTTCTTTCAAATTTTTGTATCAAATTGCGGTACGCTTTCATTTGACAGGGCCCCGCTCTCAAACCCATTCTCGTGCGAAATCTTCGTAATCCAGCAGTGTAATTTCTGCCGGATTCATAATAGCACTGAACTAAACCAATTCTTGTTTGTAAATCCATGTTATTACAGTTGAGTCGTTTGAACTCAACGTTTACTTGAGTTTTAATTTCAAAATAAAACTTCAAATTGAATAATTTCGTTTTGACACTAGTGTCAACAATTGTTATGACAACGCTTTTGTTTCTCATAGATACGGTAAAATCCCATTCATTAAGCAACTAGATTTCGTTTATTTTATGTTACTAACTTAATTTATTAAAAAGTTGTAATGATTTAAAATTTATCCCTTACTTTATGATAACCTAGTATATTAATTTAGCCCTGTCTGCAAAATTTTAACCCTTTATATGATCCACGACCTTCCGCTAGCTAGTGCCGGTGACCTCCTTTAATTTTTGTTTTACAAGCCGCCCCCATTTTATAATTTTAATGAAAAATATATACTTAGTAGCTTTTCCGCCTGCAACAACATGCTAAGAGATAAAGAAGTAACGCGGCATATGTATGAAGCAGCGAAGGGGAAAAAGGATGTAGAGGCAGACCTACATTGCGCACAAATAGTGAAAAGATGTGGTCTGTAGGAATTTCAGAGAAATGTGGAGGCTAGCTCAGAGTAGAAAACAGTGAAAGAACGCGTCCAACCACTTCAAGTACTGAAGAACTGATGATGAGAAAATACTCGATTGAGTACATATGTAAAACTATTGCTAATGTTTCAACTTAGGTTAGTAATCGAAATATTTTACTACTTAAACAAAATATTGGAAATGGTATATCTACGAAAATAGTGTTGGGGTTTCAACCTAAGTCAATGGTAGAAATGTTTTATTACTAAAATAAGATACTCGATTCGGTATACGTGCCAAGACAGTGTTGAGATTTCAACTTGAGTTAGTTGTCAAAATGTTTTACTACTAAGCTAAAATAATTGAATGGGTTATTAGTTGAAATATTCTCGATTGGGTACATGTGTTCAGACAAAAATACTGCTGAGGTTTCCACTTAGGTTAGTAGTCGAAATGTTTTACTAATAAGCCAAAATATCAAAAAGGGTAATAGAAAAAGTACACGTGCAAGGATAGTGTTGAAGCGAAAATAATGTTGAGGTTTCAACTTAGACTAATAATCGAAATGCTTTACAACTAAGACAAAATTCTCGTTTGGGTACATGTTCGAAAATAGTGTTAAAGATGTCAACTTAGGTTGTCGAAAGGTTGTACTACTAATACAAAATAATCGCAAGAGTGCATGTGCGAAAATAGTGTTTAGGGGAAAATAATGTTGAGGTTTCAATTTAGGTTAATAGTACAAATGATAAAATACTCAATTGGATACATGTGCGAAAATAGTATTGAGGGATCAACTTAGGCTAGTAGCTAAAATGTTTTACTATTTATTAATTCAAAATAATTGAAAGAGTACACCTGCGAACAAAGTGTTAAGGCGAAAATAATATGGTGCTTAAGGTTAGGTTACTAGTCGAAATATTTTACTACTAATATAAAATACTCGATTGGGCACATATGCGAAATCATAGTTAAGGATTTAACTAAAACTTTATTTAACTAGTAATAGAAATGCTTTACTACTAAGACAACATGGAAAGAGTGCATGTGCTAAAATAGTGTTCAAGCGAAAATAGTGTTGAGGCTTCAACTTAGGTTGATGGTCGAAACGTTTTACTGTAAGATAAAATACTCGATTGGGTACATGTGCGAAAATAGTGTTAAGGCTTCGACTTAGGTTAGTTATCGAAATGTTTTACTCCTAAGATAAAATAATCAAACGGGTACATGTGCGAAAATAGTGTTGAAGCAAAAATAATGTTGAAGTTTCAACTTAGGTTAACAGTTGAAATGTTTTATTACTAACATGTTTGAAAAAGGTGTTGAGGCGAAAACAGTGTTGAGGTTTCAATTTAGATTAGTAGTTGAATTCCAAAATATTTGAAAGGGAACATGTGCGATAAATAGTGCTGGGGCAAAAATAGTGTAAGGAGTTCAACTTAGGTTGATAGTCGAAATGTTTTACTACTAAGATAAAATACTCGATTGGGAACATGTGTGGAAATAGTGTTGAGGTTTCAGCTTAGGTTATTTGTCGAAATGTTTTACTATTAAAATAATCGAAAGGGTACATGTGCGAAAAAAGTGTTAAGGCGAAAATAATGTGGTGCTTCAGGTTGAATTAGTAGTCGAAATAGTTTACTACTGCAACATGTAAAATTAGATTTATTTGTGGATTTAAATGAGATTCATTATGAATTGTATGCCGCAGTGGTTCATGCTGGATCAAGTTTAGATTCTGGTCATTACTACACATATGCGCGCGATGGTGATAACTGGTTTAGATTCAATGACATTATTGTCACTCAAGCTACTTTTGAAGACCTATGTGAAGTAAGACCACCTGCAACCCCTTATATATTATTTTATCGCAAACAAGATTGTCCAGATCCAGATAGTTTACCACAGTCTGCTCTACCTATTTATTTAAAAGACGTTTTAATAAAAGACCATTCACAATTAGATAAAATAAAAAGACGCCGATCCATTAAAGTATATGATATCCGCAATAAAAGAAATGATGAGCCACCTCCTCCCGGGTGTAGTGGGAGGTTAGGTATCGATAACTTTAACAGCAGTAGTTTTATTTGTTAAATTGTATATCATTTAGGTTTGAATCTATTTTAAATTATATTTGAATGGTTGGACAATAGCATGTAAATAATTTATCAGTTAAGTTAGATGCTTAAGTTACACTTTTGTATTAATTATATTTACTACATGTATTATTCTCTAATATATAACCTATTCTATTTACTACTAATATAAAATACTCGATTGGCACATATGCAAAATCATAGTTAAGGATTCAACTAAGGTTAGTAGTAGAAATACTTTACTACTAAGACAACATGGAAGAGTACATGTGCTAAAATAGTGTTCAAGCAAAAATAGTGTTGAGGTTTCAACTTGGGTTGATGGTCGAAACGTTTTACTGTAAGATAAAATACTAGATTGGGTACATGTGCGAAAATAGTGTTAAGGCTTCGACTTAGGTTAGTTATCGAAATGTTTTACTCCGTAGATAAAATAATCAAACGGGTACATGTGCGAAAATAGTGTTGAAGCAAAAATAATGTTGAAGTTTCAACTTAGGTTAATAGTTGAAATGTTTTATTACTAACATGTTTGAAAATGGTGCTGATGCGAAAACAGAGTTGATGTTACAATTTAGGTTAGTAGTTGAATTACAAAATATTCGAAAGGGAACAAGTGCGATAAATAGTGCTGGGGCAAAAATAGTGTAGGGATTTCAACTTAGGTTGATAGTCGCAATGTTTTACAACTAAGATAAAATACTCGATTGGGAACATGTGTGGAAATAGTGTTGAGATTTCGACTTAGGTTAGTTGTCGAAATGTTTTACGACTAAACCAAAATGATCTAAAGGGTGCATGTGCGAAAATAGTGTTGAAGCGAAAATAGTGTTGAAGTCTTAACTTAGGTTAATAGTTGAAATGTTTTATTACTAAATTAGAATACTCGATTGGTTACATGTGCCAAAATAGTGTTAAGGTTTCAACTTTGGTAAGTTGTCGAAATGTTTTATTACTAAGCCAAAATAGTTGTAAAAGTTCATGTGTGAAAACAGTGTTGAGGCGAAAATAGTGTTGAGGTTTATTGAAAGAATGACTATCAGAAGTACTTACATTATTATTACCCAATAATGAGGTAAAAACCTAAAACAGTCGAGTGGGGAATGTTTGTGCAGATAAAATTGTAAAAGCGTTTAAAATTAATTTCAAAATATTTAACACCATTCCAAGGGAACATCGATTTAGTTCAATGAATAATTAATTTTGTATATTAATAAAAAATTTAAGTATATCTTCTTTCTTATTGCAGTAAAAATAGAAATGTATTCACAATCGTTCATATCAATCGGAAGTACTCAGAAAACAATTCATGTTCGCCTGAATACCTTAATTGTGGGTTAGAAATACTCAGTGCTAGAATCACATCATTTGCACTAACCCTATAAATTAGTACTAGGTGCGGATTAATATTACATCTCTAATACAAAAGAATTACTTGGTACCTCTACATTGGCTGCAACACCCTCTTTTAACCCTATATTTAAATTTTTTTTTCAATTCCAGATTTTTCGCAAATTTTCCTCTTATATGTTGAAAACCATGCCTTTCTCTATCATGTCTATATTTTTTGATTAAATTTGGTAGGTTCCCAAAATCGAACCATACCGTATCCGGTGTTTTCGGGTGTTTTATTTTTTAATCGAATAATCTTTATACATTCTAAAAACATTTAACGGATAGCAATAAAATTTTGCATGATGATTGACCTAGGGTGGGTCTGACTGTAATCGGGCATCTAGGGCCTTAGTTGGTCCTACTTTTTCAATTTTATAGAAAAAACCAGTTTATATTTGGAACAAATGGTCTATTTTCGAAAGTATTTTGAGAATAGATGTAGCTCTTAGGGGCTATCGGTTAACCAAAAGCAAATCGACAGCACTGATTGATTTACAAATTGCAAGAAAAACGCCCACGTCGTGACAGTGCGGGTTGAAGGTATTTCATCATGACAAAAATTGTTTTTTTTGGATTAGATATATATTTCCTAAACATTTACAGTCTCAATTACAATCAAAGATATATATTTTGTTGTCCCCATAGTAATCTAGTAACTTTATAGGTGCTATTCTACTTTTCTATTCATATTCATCAATTTCAAACAACTATTTACCTTAACATGTAATAAAATTTAATAGTACTGCTATTAAAACGCAATAATTAATATATAGGTGTAGCAACCACAAAGTACCCTTGAAATGTCAATTCCATTCCTTTCAATATAGTACCATAATTTAAATTTCTCAGAAGAATGTAGAGACGTGCTCTGGTAGATATAATTAATCTTAAATCTATATAAAAACTTACCTGTTACGCATTACACGCAGGTAATCGATATCCGTGAAATTTCTGGTTTCTGCGAATTTGCTAGTACTGTCTACCATGGAAGATAATCTTTGGTACACAGGATTTACGGAGTCATCATTTTTATAAGTTTGAGGGACGTTAACGCCATTATCGTATTCTTGAGGCTGATCGGCTTGCATTTGATCCATATCGGATTCAGAGTTACTTCCGTTAGGAAATTTTACATTTATATATTTTTCGTAATACCATTCAGCAAAATTGTCTAGAACTTTCTCAAATTTGATCAATTCTAAATCGGAATTCGCGTCACTTTTGGGTGAAATTTTTTCGCTGTTGTCCTCATAGTCGAAATCCTCGTCGCTGCTTGTATTTTCACCTGCTAATTGTTGCTGCACAGGCACACTTTCAGTAGTCCTCGTTAAAACAGTTCCAATGATGATTATCGTTACCAATGAAAAAACCATTTTCTGAAAGTTTTCAGGCCCCTTTTTTTAGATTTCGCGGAAATTTAAAACTATTTAAATTTCAGAGTTCGCGTATTTTATTTTTAGGGTTCACTAAATTAAGTTTGTGCCTTGGCACTTGTCCGAAGATAATGTATATAATTTTTACAAGCACAGTGATCTTTAATAAAAAAAGACCACTACAATATTTCTGTTTTAAATTTAGAAAAAACATCCAACGCGTATTTCAGTTGAACAACCTACTTATTTTTCACTTTGATGAGTATAAAAAATAAATCTCAAGTGCACTTAGATGAGTATTGCCTTCTTGTTCGTTCTAACGTACACTTTATACTAAGGTGCTGGTGGATAAGTGCTTCTTATTCCTGAATGAGTAAAACAAAGAAGTAGCTTTGCATTGTACGTCTCCTTCCCACTTATTACACGCTATTTATAATTTTTAGTCTTAGAGACATTTTGTCTAGCAAGATATTTCGCTAAATGACAGAAAACATAAGCAAATTCCATGTAATTAAAATCTTGTGACTGTCGGTTTATTTTTCTAAAGGGAAATGGAGGAAAGTTCAATAATTCGTATAATTAATAGTTGAAACGTAGTACTACAGACACCTACTTAAGTTGCCATTCATAAATATTTTGCTTATTGTCGCTAATAAATATTAATGTGCGCATCTAGCCGCAAAAATACATGCGTAAACTTCTTGTTTACTGATTTGTTTTCACACAATCATAAATTATGTATTTAAACTTCTTTCGTAAGTAATTGTTAGAAATTATGTGAGAAAAAACGTGTCTAACAACTGGAAGATAATACTCAGTCATTCAATACTCTGATGCAAAAATGAAAGACCGTAATTTCCTTCTTCAATGTAGAAGTATTCTGCCTGAAATTTGTTTACAGAAAGGGAAAAAATTATTTTTTTATTTCATTTTAAACCGATGCGATATTTGCATAATTTGAGATCCATCGTTTATTTACAGCAGCGGTTAATAACCGTTTTTTACTGTCGTACCCCGTTATTGTACATCCTCCTCTCATATCCCTCTCTCTACACCCATGCCTCTCTAAAAGTCATCATTTCTACCAGCCTCTCCCTCCACAATAAGACTAAACGCTTTCTACGTCATTCGTTTGTGCATCGTAGGTGCGCGAATGTGCACAACATAAACACGTTTGTGTACTTCACCATTCAAAGATATGGAAAAAGAAGTTGGGGCCCCCAATTGTTTGTGCTTCGTAGGTGCACAAATGTGCACAGCATACACACGTTTGTGCACTTTCCCTTTCAAAGATGTGAAGAAAATAAGGAGGGCTGTGGAAACGTCAGCCTCCAGCCATAACTATTTAAGATGTTTTTAGTCGCAATCGTTTGTGCATCGGGGGCGCACAAACGTGTACATTACTCGAACGTTTTTGTATTTTTTATTCTGAGATATAAAAAAATTAATTTGGTAGGGCTGTGGAACCGGTTACTCTCCTACCAAAAGCCTTTCAAGACTTTTCCTACAGTTGGTTGCTGTTGTACTAATTTATCCACACATCCAAACTTTTTCTTGAAAACAACAGCTATTCCTCTTGACATTTGCAGATCTTGAGTTAGGCAAGGGAATACCCTTCTGGTGCTCTAAACAAATCTTGGTGTTTTTTCTACAAGAACGTCAAATCTCGCCCTAGCGGAACCACTATACACCGCCATGAAACTCTCAAAATCCACATTTGGCTCACAATTAATAACTCTTCGAGCACCATTTTCACTCGAGTCTTCCTAGTTGTTGCCAGCGTAAGATGTTAAACCGTCAAAGTGTACCACTTTCGGTTTACCATGGGGAGATCTTCTGATCCGGTACACTACATCATTAACTCTTTTTAACACTTCGTACGGACCTTCCCATTGTCTTTGTAATTTTGGCACAACCACACAAAATCTCCAGGTTGGTAACCACCTTCTTGTGCTCTCGTGTCACATTGTGATTTCATTCGATCGCTTGCCGCCTACATATTCTTTCGGACGATTTCGTGAATGCTATTTGATCTTTCGTGAAGCTTACTAACGCAATCTTCACCTGCGATCTCTTCTCCAGGTTTAAATCCAAACTGAAGATCGGTACGCCAGTGGAGCAAATGTAAATATTGGTCCCAGTGTCGTTGATATTCGGAGACAAGTTTGGCTAGGTACTTTCCTAACGTCCTGTTAATTCTTTCAACCATTCCATCCGATTGAGGATGAAGTGGCGTGGTTCTAGTCTTCCTGATTCCAAGATGCTTGCAGACGTTCTGACACAACGCTGATTCGAAGCACCGACCTTGATAGGAGTGTAATTCCAGCGGAACTCATAAGCGACAATATAATTCCCTTACTAGTACATCCGCAACTGTCTCGGCTTCTTAGTTAGGTACAGCATACGCCTCCGGCCATTTGGTAAAATTATCCATTGCCACCAAGATGTATATATTTTCTTTCTCTGACTCGGGAAAGGACCAGCTATATCAATAGCCATCCTACCAAAAGGATTTCCACGTTATACTGTCTCATTTGGGCTTTCTGTTTTGTAACCGGGCGATTTCCATAGGCACAAAACCCATTTTCGGCAGCACTCCTTCACATATTCCTCATAGTTCACCCAATAGAATCTTTCTTTCATTCTTTCGAGAGTTCTTTTCACGCCAAAGTGCCCTCCGGAGATACCATGGTGTTTGGAAGTAATCTACGATGCATAAATGTGCAGTTTGCACGAACGTTTGCGCACTTTACAATACTAAGATATGCAGAAATTAATTTTGTGCATTTTCCTATACTAAGACATTATGAAAATGATTTGCGGAGCCAGCCGAAATGATACTTCCCTTACAACAAAAATTGCTTCTTGTTCTTTAGGGATAATCGTTCGTTTAGGGTTGTAGCGTTTGTACCCTTTCGGAAACTATGAAATATAAAAATATATATGGAGAGGGCTGTCAAAGTGGCAGGGCTCATTTAAGAAATCATGTTGGATTTTTACAAAAATTTGTATGTACATGGAAAATGCATAAATTTACAAAGGTTCTCAACTCTCGTAAGTGACCATTTATTTAAAGGACACGTTTGTATGGTATATATTGATGTGATAAAAAGTTCACGAGGGGTATTTGAACGCCAAATTCTAAGAAAAATTACCATCCAAAGAGAAGAAAACGAGAAAAATTAAAATTTCCCAATATTTAATTTCTCTACCCTGTGTAAATATAAGCGTATTTTGTGAACATATAAAAAGCCCTTATTAATTATGTAATTAAATTCCGTGTTTTGCATCTATTGTAGAGTGTGAAAAATTGTGAAACTAATATAAACTTAAGTTCCCAATTTTTAAATTAATTCATTTCAGCCGTTGGCGTAAATAATCACTCTTGAGAGATACCTTAAAACGCGTTTAAAAGTACTAAAACCTGTACTTTATTAAAGTGCGAATTAATCATTAAGAATGCCATAATAAGTATTATAACCAATTGAAAGCTTTAAAGCACCTTCATAAAAAGCAAGGCATATTTTCCGTGTGTAAAATATTCTCTAGAATACGTTTCCTTTACCGAAAAGCAAACTTTTTTAAATTTGCAAAACTTAGGAATGAAACACTCATTAATTAGATAATTTCCGTGTGTCGATATATCATTTAAAACAAAATTAAAATATTCATTCTCGTTAAGAATACCACTGTACGAATTTTACTCTTTCTAAAAAAAATAATCCCAGAATTTTTGTTATTAATAAACGAATACATCCTGTTATTAGGAAATGTTTTAAAAGTCATTAAAATAAGCCAATTATTAGCATCTATGAATAAACGCTCCTACTCAAGAAACACGCGCCTATTAAAAAGCTATAAAAGATAAGATAAGTGAATTTAATTGCTCTACATATTACAGTATGAAAGAAAGAGACAGCGGACATTGTCTTCGCTTTTTAGAAAAGAATAGACGACGCTTTACGATAGGCATAAATCATAACAACCGCAATAGTTTTACACTAATTATATCATTAAACGCCTACATCTTTGTAAAAATTACATTATGTAAAATGATTAATGCTTCGAAATAAATCTGGAGTCGAATGGAAAAACTACGTAGTTAAAATTTTTGTATATAAACGGAAGTAGTTAAGGTTTGAGATTAATTCATATAATAACATCGAGAACGTAAGGTAGAGTAAAGATTAATTCTTAGAACGAGTAAGTTCGAGCAGTTTATAATTCATATTACGAAATGCCATAAGTAACATAGAACTTTGCATAATTATTATGCATAATTATTTTGTAAAATACTACGAAAATTGAACAATATTCGACATAAATAATCTAAATACAAGAGCTACTGATAAATTTAATCGATTAAAATAACGAGACACTTTGCAAATTGATATTCTTCAAGTGGAGAAATAATTTTCTGTATGAGCTTAAGCTGTAGACTGTTTTATAAATGAAAAAGATTATTTTTTATGAAAGAACAATGTTTTTTTAATGCATAAATGTTTCTCGCAATTTCTGTGTTTCATTTCATTTTCGTGAATAACGCAGCATACATTTCTGTTGAGCTAGCCAGGCAAAGAAAAGGACACTGTAAGACAATAATTTCATATTTTCTATTGCATCCTCATTAACTCAATTTGCTGTACCCAAGTCACAGCATTAATTTGAGTGATTACCTAATATGTAGGATAGTCACAGCAATTTTAGCGGCGCTCCAACACGAGGCTAGTTACAGCAATTTAGCGGCGGTCCAACGCTAGGATTAATCAGCAATATATATATATATATATATATATATATATATATATATATATATATATATATATATATTGCCGCGGTACTCGGGTAAAATCCTCACCAACAAAAATATATTCGAAAATTTTATTACATTTTCAAATTCAAAAGTAGAAAAATTTTCACAAATTAGATAATTAAAAAAAAAGTCTTACCCGTTTTCCTCTCTTCCTCGGTTGAATTGCCAATTTTCTGCACCTGCTTCCGGCTAGCTCAGTTGGACCTCCTCTTGGATATCTAGATTCACTCTTATATTCTCAATCGTACACACACACTCGCAATAAAACCACAAAATACAACAAACATACAATTTTTTATTTATTACTATTTACAAATGAAATTCAATATTGTCCATATTTCATTGATCACGTTACACTTCAATAAATCCTATCTTGTAATGTCCTGTATTTTAATTTTAATTATCAAACACATAAAATGTACCCGGAGTAAATGGGCCTTGAATAATACCTTCTTTCTCATTCCTTCTTTATAATTTATTTTTTTTAATCTAAGTAAACTCTGGAGTATGGTGAGCTCATGGTAACCCAGTTAATTATGAATAATGTATGCGCTTATACTTTGCATACTCTTACAACAAACAAAAAAAAACAAAGCCATGTACTCTTCACAAAAGTTTTTACGTCCTGATGGAACGTTAATAAGCTTTATAGACATCTTCAGCTTTCTAGTTAAATATCATAATAAAGTTAGTTCTATGTATTATGTTCAATACGCAAATAATCCACAATACCTTCAAAATCACTCTCATACGTCACCCAATATTCACAGTTTATAAGAATCATAATTTCAAATCGTTATCTGGAAATTTCTAGACGATCTCCGCTCTGTAGACGATGCCATGTATTTCTTCTATCTGGTCTGCAGGCCGTTTCTAGCTATTACTAGCCGAACCCCATCTAAGTTAAACTACTAGCGCTGCCTTCACGGTGTATCCACATTCCAAATCCAATTTAAACATACGTCTTTCACAATTAGTTACATTAAACCACGTTACTTAACGTCCCGACACGAGCTTGTTTAAAATATTTATAGGTGATACCTCAATTAAAACTGTAATCTCGGCACACAAACCGCGTATAAATTATGAAGCTCACCATGCAATATAATTTTAAAATAATTTTATTCTACTTACAAAACTCGTGTTAGCTTCCATACGCAGTCTGAAGTGATCGAAATATTAAGGGCACGAAGTTAAAAGAGAAGAGAACCGTGATACTTCTTTAGAGTATTTATACACTTCGAATGTAACCTCTCTCCATACCCTCCTAACGCGAAATCCTTCATTTAGAATAATACTTCTAACAATTTTGCACTCAACCGATATCTAATCCCGCGAATTTCAGCACGTCGTTATGATATTTTTAGAAAACTACGCTACACTATCCTCGTGTTTGTCTCAAGTCAAACTAACCATATCGACCAATCGTAGACCTACTGACGTTTCACAAATCCCGCCTATACTACCGTTGTCTCTTGCTTATGCGTTTTCTACGTCTCTTTCAAACCTTGCTTGAGTGGTAGAAAATCGATATTCCTGTTTGTCTGCTATCTACCCCACGTGGACTTCCTACGTGATTTAAATAACCCCTCGTTAGTATTTCCTGCGAACACATGCGACCGTTTACAATATACGTAGAATCTTCATCTTTATCTACACAAAATAATTGGAACTTGACCTTTCCAAACCATGCAGGTGTTCAATTGTAACGAACGTTTTAAATAACAATTCTAAGAGTTGGATTTCACCGTATTTCAACCCCACTGATATATTTGTCAGATAGCAACGCGTTTCACCTTGGTATTATTAATTTTTACACGTTTTTATGCATATTATACGTAAATAACCGTTTAATTAAATTCAATTAAATTAATGGCATTGGCTTCTACCATTTAATTTCTTTGCAAACCTACTAAATATTCATCATAATTTGTACAATTTGATTAATACCCGTTACTTAAAAATGAATTAATTAATATAACTTTCGCAAGTAATTTCTGGTTATTCCTTTATACAGGGTGTTTTGAAATTGCTTCGTTTATTTTTATTTTTAACCCTTTAAACCCACGAAATTTTTATGGTTATACAGCAATATATATATATATATATATATATATATATATATATTGCTGTATAACCATAAAAATTTCGGCCCCAGGTTGGGCGTGGATAAAAGTGCTGTGAACTGTAGCTGATGATGCCCGTCGTTGCGAATCAATAAATGTTGCTGTGGAGAGTAAAAGTGTTTCCTTAATTATTTTGTTAGCTCAGTTTAAATAAAGCCACTATAATCAAACATTGAACTCATTCTGACATCAAATATTCTTTAATAAAATATTTTTTGCTCATACTTAATTTAAACTTTTATATTCTTTACTGTATTCGCGGTCATTTGTGAATTTGTTAAGCGTTTTTGACTTCCATCTAAATTGAAATGATAACTTTTTATCATCATGTAGAATTTTATTTAGTTATTTAGTATAATGTAAAGTACCTCAATGTATCTCTATTTTGATACAGTATTGAAAATATTTTCGGTTATTAGCTACGTTTGCTTTCTGAAATCATATGCTCGAATTTTTTAGAAGTATTATCGCAAGTTTTATATGTGAAATGGGTTTTTTATATTTGTGATTAGCGAGTTCGATTCAATTCGAATTTGCCGGATTCTTTTTTAATATGTGCGTGTTTATTGAAAAATAACATACATTGTAATGAAATAAAAATTATCAATTGGGTTTCCCGCTATCGATAGTTATTCGCTCTGAGTTTTCTAATGTGGCATATCCGAGTTTTTGTTGTCGAACTATGATTTTAGGGTCATTTTATGACTTGTAACTGTCCTAATTACGATATATTCTTATGAAAATTCATCGATATATTTAACATGAATTTCGTGATAAGACAGAAGTAGTACGTTCTAGTCGCCAAGTTGAATATATTTTGTGTTGAATTTACCTAACTTTATCAGTAATCGCAAATAAACAAGTGGGCTAATACAGTTACTGAATTTATAACATGGGAATCTGAAATTAGTTTGTAAGAAGTTATTCCTCTGAGATGGAATTTTTTCAGAAACTACATTATCTACTGCAAATTCAAATCATCACTACGTAGCGTGTATTCAAAGTTAGATAATGATTTACTACCAGCTTTTCGTCAAGGAAGGTAAAAAGCTACCTTGTTCACCTTTACTTCTTCTGAATTTGATTTACTTGGTTTGCCATGAAAAGAATTTGGTATGGTGCGCTATGTTATCTAGGAAGTGTAGACTATAACCAGTTGTTGGGCCGCGATGGAACGTCTGACCAAGCTGTAGGAACTAATCTTTTTATGCTGCGTCGCTTTGACGACCTCCATTAGGAAGCATTGGGTCTAGTTTTTTGTTAAGTTTTTGAGGTTGCTCCTCGCACAATTGGAGGTATTACGGTGTTGAAATTAAACTTACTTCACTCAAGTTGTCGGAGTATGCTAATAAAGAGAGCTTTCCTTGTTTGGGTATTAATTATGAAATACAATTTTCTATCTATATAAAATTTAGAATACGTTATGATTTAAGTGTGACTTTTTTTCTAATAATCTTTTACAACTGCGACGAAATGCATTTCGACACGTAGGTGGTTCCTTTCTTTAATACTATGATTTACCGTTACAATTTTTTGATAATTGCTTATCAAGAATTACTCGTGGACAATATCCAAGATTTAATATTGGGTAACCACAGGACGGAAACCAGACCACTGTACATATACTTGTTTGATTTTTTTAAATACTAGGGTTAAGGTAAAAAATTAGGTTAAGGTAATAAAAAGGTATTAATTATTTTTGTGAACATTTTTGCACTATGTAAATCCTCCAGGATATGCAGGATAAATGTTGTTTTCTATGCGAACCGGTTTTCCTCTTATAAAGTATTGATTTCTTAAGGGTTTGCAAATAAATTCTCTTTCTTGAAGTTTTCGTTTTCTTTCTGTGTGAACGACCCCCACTCTACGACGTTTTTAGCTAGCACGGCATTACTTCTTTTCTCTTTCTTTTTGCAGTGCTCGGTGCGGACCAATTTCTTTGCTTACTTTACTTTTTCGTTCTTGTCCGTATGAAATACCGTAACAAATCTTTCAAACAATACTTGCTATATCCACATACAGATATTCTTTAACACATAATATCTTACATATAACCTCAAAAAGAAGTAATTTTATACAAACATTAAAATCTAAAGATAGAGTGCGAAATTGCCCCAGGGACTTTTTCGTTCAAACAGTATCTTAAGTTTGGGATCAAAAAATTGTAACTACTAGATAATCATTCGCCTACAGTAAAATGTCCAAAATCTTACTTTCGAATTAGAATTTTTATTCATAAATTATTTCCTATTTAAATAGTACTATGTACACGATTTTAGAAAATAAGTTGAATAATCTTAATGGCCTCCCCTTTAAATCGTGTTTAAACGTAGCTGATCAGTTATGTTTAATAGTTCGCATTATATAATGGCCAAACCTATCAAAGTCAGCCACCCTCAATTTCAATTATTCACTTTCACACAAAGAATTACACTCAAAATCTTACGTAGTTTAACCTAATAAAATTATAAGGGGAATGTTCGTGTAATGACTTTAAACCAATATAATTCTCGTTTTACCGTTTGAATCGTGCTGGTCGTTCTGTAAACTTGCATTCATGTCAAAAATCGTTGAAAAAATACCATTACAATTGCATTTCAAATTCATATACAAATATTGTCTGAAACCTTTAAAATTTTCTAATTCATTCAAATTAAAACTTCATCTTGGCGTAATTCATTATTTTTAATTATCTATTTATTTCTAATATATTACCGTCATTATAAACTTTCACTATTGAAACTTATCGCACATAATATTTTAGTTCAATGGAATTCTGACGTTTAAAACAAGTATTCAACAACTGGCCTTAACTGTCTCTTTCAATTGGTTATATAGGCGAGCCTTGTGGCACGTCATAAATCTAAAAACCATCCCCTACACCCTTGTCGTCGTTTCTATGTTTTGATTCGTTGAATTTTAAAGATCCGTCTGCTTTAGAACCGTCTGTATAATTTAATGTTTAGCATTGTGACATTTTGCGACCTAGGGCTTCGTTAATTAATACATTTACAGGCGTTATCTCCATCGTGATGATTTATTACCGTCATTCCTTCATTTATACGCCCTTATCGCTTGCTTTATGGTTTCCATTAATTGTTTTATCGCATATTTTCCTTTGAATATTAAGACGCAAACGCAATGGAATATGGAACACGCTTCTCAATACTTTTAATGTTTGTTAAGAAAATGAAATGAAATTAAAGGTCGTCACTTCGCCTACAAACTAAAATTCTTTTAGAAAGCGTTTACGAAATCATTTATAATGATCTGTAATCGACTACTTTAATAATGGATTAGAAGCTTTTTCAAAAACGTATTTTTACTTTCGGAATATCCTGATTCTTATTTAAAAATATAACAAAGTTACGTAACACGAATGAAGTTAGTAAATCACGGGGTTTTTGCATCTATAATTAAACTTACTGGGCGTTTCACTACGCTACTATGAAAATAAATATTTACAAAATTTGGGCTTCTTTTAAAATTTTGTAAGTTGCTTAGGTTCGGAGTGATGTATGTTTACGGAATGATGCTAAATGACCCCTAATCACATCAATATAAATTGCTATATAGCGTATGAACTCATAAAGGGTTTCAACAAAAAGCCACTATTTTAAAATTTCTATAAAATTTCCAAGCTATGAATCAAAGATAAGAATTAGAAAGACAGTCGTTTTAACTGGATAGCGACTTGTTTAAAACATACCTGTTGTAAAAATTTAAGAACACAAACGTTTGAATTATGTAGATTTATTGGTTTTTTCTATAACAAATACCGAAATGAGTTTAAAATACAAGCTAAAATATTTTAAAATTTTTGAGGTGCATATGTTGAAGAATCGTTAACAACTTTATTTTTATGGAATTTAGGTTTACGCTTGACAAGAAAGTGTGAGAACAATTTGATAAAGGAATTCCCTTTAGTACTTATAATTAACTAATTTCAATTGGACGGAGACGCGGTTTAGACGGGTCTTTGTGGTGGTAGATAGTATTTCGTTCCAACTATTGACGTTTATTGTCTACATGACATCAAAGTGTTCTAAAACATATAAAATAAGAAAAATTCGAAGAAAAAATATCCCTTTGATACCTCCGATATTATTTCTGATTCCGCTAATTGCATAAAAGGAATTCCAATTTTAAAGATTAGATACTCTACTGAAATAAGTGAACAGTTTTGGGTGTTGTAAATTTAAAGTGTCAACCTAGTTGAAGAAACAGCAGCTTGATTTTGAAATGGAAACCCCTAAATATACGTAAAACAAATCCACAGACAAAACCGTTTTAATTAAGTACTTTGAAACACATTTTTTTAAGAATCTGAATTCCTAGAACTTGGCGTTTGAAATGATTTCCTGTAACAATCTATTTTAATGTTGGGAAACATTCCAAGGATTATTGTGGTGCGATTGAACATAAGCTGTAGGTCAGCAACAAATTCATTAATTTTGATAATTTTCTGAATACTTTGGTGAGGACAATTTAATGCTTTTAAATTATAATTTGACGTAACAAACATTTAATACATAAAAATGTTTCCAATTGATTTAGCAGGAAGACAATATTTTAAATTATTAATTGCTGTAATAATTTATTTATTTTAGAAATTAATCTTAAGAAAGACTTTATATTGGAATTTGTTGTAACAGGGATAAATTAAATTATAAGGGTTTATTATAATGAAGGTAATTGAAAATCTAAAATTTTATGATTTATTGTGAAGGGCTGATTCTAGGAATTCAACAATTCAGAAATGAGGTTTGTGGTTTAAGAAAAGACGTGACAGATTTGTCCTTGAATTTAATGTTGTATGAAATTTATTAACAGTGTGCAAATAGATAGTTTTGTCTTTATACATTATTTATTAAATTATGTAAAAAATAACTATAATTTTATATCAAACAAATACTTGTGGATACTGTACAGATAATTTAAAAATTTGTGAAAGATGTGGATTTGAAATTCAATAATATTTATTTATAATTGTCAAATAAATCACACATTATGTTTACTCATATTACCTGAGTATGTCTTTAGTTTTGAGGATGATAGAAGATACTTTTCTTTTTTTGATAGACTTCTTTTAGGTTTATATCTAATGGGACAGCAAGTTAGTCTGACGTTTTGCATGAGGTAGGTAACCAGTCAGCAGTTATGCATGAGGTAGGTAACCAGTCAGCAGTTATGCATATAATCAAACATCACAATATATATATATATATATATATATATATATATATATATTGCTGTGAAACCTAAAAAAAGCCTCTTCAGAGTACAAAAAGATATTCGAACCTCTCGAATTTGGCACCAAGATTTGCTGTGATTCTCGCCCTGTTGAATCTCTTCTGATAATCTCCTCTTTACTCTTTCCGCCTCGGCTGCTCACCTAGTTAAAACTTTCATCCTCATTCATAAAAAAAACAAAGACATTCCTACCACAAACATCAACGTTAACTCTATTTACATCAATATTCATAATACATTAAAATTTCAAAATTAAATTGCAGCATAACTTTCAGTATCATAAAATTTCAAGTTTAAATTTGTCATCATTTTTAATTTGCATCCAGAATTAAAGTCCTTGTAGGATGCCTACTAATTAATTTAACAATATTTGCAGACCTGAGTCTGAGTACAAAGGGAGCATCTCCCACCCCTTTACGTTAATCAAACAGGTTAGTCTAATTGAGCTCAAAGACAGACCCAAATTTTCATCATAATCAAGAACATAAACTGCTAAATACTCCTTTCTACTTAAACAAGAAAATTTCACCTTAAAATTAAAAGTTGTTGTTCATACAAATTCACGACTGTCCATTTTTTTTTAAATAAATTATAAAGATATCCAACACACACAAAAACATCAAAGTTCGAACAAAATTGTATAATTTACCTGAAGGTTACTGCACTCGTGGCTTCAATGTACATCGTCCTTGCTAATTTTACCATTCCAACTGGGTTGTTTCCGTCCTCAGATTCCTGGTCGTCTTTTAAAATTCATTTACAACACCATTCGTTGAAAAAGTTTCCGGGCTTCCCAGGAACGCATCTATGTATATCTAAATCTTGTTTGTAGATCCAATCACGTTTACTAATAACATTTGATTTACTCACTACCGAAAAATAGCAAAGAAATTCTTAATTCTTTCACGCTATACCCAAAACTGCCTACTTTTGTATATTTATTTATCGTTACAAATTTGGATAATTGGTACAGTAATACTCGCAAATATAACTAGACTTTATTACCTTGTATCTTCTTTTCTAAGTGCACTAATGCATAATAACTTGTATCGTAGCACGTAAAGAGCAAACTGTTTTAAAGTATTCAATAATCACAAAATATAAGAGCAAACTGTTTCAAGTATTGAATCAAAATCGAAAATCTAAGAGAGCACTGTTTAAAGCATCGAATAATCAAAAATCTAAGAGCGCAAAACTGTTTAAAGTCCGGGTTTATATAATAGCTCGCCCGTATGTCGGTTTTGTCCCGCGACGGCCAGTTTTCAGAATTTCGCATACTCTGTTCCCTTTTCGACAGTCCGGCCCGCGGTTCTACAAAATTTGCACACGTCCAAGTTGAAAATCCAAGAATGTTCACACGGCTCGCAAACACGTCCGAGAACAACCAATTAATTTTGTATAGAAATCGTTACGTTTACACTTCTCATATCTGCATCTTATTACAACCAATCATTTCCTCGTGACGTTGCTCAAATCACGCCTTTCATTACCTGTGTCTCTGCCTTGCGCATTTTATCTGTTTTTTTCTAACTTGCTCCTAGTGGTGCAAATCGATGTTCTTTACTATCCACGTGGATTCGTAAGTAAAATAACCCCGTATCTAGCCTTCCCGTTAAAACATCCGACCGTTTCCAATATACCTAGAAGCTGCATGTTTATCCAAACAAATTAAACTGAAATTGACTTTTAAAAATACGCAGGTGTGTGCTCCTAATTAACGTTTTAATTTAATTCTCAGAGCTTTTATTTCATGGTATTTTAACCTTGGATTTTCACAGGCTTTTATGTTTATTATACTATTAACAATGGTTCAATTAACTCTAACTAAAATAATAATGAATGGCATTGACTTCTACCCTTTAATTTTTAGCGAATACGCAGTAAATATTAATTTATTATTTGTACACTTGTTTAATACCCATTACTTAAAAATTGAATTAATTAATATAAATTTTGCACGTAATTTCTATTTGTTTCTTGGAACAATTAAATTAAATACACGTTGAGCATTTTAATTCTGCTTCTTTTTATAGAAAGCGTCTAGTAAATAATTTATTTTTAGTGAAACGAATAAATTTGTATGCTCCACGGTTTTTAATAACGCGTATTATCTAATAAAATTCCTTATACACGGTGATTAAAATTATTTGATGTCGTTAATTAATTTTCTACCCTGGTCTAAATTTGAGTAATATATATATATATATATATATATATATATTGCTGTAATTGTAGGGTTAATTTAAGGGTAGGTTAAGTCATAGGGGTCGTAGAATAAACGAAAGAAACTCCCAAGTAACAAAAGCACATCATTACAGATATTAGAAGAGTAAATAGGTCATTATAAACATTATTAGTTGAGAGTACACTGTATATAGCAGTACAAGCGATTAAAACACATATCCAAGAGTAGCTACGAGCAAAAATAAGAATTTAAAAATGTAACGAAACGCACTGAAATTAAATCAGTGAAAACCTGCATGAATTGGCTACATAAATATTCAAAAAGTGCGTTAATAATATCATCTTAAATGCACGCAGAAATTATGCATTATTTGAAAAGCGTACGTGATCTAAAAGTATCACATTTGTTCAAAAATCCAATTTATTAGGAAATAAACAAACACTAAATTTATTTCATTCAGATTAGAATAAGGCCAACAACAATAGTACGTGATTTGTTGGACGAAGATTCCTGGGATTTCTGAATTAAATGTGAGGTATTATTATGAATTACGTGACTTTTTTAGCATCGCTTCATGCAATTGAACTGCACAATTGGTAAAGTTTCCCAAAATAACAAGAGATAAGACACTTGATTTCGCCTAGCACGTGAAGACAACGAATCGCAAACAAAAGGGGCCGATCCTATAAATATCATGACAATTGAAAGTGCTAAATATTTACGTGAACAGTAAATTAAATTAAAGTGAAATTTAAAGAGTGTGTAATTGTGCAAGCGAGCCGTACTTCTAAAAACGTAAGTAGACCAGATTTAGTAAAATTATACCATTTCTAATAATAAATAAAACAGGGCTTTTAATTACCATCTTAATAACCACTTTTAATTACCATCTTAATTAGCATCTCAATTACAATCTTAAATAAGGATCCTAACAAAGATCTTGTTACGATTCCTGTTAATTACGATCTTAAATACAATTTTGGATACGAGACTCTGGAGAATGCTGCCTGTTCAAGCAATTTGATAATCTCTGTAAATGGTAAATATTCTATTACGGACATGAAAAACCTTTCATTGGAATAAACTCACCAATAACGATTTGGATACTAATTTGGTTGGATGTCGACTTCAATTCTTGGGAATGCAGAGCGCCTACTGAACTACTTCAGGTTAGATATTTTGATATGATTTTATTTTAAAAACTGTTTTTATCTCAATAATAATTCAAAGTGTAAGAGCCGACAAATTGGGGTTTCTTGTATAAATTTATGAAAAGTAATATACACCTTGAAACGTTTCAATAGGTCTCTAAATGTAATAAAAAGCTCGTTTTGCTGGCGTGATTTTCTAAAAATCTGACAAATGTAAATAATTTAAAAAGGGAGAAGTTATTTAAAAAGGTTGTAAATATTTAATCATTATACTGTGTATTGTAGAATTGCTTTATTTAATTGAATCAGCTAGTCGAGGCAAAGAAAATTATAAATTAACATTTCTACAAGTGCTTGAGTAGTAAAAGAATAAATCACAGCATAAATAGCTCGACCCAATGGTGGAACTAAATATTAATATAATAACAAGGGGCTGCGAGTATCACAGCAATATATATATATATATATATATATATATATATATATATATATATATAATAGTTATTAAGATGAAATGAAAACCCAACTTTGTATTTAAAGTTGAATTACCATTTCAAATCGAACTAGTAATTGAAAACCACTAAAAGAACGGCTACAGCAGGACTTGAACCTGCAACCTCTGATTTTCCGGATCAGTGCTCTAACCAACTGAGCTATCTAGCCTAATTGTTTAGATGATGTTATACTTAATACTACTGAAGCTTGGCTCTTGCTAACGATTTTTCAATTACGTCTTGCATTATAAAAAATAATTATAATAAAAAATCGTTAGCAAGAGCCAAGCTTCAGTAGTATTAAGTATAACATCATCTAAACAATTAGGCTAGATTGCTCAATTAGTTAGAGCGCTGATCCGGAAAATCAGAGGTTGCAGGTTCAAGTCCTGCTGTAGCCGTTCTTTTAGTGGTTTTCAATTACTAGTTCGATTTGAAATGGTAATTCAACTTTAAATACAAAGTTGGGTTTTCATTTCATCTTAATAACTATTATATATATATATATATATATATATATATATATATATATATATATATATATATATACTCTTTTAAGGCCTAAATTGTAGAATTTAATTCAAATTCTAGATCACAGGCTTTCTAAAATTTTGCAATTAACTAGGCTAACATATACATGAATTACTTACAAGACGAGGTTAAACATTAAATTAACTTAGAAATTAAATCGAAATTTATTTCAAAGAAACCTTGTATATTAAATTAACTGTATAGATTGTGGTAACCCTTACATTGGACAAACGTCACAAACTTTAAAACAACGTGCGTAGTTAAAAGCTGAGCTGGCCGACACAATTAAAATTATATATTAAAAATTGACAGACTAAAAATTTTAACCTTTTTAATTCAAAAAAGGGCACACCGGGTTATGTGCCACAGTATCACAACAATATATATATATATATATATATATATATATATATATATTGTTGTGGATTTAAAGGGTAAATAGGTGTAGAAAATAAAATTTTAGCAACCGTGTAAATAGAAATAAGAGCAAATTATTTACGCGCCAAATTAATTAATTTATATAATGATATAAATAAACGAACAAAGATATTAAAGCTCTTTTTCTTTCCATTTAGATCTGAATACGGGTTTAGATCTACAACATAATAGTAGTAAATGCTTTTACCGTAATCAATTATTGTGTGTTCAGTAAGGCTGTATTAAACATCCTGTTTAAAAATGACGAAAGCTGTAGTAGCGTACCACGTGTTATAAAAGTGATATTGCACGAATTGGTGCTTGTAAATAAAAGGTGCCGTTACTACAACGAAGCGATTAAACAAAGAGATGATATTTTGGATAAGCGAAGCCTAAACTTGTATGCTTGAAGTATATTTGAGATGGGTTGTTACGTTGGAAACAAAGCTAATAGTGGTGGTAGCAGAGATTTGAATAGTGGGAATCTGTGAACCCAGGCGGCATCGTAGTAGATGGACACAACGACGAGGGTGTATGGAAATCATCTTCACTGGTGACGAAGAATGAAGGCGACTGCAGGTAACGAAATTTAAATTCCTGTTTTTGTATAAACATTTTTGTTGATATTTTTTGTGTATGTGTTGACTTATTGGTGGCGAATTTATTACCATAAAACTTGTTTAAAAAGGTATGTGTGCTGGACAATTAATTCTGATTATTAAAAAAGGGTTTATTGATGATATAAAGAGTTATTCATGTTATAAATTGTTGTTGTAAGGAGTAAACGGGTCTTTTAAATTTGTTTTCAATAAAATGCTAGGTTTGAAAAGCATCTACAGAAACTGGGTTATAATGAGCTCACAATAGACCAGAATAAAGTCAAACTAGGGTTGCATGTGGGGCCCATCTACTCGTATTTAATAGAATTTGTTGAAATATTTTAAATTCAAGGACTCTAAAGTATTTAATGATTGAGGAGATAACAGTTTTAGCAAACTGTCTGTACCAAGGTGTAAATATTTTATTAATAATAACCTTCTGTCTAAACAGGTGTGTTATAGTGTTGTGATAGTAGGGTAGCATGTGAGGCCCATCTACTCGTATTAAATAGAATTGGTGCAAATATACTAAAACCAAGGACTTCAAAATATTTAATGATGGAAC
The DNA here is from genome assembly GCA_036346225.1 of Platerodrilus igneus. Classification (NCBI taxonomy): domain Eukaryota; kingdom Metazoa; phylum Arthropoda; class Insecta; order Coleoptera; family Lycidae; genus Platerodrilus; species Platerodrilus igneus. The sequence goes on from JARFIW010000453.1 coordinate 11,096,538, forward strand.
TAGTAACAGTTGGAACAAACTGGTTGTACCAAGGTGTAAATATTGTATTTATAATGGAAACTTGTTAAGATGTGTAAATAAAAGGTTGTATGGTTGTTGTATTATTTTGGTAATTTCATTTGACTGTGTGCGTATGAGAGAGGTATGTATTTAAAATCGTAGGTATTCAAGAAGAAGACAATTGCTGAGCTAGCCAGGGTGAGCAGAGAGATAAGGAGGCGTTCCAAAAGAAGTGTAAGAAATTCTTTTTATATTTTATTTTTTTTGAAAAATTTATGTTGCCCCAGGAGTGGGCACGAAATTTAAAAGAGTTACACGGCAATATATATATATATATATATATATATATATATATAGATATATAAAATTGTGGAGTTAAGGCTCCATTTACTCGAACCCCTAACTTTGGGGAGCCATTATTGTGAAGTCCTCTGGGTGAATTACTCTGACTACCTGAAGTTAAATTCGTGCCTCTAACTTTGGGCGTTATTATATTATGAAGTTACCTATATAAAGAGCCCGAGCGTTGGGCCATCGTTATATTGTGAAGTTCACCTCGGCTGCTCCGCTCTCTTTCTAAAATTCTTCTGAATCTTTTAAAGAAGTTTACCTGGACTGCTGAAAATCAAACTTCACCTAACTAAGCTATAATCTGAATAATACTTCCCTATAATCCTATCAAAAAACGCAACTACCAAAATACATCACAATCTATTTACACAAATTAAAAAAAAACCTTTTAAAGCGTTCTCCATTACAACAGTTAACATACGTAAAATTCCATATATTGGTGAAGAAAACAATTCATTGTTAAAATGTGTTTGAATGTAATATTTTTCATTATACATATACCCTATTTAAAGTAAGTGGGCTAACCTCATACCTGACTTTAACCTCTGTTTTAATATGAGCTCACAGTAAAACCTGTGTGCAAAAATCATAGCACTGCAATAACAAAAGTCCCCTTTACTTTGTACATTAACAGCCTGTGTATCACTATATTAATGATCCCTTTCTACATAAACATACTTTCATTTAAATATAAAGTTCCATAATTTTTAAGTCCATAGAATTGATAAAATAAGCACTCAAAAAGAACAAAGTGTCAAAACACGTCAAATAACTCAACAAAATGTTTTTAAAAAAAATTAGTTACCTGGTAACCACTACACAGTCTGCATCTGCCATCTAGCCCTCGATGATGTTGCCGTCTATGATGCCTCGAAGCTATGGAACCGCTACCAAGTTGAGTCACACCATCCAAGTCAGCACGCAGCTATCCAAATCTCACCAACTAACCATTGATAGTGCATCCCAGCTTCCCCTATCTCTCTACCATTTCATGTACCATCAGCAAATCACTCCTCGATGCATTCACAATTGCAGATTCATCTTGGGACGCCTTGCAATCCCCAACAACCAAAATAATTGTAGTCTGTACTTACATGACTTACAGAAGCTTCACTTTTATTTGTATATGTACTTCAAAATCTTTTAAACAAGTGGTACAGCACACCCACTTGTGTGTAGTAACAACTTTTAAAAAGCACTAAATAATATTTACTACTATTAGAATTCACATCGATCACGAGCAAAGAAAATAAGAGAGCTTCTCGCTCCCTTACAGCTGGCTATATAAACCAACCCCCCCCCCCCTGTTGTTTAAGTTTCCAACACACATAAACAAACTTTCTTGGTATCACCGTAACCGTTGGCATACTTCTGAAGACACAAACTCCTAATCGACACAAAATTCTCCAGAATTTTTTCACCAAACATCAACGGTCTTCATCGTCCCGGAATTTTCAAGCACGTATTCCACAAAATATCACGAAAATCGTTTCTGCCCGTGTAAGGACCGGTCTGCTTCGCCAAAACTAGCCTCAACTGAAAATCAATTCCTATAGGATTCACGCCCCATATGTAAGACGAACCTAGCTCTTTCTTCCTTTATCTCATATACAACCATTTTCTCAGTCACGCTTCGTTATACAAATCCCACTTTGATATGTACCCACTCTAAATCTTAGACAGTCACGCTTCCCCTTCTACCTGTAACGTCCAACTACATTTCTTAATTTCTCTCCCTATTTAAAATCGATACCTTGCACAAACATCTTCCACCTCTCTCCTGCTTATAGCCTCTAAACCCTCTTAGTTCCTTCGTTCGTTACCAAATCTAACCGATATCTGACATTTGCATCTCCCTCCTTTTATATGCTCTAACCAGTCTGTCTTTGTTTTCCTATCGATCCGTGCCTGCTTTAATGTCTATTCGCATTTGTAGAAAATATTGATTTTCTGATGAGGATGTTGACAACACGCGCCCCATACATGTAAATAATCGTTACCTAAAACGTGCTTATTGTAACCGTCAAGTTTTCGTTTATTGATTTTCTTTCCTATCCCTGTCTAACAAGCTCGTGTTTTTAAATGCTATCTTATGCTAAATGGTATTGAAATGTTTCTACTTCACTACCATTATACCCGTTAATTATTAATCTTAATGAAATTAAAGTGAAGACTTTTAACTATTGTATGCCGTTTATACTATAATTAAAACTGCATTCTCATCCTGTACACAAATGAATTGATTTGTTTGATAGTCGCTTAACTCTGCTCCCTAAATATTGAAATTTCCTTGCAAATAAGTGCAAAGCTGAAACTAAAATGAAATTTACCCTAAAATTCCTACATTAAATTACTTAATTGCTACATTAGATTTCTAAGATACCTATTTAACTTTTTAACACACAGTATTTACACACGCTAGTCTACCCTAAGTTGACCTATGACCTATCCATCTAATTCTAACTTGCAAATTACATAGTAATATATATATATATATATATATATATATATATATATTGATAACTATAACTCCACCTCTCTGTGTTTTCTAATCAAATTTACTCTTACTAATTTTATTATTTTTAAGCCACGGCTAGATTTTATTATCTACACAGAGCGCACAACGTTACGATGATCAATTTTTTTTTTCCACCCCTTTATGATTACCTATTTGTTTGAATTATAAAACGAAGTCAATTTAATTCCATATAATGAAAAAGAATATTATTTATAAGTTTCAAAAAATATTAAAATACACCTTTCAATCAATCAGTCTCATATGTATCATTTATCCCAAAATTTATATGCTTTGAAATCAATCTAAAGTCACCAAAAACTACACTTTTTACCAAAGAAACCTCAAACGTTCTAGATCCCTTTATTATATTACGTACTTTTAACGTATGCAATGTTTGTTGCTGACTTTGTTACACTTTTCATATAAATTGAATAAATTCAGGATTGAAATTTAAATAGAGAAAAATATCTTAAAATTAATTAGATCTGACCTGTTACAGGTTGTTCTTCGGATTGTGGATCAACAGTCCTTTGTTGTCCTTGTTCATCTATCACTGCTCTGTTTAGTTGAACCCCTCGTTTTCTATAAATTACTTCGTGCTTCTTTATTGATTCTCGCAACTCAAAATTGTACCAAAATCGTCGACGCTGATTTGAAATATTATATTACTCCATTTAAAATATCCCCACATCTGAATTATTATATCTATCCACATATTTAAAGGATTATACCATCCATTCGAATTATAAAAAATGTACCACCCATTAGAATTATTATATCTATCCACATTCGCATTAATTATTAAACAACTAGGATTAGGATTATTGTCATCACAATCGAAATATCCACACCTTCGAATTATCATACATTTGAAATATTATCCTTACATTCGGAATTATTATCAACCAATTAGGATTAGGATTATTGTCATCACATTCGAAGCCCTATTATTATATTATAAGTTTAAATAAATTACCCCAAATTCTACTCACGTTAAACGGCAAAAGAAGTCTTCATATTTGTAGCACTATTATTACTTGATATATTTAAAATTACGCGTGACTTTTTGATTCACAGTAACGCAGCTTCGTCCTGCTTGAGTTTAATCTGAGCTCTCTTATCATTGCTCACTGTTAAATATAGGCTCTTCCCACTTGCATGTGGGCTGGGTTTTCAACAAGTCTCGTAGATATCTTAACCAATAAGGTCTCTGTATTTCCTGCATCTTGAAGTGGTTTCTGATGTAATATATCGGTTTCCCATGTAGTGGTGTTTATTTGATACCTTATTATTTGCTATCTTGACCATACGTTGTTTTGTTTAGATATCGCGTTTTCCATATTATACAAAAATACATGATGTAACTTCAATTTTACTGTCGTTTATTTTACGCGTGTTCGAACTGCGTTTTCTTATCAATTTTCTCCTGAATAAGAGTACTTTTACTGAAAGATATTCTTACTTTGCATTACTTAATATTAATAAAGATCTATATACCGAGTGTTGAATATTTGTTATTTACCTAATGTATGAATTACCTATTTTCCTGCTAAATACTAGTACTATTGTTGTAAGACATGCGTATTCGCATTGTTTAAAGCTAACTATGCTCTATATACAGGGTGTTAAATACTTACTATTTACATAATATCCAAATTACTTAATTTTCCGTTAAATAAATGCAGTTTTCTGCTTTCCATCGCAATTTATGTTTACTGCACGACCCTTGCTATTCACTACACCTTTAAACAACCCCTTATCATAGCATTATATATAATAAGTACCATATTTTTCTTGACCAATAGGTTTAAAATTCATCAATCTTGGATTTAGGTCACTGTTAGTTTTATTCAGCAGTGACCTAAATCCAAGATTGATGAATTTATATTTATATATATTATAGTGGTTTTAAAGGGTTAAAAGTAAATATAAATAAAGCAATTTCAAAACACCCTGTATAAAGGAAACAACCAGAATTTACGTGCGAAATTTATGCCAGTTAATTCATTTTTAAGTAACAGGTATTAACAAAATTTTACAAATAATGATTAAAATTTAGTAGGTTTACAAAGGAAATAAATTGTAGAAGCCAATGCCATTAATTTATTAATTTAATTGAGTTTAATTGAACGGTTATTTACGTATAATATGCATAAAAGCGTGTAAAAATCAATGATACCAAGGTGAAACGCGTTGCTAACAAATAAATATATCGGTGGGATTGAAATACGCTGAAATCCAACTCGTAGAAATGTTATTTAAAACGTTCGTTAAAATTAAACACCTGCGTGTTTTGTAAATGTCAGCTTCCACTTATTTTGGTTATATAAAGCTACAAGTTTCAAAGAATATCGGGTAAACGGGCGAATGTGTTCGCAGTAAACACTAATGAGGGGTTATTTGGGGTCCATATGGAATTGTAGAACGCGGCCACGAATATCGATTTTATACCACTCAAGCAAGGTTAGAAAGAGACGTATAAAATGCATAAGCAAGGGACAGCGTTAGATAGGCGGGATTTGTAGACGTCAGTGGATATACGATTGGTCGATATCGTTACTTGAACAGCAGACAAACAGGAGGATAGTGTAGATTAACTTTCAGAAAAGATCGGAACGATGCGCTAAATTTCGCGAATTTAGAAATCCGCTGAGATCAAAATTATAAGAACGTGTTGTTGTAAATGAAAGACTTTGGGTGAATGCGGCCAGGAGGTGGCAGCATAAACTGTATAAATACTTTTCAAAAATATAATGAAAGCCCTTAATATTTCGATCGCTTCAGACTACGTATGAAAACTAGCACGAGTTTGTAAGTAGAATAAAATTATTTTAAATTATATTGCACGGTGTTAGCCTCATAATTTGTACGCGGTTTGTGTGCCGAGTTTACATTTTTTAATTGAGGTATCACCTATATTTTTTTAACAAGCTCGTGTCGTGACGTTAAGTAACGTGGATTAAATTAAATAATTATAAAAGACGTATAATTAAATTGGATTTGGAAATTGGATACACCGTAAAGGCAGCGCTAGCAGCTCAACTTACATGGGGTTCTTCTACTAATAGCTAGAAGCGGCCTGCAGCGCAGAAAGAAGCAAATACATGGCATCGTCCACGGAGCAAAGATCTTCTAGAAATTCCAGGTAACGCTTTGAAATTGTGTTGTTATAAACTATGAATATTGGGTGACGTATGAAAGTGATTTTGTAGGTATTGTGCATTATTTTGCGTATTGAACATAATACGTATAACTAACATTATTATGGTATATAAATAGAAATCTGAAGGTGTATATAAAGCTTATTAACGTTCCATCAAGACGTAAAATTTTGTGAAGAGTACATGGGTTGTTTTTTTTGTTTGTTGTAAGAGTATGCAAAGTATAAGGGCATACATTATTCATAATTAACTGGGTTATCATGAGCTCACCATACTCCAGAGTATACTAATTTAAAATAAATTATAAAGAAGGAATGAGAAAGAAGGTATTATTCAGGGCCCATTTACTCCGGATACATTCTATGTGTTTGATAATTTAAATTAAAATACAGGACATTACAAAATAGGATTTATTGAGGTGTAACTAGATCACTGAAAGGTGGATAATATTTTATTTTATTTGTAAATAGTGAAAAATAAAAGATTGTATGATTGTTGTATTTTGTGGTTTTATTGAGAGTGTGCGCGAACGATAGAAAATATGAGAGTGAATCTAGATATCCAAAAGGAGGTCCAACTGAACTAGCCGAAAGCAGTTGCAAAAAATTGGCAATTTAACCGAGGAAGAGAGGAAAACGGGTAAGAAATTATATTTAAAAAATTTTTTTTTGGTGAAATTTTCGAATGTTTTTTGAGAAAGTACTAAAGTTAGAGCGAGTACCACGGCAATATATATATATATATATATATATAAATATATATATAACAAAAAACAAGTTATTTGCAGTTCGCAATAAGAAATTGTGTAGAACAATATATAAAATAAGATGTATACGTCAATAAGCTCTTATTATTTTCATAAGAGTTTGTTTACAGAAACGTCTTATTATATATATATATATATATATATATATATATACATATATATATATATATATATATATATATATATATATATATATATTGATATGATAACGCCGTACTCGGTGTTATGACGTTTTCTATAACTCCACCGCTTTGTGTACTCACTTCAAATTTTACCAATTTTATTATTATATTATGCCACGGCTAGCCCTATTTAATCTACACAGAGTGCACAATGTTACGATGATTAATTCCTCTCTTCTCCACCCCTGTATGATTACCTATTTGTTTGAATTTATAAACCGAAGTCAATTAATTTCATATAATGAAAAGAAATATTATTTACAAGTTTTGAAAAATATTAAAATACACTACTCAATCAATCAATATCATTTGTATCATTTATCTCAAAATTTATATGCTTTGAAATCAATCTAAAGTCACCAAAAACTACCTCTTTTTACCAAAGAGACCTGGAACGTTCTGGACCCCTTTATAATATGTTACGTAAGTTTAACGTATGCAATGTTTGTTGCTGACTTCGTTACACTTTTTATATAAATTGAATAAATTCAGTATTGAATTTAAATAGAAAAAATATCTTAAAACCAATTAGATCCGACCTGCTACAGTTGTTCGGATTGTGAATCAACAGCCCTTTGTTGTCCTCATTCGTCTATTAGTGCTCTGTTTAGTAGAACCCCTCGTTTTCCATAAATTACTTCGTGCTTCTTTATTTTATTTGCATTGATTCTCGCAACTCAAAATTGTACCAAAATCGTCGACGCTGATTTGAAATATTATATTATTGACCCAGATTTGAATTATTCTCATTAACACATTTGAAATATTCTATCGCCCAATTCGAAGTATTATATCAATCTATTTAAAATATCCCCACATTCGAATTATCATCAACACAATTGAATTATAATATCTATCCATTCGAATTTGAATTATTGTCATCACATTCGAAATATCCACACATTCAAAATGTTATACCATCAATTAGAATTCTTATCATCAACATTCGAAACCGTTAAGCGGCAAAAGAAGTCTTCATAATTGTTGCACTTTATTGTCACTATAACGTACTTGATATTTTATTATGCCACAGATACCTCGTTATCTTGACCATACGTTGTTTTGTTTAGATATCGCCTTTTCTATAATTAAACAAAATAAATGATGTAACCTTAATTCCACTTTCGTTTATGTATTTTTGAAACTACGTTTTCTTATCAAAATGTTTATTGTTTCTGTGTAATTGCGTAAAGCTTTGTTAGGTTTTATTTCTTATCTTCGTATTTGTTTTATAACTAATTAGAACACTCCTCAACGCGTGTTTAATTACATTTACTATCATTTTCTTTTGAATACGCGTACTTTGACTGAAAGATATTCTCACTTGCATTACTTAAAATTAATAAAGGTCTATATACAGAGTGTTAAATACTTGTTATTTATATAATGTATGAATTACCTATTTTCCTGCTAAATCCGAGTACTATTGTTGTAAGATGTGCTTCCTTGCATCGCTTAAAGCTAATTATGGTCTATAGACAGGGTGTTAAATGCTTACTATTTACATAATATATAAATTATTTAATTTTTGTTAAATAAATGCAGTTTTCTGCTTCCTATTGCAATTTATGGTTACCACATGACCCTTGCTATTCAATACACCCCTAAACAACCTTTTATTACAGCAATATATATATATATATATATTGTCGTGAAAATTATAGGTTAAGAAGGGTGTATAGGTCTAGATAATAAATTTATAACAACTGTATATATAGAAAATAGGAACAATTTATTTACGCGCCAACTTAATCAGTATAGATATTGAAAAACGGACGGTTATTAACATATTTTTGTATTTCTAAATCAGAATGTTAAAATTGCGTAACGGGTAGAAGCCTTAGAGTACATGAAAACCCAAAGATACGCATAATTAGTTTTAATATTTTAAACCAAGCGCATCGGATAAGAAACGGAGCTTTTGAGTATAGAAAATCGATAATTTAAACGCATATTTCCATTTAACTAATCGAAACGTTCGTTATACAAATCCTAAGAAACACTAGAACTCTGAATTATTATTCTAAACGGACACTTTGCTTCATAGTAACACCTGATAGTTAAATGTCAAGTTTAAAGAACTTAAACGAACGTTGGCATAAAATTCTGTAGAGTTGTTTGTAACGGTCGATGCATCAAGCTGCTAAAATAACAAATGCTTTGAAGACGAAGTGAAATGAAATATCCATAATGTAAAACAGACCGAGAACACGTATAATAAAAAGTTGGTTAAAATACTCGTCTAAAATACGCAGTAGATTTGGAGGTCAACCACAATATCGATTTTCTGTAGCTTGAGTGGGATTCTAAAAGAGACAGTAAATATGGATGAAACGAAGAAAGGTAGCTAGGGGTTGGACGTTAGAAACGGGGGAAAGCAATATAATTGGTCGGAGGCTAGAAGTTTTGAGAAGCTCGTGTCGGTTAGATGTTGTTGAACGAATTTCATTGTAAAAGCACGGTAAACTTGGAACTTTCAGACGTAGAAGTTCGTTACGAACAAAAGTTGGAGAATGGTTTTGAAAAATAAGCATTTTGATAAAAATAGGGTCCGTGAGGGGTCTACACAAGCATATAAATACACTGGGAGAAGTATTAAAGCTCTGATATCTCTTACTCTTAAATCTCTTACTTACTTGCTATTACGTGCTCTTACTTTGTACTGATTGTCGCTTATTTGTTAAAGTATTATACAATATCCTATTTAAAAGTGTATAAACGCTGTTAGTAACGTACCGGTAATGTATTAAAAGTGTGATTTGCAAAAGTGGGTGCTGGCTTATAAAAGGTGCTGTTACTACACGCTACGATCTAATGATAGGATGGTACTTGGACAAGCGAATCGAGAAGTTTGAAACAAGTATGCGTGAAGTGTAGTGATTATGGAAGGTTAAGCTTGATCGAGACAATTATCCGGATAGAAATACTAAAGGTGGTTGCAGAGATTTGGATAGCGAGTGGAAATGAGTTGGATCCAGGTATAATAACAAAGTGTATGGACACAACGACGAGGGTTTTGGAACACATCTTCAGTTGCGAGTATTGTGAAGCTTGAGAGGGGCAGAAAATGACTATATAAACACCAGGAGGTGGTAGTAGGGCTCTCTCTTTTGATTTTTATCTACGCGTCCGATAATAGTGGTGAACGAGTAATTATATAGTACTTGAAATAAAATCTATACACAAGTTTGTGTAGAGTTTGTACTAGCAGTATACAAATTAATGAGAAAGTTAGTTTAAAGATCCGAAGCATTCTAGATGAAAGTAAGTACAAACTGCTTTATATATGGTTGTTGGTGCAAGGCATGCACAAAAATGCAGTAGAGATTGTTGATGGATCGATTTGGTGGTTTACCCAGGGTAAATTGGACCAGTAGCAGAGTTGGTGAAGTCTAGCTCTATCGTCAAGTGGTGATTGAGATAATAGAGTAGTACCTTGCAGTTTAGAATGGTATATAACAACATGGGGAGGTTCTCGAACGTGCAGTCATTGATGAGGACAACAGCCATCGATGGAATGATTGTGAATACATGTGTGGTGGTGCATTCCAGGTAACAGATCTTTGTATATAATTGCTTTTGTGGATTTATTTGGTGTGTAATGACATTTTATGCCTTATGGTTATGTTTCTATAAATTTAATGGACTAAAGAGGTACCGAATGAACTTTTATGATTTATTATTTGACCATAATTTTATGTGGAAATTTTATATGTGTAAAATAATTTATGTAATATTTGTTTATCTACAAGGTAAAAGGGACTTATGGTATTTTGCTGTGCGAAAATTAGCACAACTGTTTATAGGTTTTACTATGAGTTATTAATAAGTCTGGGGTAACGTAAGGTTTATGAAAAGTCCCTGTTACTTTAAAACTAAAGTTTTTTTTACTTAATGGATAAAATTTGATCAGGAAATATTTGAAGGAAAGATGTGTTGGTTCAAAGGAGAATGTTTGTAATTTAACCAATGTGTGAATTAAGAATTAATAAGGATTTTTGGTGTAGAATTTTTCTATGAATAAATCGTTACTGTAGCCGCGTTTGCTTTTGTAGAATAGTATATTTCAGATAGCAGCTGAGTTGCCGTGGAGAACTTCTTTGATGAATTTAGAGTTTTTAGGTATAAGCCGCAAAAAGCTTGAATTGGCTCTAGTAACGAAACTCCAGCGACACAGGTAAATTCAGCAGCTAAACCTTAGAACAAAATGTCCAATTGTGGGGCTTAGCTTTCATAGAATCTTCAGGTAGTTTGTTGATTGAATATGTGCTTTAATATTTTGTTTAAAATAGTATAAAAAAATCAATTACCTATAAATTCTAATACGAATTCTTAACAAGATTCTTTAGAATATTTTATTCATACGCTTTGATATTGTTTATAACGACACATAGCTCATAATGTTACCTAGGAAGAATGCTTGACAGCAATAAAACGCCTAATGTTTAATTCTAATTAAGTAAGTAAGCTCATTTAGAGGAATCTTATGTATTAGTTTGGAAACCAAATCGAAGTGCATTTAAAGTTATGGTCTAAAATCTATGAAGATGATAACGAAATACTAATACATGAGTAAAAATATACCGCACATATTGTTTTTTGAGTTAGCAGGTAGATGCCTGCACTAAACCTAATTAATAAAATGCAGTATGCACTCATACCTCTTACCTGAATTAAATCAATCGTTTGCTAAACAATGTATATTATGTTTTTGAAAACAATGAAGGTGCTCAATGATTTTCCACACTCGGGTTGCATTATAAATTTTGTTGGACAAACAAACTTAACTAATATTTTTGTGGATTTGTTTTTCTCACATTGCTGGTAAGTTTGTGTTCGACTTTATCAGATTATTTCTCGACACAGTGGTATTAGCGATGGCTGCTCCGTTGATTGTTTACGCCAAAGAGTAGTAACGTCAAAGTGTTATCTATTTGTTGTCCAAAGGTGTATGTGCACGGGCGTTTGTTGATCCGCTATCGATCAAAGCACCGTAGGTGGCATACTTGTCAATCATGAACAAGCTCGGAGTCTATCTACGTCGTCAACTAACGAAAACATTATTGGTACTAGTGTACTGATTCAAAGTAAAAAGTCATAATTTGACAATATATCTGCAAATTATTCAGGAATCAACTTTTGAAATATCCCATAATAAATATGGATTTTCCAGTGTTTGGGTATGGATACAATTTACATATGAGCCCAAGCAGAAATGTTCAGCCACCTGCAAGTAGCATTTAAAACATTACTGTAGAGAAAGAACAACCTCTAAAGAAAAGTTTAAAAGTCAATCACCAGGTGGAATTTGGCGAAACGCGCTTTTTGGAAGTCTCAAAGACCTGAACTAAACTTTTGTCAAAAAGAAAATTTAACAATAAACATTATGGACAACGTAATATACTTACTGAAGTGCTTAAATCTACACTTTGGGAAAAAATTGTCATTTCATACATTCAAATGCGGATACCGACAATTATACTGTCGAAGTTCTTCAGAAGGTTGGTTCTAAATGTAGAAAACTCACCGTAAAGTTCGGATGTCAAGCCACTGAACTAACTATCTTCTGTTCTGTTCGCTCAAAAAAGCTGTACAAAGATGCGACATAAATGGTGATGAATTAATAGCTTGTAGCTCTGCGATAACTGCCCTTTTTTTCGAAAGAATTTCTTGTTGGCAGGTAAAACCCGTACATTAAAAACCATAGATATTTTGTCGAACAATGATGTAATTATTTTATCTTAATTTTGTTACAAACTGAGTGTGAAAAATTATGACGCCCTTAGATTTAACAAGATTTTTTAAAAACTTACCTGTTACGCAGCATTGCCCGATGATATTCATTATCAAAAGATAAGTTGGTTTCTTTAGAGTTAGTAATGTTTAAAATCGTAGACAAATTTTCATAGAATACTTTTAAGACATCGTTTTCTTTAAAAGGTTCATTGTTTTGAATCAGAACATCTTCCTGCGGTTGGTCGCTTTGCATCTGATCATAAGCTTCCAGTAACTTTGCAGTTGTATGAATTGTTTCATTATTATTATTTAAGTCAGCATTCTTATTTGCATCGTTCATATATTGTTCATAAAACCATTCTAAGAGATTATCTAAATTACTGACGAACTTAGATGTTTCTAAAATAGGGTTTGAAGGCAGTTCTTCTTCTTCGTTGTCTTTTTGATAATCGTCAGTGTAGTCAGTATTCTGCTCAGCAAACTTATCTTCAACTTTCAACTGAGTAAGAGGCAGACCCTTGCTTCTCTTGTTTAGAAACAGGAGTATAATAATTAATAGGCGTATCATTTTTTATGCCTGCGTCAGTTGAACTATGGCTTTTACAAAATCTGGAAGTACTGCGGTGATTTTAATCTCCTACTTTGCGTTTAAAGTTAACTAACTTTAAGATGCTTCCCATGCAAATCTAAAAACATAATTTTTAGACATAGAAAACTTTATTGAAATAAACACCACAAAAATCAATTTTATTATTGTTATAATAACAAATGCCAAAATTGTGAGTATTGAATCGAATTTTAGATACTATTTGATTCCTAGTAAAGAACCGTAAATTATTCTTCATTTAATGCTAGCATAGATCGCTAAAGCGGACATACAAAACCGCTTTTCTATTACGAACATTTTTTTAATCAAACAATGCCCTACAGAATTTAGATCAAGCGTTCGACAATAGTCAAAACTAGAAAAAGAAGGTAATATCAATGATTTACAAAGTCAGAGTTATGACAATGAGCAGATAAATGTAAACGCAATGGCTTATAAAAAATAATTTCAAATTTGAATCTAAGAGTATCTAGTATTAAACGATGCGGCAAAATCAAACGTTGCGCCTAAGATTTTCTAATAGAAAAATTGCTGGAATCTATCTATCTACTGAATTTGAAAGGGTGGCCTGCGCCTCTCGAACTTACACTTCCTTACACTAGCCTGGTCTTCCCTCGCTCAACCATCCGACTTTGCAGCTAAACTTAAGAATGTCGAGCCAGGGTGTGCTTCTAATTCTGGCCGTGTAGAGCCAGAAGTTCCCTAGCATGGAGCCTCAAAGTCTGGCGAGTACCGGCAGAAATACAGAATGTGGGCCGCCTTCTCGTCATCTTGTTGACACCCGCAGCAAATAGAGTCACCAGACACCAATTCTGTGTAGGTGTTTCTTAAAATTACCATGTCCAGCCAAGATTCCCACGAGTAGCCGTAGTTTCCGTCTCGGCAAGTTAATGCAATATTTTCCGTTTTCGAACGCAGGGAACGTGATACACAATTTTGGATGTCGGCAGCTTGTCATATTAGCCCACCTGTCCGTATGACGGAGGAGGGTTACCAGTTTTAGCATGGAAACCACTGTAGAAGGCGATATGGGAACCGACGGCTCAGAGCCGATAAAGCTTTCAGCTGAGCCTTGTTTTGCCAGATCGTCCGTCTGCTTGTTACCATCCTCCTCAAGTGTCCTTTAATCTAGACTAGTTGGAGGACATTAGTGCAAGCAACAAGCACTAACGTGTGGTAGCACTGTAGTACCACCCTGAGAGGCGATTCTGCTTCTGCCGTTATGGATGCCGTACTGTCGCATAAAATGCGTATTGTTTTATTTTGGATTCCACATTCCAAAATGGCAAATGCACCGTGCATGACAAATACCTCTACTAGAAAGACAGTAGCCACCGAGCCCAGTGTAACGCTAATATTAAGATCAAGGTCCTCCGAATTGATGCCTGCCCCTGAACCTTCCCTTGTTTTAGATCCATCCGTAAAGATGAAGATATCTGTTTGGGACGCATCCTCAGTGTCGATAAAGACACTGAAGTACTTCAGGCCGAGATCGCCACCCAATCCAAAATTGGCATCGTGCACGCTGGCTCTTTCGGGATTCTGTGATGTCTACCTCTGCACCCCTTGTCAAACCACAATCCTTTGACCCGCAGCCTTATTGCTTTACCTAGAGCCATCTCCTCAACATGAACATCAAACAGAGTGAGGCCGAGAATGGCTTTTAAGGCAGTAGAAGGTGTGGATCTTATCGCATCCGTGACGGTTAACCAGGCTAGTCTTTGAATATGTTGAGTTCCTTTGCTGCGTATGCCAGTCTGGTCCTAGGCCACCAGACTACAGCACCATTGCAAAGCATTGGTCTCACTATCGCGGAGAACCACCACAGAACAACCTTCGGAGAAACCCCAAAGTTTACCTCGCTCGTCTGCACTACCAGTACACCATGCTGGTTCTTGTAGTTTTGGTTTGGAAGTGTTTGGTCCAATTCAGCTTCATGTCAAGTACGATACCAAGAAACTTGACCTCATCCAAAAGAGTTAAAGAATAGCGACAATCTCGTCAACATTAACTTGCTTTTGTTGGTGAACAGCATCAGCCCCGTCTTGTTGGTGTTGATAATCAGGGAGTTTTCGAAACACCACCGCTCTATTAGCCTAAGAGCTATTTGCACCAAGTTGCACAGCATTTGTTCAAATTTGCCGGCTGCCACTATGACTACATCGTCCGCATATTCTATGGTGTAAAAGCTCGCCTTGTTAAGACGTCGGAGATGTTTATCCTCTACCAGATTCCAAAGTAGCGGTGACAAGACGCTGCCCTGAGGACAGCCTTTCCTCACCGTCCTAATGATTAAGGTGTCGTCTACACTAAAAACATCGCAAAATCTGTAGGATTACCTTCCAAAAAGTTTCCTCAGCCCCGCGTTCCTCAGGGCTTTGTATTTGCTTACAAAGGTTGTTTCACTGAACGCGCCTTCGATATCGAAAAAACATCTAAGGCTGACATCTTGTTGCTGATGGATTTCTCAATCTTCCCTACAACTTGGTGAAGACCAGATTTCGTGGATCTCCCTGGTATATAAGCTTGCTGATTTGGATAGAGAGGAAAACACTGTATTATTCCCTCTTTTATATACATGTCGCACAATCTTTCCGGTATTTTTAACAGAAAAGACGTTAGATTAATTGAACGATATGATTTCGCCTGGGAATAGTCATTCCGACTAGGCTTGAAGATAAAGGCCACTCTAACATCTCCAGCGACTGGATGTATTTAAAAGCAATACAGTCCTTATATAGTGCCACCAGGAATGGAAGCAGCCACTCCAGGTCCCACTATAGTAAGGCAGAAAAGATGTCAGACCAGGAGACTTGAACGGTTGGAGTGTTAAAATTGTTCATTTCACTTTCTCTTTGTCCACCACCCAGCTCGAACTATCTAGTCTGCCTCATATGGAGCAGACGTAGGTAGATCTACCGGAGGGATGAGGATAAGCGGTACATTCCCAGGAAAGTGTATTTTTGCAAGTAGTTCCGCAGTTTTCTTCTATCTATCCGTATATCTGCGGTCTGGGCGTTTTAGACAACATAGTAGGTGACGAGGACCTTTGGATAGAATTCTGTTGATCAGAGAAGTTTCCTTGGCAGACTCTACTGAATTACTGAAGGTTTTCCAGGAGTCTCTCTGTCGTTTCCTAATTTCGTTTTTTATTTGTCTGAGGTGGCTTTTGTAAGTCTCCCAGTCAATTATACTCGTAGTGTTTTTGCTTTATTGAACAACCTGCAGACAGTTTTCTTCAGCTTCTGGAGCTCATCACACCACCATGGGGTGAGAGATCAGGTAGAAGTTGTAGTTGCCGGGCATGCTTGCTCAAAAAATTTTATAATAGAATTCTGTAGAAAATTAGAATTTCTTTGCAGATCCCCTATAATCGTTTGGTTAGTAACGTCTAGCTGTGTCAAAAGTCGTTCGGTCAGTCGGCCCATAGAATATATATATATATATATATATATATATATATATATATATATATATATTTGCCTGCCAAAGCAAGCGTGATGTCGATTACTGTCTGGCAGAGAGATGTCACAAATATGAGTTCGCTGTTCCAGTTTAAAATCTCAAAGTTTTTACTCAGAATGTATTCTATTAACATTTTTACACGAGAGTGAGTGTCAGAACTACCCCATACCGTGTAGTGTGCGTTAGAGTGGCACCCTATAATGCTATGTTTTTTTTTGTTCTCAATAAGGAGGGGGGCCTGACTCAACTGGAAAGTAATGCACATATCTTGCAACTAATCTGAACGGCCTTTACATCACGGCAATTCAGTTGTGGCAGGAAGAGGGTGTTTATGTGCCTGGGGGGTGTAAATACATGTTCTAGGATTAGGTTGATTTCTTACAGCGAAGATAGATCCATTCAGGCTGCCCAGTTCAGAAATTCCAGTTCGCGCCACCCAGGATTCCTGGATGAGGACAATTCCATACTTGCTGCTCAGGAATTTGCATAGAGTGCTAGCAGCCGCCCAACAGTGTTGCAAGTTTGTCTGTAAAATGTCAAGTCCCACCTTGTTCAGCGAGAGCTGGCTTTTTAAACGCCACTAGTTAGACTGCCCAATGACGTCTTCCTGCACTCCTCTGCCAATTACTCCACTAGAATGGGGTCCGAGTCTATAGTTTCCATCGCAATAGCTGTGGATGCCGATGGTTGGGCTGCCTCAACCTCCAAAGGCTACGGTTGGAAAAAATCCGGCGGAAGCTGTACTGGAGGTTCAGGTTGCTGCTGCTGCTGCTCGATAATTGGGTGGACTTCCTCAGCAACAGGTCGTGCTTTGTGAATTTTGACATTTAGAGAAGAAAGTTTGTAGTGCAACTTCCCTCCCTCACTTTCTTAGCGCCCTCCCCAACGCCGTAGACTATCAAACTCCAATGAGCTTGGTTCCTTGTGGCAGTGTAGAAGACGCACCACCTGAAAATGTCGGCCCAAGAGTTCTGCACCAGCAATCGCCTTTGGACGACATCCATATCTTCCGCGAAATTGCTAGAATATTTTTCATCTCCTATAAAACGTTGCTCAATTTTAAAGAAAACGTTACTTTATATGTAGACTTTTAATTTGGTAAGCACCTATAACAAATTTCTTACTACACGAGACAGAACGACCCGCCTTTGTCAAATTTTTGTTTTTGTCGCTCTCAAGCGTAATGTGTTGTTAGATCAAATTTATTTTGCTTAAAGAGCCCTGCAGCATTTTCAGGGCAACTTGAATTGAAAGAAAGAAAATATGAGGCCATGAATAGGATTTGAACTTGTAAATACACTCAAATTATCGGTGTCAGTGGTTCAATTAGTAAGAATTTTAAAAAGTTGCAGGTTCAAATCCTGTGCCGAGATTCTATATTTTTTCTATCAGTTACCAGCTCAATTTGAAATAATAACTCAGGCTTATTTAGCCTTATTGACTGATATTATAGTATTAGAAATCAACTTGCCTTCTCATCTTTCTTCAAATTCTTAATAAAATAGTTGGTTTTAGCATGAATTCGAACGTTGTTTCCTATCTATATCTGGCATAAAGTCAAAAACCTTACACTGTTAGATATAATTAATGAAAATGTCAATACAATTTAAAATTAGTTTAATATTGTGACACTTTTCGGCCTCGCGTTGGCCCGAATAATACAAAGGAATATAAACTAAGAGTTTAAATACACAATAGATAATTGGTGTGCACCCTGTGGCGTGACATCTTCAAATATCTGATGATTAACAGTTCCTGCGGTGTGAGATCACTCGATTGACAGATACACGGCTTCTACATTTAAGGATTATTAAGATTGCAATATATTCGAGATGTACAGTAAAAAATATCTAGAAGATAAATTGCATAATTCTTTTAGATACTGGAGTTTTAGAAAACAATTAAAATGTATATAAATTTGCTGGCGTAGTTTTGGCAGGTCAGTTCTTATTGCAGCTTCGATTATATTAAATCATAATGTTAGTTCTAATTAAAATTAAGTTCTAATGTAAAGCTTCTATTATGAAATGCTTTAGTTTAAAGTTTTAAAAGATGTGACATAAATGTTCATATAAATAACTGTTCATATACGTTACAGTATGGTAAGATAAATTGATTGTAGTGCTTCGAGATTAAGTTAATTAAGAAGATATCATCGTAGTGTTAAGAAGATAATACTTGTACTATTAGTAATTAGTTCGGAAAGCAAATTATTGTGAGTGAGTGAGTGAGCTTTTAGGAATTTTATGGTAGCTGCAAGTTATTGAGCAGGCTTGCATAATCTGTTTGAAAATAAAGAACTGCTGTCATTGCAAATTGACTTTTTATTACATGGGTGGCATTGATGGGATTTAAAGACTTTTGAACGATTTCTATTTGCAGCCAAAAACTGGTAGAGAAAAACTTGAAATGGATAAGAAAATTTTGTATTTTTTGAAGGACTTCAAGCCAAGCATTGCGAAGAGCTTGGCTAAAAATGCAGAAAACAAAACCAAAACTTTGCATCTTGGCAAAATTGCAAGAAAGTAAAGCGAGTTTTTCAGAAAAATTACAAGAGCACACGGAGAAACAAAACCATAACTCTGCCAGCTTGACAGTAAAACTAGAAAAACTAACACGAGGCTTATAGAAAAAGTAGTACATAATGGAAAAGCCGTTCAGCAATGAAATAGTAGTATATAAAAGAAAATGCTAAATCCGTGAAAAAATTGAAAGGAAATTTTCAGGGAGTCTGTTACAACGGGATGCCAAATTTTTTGATGGTTTACAGACATTGCTGTAAGGTTCTCTGAAAATTTGCGAAAAATGGAAAAAAGTGCTAAAGATGGAAAAGCTGATTAAATCCTTCGCGATGAAAACAACGGAGTCCTTAGTATCTGTGAAAACAGCACATTTTCAGAATTTAAGGATGTCAGAGAATGCGAACTGACAAGGTTCAGAGTAAAATCACCCACATTTGATGGAAAGTCACATTGACAGACATATTTCAAGCAATGCAAGCAGCCACGAGAGCTAACGACTGTTGGTAAAAGAACAACCGTATTGATTGTCGCATTACGAGGCGCGACCTTAAATATTCTACAGACCATTCCAAGCTACGAAGCCTTAACATTAAAGCTGGAAATGAGGTACGGCAACTCTCATCTGCAACAAGTGTACCACGTTCAAGTAAAGAACCATTACCAAAAAGTCAACGAATATTTGCAAGAGTTTGAAGCTAATATTGCTAGCCGCGTGAGACGAGCTTGCCCAACAGCACGCGAGAGTTATCTAGAGTTGGTGGTAGTACAGACATTCATTGATAGAATAGGCGGCAAGAAATGGAGCAAGCACTACGGCTGCTTGGTCAATGCGTTAGCTCATGCTTTAGAGTTTGAGACGGCAAAGCAAGCAACGCATTTAATATGTGGCAAGTTAGGACGCTCTGGAGAGGAGCATAGTGATACGACGCGTACTGCATGACGGAGTCGAAACCGATGTGAACGGCTTAAGGAAAAACACGAGGAACCGAAATTAATAGACGGGGGCGACTGAACAGGGAAAACTCGACCTAGACAGATTATGTCCCGAGAATGATTGTCCGCGTCGCGCTGGTCAAATGTGATCTTGTAGGTCGGAGTACAATCATCAACGATGATTGGCAACCAGTCCAGTTGTGAACGAAACAGGAGAATGACAAAGATCTAGGGGTCATTCTGGGCCGGAAAGCCAGAGGAAACATCCCTCCTGGCAGAAGATTAGCCCGTTGAGTAGCACCCTGAAATCATACTGGGTACAATGGGATTCCCTGCAAGTAGATATGTTCCTGGTGCGATCATTGAAGAATGGTGACGTGTCCGTGAATACTCTTCAACTGGCGGTTCTTATAAGCCGTTATGCGTAATGAAACCTCGAAAGGGCACTTCGGTGTTAAGAAAACTCTGGAGAAAGTCCGGGCAAGATTTTACTGAATAGGCTGCAAGAACGATGTGAAAAAGTGGTGCCACAAGTGTTAATTATTGCGGTGCAAATAAAAATTCATTGTTTTACTTAGTCGAACTTAGTTTCGTAGAATATCCAGTCCGTCGTCAAGTGCAGCACGCACTTTCAGATCTACTACGATGGTACCAGAGGCAGACAACTACCCGTCTTAAGACACATTTATTATGTTTTATTTGTCTTGATGCTTCTGTGAAATACAGACACTTTTTTTGTTGATTGATAACCACGGAAGTGCTTTAGCTTTTCTTACTTGTGGTTACACTAAATTGTAGACTGCATGCTAAAAATTTTATTTTTGAGCTAGCACGGCATTTCTTTTGAATTTCTATTCTATCCTTCTTTTTGTTGCGGTATTCGGTGTGGACGATTTTTTTACTTGCTTTACTACTTTCTTTCTAGTCTGCACGGAATACCGTAACATAATTCACATCGAGTTCGTTCAAACCTGCACTTGGGGTTAGTGTCAAGGGCTGTTTTGATGTATGAGAAATATATGTATTAGAATGTTCACGCGGTCACTGTTTAATATTAACATGTGCGTCGGGGTTTTGCATTTAAATTTTATGACATATTTATAGAGCCAGTCTATTTACATAATTTACAATGTTTTCGATGACGTGCAATGCTTGGGAATATTTTTGATTATACGCTGGTAAAATAATATGTATTGATGTTGATACACTTATCGTGAAGCGTATTTTCTCAAGGATTTCAGAATTATATTTTAACAATATGGTGCAATAGTTCTGGGCATTATACTTGACAAGAAGCTGAAAACATGAAACTCGATTAGAATACTTCGATGATTATGGGAATTGATTATGCTGTCAAGATCTCTACTTGTGACATTGACATAACGGCCATCTCACTATAGACATTGGAAGGTTACTAATATGCGTTCCCATCACGCGATGTGGAAACAATTTCAACTGCTCTAACTTCAAAATCAGAAATTACTCAGTATAGTTGAGCTAACCTAACCTAAATTGGAACGGTAAGAAATAAACCGTTATACAAGGAGCGGCCGAGGCTTTGTTGGCCCTGAGTCATCCATTGCTATTGCGCCATCGGTAATGTTCTTCATGATAAGGCAAATAACGCACCGCCGTCACAAGGACAGGTGGGCTTGTACAACAAGCTGCTGACAGGCAAAAATGTTTATAAGGTCCCCCATGACTAAAATCGAAAAATTTGCATTTGCTTGCCGAGACAGAGACTACGGCTACTGGTGGGAATACTGTCCGGGCATTGCATACTAAGGAAGCATCTGCACAGGAAGGGTCTGTCAGACGACCGCACCTGTTGCGGCTGTTGCAGGAGGACAAGACGGCGGAGCACATTCAGTGCACCTGCTCGGCACTCGCCCGACTTCGAGGATCCATGCTGGGGGATTTCTGGCCTCAGAAGGTCGGAATTCAAGACACCCCCTGGTCCGGCATTCTCAATTTCACCTGTAAGGTCGGGTGGTTGAGTATTGAAAGACCAACTTAGGGCAAGGAAGACAGCACAATGGGAGGTCTAAGTGCGTGTGGCATGTGTTACCCTTCCCAATTAAATCAATCAATGGTGCAATAGTGCCATTACAAACTGTAAACAACCTGAGCTTTTATAAAATTGTTTGTGTTGCTACTACGGTTCCTAAACTAGTCAAAATTGTAAATAGTTTTTCAATATATACATGTATGCATAATTATTGCCCTAATGTAACAAAGGTTATGCACCAAATTTCCCATTAAAGTTTTTCCTTTCTTTCAGTTATAAAAGATTGGACAGAAAGTGTTTATTGTCTGAAATATGACTAAACGTGCTGTTGTTCATTACCTGTCGATAACAGAGAGAGTAGACAGGCGATTCACAAAACATGATGGGAACATTAGGGGAGGATACTGCTTCTTATTTCTCCGTTTAAAAAGCCCCGCCTCTTATCCAAGATGTTCCTTGCAGTAGAAAGTCAGTAACTGCATGTACGGAAGAAGATATCATAGTAATCCAGGACCTCATACTAGCAGAGGTGTGTGGAAGAACGCTTCATCGTAGAGAATGGGGAACATTCCTGAAACGTGTTAAACACATCATAACACAAGTGCTACACATGAACAAGATATCAAGTTGAAATGGTTCCAAAAAGGTTGACTTTTAAAAACAGAAGGGGAAAAACCTGCCAAGCTTGATTCTTCTTAGGCAGATCACATGAAGTTATTGGATTTTATAACTATGAATTCGCCACTTTTAGTCAGTGTTGCGGGTTAAATTCAAACGTTTTCTTCCCCAGAAGGTTTGAGTCAATTTCATTAGCTGATAAAGCTTCGGTTTGGGTTGTTTGGAATGTGGGGATGTTATTCTGGTTGAGTGTGCTAAATTAGTTAATCTAGTAACGCATTTACAGGAGAACATCAAGACTTAACGTCTTGTAGTGTTGAAGAAGCAAGTACTTGTTCTTCAATACAACACACTAGCTCACAAGTTCACCTTTGCAATATCTGCCACCAAGTGCGGTAGCTTCAAACTGCTTCCTCGATATCTTTTCTAGCTAGATATGGCTTTTTCAGATGTTTACCTTTTTTTTAAGCTTTAGCAACACGTATCTAGAACCACATACATCACCGAATGAGAATATGCGTACGTGGAAGTTTTTTTGATATGCAGAGTAAAACGTTCAACACATAAAGGGTTCTAGCAAAAGAGTTTGGTGATGAAAAAGGTTATATTGAAAAATAATTATGAACTATTTAGCCGCGAACAACCTATTCCATAGCGAATACCTTACAAATATTTAAAAATTAACTAATTTGGCTAATTAAATTTTTATTGCAAGACAACTTGACGAAACGAAACTTTATTGGGGTCTGAAATTATGATAAATGACAAAAGTGCATGTTCTAGTTATGGTATAATCGTTTCAACTAACACTTAATAAATAAATAAATTGCCCTATTTTAAACATTAACTGCCGCTAAACTACTTAGTGAGCAATAAAATGGACTTTTATGTTTATCACATTAACTTGCCCGCCTTTTAATAGTACACCAATTTTCTAGTTCAAAAAGTATTATTATTTGGAACTAGCTAACGACCCAAAATCTAACAATATAAAAACTAATATTTTTTGTACAAAACCATATCGGTAAATTTATGTAGTTGTATCGTTCTGGGATCAGGAAGATTACATCTGGATTATGCACTTAGTAATTTACCAAAAACAAATGAATAACCCTTCGACAGAGCACAACACCTCCTTAACAGTTACATGGTCGTTGAGTTTTCATGCCTTGTCTGGAATATGGTCATAAATGGACCGTGAAACTATTTAATTTTCTAAGGTTAACATTACGAAAGAAACTTTATCGAAATTGTGCAATACAGAATAACGCGTTTGCGTTACGTTAAATAGAAACCTGATGTAAAAAAAGAAAATTTATCCAAAGTGGACAAAATCAATACACGTGTAGCCTGTATATCATGATTTCATGAATAGTAGTGGTAACTAAGCAGGACGTTTCCATAATTTCTAGTTTTATAAAAGGTAATAAACTCAAACTTCAAAATCGGAAAGTTATTTACGATAAAATACATAGTTGAACGTTACTCAGGTCAATAAATTATTACCAAAAACTGCACATAGGAAAATAGATTTCAATATTACGTATTATAAAGTCAAAACGAGGATGCATTAGTAATTACCTGAGATAATGGGCGAACAAAATAATTACAACAGTAAATTTTCACAGCGTGGTCATGTTGTTTTAAGAAAGCTTCTAGAATAATTAATGGCGTAAATAACAGTGAGACTATTAATATGCATGTTTCCTACAGAAATTATCCCAAAAATAGGAAAACTTTTAACAGTTTTTAGTAGAATTGAGCAAAATTAACGTTACAGGAAAGTACGTGTACTTATACTACAAAGTAACCCCAAACAATATAATAATAATATCCGTACAATGTAGTTAATCACTTAAACACAGACGTTTATTTAGTAAAACTCACAAATATCAGGTTACACATAATCCCGACAAAAATATAAAATATATACAATGTAAAAATGTTTTCAATATATCGATTTATGCTGCTTAGGACATCAGATAGCAGTGGACATGTGACCTTGACATGATGAAATCACATAAACTCACATTTCTCACATGACACAAGCTCAATACAAATACTACGAGGGGTAACAGGAAAGTAAGGTCTCTAACGTTGTAACTTAGCCGGGTTCCGCGCTAGGCAAAATCTGGCAATAGCGCCGTGCTGCCTGGTTCCCCCACTACAACTTTGCTGCTGGGTGCGTCATTGCCCGACCGCTCAGTTTTGGCTGAGTAGCGTCGACAATGGAAGTACCCCTCGCGTCAGCGTCCAAGTGCGAATTGCGTTTGGTGATACGTTTCTTAAGTGCGAAAAAGGTGACACCAAAAGAAATTCATCGTCAATTGCTTGAAGTTTACGGGGAAAACTGTATTAATATTAAAAACGTGCGTAAGTGGTGCCGCGAGTTTAATTCCGAGCGAAGTAACGTTCACGACGAGGAGAGAAGTGGCCAGCCGCCGCTCTCGGATGAGATTGTTCGGGCAGTGGAGGCGGAAATGCTCAGAAATCGCTACGCGACTGTTAAGGACTTGGAAGGAAAGAAGAAGTTTGGGTCGGACGCGGAGGTTAAAAAAGAGGTCAACACCTGGCTGCGCGAGGCGGACGCAGAGTGGTACGACACTGGCATACAAAAGTACATCGCGCGGATGCAGAAAGTGTTGAAAAAAATGGCCATTATGTTGAAAAATAGCCAATACCCTGGCCTTTCCAACGATGTATCACACTTTGTAAATAAATGTAATTTTCTATAAAAAAAAATAGGAGACCTTACTTTCCTGTCACCCATCGCATGTAATGGCATAAGCCCGCAAACATACGAAAAGTGGGAGAAAATGCCGAGCACTAGACACCGGCATACAAAAGTACATCGCGCGGATGCGGAAAGTGTTGAAAAAAAAATGGCAATTATGTTGAAAAATAGCCAATACCCTGGCCTTTCCAACGATGTATTACACTTTGTAAATAAATGTCATTTTCTATTAAAAAAAAAATAGGAGATCTTACTTTCCTGTCACCCTTCGTATATAATGGCATAAGCCCGCAAACATACGAAAAGTGGGAGAAAATGCCGATCACTAAACAGTGAACGGAAAACAATTAATTAATTATTAGCGAACAGGTAATTAGAACGTTCGAAATGTAGTTATACGAGCATGTAATAAGGCGAGAGAGTCGCGCTGTTGGTAAGTTAAAAGTTAGTGGACGCAACTTCAAGATCTAACGTGAATTTTTCCAAAAGGTACTTTAAGCGATGCGTAAGCGTATGTATAATTTCTCTTTCAGATTTGGCATGGAATGGTATTCCGAGCGCGGAATTATGAAAACTCGTGTGTGCCGTAATAAAAGAGCTAAATCGTGGATAGTTTAATTAATTAGGTCGATTATGTTCAGGAAGCTGCTGTTTGCTGGAAGAAAATTGAAGAGCTGGACATTTTTAACTTTTTAACAGGTGAGTTAAACTGTGAGTAAACTATAAGCTTTTAAATTTATACTTTGTTACGTTAAATTTCTGAAAGGGATTGATTTTTGAATTAATTTCCAACTACCTTAATTAAGCACCTGCAATATTATTGTTACGAGAAACTGTTTGGGCGATAAAATTCAAAATGAATTAATATATTTAATCGGATTGAAAAACAAAAACACTATTTTAGATCTGGTAAGGAAACAAATATTACTCTATAATCCTCGACTGTATGTATACCAGATGCGAGCCATACTGAACAATTAAGTGTCATTTTGAGATTTGTTTTATTGAACGAGTCTACCAGAAAAGTTGAAATTCGTGAACATTTCATTCAGTTTTGTCCTATACTTGATTCTACTGGTGCTAGCTTATGTAACTATATGACAGATTTGTTAGTATAATTAAATTTAAGTATATACAACGTGCGTGGTCAAGGCTATGATAATGGGGCAAATATGCGTGGGGTACATAGTGGCTTACAAAAACAAATCTTAAATATAAACCAGCGCGCATTTTTTGTTCCTAGTGCAGCGCACTCAGTAAATTTAGTTGTTAATGACGCTGATAAAATTTCTATTGGGATGTCGGGATTTTTTGATGTTGTTCAAGAGATATATGTGTTTTTTTCTACGTCAACAGAACGATGGTCAGTTATAGAAACGTGCATTTCAGATTTAACTTTAAAACCACTATCTGATACACGCTGGTCGAGTAGAATAGACGCAATAAAACCTTTGAGATATCAGATTGGTCAAGTTTATGATGCTCTCGTTAAAGTAATGGAAGCATCCGCATCTTCAAGAGATTTTACTACCTCATACCAGGCTCGATCGCTAGCAACAAAAATTCAAAACTACAAATTTTTATGCTGTGTAGTAATTTGGTATAATATATTATTCAAAATCAATTCTATTAGTAAATTAAAGCAGCATCGAAGTATAAATCTAAAAACTTGTTTGAATTGCAAAAGCAATATAAAAACTTTCTTCACAGGCTTAAGAAACGATAAGAGATTTAATGAAATTCTTGTCGAGGCGGAGAAAACTAGCAGAAGAATTAGAAATAGAGTCGAATTTTTAATGTACACAAACTGTTCGTCAAAGAAAAAAGAGTTTGATTACGAAAGCAATGACGAATCAATAATAGACCCGAAAATTAATTATAAGGTAAATGTGTTTTTCTCCATATTAGACCAAACCTTATCGTCTCCTAATGAGAAATTCAAGGAGTTGGAGCAATTTAATAATATTTTTTGATTTATTTTTAAAATGTTTAACTTAACTGAAGAAGAATTGAAAAAATCGTGTAAATATTTATCAGTAGATTTGAAAAATGAATCACGTAGAGAATCAGATATTGACACAAACGACTTATTTGATGAAATTAAATGCTTAAAATGTCACTTATCAGAACAAAAGTATTTAGACCCTAAGTCAATTCTCGAATACATTTTTGAGAATCAAGTAATTTCAACATTTGCAAATACCGCAGTAGATATACGAATTTTTTTAACGCTACCAGTATCCGTATCATCAGAGAAAAAGTCTTTCTCAAAACTGAAATTAATAAAAACTTTTTTAAGATCGAGTATGGCTTAGGAAAGACAGCAATTTATCAATTATATCTATAGAAAACGACCTCATGAATTCGCTTCCTTTCGTCGAATTAATTAAAGATTTTGCCGATAAAAAGACACGAAGAGAATGTTTCTAATAGGTTATATTGATCTCTTTTTTAAATGTGGTATTGAATTTTTAGTTCTTCCTTTACGGATTTGTATTTTTTATTGTTAATTTGTGGATGTTATTATGAAGATATGTTAAGCTTAAGATGTAAGATATAATTAGTTTCGAATTTACATGTAAACATTAGTGTTTATTCAAATTTCATCATTTACGTGTGCCTATCCTATGTATAAATGTTTAGTGACAATTTTAAATTAGAGCGCAGTATTATATTTTGCACACAGGCGACCGCATGGCTTTTGGTGCAGCCCTGTAGATTTTTATTAGTTATAAATTAATATTTATGTCCCCAAGATAAATCGTGTAGTTAGCAAAAGTAGCTAAATAAGATAAAATAAAGGGTTTTCTAGTAAGAGGTGTTATTTTGAATAGCCCTCTATTTCGGTAGATGTCACTTTTGAAGCTGTCATTTTTTGACATTTGACAAGTAGAAACTACGCCATTAATAAAAATGGAACGATACACGCTTCAACAACGCATTGAAATTCACTGTAAAAATGGTGAAAATTTGGGAGAGACGGTTCGTAAAACTCGAACATTTTTGGGTCGTCGTGAAGCATCTTGTCGGACCACAATACAGAAATTGGTGGAAAAATTCGAGCTGTTGGGATAAGTTAGTGATGTGAAGAATAAAACCCGTGCACGTCGCTCAAGAGCAGCCGAGAATATTGCTGCTGTAGCCGAAAGTGTTGAAGAAAACCCAGGTTTGTCCATTCCTCCTCGTTCTTTGGAAGTAGGCATTCCACAAACGTCATTACACCGTATTTTGCATAAAGATTTGGGTCTTAAGGCTTATAATGTCCAGTTAACACAAGAACTCAAGCCGGTCGATCATCAACAACGTCGTGTCTTTGCTAATTGGGTCGTTGAAATGCATGAAAATGATCCGGAATTTAATCGAAAAATCATCTTGAGTGATGAGGCCCATTTTCACCTCGCTATCTTTGTCAACAAGCAAAATTGTCGCATCTGGGGCTCAGAAAACCCAAGAGTTATTGTTGAAAAGCCTCTCTATCCTCAACGTGTGACTGTTTGGTGCGGTTTATGGTCCGGCGGAGTCATTGGACTTTACTTTTTCGAAAATGAGGCTGGAGCAACAGTTACGGTAAATGGATTGCGCTATCGAGAGATGATTAACGATTTTTTATGGCCGGGATTAGATGGTATTGATCTGGACAACGTTTACTTTCAACAAGACGGCGCTACGTGCCACACAAGCAACGAAACCATTGGATCTTTTACGGGAAAAGTTTCCGGACCGTGTTATCTCTCGAAGAGGTGATCACAATTAGCCACCGAGATCTTGCGATTTAACACCTTGCGACTTCTTTCATTGGGGCCACATGAAAGAGAAGGTCTACGCCAACAGCCCAGCGTCGATTCAAGACCTCAAAGATGGAATTCGTGAGGCAATTAAGGACATAGGGCAGCCACTTTGCGATTTGGTTATGGAAAATTTCATGAAAAGGATATTGTCCTGTAAGCGTAGTCGTGGTGGTCGTTTGCCTGATGTTATTTTCCACTATTAACGGCATACCTTTCTCTTTATAATGAAATAAACATACGATCATTTATATTAAGAAATAGCATTTTTCTTTGAATATCAAAATAACACCTCTTATTGGAAAACCCTATACAATCGATGTCACTAAAAAATTCAAAATCATGTTTTTTGCTTTTAGTAGGTGATCTATAAACTACATAACTATTATAATATGGTCGATGGTAAACTTGACGGAAATGTATTCAATATTACTTTTGAATGTAAAATCAAAGGCTAATATATCATATTTAAGAAATTGTGTAATGTATGCACCTACGCCCCCTGCTGTACCCTGACGATCAATACGTTTAAATCAATATCCGGGAATAGGATTAATTTCGTGTCGAGACTAGCATTGAGTCAAGTTTCTGTGACACCTATATGTCTGGAACTTTACGGTTTGACTACTTAGATTACTTGGACACTTGATTATTGTTTATTAAGCCGGTAACCAAT
This sequence comes from Platerodrilus igneus, assembly GCA_036346225.1. NCBI lineage: Eukaryota > Metazoa > Arthropoda > Insecta > Coleoptera > Lycidae > Platerodrilus > Platerodrilus igneus. The sequence goes on from JARFIW010000453.1 coordinate 11,126,600, forward strand.
AGTCACAATAAAATAAGTAGTAGAAAACTTAAATATTCTTTGAGGATGGTCTGCATTTAGTTAACTTTTCTACTCCTAAGACTGCATAATAAAACTTAAAAATTACATTGTATGTTTAAAAACGCAAAAAAATTGAGTCAATTTATTAATTAAATCATTACTTTGTTTCTTTTAATCTCCAAGCTCTTCTGGTTAGTGACACTCGTAGGACGTCTCATTTTGAAACAAGATTAGAACAGACATCCTTATACTGAAAGTTCAATGGCAAACGGCTATATATTTTAATTTATTTGCAATTTGTATATGAGGTCTTAGACACGCATTAATGTAAAATATAAATTGTCGGGAAGAGTTAAAAATCTGCAATACACAATTGTATAATTTGATATAAAATACTGGTTGTTATACAATGAACTAACACGAATGTATATTAAGCTTAATTTAACAACATCTACAATGTAGTTACTTTGTTGAAGAATACCCTTTTTTCTTAAATTACATACTAAAACCGGCTGTGGCATTTTTCAGCTATGCTTTTTCAGTACGTGTTTTTTGTTCAAACCTCAATTTCCACACTATTACTCAAATCTAATCTACAAAAAAATTTGCCTGCCAAAATAATTATATTTAACTACCATGAAAATAATTATTGTAGGCTATTTATAAAGTTGTACTGTAAAAACACGAATCAAGCAACGTTAGTTAAATTGACCCTTTTCCATTACACGCAAATGCACTGAAATATCTCATCAGGTGTTCACTTATTTGATCTAGTTAGAAAAGTATACTTAATATATTGGGTATAAATTTCGTTGTAATAAGTTAAATTTCACCACTTTAGGATTTTTGATTTGTATAAATTTGTATAAAGTATCTATCTCAACATTGAAGCATCTTCAAAATACACACGCTTTCGTTCATGCTATAAATGCAGAAATTCCCTCGTATAATGGTATTTAATTTAAAGCATTTATTGATTTACAATTAACAATAAGTATAGCTCATTCTGAACGGACCTGAACCTTGAATAAGTTCTAAAATACTAGAACGGAGGAATGGCTTGCGTGTTTCAGTGAGCTAAAGAGCCGAACTATAGATTTAACCAAATTAGTGCGGTCTTTAGTGAGGAACCAGACTAAGACAGGTCCCCGAAAGTGGGCAACAGGGACTTAGAGTGGCAGAGACCATAGGGGTCGGTATGGCATTCAAAGACACGCTATGGTGATGTGGAAGGCAACGGGAAACCACCACATTACCTCCCAAGTACACAGCGTACATAAATTGTTATTATTGATGATGATATCCTCTGGGGTTAAAATTCCGGAGTTAAAATAGTCCCGCATTCGGATCTCCGGGAGGGGACTACTTCGAGGGATATGATCAGAAGATATAAAAAAGTGTCAAGAACATTCTGCGAGTCGGAACGTGGAATGTTAGAAATATGAAGCAAGTAGATCAGCTAGAGAACTTGAAAATTAAAATGGATAGGTTAACACTGGGATCAGAGAAGTTCGCTGGCCAGAGGCGGAGGATTTTTGGAGTGGAGACTAGGGTAATTCACACAGGATCAGAGGGACGAAATTCGGGTGTGGGGATAATTATGCGAAAAAAAGAACAACCTGTAGAAAACTATTTACAAAAGAACGAAAGATTACTTATGGTCAGATTAGAATTTAAACCGGCAAATACAGTAATAATTCAAGTGCCCACCTTTAGCTACAGTAAGAAAGCGGTAGAGGCTATCTACAAAGATATCGAAGACATACTAAGAAACGTAAAAGGACATGAAAATTTAATAATTACGGGAGATTTTAATGCAATGATGGTAAGTAAGGGTAGGGAAGGAGCGGTAGTAGTATTATTTGGTTTACGAACGAGAAATGACAGGGAAAATAGGCTGGTAGAATTTTGGGACAAGAACAATACAACCATCACAAACACATTATTTCAATATCATACTAGAAAACGATACACGTGGAAGTGCCAGGAGATATAAGAAGATATCAAATAGATTACATTCTTGTTAGACAACGGTTTAGGAATCAAGTATAAGAATGTAGAAGCTACCTAGAAGCAGATCATAACATCGTAATTATGAAAGCTGCTCTTTATGTTTCAAAATTTGAAATAAAGGAACGGAAAAGGACACTTTGACTTTGAGAAACTAAAAGATCGGGTATCCACAAAAGATTTTAAAAGAAGCCAAATGGATTCCTGAAAGATAGCCGGAACATTTCTTATACAAAGGAACTAGAAACAGAATAAAATAACATTAAATCCAGCTTAGTCATGCCGGCCAGAGGTATTCTGTGGTATACACAAAAAAAAAGAAACCATGGATAACAAAGAGTATCCTAAATCTAATAGAAGAAAGACGAAAATACAAAAATAAATCAGACAAAACAGGAAAACAGAGATACAATGCCATAACCTGGGAAATTATTCGCAAATACAGGCAAATTAAAGAACAATGTAATGATAAAAAGTACAAAAAGGTACAAACTAAGACTGAAATAGAAAAGACAGACGAAGCATACAAACTAATTACAATCAATTTTAGGGATAATACTGTATAACAAAAATATAAGAGACGCGGAAGGAAACGTCATTATAGAAAATATAAAAAAAGTGAATAGATGGCAAAAATATATAGGGAATCTATATGCAGGACAGGAAAGAACAGAATTAGAACAGATGAGTTTAAATTAGCATTAAAGGTTCTGAAAAATGGTAAGGCACCGGGTACAGATAAGGTGCAAGCAGAAACTCTAAAAGCCGCTGAACACGCAGTAACAGAACGTCTTTTCCAACTTGTAAGTTATATGTATGAGACAGGCGAGATACCCAAAGATATCAAACGTAACATCATAATAACTATACCAAAAAAGAAAGGCGTGGATAGATGTGAAAATTTTTGAACAATAAGTTAGATAGCACCAGTGTCAAAAATATTAACTAGAATTGTACAAAGACGAATGGAAAAACGAGTTGAAGAAATACTAGGAGTATGTGCTACAGACGTATAATGAAGATATCATGAACAAACAAAGTTAAGAACAAAAAGGTACTAGAAATGGTAGGGAAAGAAAGAAGTATGTGGAAAACAGTAAAAAATAGGAGAGATAGATGATAGGCCACTTACTAAGGCATGAGAGAATAGTGCGGAATATATTAGAAGCACAGATAGGAGAAAAGAGAAGTAGAGGTAGATCTAGGTTAGACTATTCCACACAGATAGTGAAATATGTAGGTTGTGGGAATTTCAGGGAAATGTGCAAGCTAGCTCAGAATAGAAATCAATGGCGGTACGCGTCCAACCAATTCCAAGATGGAAAACCAAATGATGAAAAAAAAATAACTATACTTAAACCCGATGATAACTATAAGCAACTACAGGTATTAGTTTTGCAAGACTTTCAACTAATGTTAATTGTGCGAAAGGATTTATTGAAAAAGTATTAATTCGGCAAATGTCTAAGTGTTGGGGGATCCTTGGTAGTCACAGACTGCTTAAACCCTTTTACATACCACTGAATCTTGGTGAAATAGGGCATATAATTAGGAAACAACAGAAGGGAAATCGAGCTGTATCTAAGTTGGAACTTTCTAGTTGCCGCTTGAAGCGAGCGGACGTGTTTCTGCCGAGCTCCCGCTTCAGCAATAACAGTAAGTGTTTATCTAGGGTTTTATTATTTATTGTTGAATTATTTTATTTGAAGCTTTGCTTTTTATTGTGTTTTATTTTTATAATTGTGTGCCATCAAAATTTAAATACAGGGTAGTAAAATAAAAATTTTAAAACAGAATTTAAACTAAATAAAAACTAAATAAATCGCGTTTTCTTTGTAATTTAAACTGAATCCGCGTTTTAAAATAAAATAAATAAATTACGGGCCAATAAAACAAAAATCTACTAAACTAATACTCAAAATAATTTCGGAATAACTTAAAAAGGCATTTTTAATAATAAATTTAAAATAAAAACCGCGTAAATCGAGTAAAAAACCGGGTAAAACAACCAAAAAGTGTGTGAAATTTTTATAGTGCGCGTATAATAAAATAATAACCAAAAAACAAAAATCTAAGCCTTTTTAAATCAAATAAATATCTCAAAAACTGTAAATTTTAAAACAATTTTAATATAAATTTTCCATAATTTAACTACACGCGTACTTATAAGTTCTTTTAAAATCGATTTTGGTGTAATTAAGCGGTGTAACAGTTACGGGTTGTGCTAGTTACCAAGCGATAAAGTGAAAGGTCATTTCCGGTTACCTCATTCCGATTGCGCTCGACCTTATTTTCTTAATTACACGTTTAAAAATAAAGTGTTGTTGTTTGTAAATTATATATTTTAATATTTTGAAGTAATTAGTTTATTTAAATTGATTTGGCGGTTTTAGAAATTTAAAATAAATAAATAGTGTTCTTCGCGGTACATTTTGAATCGAATTGCGCTAGGGAATTTATTTGATTCTAGTTGTTATTTTGACGCTTGGTGCTTGTTGTATTTTTGTTAAAATTTGATATTTAATTGGGCGGTTCGAAGTTTAAATAAATACAAGGTTGCTTACGGTTTACCTTTAAACAAAACATTTTTATTGGACCAACGTTTTGCGTTCTTCTAGCGTCTTTCTTTTAGCGTCGTAACGGTCAAGTGGTTTTGAGCTGCGTTTTAGGTGTCATTTTTGTCGTTTGTTTTGTCAGCATGGTGGTCCACCGCGACGAGGACCCGTTGCCCAGGAAGAAGAGGGAGATAGGTCGAGTCTAATAGGTCGGAGGCTGAGGGCGCTGTTGGGGAAACAGCTAAAGGTAATTTTAAAAGACGTTAGGTTAGGGATTCAGGAGGAGGTACAGGAGGTAGAGGAGCCTGTGTCTGCGGCGGTCGTGTCGGGGAGTCAGGGCCCCTGGGTGGCTGCGGCGCCTGAATCGCCCTCAACTTCGGGAGCCCAACAAAAGATGTCGACTAGCAGCGACGTTAGCGTTGCAGCTAGCGACCTCGATGAGCTGGACCTCCTGAGATTGAGGGTGAGGAAGGCGCACTGGGCCATCTCCGGGAGGGTGCCGACGACCTCCGCCACGATCGTCGGGGAGGACAGAAAGAAGATTCGCTACGCCCTGGATGATTTCCTCGACGCGGCGAATCAACTTATAGGTATGGTTAGGGCGCTGCGGCTTGTGGCTAGTGATTCTGGGAGAGCTAATGTTGTCGGGGGAAGTCCAGCGGTGGTTCCTTGTGTTTCAGGGCAGCAGTGTTCCAGGAGCCAGGAGGTGCCGATGCCGCGGAAGGCGTCGTATGCTGCAGCTGCTGCAGGTGCGACGCCCACCTTTGCAGTTAGGGTCGACGTCAGGCCAGGGGAGAAGGATGACGTCATGTCGACCCTAAAGAAGAAGGTCGATCCCGCTCGTGATGGTTTTGTTGTGGTCGGAGCTCGTAGAACTCGCAAGGGCGGTGTAGTTGTCGAGTGTGCAAACCGAGAAGATGCGAAGAAACTGCAGTCGAAGGTTGTCGGTGACTGCAAAGAGCTCGTGGCGAAGACCATCGAGAAGAAGCGCCCACGGGTCGTTCTTCCGGGGGTCGAAGCGGGGATGAAGGCGGAAGAGCTGGTGCGGTTGATCGCGTGCCAGAATCCCGCTTCGGCGATTTGAAGATTGAAGACCACCTGAGGGAGAAATTTAGGTTTGGCGGAAAGGGCCCTAGGGATCCCTTCGTCAACGTAGTCTTCAAGTGACCCCACACTTCGGAGACGTATATTAGCTGACGCTATAAACCTCAGGTGGCGAAGAGTCTGGGCCCGGGACCACTTCTCGATGACCCAGTGCTACAGGTGCTACGAGTACGGCCATAGATCGATGGAGTGCAGGGAGAAGGTACAGTGGTGCGGTAACTGTGCCGAAGTCGGTCACGAGTTCAAGAATTGCCGGAGGGCAGTCCCTGCTGTGTGGTTTGCGCTAGGGCAAACGACAGAACTGGCGGTGGCGCGAAGGTCGATACGCGCCACGACGCCAAGTCGAGTAGATGCCCACGATGCTGAGATTGAAGAACGCAATCACACGCAACATCGATTATGGACCGTGAAGAAAAGAACGATTTAAAGAAGCAAGAAGATTAAATTCGCGCAATTAAATCTCGGGAAAGGAAAAGGGGCTACAAATAACTTCGTAAAGTTATTTAACGAAAATAATATCGACATCGGGCTTGTACAGGAACCGCACCTGTATAGCCATAAAATAACAGGTTTTGGGAAGGGGGTCACCGTTTTAAACGCAAACAGCGAACGACCGCGTAGCGGTATAATAATAAATAATGGGACGTGCGCCGGAATAATACTAAATAATTTATCCAACGAATTTTTAACAACGGTCGAAATTAAATCAGGGCTAAATACATTTTACGTGATCAGCGCGTATCTTCCGCCGGTTGATTCCCGGCGGAAAATCCTCAAACCGAGGACTTAGTAAACCAAGTTGAAAACATTTTGCGCAAAATCGGTAGGAATAAAAATTTAATCATCGGGGGAGATTTTAATGCTAAGTCGCCATTATGGGGCAGCCCTATCGAAGACGATAGAGGCTCGCAGGTTGCTGATCTTTTTACGGGATGGGACCTTAGTGTGATAAACACTAATGATTCACCTACGTTTGAGACGCATAGAGGCAGCAGTTTTATAGATATTACTGCAGTCTCGCACGAAATGTTAGAAACGATTTGTAATTGGAAACTAAGGTCGGACTAGGAAACGCTCTCTGACCATAAATTAATAACATGGGACGTTGAAACCAAAACAAGCGCAAACGAGCAGCTAACTATATTTCCGCGGTTCTGTAATAAAAAAGCAAATTGGGAGCGGTTTAAAGAAAAATTTGGCGAAAGTATCCTGCGCTCGAAAATGAGCTATTTAACTGCCGAGAGGCAGACGAAGTAAAACACTCGCGAAAAAATTGAACGACGCGGTGGTAGACTCGTCGTCGTATTCCATGCCGAAAAAGAAAACATTTAAAGACAGCGTACCCTGGTGGACCCGGGAACTAACCACCAAGCGGGCAGAAACGCGTAACCTAAGGCGCCGCTATCAACGCGCCTCGGGAGATATAAGAGAACAACGGAGAATAGAATATAATCAAAGTTACCGCGAATATAAAATATTAATAGAAGAAACGCGAACGAATAAATTTAAAGAATTCTGCACGCAAAACTCAGAGAAAGAACCCTGGGGAACCGCATACCGCGTAATTAGAGGAAAACAACAAAAAATCGCGCTCAGTAATATAAAGAAAACAAATGGCGAATACACGGAAGGTTTTAAAACCACAGCGGAATATTTATTAGAGAAATTTTTCCCATCGGATAATCCCGAGGGGGATGAAGGGTCGCACGATTTAATACGTCGGGAAGCTGCAAAGGCGCAGGGAACAGGTGCCGATAAGGCAATCCTAGTTCACGAGGTCGTCAGGGCTCTTAGGAGGATGAACCCTAAGAAGGCACCGGGGCATGACGGAATCACTTCAGACGCCGCTCTGCAGGCGTGCCTGTTAGCCCCGTGTGTCTTTGTTGGGTTGTTTAATCTTTGTTTAGAAAGGGCGTTTTTCCGCGTTGCTGGAAAATCCAGAATGTGAAATTTATACCCAAACCTAAAAGGCGGATGCGTCAGATCCGGGCAGCTATCGTCCAATTAGCTTGCTGCCGGTGCTGGGGAAAGTTTTAGATCGCGTTATGACTACGCGTGTTGAACACCTAGTGCGAGACAGCGGTGGTTTTAATAACCGACAGTTTGGTTTCGTGGAGGGCAAGTCGACTATCGACGCGTTAGAGTTCGTTGTCGGGGAAATTAAGCAGGCAAGAGATGCCAAAGAGTACTGTGTCGTTGTTGCTTTGGACATTTCAGGAGCATTTGATGCTGCCTGGTGGCCATTAATCGTTTGCGAGTTAGATCGTAGGGGTTGTCCGCGAAACTTGATGTCTTTGGTCAAGAGCTATTTCTCGGGGCGATTAGCACAGGTTGAAATTCCGGGTGAAGTTCTGTCGCGTGAGGTGGAAAGGGGATGCCCGCAAGGGTCATGTTCTGGTCCCACATTTTGGAAGTTGTTGTATGAGAGCATCTTTAGGGTCAAGTTGCCCGCAGGATGCTCAATCGTTGGGTTTGCAGATGACACGCTTTTAATTGTAAGATCGAGATTGCTAATGGATATGCGCACAAAACCGAACGAGGCACTTAATAAATTACACGAATGGTCGCAGGCGGTAAAATTAAAATTTAACACGGCGAAGTCAGAGGCGCTTTATTTCGGCACGAAACCAGGACAGAGACCTCCTAGGTTAGAGCTAGGAGGGGAGAAAATCCCGTTTAAAGATTGTATTACCTACCTCGGCGTCAAGATCGACAATAAATTAAATTGGAAAGCGCACGTACAATACGTAAAAAGTAAGGGCGGCGAAATATCAAACAAAATGATGGCGGCGGCTAAAATAAAGTGGGGTTTCAGGGGCGAATCGCTGAGGACGGTTTATGCCGGAGCAATTGAGCCGGCAATACTGTACGCAGCTTCTGTATGGGCAGAAGGTTGTAAAGTCCGGGAGATGCGTCAATTGACGAGCGTACAACGCATAACCGCGGTAAAAGCGGCGAGGGCGTACAGGACCACCTCCACGGAGGCTGTCCTGGTGATCAGTAGGATTCTCCTATCGAATATGTCGTTAGGGAGATTAGAGATAGACGATTAATAAATATAGGAAAAGGGCGCGAAATTATCGAAGATCTTAATCTTGGTAATAGGGAAATTGCAAGAAAGATTGTTGTATCTGAGTTAGGGCACCCGGCTGATATTAGAGGATCGAGTTTGTCGAAGGTGATGAGGACGCGATGGGTATCAGAATTTATACGGACGGTTCACGTATGGACGATGGGCAAGCAGGCGCGGCGTTTGTCGTGTATAAGCAGGAAAGGAGGTGTTTCGGTTTCAAACCAAACTCGCGAACTGGTGCACTATCTTCCAGTGCGAATTGGTAGCCATACGAGAGGCTATCGATTACGTAATAAACCATACGGGCAGAGACGAGTATTATATAATCAGTGATAGTAAATCGGCGCTAACGGCTTTAACAAACATGAACACCTCGACAGATCTCCAAGCGGACGTCTGGAGGATAGCGCGTACGGCGCTAGAGTTTCGACGTTTAAAGTTCTGTTGGGTCAGGTCGCACAATGGTAACGTAGGAAACGATAGGGCTGACGAATTAGCTAAAGAGGCCGCGACGGGCGACTTTCGAATATCACATTCGTCGATACCGAGGTCTTTAATCAAAGAAAGCTGCGCGAAAAATCAATTCGACAATGGGAAGAGGTGGAACAACGCTGCCACGGGCAGGTTGACCCACAAATTCATACCGAGCATAGAAGCCAGAGGTAAGATCGAGGTTAAGCTCGATCACAAAATGGTGCAGTTGATAACAGGGCACGGCGCCCTGAAGGCGTATTTACAAAGGTTCGGTTTAACCAACAGCGACCGCTGCGAATGCGGTGAGGGCGCGGAAAGCGCAGAGCACGTGCTCTTCGACTGCCCGCTTGAGGCGGGAAATCGAGGGTTGGCTGATAGCAAACTAGCTATCCTAGGTCTGGCATGGCCAAAGAGCCTAGAGGAAGTCGGGAAGTGGTTAACCAGAAGGCGTTCTGGACAGCCTTAAAGAATTCGCGGGAAGGGTCGCGAGATTAGACAATCAATGACGACCGCGTGTAAAAATTCGGTGGGGTTGGTGGGAGGATTGAAAAATTTTAGATTGACTTGGCGTGAGTAAGGATACGAGCATAACCAAAGCCTGATATTAAATAAATAAAAAAAAAAAAAAAAAGATAATTATACCAAAATGTCCAATATGCACGAGAAACCCCACTCCATTAATACAATCACTGCCTATCTTCATAATTATGTGCGGAAAATCGGGAATAAATAATACCAAATAAACAATAACAAATAAATCATAAACCCTCATTAAATTAAATCAATAAAGTAAACAAGGATAATAAAACAGAGCGCAACCGCGCATCCCCAGGACTTGAAAGTGAAGTGATAGTGATAGTGATTGTGATCCCCCCAAGAACATTTAGTGCATACCCACCAGGACTTTAGCAGTGCACCCCGTCCCACCTTTAGAAGTAAGTTACAGGCGACCAGATCTTCGGATGCTGGAGAATTTTATTATCGAGGTAAGACTTAAATTGTGGCGGCTGTACTCGCACAAGCATTGATTTACATTAATTAGTAGTTTTGAAATAATTTAAGAAGCACGTTTGGTGTGTAAAGGCGCTAGCCGACATAATGCTTGTGCGAGTGCACCTGATAAATAGGGTGATGCTTTCGCTATTTTGTGCACTGCTATATGCTTAACGCTTATTAAACATTTATTTATATATTTATATAATTATATTTATTTATATTTTATATTTACACTTTATATTTATTTATATATAGCATGTATTATGTGACTTATTTGTTTTGTTTGACGTTCTGTCGCCATTTTGGTTGCAGTATATATTTGGGAAGGACGAGCAGAATTGCGAAGATTGTAATCATAATGTAAATCAGTTAGGGAACGATAGGGAAAGCTAGGGATGGATTTAAATTAGTTAGCTAGATTTGGATAGTTTTAAGACGACCCTATAGGTCGCACTGGTAAGCAGAACCGGCGTCTGCTATCCGGTATTACGGATCCCTCCCCCTCTCATTTTTGCTTGTTGATCGGGTACACTCGAAAGTCAGCGCTAGGGATACCATTATTTACAACCCTGTTTTTAGTTTTTGTTTTGTTTTTGTTCCAGTTTTGTCAGATTTTAGGTTTGTTAGATTGTTAGAGTTTGTTAGGTTTGTTAGATTTTTAGGTTTGTTAGATTTTTATTTAGGGTGAATCAACTATGAAGTAAGAATAAATTAGGAGCACGACTATTTTTCGCGTTTAAACCCAATGTAGTACCTCCGGGTGGAGCATTGGGGACGTGGCCGCAAGTATAGCGGCCCTAATTCAAATTATAATGTATCTAAGTTGTTTTTTTTTTTTTTTTTCTAGTTGCCGCTTGAAGCGAGCGGACGTGTTTCTGCCGAGCTCCCGCTTCAGCAATAACAGTAAGTGTTTATCTAGGGTTTTATTATTTATTGTTGAATTATTTTATTTGAAGCTTTGCTTTTTATTGTGTTTTATTTTTATAATTGTGTGCCATCAAATTTTAAATACAGGGCAGTAAAATAAAATTTTAAAACAGAATTTAAACTAAATAAAAACTAAATAAATCGCGTTTTCTTTGTAATTTAAACTAAATCCGCGTTTTAAAATAAAATAAATTACGGGCCAACAAAACAAAAATCTACTAAACTAATACTCAAAATAATTTCGGAATAACTTAAAAAGGCATTTTTAATAATAAATTTAAAATAAAAACCGCGTAAATCGAGTATAAAACCGGCTAAAACAACCAAAAAGTGTGTGAAATTTTTATAGTGCGCGTATAATAAAATAATAACCAAAAAAAACAAAAATCTAAGCCTTTTTAAATCAAATAAATATCTCAAAAACTGTAAATTTTAAAACAATTTTAATATAAATTTTCCGTAATTTAAGTACACGCGTACTTATAAGTTCCTTTAAGATCGATTTTGGTGTAATTAAGCGGTGTAGCAATTACAGTTACCAAGTGATTAAGTGAAAGGTCATTTCCGGTTACCTCATTCCGATTGCGCTCGACCTTATTTTCTTAATTACACGTTTAAAAATAAAGTGTTGTTTTTTGTAAATTAGATATTTTAATATTTTGAAGTAATTAGTTTATTTAAATTGATTTGGCGGTTTTAGAAATTTAAAATAAATAAATAGTGTTCTTCGCGGTACATTTTGAATCGAATTGCGCTAGGGAATTTATTTGATTCTAGTTGTTATTTTGACGCTTGGTGCTTGTTGTATTTTGTTAAAATTTGATATTTAATTGGGCGGTTCGAAGTTTAAATAAATACAAGGTTGCTTACGGTTCACCTTTAAACAAAACATTTTTATTGGACCAACGTTTTGCGTTCTTCTAGCGTCTTTCTTTTAGCGTCGTAACGGTCAAGTGGTTTTTGAGCTGCGTTTTAGGTGTCATTTTTTGTCGTTTGTTTTGTCAGCATGGTGGTCCACCGCGACGAGGACCCGTTGCCCAGGAAGAAGAGGGGAGATAAGTCGGAGTCTAATAGGTCGGAGGCTGAGGGCGCTGTTGGGGGAAAACAGCTAAAGGTAATTTTAAAAGACGTTAGGTTAGGGATTCAGGAGGAGGTACAGGAGGTACAGGGGAGTCGGGGCCCCCTGGGGTGGCTGCGGCGACTGAATCGCCCTCAACTTAGGGAGCCCAGCGAAAGATGTCGACTGGCAGCGACGTTAGCGTTGCTGCTAGCGACCTCGATGAGCTGGACCTCCTGAGATTGAGGGTGAGGAAGGCGCACTGGGTCATCTCCGGGAGGGTGCCGACGACCTCCGCCACTATCGTCGTGGAGGACAGAAAGAGGATTCGCTACGCCCTGGATGATTTCCTCGACGCGGCGAATCAACTTATAGGTATGGTTAGGGCGCTGCGGCTTGTGGCTAGTGATTCTGGGAGAGCTGATGTTGTCGGGGGAAATCCAGTGGTGGTTGCTTGTGTTACAGGGCGGCAGTGTTCCAGGAGCCAGGAGGTGCCGATGCCGCGGAAGGCGTCGTATGCTGCAGCTGCTGCAGGTGCGACGCCCACCTTTGCAGTTAGGGTCGACGCCAGACCAGGGGAGAAGGATGACGTCATGTCGACCCTAAAGAAGAAGGTCGATCCCGCTCTTGATGGTTTTGTTGTGGTCGGAGCTCGTAGAACTCGCAAGGGCGGTGTAGTTGTTGAGTGTGCAAACCGAGAAGATGCGAAGAAATTGCAGTCGAAGGTTGTCGGTGACTGCAAAGAGCTCGTGGCGAAGACCATCGAGAAGAAGCGCCCACGGGTCGTTCTTCCGGGGGTCGAAGCGGGGATGAAGGCAGAAGAGCTGGTGCGGTTGATCGCGTGCCAGAATCCCCGCTTCGGCGATTTGAAAATAGAAGACCACCTAAGAGAGAAGTTTAGGTTTGGCGGAAAGGGCCCTAGGGATCCCTTCGTCAACGTAGTCTTCGAAGTGACCCCCACACTTCGGAGACGCATATTAGCTGACGCTATAAACCTTAGGTGGCGAAGAGTCTGGGCCCGGGACCACTTCTCGATGACCCAGTGCTACAGGTGCTACGAGTACGGCCATAGATCGATGGAGTGCAGGGAGAAGGTACAGTGGTGCGGTAACTGTGCCGAAGTCGGACACGAGTTTAAGAATTGCCGGAGGGCAGTCCCCTGCTGTGTGGTTTGCGCTAGGGCAAACGACAGAACTGGCGGTGGCGCGAAGGTCGATACGCGCCACAACGCCAAGTCGAGTAGATGCCCCACGATGCTGAGATTGAAGAACGCAATCACACGGAACATCGATAATGGACCGTGAAGAAAAAGAACGATTTAAAAGAAGCAAGAAGATTAAATTCGCGCAATTAAATCTCGGGAAAGGAAAAGGGGCTACAAATAACTTCGTAAAGTTATTCAGCGAAAATACTATCGACATCGGGCTTATACAGGAACCGCACCTGTATAGCCACAAAATAACAGGTTTTGGGAAGGGGGTCACCGTTTTAAACGCAAACAGCGAACGACCGCGTAGCGGTATAATAATAAATAATGGGACGTGCGCCGGAATAATACTAAATAATTTATCCAACGAATTTTTAACAACGGTCGAAATTAAATCAGGGCGAAATACATTTTACGTGATCAGCGCGTATCTTCCGCCGGTTGATTCTCGGCGGGAAAATCCTCAAACCGAGGACTTAGTAAACCAAGTCGAAGACATTTTGCGCAAAATTGGTAGGAATAAAAATTTAATCATCGGAGGAGATTTTAATGCTAAATCGCCACTATGGGGTAGCCCTATCGAAGACGATAGGGGCTCGCAGGTAGTTGATCTTTTAACCGAGTGGGATCTTAGTGTGATAAACACTAATGATTCACCTACGTTTGAGGGGCATAGAGGCAGCAGTTTTATAGATATTACTGCAGCCTCGCACGAGATGTTAGGGAAAATTCATAATTGGGAACTCAGGTCGGACGAGGTAACGCTCTCTGAGCACAAATTAATCACGTGGGATATTGATGCCGAGGAAAGCCAAAACGAGCAACTAACTATCTTACCGCGGTTCTGCAATAAAAAAGCAAATTGGAAGCGGTTTAAAGAAAAATTCGGCGAAAGCATTCCAGCGCTCGACAATGAGCTATTAAACTGCCGAGAGGCAGATGAAATAGAAACACTCGCGGCAAAATTAAACGACGCGGTGGTAGACGCGTCGTCGTACTCCATGCCGCCAAAGAAAGCATTTAAAGATAGCGTACCCTGGTGGACACGAGAACTAACCACTAAGCGGGCTGAAACGCGTAACCTAAGGCGCCGCTATCAACGCGCATCGGGAGAGAACAACGGCGACTAGAATATAATCAAAGTTACCGCGAATATAAAATATTAATAGAAGAAACGCGCACGAATAAATTTAAAGAATTTTGCACGCGAAACTCAGAGAAAGAACCATGGGGAACCGCATACCGCGTAATTAGAGGTAAACAACAAAAGATCGCGCTCGGCAATATAAAGAAAACAAATGGCGAATACACGGACGGTTTTAAAACCACGGCGGAATACTTATTAGAAAAATTCTTCCCATCGGATAATCCCGAGGAGGATGAAGGGTCGCACGATTTAGTTCGTCTTGAAGCTGCAGCCTCTGCAAGGAACAGGTGCCGATAAGGCAATCCTAGTTCACGAGGTTGTCAGGGCTCTTAGGAGGATGAACCCTAAGAAGGCGCCGGGGCATGACGGAATCACCTCAGACGCAGCTCTGGAGGCGTGCCTGTTAGCCCCGTGTGTCTTTGCCGGGTTGTTTAATCTTTGTTTAGAGAGGGGCGTATTTCCGCGCTGCTGGAAAATCCAGAATGTAAAATTTATCCCGAAACCCAAAAAGGCGGATGCGTCAGGCCCGGGCAGCTATCGTCCAATTAGCTTGCTACCGGTGCTTGGGAAAGCTTTAGATCGCGTCATGACTACGAGAGTTGAGCACTTAGTGAGAGACAGCGGCGGTTTTAATAAACGACAGTTCCGTTTTATGGAAGGAAAGTCGACTATCGACGCATTAGAGTTTGTTGTCGGGGAAATTAAGCAGGCGAGAGACGCTAAAGAGCACTGTGTTGTTGTTGCCTTGGACATTTCAGGAGCATTCGATGCTGCCTGGTGGCCATTAATCGTTAGCGAGTTAGATCGTAGAGGTTGTTCGCGGAACTTGATGTCCTTAGTCAAGAGTTATTTCTCGGGACGATTAGCACAGGTTGAAATACCGGGTGAAGTTTTGTCGCGCGAGGTGGAAAGGGGATGCCCGCAGGGTCATGCTCTGGTCCCACATTTTGGAAATTGTTATACGAGAGTATCTTTAGGGCAAATTACCCACAGGATGTTCAATTGTCGGGTTTGCGGACGATACGCTTTTAATTATCAGATCGCGATTATTAATGGATATGCGTACAAAACCAAACGAGGCTCTGAATAAATTACACGAATGGTCACAAAACGTAAAACTAAAATTTAACACGTCGAAATCGGAAGCGCTTTATTTCGGTACAAAACCGGGACAGCGACCTCCTAGGCTAGAGCTAGGAGGGAAGAAAATACCGTTCAAAGAAGCTACTACATACCTCGGGGTAAAAATTGACGATAAATTAAATTGGAAAGCTCACGTGCAGTACGTCAAAAGTAAAGGAAACGACATATCAAATAGAATGATGGCGGCGGCGAAAATAAACTGGGGTTTCCGAGGCGAATCGCTGAGGACGGTCTATGCCGGAGCAATTGAACCGGCAATGCTGTACGCAGCATCCGTATGGGCGGAAGGTTGTAAAGTCCGGGAGATGCGTCAATTAACGAGCGTGCAACGTATAACCGCGGTAAAGGCGGCGAGGGCATACAGGACCACCTCCACGGAGGCTGTCCTGGTGATCAGTAGGACTCTCCCTATCGAATATGTCGTTAGGAGATTAGAGATAGAGACTTATAGATATAGGAAAGGGCGCGAAATTATCGAAGATATTAACCTAGGTAATAGGGACGTTGCAAGAAAGATCGTGGTATCAGAGTTGGGGCACCCGGCCGATATTAGAGGAATCGAGTTTGTCGAAGGTGATCGGGACGCAACGGGTATTAGAATTTACACGGACGGTTCACGTATGGATGACGGACAAGCAGGCGCGGCGATTGTCGTATTTAAACAGGAAAGGGAGGTGTACCGGTTTCAAACCAAACTCGCGAACTGGAGCAGTATCTTCCAGTGCGAATTGGTAGCCATACGAGAGGCTGTCGATTACGTAATAAATCACACGGGCAGAGACGATTATTATATAATCAGCGACAGTAAATCAGCGCTGACGGCATTAACTAACATGAACACCTCGACAGACCTCCAGGCGGACGTTTGGAAAATAGCGCATACAGCGCTCAAGTTTCGACGTTTAAAGTTCTGTTGGGTTAGGTCGCACGATGGTAACGCAGGAAATGATAGGGCTGACGAATTAGCTAAAGAGGCCGCGACGGGCGACTTTCGGATATCACATTCGTCGATACCGAGGTCTTTAATTAAAAGAAAGCTGCGCGAAAAATCAATTCAACAATGGGAAGAGAGGTGGAACAACGCTGCCACGGGCAGGTTGGCCCACAAATTCATACCTAGCATAGAAGCTAGAGGTAAGATCGAGGTTAAGCTCGATCACAAAATGGTGCAGTTGATTACAGGGCACGGCGCCCTGAAGGCGTATTTACAAAGGTTCGGTCTATCCAACAGCGACCGCTGCGAATGCGGCGAGGGCGCGGAAAGCGCAGAGCACGTGCTCTTCGACTGCCCGCTTGAGGCGGGAAATCGAGGGTTGGCTGATAGCAAACTAGCTATCCTAGGTCTGCCATGGCCAAAGAGCCTAGAGGAAGTCGAGGAAGCGTTCTGGACAGCCTTAAAAGAATTCGCGGGAAGGGTCGCGAGATTAGACAATGACAACCGCGTGTAAATCGGTGGGGTTGGTGGGAGGATTGGAAAAAATTTAAATTGACTTGGCGTGAGTAAGGATACGAACCTGATATTAAAAAAAAAAAAAAAAAGATAATTACACCCAAAAACCCGCACCATTAATACAGTCACTGCCTATCTTCATAATTATGCGCGGAAAATCGGGAAATCGGGAATAAATAATAACAAATAAACAATAACAAATAAATCAGAAACCCTCATTAAATTAAATCAATAAAATAAACAAAGACAATAAAACAGAGTGCAACCGCGCATCCCCCCAGGACTTGAAAGTGAAGCGATAGTGACTGATTGTGATCCCCCCCAAGAACATTTAGTGCATACCCACCAGGACTTTAGCAGTGCACCCCATCCCCCCCCTTAGAAGTAAGTTACAGTTAGATGTAGGCAGACGACCAGATCTTCGGATGCTGGAGAATTTTATTATCGAGGTAAGATTTAAATTGTGGCGGCTGTACTCGCACAAGCATTGATTTACATTAATTAGTAGTTTTCGAAATAATTTAACAAGCACGTTTGGTGGGTAAAGGCGCTAGCCGACATAATGCTTGCGCGAGTGCACCTGATATTCTGATAAATAGGGTGATGCTTTCGCTATTTTGTGCACTGCTATATGCTTAACGCTTATTAAACATTTATTTATATATTTACATAATTATATTTATTTATATTTTATATTTACACTTTATATTTATTTATATATAGCATGTATTATGTGGCTTATTTGTTTTGTTTGACGTTCTGTCGCCATTTTGGTTGCAGTATATATTTGGGAAGGACGAGCAGAATTGCGAAGATTGTAATCATAATGTAAATCAGTTAGGAAACGATAGGGAAAGCTAGGGATGGATTTAAATTAGTTAGCTAGATTTGGATAGTTTTAAGACGACCCTTCAGGTCGCACTGGTAAGCAGAGCCGGCGTCTGCTATCCGGTATTACGGATCCCTCCCCCTCTCATTTTTGCTTGTTGATCGGGTACATTCGAAAGTCAGCGCTAGAGATACCATTATTTACAACCCTGTTTTTAGTTTTTGTTTTGTTTTTGTTCCAGTTTTTGTCAGATTTTTAGGTTTGTTAGATTGTTAGAGTTTGTTAGGTTTGCTAGATTTTTAGGTTTGTTAGATTTTTGTTTAGTTTTTATTTAGGGTGAATCAACTATGAAGTAAGAATAAATTAGGAGCACGACTATTTTCGCGTTTAAACCCAATGTAGTACCTCCGGGTGGAGCATTGGGGACGTGGCCGCAAGTATAGCGGCCCTAATTCAAATTATAATGTATCTAAGTTGGGGCGTCGCCGTGGATCAATGTAGTAAGCGTAAGGCTACGGATCCCATGGTCCCGGGTTCAAATCCCGACACGGCCGACTGCTTGAAAAATGGTAGGTGAGCATTTTTCACAAAAATTACGCCCTCGTTCGGATGAGAGGTTAAATGGAGGTCCCGTGTGTGAGTGTTGTCACGCACGTTAAAAATCCCTACCTTGCCTGGAACGGCAAGGGTTCGGCAAAATTCTAAATTTCCAGGCAACAAAAAACTCGCCTCCTGGCCAATGTAGTACCTTCGGGTGGAGCATTGGAAAATCACATGTAATGTATCTAAGTTGGGCGTCGCCGTGGATCAATGTAGTAAGCGTAAGACTACGGATCCCAAGGTCCCGGGTTCAAATGCCGACACGGCCGACTGCTTGAAAAATTACGCCCTCGTTCGGATGAGAGGTTAAATGGAGGTCCGGTGTGTGAGTGTTGTCACGCACGTTAAAGATCCCTACCTTGCCTGGAACGGCAAGGGTTCGGCAAAATTCTAAATTTCTAGGCAACAAAAAACTCGCCTCCTGGCCAATGTAGTACCTACAGGTGGAGCATTGGAAATGTAAATGAACTGTATCTAAGTTGTCTTTTGCTTATTCAGATATTTATTTATATATTTATTATATTTATTTATATATTTATTATATGTTTATTTATATATTTATATTTATTTTTACACTTATATGTATGCCTGCATTGTATTGTTTGTAACTTGATTTAATTCGCTTGACGTTCTGTCGCCAATTTTTGGTCGCAGTATATATATAGAAAAGAAGATTGTATATATAATATGTCAGTTAGGGAATGATAGGGAACGTTAGAGACAAATTTAGGATAAAATACTTAGATAAGGGAGGGCGAATTTGTAAATTTATAAAGCAGGCAAAATAGCTGCTAGATTTGGATAGTTTTAAGTCGACTCTTCAGGTTGCACTGGTAAGCAGAGCCGGCGTCTGCTATTTGGTATTACGGATCCCTCCCCCTCTCATTTTTGCTCGTCTTGTTGATCGGGCACACTTCAAAGTCAACGCTAGGGATACCATTTTTTAAACCCTGTTTTTAGTTTTTGTTTCAGTCTGTTAGATTTTTATTTAGGGTGGATTAATTATGAAGTTAGAATAAATTAGAAGCACGTTTATTTTTCGCGTTTAAACCCAATGTAGTACCTTCGGGTGGAGCATTGGGGACGTGGCCGCAAGTATAGCGGTCCTTACACAAATTATAATGTATCTAAGTTGTGGGAATTTCAGGGAACGGTGTAAGTTAGCTCAGAATTGAAATAAGTGAAAGTACGCGTCCATTCAAGACAAAAAACCTAATAACAAAATAAACAAAAAAATAATTACACTTAAATCTGATGATAATTATAAACAACTACAGGTGTTGGTTTTGAGATATTTTCAACTAATGTTGATTGTGTGAAGGGATATATTGGAAAACTATTAATTCGCAAAATGTTTGTGTTGGGTGATCTTGGTAGCTGCAGGCTGCTTAACCCACTTCACACTACTACGAAATAGGTTACATATCTGTAAACCATAGAAGGGGAAACGAACTGCATGTAACAAGAAAGAGCAGCGGCTATGTTTGAAGACAACAGACATGGAAACATGGGGAAAATTGTTGACAGCATATGTGTAGAGTACAGCACATTATGTCTATAAAATAAATGCAGTACGAGAAGCAAACAAAACGGTAGAAGCCTTTTTGAATGTTGTGCTTCAAATGTATGAAAATGATAGCATGAACTGATAAAGTTAAGAACAAAGAGGTTATAGAAATAATATTGGAATAAAGATATTAAAAAAATACGAGAAATAGAAGGGCAGGATACGTTCCAAGGCATTTTCGATGACTAGTGCAGGATATATGACAAGCAGAGATAGGAAAAAGGAGGTAGAAATAGACCTAGATCAGACTATTGCAAGCAATTAGTGAAAGATGCAGACTGTGGAAATGTCAGGGAATGTACAGGTTAGCACAGAATAGAAAACGGGTACGGGTACGTGTCTATTCAGTTCCAGGACTGAAAACCTAATTATGATATATATATATATATATATATATATATATATATATATATATATATACACAAAATAGAAAGGAATTATTGGCAAGTGACTCAAATTTAGCCACGAGGGCATCCTGTCGACGCGTTTCGCCCTAATTGGGGCTCATCATGACAGGAGTAGCAAAAATGTAATATTTAATACAGATACCTTATGGGAAGTACAGCATCACTTAGCTCACAATTTGTGTCTTCGTGTCATTTCACCTGCCATCGCAGGTTTTTAGCAACACTCGGCATGGAGGAGATCCGGCTCAACTGCCTTTTTCCATAGCCAAAAGTTATAATTTAAAAGAAAAGTGGAGTATAATTTGTGGCCGTAAACTTAAACTGGTTAAAAGTCGACCTTCAATCATTTCAAAAACTAATTACTTATTTTACATAGCATGTGTACAAAAATAAAATCAAACTGTCTTACTAATTGAGATCGTAAGAGATCATAATAACTCGCAAGAGATTGTTCGAGATCAGCAGAGAGTACGTGTAATAGCACGCGCAAGAAGAAGAGCTAAGAAAGCTTCCAATTCGTGTTCCGCTCATTTTATAATTATTCCCTACCTCTAAAACATGGTCAAATTATTTTCAATTCTCAAAAATACATACATCAACAAGGCAAAGCGCTTTCGTTCTAAACCCCTCTCATAAACAAATCTACACGTAGTCAAATTCTTCGTATTCTAGCCCCCAAACGAAACTCATTAGTATAACCAACTTCAAATCGATATATTTTTAAAAATATTTCTTCGTAAAATTCTCTTCGAAGTAAACAAAATGAACACGTGCGATACAACCTTCCTAGTATTCGAAAAATCAATGCTCCGACAACCTTGGTAAAAACCCCAAGTCGAAGAAAACTAACGTCTAGAATACGCCTCTTTCCAACAAGTGTTCTCTCTATCTCATTCATACACAAGCGCTCGAATCAACGCTCTGTCACCTCGTTTTCATTTTAGGTTGCTTGAACGACAACTGCACTCATGCCTCTCTGCTTTTTATCAAGTTTGCATTCGTTTCTGAGGTCGTAAATCTTTCTTTTGCCATACTAATTGACGCCAAGAACTAAAACTACCTGGAATTATTGTTGTTTGTTTCGTTTCTTAAAGCCTTTTCACTTTCATATAAGGAAAAATAAACTGTTTAAAAATCGTTCAAAAAGCTTTTAGAAAATATAACTACCAACTTGACAATTATTAAATATGAGGGTTATAATTTAGTGTTTTAAAATATTAAATTTGAAATACATTATTATTTACGGGATGTTTCTTATATGCCATGGGTCATATTTCATGAGTTCTTACACCTGAAAGATTATGAAAATAAACCTGAAATTCCTGAAAATTTCTGGAAAAAATTTAATTTTAACATTGACTTTTATAAGTTTCTAAAGTTGTTTTTGATGTATTTTAATATGCTGAATCTAAAAATCACATTCAAACTGCAAAGTAACACATTTTTAGCGTACCAAATATCACAATTATATATATATATATATATATATATATATATATATATATATATTGCTATGATATTAAGGTAGTTTAAGGGTAGATTAAGTCATAGGGGTTGTAGGATAAATATAAGCAACTTTAACTTTAAGAAAATAAAATAATTTCAGAAATTATAAGAGTAAATCGGTCATTCTACATAATGTCAATTAAGAGGACACTGAATATAAAATATACGGAATTAAATGCAGAAGAACATAAATGTATCTAAATATAGCTTACAAGTAAAGATAAGATTTTAAAACTCAATAAATTGCATCAAAATTAAATTACCGGGAAACATCGATAAATTGGCATTGCAAATATTTAACAATTGCGTCGAAAATATCAACGTAAACGCATCTTAAATAATTCATTATTAGAAAATCGTTACGTGACTAAAGAAGAACACATTTGTTCAGAAAACCAACATTTTGTAGAAAACAAATTAACACCAGGCGGTTCAATTATATGGTAAATTAACAAACATCGAATGCATGAGTTAATGAAAAGCCAAAAGTTGGAAATCCTAGGATAATACTCCAATATGCTGAATACGGACGTGACGAACAGAGCATTCGTCAAAGATTTAAACTAGGTAGTTTGTAAAAATTCCAAGTTCTGGCAGATAAGCCAAAAGTACCAGCCTTGATTATAAACACGCCAATGAAAACAATTGGAGGAAGGACTTATATATACGATAGAAACTGCACGACATTTTAGTCTATATTTAACTGAGCAACAACTATGTTCGAAGATGTTAAAAACTCACACAATTAGTGAAATAAAAATTAAACAAATGAGATTTAAAAGTGCGAGAATTTTGTGCAACGAAATATAAGCCGATCTATAGATAGACGGCTCTGATTTGGGATGTTTAATTTTGGCGATATTCTAATTTGGACACATTCCAATTTGGGATGTTTGATATTCTAATTTGAACATATTCTAATTTGGGACGTTTAATTTTGGATGTACTTTAATTTGGTACGATTTTAATTGGAAGCGATTTATGGGAGGCGATCTTATATGGGGACGGCATTTTGTTGATGTCTTAACGCAAACAAAAATATACCAATAAGCAATGCAGACACAGCAAGGGAATATAGATCATAGACTAGGGTGGAACTCTAGAACCCATTCCAGGTTAGCAATTTTTAATACACTGTATTATTGAAAGACTGTTTTCAATTTAATATTTGCTATGCATTGTATATTTGTAAGAGTTACCAAAAAGGTCACTTAAAAGAAAAAAATATGAAAACAGAAGAAGATATATTGGAACGTTCGAAGGTCCCTGAATGTATTTAAAAGATATTTTTGCTGGCTTTCAGAAAAGCATAAATCTGGTCTATGTAGATATTTTGTAACAAAAAGGAAAATTTTGAGTGTTGTAAATATTATCAATTATTATATTCTGTGTTCTAGAATTGCTTTATTTGATTCAATAAGATTTATTCAGTAAGCTAGTCGGGGTAAAATACTAATTTAGCATTTCATATCAAATGGGGCGAATAACACAGTAATAAAAAGAATATCACAGCAAATAAAAATATCGCGCACAATCGTGGGGCAATTTCATAGTAAAATTTAATTTCATAGTAAAATTTAATTTCATAGCAAAATATATATATATATATATATATATATATTACTATATATTACTATATATTACTATATATTACTATATATTACTATACATATATATATTATATATATTATTATTATTATATATTACTATAATTATAGGGTAGTTTAGGGGTAGGTTAAGTCATAGGGGTCGTGGCATAAATAAAAGCAACCTCTAGTTAACAAACGCACATAATTCCAGATATTATAAGAGTAAATAGGTCTCTATACATATTGTTAATTGAAAGCACACTGTATATAAAAATACATGGGATTAAATGCATAAGAATATAGAAATATCCAAGAGTAGTTTACAAGTTAAGATAAGATTTAAAAACGCAACAAAATGCATCAAAATTAAATCAACGGGAAACCTATATGAATTGGCTTTACAAATATTTAACAATTGCGTTAAAAATATCATCGTACACGCAATCTAAATTATGATTATAATAAATAACAAAACACTGAATATGTGATTTAATAAATGGAAATTGTTGGAATTTCTCAACTAATACCATGATATGTGAGTGCATGACGTGACGAGCCAGGCATCCATTCGAATATTTGGACTATATAATTGGTGAAAATCCCAAAGTACACAAAGATAAAGGCAAAAGGTGTCGTCCCAACACGTGAATGAACGAATGAAAAGCAAGTAGAGGTACAGCTTTAAATACGATAAGAATGAAGCGACGAGTTTAGTACACATTTAAACTGGGCGACGACTATGTTCTGAAGTGCTATATTATTTTACGTAACCAGTGCAACGAGAATTAAAGTAAAATCATTTTGAAAAGTGTACAAATTGTGCAACGCATAAGCCGATCTATTATAGACGTAAGTAATAACGACTTAATTAAAAATTCATTTACTAACATTAATAAAACAGGGCTTTTATTACTGATATGGAAAATGCTTTATTACTGACTTTTAATACCGACATGAAAATATTCTATTACTAATATTTAAATTGGATCTTAATAATGGTAGTTTAAACTGGATTAATTTATTACTGGTATCTTAATACTGGCCTTAACACCGAAATTTAAATGGGATTTTAATTTATTGAATTGGATTCTAATAACGATTTGGATTGTATTATGATTTTGATGTCGACTTCCAAATTCGACTCTCAATATTCAGACTTGGCACGAAACAACTCATGGGGATGCAAATCACAAGCTAGGAAGGAACTACAGAACCATTCCAGGTTAGCGATCTTAATATAATTTATTATTGAAAACTATTTTAATTCAATATTTATCATTTTGTATCTGTAAGAGTCAACAAAACATAGTAGGTTCATTGATCAATTTATGACAAAGGCAATATCATCTTAAAACGTTTCAAAGGTCCTAAATATACGCAAAAAGGCTAGTTTTGCTGGCTTTAATTTTATAAATCTGGTATATGTAAATATTCTGAAAAAGGGAAGATTTTAAAGTTGTAAATATTTAATCATTATATTGTGTATTGTAGAATTGCTCTATTTAATTAAATCAGCTAGTTGGGGCAAAAACTATAACTTAACATTTCACATCTTAGGTGCTTGATTATTAGGGGTAAATTTCACAACAAAATTTATAATGACTTAACGCTGGGATTAATATCACAGAAATTTTATATTAGACCCAAATAAAAGGAATATCACAGCATTTTATGACGCCCATCGTAGAGGCTCGTTGATCTTAATAAAAATATCACAGCGTTTTATGGTACGCCCAATAGTGCAGGGGCCTAATATAAAGATGATATCACAGCATTTTATGTACACCCAATCGTGGGGCTAAATATTAATATAATATCAAAGGGGCTAATAGAAAGATCACAGCATTTTATGACATGCCCAATCGTGGAACTGAGATATCACAGCAATATATTGTTGTGAATTCAAAGGGGTAAATCAGTGGGAAACAATAAACAACCCTGTATATATAAAAGAGCAAATTATTTACGCGCAAAATTAATTTAATTCATTTAGGGAAACGGACGAGTATTAACGTATTTTTATAATTAATAATTGGAATGTTAAAATTACATGAAGGAAGAGAGCTTCAAGGCAAATAGAAGTTCAAAGATATGCATAATTAACCATAATTTAGTTTAAGCAAACACATATAAGCATAAGGGAGCGTGCTTGGGTAAGAAAATCAATAATTCCAAGGCGAATGTATTCGTTGTAAAAGCCAACCTCAGTTTTATCAAATAGATAGAAGAGATCGAAGAGATAGAACGTCTAGGAATTGTTATGTCAAACGGTCGATAACTAACAGAAACACCTGCTGGTTAAAGTTTACGTTCACAGAATTTTATGTACGTTACGATAGGATTTTATAGAAATTATTTCCAACCGTCAGTTTGGATAAACAACTAGGGTAACAAACATTTTAACGAGCGAGGGTAATGCCCGATCAGTAATAAACAACAGATAGAGAAAGATATAATGCAAGTAAGGAATTGAAATGCACGTACCATATACACGTGGAGTTGAGATAAGTTGTCAACAATATCGATTTTCTGTAACTCAAGTGGGGTTTTGAATGAGACAACCAACATGCATAAGACAGAGACAAATAGAGCTTAGGCTGAGTTTGTGACGACAGAAAATTTTGTCATTGGTTAAAAGCAGATAGTTTTTCAAACGTACGCACACGCGAAGGTTGAAAGCGAATTAGGGATACAGCACGTAGTACGGAATAAATTTTACGAATTTAGAGACGGTTATATTCGAAATTTTTGGAATTAGATTTGAAAATAAGCTTTTCGCTGGAAGCGCGTCCACTAGGGGGGTTTTAAAAAGGATATAAATATCCAACCTAAGTTATTAACGTCCTCTTCTCTTCGATTTTACTTTACTTAGATAAAGTGCTGAATGCCGATTCAGACTACCGTAACAGTAAAGCTTTCTGTGAGTATTTTATGTATGTGATCATGTTATCGTAAATATAGTGGTTACAAGTATGAAACCGTAGTAGCAGACCTCTAATTATTGACGTGAAGTACGAGTAGTGCACATTAAATTAATAAAGGTCCGGCTACTACAATACAAAGCACAAAAATCAATAAATGGAAGCATAGTATATGGGAGTAAGCATCACAAATAATCAAGTTTGTATGCATGATATATGGAATGGTACTGTGAGACGAGGCGCATAGCTCGCAGAGGTAGCAGATGGTAGAGGCCTGTGGATCCGCTGAGTAGCACGGTGAATGGAAACGAAACCGAGGTGTTCTGGCAATCATCTTCGTAGGGAAGGAAGCCTGAAGAATTCTCCAGGTAATTTATTTGAAATTTCTGTTGTTTGATAAACATTTGTGAAATTTTGTGCTGTGTGGTTGACTTCTTTTTGGTGGCATATTTGGTTGTAGAAACTTATTTGTAAAAGATACATGTACTGGACAATTTATTGAAGTTAAATATTGAAAAGGGGTGTATTTAAAACATCCAAAATTTTATTCAGGATAAAAATTGAATTGTAAAGGGTAAACGGGTCTGTAAAATTTGTTTTAATTTATACAAGGTTTAAAAAGCATATACAAACTAAACTGGGTTATAATGAGCTTACCATACTCCAGTGTGAAGTCAATTTAGGGTAACATGTGGGGCCCATCTACTCATATCTCATTGAATTTGTTTAAAAATAATTAGAAAAATCAAGGACTTTAAAACATACCATAATTTGAGTTGTATAATTAGTGTATCAAACTGTTTTTAACACATGTGAATATAATTTATCTGTTAATAAAGGTAAATAAAAAGTTGTATGGTTGTTGTATTATTTGGTGATTTTATTGAATGGTGTGCGAGTGTGAAAGAGTTATGTCTGTAAATTTAGGTATTCGAGAAGAGGCACAGCTGAACTAGCCAGGGAAGCTGAAGGAGTTTGAAGGCGAAATAAAAGGGTAAAGAATTTTTTTTAAAATTTTTGCATTTTTGAAAATTGTATGTTGACCCTGGTGAGACACGAATTTTAATAGTGAATCTAGAGACTGTCTTGACTTACACGGCAATATATATATATATATATATATATATATATCTTATATTTTCCATCTTTCAATTACTAGCTCGATTTGAAATGATCATTTGGGCTTTGCATAAAAGTCTAAGTTATTATTCATCTTATTCACTATATATATATATATATATATATATATATATATATATATAGTGAATAAGCAAAGCCCAAATGATCATTTCAAATCGAGCTAGTAATTGAAAGATGGAAAATATAAGATCTTAAACAGGACTTGAACCTGTATCCTGGTTTTGCCGAAACCATGCGTTTACCAATTACGCCACCGAGACCGATGACGACAATTAGGAAATTTACAAATTTAAATCGTGTACACAACTATACATAAACCTAACTTTCAATTATGTTTGGCATTTTTGTCAATCGTATATAACATTGTCAAGTTTTTAACTTATGTCAGTTATAGACAGGAAGTAACGCTCAAAATTACGGAATTAAGCCAAGTATTAAATATATACATATTTTAGGTAGTTAATTACACAAGGTGAGCATGATGTGATTTAGGATAACGCTAGCATTGGTGAGTTATTTTTTTATAAACATGTAATAAAACAGTAGTTCTAAAACTTTTACTGAGCTAGACCCAGGTCGAGCATTTAAAAATCGGTCCAAGAGTAAAATGCCTTATACGTTTTTTGTTTAGCATAATCAATCTCTACCACCTCCTCAATTTTAACTATTACTTTAGTATTAATCAACTTGCCTTGTGCAATTATCCAATATGTCCGTTATTTGTCAAATTAATAAAGCACTCTTTTATGCATGGGAGCTTTCGATAATATTTAATATATTCATCAGGAATCTACAAATAAGTATGAAAATAAATATCTGTAAAACAACTAGGCCTACTTACGATAGTGAGTTAAATTAAAAACAAACAACTATTAAACATTAGACATTGAAACTACGAATGTAAAATACAGCATGATATAAGAACTAGGACGATTATAATAGTAAATTAATGTACTTATGTAGCAGGTGTGTGTGATAAATGAACTACAAGATGATAATGCAACAGACAATTGATAATAAATGATAAATAAAAGTCGCTAATTTGTAATTATAAGCGAATGGTAAACCAGTTCAAATTGTCGTTTAAATAATAAACTAGAAAGGGCTATAGTAATGCTCCTCTTACTTTAAAATTACTGTTTAATTACAGACAGAAGGTAAGAGTAGACGTTACTGAGATTTTGTGTTTGTTTTCTCGTTTAACGCATTTTCAGTCTTATAAATAACCACCATTTCTAGAAATAACCTTTTTCGATAGTGTTTATCTCTAAACTTAATTTTTGTGTTAG
Organism: Platerodrilus igneus; assembly: GCA_036346225.1. Lineage (NCBI taxonomy): Eukaryota > Metazoa > Arthropoda > Insecta > Coleoptera > Lycidae > Platerodrilus > Platerodrilus igneus. The sequence continues at coordinate 11,155,591 of JARFIW010000453.1, forward strand.
CGTAGTCCATGAAGTGACTAGTCTCTATCACGTGTGAGGCAAAAGCACATGATTTGACACCTTTTTTACAGTCACTTTTATGCGAAATGAGTCTGGTAGATGACCACCTAGACGTTTGCCCAACATATGTGTTATGACAATTCAGACATGGGACTTCATGGACTAATCCAGATTCTTGTTCATGCGGAATGCGATCTTTAACTTTAGAAAATATATTGTTAATAGTTACTACAGTTTTGTTAACTATTCTAACATTATGAAGTTCTTTAAATGGATGTGTTATTTTCTTTGTGAATTATTTACACAAGGAAGTGTATCAAACAATGGTAAATCTAAAGACTTATTAGTATTGTTATTGTGTGGTGTAATGGTGGTTATGGTATGATCAATTTTGGACGAGACGTTAAATAATAATTTATTTATTAATCCTGGTGGGTAAGAATTTTCTATAAGAAAATTTTTTAACAGAATTAAGTTTTGTCTTTTTAGAGTATAATGAGACAACAATGTAACCTTTTTCTTCATACCAAATATAAGGTTAATTTTGGTTCTTAAGGGATGGTAGGAATGAAGGTTTATATATCTCCCTGAGGAACTAGGCTTACGATACCAACTACTAATAAGAGTATTATTTTCTGTTCTATTTATGAGTAAATCCAAAAACGGAACACTATTATTCGTCTCTTCCTCTATAGTAAACTGAATAAATTTATTATACGATTTACTATAGAGCAAGAGATGATTATTAGTGTTCCGTTTTTAGATTTACTCGTCCCTTAAGAACCAAAATTAACCTGATACTATGTATGAAGAAAAGGGTTACATTGTTGTCTCATCATACTCTAAAAAAACAAAACTTAATTCTGTTAAAAAATTTTCTTATACGAAATTCCTACCCACCAGGATTAATAAACAAATTATTGTTTAACGTCTCTTCCACAATTGATCATACCATAACCACTGTTACACCACACAATAACAATACTAACAAGTCTTTAGATTTACCATTGTTTAATACACTTCCTTATGTAGATAATTTTTCGAAGAAAATAGCACATCTATTTAAAGAATTTCATAATGTTAGAATAGTTAACAAACTTGTACTAACTATTAACAATATATTTTCTGGTTTAGTCTATGAAGTCCCATGTCTGAATTGTCATAACACATATGTTGGACAAACATCTAGGTGGTTATCTTCCAGACTCACTTCACATAAAAGTAACTGTAAAAGAGGTGTCAAATCGTGTGCTTTGGCATCACACGTGGTAGAGACTGATCACTCCATAGACTACGCTAAAACAAAAATTAAGTTTAGAAAGAAACACTAGCAGAAATGGTTATTTCTAGAAATGGTGGTTATTTATAAGACTGAAAATGCGTTAAACAAGAAAACAGACACAAAACTTAGTAACATCTACTCTTACCTTCTGTCTGTAACTAAATAGTAATTTTAAATTAACAGAAACATTACTGTAGCTCTTTCTTGTATATTATTTAAACGACAATTTGAACTGGTTTATCATTCGCTTGTATTTACAAATTAACGGCTTTTATTTATCATTTATTGTCAATTGTCTGTTGCATTATCATCTAGTAATTTATTTATCACACACACCTGGTATATAAGTACATTAATTTACTATTATGATCGTCCTAGTCCTTATATCATGCTATATTTTACATTCGTAGTTTCAATGTCTAATGTTTAATAGTTGTTTGTTTTTAATTTAGCTCACTATCGTAAGTAGTCCTAGTGGCTTTGCGGATATTTATTTTCATACTTATTTGTGGATTTTTTATTATGTTAAATATCATCGAAAGCTTGTACGCATAAAAAAATGTTTTATTAATTTGACAATTAACTGACTGCTTCCCTAATATATTTTTTTTACTAACAGTTTGATTCAGTCGGTACATTTTTATCTTTATATATATATATATATATATATATATATATATATATATATATATATATTTGTGTAATTAGTTAGCTAATTGTAAATACATAAGGGCATAAATTAACCTAGGGGTCAGAGTAACAACGTATTAGAAAATCAAGTTAGGCAGTTAGATAATTAGGGTATTTGAAATAATTAATTTAGAGCTTAGTTAACGTATAATAATGTAGGGTTAACTTAATTTTAATTATATTTATTTAGGAATGGCGTATCATAGTATTTATTGTAAGATAGTGCAATAAAGAATTAAAAACAATGAGGTAAAAATACCACTTCCAATTTTAGTTAGATATTATACGAAAACCATAAAAGCTTTGCATGTTCATTAAAATAGGATTATTATTTTCAAGAGTAAAACCAGAAAACGTTTCTAAATAAAAGGGGGAGATATTTCAAAATAAACAAACTTTAATATGTTACAAGAGGGGAAAAGACCGTTGGGTGTTAGCGTAGTCAATATACAACGAGGATAACACGGAAAACACATCAGTAAGACATAGAAGCAGTATGATGTTAAGATATCGATTTTCATTCTGAAGGTAGTATTGTAAGGAAGCTAGAAACAACTGTCTTTGAGGAACGAAAACGGATCAGAAACATATGGATACGAGTAAGAAACAAAGATTTAATCATAAATATAGTATAGTAGGAAAACGACGAACAGACTTATTTTAGAGGGGGAAAATAATCAATAATTTTTAGGAACGTTAGAAGCAGACGCGCATCAATTAAAAGCAAGGCAAAGGAATGGAGCGAGATGATTGAACGATGCAGGTATACGTGCGACAGATTTGTATTAGGTAGGACAGATATTAAGCTGGTAGAAACATATATATATATATATATATATATATATATATATATATATGAAATGGGGTTATATGAACAAAAGAGATGAAAAGACGTTTGTTTGAGTTTGAAGGCGGGGATGTAATCAGAATCGATAAACAGTAGAGGATTACCGGGTATTTTAGAGTGTTTGTGATGAGAATTCAAGCTAAACAAAGAGTCGTTATAGCTTTTAGCAAGAAAATTAAGACGGTTAAACAAACAATTTTCAGAAATACAGAACGGTTGCTGCTTCTACGCGGAATAAGTCTTGTACATTAACTTTTCTACGTGCGAATTGGAAATAAGGGAGGTGTAGCGATGGCTATATAAACCACTTTTAAAGGGGATGTCGCTCTCTTAATTGTTCTTCAGTCATTCGCGTCTCATCGTTTACTGTTAGTGAAATTATGTAAGTTAGTGCAGTATGATGACAAGTTAAGTAAAAAGCTAATAAAGCAAGTTAAGCGAAGAGTAAATTTTGTATATAAGTACAAACATTTATTACTGTGGTTTTGGAATGCACGAAACTGAGTAACATTTGGAGGTATTTGATGGTGAAGGTTAATTTATTTTGGAATACAAAGAGTAAATTTTGGAAATTAGATGCTCCTGGTTTTATTGTTAATGAAGATAGTTTGGGGTAGCAGCAGGCATAGAAGGATGGTGATTCACCCGGAGAGCTGTTTTATGGACTAATGCCATACTGGACGGCATCATCTTCAAGGGCTGGTTGGTGGCGAACGTTTGAAGATAGTTACCAGGTATGCCATTGTTTAAAAGCATTGTATGGTGAATATTTTTTATGGATTTTTACAGATTACCAGATTATGTTGTAAAGAAGTAGAGGGGGCTATTATTTTTTTTTGTAGTGCGGTAAATTTGCACTCACATTTAACGAGTTTTACTATGAGCTCATGATAAGACAAAGAGTTTAACGTAAGGTATGAGAAACGCCCTCTTACTTTAATAAAATATTTGTTTGAATAAGGTTATCGAATTAAAAAACTTTTGAAAATGAAATTGTAGACATTACCAATAATACGAATGTACATAAGGAAAGATGTTCTGAAATTGTAATATGTATTTCATGTAAATAGAGTGTGATGTATTTTGTGAATTGCGTTATTTTGAGAGTGTGATTGTAGCATGTGAATTTCTATTAGGTTTCAGCATAAATGCAGTAAGCGGGAGTTTTTAGATCCAGCGTCAACAGGTAAGCGTCTGTGTTAGTTTTAAGAGGTTTTGGTGGATTTAAGATTTAGTCGAGGAACAGCCGAGGATAAATTTCACAATATTAATGACACCCAAAGTGAGGAGCACGAGTTTACAAGGTAAAACTACAATGCAATATATATTTGAAATAAAGTTTGCAGCAACACTAAATATCTATTTGACAGATAATTGTGAATAAAGGACTGAAATACTGCAACGGCATTTGTTAACAGAAACGATCAGACTCCTATTGAAATTCTATTATTTAAGTTATTTATCGCACTTTGACAAGAAATCCTTGGTTGTGGCATATTGCCGTAAAGACAGTTTCAAATAGAATATTTTTTCAAAAAATTACACAGGGTGTTCTATTTAAAAAACCAAAGTGACATAGTATTGCTCAAATATAGTAGGCGATGAAAAATACTTAATGCCTTATTTTCGTACAGAAAATATATTTAAAAAACTTTTATCATGAAATTTTTCTATATCTCCCATATTTCAGAAGACATACGCTGGCTAATGATAACCGGACCACCCTGTATATATATATATATATATACATATATATTCATATATATATATATATATATATATATATATATATAGACCTAAAAAATTTTTTCTGATACTAGGGCGGCGATTTGCTGTTTGGCTCGGAGCGACAAAAGCTCTAGGACCTGCCCTTACTAATACTCATCCTCAATTTTTAATTTTTGGTAAATTAAGGTATAGTTTAAGTTTACTGTTTTATTTTCTTTTTCTCGTTTTCAACAAATAACAAAATGTATAAAGGTCAAGGCTGCAAAAATAAATCAACTCGCCATACTCAAACATTTGTACTCGTTTTACATAATTTAGTTTTATAATCACAGTATATTCGATTTGTAATAACTATTCAGTTTTTTGCAAACAAATATTTTTTAATGTAAGTTTTGGTTTTGAAAACAAAATTAGTGACAGTCTTAACGCCTGCTTCACTGCCTAGTGCCTGTTTTTTTGACGTTAAGAAAGATCACGAGAGAGAGAGGTTCGACCGATTCATTTATAACTATTTTACGTATATATTTTTGGAGAATCTGTTTATTTCATCATCCTGCAGCGTGTAAAGAACCTTCTAGATGCATCAACTAATTCCGGAACTAACCCCTTAATTTTGGCTCCTGTTCATTTCATTTTAAATTTGAGCATAAAAATCGTTTTGCCTGTAACAAACCAGATTTTAAATCTACTATCTTGGAAAACAGCCGCAAATCCTTTTGGAATTTCACTAAATTTGTAATAAATCGGTGTAATTATTAAATTTCAGGATCAATGACGTAAAACAAAAGTTGCAAAATTTCTTTGTTTCGCTTAATTTGTCAAAAATTAAGCTTTAAATTGTTGTGGTGTTTATTTTCATAATTCATAATACTAAGAAAAAAATATTAGAAAAGTACTTACAAACAATCAATAGATTTCCTTGTAGCAACCTTCTCTATTTTCGCTTTGCACAATTTTCAATGGATAAGAATTGACAACGTTACAACACTTGCAAAGTTTAACTTAAATAGCATAAAAGGTGAGGAGATCCCTCTTTTATAGCTAGACTATACGAAATTATTCAGACTACCTGAAGGCATTAGCATAACGTATTTGATAGTAGGTACTTTATGAATTATTAAATGTTTACATTTTCTCTGGGGATTTTAAAAATAAGGCACGACGTCTGGATGCTACGCACCAGGTAGCATTTTAAGACCGTAGACGAAAGTGGCGAGACTGCTAAAAATATTTATGAGTTAACATTGTATATACCTAAATTATATAGAAAGGTTGTATAATTCGAATGGTTATTGTTCTGCAGTTTAATACTGACAGTGTAATAAATGCACTTAGTGCACTAATGAGTTCCCCAACCTGGAAGTGGGTTGAATGCTGTTTATGAAATATGCAATTCAGTTGCAGGTGGCCTTTCAAAATTTATTAATACTGACTAAAACAATACATACTTGCATCTTAATTCATTCGATTTTACAATTACAATCAATTTCATGAGATTATAAAATTTGTGTATTAATACCTACAGTCATGTTTTATTTAATTCATATTAAGAAAATTGTTGTAATCTTTGGTATTTGTATGAGTTGGCAATTCAAATCCTCAGGGGGCACAGATTGTCAGCATACGCAAAGATCAGCTACGTTGTTAATCATTCAAAAATGTGTTTTTTGATCTTTGCAGTGGCAAGAAGCATTACATTTTGCTTTTCCAATGCTCCACCCGAAGGTACTACATTGGCCAGGAAGCGAGTTTTTTTTACCTGGAAAATTTGGAATTTTGCCGAACCCTTGCTGTTCCAAGCAAGGTAGGGATCTTTAACGTGCGTGACAACACTCACACACGGGACCTCCATTTTACCTCTCATCCGAACGAGGGTGTATTTTTGTGAAAAATGCTCGCCTAACATTTTTCAAGCGGACCGTGTCGGGATTCGAACCCGGGACCTTGGGCGTAGTAGTCACACACATACCACTATGCCACGGAGCCGCCTTAGTGGCAAGAAGTAGCTTGTTGGCGGGGGGAAGTGTGTGTGTGTGTGTGTGTGTGTGTGTGTGTGTGTGTGTGTGTGTGTTATAATTATTATTATTATTATTATTATTATTTATTAAAACTTTAGGTTTTTACATAATATATGGTTCAAATGTATAAAAAAAATAGATATTAATATATAAGATCTTATAAAACCTACACTTGTTATAATGTCACAAAGGTAGCGCTACCTATAAAATGCAGTAGTTACAAAAAAAAAAGTTAGTTAAGAACGGCAAGTGCAACGCTACCGAAATAACACAAAAAAAAATAATAAAACGACAGTAAAAAACTAACAAAATAAAATGAAATAAATGTTACAGAATAAAATAAAATGAAAAAAAAATTAAAAATCAAAACGTTTCCAACTTAGTTATTGTGTACATGAATCCATGTCGCAACGTTCGCTTTGGTAATCTGCGCAAATTTCAATAAGTTACTGCATTAAATTGCCACTAAACTGTAGCTTATCATTCTCTACCCAGCATATAGTTTTTTCGATGCACCATATGTTGCAAAACTTGTCCAGTGAACGTCTGGTGTGGTGCCAAACAAACTCTTTAATTATCCTATAATTTTAAACGTTGTTTGTAATATTGGCTCAACGGTATATCAGAATTAACATTTTTTATCGCATCAATCGTTGTCCAATAGATGCAAGCTTTAGCTAGGTTTATTATGTAATTTCCTAAGTCACTCTTTGCTGTATTGCCGCTGATTCCATAACATTGTTCTTTGATCAGGAGTCCCTTCCTTTTCATCAAAATTTGTACGATGTTAGTTACAAACCGGCACAATTGTTTTGCTTTTTGGCAAGTAATCATTATATGCCAGGCATTGGCCTCACTTTCACACCATTGACAGACTGACGTGTCTTTTATGCCTATGCGGTTTAGGAACTTTGCATCGGCCAATCTATTCTTTACAAACCTCCAAGCGATTATTGATTCGTGTCCAAGTGTGGGGGGTTTGCAGAAGGAACTCCAAATTACCTCATCATCTGTCCAACTACTTCTCAAGGGTTTCTTGCAGTTGAGTAACAGAAGCACCAAACTCTGTTGTAGCCTACTGCGATTGACTTTTGTCACTTTCAATGATGTTTGGTTTATATCGACATTGAGCCTACATCGATGCACTTTGCGTTCACTGCCGTTGCTTGCGCTGTTCGTATATTTATCGAAAAATAATGTGATCCTTTTGTAGTGTTGTAGAAGGTCGTTTTTTGTTGAGCATGGGGCATTATGCAGTCGTTCTTTCATTTTTGGATGTGTTATCCATTCATCTCCTTCCCTAAAATCAGCAATAGTTCTAAACCCATATTCTACCCATCTTCTGCTAAATAGTGGAGGCACAGTATCGTTTGCAATCAACCTACAGCTGGTTGTTGGTACTAAATAAATGTCTTCTTTAAATTTAGGAAAACCCGGATACGACGTTGATATTTTGCTAAACGCATTAACCAAAGATTTTACAAAAATGTTCTCTTCAAAATCTGCTAAGTACTTATTAAGATTGGTACAAGTCAGAAGCTGCCATGTTACCCCATATGAGTTATTTTTCTTGATAACATGTTTCATGATAGTTACCCACTTATGCTCTCTGGAACTATTGATTGAACGTGAGCCCAGAAAAAGGCGAAAGCAGTCTTGCTTGACTTTAAGGCATACCAAACCAATGCCCCCGTATACTTTCGGTAGATATAGTTCTTCAGATTTTACCCAATGTTTACCAGTCCACATGAAATCCCTTAATTTATTTTGTAAAGTTTCTAGCTGACTGACGTTAAATGGGAGAGTCTGCATACAGTGCCACAACTTGGGTGCAATAAATTGATTAGCAATTATTTTTCTTCCAATCAGTGAAGTATTGCGTGCACGCAATTTCCACATTTCAATAGCTTTGTCTACTTTGGTACAACGAGCTTGTAATGGCAATACTGTATCTTCTTGAATATTGTCTGACAGGTGTATTCCCAGTATCTTTATATTTCCTGATGACCAAGAGAACCCTAGCGGAGTATCTGTTCTCTCTCGCCATGCGCGCACCAGAGCCCATTTGTTTTAGATGTGTTTAACACCGACCCTGATTGGTTTTTATACACTTTGTAAACAGTCTGTAAATGATCAAAATCACTGTTTTTTTGAAATAAAAATAGACACATCATCGGCGTATGCACATACCGCTAATTTTGTTGGTTGTAGTTGTATCATATCGGATATAGGAAGAGGAAAACCGGATAGACGGTTTCTACAAAGGTTAAGGAAAGGTTCCAAGGACAGTGTGGATAATGGACCAGACAGTGGGCAGCCCTGCCGTACTCCTCTGTAGTGCGTTACTGCACCTGAAAGTAAGGAACCGACTCTGACGTGGGATATCGGGCTTTTGTATAAGGTTTGTACATAGCCAATAAAAATAGGTCCAAACCCAAATTTCTGTAGAACCTTATACAAATAGTCTCGGTTGATTTAAAAATGTGGAACGCTTCACGATTTTGCGTGTCATCCTTGCGCAGGGGTCATGCCAATCTTCTCTGTATCGTTCCAATTTTAGTATATGTACCGCCGAAGCGAGTACGTGTGTGTGTGTGTGTGTGTGTGTGTGTGTGTGTGTGTGTGTCTGTCAGGGGCCCCGCGCACGTTTCATAAGCGTTTTACATGATCGCCGTATAATGCAAATAATTTTAGTGGAGTTATAAAAAATCTTAAAGATCTAGTCACTGAGATGGGCCTACTTTGCGCATCTCAACATTAGGGAGATTTTGAGCCCTTTGTTTTAGGTGCCGTTATTAGCGTATCCTGTGAGCATGCGCTTTGCAATGCCCCGTTAATAAAACGTAGTTGATAAAAATGAGTGTTAAGTTCGCTAAATAACGTGTTTTTCTGAGAGGCGATGTTAACCTCACTTTTGATGTTCGCGCGTCATGTCAGTTTGCTTACTTTTTGGATGCATTGTAGTTTTTCCCTGTCGACAGATTTTTTATTATTTAATAAAAATTATAATGAACAATATTCTACCCAATATTATTGAACAAAAAAATCGTTATGGAATTGATCACAATTTGATTAGGGCATAATTTGCACGATATATTTGATCAAGAACAAAACGGTAGAGGAAACGTTTTAATTCAACCACTGGTTAGTTTAGATCATATGGAGGCTAGAGATTTAAAACTGAACTCTAGATTTGATAAGGAAGACATACCCAGATTATGCATAGCCTTACGAATACCAAAACGTTTACCACACGATCTGGATACCAATCAAATGGTAAATAAAACGAATGTAGTTTAAATTTACATTTCAATAATTATAATTTAATTTTTGGCCAGGGACTAACGAGTTGTGCATGTTACTGAGGCGATTGGCATATCCTAATCGTCTCTGCGATTTGGAACATGTTTTTCAAAGATCTTCTTCAGCCCTTTCGGAAGTAATAAATTTTGTGAATACACACACATATAATGAATTTAGGCATCTTTTAGAGGATCTAAATAGCCATACCTGGTTAAATCAAAGTAAACTTCAATATTATGCAGATGTACGTGAATCAAGACGAGAATATTTATTTTAATAAGCAAATTTATATTCTATGTAATTGCCGTCCAAGGTGCAAAAGTGACCAATTGTTGGGGTTTCATCGATGGCACAGCCGCAGGCGCATTAGCCGTCCTTTAGTTCAACAAGAAAATTATTATTCGGGTCACAAACAAGTACACTGTGTAAAGTACTAATCCGTAGTTACACCAGATGGTATCACTATAAGTGAATTTTGGGCTATTGAAGGAAGAAGGTATGATGCAGGAATTTTTAGAGCATCTGGCTTTTATCAGCAATTAGAAGCTAAAGCCAGATTTCCTGATGGACGTAATTATGTAATTTATGGTGACCAGGCATATGGCATCAGAGAATTACTCTTGTGTCCATATCCTGGCCATGGTATTAATCAAGATGAGCAAACTTTTAATGCTTCAATGTCTGTAGTAATAGAAGCTATAGAATAGAGTTTCAGTATAATAATTGCTGAATTTGAATTTTTAGACTTTAAAAAAAAAACAAAAAATTGTATTACAGGATATTGAAGCTATGTACAAGACGGCCTCAATCCTAACAAACTGCCACAGTTGCTTGTATGGAAATCATACGTCTATGTATTTTAATATAGAACCTGTTTACCTCGAAATAACTTAATACGTAATCCCAAAGAATTGAATCCACTTCAAAATCTCGGCTTTTCTTGTTTAGAAATAAGGAGATACAAAAATGTGTTTGAAAACCAATTTTATAAATTTTGGAATAATATAACGCTTAGATTTTAGAAATAAAAAGTAATGACAATATAGCATTTATCCTCATGTTTTGATATATAAGCTATTAGTTCTCTAAAAATTAGTCAAGTGTGAACAAGTTAGATAGGTGGGCAGTATACGTTTGTGGCATGTTCGTAAGTATAGTGTTATAATGGAAAAAAACATTACAAACGAATAAAATTTATTTTCAATTAGCAATGTTTACCTTTTACTCATAATAAAATTAATTAGCATGTCTTGCCTGTCGATAATTTTTGCTAAGTCTTCTTTGTTTAATTTCAAAATTAAGTTTTTTTCGTGTAATTCAAATAACGTTCTGAATTCCAACTCGGCAATTCTTGTTTGCTTTTCAGCAAGAGCTATTTTTCTCTCCTCTATGGACAATCTTCTTTCTTCCAATTCTAGTTCCTTTCTTTTAATTTCTTTTTATTCATAGTCAATGTGCCTCTAAATAGGCCAGTCCTTGCCTTTGCACATAAATTTTTCGTTTTCTGGATCTTGTTGGACCTAGAGGATAGGAAACATGGTTACATTAGATTGAAACGAATTTTTTCTATACATAGCTGGCCTCATCACGCATGGGCGCCAGTGTAACGAATTTTTCTTATATTATATTTATTTTAAGTATCTTACAAGCGTGGCATCAGTGATACTTATTGTTCTAAAAACCTTCCGACACAACTAGGGGTCTATTCCTTGGGTAGAGCTATGAGAAATGGGGGAGGTAAGTCGAAATCTGTTTGCAGATCAAACCTAAGCTAAATCAAATAGGCGCCACCAAGTCCTGATGTAATTATGATAATTGCATAGCTTATTTCTAAGGGCGGACGTGGAGACCCAAAGAAAAAAAGGATCGCCTTGGCTGACAAAAACCTGTCTTAATAAAATAAGACGCAGCTCCTGTAAGAAATTGTAATAGTTAAATAAAGAAAAAGGTGGAACACCATTTGTGTCCAGCAAAAATACATAAAGAAATAGTAAAAAGGTATTTCCAATATAAAATTGGCATCAATTTCTTACTCATAAGGGTTTTAGCTTTATGTTATTAGATTTGATCACACTTGATCAAAATAAAAAATCTTTAATCTTGAACCAATTGTTTACTAAAAAATCTCTTTTAAAATAATGTGACTTGTAACAAAAAATTTTATCATTAACTGTATCAATCTTAAACTTTTAACTTTCATGTTTATCTTTATTATTTTCAATCAAATACTTTACTTTAAAACATGAACTTGTTGTACAAATAGGGTTCTAACCTGTGCAGATCTGTTCAGGCAGATAACAAATTAATAGCTCCTAACAATATTAGCATTTGAGCTTTCAAAATTACGTATATAAATTTTAATGTAGATAAAGCTGATCACAAAAATAGACATGTTTACATATATTGTACTAAAGCTGTTCAAAGCATTTGCTTTTAAAATAGCATCTGTCAGCAGTACAAAGCAGAAAAATATATGACGTCAGTAACACCTGTTGACGTTACCGACGATTCATATTGAGCAAAGCGTGTAGTTTTTAAAACATTAAATCAGTGAACTTTCGTTTTACTACTGGTAAATCCAGCTCAGCAATTAGTTGAAACTTTTACAACGTACTTGTATTACGCATCAAAGCAAGTTAACGTGTTCCTAGTTTTGAAACACATAAAAAGAACTTATAGCTATCTACGAACCAAAACTGCATTTGTCGCATTGTAACAAAGAAAGACGGGACCCCCGTTATTTCAAGCAACGATAACAGCGTTTGTAATTTGAAACAAATTCATCCAAACCAACTTCTATAATTACTTCGTTCCACGGGTCCAATCATATCCTGTTGCCTTACATTCTGCAGCAGTCGTAATCTCGAAGTTGAATTACGTGATCTTCTAAAGGTAGCATCTTACATGTATTTTACTGTGTCCTTGTGTGTCTTTAAAAGTTGCATCCTACTTGTCGCGCTAAATAAATTGTCTCAAATTATACCTTACCGACCGTCATTCGAAGATATGTTCACTAATTGAAATGGATTCGCAGATTGCCGGCCTGCAGTCTAGGGTACATGTTGATATTTCTATCACTTGTGGCCGACTATCTTCTAACCAGCTCGGGCGGTCGCGCCGTCAGGAGGGGAACAATCAAACAGAGATGTGCTTGTAAATAGCTGTATACGACATAGATATCTGAATATAAGTAGATTATCAAAAGACGATGCAGGCTTAACGTATTATTTTTGAAGTTGAATGCAAATTATTATTGTTATTAATAAAATTGTTACATTATTCTTGAAATTATATGGAAGGATTTATTATCGAAAATAAAATTGTTACAAGATTATATTTAAATGAGGTTAGAAAAAGTAACATAAAAAACTACGAAACTGTATTTTATTTAGTAAAGCAAAAAAGCGAAACTCAAGTTATATAACTAGCCTACCCGTGTTCGTTGACGCAAGGTTAACTACCAGGATCAGTGTTACCCTGCTGTTCAGACAGGGTCAAAATTAATCAGTTTACTTTTGACGTTGCCTGAACTGCCGGGTAACACTGATCACTGATCCCGGTAGCTAACCTTTGCTTCAACGAACACGGATAGGTTAATAACTCTTAGTTAAGGAACGTCACGGTTACTAGGTTAAGTGATCCGAGTAAGTTTCCGAAAACTCTTCCAGCTGTAGATTTTAGTAAAGGAAAATTAATCAATAGCTTCATTTCACTTGTCAATGACTTTAAACCATTGCTTTGCCTATCAGAAGAATGCTCATTATTCATTACCTAGCCCTCAGGATGATTTAGGAGTATGAAGACGTACTTGCTGCAGCTATGGGTTCTGGATCTGCAGTTTTCTGAATTTGGAACTAAAACATAAACCATTATAATATTCAAAACATTATTTTACAATTTAATTAAGGAAAATTGTTTAATTCTAAATCAACCGCATCTGAAATGATATAAGCGAGATCAAACATTTTTTTCGATTTAGTAAAAAACACCTTATTACCCTTACCCTGCAACTTGTTCAAGTTTGTCATGCGAATGATAATTGTGATCTTCCAATAAAATGTTCTGTTCACGTCTCAAATGTAGAGGATTCTCGGTTGGTGCTAGTAATACAGGTTTAAAACTGGTCATGCGACTATTACATACTTACAATCGCAACTAAACGTGAGTTCATACTTTTCTTAAGAACCATTTGAAGTGAAAACACCTAACATTCGTGAAAGATTACAATTTTTTTGGCTTGTTTTTCTTTATCCTGGTTGCACATCAGCTCATGCATAGATTGGCATAGAAAATCCTTCTCCGAGTATGCCACTTCTATTCCCGATCTATAAAAGACATAAAAAATTACAACTTACTTCCTTCTTATCCTGGGTATATTTGCCTAAATAGTATCTTACTCAACCTAATAAAAGCAATTTTGCAGATATTATGAGCATAGCACGCTACTTTTTGATAATTTAATTATGCCAAAAATTTAAAGACCTACACATATTCATTATACTTACAGGCTTCGTAAATTTTTATATTCCTTTAACCATAATTTTATTATCAATTCTAAATGCTCTTTAAGAGTTCTTATAGAAAAATTCTTTTTCGTCACAGGCTGCATATTTTCTTGAATAACGGCCCACAAAGAATGGGGTTCTGTCCCAAAACCTCCTGTAAAAGGGTAATATCATCATGGTCAGTGTAAAATAATTGCGGTGTAAATTTCAAATAGCTAATTAGGAGAGAGAATGGACTGTATATAATTTAAATTGATAATTTACAAACAACAGATAATTAATGTCTTTAATCAAATCAAAGCAAAGCGTTTACTATAAAGCACTCACCTGATTGTTTACAAAGTCGTGCCAAAGCAAAAAATGATGTAGTATCTAACCTGCATCTTGCGGGGAAGCAAAGCACATTTAGTTCAATAGCGGTTTTAACGAAAAAAGCGATTCATGTACAATAGCGATGCGAACTGGTCGAAAGAAAAATCGATTCTCTTCTATGTTGAGCGTGTAAACTAGCAATGCTGCCCATTTGAACGACGAAACGATTCTCTACAAGTAGAACGTGTACGATAGCGATGCGGTGTATTCGACCGACGAGACGAAAACTCTTCTGGCTTCGTGGATTTTCCAATTGATACTTGTTGTTGCACATGCGGAATAACAAACAGAGTTTTATCACTCACGGCACTTGGCGCGTGCTTCAAGTAAAACCATGGGAATTCCACTCTAATAAATTTAAACATAAGCGGCGGATTTAAAATAACCAACAAACTCGACAGAAATAAAATTTAACTATAAATCATTTACATATAAACGGAACATACCGTCCACCAAAATGCAAGGCATTTTAAAGAAAAAATAATTATAAGACTGGTGGGGGAGGGCGGAATGACCAAACGAAAAAAAGCGAAAAAAAAGGATCTACAAAAACCAAAAAAAAAAAAATATATTTTCTACATTGCGGGCAAAGGGCAGAGTTTTGACACAGGACGTTTCCGCTCGCCATGCGCGGTTTTAAGTGTGACCACCCTAACAACACCATCTGTTCCAAGATGCACAGCCACAACACGGCCGAGGGACCAACAAAGGGGAGGAACATTAGCAAACTTAATTAGTACTAAGGTGCCCAAATCAACTTGAAAAGACGGGGTGTGCCACTTTGAGCGCTGTTGTAGCAAGTGTAAGTATTCTTTGGACTAACGGGACCAAAAATCTTGGTGAGTGCGCTGGAGCAATTGCCAGCGAGAGAGGCGGTTAAGCGGTAGGTGAGAAAGTGCGGGCTCCGGGATGGCGGTTAAAAGGACCAAAGTTAAAAAATGACCGGGTGTAAGACAGCTCAAATCATTGGGGGTCCGTGCTCAAAGGTGTGAGGGGACGTGAGTTCAAGATAGCCTCAATTTGGATAAAGACAGTGGCCAACTCTTCAAAAGTTAACACTTGCTCGCCAATAGTACGTAGTAGCAGGGTCTTTACAGATTTCACTCCCGCTTCCCATAAGCCACCAAAATGAGGTGAAGCTGGCGGTATAAAATGCCACGAGATATGGTCCTTGAAGGCAGCAAGCTGGGCGAGATGAATTAACTGTTTATGAACACCCACAAAATATGTGCCACGATCACTATAGAGGTGATCACAACGGTCACGCCTGGCAATAAATCGGCGCAGAGCCGCGAGAAAGGGGTTCATTGACAAGTCAGATACGACTTCAAGGTGCAGCGCCTTGGTAGTCATACAGATGAAAAGACATAAATATGATTTTAAAACTTTAGCGACCCGTAGTCGAGACATAGTACTAGAAACGGGACCAGCGAAGTCGACGCCCGAACACAAAAAAGGTTTGACTTGAGTAACTCGACATGAAGGCAGATTGCCCATGGGAGGTTGTAATGCGACAGGATTGGTCTTCCAGCACGTTAGACAGTGACTTAAAATACGACAGATAAATTGTCTTCCAAAAATAATCCAAAAGTGCTGACTGACGAGAAAATGGACCATTTGAGCACTAGCGTGGAAATATTTTAAATGAACGTAAGTAACATACAGATCAGTGAGTCGACTTTTGCTAGGTAACAAAGCGGGAAATTTACGGTCAGAGGATAAAGGCGCGTGAGCCAGGCGACCTCCGATGCGCAAGATTCCATCACGAATAAAAGGAGACAACTTGCAAAAACTCTTTTTTAAAAAAATCCAGAATGAATGGCTTCAAGTTCGATAGCGAAATACGACTGTTGAGTATACACAAGCAAAGGGATCAAAGCATTGTGCAACGCAGAAGATGACAAAGGTCCGGAGTACCTTTCGAGTGGGTGACGTAGATTATGACGAAAACGGAGAATCCAAGCAACAATGCGAGTAATAAATGGAAAGAAATAGTGATTTTCTAAAATTGATTGAATCCAAGAGGATGTTACGACAGCGGATAAAACAATAGAACGTTGTTCAGTGAGAACTTCAGGAATATCTGAAGGTGGAATATATGGACTATAGTTTTCGAAAGACCCATACAAGGTTGGTGAAGCCGCCCACCATAGAGAACATTGGCACAAGTCGGTAGGGAGTAAACCACGTGACCCCGACATCGGCAGAATTCTCGGTGGAGGAGATGTGATGCCAAGAGGCGCGAGACGTGTTTTCCTGAATGTAAGCAACACCATTGGTGACGAAAATCTTCCAACGCTGCAGAGGGGAACAAATCCACAAAAGTACTACCATGGAGTCAGACCAACAATAAATTTTATGAAAAGTAAGGTTCGAATTAAAAGTTTTGAGGACAAAGATTAATAATTTTGATGCCAATGTGGCGGCCAACAATTCGAGACGGGGTAAAGAGATTGTACGAAGGGGTACGACCTTAGACTTAGCGCACACTAAGCGAACCTCAACGGCGGAAGGAGTAACAAAGCGAGAATAAACAACACCACAGTAGCCACGTTCGGAAGCGTCAGCAAAGCAGTGAACTTCGCACGTAGTAAACTGTAGCGGGATAAGCAAGCGGGGTAAAGCGAAATCCGAAGCGGTTGAGTATCAGAATTCTCAAAGGAGTGGTGTTGTGCGAATTGCTGCGTAGCGGAAAGATCTTTTAACAATTCGGGATGGTTACTTGATCATTTATGAAGTTCGAAACCACCAAGTTTTAAAAGAGCAATTATTTGATTACGTACAGCGAGAGTTGATTTAGTAGAATCTCCACCAGTAGCGATGTCATCAATATAAGTATGGTGTCGAAGTGCGAAAGCGGCTAACGGATAAGAATTCCCTTCGTCCACGGCCAACTGCTGAAGTGTGCGTATGGCAAGAAAAGGAGCACAATTGATTCCGTACGTAACGGTATTTAATTTAAATTCCCGAATGGGCTCCTCAGGGGAGAAGCGCCAAACAATTCGTTGATAGTCACACTGAGCGGGATTTACAAGAATTTGTCTGTACATCTGACGAATATCGGCAGTGACAACATAAGGATGTAAACGGAATTGTAACACAATGTAGGTGATATCGGGTTGCAACTTCGACCCAACAAACAAGTGATCGTTTAAGGACGATTGAGACAGAGTTTTAGCGGAAACGTTGAAAACAACTCGTAATTTCGTACTTACGCTTTCGGGTTTCGCAACGCAATGATGCGGGATGTAATAAGAAAAGTCCGAATGAGACCCAATAACAACGGATTGCATATGTTGAGAATCAAGATATTCACGCATGAACGAAACGTACTGTTCGTAAACACAAGGTTGCTTAAGTAGACGATTTTCCAAAACGACAAATCGTTGTAAAGCACGATCACGACTACCTCGAAAAAATGGTTCTTGATCTCTGAACGGCAGTGAGACGACATATCAACCTTGTTCATTGCGGCGAAACGTATCGACAAAATGTTTTTCAACAAGAGTTTCTTCAGGCGTGAAAGGTTGAGCGGCGGGGAAAGCTTCGACTTCCCAGAATTTAGCGACAATATCTTCCAATGGGGAAGTAGAGTCTGTCATACAAAACAAGCTAGTTATTTCAGAAGCGGGCAAGGAAGGTATGTTTCCCATTAAAACATATCTGAAAATGGTATTAATAGCAACAGGTTGATCGTTATCACCCTGAATGCGACCGTCTAATAACACTTGGGGGAAAATATCCGCGCCAAGTAAGAAATCAATGGGTTCAGATTGAGCAAAGAGCGGATCAGCTAGCTTGAGGTTAGCCAGATGATTGAAATGTTCCAAAGAAATATTAGAAGTAGGTAAATTCTCACAAATTTTGAGAAGAACTACAACTTGAAAATTAATAATCGGTGAAGAAACACCTATTGGTTTGAGCGAATCGGCGACAGTGCTATGCTGAACAGCTGAGCGCATGGAACCTAAACCACTAAGAGTAAGAGAATGTGGAGTAGTAAGAAAACCTAAACGTTTCACACTACTTTGCGAAATAAAAGAAGTCATGCTGCCCGAATCGAGTAAACCGCAAAATTGCTGGAAAGAACCAGAGCAATCAGCAATTTCCACTTGAACGATGGAAAGTAAAACAACTGAAGGTTTAGCTAAAGAATTAAATAAAACGACATTCGAAGTTGACGGACCCTTACATCTAAACGAAGTCGAAGATTCCTCAGAGGCCCGAGGTGCGGAAGGCTTGTAGCGGTCTTGAATAGCGGAAATAATGCGAGGTGATACCTTTGAGGCGGCGGTGTTCGGGCTCAAGCGAGCCTGGCTACTAGCAGCGAAAGCTGGTTTAGACAAAACGCGATCGAAGTGCAATAACGAATGATGACGTTGATTGCATTGGCGGCATGAAAAAGTAGACTTACATTTATTTAAAATGTGAGAATTACTAAGGCAATTAATACACAGATGTTGGTTCTTTGCAAAGTTGTAGCGATCTTGCGACGAAAGTTTAACGAAATCATTACAGCGATAAAAATTGTGATCTTGGTTGCAAAGCGGACATTTATTAACATTAGATTTTGTCTGTACTAACATGGAAACGGCGGATCGAGGTTTAGACGGGTTGCTGGAATGAATAACTTTGCTTAAATCAGCTTTATGATTTACCGACAAATTTGATAAGGATTTACACGTATTTTCCAGATAAGCAATTAACTTTTTATAAGATGGGATAGCGGTCGGATCTTGATGCAATTCAAAACTACGAGCAGTGTGTACATCCAAGCGGCTTAAAATCATTTGTACAAAAATGAAGTCCTATTGCTCTACGGGCAAATCAAATTTTTTAAGTGTTTGTAAATTATCCACAAAGGTATCAACTAATTTTTGCAAACCAACGGAATTATTGGAGTTTAATTTAAGAAATTTATCAATATTGTTCTATAGAGCAGAGGTAATGTGACAAATATTACGATATTTTTCACGAAGTTTTGTGTATGCAAGAGCGTAGTTGACTTCAGTAAGGTCGAAGTTTTTAATGGTTAGGAATGCGGAACCTTTTAGTGCTAATTGAAGATATAAAAAATTTATCTACGTCCGACAAATCGTTATTAAAATGAACTAGACTATCAAAACGATCGATAAAACTTTCAAACAGACAGCGGGGGTAATGATACTTTTGACGTTAAAGTATCTAGCGGCGGCGGGGACATCTCAGCCTGAGGCGAGAATTGGCTGGTAAACAGCTTGAGATATAGCGCTTTTATTTGGAAATAGTTGTCGTCGAAGCGTCTACGGATAGCGTCTTCAAATTCAAATTTTTCATCAGCGTCACCAGCTGAAGAAATTGCACCCACTATCCAATTGTGATGCGTGAAGAAATTTTCTTTAACATTTTCCAAAGATTCATACTGAGCGCAAAATAAATCTAAAAAAGCGGTTTCTTCTATAGATTTTTGAGCAATCTCAAACATTTCTTCTAGCGAATTGATAGCGATATTACGTAGGAAACAATTACGTTTTAGCTTTTCTGCCATAGTTAAATACAAATTGAATACAAGCGCAGAGGAGATAAAGAACGAAAACTTGACAATTTATAGCCTAGCGGCGATCACAAACGTAAACCTATTGCACGGCAGATAAGAAATGCTAGTAAACTCAATGATACAAATTATGCTAATTAGCTGTCAATGCTTTGACGAGCAGTATAATTAATTACCTGAGTTTATTGTTTACTCAAAATCCGGCTAGAAGCATACCAAATGTAAAATAATTGCGGTGTAAATTTCAAATATCTAATTAGGACAAAGAATAGACTGTATATAATTTAAATTGATAATTTGCAAACAACAGATAATTAATGTCTTTAATCAAATCAAAGCAAAGCGTTTACTATAAAGCACTCACCTGATTTTACAAAGTCGTGCCAATGCAAAAAACGATGTAGTATCTAATCTGCCTCTTGCGGGGAAGCAAAGCAAATTTAGTTCAATAGCGGTTCTAACGAAAAAAGCGGTGTATTCGACCGACGACACGAAAACTCTTCTGGCTTCTTGGATTTTCCAATCGATACTTGTTGTTGCACATGCGGAATAACACACAGAGTTTTATCACTCACGGCACTTGGCGCGTGCTTCAAGTAAAACCATGGGAATTCCACTCTAATAAATTTAAACATACCCCGGCGGATTTAAAATAACCAACAAACTCGACAGAAATAAAATTTAGCTATAAATTATTTACATATAAACGGAACAGTCAGTAAATCATAACCGTTTTCTAGCACTGTGGTCCATAGTATCTTGTTTAGCGAGATCAAAATAAACCAAAATAACAACTAAATTATTGTATTTTAAGGATGGGAGTACAATGCACCTATATTTGTATTCATTAAATACGTATTATTAAAGAAAAATATGGTTAGACTCTCTTCTGACACATACAGACAAACTCTTCGTAGTTAGTTTGCAGGGGTATCAAATTCATTGATCTGCTTCCCTTGTGTTACAAATATTGCATTTAAAGCAATTAAAAGTGTATAAACAGTATAAATTACCACTAATAGTGATATACATAGGTAGTAAAGCTGTTTTTGTTTAATTTTGATACTTAATTACAAACACAACATTACATAAGCTGGCAAACCTGTTTCCAACACCATCCGCTATTAAGCGAACTTTGTTCGTGCGCAAGTAAACACGCTATCGCTTAATAACCCAATCGGTTAATTTTTCACAACTGTGCATGAGTACATTAACCGATAATGTGACTTGTCCGCTAAATAAGAGGCTTAAAATCTTCCTATTGTTTTAAAATTTAAGATACACTGTGACGTGGTAGATCTAGGACGGGAACGGCTCCTGGAAGATACGCGCAGAGCAGACGTGGTTCGAAGACTAGAAATAAACGCGAAAGACGTTGGGTGCCACTTCACCTTGGTGAGAAAAGGTAAATCCTAGGAGGTGAAGGCTCCAGAGGGGAAACGCTGGAAAAATTATTTAAGAAAGGGTACAAGTCAAAATAACTACGCAAAAAATACAAATAACGATGGCAAAAGAAAATAAAGATTCAAACGTAATACAATAACTTACCACAATCCAGAGTCACCATGGGTTTTCGACACTAAATGTGGAATTTCATAAAATACCTTAAGGTTAGAATAAATATTGGATAAGCCATAAAGTAGACGTATTTTCAGGTAAACACTTAAACCGAGTAGACCCATCTCAATGATTAGATTTTTTAGGTTTTTTTATAACTTTTACGAAAGGTGATGCCACAATTAAAGTAATAAAGTTTAAGTGATACAAATTAAAAGTAAAGCGCCATTATTATATTTAAAAACAAAATAGTAATATTGGGAAACAATAAAAAAATAAAGAAAATATGATACTATACTTTTCTAAAATTAGCAAAAATAGTAAACATAAGCACGGTATTACATAAAAAATATTACTTACTTTTGAAGGTAAGTTCATACAGATATCAGATAAGGAGATTACATTTATTAAATAAATGAGAAAAATATACATAGCTGGTCAGGTAATTATATATTAAATACTCTGAAGTTAACCTGGATTGAAGTCTGCTAAAATAAAAACTTAACTGCTACTACTACGGCCCCACGATTTGGTCGCCATTTTGCTCTGAAGTTCGCCGCCCCCTATGGTGAAGCTTCTATTAAAAAACCCCACAACTTGGCCCGCCATTTTGCTTTGAATTTTTCATGGATTGAAGCCACGCGCTTGGGTAGCCATAGTGCTCTGAAATCGACGCTGATCCTTGATGATGACTTTCCTTAATGGACGCCAAACTACTGCCAGCTTTTTGTTATAAATCCCCAAATTACAGCTTCATCAGAGCAGTTTGCCACGACTGCTCAGCTGCTATCTGAAATATATTACCGTACTAAAAAGCAAACACGTCTACAGTGACGATTTATTCATAACAATATATTACACAAAAAAATCTTCATTAATCCTTATTCCACACGTTAATAAAATCACCAACGCTCACCTTTAGAATAATACATTTTTCCAAATATTTCCTGATTAAATTATTATCCACAGATTAAATTTTATTTTAAAGTAACAGAGTCTTTTCATACCCCTTACGTTACCCCAGTTTGAATAAGAGCTCATAGTAAAACCTATAAACACTCGTGCTAATTTTCGCACAGCCAAATACCATAAGTCTCTTTTACCTTGTACATATACAAATATTACATAAATTATTTTACACATAAAAAATTCTCACAAAAATATGGTCAAATAATAAATCATAAAAGTTCTTTCGGTACCTCTTAGTCCATTAAATTTAGAGAAACATACCCATAGGACATAAAATGTCAATATACACAAAATAAATCCACAAAGCAATTATACACAAAAATCTGTAACCTGGAATGCACCACCACACATGTGTCCATAATCATACCATTAATGACTGTTGCCTTCATCTATGACTGCACGTTCTGGAACTTCCCCAAGTTGAATGATACCATTTAAGACAGCACGCTGCGACTCTGTTTTCTCTATCACCACTTGACGATACAGCCGAAGACCACCAACTCTGCTACTGGTCCAATTTACCATGGACACACCACCAAATCGATGCATTAACAATCACTGCTGCATTTATGTGCATGCCATATAAAAAGCAGTTTGTACTTTCATAACGTATACATCGGAACTACCTTTGCATTAATTCAAATACTGCTAGTACAAATATTTTACACCAACTTGTGCGTAACTTTTATTTCGAGTATTATTACTTGTTTACTACTATTCGCAGACCCCCCTCCCTTAAGCTTCAAAATACTAGCAACTCCGTTTATACAAACAAAACAGTCTTGTTGGTAAATTTTAAACGGTTAACACGTTTCTTAAAACCTATTACAACAAATACTCAACTGCCACTCTAATTCCGAAAAATACTTGTTTAGCTTTCATCAATTCCCTGTAAATTTTACCCTAACATTCAACTACCATCAAAATCTCAGAATTTTGACGTTATAAACAAACTCATTTCTACGAAGGCGCAAGTTTCGCGCTCTAACCGACATCAAGTTCATCGAATCCAAGCCACTACTCTCCAAACGTTTACAATAACATCCCTTCTGCGGAACTATCTGTCTCCTTCCATCTAATACACACAATCTTCCATCCCTTATTTTCTTTGCAACTTGCTCTTGTCCTTGACGCAATAGCCCTCTCCAATCAATATTCCAAATCATCCCGTGTCATTTACACATATATTTTATCTGATACGCCATCTCTATTTATTTGTAGCAGCTTGTACTTGTACGTTATGTCTTTTATTCCCCACTAAATATTCCAATCTTCCAATGATGTTTATAGAACAGGCGGCATCTCACTCGTACATATTAAGATTTCTTTTTTTGTTTCCCTGCATTTCCCCCAAGTATGCACGTTCTCTGTTGAAATACGTAGAAATTTAACGACGGTTGAACATATTTATAACAATATTCAGAAATCATTGACCAAAATCACTTTCAAACTCGTATACAAATACCAATTACGTGATGTTTTGTCTGCTCCTCTGTAACCGTTAAGCTTGTTTAAAACATTTTCACGCTTGTTACAAACAATACTAAAAAAATATTTCCTTCTACCCTCTGTTATAATTAAGTTTCTGAATGCTATACAAATGCTAACGTTTTATCAATTATACTTTATATAATGATTAAATATGTTTTTAATTTACTCTACGCTATTTTTTAAATGCTACACAATACTCACTTACAATATTTATATTATAACATATAAAGCACAATTTACTTATTTAAAATGACTGAAAATTTTTACTAAATTGTTAATTTCCATGCTAAAGCTAGGGACACCGTTTGAAAATTTTAATCAGTTGTAATTACATGTGACAACTTGTAATAAATGATACAATAACCTATCTAACCCCTTTTAACCTAAAAAATTTCACAATAATATATATATTGCTGTGATATTCTCCTGTGAATGCGGGGACTGGGTCCTTTCAACAAAAAAAATTCTAGTCCCACAGATTGGGCGTCATAAACTGCTGTGATCCTCTTTTCGCCTCGGCTGCTCACCTAATTTTATAAACCTCCTCATTCATAAAAAAAACAAACACATTCCTACCACAAACATCAACATTAACTCTATTTACATCAATATTCAGAATACATTAAAATTTTAAATTTTAAATTCAGCATAAATTTCAGTATCAGAAAATTTCAAGATTTAAATTTGTTATCATTTTAATGTGCATCCAGAATTAAAGTCCTTGTAGGATGCCTACTAATTACTATAACAATATATGCAGAGTACAAAGGAGCATCTACCACCCTTTACGTTAATTAACCAGGTTCGTCTAATTGAGCTCAAAGACATACCCTAAATTTTCATCATAATCCAGAACATCAATACTAAATACCCCTTTCTACTTAAACAAGCAAATTTCACCTTAAAATTAAAATATTATTGTTAGTACCATTTCACTACTGTCCATTTTGAGTAAATCAATTATAAAGTTATTCAACACACACAACAATATCAACGTTCAAACAAAATAGTATAATTTACCTGAAGGTTACTTGCACTCGTAGCTTCAATGTACATCGTCCCTTTTGTTAATCACACCATTCCAACTGGGTTATATTTACGGCTTCTGATTCTCAACGCTTTAAAAATTTTCTCCATCACCATTTATTTAAAGTTGTTTCAGGGCTTTTCCGGAACTAATCTGTGTATATCTGAACCTTGTTTCGTGGATCCAGACACGTTTATGCACCATTTAAGTATTAATACCCCCGAAAAATAACAAAGAAATTCATACTTCTTTCACCAAGATACGCCAAAACTGCCTACTTTTGTGTATTTATTTGTCATAGTAAATTTTACCAATTGGTACTGTGATACTAAACTTTATTACCTTGTATCTTCTTTTCTAAGTGCACTAACGTACATTCATTGTAGCACGTAAAGAACAAGCTGTTTTAAATCACATAATATTCGAGCAAACTGTTTAAATTATTTAATCAAACTAAATTGCACTGTTTAACATCTTGAATCAAGTCGCGGATGTAAGAGAGCTTGTTCATATTCACCTGGGTATATATAGAAGTTAGCCCGTCTGTCGGTCGAGTCTCCAAAACGGCCAGTTTCTAGAATTTCGCATGCTCTGTTCCCAGTCCGTAGCCCGCGCGTCGGCTTTTACGAATTTTGTACTCGCCCCAGTTAAATCTCAGAAATTTCAACACGGCACGCAAACATGTCCGAGAATAACTAATTAAATTTTATACAGAAATCGTTGTTTCTACCTCTGATATTTGCATCCTATTTTCAACCAATTGTGACCCTCGTGACGTTGCTTAAATCACGCCTTTTACTATATGTGTCTCGGTCTTGTGCATATTATCTGTCTCTATCTACCCTGTTCTTATTAGTGCAAATTGATATTCCTTATTATCGATTATTTCAGTCCATGTGGACTATCTGGGTTAAATAACCCCGTATCGCGCCTTCCCGTGAATATTAAGCCCCGGTTTCTCCAAGATTCTTTGAAACCATTTGTTCATCTACAAAATTTTCGCCGTACGTGACATTTAAACTACGCAGGTGTTCAAACATAATATTAATTCTCAGAGCTTTATTTTCTGGTATTTTAATCTTGGATTTTCACAGGCTTTTATGCTTATTATTAATAATGGTTTAATTAACTCCAATTAAAATTGACTTCTATCCTTTCATTTTTAGCGAATACAAATTAAATATTAATTATTATGTGTACACTTTGTTTAATACCGGTTACTTAAAATAGGGTTAATTAATATAAATTTTGCACGTAATTTCCATTTGTTTCTTTCTTCGGAATAATTACATTACACGTAGAGCTTGTTAATACTGTTTCTTTTGATATAAAGTGTCTTGTACATGATTTAAATCTCTTATTTTTACTGAAACTAATAAATTTTTATGCTTCACGGTTTTAATAACGCGTATTATCTAATAATATTCATTATACACGGTGATTAACATTATTTGATGTGATTATTTAATTTTCTACCCTGGTCTAAATATGAGTAATATATATATATATATATATATATATATATATATATATATATATATATATATATATATAATTAATAAAAAAGGGTATTTGGTCTTCTTAGTAATAAAACTCTTATTTGTTTTTTTACCGCGCTTTCGATTTTTTAAAATCTTCTTCAGGGTGCTGCAAAATAATTCTGATTGTCATTAACATAAGAACTACAATAGGTTCCTTACAAAAACTGGAGTTAAAATATTATCAAGGACTTAACAAATATGATTAAAAGTTAAAATAAATAAATTAAATAAAACATTTGTATAAAAATACAAAAAACAACTAATCACGTCACACGCAATACATTTTAAAATAAAGTTTGACTTTTGAGATATAAATTTGAACGAGAAGTAATGCATAATCATTATTAAACTAATTAGTACGGTAACATTATAAAACATGAATTGAATACTCCGCTAGTCGTCACTGTTAACTAATTGTTGTGTGTGTGTGTGTGTGTGTGTGCGTGCGTGCGTGTGTGTGTGTATGTGTGTGTGTGTGCGAGCGCGCGTGTGCGTGTGCGTGTGCGTGTGCGTGTGCGTGTGCGTGTGCGGGTGCGCGCGTGTGCGCGTGCGCGTGCGCGTGCGCGTGTGCGTGCGCGTGTGCGTGTGCGTGTGCGTGTGCGTGTGCGTGTGCGTGTGCGTGTGCGTGTGCGTGTGTGTGTATATATTGACGTGGAATTATGGGTTAAATAGGTGTAAACAATAAGATTTTATCAACTGTGTATATAGAAAATAAAAGCAAATTATTTACGCGCCAAATTAATCAGTTTATATAGTGAAAACGGACGGTTATTAAGATATTTTTTATTTTTAAATCGAAATGTTAAAATTACACAAGGGAAGAAGCTTTTGAGTATATAAAGCTCAAGGATACGCATAAGTAATTATAATAATTTTAAATCAAACGCATGGAAGCAAAAAGGGAGCTATACGTGCGTATACAAAATCAATAATTTAAATGCAAATCTTTCCATTTACATAAAAGCAAACGTTCGTTTACAAATCCCAAGAGTGGTTAAACTAGGAATTGTTATTTTAAACGGTCGGTGGCTTCGAAAAACACCTGTTCGTTAAATGTCAGGTTCATGAAATCTTAAACGAACGTTAGCACAAAATTCTATAGAAGTTTGTGTGCAACGTCAATGTATAAGCTGCTAATATAACAATTGCCTTAAAGACTGAGTGAAATAAATGATCGATAATGTAAGAGAGACAGAGAAGCGTATAAGGAAAGCGTTGGTTACAAGTCACGTCTAAATACACGGGGAAATATGAAGGCCAACACAATATCGATTTTTTGTCGCTTGAGAGGGGTTTATAAATGAGACAATAAATATGTGTAGAACGGAGAAAGATAGCTGATAGGTGGAGCATTGTGACGAGGGAAAACTATATCATTGGTTTAAGGCTATGCAGTTTGGAGAAGCGCGCGTCCGTTGAAAGATTAAACAAAATTCAGTGTAACAGTATAATGATCTCGAAATTTTTCAGATGTTACTTTCGGAATTTGTGGAAGTGTTTTTAAAATATAAGCTTTTCAATGGGACTAGGTTCCATAAGGGGTTTAGAAAAGCGTATAATACACAAACAAAGATATTGAGGTTCTCTTTTTCCTTTTAGATCTGAGACCGTGCTTAGATCTGCAACGTAATAATAGTATATGCTCTTACGGGTATTAATTATTGTGCATTCGGTAAAGTTGCATACAACATCCGGTTTGAAAATATGTAAAGCTGTAGTAACGTACCGCAAAAGTTGTAAAAGTGATATTGCACGAGTTGGTGCTGGTGTCTAGATAAAAAGTGCCGTTACTACAACGACTCTATTGAATGAAGGGATGGTGCTTAGGTGAGCGTAGCCTAAAGCTTTAATAGTATGCATGAAGTATATTTAGTATGGAATGTTAATTTTGGTACAAGGCAAATATCGGGGTAGAAGAATAGAGGTAGTAGCAAAGATTTGGATAGTAAAGATCAGTTGGATCCAGGCATAATCGAAGTATATGGACACTACGTCGAGGGTTTTTGGTACCCATCTTCAGAGGTGACGAGAGACGAAAACTTCTCCGGGTAAAGAAACTTTATTTTCTGTTTTTTGTATAAACATTTGTGTTGATAATTTCGTGTTTAAGTGTTTTGACTTATTGGGGGTGTATTTATTACCATAAAACTCGTTTAAAAGGATATATGTGCAGGACAATTAATCTTAATTATTTAAAAAGGTTTATTGATAATATATAAATGTTTATTCATAATATAGAATGTTGTTGTAAGGAGTAAACGAGTCTTTAAATTTGTTTTTAATAAAAATGCGAGGTTTAAAAGCATTTAGAGGAACTGGGTTATAATGAGCTCAAAATACACCAGAATAAAGTCAAACTAGGGTTGCATGTGGGGGCCCATCTACTCGTATTTAATAGAATTTGTTGAAATATTTTAAATTCAAGGACTCTAAAGTATTTAATGATTGAGGAGATAACAGTTTTAGCAAACTGTCTGTACCAAGGTGTAAATATTTTATTAATAATAACCTTCTGTCTAAACAGGTGTGTTATAGTGTTGTGATAGTTTTTAAATGCAATAAGTTTTTTCACCACATTTATTATTTTACAGATAATTTTATTTTATTGCTGCAAACTGCGTCTCTCGTTGAGCTAAGACTGGTTTTCGTGGTTTTTATGATATTTACATAAAGTATTCCTCCCTTGTGATCTTATATGACTTAAATGACCCTATTATCATAGCAATATACATATATATATATATATATATATATATATATATATATATATATATATAAAGTTTCTACATGTTACCTAAATAATGTAATGTTTTTAACTAACTGTTATATGTATTTAACTGGTCCTTCGAGAGTTAATTAATTAGTAATTATAAATAAACGTAACACCAAATTTACGAGTTTTATTCTTAACCGGATAACGACCTATCATGTAACGTTTCAGTATGTACTTCTGCTACAACATATTCAATTAAATATAAAAGGTTTTTGAAATCAACGCAAATTGTATGTTTTATTCACGTATTTAGAAAAGCATTCATTTAAAAGTCGCTTTATTTATATCAGGTTCGTACTATATTGTTTAACCTTATACTTTTTACCTTTATATTAAATATTTAATTACGCATTACCTTGTCTTCTTGGTGTTCCGTATAATTAGAGTTAATCTTAGCTCCTACTAGCTCGAATACCCGAAATTCCACAATAATCACGATTGTCGTTATTATATAAAAATATTCTTTGAAAGAACCTTTGTTTATGTCCATTAGAAAAACAAATATAAGGAAGAATATTTTTATCATATATTTATCTCAACCTTGCTTCTCCAGACGAAGTTTCCATAATTCTGAGGACAACAAACAACAGTATACAATTATCATACATAATAAGGATTTTGAGTTGATATTCTGCATCCAAAATTATGTTTATTAAGTCCTAGAATAATATATTTTTAAAGATGCGAAGCTTGCTTTATCCCGCTAGTATTTATTCATTTCGGCTGATCACGATCGGTCAAAAAGGTGGCGTTACACAAAATCTAGAACAATCAGCTTGCTTCATAGTCAAATTTTATAAAGGCGAAGTTAAGAACTTTTTTAAAGTCTACCAAGTTTTGCAATGGTCCCTGAAAGGTAATTGTACCTGCCATCACCTGGGACTATAAATTATCCTAAGTATTATTCCAGGACCACACCATTTCACATATATTGTCCACCGCAATACTTAGTTCGGTCAAATTTTTCGAATTATTAATGTCCTTTTCGGAATTCAATAACCTTTACGGTTTCAATTTTAATACCATGAATAATTTTGATGTGACGTGAGTCTTATTATTTCGGCATAAGAATCAACACAGAATAATACTTTGTTTTAGAATGTATGCAAGTTACATTTGTTAGCGTCTACGTGTAAATATATTACAAACAAGCCATTTACTACGAGTACACTAAAATTTACTAATATCCCATTTTGTCCTCGTTAAAACTTTAATTTCCAAAAATGACAGAAAAGTATCCGAATTGAGCAATGAATAGGTTAAAATCAACACCGTCACTCTCAACAAAATTAGAAGGTTAAAGATTCTAATCCTGTTCTAGTTATAATATTTTATTGGACGTCATATCTTTTTTACCGTTTAAAATTCCATATCTAAATTTGTTGATGACACCATAACAGCAGTTTCTGAAGATAAAATAGAAAAAACTCTATTTATATTTAATAATTAGTAGGCATATACACAATTTACAGTTGAAAAAGAGTTCCATTCCCTGACATGAAAACAATTATTTTTGATTGGTACTAAAAATCAATAAATTCAGAGAGATATTTGAATTTTTATTCCTACTAGCCTACATGTGATTTTTCAATGCTCCATCCGAAAGTACTACATTGGCCAGAAGGCGAGTTTTATTTTACCTGGAAAATTTGGAATTTTACCGAACCCTTGCTGTTCCAAACGAGGTAGGGATCTTTAACGTGCGTGACAACACTGACACACGGTACGTCCATTTTATCTCTCATCCGAACGAGGGTGTATTTTTTCGAAAAATGCTCGCCTAATATTTTTCAAACGCACCGTGTCGGGACTCGAACCCGGGGTCTTGGGCGTAATTCCTACTATCCACTGAATGTCGGAGAAATAGAGTATATAACTGTAAAACAATAGAAGGGGAGCGAACTGCATCTAACAAGAAAGAACAGCGCCTATGATCAAAGACAACAAACATAGAAACAAGAAGAAAATTGTTGAAAGCAATTGTCTAGAACACAGCACAGTATGCCTATGAAATACAGGTAGTAGGAAAAACAGACAGAAAAAGGAAGCAGCCTTTTGGAATGTTGTGCTTCAGATGTATGAAGATGATAGCATGGACAGACAAAGTTAATAACAAATAGGCTATAGAAATAGTAGGGGAATAAAGATATCCGTGGAAAACAAAAAAAAAATAAGAGAAATAGAAGGTCAGAATACGTTCTAAAGCATTTTTGATGAATAGTATGGGATATATTACAAGCAAAGATAGGAAAAAAGAGGTAGATGTAGATTTAGATCAGATAGTGATAGATGCAGACTGTGCAAATTTCAGTGAAATGTGTAGGTTAGTTCAGAATAGGAAAAAATAGGATACAAGTGAGAACTACCATAACAAAACTCGTCTTATCCGTGTCTTGTACAAACTTAGATATTGACACCAATCTATTCTTCTATAGTTTTAACACGTGAAGTTGCTTCAAAACTTGCTATTTACCATGTAAATCTTGATTTATAAAACCACCGTCACAACAAAACTCGCCATATCCTGTGACAATGTCACGACAAAACTTGTCTAATCCAAGGAACCAATAAAAGGCTGTTTTATCGTACGACATTGACAGTGAGCTGTTCATCTTTGCACAAGCTACCTAGCTGACTGTAACTCAAACATTATTGTTTTACTGCTTCTTTACGATGAATAGTTTGTTCGAAATGAATGCAAGTGATTTAGAAGGCGACTGCATATCTCCCGATGTACCAGGAAAAAGCAGAAAGAAGTTGTCAAATCATGCAGAGTGGAAGCAAAGTTTGTCTAAAAAGCAGAGGTGATTCTTGTTATTAGTTTATTGTATTGTTCATAGTACTTTGCTGTAACCAAACACAATTTTGCATTGTTCTTTCAAAGTACTACGCAAAGTGTGAAAAGAAGCGTATTCACTGCCTACAGTTTTCAATTACATACCTCATTTTCTGTTCACAGGCATTCTCCCAAGCAGTTGCCGGTATTTCCCCAATGCAATCATAGTGGGCCTACATATCGATGCGCATCTCTAAAGATGATTGACATTAAGCAATTTCATAAATC
Organism: Platerodrilus igneus; assembly: GCA_036346225.1. Lineage (NCBI taxonomy): Eukaryota > Metazoa > Arthropoda > Insecta > Coleoptera > Lycidae > Platerodrilus > Platerodrilus igneus. The sequence continues at coordinate 11,188,291 of JARFIW010000453.1, forward strand.
ATTCTACGCATCGACGGACGAGGTAATCCAGGACGCTTTTATTCTCAAGCACATACAGGTGTACAAACCTAAACGCGACAGACAAACCAGGGAAGCTTCCAGCAGAAAAGGTATTTCCTGTCAGTATTTTGTAAAAGTAAATGGAACACAGAACTGGAAGATTCATATATGTCAGAAAGCTTTCACTAACATTCTACATATTTCAAAAGACAGAATACAGCGAATTGGTAAAACCTTTCTACAAACCGGCGAGATGCCAAGAGAAAAGAGAGGTGTTAACCATCAAAAACCTATTTTTCAAACCAAGAGGCTTCATGTGTAGGAATTAATCGAAAAACTGCCGTGTGTAGAGTCACACTACTGTAGAGGAAAAAGCACTAGGCAGTACTTACCGTGTGACCTCTCCATTAAAAAGTTATTTCGTATGTACAATGAGCAAACACAATTAAAAGTTGAAAGAACTTTTTTTGGAAAGATTTTCTGTACGGAATACAATATTGGTTTTGGTACACCTATTACAGATGCTTGCTCAAAGTGCATAGAACTGAAACTGCGCATTCGGGAAGAAAAGGATCCCGAAAAGACAAAAATCTAACCATTGAGAAACAAGTGCATAAGCTTAGGGTCTTACACTTTAAAGTTCATAATTACAACTCCGCAAGCGCGGTATACTAGACACCACGGCGATTGGTAGCGCTAATCTTTATACAGATTTTGGCGCGCCCATCTGTCAATGACGTCACCAATATACAAATTAAATGCGCAATTGACGGAAAATATATATTAAATTCGCAAACAATTATGACAATAAGGTACTCACATAAGAGGTACGGCTTGCTGCGGGGCTTAGTTAAAGTTGGCGTCTGCTGACGTCCATCAGGACTGCTGAAGGCCCCCTTTAAGATAGTTTACAGATGGTGACAGCTAGCGGGGCATGGCCTCCGATTCATTCCCGGGGTCGTGGATTACGGTTCGCCCTAGGCGGCTTACAAATTTATCTTCTTTCCTATGTAGGGACGAATAAGAAAACAGGTATAAGGGGCGACTAACAGATAAGCAAGGCAAGGATCTACATAAATACAAGATAAAGACACGATACGATACCTAACACGACCACACTTCTTGAAGTCCCAGGCAAAACAGCCACGTTACAGAGTCCACCGGAAAAAACCCACTCTTTTTCCCTTTCACGCGTCGGCGCGAAATTATTCGTCCAACCCACTTTTGACGTGACGGAAATACGCGCACCGAGTCTTTTGAATTTAAGGCGCGAAAACACCCGCACATCAAAGCTAAAACTAAAGAAATGTTTAGTGCCAATTTGGCACGTAACAAGGGCAAAAGCATTCTTTGATAAATTACGGGACGAGGATGAAAAGACACTGCGACTATCTTATGACTGCCAAAAAAACTTGGTAAACCCTAAGGTACCAGATCAAATTGCGTATTATTTGCGTCAAATATATACGTACAATTTCACGATTATCGAGGGTTTATCGCATAAACACCTCACAAAAGATAATACACTCATATACACATGGATGGAACATGAGTTCTACAAAGGTTCGAACGAAATAGCTTCTGCGGTTGTCCACCGGCTGAGTATAATAAATTTATCCACTTTTTCTGGCATAAGACTATGCGCTGACGGCTGTGGTGGACAGAACCGCAACTCTACCATTGTAGCAATGTGTGTGAAGTTTTTGCACGAAATCGCTCCTCAAAACATTAAGCATATCGAACTGGTATTTCCTATAACAGGCCATAGCTTTTTACCGTCTGATAGAGTATTCGGAAATATAGCAAAAGAGTTAAGGAAAATGCCAGTGATTATTAATCCTGAAGAATACTTTGCAGTATTTAGTAAACATGGAATGGTGGAGAGATTGGAAAATTGCGGGGTGTATGATTGGAAAAGCATGGCGAAGACATGCTTCAAGGGTACATGCAATTGGCACTTTAAGTTTAATGCAGTGAAACGGCTTTTGTTTGAAAGGAAACCGGGTTCCTCTATGGTTACAGTCAGGGTCGAACAATTTTACAATTCCGACATAAACATGGGTATGAGTATTTTTAAAAAAGGGTTTTCTATGAAAAGTTTACAAGCGAAAAACATAAAAAAGGGAGTTTCGATGAAAGAAACAAAAATTAATGACGTAAAAACGTTGCTAAAAAACACTTTAGGAAAACTTGGGACGCATTTGAGGAATGCAAATTTTATAGAAACCTATTTAGTGATTCTAAAAATGATTTGTTGATGCAGCACGAAAAGGAAACTGAGTCTGTAAAGTACGAAAATAACAATAATAATAATTATTATGAGAGGAAAGAAGCGGAAAATAATTTTATTATCGAAAAAGAAATGTATGTTTAAACAATGTTAGTTCTTTCTCTTATGGTACTGTAATTTTGATTCATGTCATCATTTTTTATTTTTGGTAATAAATAGCTTTAGAAACATATCAACAGGCTTTTTCTTTTTAAAAATAATTTCCCCAGTACGTAACAAAACGAGCCTTATCCTTAGTGTCACAATAAAACTCGCCTTATCCCAAATTTAAAGTCAAATAAATCGTTACGCTGACTTCTACGATTTGATTTTAAGATTCCCATGGGTCCTGGTACATGGAACTCCCAGCCAAGAAAGCAAAATATTGCCCCAGTGTTAAAAATTGCGAGAAAACAGTTTTTCGGCTCTCCTGTAAAATTTTACAAAATGGATAGGACGAGTTTTCTTATGAACATCCTCAAGTCTAACCAGTTCCAGGACTGAAGACCTAATGATGATGATGATGATATTCACTAGAAACAATAATAAATATAATATTAGGTTAAAAACAGAAATTAAAAATAAAATTCTCCTCCTTCGTTGTACCAACATACTTAAGAATTTTTTCTAGTATATTAGAAAATAACGGTTAACCAATCCGTTTAATAAAACAAAAATACTCTAAGAACAATTTAATCCTAACACACACTAATTAAATGACAATAATCAAAGAGTATCAATCAATTATTCAGTTACAAAACTATTTCATACATTCAACATTTAACACCTGAATTAATAAAAGCTTTTAAAAATTAAAAAAAAAAGTTTTCTGAACGATACGTGCTTTAACACTATAAAATATTTTTACTAAAAATAAAGTTTGGGTATCCAAAATAAACAAGAGAAACATTATACATATATAAAATTAATTGTATAAATTACGTCCATTCTTATCTTAAACAGACTTCTCAAATACTAAAACAAAAGACAGCCCGATATAAACTATTAAGCATTGTGCATTAAACACACTCATAGTAAATAATAATCACAGTATGGGTTTTCAAATCCAAAAATCTTAAAAATTGAAAGCAACAAACAAAAAAAAAGTTTTTGGAAATGTATGTTATACATATTGCCGTGAAGTCTTAGATACTAAGGTTTTTGACTCGAGCCCCACGTTGGGCCGTCATAAGATTGCCGTCAAACCTCAGAAAAATTCTTGAACGAAGCTGGGACAACATATAATTTTCAAAATTGCAAAATTTTACAAAAAAAATTCTTACCATTTTATTTCTGCTTTAAAAACCTTCTGCAGCTTATCTCGCTCTTTAGGCGAGTTTGTTAGGCTTGTGGTTTATACCAACTGACGGTTGAAAATATTTCTATGAAATCCTATCTTAAAACATGTTAGACTTCTTCGAATGTACCCTTTTAAAATGCAGGTGTTTGTTAATTATTGAACGTTTAGCACAACAATTCCTAGACTTTATCTTTCGTCGTATTTGTGTAAAATGAACTACATTTACCTTGGAATTTTTTTATTTTGTTACGCAAGCACGTTCTCTTATGCTTGTACGTGTTGGATTAAAATAAATTAAAATTAATTATAAATTTTTATTTGCTTTAAAACTGTTTTTCCTTTATGTAATTTTTAACATACCATTATTATTTATAAAAATACGTCAATACATGTCTGTTTTCCTTAAATGACTCAAATTAATTTTGCGCGTAAATAAATCGTTCTTTTCTATATACAGGGTGGTTGAAATTTTATTGTTTACTATTGATTTAACCCTTTGAATCCACAACATAATCCCCCTATTTCAATTCGAAGAAAACTTACCAACGTTTTGTTGAATTTAAATATATTAAATCCTACCACATAATCTTACATGCTATTTCTATACACCTATCTACTCACCTAACACTACCTATACCTATCTATCCAACCTACTCCTACTTATCTATCTATTTCTACCTTTTTCTATCTATCTCTAATTATTTCTATATATCTACACCTATCTTTATTTATAACTACCTATTCACACCTATCACTACCTTTTACCTAACTATTTCTATCTATTACTAACTCTTCACCCTCTATTTCAGTCTATTTCCTTTTTTTATTTTACCCTTTTGTCCTTTATTGACTGTCTAAGTACCTCACTTTTATACTTTTCTACCTATTTTCACTTTTTCCTAAGTTTCTTCTACTTTTGTCCCTGTCATTTTTAACCTTACCTACTATCACTATCTATTTCTTATCCTAACTATACACACTTAATTCTATATCTACATCTAACTATCTTCCCATATTTATCCTATACGTACTTCCACTTTTCTATATACACCTATCTCTATCTCTACCTATTTAAATTCTATTAACATGTCTCTTTATTTAAATCTGACTCTTTTCTTGATCCTCCATGACTTCTTCTCACAATTCTAACACATTTCATCTCTATTTTTCCTTCTTCTGTTTCTATACTTATCATCCCTGTTACTTCACATAAAATCAAATCATTCCTATTATCCTGACTCTTAACTATTTCTTCTTCAGTCCCTATACTTGTCTGTTTCTCATTTACTATAATTCTTTTTTCTGCGGACAAGCCAAACGATACTACCTCAACATCTTCATCTTTTCCCTCTAAAGAGAACTCTTCATCTCTTCTAGACCCTTTATGTACAATATTCACCCCGTAAAAATCTCCTAAATTCAAATTACCAAAATTATCTTTGCCACTTAACTCACTTACGTCTACTGTTACCTCTTGTGTGTTACATAATGCTGTTTTCGCCTCTACTTTTATTAATTCTGACTCGTTATTCTCTAACAATGTTGCACTTGACTCTACCTCTACTTGTTCAGGCTCTTCGTTGGCTACCAATTGTACCTCTGTTAATTTTTCCTCATTACACTCAATTGTGTCGATTTCTTTCACTTCTTCCTCATCTACCTCTATACTATTAATACATAACCCCACGTCATCCTTTGTGACTTTATAACTTGCCTTCCAGGGCAATATCCTATCCCCAATCCTAACTATTTTCCTCCCCATATCTATTACAACTCCTAGCTCCATAATACAATCGACCCCTAATATCCCTTTAAACTTTAACCCAGGTACAATTATAAATTCCTGTTCACAGCTTACTGAACCTAACTCTACTTTTAAAATAACCACGCTATTCACAACAGGAAATCTCTTTTTATTCGGCGCAACCAGGTGACTTCTTTTTATTGGCATTATCCTGTCACACACTTTATCCTTAATTTCATTGACGAATTCCTCCGATACTATACTCGCCTCAGCTCCTGAATCTAATAACGCTACTAAATTTTTTTCAAAAATTTTAATATCAATTATGGGCAAACAAAATTTTTCTGTTATTTCTGGCTCAACTTCTTCCTCTATTTTTAAAAATTCCTTCGGATGTTCATACTTGTACACACTGATGTCTAGTGGTTTGTCCTTGTCTAAAAATCCTGTCCCGGTCTGGTCTCCCTACTTGGTCCAGGTCTCGATAATACCTCAGCATATGTCTGTGGTGTGTCTAACCGGTTAGTGTTATCATTTTCCCTATGGTTCGTCGTTGTCCCCTCATGTCTGGTGAACTGTTTTGTCTTGTCACCCACTGTCTAGGTGCAGGTCCCCTACCTACACTGTTAGTCCTGAAACACGTCGTCTAGGTTCCCAATTTTGTCTACTGCATGCAAAATTTGTCCCCCGTCTTGTGTAGTTGCCCCGCCTGTTCTCGAATCGTACTGCGTTTACTTGTCGTTCCCTGTACTCGCGAGGTCGTTCACTGCGCACATCATCATACCTTTGCAGGTACTCCAAAAACATCTCCCTGTCCACAATGTTTTGCAACGCTATATGTTGCCTCACCTCGACCTCGAAATGTCATGATAGATACTTGATTATTTGTCTGTCCGTCAATGGTGGATTTAATTGTTTTGCTATGCTATACTTGCGTATAGCATATTGCTCGCTACTTCCTGCAAACTCCCCTTTGAATTTTCCGGTAATTAAAACGTCTCGTACTTGGTCCTGTCGGTGGTCACTCCAATAATGTTTAAGAAATCTGTCCTCAAAGTAATTGTACGTGTCGATTTCCTGTCCTATTAAATTATACCAGGCTTCAGCATGGTCTTTCAGTAACGCTTTAACAATGTTAAGTTTCGCCTGTTCATCATACAAATTATTAACCAAGCCTCTAATGTTATTGATAAATATCTGAGGATTTACCCTATCTTCATAAAATTTCATTTGTTGATCCAACGACATATTCCCTGTTACGAATCTGGGACCATCCCCAATCAAAGTTGCTACGTTTCGTTTATTTCCGGTCACTTCTCTCTCGACCCTACCTAACTGATCCTTACATGAGTCCGTTACTTCAGTCGTTTTAACGTTAATTTCGTCCTCACAAAAAATCCTTACCTCTGTTCGTAATTGTCCCATTTTCCGACTCAAACCTCTGATATCACGCTCATTTTTATCTACCCTATTTTCAACTTCCCCCATCTTTACGGTTAAACTATTTTTGAATTCGGAAAATTCTCTCGTTGATTTGTCAATTTTTTCGCTAATTTGCTCAAACTTTCGATTTGATTCATCTCTAAACCCGCTTAATGTCTCATTCATCCTTTCAAGCATCCTCATTATCATCTCGTTTTCTTGGCCCCCGATTCTGTTTTTGACTGGCCCCTACTACCTCCAGCTTCCTCCATTTTTCCTGCTTTATCAAATAACGCACTATCGTCACTTCCAATTTCCATACCTTGGCTTCTTAGCCACTCCTTTCTCTGCATACGTTCAAATCACTCCCACACACACTCAAAAATTATTTATGAATTTCTACAAGACAGACCCTTTCTCTCAGATCGCCAGTTTACTGGAATAAAATGTTTAAGTTTTATTTGGAGTTCGGGTCGCCATAAGATTGCCGTGGAGTCTTAGATACTAAGGTTTTTGACTCGAGCCCCACGTTGGGACGTCATAAGATTGCCGTCAAACCTCAGAAAAATTCTTGAACGAAGCTGGGACAACATATAATTTTCAAAAATGCAAAAATTTCACCAAAAAAATCCTTACCATTTTATTTCTGCTTCAAAAATCTTCTGCTGCTTCTCTCGCTCTTTAAGAAGTTTGTTAGGCTTGTGGTTTATATCAACTGACGGTTGAAAATATTTCTATGAAATCCTATATTAACACATGTTAGACTTCTTCGAATGTAACTTTTTAAAATGCAGGTGTTTGTTAATTATCGAACGTTTAGCACAACGATTCCTAAACTTTATCTTTCGTCGTATTTGTATAAAATGAACTACATTTATCTTGGTATTATTGATTTTGTTACGTAAGCACGTTTTCTTATGCTTATACGTGTTGGATTAAAATAAATTAAAATTAATTATGAATTTCTATTTGCTTTAAAACTGTTTTTTCTTTATGTAATTTTTAACATACCATTATTATTTATAAAAATACGTCAATACATGTTTGTTTTCCTTAAGTGACTCAAATTAATTTTGCGCGTAAATAAATCGTTCTTTTCTATATACATGGTGGTTGAAATTTTATTGTTTACCACTGATTTAACCCTTTGAACATACAGCAATATATATATATATATATATATATATATATATATTGCTATGATAAGGAGATTGTTTAGGGGTGTATTGAGTCGTAAGGGTTGCGTAATAAATGTAATTACAGAATAGTTTCATCAGAAATAAAGCTTGTAAACTTTTAGGAATATCCAAAACAAACATGGTTGGTTACAAGACTTCGTACGGCGGTTCTGATAAACCAATCCAATTTTAGATAGCGAAAACTATATCACGCCCAGAGTTGATAAGAAAGGGCAGTCTTAATTTGAACCATGTCGAACCTGAATCACTGTTGCTCGAAAATTTACGCGTCGAAATAAGTTTCAAATTAAATTATTAAGAGTTGTGAAAAATGGTGTTGTATAATTTTGATAACAGATTACATTGAAGATATATGAAAATGCTTTCGCCGTTTGCTGAAAACGTGAGTAGAAATTTGTTAATTAATTTAAATTAAATGTTTATAATAATGTAGGGCTTCTATGTGTGGTATTTAGAATTCTAAGTGTGATATTCAGAATTCTAAGAGGTATTCAGAATTCTAAGTGGTATTCAGAAGGATCTGAGTTGCTTCAGTCAGGATATCTAAGTAGTATTAAGAAAAATATAAAGTAAAGCAAGAGGTGAATTTTAGAGACGAAAGATTAACAATACTGAATTATTGGTTCAAACTTACGTAAAGGAGCACAAAGTAGGGCATTGTTTTTCGATTGAAGATAATAAAGGGGTGTTGATCCAATACACGCAGCAGCAGACCAAAGGGGAAAGGACTCACCAGGAAATCACAGGTCAGGGTTAACTAGTATAAGGAATCATTTCAAATTTAAATTTAAACACTAAATATATTTTTCAAATTTGTAAGCAGTCAACAAAAATATTTAATACGTAGAAATTTACGTAAAAAGGATAAAAGGTCTTGAACGTTCTAGATTTTTTAGCAAAAGGTGTCGTTTTTGGTAACTTTAAATTAAAGAAAAGGAGATACAATTTTGAGATAAATAATCTATATAATATTAATTGATTGAAGGGTTTACTTGTCAGATTACAAAATTGTGAAGTGTAGATATTATTTCCTTTCATTATACGAATATTGATTGACTTCGTTTTATCAATCCAAACAGGTAAGATTTAAAGGAGTAAAATTTATTTGATCATCGTGACGTTATGCACTTTGTGTGAATTAAACTGGGCTAGCCGTGGCATAATTAAAATTAGAAGATTAGAGAAAAACACAGAGCGGTGGCGTTCAGCAGGAAACTGGGCGTTTATTACATCGGCGTGCGGCGCTATCATATCAATATATATATATATATATATATATATATATATATATATATATATATATATATTACAGTGAATAAGATGAAATAATAACTTAGACTTTTATGCAAAGCCCAAATGATCATTTCAAATCGAGCTAGTAATTGAAAGATGGAAAATATAAGGTCTTGGACAGGACTTGAACCTGTATCCTGGTTTTGCCGGAACCATGCGTTTACCAATTACGCCACCGAGACCGATGACACATTTGGGAAATTTTATAAATTTAAATCCTGTACACAACTATACATAAACCTAACTTTCAATTACGTTTGGCATTTTTGTCAATCATATCTGACATTGTCACGTTTTTGACTTATGTCAGTTATAGACAAGAAGCTACGCTCGAAATTACGACTATAAGCCAAATATTAAAATCGGTCTCGGTCCCTGGCTAGCTCAGCTGGGCCTATTCTCGAATACCTAAATTTAGAGACATGCCTCTTTCACACTCACACACCATTCTATAAAATTACCAAATAATACAACAACCATACAACCTTTTATTTACACCTATTAACAGATAAATTTTATTTACACATGTGTTAAAACAGTTTGAAACAATAATTATTAGTTCAATTTATGGTATGTTTTTAAAGTCCTTGGTTTTTATAGTGATTTTTAAATAATTCAATTAAATATGAGTAGATGGGCCCCACATGTTACCCTAAATTGACTTCACACTGGAATATTGTGAGCTCATTATAACCCAGTTTAGTTTGTATATGCTTTTTAAACCTTGCATAAATTAAAACAAAATTTACAGACCCGTTTACGCTTTACAATTCAATTTATATCCTGAATAAAATTTTGGATGTTCTAAATACACCCTTTTTCAATATTCAACATCAGTAAATTGTCCCGTACATGTATCTTTTACAATAAGTTTCTACAACCATAAATAATATGCCACCCAAAAAAAGTCAACCACACAACACAAAATTCCACAATTGTTTATAAAATAACAGAAATTTCAAATAAATTACCTGGAGAATGTTTCAGGCTTCTTTCCCGTCGGAGATGATTGCTAGAAAACCCCTCGGCGTTGTCTTCATTTACGCTGCTCAGCGAATCCACAGGCCTCTACCATCTGAAGTGTATTTAGATATTTAATTAAGACGTTTACTTAGAGGTATATTTTGACATATAATTGGACGTATAATTGGAGCCCTAAATTACTAAATATTGGAATAAATTTAATTTATAGTTTACCTTACGTTTTTAGCGTAAAACGGCTATTATTCGTCGCATAAATTGGCACTTTAACTTTTCACAATTTTAAATAATTTATTGACTTTCACTAAGTTTCACTTGTACGTAATCTTTCACTTTAAATTGACATGCTTCGTCCCTTATTGAAGAGATACTGAATGTTTACGAGTTCCCTATTGTATTTATAGACTCCACCTATCCACGTTCTAATTGGTGTGTTTGTTAATCAAGGCTTGTACTTTGCGCCTATCTCTGTAGAACTCGATATTTCTCAAAATTCCCTGGTTTTAATTGTTGTTCCGTCATTCAATCTCGCACGTAGACGTTCAATATTTCGCCGCATATTCTCAGAATTTCCAAGTATCCATTGCATTTTGTCATGTATTTTCCGTTTGTGTCAATTATAGTTCAAACCTTATCGTATCACGAACCGCCTGTTATATTGTTTGTTACTCCAAATATGTCGGATTTTTATGCAAATATGATATTCCTAGTCACGTACTCATCTTTCTAATAATGACGTATTTGAATGCGTTTGCTTATTTATGCGTTGACATTTTTACTGAAATTATCAAATAGCTAGCATGCCAGGTTGTTTATCTTTCCCAATTACGTGTTTATTTTGATGCAATTCGTTGCGTTTAAAATCTTATTTTTACTCGTTTCCTTCCAATTTTGGACTTGTATATTTAACTTAAACGTATTAAACGACGTACACTTTATTATTTTAGCTAAATAGTATTTGATTAATGCAAAATGAGCTTCTTTCTTATGAATTAAATTGGTTATAATTTATATATAGTGTGCTCGCTATTGACATTTTGTAAAATAGTCGATTTACTCCAATTTAATGGTGGAATTGTAGGGTTTTCTTAATGTTAATTATATTTACATTTATCTTACGACCGCTATGACTTAATCTACTTTAAAACTACCCTCTTATCATAGCAATATATATATATATATAATAATAATAATATAAGTAGTGGGTTTTAGGTCTGCTGGATGATTAATAAGACTCTTTTTTATTACCTAAATTTTCGAATATATTTATATATATATATATATATTGCTGTGATGAGGGGTTGTTTAAGGGTTTACTTTATAGCAAAGGTCGTTTAGAAATGAGAAATTACCATAGGCAGCAGAAAACTGCATTTATTTAGTAAAGAATTGAGAAATGGAGATAGTTTGTAAATAGTAGGCAGTCAACACCCTGTATATAAAGTATAAATAGTTTTAAGCGACGCAGATAGACATAGGAAGACGCATAGTTAGCGTAGGAATAAGGAAGACATGCACAGCTGCGACCAGGTCACAATTATTGGAAAGCATAGAAAATTACATCAGAAACTACTTTAAATGCAAATATTTGATTGGTTAAAATAAGCGACGAGTTTGTAGACCATACCCACTGACGGAGTAGGGGAGCAATGATATATTAGCAGGTACAGTGACAACGAGGTCAGTTTACAACTCAACAAAGGGCAAAGTGCGCCACTATGAAATAAAGTGATACGTAATAATAGTTCAAAGTGAAAAATAGTATAAGTGCCAAGATGAAAATTATGATTGCCGATTAAAATTAAGCAGATTTAGGGGAATTTTATTTTTAACTAAAACATATTAATAATAGGGCTTGTAAGTCCGGGGATAATAAACTACGATTTCTGAGTCCGTGGGGGGAAAATAAGACAATTTCTAAGTCGAAGGAAAATATTTGATGATAATCCAATTCTAAGTTTGGGGAAATTGATAAGAAGTAATTCTAAGTCTGAAATGAGACGACAATAAATTGGGGTGCATAAGTAGAAGTTAATGGTAGTCCAGAGGGTGATGGCAATAATTTAAATGCAATGGTTCAAGTGTGTGGATATACAATATTTTGAATGGGCATGTAATAATCCTGAATTGGGGGAAGATAATTTTTATTCAAATGGATGGCTTAATGCATGGGAAATATTAGCTAATTATGGATGCGTCAATGCGAAGAATATAGACCAGGTTAGATTTTTAGTTATGACATTTTCTTTTCTACTTTTTTATTTTGAATATTGAATTTGCTTAATATAATATGAATGTGAAAAAGTCAACAAAAGGAGGACTTGAAAACGTATACAGTGCGTAATATGATAAGAGGTTTCGAACGTTCCACACTTCTTTTTTTAGAAAAATAATAGGTTCTTTGGTGACTTTGGGTTTTAAGTAAAAAGTATATGATTTTTAATAAATGAGATTTACAACATCGATTAATTGAAAAGTGTATTTCAAATAATTTACAAAAACTGTACATAATATTTGTTTCATTATATAGAATCGAATTAATTGAATTTTATAATTCCAAATAAATGCTAGTCGAGGTCATAAGATAAAGTTAATGGGAGTGATTTGATAATAAACAATCAAGGAGGAGTTATAAGTTGAATACGAAATTAATAACAAATAAGGCGGTAACGTATCAAATTTTGTTATTGGTAGACAAGGTTGGTTCAAGATAAAATCCAGTTCAGTTTCTGGAGGGAATTTATAGCAATATGAATAAGACAGCCCAACGTCGGAGATTGAGAATTCCAATTCTTGTTTATACATAGCATAAATAATATGGCTACCCAAGCCTGGGGCATGAATTAAACCACAATAAAATACAACCTGAGAATAAGAGGCACGAATTAAATTAAAAATAAATTTAATAATACGATCGCGAGATTTAAAACACAATAATTAAATTAAACCGGGGATATGAAAAGTTTCAATTAGCGAAAAATAAAGAAATTTGTACAGTAATTAAAGTTAGGTAGATTTATAGTATTTAAAAGTTTAGCGTAAATATAATAATTTCAAAATGGAGAAGGGACCGCAAGAATACATAACGGTTGGGAGAAGTTTGAGCGAAGAACCGAGAATTTCACAAAAAACCAAAATGATGGCTTAATGGCATTAAACAATAAGATGGACAGGAGTGAAGAAGCCATAAAAATAATTACAACAAAAATGGATGAAAACAGCAAGAAATTGGGGAATGAAATCAAAATTCTTAGTAATGGACTGAAGGAACGAACCAAACGATCGCTGAAATTAAGGCACAAATGCAAGAGAGAATTGGACGAGTTTCTGAAGAAATAGAATGCGTATGGGACCATATTACTTTAGTTAAAACAAAACAAGAAAAATACGAAAGCGAGTCCAACAATAAAATCACGGATTGAAATATTAAATTAAGTAAAATTGAAGAAAATTGCGAAACGGAGTTCAGATCAATAAATCAAGAAATAAATAATTTAAAAAGTAATCCAATAAATTCTAATAGAGAACCAATTAGGCTAGTTCAGGCGAACCTTACAATTGAACAGTTTACTAAATTTTACGAGGACGGAAAATTAAATCCGAAGTTATTTCTGAAAAATTTTAATATGTTCACACGGGATTCCACAGATGAGGTATATAAATTAAATTTAATCAAAGCGATGCTAAGGGGAAATGCTGAAAAGTGGTACAATTTGGTGGAGAGTGAAATAGAAACATTTGAACAGTTTGAGCGGAAATTTTTACGTTAATTCTGAAGTGACAAATGAGCAAGATCGAATTCGAAGTAACTTGAGTATGGGAAGATACGATTCGGCAAAAGGAATAACGCGAGAATTATATGCGATTGAGAAATTTACTGTAGCTAAGCAATTGGATCCTCCTTTAGAAGATAAAGATATTATAAGATATTTAGCAGGTCATTTTAACGCTGAAGTAAAGCGATACATAACGACGCAGAATATAGTAGATAGAGATACGTTTATTGATTATTTGCAGAGATATGATGATTTGAAATTTGATGATAAAATGAAAAATAATGTTAAAGATCGACGCACGAATTTTATAAGGAATGATAAGACTCGGAATAAATATCAAAGGAACAATTATAATTATGATCGTGGAAGAAATTTTAATAGGGGGAACTATGGCAATTTTAATAATGATTTTAGGCAAAACAGGAATTCGGGTCAGATACCAAGGCAACGAATGGAGAGAACCAATCATGAAGAAAATTATAATGGTAGAGAAATAAATAGGCAAGAAAATGTTGATCAACGGACGCAAGCAAGGGATATTAATAGTATGCAAATAAGGAATACGAATCGCACATACGCAGAGATAATGAGTCAGGCAGGAAATTCAACGCGAAATCAAGATTTTTGAGTACGGACGAACCAAGGAAAATTCTACGAATTAACGAATACAGAAAGCAGCGCGAATTTATTAAACATGAGATGGATAATGGATTAGGAAGATTTGAAAGGAACTTATTACCAATAATTAATTTAAATGTGGAAGATGAAATAGTTAAAGTTTCTAATTGATACTGGAGCAGACGCATCACTTGTTGCGGAAAAATTTGTTAAACGAGAAAAATTGGGGGATAAAGCGATACCTATAACAAGGTGTAATTTAGTGGCACCAAATAATAAGAGATTTAGTGTGATAAATGAAATGGTAATTCTGAGATGTGAAATGGGAGATATGAAATGGAAAAATGATTTTATGGTTGTACCTGGACTGAAGATAGATATTATATTTCGGATGAATATGATAGATAAGTTGGGGTTGAAGATAAATGCGGAATGCAAAAAGATGGAGTGTAATGGGAAATATATTAAATGGTATGAAGAAGGGAATATTGAAATAGAAGACGACTGCGTGAATATTAATCAGTTTAGTAAAGAAATAAATAATGGGGGTAATGAAAATGAAGATATTAAGTGTCCAGATGATTTAAGAAATAGGGTGAATATATTATTGAGTAAGCATTCAGAATTAATTGGGTCGAAGTCGAGAATTGCCACGGGTTATGTGCACGAGTTGGAAATAATAGATAAAGAGCCGTTTAACACTAAAATATATCCTATTCCAGTAGTATATAGGAATAGAGTAAAGGAAGAAATTGAGGAAATGTTACGGGAAGGTATTATAGAAAGCTCCAGTACAAATTTTATGAATTCATTAATAGTCGTCGTGAAGAAAAGTGATAATAGTGTTAAGTTGTGTATAAATACAAGTGAAATTATTAAGCGAACGAAGCCGCAATACAATTGTCTACCAAAAATAGATAGAATATTAGGGAGAATAAGTAATAGGAAAATTTATAGCAGATTATATTTAAAGAGTTCATTTTGTTTGATTCCATTAGCGCGAGAAGCAAGGAAGTATACGGGTTTTTCGGTAGAAGGAAAATTATACCAATTTAGGGTGGTCCCGGTTGGTTTGTCCTCGAGTACGGATGCATTAGAGAATGTGATGAAGAATATTTTGGGACCGTATGAGGAATTTAGTATCCACTATATGGATGAAGTATGGATATTTAGTGACAGTGTAGAGGAACACTACGTACAGTTAGATAGGACATTGTTAGAGCTGAATATAGCTGGTTTGATTTTGAATTTAGGAAAGTGTGAATTTTTTCAAAGTACGGTTAGATTTTTAGGATATATGATAGACAATAAGAATAGAATTAGGAAATACGAATTAAAAGGACCCAGATTTAAAAGAATGACTAGGAAACATGAATTAAAAGGACACATAGGATTTGAATATAAGAATAGGTATAGGTATGAATAGAGTAGTATAATAGTACACAGGTATGAGATTAGATGAATGTAAATATGGGATTAATAAAGCAAAAGTTAGATTTTTATGAATGGAAATACAAATATAACAATTTAATACCAATGTGAGTTTAAGTTCACGTTGGGCGTCAAAAAGGGCATTATTATAAAATTTTATATTTTAATTTGGGGGAATTATGCTGTGATAAGGGGTTGTTTAAGGGTGTACTTTATAGTAAAGGTCGTTTAGAAATGAGAAATTACCATAGGCAGCAGAAAACTGCATTTATTTAGTAAAGAATTGAGAAATGGAGATAGTTTGTAAATAGTAAGCAGACAACACCCTGTATATAAAGTATAAATAGTTTTAAGCGACGCAGATAGACATAGGAAGACGCATAGTTAGCGTAGGAATAAGGAAGACATGCATTAAGTAGATAGTAAATATTTAACACCATGTAAATAGAGTTTTAGTTAATTTAGGTAAGGCGAGTAATGATACTTTTCAGTGGAAGCACGCGTATTTATAAGTAAACGTAATAAATTAATTAAACACGCATTCAAAAGAGTTCCAAACAATTAGATTAATACTGAGATAAGAAATAGACTTCAGGAAGCATAATGTTTGAAGTAGTTAAGAACTTTGATGAAGAGGGTGATTAAAATTGCGTAAATAACATGCAGATATGAAAATTAAAAGTCGAATTGCATCAGTTGTTTATGGAAAAATTAATTCATCAAAACACGGCATGTTTGATAACAAGCACCTGCGAGCAGGCCACAATTATTGGAAAGCATAGAAAATTACATCAAAAACTATTTTAAATGCAAGGATTTGATTCGTTAAAATGAGCGACGAGTTTGTAGACCATACCCACTTACGGAATAGGAGAGAAATGATATATTAGCAGGTACAGTGATAACGAAGTCAGTTTACAACTCAACAAAGGCCGAAGTGCGCCACTATGAAATAAAGTGATACGTAATAATAATTCAAAGTGAAAAATAGTATAAGTGCCAAGATAAAAATTATGATTGCCCATTAAACGTAAGTAGATTTAGGGGAATTTTATTTTAAACTAAAACATATTAATAATAGGGCTTCTAAGTCCGGGGATAATAAACTACGATTTCTGAGTCCGTGGAGAATAAATGGAATTCCGAGTTCTGGGGGGAGAATAAGACAATTTCTAAGTCAAAGGAAAATAAATGATGATAATCCAATTCTAAGTTTGGGGAAATTGATAAGAAGTAATTCTAAGTCTGAAATGAGACGACAATAAATTGGGGTGTAAATAAGTTAATGGTAGTCCAGAGGGTGATGCAAAATTTAAATGCAATGGTTCAAGCGTTTATAGACAATATTTGAATGGGCATGTAATAATCCTGAATTGGGGAAGATAATTTTTATTCAAATGGATGGCTTAATGCATGGGAAATATTACTGATTATGGATGCGTCAATGCGAAAATAAACCAGGTTAGATTTTTGTTTAAGACATTCTTTTTCTTTTTTTTTTTTAATATTGAATTTGCTTAATTTTAATTGAAAAACAACAAAAAGGACTTGAAAACGTATAAAGTGCGTAATATGATAAGAGGTTTCGAAGGTTCCACACTTCTTTTTATAAAAATAATAGGTTTTTTTGACTTTGGGTTTTAGTAAAAGTATATGATTTTAATAAATGGATTTACAACATCAATTAATTGAAAAGTATATTTAAAATAATTTACAAAACTGTACAAATATTTGTTTCATTATATAGAATCGAATTAACTAAATTTTATAATTAAATAAATGCTAGTCGGGTCTGATAAATTTGGGGTTTAAAAAAAATAAAATTATAAGTTGAATACGAAATTAATAACTAACTAACTATCAAATTTTGTTATTGATAGACAAGGTTGGTTCAAGATAAAATCCAGTTCAGTTTCTGGAGGAATTTATAGCAATATTAATATAACACCCAACGTAGGGGCTCGATAATTATGTGATAGAATATATATATATATATATATATATATATATATATATATATATATATTACTCATATTTAGACCATAAAAATTAAATAATCACATCAAATAATTTTAATCACCGTGTAAAGCTTTGGGAAAAGGTACGCGTTATTAAAAACCGTGAAGCATAAAAATTCATTCGTTTCATTAAACATAAGAGATTTAAATCATCTACAAGACGCTTGCTATAAAAAGGAAGCAGTATTAAAAGCTCTACGTGTAATTTTTATTTAGTAAAAAACAAAAGTTGTCAAAATTTATATTAATTAACTCAATTTTAATCCTTTCAAAACGTACAGATAATAATTAATATTTGATTAGGAGTCACTAAAAATTAAAGGTTATTATTTTAATTGGAGAATTGAACCGTTAGTAACATATAATATCTATAAAAACTTGTAAAACCCAATAAAATGCAAATCGTAGAAGTGTTATTTAGAAGTATTATGTTTAAACACCTGCGTATTTTTAAAAGCTCATTCTGCGTAAATTTTGCAGATAATTAATGGTTACAGAGAATGTTAGAAACCGTCCAAATAGTTACGGGAAATGCTAAAGGTGGTTATTTCACAGTCCACATGGACTGAAATAATCGATAATAAAGAATATCAATTTGCACTAATAAGAACAGGGTAGATAGAGACAGATAATATGCGCAAGACCGAGACACATATAGTAAAAGGCGTGAGTGGAGCAACGTCACTGGGTTGCGATTGGTTGAAAGTAAAGGCAAACTTGAGAGGTAAAAATAACATTTCTGTATAAAATTTAATTAGTTATTTCCAGACGTTGCGAGCCGTGTCGAAATTTCTGAGATTTAACTGGTGCGAGTGCAAATTTTAAAAATCGCATGCCGGGCTGCGGAATGGGAACCTAGCATGCGAAATTTGAAGAATTGTCCGTTTTGGGGACAAGACCGACAGACAGGCTAACCTCTATATATACCGAGGTGAATATGAACAAGCTCTCTTAGATCTGCGACTTGATTCAATGCGTTAAACAGTGCTTTTAGTTTTCCGAGTTTGATAGAATAATTTAAAGTTTGCTCGTATATTTTGGTGATTTAAAACAGTTTGTTCTTTACGTGCTACAATGAATGTACTTTAGTGCATAGAAAAGAAGATACAAGGTAATAAAGTTTATATCACTGTACCAATTAGTAAAATTTACAACGACAAATGAATACACAAAAGTAGGCAGTTTTGGCGTATATTGGTGAAAAATATGAATTTCTTTGATTTTTTATTAATAATTAAATGATTCGTAAACGTGTTATCCACAAAACAAGCTTCAGATATACAAAATGAGTTCCGGAAAGCACTGAAACTACTTTAGATGAATGGTATGTAGAAAATTTTAAAGGCGACCAGCAAAGAGGACCTAAACATAACCCAGTTGGTTGGGTGATTAACAGAGGACGATGTACATTGAACCATAGTGAGTCCTTCAGGTAACTTATGCTTTGTTGTTGGATTTTGATATTTTGGTGTGTGTTGAATAACTTTATAATTATTTATTAAAATGGACAGTAGTGAAATTGTACTAACAACAAAATTTTAATTTTAAGGTGAAATTTGCTTGTTTAAAGAAAGGGATATTTAGTATTTATGTTCTGGATTATGATGAAAATTTGGGTATGTCTTTGAGCTCAATTAGACGAACCTGGTTAATTAACGTAAAGGGTGGTAGATGCTCCTTTGTACTCAGACTTAGGTCTGCATATATTGTTATAGTAATTGAGGCATCCTACAAGGACTTTAATTTGGATGCACTTTAAAATGAAATAAATTTAATCTTGAAATTTTCTGATACTAAATTTATGCTGAATTTTAATGTTGAAATTTTAATTAAATTGGAATATTGATTTAAATAAGGTTAACGTTGATGTTTGTGATAGGAATGTGCTTGTTTTTTTTATGATTGAGGATGAAAGTTAAGGGAACAGCCGAGGCGATTAACAGAAGAAAGTCAATGGACCAACACAGTTAAGGTAATGAATAGCTTTTTAGGATTCACAGCATTTCTTGGAATTCGTGAGGCTCGATTCTAATTTAGGGAAACACAGCAATATATATATATATATAGATCTTTGTTTTTATTCTTGGATGTTGGTCATTTTAAATAAATCCAATTGACTTACAGTAGACCATTTTCAGGCATCCTGCCACCTCATTTCCTCCAGAATCCCTCATTTCCTCACTCATCTGGACCAATTTACATGTAAATTCCCATAAGGAGTAAATGAGGGAGATGAATCTTATCCTTGCTCCGCCCTGTGGACCGCCTTGTGGAAAACCAACCATTTGATTACATCACACCCCATTCTTTCCACCCGCGAGTTCTTTTCCCTTTTCCACTTGTTTGGTATCAATTAATATTAGATTTTCTCAGCTACCCGAATTTCTAGGAATTTTTAGATTGCATCATCCCCAGGAGCTACCCTAATTTTAAGATTTCTTACCTGTAGCCGATTTTAACCGTTCCCATAAATTTTTTAGTCATGCGATACATCTTGTTAGTTAGAATTTTAAGAATTTAAATCTGAAACAGATTTGAAATCGGAACCACGCCCTGCAAAGTTATACCCCTTTAAAGTCCTGATCTTCTAATTTTGCTATTTGCTCTATAAGCAAACCTAACAAATAGTTTTCTTCGTCTAGCCATTGCATCTTTCGAGATAAACCTATCTTGTTTGGTATTAATCAATATTAAATTTTCTCAGCTACCCAAATCTCTAGGAATTTTTAGATTGCACCATCCCCAAGGGAGCTACCCCTAATTTTAAGATTTCTTACCTGTAGCGACTTTTGAGCGTTCTTATAAATTTTTTATACATGCAATACATTAAATTAGTCTAAATTTTACCAAACCCGAATCTGCAAACAGATTTAAAATCGGACCACGCCCTGCAAAGTTACAATATACCCTCTGCGAGATAAATCTTTCTCCACATTTCCACCCACGAGATAAACCTACCTTGTTTGGTATCAATTAATATTAGAATTTTCTCAAGCTACCCAAATCTCTTTAAATTTTCAATAGCACCATCCCCAAGGAGCTACCCCAATTTTAAGATTTTTCCTGGAGCGATTTTTGAGCGTTCTTATAAATTTTTTTATACATGGAACATCTTGTTAGTCTAAATTTTTATGAAATCCGAATCTTAAAAGATTTAAAATCGAACACCCCTTACCATTTTACACACCCTTTAAATTATAAATTTCCTGCGGCTTATACCTAAAAGAAAATCTAAAAACCATTCTTAAAACTTTTTTATTACAGACAATTTTTACTAATACAGTTTAAATTTTGTAAAACCACATTTCTAAATACATATTTAAATTTTTTATTTTTAACCTAGAACCTTCTCAATTATTAATATTTATTTCTAAATAGAGCCCAAAGACCAAACCCCTTCCTCTGATTTTGTTCCATGGTTTCGCTTAAGACCTCGTACTATTTTCCAGATTACTAGAAGACGTTATAACCACATTTTTTGTGTTAAAAAGGAATTTTTCCCAGAGTTCCGGCACCAATTTTTTATTTAATCGAATAAATCGTTCCTTTCTGCTTCAAAGAAACTCCATCCGTCGACCTGGCGTTTTTATGCGATAGCTAACCATACGGTTTGTTAAAACCCATCTTCGTTAGTAGCGGTAACTGATGCATTTTATGTTTGTTGCTCCTTAAATGTGCGGCTACGTAGTTTTTCCATTTCGAAATCGCATACTTTACACATAATTCGTGGTTGTTTCGTACAAGGCCCTTTAACAGCTGGGGGTTGAACGTTTACGGCTTAATAACATACCGTGCTTTTTCCTTGTGTCGCTGTAAGCTATTCTCGTAAAAGCGATACCGCAAGACCCAAGTTTAAGTACTTTGCTGCGGACGGCTTAACCCTGGGTGATGTTACACACGACATTTGTTCTGGTGCCGTTTGAGGCATTTTTCCAGGTATAGGAAGCACCGCAAGGGTTGCATTTAAAAACGTTTGCAGGTACCATTTTAGTACAAAACAAAACCCGCACTATAAGACTTTGAAACTTGTAATCGAACTAACTAAAAAGGTTTACTCGAGCTACCTGTTTATGCCCTTATAGAATGCAAACCGAAGGTTTCCGAAGACATCCGAACGAAGTTGAGGATTCGGCGAGGAACTAAATGACGTCATAATCCTCGCTGCTCGTCCAATACATTTAGCGCCAATGCATGCACCTGGTTCCGCTTCGTCGATGGTGCGAATGCGTTAGTAGAAACACCGGAAAACGTCTTCCATGTTATACGGATCGCGTGCATATTAAAAATCCAAAAGGGGGTAGCACACGCACACAAATTGTCTGCAAGTCGTGCTGTAGAAGATGCAGTGCTACTATAACCAAAAACACTTTAAACCATTACTAAGAAAATACCAACTTGTTGTCTACAGGATACTTACAACAATTTAATTTTAAATAACTTCTACGTCATACTTTAGGAAATGATAGGCTTGAATATTTTCCAAATGAATCACCAAGCGAAAGTATATGTTAGCCTATTAAAATTACCCATTAATTTCCCATTTTACGACCATGGTTAATTATAGATTAAAATTTAATTTGTGCACGTTCGAGCTTCTCGTAAACTAACATATTTTATAGCAACAAACCTGTATAATACATGCATACCCCTTCGCCGCGCTACTGCTATTCTTGTAATTGCTGAAAAGTCACTCTCCTTTTTACTGTTAGGGACCGATGCAAAGCACCATTTTTATACTTTCTATAGCACATCGCCACTTTTTCGTCTGATAATTAAATTTTTGCTTCTGTAGGCTTTTACACTTTCGCATAGCGGTCAATCGCACGTAATGATTTCTAGAACCGGTAAGTACTCGATATCGTCCAAATAGAAATTAGATGCTCGATGTCTGTCAATTTCCAATTCCCTCGTAAAGGTAGAAAAACTCAGTCAATAATCCATTAAACTTCAACCCGCTCCTGTTCTGATAATTTACAAACATTTTCAAACGACAATGGGCCAGAATTTTAAACCTCCGAGGGATCTTTAAGTCGTGATCAATTACACATCCGAGCTACGCGTAAACTAACATATTTTGCAGCAACTGTATAATACATGCATACCCCTTCTCTGCCTACTGCTATTCTTGTAGTTGCTTGGAAAATCAGTTGCCCTTTTTCTGCTAGGGCCGCTAAAAAGCACCATTCCATACTTTCTTTATAAGTGTAGCACATCGCCACTTTTTGTCAGTTAATTAATTTTTGTTTATGTAGGCCTTTTACACTTTTGCATTTAAACATCTAATACGACCGATTAACCACTTTCGATTATTCTAACGGAGACCACCATACATCCCCCGCACCGTTCTTTTTGAATCCAACGATCCTATGGGCTTCCACGCACTAACACCTGACGTATCTTTCCTACTATTTGTTAAACAAAACTACCGGTATCGAATTGTGGACGTAAACAGATGTTTGTGGATGTGTACGAGTATGTAACCATATACATTAACCAGTCTAAGCTATTTTATTTAGTCCACGAAAATTATTATTTTCTAAACCATAATTAATAATCGCCTTTATAGGTTAACATTTCTACCATTACCCAATGACTGGTGCTACGTACATGGAAACTTTAATTTCTTATTGGAGAATTTAAATTCTCCCACGCACTGCTGCGTAGTTGCATGCCTACCCTTTTGAGTATATGCTCGTTATAGGTTGTAAGACCCCGGTTTTATTAACTACACTTCGTGAGACCCTTTAATCTTTTTAATCGTATCTTTCTCGCCTACAATACAGTAGGACTTAACATTACTACCAACAAATTCTAATACTGGACCCCCATTAAATACGTCTTTAATTTTCCCTACAACTTTTTTGTTGACAAGTGTTATATTGTATTTATTATACGCGGGGTAGTCACTCTTTTAAGATAAATATATTTTGTTTGGCATCAACTAATATTAAATTTTTCTAGGGACCCCAAATCTGTAAAAGATTTTAAATAGGACCACCCCATACAAAGTTATGCCTTTTAAAGACTAATTTTTGCCCATCTTTATTTAACTCCATCTTTAAAACCCTTTTTTTCGCTACCCAAGACATATGCTTTAACCAACCCTTTCCCCGAAATCTAAAACCGCAGTGTCCCGCGAATACCACGTGGAATTAACACGTATACTCTGTCAACCAGGATAGAAGCCGGAAGGATTTGGAAGGTGGGGAAAAGAACTTAAAAATTATGGAATCTTAAAACTAATATATACAATAATTTACAAAACCATACAAATATCCTTTTATATCTTTACCCCCATGCGTAGATTGTTGTACTATTAGGAATGATGTACCTTTTGTCATCTTCCTCGATAAACTAATTTTATTAATAAGCTGCGTACAAATCGTATTCTTTTACTCCGGATACATACGCCGGACAAGTACTCCAACCACCAAATAAAGAATTGGATGCTTGGTGACTGTTAACATCCGCTTCCCTCGTGTACGCCCAGAACATCCCAGCCCATGAGCACCCCTGCGCATGCACACCCCTGCCCATGCGCCCTGCGCGTACGCACCCTGCCCATGCTCGCTGCCCATGGCACCCCTTTCTGTGCGACTGCTATTTCGGGGTAACGTTACAGCCTTTTATAAATAAAGAACAATGTTATATACTATTATAAAATGTTTATTCTGACATTATACATAACAAATTTAAAAATATTTAATACCAAGCATGGGTCATTTAAACTTAATTTTAATACAAAGTTATACACAGAAGACAGTCCTTTCTTTATGTTTTGTTTGGGTGGTTTTTTTATCTAATTTTATTCGCAGCTTAAAATTTAAATCGAACCCAAGTCCTTCTATCTCCTTTTCTAACCAATAGTTTGATACATAAAGACCGTCTAGGTTTTCGAATTGTAAAATGTACCGAAGTTTGCCTCTATATTTAAAGTCTTTGATTCCGCCGACAACCAGATCCATTCCTTCGTGTAATTCTTGCAGCTTGTGACAATCTTTTAATCGCAGCTTTCCACTATATCCTGCATACGTATCTTGTTAGCTTGATCGACTTCTTCTTGTCGGTATTGGAGGAAATCCTTTTCTCCCACACACCGTTGTGTAGTTGCATATCCACCACTTTTGGGAATATATGGTTGTTATAGGTTGTAAGACCCTCGGTTTTAAATGATCCGAAAGGTTCTTTACTGGGCAAATATACAATGTTTAGCGGAACCCCTTTGCGTGTGGTGTACGCCAAAGGTTACGAAACCCGCATTCCTTAGTTCGTCTTTGTTATCTGCCATTTTGATAAATACGTTTTTAGAATAACCTTTTAAAAAGTATACGGATTTAGTACCATCCTTTTCTGCAAGAAGCCTACATAACTAAAGAGTCTTTCTTACTAACCGCAAATGCATACAACTTGTACAACCCGGATGTATCTAAGTCAGTCCATCGACACATAAAATAATCTTTTAATTCTTCCTCATTTTCTCTAATAAGATGTTCTTTGTCTAACACATCTTTGTATTGTTCGCGTATTGTCGCAGTGTTTTCCATGTAGTCAATTTTCGCCTTTTTGCATCCATTTCCTCTAATTCCAGTTGTCTTTTCCTTCCACTTACGCGTATGGATACATAATGGGGGAATTTCCTTTAGCGTAAACGGATAGAGTTTACTACCAATATTTCGCGTTGTCGTACAACCTCTGGGCGAATGTTAGGGTATTTATCAATCCCAATTCCGAAATTACTATTTCTTTTGGAATTGTAGAATATTGTTGCAGATTGTGTAAAATATGTACTACCTGCTTTAATGTAAGCACTTGTGTAAGATTTTATTTTATCTTGGCTGTCTTCCTTCCTCTACTATCTCCAAATAATTTACGGGTAAATAGTTAAAACTAAAGCCGAAAGCACATACTTTATCAATGTTTCCCTTTCCTTTTGGTTTTGGACAACAATTTGCAAGCCCGTCAATTTCTTTGTATTACCATTCCCCAATACACGTACTGTAGCAGGTTATTATACACTAAACAGCAGCTATTTTGTAGCTTGTCCGATAGCTTACTCCACATTTTGGCAAGTGGTACCGAGTACATTGGCGCCTTTAGGAAGTATAACACTATCTTCCAATAAGGTTAAACAGTCTTTTAAGGGTTTATACACCCGTTCCGCACTGACATAACTTCCAATTGCACAGTTGTATATTGTCGCTTCCAATCGCGTAATACCATGTTCTTTGGCCAAAGTAGACGCAAATGTTTCCCTTAAACGTACATCTGGACAACGTAAAAATCTAGTATATGATTGCCAAGTTGTTTATTAACACCAGGACTTGTTATCTGACACACAAATTTGTTGTATATCTTAATTCTTGCATTGGTTGTTAGCCATGTTAAACAATCAATTCCTACAGTTTTATCGTTGTCAACTATAATATTACACTTTTCTTCGTATTCGCCCTTATAGCAAAAGTTATGGTTTGTAGTTAAATAATTACACATCTCCATCTTGCTAAATATCCCGCAAAATCTTGGGTTACATCCATGTCAAAAGATAGAAATAATCTTTTCGATTCGTCTAATATATCTGGTAGTTCCTCCAATAAAGTTTCCAACTTAACATCTGCTAGTTCCACTTTGTATGGAACACATATAGGATTTTGGAATTTTTATTAATGCATTCGAGGTCTTCTTTTCCGATAATTTCTTTTACTCTCTGGCCCATCTTGTTAGTGCTTTCCAGAAAAACGGAAGCTTAGCTTTAACACCATGCCTAGCGAAACAAATCGGTCAAACTTTCTTCGTAGATAGCTGTTAAATGCACCACAAATTTCTTTTTTAGGATAAACATCCTTTTGTTTGCAGAGGTTTGTTCGGGTCAGAAAAGGTCCAAAATTTTAACCAACATTATATTGTCACAAAATGGTTCTGTAATTGGTGTGTGTAGTCCACCAGTCAGCATCTTTTCGCCTTCGACATAACAAATATTACCAATATCTGTCACCAGATTATTGTTGCACATATTTTCTACTAAAAGCCATAATCCAAATCGCTCATTTGTCGGTTTCACTTTATTCCCAAGAAGTTGAGAAACGTTAATCACCTTGGAGACGCTCATGTTTACCGTTCTAGCTACTATCGAATACTAAATTAAATACGAAAAAATTGTTCTCTTATGTATTCTACAGAGTGGGGGCGTATATTGCCGAAGATAGTCGAATATGTTGTTATCCAACCTAAGCCGACAGGGATGCGCATCGACATATATCCGGATATATGTTAGGATTGGGTTAAAGTTAAAAATGATGCCCATAAACATGACCCATATGACCATATGACCACATGAAACCACATGAACCCAAGACCAATGACCCATATGGCCCATTATTAAAACCCATGAATATGAATTAAAACCCATTAAACCTAATTGCAATGAGTTTTCCATTAAAAACCCATTAATTGGTTTTAATGAATTTTCCTTTTCCGTGGGACCTTTGGTTAGTTTTAAAAAAAATTAATGGTTTGGGTTAAGGGGGGCCTGGTTATAAAATAACCCTGTATGAATTTAATGTTGGGGCCAAAAACTGGGCGGCTGGTCCAATTGGTTAATTGGCGTGGTGTGTGTGTTTATGGTCCTGGCTGGGGCCTCGTGGTTAATGTATTCGCGTCGTTGTGGCCGGGGAAACTGTTTCGGAACTTTGTTTTCGGTTGCTGGGAACGGGGTTTCATGTGGTTCGCTGCGGTTCTGGGAACGGATCGTGGTTAATGGAACGTTGGCTGTTGGGTTGTTAAACCTGGGGTGAAGGCAAATGGGCCGGGAAATTTGTTGGGAAAGGGAAACCGTCGGTAAACCAAATTGTATTTCGCCTGTGGCAATATTTTTGGAAATGGCTGACGCCAGTTTGGGCCGGATGTTTTAAAAAAGAATTTGGGGGTGGAAATGGTTGAACAATTACGGCCAAAGTTGGGTTTGGCAAGGTGGAAATTGTGCTCTTTTTGGGGTTTAAAATGGGCCGGAAAAGGCCGCTGGAAAATGGAAACTTTGGCTGCGGTGAAGGTTTGGGTGTGGAAACGGGGCTGGCATTAAGTTGGAAGCTGGTTTTGAGGGTGGATTTGGTTAAAACAATCTGGGGGCCGAAACGAAATGGTTAATCGTGGGTGGTGATGGGGAATTTAAGGTTTGTGGAAAGAAAAGGTAATAACTGTTCCAGGTTGTTGGGAAGGAATTTGAAAAAACGAATTTAAATTTGCCGAAGTGATGCAAAGTTTAATCTGGCTTAACCATTTGAAAAATTGGAGGGAAATTGGGTAATTCCGGTGGGCGGGCATGATATTTTTGCTGCATGTCGTTAGGGAAAATTTCGCCTTGGCCCAAAAATGGGTTTAAGGATGGTGGGAAATTAAATTGTTGTGACCGAACAAAATTGGGGTGTTCAAAAGTGTTTTGTTATTGGAAATTTATATTCCAGGCTTGGCCAATGTTGGTGGTTGCCTTTAAATGGTGCCAAATGGGAAGAAGCTTCGGAAATTCAAAAAGGTTTTCAAACCGAGGGGAACGGGCTGCATTGCGGGAAGTGGTTACAGAAAGGAACGGGCTTGAAGTTGGGCCGAAAAACCGAAAGGAAAACTGCCCGTGGCTTGTGGGAAAGAATAAACATTTCTAAATTTTTTGGGTTGGGAACCGTTTAAAATGGTTACAGCTCGGGTTTGCTTATTTTCAAATTAATACCTGGTTTATGGCTGGAAATTGGGTTGGGCGTAAATGACACCTGTTGGGTGGGCAAGTGGCAAACTGGGCGGTTTCGTTTTCGCTGGGAAATTCTGCAACTTGTAAAACAAGGCTTCGGTAATTGGGTTGGTGGCCAGGTGGAAACCTGAAAGCTTGTGAAAAAACCTTTATTGGAAGATGGTTTTGTTATTTAAATGTGTATACCGAATTCCCGAAAGGGATCATGGTTTTCCGAAACGCGGGTTGGCGGGCTGGTTGCAACGCGGTAATGGTTCTTCGGTTGCGTGGTTTGGTTTTTAAAAGGTTTTTGGAAAAGGTATTTAAAAAATGGCAAACAAAAACCGAAAAATGCGGTGGCTGATTAATTGAAGGTTTAAAAGGGTTGTAAAAATATTTTGCTCGGTGAATTTTAAAAGCGAGGTTCCTTTTCAATTTGAAATTGTTAGTGTTCGGAAAAATGGTTGAAAAGGGTGGAACCGGGGAAAATGTTTCTTTTTTGAAAGGGGTCAAATCGTTGATAAACAACATTAATTGGCGTTCAGGGGAAATTCGGTGAAGGTTTGTCTTTGAAAAAATGGTTTAAAGTGTTTTTTAACCGTTCAAATTTAAAATTGCGGTTTTAATCCTGGTTTGGTTAAAATATGGCTTGCGGGGTACGTTTAAATTTTAACGGCATTTTTCCATGCAAAGGGCGAAAGGCTGGGCGGGCTGATTTAAATGGTTGGAAAATTCAAAGGTTTAAAATTTTGGCAAGTAAGGTTTTGTTAAAAAGTTAAAGCGGCTGGTTTGTAAAATTGGGTTCCTTTTGACCGGATGAAAATTCTGAAAAGTTATCGGGCGGGCTTGGGTGGCACCCTGGCGCGTGGCTAAATGGTGGACCGGGTGCGGGCTGTTTGCGGGGGGTGGAAACCCAATGGTTGGTGTGTGAATCCGGAAAAGTTGAAAAATTGATAAAAGGGTTATTTCGGGTGGTGGGAAAGGTGCTTTATGTTTTCAAACCTGGCATGGGGGTAAAGATATAAATTTGAAATGGGCTTGGTTGTGAAAAAAATAATTGTTTTTCGGATTTTGGTTTTGTCAAAATTGGAAACCTTTAGGTCCTTGGTCAGTGGTGTTTTAAGGGTTATTTTGTTCCTACTCAATTGCATTAAAATCGTTTGGTTTTAAAGTTTCTGTTTGGCCAAGGGCGGTAATTTGGGTGTTCTTATTTGGGGTGTGGTTTGGAGGCGGTCTGGTCTTTATTCAGGGCCTTTAAATTTTTAGGCGGGTTCAATCGTTAACTTAAATTGACCCTTTGAAAATGGAAATTAAAATAATGCTCTTAAAAAGTTAAAAATTGAATTAATTTAAATCCACGCCATTAATGTTTTTAAAAATTCCTTAAAAAATTTTCAGAATGTTTTGGGTGAAAGAGGGTTTCTAAAATCATAGGGTTCCCTAAACCGTGTAATTTTACAATTGGAAAAACTGGGTTTTTAATTAAATTTCAAAAGTGGTTGGGAATTAAACGGTAAAAAATTTTCGGGTAAAACGGGTGAAGTTTTTTGGTTTATTCCGAAATTATTTCGTTTGGTGGTTTTTATTGCAAATGGCAAAGTTAACGGGTAAGGCGGTGTTAAAAATGAAACCAGGTGATCGGGGTTTGGTAAAATCAAACCGGTAATGTGACGGTTTAATTTTTTAAAGGAAAGGTGAAAAAATGTTTGAACTTAAACCTGAAATAAACATCTAATAATTTCAAAAAATGGTAAGTATCTAAAATTAAAAGTTGATCAGTACTCATTCCATTTTACGATTTTCATTAATTTCATTTAATTATAGGCTTATCAGCTCATTAACGAATATTTTCCAAAGACTTATTATTCTAATTCCAAAAGTTAATAGATTTAAGCATTCAAAACTAATCTGAAAATTTTGGCTCTTTCTCATTTACTATAATCCGTAGATTACTGCTTTGCATTAGACTAGTATAATATAGAGATACTTATGTTCCAATAGCTTCCAGTAGCATGTAGAGCGTTTGGTTTGAATTCATAAATAGTGGGCCATATTATAACAACGAACCACCGTCTAGACTTTTATATAAATATTTAAAAATCTTTGTCTGGAAATAAAGGCTAAATATATACGCTACTGTTTATTTAATTTTACGCAAAATACTGAAAACTGCATGTAATAAAAAATAGTGTGGAACTCATTTAAATAACTAAACGAGTCATCGATTCTTTGCTTTTATTACGTATTTGATTTATTTGTGATCAGACGTTACGCAACTCGAATATTAAGGATGAAGTAAAAGAAATGTTTTAGTTCCTTTTTTTGATATGTAGATTTTAGTCATTCCCAATATTGTGTTATTTAATTTTTTTGCATGCGTTACAAAGTTTTTTTGGAAAAATTTAATGTACAAAGTTTTTTGAAAAATATTTTAAAATTACAAATCTTGCAGAACTAGAAGTGTTCGGAATTTATATTATGCATTCGTAGGAGTAGTTTTTCTTGTTTATAGTAATTTGAAACACTGTGTGACAGAAAAAGTGACGGTTCCTGAATTAAGTCGTTTATTTCAAAAACGTCGTATGTACACTTTCTTATAGTTTTGGAAAACTAAGAAAACTGTTTAGCATTTTAAATTTTAATCCCTTCAACCAGTACAATTTATTTTATAGTAAGCAGCATGTTCCATTTCGATGGACCTGCACCTTGCCGAAGTTCTAAATTACTAGAACAGGTGAAATGGCTTGCGTGTTCTAATGAGCTAAAGAGCCAAACTACAGGTTCAACCAAAGTAGTAGGGTCGTTAGTGAGGAACCAGACTAAAACAGGTCCCCGAAAGAGGGCAGCGGCTCTTTCGGTACTTAGATTAGCAGAGACTATAGGGGTCGGTATGGCAGTCTAAGACACACTACCGCGATGTGGAAGGCAACGGGAAACCACCACATTATCTCCCAAGTACACAGCGTACTTAAGTTGTTACAAACATGATGGCATTCTCTGGGGTAAAAG
The DNA here is from genome assembly GCA_036346225.1 of Platerodrilus igneus. Taxonomy (NCBI): domain Eukaryota; kingdom Metazoa; phylum Arthropoda; class Insecta; order Coleoptera; family Lycidae; genus Platerodrilus; species Platerodrilus igneus. The sequence goes on from JARFIW010000453.1 coordinate 11,220,065, forward strand.
ATCCCGGAGTTAAAATAGTCCACCATTCGGATCTCCGGGAGGGGACTACTTCGGAGGATCCGATCAGAAAGTTAAAAATAAGAGTCGGGAACATTCTGCGAGTCGGAGCGTGGAAGTATGAAGCAAGGAGGTAAGCTAGAGAACCTAAAAATCGAAATGAATAGGTTATCACTAGACATAGTAGGGATCAGCGAAGTTCGGTGGCCAGAGGCGGGGGATTTTTGGAGTGGAAACTTCAAGGTAATTCATACAGGAGCAGAGGAAGGAAAATTGGGTGTGGGGATAGTTATGCGGAAAAAGATAGGATACTGTGTAGAAAATTACTTACAAAAGAACGAAAGAGTACTCATGGTTAGATTAGAATCTAAACCGGTAAACACAGTAATAATACAAGTATACATGCCCACCTCTAGCTACAGTGACGAAGAGGTAGAAGCCATCTACAAAGATATCGAAGACATGAAAATTTAATAATTACGGGGGATTTTAATGCCGTGGTAGGTGAGGGTAGGGAAGGAGCGGTAGTAGGTTTATTTGGTTTAGGCACAAGGAACGACAGGGGAAATAGGCTGGTAGAATTTTGCGACAAGAACAATTTAATTATCACAAACACATTATTTCAACATCATGCTAGACGACGATATACGTGGAAGATGCCAGGAGATATAGGAAGATATCAAATAGATTACATTCTTGTTAGACAACGGTTTAGGAACCAAGTAAAAGACTGTAGAAGCTACCCAGAACCAGATTTAGACACTGACCACAACATCGTAATTATGAAGGCCGCACTTAAATTTAAAAATCTGAAAAAAAGGAACGGAAAAAGGCACTTGGATATAAAGAAACTAAAAGATAAAGATATTCAAGAAAGATTCGAAAAAAAGTCAAATGAATTGCTGAATGATATCGGGAAAATATCTGAAACTAAGGAAGTAGAAACAGAATGGAATAACATCAAATCCAGCCTAGACATGGCGGCCAGAAATATTCTGGGGTATACACAAAAAGAAAATAAGAAACCATGGATAACAAAGGATATCCTGAATTTAATAGAAGAAAGACGAAAATACAAAAATAAATCAGACGAAACAGGAAAACAAAGATACAAAGCCATAAAATGGGAAATTATTCGCAAATGCAGGAAAGCTAAAGAACAATAGATTGATGAAAAGTGCAAAAAGTGCAAAGAGGTACAAACGAAGATGGAAATAGGAAAGATAGACGAAGCATACAAATTAATTAGAATGAATTTTAGGGATATAAAACCGTATAGCAGAAATATAAGGGACGCACAAGGAAACGTCATTATAGAAAACGTAGAGAAAGTGGGTAGATGGCAAGAATATATAGGGAATTTATATGCAGGAGAGGAACTAACTGCATTAGAACAGCAATCAGACATTGAAAATGATGACTTGGGATATCCTATACTTAGAGACGAGTTTGAATTAGTATTAAAGAGTCTGAAAAATGGTAAGGCGCCGGGTACAGATAAGGTGCAAGCAGAAACTCTAAAAGCCGCTGGACAAGCAGTAACAGAACGTCTCTTCCAACTTGTAAGCTATATGTATGAGACAGGCGAGATACCCAAAGATTTCAAACGTAGCATCATAGTAACTATACCAAAAAAGAAAGGCGCGGATAGATGTGAAAATTTTCGAACAATAAGTTTGACAGCACACGTGTCAAAAATATTAACTAGAATTGTGCAAAGACGAATGAAAAAACGGGCGGAAGAAATACTAGGAGAAGACCAGTTTGGGTTTAGGCGAAACAGGGGAACACGGAAGGCTATTTTAGCTCTGAGGGTGATAATGGAGAAAACAATAGAAAAAGGGGAAAGCATGTATATAGGGTTTGTAGATCTGGAAAAAGCATTCGACAATGTAAATTGGAAAAAAATGTTTGAAATACTCAAAAAGATTGGAATGAGTTATAGGGATAGACGAATAGTACATAGCTTATACAAAGAGCAAACAGCAGTAATAGAATTAGAGCAGGAATGTAGAGAAGTAAACATTAGGAAAGGGGTGAGACAGGGATGTGCCCTATCCCCATTGATTTTAACTTGTACATAGAAGAGGCAATGAATACTGTCAAATGCAGGAAAACATTTGGAATTAATATGCAGAGACAAAAAATTGATATGCTTAGATGCAGATGCAGATGATATAGCGGTATTAGCGTCTAGCAAGGAAGAGTTGGAAGCTGCTCTTAATGAAATGGAAACAGTTCTAACAGAGAGATACGGTATGAAAATTAACAAAACTAAAACTAAAGTTCTAGTATGCAAAGGTGAGGAAAATAAATCAAAAACAAGAATACAAGTATGTAACACGAACTTACAAGAGGTTAAGGATTTCTGCTACCTAGGAAGCCAAATAACGCAAGATGGGAAAAGCACAAAAGATATAAAACAAAGATTAGCACAAGGTCGTGCTACATTTAACAAGAAAAAGCAACTACTGTGCTCAAAGACCACAAACATAGAAACAAGGAAAAGATTGCTTAAAACATATGTGTGGAGCACAGCACTGTACGGCTGTGAAGCCTGGGCAGTAGGAGAAGCGGACAAGAAAAAGGTAGAAACCTTTGAAATGTGGTGCTACAGACGTATGATGAAGATATCATGGACAGACAAAGTTAAAAACGAAGAGGTACTAAAAATGGTAGAGGAAGAAATATGTGGAAAACTTTAAAAATAGGAGAGATAGGATGATAGGCCACATACTACGGCATGAGGGAATAGTGCGGAATATATTAGAAGCAGAGATAGGAAAAAAGAGAAAAAGAAGCAGACCTAGGTTAGACTACTGTACACAGATAGTAAAAGATGTAGGCTGTAGGGGTTTCAGGGAGATGTGTAGGCTAGCCCAGAATAGAAATCAATGGAGGTACGCATCCAACCAATCCCAAGATGGATAAACTAATGACGAAAAAATAACTGTGCTTAAACATGATGATTATTATAAGTAGCTACAAGAATTGGTTGGGCAATATTCTCGAATAATGTTAAGTGTGTGAAAGGATTTACTGGAAAACCATTATTTCGGCAAATGTCTAAGTGTTGGGGGATCTTGGTAGCCACAGGTTGCTTAACCCCCTTCACTGAATCTCGGTGAAATAGGGCATAAAATTAGAAAACAACAGAAGGGGAACGTGCTGAATACACATGCTGTGTGAGAATTTCAGGGAACTATGTAGGCTAGCTCAGAATATAAATAAGTGCAGGTATGAGTCCAACCAGTTTTGAGACGGAAAACCTAATGACAAAGAAATAAGCACAGATAAATCTGATGATTAGTATAAACAACTAGTTGTTGGTTGCGAAATATCTGCAACTAATGTTGACTGTGCGAAAAGATAAATTGGAAAATATATTAAATCGCTAAATGGTTAAGTGTTGGGGGAACTTGGCAGCCACAGGTTGCTTACCCCCCTTCACAACCACTGAAGGTCGGAGAAATAGGGCATATAATTGTAAAACAATAGAAGGTGATCGAACTGCATCTAACAAGAAAGAACGGCGCCTATGAGGAAAGACAACAAACATAGAATAAGAAGAAAATTGTTGAAAGCATATGTGTGGAGCACAGCACAGTATGCCTATGAAATACGGGCAGTCTGAAACGCAGACAGAAACACGGTAGCAGCCTTTTGAAATGCTGTGCTTCAGATGTATGAGGCCGATAGCATGGACAGGCAAAGATAATAACAAGTAGGTTATAGAAATAGTAGGGGAACAAGGATATCTAGGGAAAAAGAGAAATAGAAGGGCGGAATACGTTCTAAGGCATTTTTGGGGAAGAGTATGTGATATATTACAAGCAGAGGTAGGAAAAATAGGTAGATGTAGACCTAGATCAGATAGTTATAGATGCAGACTGTGCAAATTTCAGGGAAATCTGTAGGTTAGTTCAGAATAGGAAACAATGATGGTACGCGTCTAACCAGTTCTAGGACTGAAAACCTAATGATGATGATGAAGCAGTATGTTAATTTTTTTCCACTTATTACCACTGTTACTAAACAACTATAGGTGTTGGTTTTGAAATATTTTCAACTAATATTGAGTGCGATATGATATATTAAAAAACTATTAATTCGGCAAATGTTTAAGTGTTGGGGAATCTTGATAGCCGCAGGCTGCTTAACCCCCTTCACATACCCTACATTTGATTTTCCAATGCTCCACCCAAAGGTACTACATTGGTCTCCCTTCACGTACCGTACATTTGATTTTCCAATGCTCTAACCGAAGGTACTACATTGGTCAGGAAGTAAATTTTTTTTTACCTGGAAATTTTTTATTTTGCAGAACCTTTGCTGTTGCAAGCAAAATAAGGATCTTTAACGTGCGTGACAACATTCACACACGGGACCTACATTGTACCTCTCATCCGAACGAGGGCGTATTTTTGTGAAAAATGCTAACCTAACATTTTTCAATCGAACCGTGTCGCGGCTTGAACCCGGGACCTTGGGTATAGTAGTCACACGCATACCAACTACACCACGGAGCCGCCTCACATTCACATAACAATGAATATCGGGGAAATAGAGTATAAATTTGTAAACAATAGAAGGGGAACGGAACTGCATCTAACAAGTAAAAGCAGCGGCTATGTTCAAAAACAACAAACATAGAAGCGTTACATGCCAAAATGGCATGTAGCATGTTCTAGTTTTAGTTATAATTTATAAGGCAATTCTCGCGTATTTTTTAAATTAAAAATGTTTATTTTCGTCGTCCCCGACTCGCGCCTGCGCAGAGTGAATGGCGGAGTGCGCGCGTGGTGTTAAAAGACGCCATTAGGTTACGAACCCTCGAGCCAGCAACATCTATCTGTGCCGTGTGTCTTTTCTTTTTTAGGCATGTAGGTTCCTTTTTATCTTACCTTCTATTGTACCTGTTTCCTGGTGTTCCTTCATTCCCTACGAGTGCAGTAAAAGGAAAGACGGAGGGAATTCTGATTCAACATGGCGTGAATTGAATCCATCGTGGGATCCTGAGAATGTAAGTAGTTTATTTTGATTTAAATTGTGCTTGCAAATTGACTTAAAAAGCGGTTGCATCACTTTTAAAACGTGTGCCGTATAAGTTACAATTGGCGGGAATTATATCGCGAGTATAACAATTGCGCAGTACAACGAATGCCTGATGCAACAATGGCGCTCTTACACGTATTTGTTGAAAATTACAATCCGTTGTGTGTAACTTTTTTGTAACTTGATATTGGCTTTCAAAATAAATAGTGGTTTTTCACTCAATTATATCTAAAATAATTAATCATATTTGGTTTCTATTGACTTTTGATATTTAATATGGTAACCTTTAAATTTTAGTTAACTAGTTATTTTTTATTTTTTTGTTGGCTGCATTAGATAGAGCACTAAATGTCAATTAAACTGGTTGAAATTACTTTTACGTGAATGTTTATGTTCACTCACCTTAAAAATGCAGTTTCAGGTTTAGTGCAATTTACCTTTTATTTATAAAAAAAAGTGTTATTTAAATGTTTCTTATAAAAACTTATTTATATTTGAGATGTTCTGGACAATTACTATGTAACCTAATTTGGATTAACTAAAATGTGTTACCTTGGGATATAAATAATTTTTCAGGAAGTATTGTCATTCCTAGATAACTTATTACTGTAGGAGCTTTATTTGTCATTTATTATGCAAAAGATTTTTAAAGAACTCATTGGTTAAATACTTGTCTTGATGTGATCTTTTTTTAGATTACCAAAACTTGCTTTTTTACTATAATTCTTAGTATAACTATTGTAAATGTGACTGATATTTATTAAACTAAACCCAACGTAAATAATTAACTACTTTTTTGCGGATTTCTTTTAGAAAAAATTTATTTTCCTAAAAAAAGCTATTCTCGTTTATTTGCTTTACTCGTATCTTAATATATCTACTGCGTAAAATACAGTAATATGATAAATCTCTCGCATCTTGAGCCTATTGAAACTGGAATCACGCAGTATCCAACCTGCGTTTAATCAAAACAACAGGCGTTTGCAATTGAAGGCCGTATTAGCACAAGAAGCTGACGGCCAATTAATTTCTCGTACACTAACTTCCGATCTATCACAAAATACCTTTGATATTAAACAATTTCTAGACGATACTAATAATATAGTCCAGAAAACAAATCAAAAAATTTTTAATTTAGAGTTAAAACGTATTAGATCTCGTATAATACATTTAAAACAACGGTTAGGCTTGTTATCATTATTAAAGGATGAACAGGCTAATGAAACGAAGCACACTTTTTTATCTGACGTTCTCTTAATTGAAGGAATCATTCTCGTAAAACTTAACTTAGATTCAGATGAAAATGTGTTTTCTGCCTTACCTAGCCTTACAATATCCCAACCGAGTACCTCGTCTCTAAAATCTTTACCCGTGTATAAATGGGGCATATCTTTCTCGGTCTTTGACTCCCAAATTTCCTTAATGTCATTCCTAGACCGCATAAGTGATTTTAAAATTTCTCGTAATTGTACAGATAAAAAATTATTTCTTTCAGCAGAAGAATTATTTTCTGGCTCAGCTTTGATTTGGTATAGAAATATACAAAACCAGATTTCTACCTGGGAAGAATTAGTTACTAGCTTAAACGTAATCTCTTTTATTACCTGAATTGAAGCTTTATATAGCAGATTAGATAAAAAAAAACCACCCGAAACCGAAATTATTGACCAACTTCTAAAAAATCTAAATCCATATTTTTCCGAACGTTTAGCATTACAACATATTTCCTCTTTACCTCAGTTTAAAGATTTATGCCGCTCTCTTCAAGAAGTGAAGTTACGTATAGATAAATATCGTTCTCCCCCAGCAAAACAACTCGTCCTACTAGAACCTGACTTAGCATATCAATCAGAAACCTCTCGTAAAGTATCTATTATTAATCTTCTTGTTTCTCTAGCGACAAACTCAGTTACCTGCTGGAATTGTAAGAAAAGCGGACATACTTATAATGTTTGCACATACCCAAAAAACCTCTTTTGTTATGGCTATGGTCGTAACAATACCTATAAATCTAAATGTATAAAATGTAACCCTAACTTATCGGATAACTTTGTCAGAGATATTCCTACTCGGGACGTGAATATCTCAAGCAATTTAACACACCCAGACCTCAACAAAATTAAAGCATAAACCTACTCCTAATGTTAAACTTTTACGTAGCGTACCTAGTAATAATAACATTATTGCTACCTTAAATTCAAAGAACAACTCACCTTCCTATCTGAAATATGTCGTTCCACCCCTGCCGAATGGTCAAATTGGCTGAAAACAGTTAATTTCTTTTACCATAAAAATTCTGCTGCCTTACAACTTGTTAAAAAACCTCTAGATAATCGCCCACATATACCTATTTTTATTGGCTCTCTAAATGTAATCGTTTTATTGGACACGGGTTCGTCATGTTCTCTTATAAATAACGAAGGCTTACAGCAATTATCTAAACAAAACATTAAATTTCAGGTTATTCCAGAAAAACCTCTATCAATTTAGCTGACGACAATAAAATATTTGTAACTGGTTCTCTTAAATTAAAAATTCGTATAGAGTCACTTGAACGAGATGTTCCATTTTTAATTGTGCTTACACGAGCTTACCCTTTTTAATTGGCGTTGATTTTTGCCAACTTTTCAATTTATCTTTATAGTTCCAAGATTTGTCTTGGCAAGCATCGCTTAAAACAAATTTTTGTACGTCAGCTGATATATCTAATAAAATTTTTCTTACCGATTCCCAGAATGAAATTCTTAACTCTACAATTGACAACCCGTATTATCTCTACGGGTGATGCTGTTCCTTTTAAGCAACGTCAATATCCCTAATCGCCAGCATTACAAAACATTTGCATTCCGAAATAGATAAAATGCTTGAACCCGGTGTTATCTTTCCTTCAAATTCGCCATAGATGTCTCCCGTGTTATTGGCTCGTAAGAAGAATGATGAATGGCGTGTTTGTTTTGACGGAAGAAAGCTTAACTCGGTAACTGTGGCCGATGCCTATCTCTTACCTGGTACTGATTCTATCTTAAGTCAGCCTCGAAACGCTAAATTTATCTCATCTATCGATCTTAGACAAGCGTTTTATCAGATCCCTCTTGACTTATCTTCACGTCCAAAAACTGCTTTTTGAGTTTCAGGTCGGGGTCTGTTCGAACATAATTTTTTGCCGTTTGGTCTCTGTAATGCACCACAGACTTTACAATGTACTATGGATCAAACGTTAGGCCCTATCTTACACCAAGAACGTGCATTTGTATTTTTAGACGATATATTGGTCATCTCGAGTATTTTTGAAGAACATATTGCTACACTTAATGAAGTTGCTGAACGCCTAAATGCAGCAGGTTTTAAAATAAATTGGGAGAAGTGTCAATTTTGCTGTTCTTTTCTTACATTTCTTGGTTTTATTATCGATGCAACTGGTTTTCGGGCAGATCCTGCTAAAGTTGATGCTATTACTAAATTCAAAACATCAAAGACTGTTACGGAAATTAACCGTTTAATAGGAATGATTAGTTACTATCGCATTTTTCTACCTAATCTCTCAACTATATCTACACCCATTACCGCCCTAGCTAAAAATAAAAAAAAAAGTCAATCTGTTGAATGGAATTCAGAAGCTCAGAAGGCTTTTGAACAAATCAAAACATTAATCACTTCTGTACCTATCTTAATTTCAACTAATTTTGACGAACGATTCTATATTCAAACCGATGCCTCACTTACCCATCTAGCCGCAATGCTGTTTCAAGTAAACAAACAACTAGAACACCCTATCGCTTATGCTAGTCGTGCCTTAACTTCTGCTGAACAAAAATATTCAGCTACCGAACGTGAATTATTAGGGGTTATCTTTGGCATTAAAAAATTCAGAGGATATGTTGAAGGTACACATTTTACAGTAATTACTGATTGTGCAGCTCTCACATGGTTCAATAACTTAAAACAACCTGCAGGTCGATTGGCAAGACGGAACTTACGTATCTCTCAATTTACCTTTGATGTTCCCCATAGACCTGGCAAATTAAATATCGTATCTGATGCCTTATCTCGTGATGTCGCTTCTCTTAACCTTCCAGATCTAATTCCTGATACCTGGTATCTTAATATGCTAAAGAAAGTTTCTGAAAATCCCGATAAATTTTCCACCCTTTGTGTGAGGAATAATAGATTATATAAATTTGTATCTTCCTTTTCTCACTAAATCTCTAATATCCATGATTGGAAACTTGTTGTTTCTACCGCTAACCGCAGCGAAGTTCTTAAATTGTATCATGACGACCCCACAACTGCTCACCCTGGTGTTACAAAAATTTTAGCTAAAATATCTGAATTATATTACTGGCCTAAATTAAATCAATCTGTCTGCCGCTATATTAGAAACTGTAAAATTTGCGGAGCTCAAAAGAGTTCTCAAAAAGCTCGTTCTGGTTTAATGGGTAACTTCAAACGTGTATCTTATTCCTTTCAATTAATATCACTTGACTTATTAGGAACTCTCCCTCGATCAAAAAAAGGTAACCAATATCTTTTAGTCTTCACCGACTGGTTTTCTAAATTTGTTATTGTACAACCTTTAACTAAAGCCGCATTTTCTGCTATAATTAAATTTCTAGAACAAAATGTATTTCTTATTTTTGGTGTTCGTCAAATTATTCTCTGTGATAATGGGGCGCCATTTATCTCAAAATATTTCCAAAATTTCGTTAAAAGTTATAAAGTACAAAAAATTTGGTTCAACGCAAAATACCTTCCACAGGTAAACCCTACCGAAAGAGTAAATCGAGTCTTAATCGTTGCTATCTCTTCATATATCGATTCAGACCACACTAGGTGAGATGAAAATATCTTTAAAATCGCTCAAGCTTTGCGTACATCTAGACACGAAGCAACCCAATTCACTCCCTCATTTCTTGTTTTTGGATACACGCCAATTGATGATAGTTATTACGGTTCAGTTCCGGATAATACTAACGTAATTGAATTTAACGAAAAAGTACGCTGGGACGAAGACCAACAATCATTACCTTCTATATTTAACGATGTTAGAAAAAATTTGTTATAAGCTTACGAAAAGAGTACAAATAATCTGTGAAAACGAGATATTTCCTTTGTTTTAGGTGAACAGGTTTGGAAAAGAAACTATGTCTTATTTGATGCCACTAAAAAATTCTCTTCGAAATTAGCTCCAAAATTCATTTTATGTTACGTTACTCGCGTTATTAGTCCACTTATCTATGAACTCCAAGACAGCGAAGGAAAACGTCAAGGAATGTGGCACATCAAAGACCTTAAACCGTTCTCTGCTGACCCAAATGCTAATTAATTTTTTCTACATTTCATTTCTTTAATGGTCTACCAAATGTTTTTGCTCCCGTCTTGAATTTGTTACCTATATCTATTCGTTTCTCTTCTCATACAGCATTTACCCTTTACAATTTTACCTTATTTACTTAATTTTAGTTATCGTTTTGCTGCCTATTAATTCTCCCCTGAATTTATTGTCAGCCATATATCTGTTTATTGTCTAGGTTCTTCAATACAACTCTGTCGCTTCATATAATCAATCCTGGCACCTATTCTGCATCATATTATTTTGTCTTTTAGCATTTATCGTACCTTATTTAATTTCATGGTGATTGTCGTAACTTTGGTTGGAGTAACTTATTGAATTGTTATGATTGGTTTTAGCTGATGTTGAGTGGATGCTTTTTTCTTAGGGTTCACATTAGATCCGCGGCCTATGCCTTTGTAAGAAGCAGAACATATTCGCATTTGCAAAACTAGGAGTTTCTATTCCATGCGTTCTTCTTCTGAATTATTGCAGTCGCTCACTTTACCCTTTATTATTACTTGTTTTTTCTTCTGTTAAGTCGCCAGAACATGTAAACTTTTTTTGTGTTTTTTATTTTACTTCGTGGTGAGATACTATCGCTTTTATTGGTATCTTATTGAATTCTTGGTTATTTTTAGCAAATTGGGACAGTATGTTTGTATCTTCATTTAACTGCTTATAGTTATGTATTCCTGTGTGTTTGTGGCGTTACCGTTCCTAAAAATTACTTTGGAACACTTGGTTTTTGTCTGAAGGTACCTGCAATGGTACTTTTAAGTTGGTTGTTTCAACTTTGTGTCTGATTTTCTTATCGCAGTGAATGCGCTCGTTAGGAAGATGATCGTACTAGTTCTCATCGGGAGTCTAGTAATTTTTTTAACTTATTATGTATCTTTATTTGTCTGATTAACATAGCAGGTGGTCCTTCAGACTGATCTGCATTTAACAGGGACCTCTCTCTACCTTCTCTCGGACGCTTGTACAACACTTTACTTTTTTCTTATTCCGTGGCCTTCGTTTCCGCCTTATTTTTCCTCCGGTAGACCTGTTCTTGTCCCGGAACACCCGTCTACCACATAAGAGTGATTTTTCCCTCACTCCGGGCTACTGACCACACTTGCTGGTTGAGTAGTGCTTTTCTATCCACCTTTTTCTATCACTTTTGCTCAATGCGAGCCCTTCTTCTATTCTCTTCTACCTGGAAGTCACTAGTACATTCCAAAATGCCTACCTCTCTCTTTTTACCTTTCCTATATCTCTATTGCCTTTTTATTTCCGTTAGTCACCGTGTGGTCGCGCAGAGGGTTTTCATAGACACCTGGACCACGTCTCTGGGAATCTTTCGTGAGGTCATGCGGTGCCGCTGTCAGCCGCACGTGGCCGCTAACAGTGCATGTATGTATGTATGTGTATGTATGTATGAATATTTTATCGATTTCGATCGACGCCGGGTGCAGGAATGCACCCACATGCCTTTTCCGCTCTCTCGTACCGTTTTGACGAACAGGTGTGCTTTACAGGTCGCCCTCTTTTAGGGGGTACGAGTATCTCTCCTAAGTAACGGCTTCAAGAAGCCACTCTCTTTTGTATCTTAACGATGGAGAGCAAAACGGCTTGGCGAAATGAGGAATTCTACGCTATATCTTTAAAGTGTATAGTTGGTGCATGCCTTAGCGTGCTGGGACGTTTTGGATCCGTCTATTGTTATCTAGTTTTATTTTAACATCTCTATCTTACCTATTATCTTTAGTAATAACTTGAGACTTTGTCTTACTTTCTTTGTTGTCCTAACGTTTGGTATTTATGATCAAACGTAGGAAAACTTTTGAGTATTGAGTGAAGAAGCTAACCTGATGGTAGCAATGTAATTTGTTAGACTAGAAATGTAAGAAATTAGTAAGATGGTACTGTTGGTAAATTTGTTAATTCACAACCATGTCATTAAAAAATTTTGATGTGTATTGTTTATTAAGCCAGAGTACCAATACGTAAAAATTTGTAAAATGTATAGAAACTTGCTCTCTGGGGCATTTTGAAATTTGGACATTCTTTTTGCCAAATCAGAAACAGTTAAAATGCAATGCTTATGTGCGTGGGCACCAAAAAACTGTTAAGTTAGCTTTAGGTTATTGTAGAAATTTTAGGCGACTTGCCGCATTTGTTTTAGTTGTAGTAGTGTTTCGTGCTCTCCGACATTTTTGTGCTGTCGATTATAACTGCGCCGCATCTAAGACTCGTGTGTGTATTTAAAGTGTAGTTCGATAATCTTGGGACTACACATACCGTTTCCTGTTTAATCGCAAGACGCGTTATCGGTTGAAAAAACCAGGTGGCGCCTAAAATAAACATTTAGTAGAATGTAAGTTAGTTTATATGTAAGTAAGTAAGGCTGTAGACTTTAAGTTCCTACCGTGTTAAAAGTCTTTTGTCTTTTTTAAGATTTTTTCTTTTATGGCTTTGTTGCGATTGTTACATGCCAAAATGGCATGTAGCATGTTCTAGTTTTAGTTATAATTTATAAGGTAATTCCCGCGTATTTTTTAAATTAAAAATGTCAATTTCTGTCATTCCCGAGTTGCGCCTGCGCAGAGTCAATGGCGGAGTGCGTGCGTGGTGTCAAGAGACGCCATTAAGTTACAAGCCCTCGAGCAAGCAACATTTATCTGTGCCGTGTGTTTTTTCTTTTTTAGGCATGTAGGTTCCTTTTTATCTTACCTAGTGTACCTGTTTAGTATAAGCCCGCTTAACATAATTTTAAGTCAAATCCACTTTGCTTTTAAAACAAAAATTTATTCGATAAATTAAATAGTCAATACCTTGTTTTAGGTATCTGTTAATGTGTTAAACATTCCGATAACGTATATTTGCTTTTTCTTGTGTTTCCCATTTAAAGACTTGTCGAAATATTAGATATTACTATTAGTTGTTAGCGTGTTTTCCAGTTTTGCTAATCGCGCTTTCGATAACGCGAGGATTGCAATTCAAACTCGTGTTATTTGAACCCATTTTAAATTTGATTCTGCAGCTTGTGCGTTAAAATATTTTCTACATTATTCGTCATAGTACTTCAAAGCAATGCACGTTTTTTTGTTCGACAAGTAGGAGGTATCTTGCGTATATTGGTGAGTTTTGCCCCACGCTTACTCATTCTAATCAGATTCTTTTTTTAGTTCTTAGCTGGAGGTCAAATGAGTTATTTCTTTATGTAGACCAACTGCTTTTGCCTGTAGACCAACTGCTTTTGTCTCTAGACCACTGCTGCAGTTACGGTGGCAGGGTGAATGGATCCTGACTACCATGGCGTTGCTGTGCTGACTCACCCCTGCCGGATTGCAAGCTAAGTATCCAGACACATACAGGTATACAACTTGTTTTCTTTTGTGTATATCAAGGGCGTATTTCGTATCGGCGTTTAGTGTAGTTACGTGATAAGAAACGCGACACTGCAGGACTATTGTTTGTTGCTGCGAATCGATATTGCCGCTCTACATGTGCAATGTACCATTGTTAAAAATGTTTGACAGACACGCTTATTCTTTTCTATTGATTGGTTTATTTTCCAAACGGTATTGTTCAATTTAAAAAAATGTTGGAGAAAAGCTCTCACGCGTTAATTATTTCCTACTGATTAGTTTATTTTACAAAAAGAATTAGGTGCAATTTTAACCACAAAACGCTTAACAAAAGCTCTCACAAGTTTATTCACTACTGATTAATTTTATTTTGTGTAAAATACGAGATGCGCACTTCGTATCCAAAGTACTAAATTGTTCATATCACCTAATTGTTTGCTTTGAAATAGTAACGCTTAATTTATTGGTTTTGCTTGTTTGTACAGAATCCTTTATTTATTTTTAATTGTTAATAGATAATCGTGGGCGACGAGTTGCTTTTGGTATGTAGAAAAATCCCACCACTCTCCGCGTTTGGTAGTTAACCTGGTATTATTTTTCTTCCAGCTACGTCTAGGTACGTAGCCACTTTCAGTATCTCCAGGGTGCAAGTGCCGAACAATTAGTTTTTTATAAGATCTGAACTTAAGTTTTTTTAATATCTTGTGTGCCCTACTCTTAATTACTCCGACCTCTGCTTCAATGCCCTACACGAGGTTGAAGAAGTTGCTTCTACGACGGCTACAACATTGGTCTCATCAAATTCTTGATTTTCCTTAGTGTAGGATTTTGGTCTTGATCGCGTAAATAATCCATGATTAATTAAATTATTTTCGAGTATAGAAAACATATCCAAGAAAAGTTGTTTTCTTTCCGGATATCTATAATAAGTATCAAGGCGCACAATAATAAAAAATACTTAGGTATTAAATGAAGAAAATGTTTACCTGTTAAAATATAGTTCTGAGGCCTGATGCGCATTTTCATTGGATTGTAAGTAGCAACATAACATATCATACTTTTCAAAGTTCTGACATACTCCCATTCAACCATTTTTTTTTTAAAAAACACAAATTTTAAACTGTTTAAGTCGATCTTAAATATTTATTTGACAAGCAATCTGACATCACAATTGACAAATTATTTTCTTTTGTTTCATTATATAGGCTTTGTAGATCTGGAAAAAGCATTCGACAATGTAATATGAAAAAAAATGTTCGAAATACTCAAAAAGATTGGAATGAGTTATAGGAATAGACAAATAGTACATAGCTTATACAAAGAGCAAACAGCGGTAATAGAATTAGAGCAGGAACGTAGAGAAGTAAACATTAGGAAAGCGGCGAGACAGGGATGTGCCCTATCCCCATTAATTTTTGTACATTTTGTACATTGAAGAGGCAATGAATACTGTCAAATGCAGGAATACATTTGGAATTACTATGCAGGGACAAAAGATTGACACGCTTAGAATTGCAGATGATTCAGCGTTATTAGCATCTAACAAGGAAGGGTTAGAAGCTGCTCTTATTTAAATGGAAACGGTTGTAACAGAGAGATATGGTATGAAAATTAACAAAAATAAAACTAAAGTACTAGTATAGAAGGAAGTGAAAATAAATCAAAACGAAGATACAAATATGTAACAAGAACTTACAAGAGGTTAAGAATTTCAGCTACCTAAGAAGCCAAATAACGCAAGATGGGAAAGTGCAAAAGATATAAAACACAGATTAACACAAGGTCGTGCTACATTTAACAAGAAAAAGCAACTACTGTGTTCAAAAACAACAAACATATAAACAAGGAAAAGATTGCTTAAAACATATGTGTAGAGCACCGCACTGTACGGCTGTGAAGCCTGGACAGTAGGAGAAGCGGACAAGAAAAAGGTAGAAACCTTTAAAATGTGATGCTACAGACGTATGATGAAGATATCATAAACAGACAAAGTTAAGAACCAAGAGGTACTAAAAATGGTAGGGGAAGAAAGAAATATGTGGAAAACGGTAAAAAAAATAGGAGAGATAAGATAATAGGCCACTTACTACGGCATGAGGGAATAGTTCGGAATATATTAGAAGCAGAGATAGGAAAAAAGGAAGTACAGGTAGAGTTAGGTTAGACTACTGCACACAGATAGTGAAAGATGTAGGCTGTAGGAATTTCAGGGAAATGTGAAGGCTAGCTTACAATGGAAATTAATGGAGGTACGCATCCAACCAGTCTCAAGATAGATAACCTTATGACGAAAAAAGTAACTGTACTTAAACAAGATAATTATTATAAGCAAATACAAGTATTGGTTGGGTAATATTCTCGAATAATGTTAATTGTGTGAATGGATTTACTGGAAAACTATTAATTCGGCAATTGTCTAAGTGTTGGGGATCTCAGCAGCCACAGGCTGATTAACCCCCTTCACTGAATCTCGGTGAAATAGGGCATAAAATTAGAAAACAATAGAAGAAAACCGAGCTGTGTATAGGCTGTTTGAGAATTTCAGGAAACTGTGTAGGCTAGCTCAGAATATAAATAAGTGCAGGTACGTATCCAACCAGTTTTGAGACGGAAACCTAATGACGAAAAAAATAAGCGCAGATAAATCTGATGATTATTATAAACAACTGCAGGTGTTAGTTGTGAAATATCTGCAACTAATGTTGACTGTGCGAAAAGATATATTGGAAAAAATATTAAATCGGCAAATGTTAAAAAGCAGGGGGAACTTGGCAGCCATAGGCTGCTTACCCCCTTTCACAACCACTGAATGTCGGAGAAATAGGGTATATAATTGTAAAACCATAGAAGGGGACCGAACTGCATCTGACAAGAAAGAACAGTGCCTATGGTGAAAGACATCAAACATAGAAACAAGAAAAAAATTGTTGAAAGCATATGTGTGGAGCACAGCACAGTATGCCTATGAAATACGGGCAGTAGAAAAAGCAGACAGAAAAACGGTAGCAGCCTTTTGGAATTTGTGCTACAGATGTATGAGGATGATTGCATGGACAGACAAAGCTAATAACAAATAGGTTATAGGAATAGTAGGGGAACAAGGATACCTGTGGGGAAAAAATAGGAGAAATAGAAGGGCAGAAAACGTTCTAAGGCATTTTTGGGGAATACTATGGAATATATTACAAGCAGAGATAGGAAAGAGGAGGTATATGTAGACCTAGATTCAGATAGTGATAGATGCAGACTGCAAATTTCAAGGAAATGTGTAGGTTACTTCAGAATAGGAAACAAATGAGGGTACGTAAGCGTCTAACCAGTTCCAGGACTGAAGACCTAGTGATGATGATGTTTCATTAACGCCGTGGCTAAAAATTTACTGTTGCCAAGGACTACTATTAAATAACATATTAATTTTGAGAAAACTGTAGTTTATTCAGTTATTTTTCAAAATAAATATAAAGTATTATATATTTTTGAAAAGTCCAAAAATACTTAATTTATTTAGTTAAAAATATATAGTGTGTCCTATTTTTAAAAAAAACCTTTTTGCTTCATAATTAAAAGACGGATGGCGCAGGATTCTACAGAAAAAGTTCTATAAGAATACCTTTTCACCACTATAATAAGTTAAAAGACAACTGAGATACGGGGAATGTCCCAAAAATGATAACTTTCAATTTCACACTGTATCTCAAAAACAAAAATGGCTATGAAAATTTTGAAAGCGGGCTGTTTAATTTCACTAAAAAGAGTACAGTGTCGCGAAATCCACAACCCTCTATCTTTAAAAATAAGCGAGATACCTTATAAAAGTGTCCAAAAATGGACACCCTGTACAATTCCATCTGTAAATTAAGTACAGAATTTCAAATTCGCCTGTGTTTTAAACCAGGTTTTACCAGAAGAACGCCACCTATGGGTTTTTCCTCTCATATTACTAACTGTGACTTTAAAAGAATATGTATAAGTATAATAAATGAACTACCTTTGATAATTGGAATGATGTATCAATCCGTTACTCAAAATATAAGCCTACGCTCATATATTCATATTTAAGCTGTACGATTGCTTCTGCAACCTTGTTTAGATATGCTGTTGTAAATCTACGTCCGTAGCTTTCTTTTCAATAATTATTAACCTCGCTATATACTTCTCCAGTACCAATAAAACACCATAGACCATTAATTCCATCAGTTCTGATTAATCTTTTGTGAGTTTTTTATTATTCATTGCACGTGTAGTAGTTGTCATTCTTGCAAATCATCAACATCAGTGAATCCTATTAATTTTGTTGGTACGTAGTTAAGAAAAAACTATGCTAATACTATTAATTAAAACCAATGTTCTAACTTGATGGTAGTGCAAAAATAAAGTGTGCAGCTTAACTATTAGTGATTATTAAGTAAAAAGTGAAAGTTTTGGCGTCCAAGTTGCAAAACAGTGAAGTATATCAAGTGCTGCTCCAGGATAGAATTAATAAAAAATTTAATTTATATTTGCAATTGTTAGTTTTAGAAAATGAGTCAAATTAATTCATCGACTGAAATGTTAAACGTAAGTATTTTAAATTTTTTAATGAATGTTTGATATTACAGAGTAAGTAATTTTTTTCTCAATGTCATAACTTTATTAGTCGATTAGGCGTACGAGCTAAAAATCATTCGTTTTACGTGTATTTTTCAATAAGAAAATCTAAGTTTCAGAAACACCACTTTTGGAAGTTCCAAATGTCATGCACTTCACTTGACCCCTACATTCAAGAAATACAAGCCATCACGTACGTGACTACATTGATGTCATGTTTTATCAATCTTTTACTTATCCTTTAACTTCGGTTGAACCATATAACTTATCCCTTAAGCTTTTTCGCTTACCCTTCCAGATGATATCTTGCACATTTCTTATTGTATTATACTTTCTTATTGGTGTAACGAAAATTCTATTTGCAAAACAACAGTTCTTTATTTTCAAACCGATTATACAAGCCTTTCTCAAAAACTCGTAGTTACAATAAATTTCTAAAAGCTCTCCCAACGATTTATTGTCTGAGCTTTCACTAACAGCAGCAGTATTATATCTACTTAACACTAAAACTACAAAGCTATCTTCTAAATTACTATCGAAATACTGTAATGAATTTATATCGAAGCACTAATTATTAGTTTATATTGATGTATATGATCACTAGCAGTAATTTATATTACATCACGACTTACAAAATTTTAAGCTAGAACATATTGCAGTCAGAACTTTACATTAGGACTAGTATTTTAATCAATGCTACTGACTTCAACTTCCAGGACCGCATATTTTATACACAAAGCAGATTCTCGAGATTTCCTACTGTGCTTTAAGTAACTATTAAATGTAAAACTCTTGTACCCGTCAAACAAAATTCATCCGAAAGGTGTAACTTCGCGGGGTGAAGGGGGATTAATACACCTTGCTACGCTAAAATGTAATTACTCCCGTTGCAGGTAGACTAAGCAGCGCTGAATGTTTAAAGTCTCTGTGGCGGTAGAGACTGTCGAAACAATCTCTGCAGCTTTCTTGTTGATAAATGTAGCAATCAAGACATTTCATAGCAGGTGATGTACCATTTGAATTGTAACCATACACCAAAATGTGGACCCCGGTATTCTAGAACATTACCTCTAGCATACTTCGTTCCACTTTCCAGTACAAGCCAAACTCGAGCATGGCCAACTTCTTGTCTTTAAATTCGATCATTTGACCCTTGAGATCCACTAACGTCTTTCACAGATCTTAATATTTCGATTTACCAGAAGGCTGTTACTTATTAAGGAATTAGTAGATGCCACGATGTCGGTTCTTTAGTCGTATGGTCTTTCCAACCTCTAGTTGTTATCAGCGAAGTTAATCCAAACCACCAAATTTATTTTTAAATACCCGATCAAGTCTTCGGGACATATCAAGGACCACCGCTATGAAATGTGCTATGTAGTATTCCAATGGCACATTGAATAGGTCACTTTGAATCTCTTTCGCGACAAAACACACACACATACACACACCAAAACACACACAAACACGCACGTACACGTACCTGCACGCACACGCATACGACACAGATATATACACACACGCGCACACATACACACCAGGGACTGTACGTGGTTCCCCTGGTTTCCGGCTGCCGACGGCCAGAACACATACAGGAATGCAAACTTCTCGGTTTCTGATTTTCGGCTGCCGACGGTCGGAAGCTGGGAAGAACAGCAGTCCCAAGGACAACACCACATACAGAAACACACACACGCACCCTCACGTGCGCACAGGCACAAACAGACACACACACGCACGCACACGCACACATACACATACACACAAGGGACTGTACGTGGTCCCCCTGGTTTCCGGCTGCCGACGGCCAGGACACGTACAGGAATGCGAACTTCTCGGTTTCTGATTTCCGGCTGCCGACGGTCGGAAGCTGGGAAGGAAAGCAGTCCCAAGGACATTACCACAGACAGAAACACACACACACACTCACGCACCCACACGCGCGCACAGACACAAACACACACGAGTATTTCCAAACGCAAATAATATAAAACTAACTAACAGAACTTAAGGTAGCAAATAATTCTGTTAGATTTCATAGGAGTAACAGATTTGCTGTAATTTTTAGGTAGCAGACTAATTGTAATGTTAGAATAAATAAAAAAAATAAAAAAATAAAATTTTTCACAAAAATACACCCTCGTTCGGATGAGAGGTAAAATGGCGGTCCCGTGTGTGGGTGTTGTTGTGCACGTTAAAGATTTCTACCTTACTTGGAACAGCAAGGGCTCGACAAAATTTCAAATTTTCCAGGTAAAAAAAAATTGCTTCCTGGCCAATGTAGTACCTTCGGATGGAGCATTGGAAAATCACATGTAAGGTCCCAATCTCTCTGATGTTAAGAAATCACCTTGGAAAGGTACTAGCCCAAGGTGCGGTTCATACGCGTCCTACTAGACCGTTTGATTGCGGATGCAATGGTGTTTTTCGGGTTTCCTCATCCCCATTAACCAGAAAACTTCTTGGAAAAACGCTGACTCAAAATTTCTGCCCACATCAGGGTGCAACTTCATACGAATTCCAAAACGACAAAACATTTCCATACCAGCACGTCGGCAACAGTTGCAGTTTCTCGATTTGGTGTGGCATACGCTTCGGCCCACTTCGTCATATAGTCCATGGCTACCAAAATATACTCATTACTGTAGTTGGTACCAGGAATAGAACCGACAATATCGAGTGCTTTTCTCAAAGGGAATGCGCATGTTGTACTGCTTCATTTGAAGCTTACGGTTTCCAAATGGTGCGCTCAGCTGACTCTTGTGGCACCACTCTTATGCATCGTCTTTGAAGCCTACCAAGCAAATTTAGCTAAGGTTTTCTCCGGAATCTTCTTAACGCCAAAGTATACTCCCAAGGTGCCATTATGCTGATGTCCTAAAACCTCTGACGTTTGGCTTATTGGAACCATCACCTAAAGCCTACTCACGGATTTATCCCCATTCTTCAAAGATTGTATCAAGATCAATTCTCTACTTTCAGGAAATCCCATTGTGTCCAGTATGACTTCAGGGTGCTACTTAACGGGTTAATGCCCTGCCGGAATGGACGTTCTCTTGTGTTTTTCCAACCCAGAATGACATCCAAGTCTTTGTCATTCTCCTGTTCCGTTTGCATCTGTAAAAGCTGGCAATCATCATTGATCACGATAGTCTGACCAAGTTGATCACACTTTGTTTCTAATCTTAAACAATGCCTACAATCTTCGAGGTAAGGCTGTTTCTAAAACGCATCCGCATTACTATGATTTGAACCAGCACAGTGTTCTGCGTCAAAGTCATGCCACTGCAACCTTTCTATGCATTTGACGATTCAAATGTGAAATTTTCTCCCGTAGAGGTACTTATATAAATGTTCTGTGGATTTCACCACTGCCAAGTGTCCTTCTACTAACGTAATAGTTCCGTTCCGGTCTCGAGGCCCCTTGCTAAAGTAATCAATGACTGTCTCTTCCCGTATTGCATCTGGGACAGTACACTTCCGATGACGACACCACTTGCGTCTATATCCAAGATAAATTTGGCTTCCGACCGAGGATATTTTAATATCAAAGCTGTTGTCAGATGCCTTAATTGTGGGAACGCATTTTGGCAACCTTCGTCCCAACCGTAATCACGTCTATCTTCAGTAAGCTTGGTCAAGGGCTTGAAGTTATTTGCAAACCCAAAAACGAATCTTCTACAGTAAATGCACAATCCCAGAAATCCTTTAGACTTCCTGTTCCTTTTTTACTTGGGGACACTTCTCTCTCCTATAGGATGTTTGTCCAGAAACTTAACTTTTTTATATCACGCTGTCTCCTTTTCTTTCTTATGTTTCCTCCGATGGGCCCGTCTTAAGTCCCAAAAACTACTGCCTGTCACATAAGACTCATGCCCCTCCACTCCGGATTACTGACCGCATTTTGGTGAGTTGAGTAGCGTTCTTCTTTTGCTCAATGCAAGCCCTTCTTCTTCTATCTTTACCTCGGAACTGAACCTCCAACTGATTCCAACTTCTTTTCTTAAATACCTTTCTTTATATCTATCCACTTTTTCTTTTCTGTTAGTCGCCGTATGGTCTGGGGACCGGACTACCCAGGCCACTGAATCATGTTAAGCAGATCTCGTTTTCAGCCATTCGTCGCACTATCCTCGCCTTAAGCGATGGTAGTGCTTTCGTTAATTTGTTTGCAAATGGCATATCTTATCCACATCAGAGGCGCAGGCGCTCCTGTAACCACAGTAAGCTTGCCCCTTGTGCATTCATCAGAACGGATATCGCTTTTCAAACCTTCATATAGAGCACACGAAGCCTAGCCTTTTAACTAAGTGAATTATAAACAAAGAAAATTTTACAACAAACAAACATATAACTGAAATTAAGAAAAGTAATCGTTCATTTATTGCAGAAGCACTAAACACACGTTAAATTTCTCACTACAACTTCTGTAATAAAAACCATGAATTTCAAGCCTTTTATTTTAGTATTATTTTCAGTCGTCTAAAACATCAGCAATACTCATCAAAGCTCTCCTCCAAGACATTTCCGTGTTTATCGACGAGGAATACCTCACCATCAACAACAGGTTTTTTATTAAACACCAGTTACTCGATTCTTGATTGATATAGTTGTTGCCTAAACTGTGAAGGTGGCAACTTTAGCTCATTTTCTAATTTAAACAACTCTAAATCTAACTTATATTTTTCATGCTTAGCAATTTCTTTTTTTTTGTCAACAACATAGTTTGTTAGTTTGCTCCTTAATTTTCTGTTTTTTTCAAAGTCAATAAATCATTGTCAATAAACTTAACAACGCGTTGTTTTTTTCGGACTGCACTCCATTGTATTTAGCATCAAGTTGTTAGCGGGTCTGCTTTCATCTTCACAATTAACACGAGTTAAGGTTCGGGCCTTGGGAGCTGCGTTTTTAAAAGACACTTCCAAACTTCTTAACAAAATTATTTGATTAAACAGATATTAATGTGAAATTTTACAAACTTGATTTAAATTTATTCTATGTCGAAAAAAGAATTAATTGTACTATTTTGAGTAGCCTAAGCAACTGCAATTTTTAAGTTGAATACTTTGACTGACTGTCGGGTCTTGGGGCTCCCGGGCTATTTATAATGTCCTTACCCCCTCACATGACTGTGGGAACTTGCAGAGCTCATGTCTGCTTATTCTTAATTCTATTCATTAATACATCGTAGCAATCTTACTTTTTAGATAATCACGGTATCTTAACCGTCTGTGACCTGCCACCTTGTTACTATCGTCTGGAATACACGGCACTGCATCCGTTCTCATGAACTGTTAATAAACTTTATTAATTGTCCTTGTATTACATTGTTGCACTTCACTTTGTAACTTCTTAATAATTTCTAATAGATTTCTAATAAAATATAGTTCCGAGGTCTGATGCGCATTTTCATTGCATTGTATGTAGCAACAAATCATACTTTTCAAAGTTCTGATATACTCCCATTCTAGTAATTTTTTAAAAGAAAACACAAATTTTAAACCTTTTAAGTCAATCTTAAATATTATTTTGACAAGCAATCTGACTTATCACCATTGACAAATTATTTTCTTTTGTTTTATTAAGGCCCTGGCTAAAAATTTACTGTTGCCATGGCCTACTATTAAACAACATGTTAATTTTGAGAAATGTGTAGTTTATTTAGTTATTCTTCAAAATAAATATAGATTATTATAAATTTTTTAAAAGCCCATAATGCTTAATTAATTAGTTAAAAATATACAGGGTGTCCTATTTAAAAAAACCATATGTTTTCTTTATAATTAAAAAACGGATGGCGCAGGAAAGAAACAAACTACGTCACTGGATTCTACAGAAAAAGTTCTATAACAATACCTTTTCACCTCTATAATAAGTTAAAAGACAACTGAGATACGAGGAATGTCCCAAAAGTGATAATTTTCAATTTCAGCCTGTATCTCAAAAACAAAGAGAGTTATGAAAATGTTGTTGGCGGCATGTTTAATTTCACAAAAAAAGAGTACACTGTCGCGAAAACCGTAACCCTCTATCTTTAAAAATAAGCAAGATACCTTGTAAAAGTGTCCAAAAGTGGACACCATGTACAATTCCATCTGTTAATTAAGTTCAGAATTTCAAATTCGCAGTGTTTTAAACCAGGTTTTACCAGAAGAACGCCACCTATGGGTTTTTCCTCTCTTATTACTAACTGTGACTTTGAAAGTATATATATATATATATATATATATATATATATATATATATATATATATATATATATATAATAAATGAACTACCTTTGATAATTGGAATGATGAATCAATCCGTTACTCAAAATATAAGCCTATGCTCATATGTTCATATTTAAGCTGTATGATTGCTTCTGCAACCTTGTTTAGATATGCTGTTGTAAATCTACGTCCGTAGCTTTCTTTTCAATAATTACTAACCTCGCTATATACTTCTCCAGTACCAATAAAACACCATAGACCATTAATTCCATCAGTTCTGATTAATCTTTTGTGAGTTTTTTTATTATTCATTGCACGTGTAGTAGTTGTCATTCTTGCAAACCATCAACATCAGTGAATCCTATTAATTTTGTTGGTACGTAGTTAAGAAAAAACTATGCTAATACTATTAATTAAAACCAATGTTCTAACTTGATCGTAGCGCAAAAATAAAGTGTGCAGCTTAACTATTAGTGATTATTAAGTAAAAAGTGAAAGTTTTGGCGTCCTAGTTGCAAAACAGTGAAGTATATCAAGCGCTGCTCCAGGATAGAATTAATATAAAATTTAATTTATATTTGCAATTGTTAGTTTTAGAAAATGAGTCAAATTAATTCATCCACTGAAATGTTAAACGTAAGTATTTTAAATTTCTTAATGAATGATATTACAGAGTATATGATAAGTAATTTTTTATTTTTTCAATGTCATAACTTTATTAGTCGATTAGTCGAACCAGATAAAAATCATTCTTTTTACGTGTATTTTATCATAAGAAAATCTAATATCCAGAAGTACCACTTTTGGGAGTTCCAAATGTCAGTCACCCCACTTGACCCCTAAATTCAAAAAATACTTACGTGACTCTACATGTCATGTCTTATCAACCTCTTATTTATTGTTTAACTTCGGTTTAACCATATAACTTATACCTTAAGCTCCTTCGCCTACCCTTACAGATAAAATCTTCCACATTCCTTATTGTATTATACTTTCGTATTGGTGTAACGAAAACTCTATTTGCAAAACAACAGTTCTTTATTCTCAAACTGATTGTAAAAGCCTTTTTCAGCAACTCGTAGTTACAATAGATTACTAAAAGCTCTCCCAATGATTTATCATCCGAGCTTTTACTATCAGTACAAGTATTATCTTCTTAACACTAAAACTGCAATGCTATCTTCTAAATTACTATCGAAACACTGTAATGAATTTATATCTAAGCACTACTTATTAGTTTATATTGATTTATATGATCACTAACAGTAATTTATATTACATCACAACGTCCAAAATTTTCAGCTACAACATATTGCAGCCAGAACTTTACGTTAGGGCTAGTATTACTATCAAAGCTACAATTAGAACTGGTAAACACGATTTGCTTGAATTAAATAAATAGTAAATATTGTAAAATTTCCATAGGCTCCTATTCACCTTATCCTTAGAGAATAATAAAGGTTGTACGTACAAAAAACCGTATATTTCTCACAACCGGTAAAACGCCCGACTGCAAGTAAACAAAATTCAATGAATACATAATCAAACATTACATAGCGGGCTACTGCTACCGCGTTTCTTTAATTTAAAAACAAGTAATAACAATAGTCTTTATTACTCACTGTTCCCAAGTCTAATTAACAGTATATGCCTTATTTATAGATGTTTTCGGTCCACTTAACAATGAAGCACTATTACACTAATGAATTTACAAGCACTAATATCTTCTTAAACTAACTTCTTTACCATAGGTCCATTAACAACGCTAACACAACTATTTATTTATACACTTCTATTTATTTATGTATACTACAAGCTGCATGTACATTAGACACAGCATACAACATTTATGTATATTCTTGAACTCCTAAAAGCTCAACTACGTTTACTGTACACGATATAATTTATATTAGACATTCAAGTATAGACTAACTCTTACATTCATAAGCGGCCTTATATATACCCTGAATTAAAGATATGACTCATTATCTAGTATTTTCTAGAAGAATTCTCGAATCCTGGAGAATACGCTGTGTCTAGGATGTTTGTATGTTTGACAGGTTGCCTAATAGTGGATCGCAACAGTATTGAACAAATACGTCTGCACCCTAGAAAAGTTAAATTAATACTACTGCCTGACGGGTTATGTGAAACGATCAGCAACAGGAATCGCAGGACACGAAAAACGCGGCAACTAAGGGTTGCAGACGGTGTACATTTTTAAATAATAAAATGTTAAGGTTGCGTGTTGCTACCATAAACTGCCAGGCGGCAAAAATAAAGCAAAAAAATGCAAACGTTCAAAAATATAAACAAGTAGTGTCAATCAATTTTAACACTAAAAAATAGCGTAAAAAAGGAACGACATAAATACTAAAAATATCGCAATAAACAAATGCACACAATTAGTGCGCGAATTAAGGTATAACATAAACTTAAAACTATAAGTAGTCATTTAAACAAATTAATAAATTACTCCTTATATACTACACCCTAAGAATCATCCGTATCAAGTGGAAGAACAGCAATTTTTGATACTGATGTCATCAGCGTCCCACTTTTTTAAATGCACTACCCTAACACGATTATCACACTCACTCACTACCTTAGTAATACGAGCAATGCCCCAATTTAAAGGAGGCAATTTGTCATTTTGAATTACAACTAACGCACCTTCCTTTACATTTGATATTGTTTCTTTCCACTTTTTTCTACTCTGCAATTGCGTTAGGTAAACCCTGCACCAGACCTTCCAAAAACAGTATTGAAATTTATTACACAATTTCCAAAATTTTAATTTGTTTATTGGAGTATCTGTGCAGTTCCCTTCTGGTATACATGCCAAAGAACTGCCTATTAAAAAATGGCCTGGCGTCGAACAAGACAAATCTGATAAGTCGCTTGTTAGTGCACAAAGTGGTCTAGAATTTAGCATAGACTCTATCTGAATAAAAATAGTGTTAAACTCTCTATAAGTTAAACAAATTAGACCCACTACTCTTTTAAAGTGATACTTAAAAATTTTAATATTTCCCTCCCATAAACCCGCAAAGTTAGGGCTGTAAGCAGGGATAAACGACTATTGAATGCGGAGTCCACTAACAAACATTGCAATTTCATGGTTATTCTCCTTTGTAAAATTATTATAAAATTGCTTTAACTCTTTATCGGCACCCTTAAAGGTACTAGCGTTATCGCTATAAATTATTCTAGACACACCGTGTCTACCAATAAAACGCTTTAATACAGCATTGAATGTCTCAGTTTTTAAGTCAGACACTACCTCTAAATGCACAGCTTTGGTGACAAAGCAAACCAATATACAAACATAAGTGTTTGTTACTAATACTTTACGAATTCGGGACTGCTTCACTAAAAAATGGCCAGCAAAGTCAATACCGACTTTCTCAAACGGTCTAGCTATGCTGACACGATCATAGGGTAAATTTCCCATTATATGCTTACATGGCTCAGATTTAAGTTTAAAACAAACTATATATTTGTGCAAAATACTTTTTTATTTCTCTGTTCGCATTAATAACCCAATATTTTTGACGCAACGTTAATAAAGTGAATTTTACTCCTGCATGAAGTAAACGTACATGCTCGCCTTCAATGATAATCTTAGTAATAAAACTCTTTGCAGGTAAAACTATCGAATGACAGTGCACTATTGTGCAACCTTCCGTCCGCACGAATTAACCCCTTTATATCAAGAAAAGGATTTAAAGATAATAATTTAATGCAGCTCTTGCCCTCTTTTAACTCTAAAATTTTTTTTGAGTAATATTCAGCTCGAACTTGTTTAATAACAATAACCACTGCATCTAACTCTGCTACAGTTAAACTACACATAGCTTTAGTGTTTTTATTTAAACAGTTATAAGCAAAACGCATGCAGTATGCGAGAACTCTAACGATTTTGCTAAAATTTGAAATTTTTTCTAATAGTGGCAACCTATCAACATTTTGTACTGCGACTCCTACTACACGTTTTATTTCTGGGAATGATTGATTAAATTCTTGCAATTGAAAATTTTTATCAATAGTGATTTCTTTAGCCTATAAAAATTCTGAACCTTTCCACCACAAAGTATTTCCTTGAATGTTTTGAGGAAACACTCCTTTTGAGATCAAATCAGCAGAGTTGTTACTGGATTTTACGTACGACCAAGAAAATTCTGCAGTCATCTCTTGAACTAATTTAGTTCGATTAGCAACATACGTATTGAGTTTAAAATATTCAGTTTTTAGCCAAGCTAACACTATCTGCGAATCACAAAAAATCTATCCTTCAATACTTTCAAAACTCAACGCTGAGTTTAGCTAATATTACCGGTTCAACTCTAAACGTGGCATACTTAATTCATGTTTCCTATTATTAATTTTTGATTTAGCACTCAATAAGTTAGTCTCTACACTACCATCAGCCTGCACTACTCGCAAGTAAATGCATGCTCTATGAGCTATCTGAGTTGCATCGCAAAATCCAATTAGTTAGATTGAGCTGGCTTCCCGCATTTTTAAAACTCTATTTATTTCTATGGCTGGCTTTTTAGTTAATCTTTGTGAGAAAAGCTCCCATTCGCTTTTTATATCATTGGGTATTTCTTCATCCCAACCAATGTCTAAATTCCATATTTTTGCATTAATGCTTTTGCGGTAGTAATAACAGTTGCTATGAACCCAAATGGATCAAAAAGCATTGCAATAAAACCTAGCATCGTGCGCTTATTGCACACCAAAGAAGCAGTAGTAAAACTACAACCCATAGTGAAATTATCGATGGCTACATTAAAGGATTAACCGAGGGTTTTTAAAACTACCCCGTTATCTTCAGAAATATTAACTTTTTCAAAATGTCGTAGCTCTTGAGGAATATTCTCTAAAATAGTTATATCATTAGAATACCATTCGTGTAATTGGAATTTAGCTAACTTCAATACTGAATCAGTTCTGATTGTGCTTGTACTAATTCCTCCCTACTATTAGAACCAAAAAGACTATCGTCAATGTAAGTATTATTTTCCGAAATGCTCGCGGCTAAAGGAAAATTCCTGTTGTCTCTCAACTGTTAACTTAAATAAACTTTGAGTTGCCAAATGTGAACTAGATTTAAGCCCAAAAGGCAACCGTTTGAATTGAATAATCTAAATTTGATTGGTTTTTGGATTTCTCCAAAAGAAATTTAAGAGTTTCCTTTGCTGAGGATCGATCTCAATTTTCAGATACATCTGCTTAATATCCGTAATGCAAATGTATTTATAGGTTCGAAATGAAAGTAAGATATCGAATAACTCTGGTTGACAAATAGCCCCTTTTCTTAAAATATCATTTAATGAAAAGTTTTTTTTCCTTTTTGCGATGCCATCCATGACAACCCTTAATTTGGTAGTAACCTTATCATCGCGAATGACACTGATGTGGTAAAAAATACAAATTTTCTTTGTGTGACGCAAACGCGTCTGTCTTAACCACTTCTGCAAATCCTTGACTTCGAAACTCCTTAATAAAATTCGAATATTCTAGAAGTAACATTTCGTCCTTTGCAAAACGCCGTTTTAAACTTTGATATCGCTTAATAGCCATTTGAGCAGAAACGCCCATCTCAAAAGATTCTGCCTTTAAAGGCAGTTGAACCTGGAACCGACCCTTAATTTTAAATGTTACCAAAAAACATTGCTCGACCAGCATGAATTCTGACAATTTTTCTTCGTTATTGCTGTCACTCACCTTTTCGCATTCCCAAAATTTATCCATGAGATATTCTAATTTTATCTCAGGTTCAATAAATATTGTGCCATGTAGCGACACAGAATGCAATTGCACCGTATTTAACATTTTAGTTTTTTGGTTATTCGTTCCGCTTGCAAAATAGCCAAAATAGGAATTCTGTAAAAATGGTTGACCTATACCCAGGTTAATTTTTTGTGGTAGTAGAATCGAGAACAAAATATCCACTCCGAGAAGCATATCGATTCCGGCGGACTCGTAAAATTGTTCAGCTGCTAGCGGTAAGCCTTAAATCTTAAAATTATTCAGATTAAAATTTACCCGCGGCAATTCAACTGTAATATTTTTTATAACACCAAAGTCACGAGAAAGCTCATAATTTCTGTACCTTGAACGGATATGCAAGTTCAACCACCTTGAACAGGTAGTGGAATTGCTTGAATCTGAACAGGACGTTCAGAAACAATTACATCTGATCCTAATTTCTTACTTAAATTAGCAGTAATGAAACTTGTCTGAAAACCCGAGTCCAACAAAGCTCGAGCTGACACTAGTTCACCCTTTGAATTTTTTATTAATATAGTAGTTGTAGGCAACAATACAAAATCTGAAATTTCAGAACGCACCTTAGCTACTCCTTGAACGGCTACTAACCGTTCCGCTTCTTGTTTTGGAGCATCTCTGTGTAAAAATGTATGATGTTGTTTTGTTTGACAGATAAAACATTTAATGTTTACTGAACATCGTTTACCCTGATGTGAATTCAAACAACTGGCGCATATTTTATTTTTAGCAACAAATTGTTCCCTTTTTAGTAGCGTGGTACCTTTAAATATATCACATCTAAAAATTTGATTCACACCCTTTTTACAAAAATTACAATTACCTGCATTGGAACCAACTCGATCCCTAGCACTCGTTTCTAACCTCTGCTTGGGCACCTTAACAGTATTGGCTGAAATTGTGGCCGCGTTAGAAACTGCTTTAAAATTGCTGTTCTTGAACGGGGTTTTATTAATCGGAACCTTTAACCCACAAGGTTTGCTAAGCTCCGCATTCAAGACCCGCTTGTCCAAAAATGCTAAGAAATCGTCTAAGTCAGCATTTGAATTTGGCTTTCTTTCGCTTTGAAAAGAGCGATTGCAAAAAACATCTAACTTTCCTAATATAAGATGAACTACCATCGGATCCCATATAGGCTCTCCTAAATTTCGTAAGTAGGGAAATCTCTCTGTCTTATTTTTGATACAAATTCCCTCATTAATATAGAATCATTACAATTACAAATTGATAATTGCATCAAATTTTTAATATGACAATCAATAATTAAGTAGTCGTCATCATATCTTTTACGTAAAATATTCAACGCGGTATCATAAGAATTGTTTTCTACTGGTAAAGCTGCTATTAGCCTTAATGGTTTATCTTTAAGATGCTTACGTATAACATTTTTTCTGTTCTCTAAATTTGGATTTTTGTCAATCAAAGTTATAAATAGCTCAATGAATGACCTAAAATTTTGAATTTGGCCAGAAAAATTTGGCAACTGTAACGCTTCCAATTTTATATTACCTTTAGTGGCATTAGGCAAATTTTCTGTATTGTGCGCATTATCAGACTTGACATGCAATTCTTTTAAATTTAGCAAAAGTTGAAGTATACAAATTTTCTACCTCTTCGACTTCCTCAAAATTTCCATCATCAATTTCTAGCAATTGACGACTTGTTTGCATAAATTGGTGAAAATTGGTTTTTAAAAGCTCAAATTTTACCTCAACCTCTTCAAAATCAAACTCTGAAGTAGTCTTGGATTCAATTTCTGGTATATAAGCATTAGCCCTAGTTATGCAATTTTTTGAAAATACACGTTCTGCCAACAGACCGTTTTTTCCTTTCGACATGTTGCATAAAATTCTTTTTTCTACGACTGTTTTGGAACGAGCCTATTTTAGGTGTGTTTTTGATAGAGAAATCTACTACATTCTATACAGGTTTTTATTCCCGCACTCGTTGCTAGGCAAGTTGCTAAGCAACCAGTGCGGGAATGTTCAATTTGCACGGTTGCGCTTATATTTCTATTAATCAAGTAGCCCTGCACTTGCATCTTATTTCCAATGACGGCCGAGTTTTCAAAGGTGGGCTATGAAACAAATAATAAACCAACAAATGTCAAATAAATAATTTCATACTGTGAAAGCGTTTAAAATCTTAAAGTATTTGCAAAGTCTTTAAAAAATGGCTAGTGATAGTGAAAGCGAACTAGAACCGACGCCTCCAAATATTGTGGAAGCTGCAAATGCAACTACATTAAATTTATTACCGGAAATTTCCAAAAAAAAATATGAGACTGCTTATAAATCGTTTTTGGATTGGCGAAGATATCAAAAGACAACATCTTATTCTGAAAATGTTTTAATTGCGTACTTTAATGAATTATCTAATAAGTATAAATCTCCGACATTGTGGACTCATTATTCTATGTTGAGAACAAGTCTCACCATCCATCATAATGTAGATATATCAAAGTATGGAAAATTAAGAGCGTTTCTCAAACGGAAGTCAAGCGGTTATAAATCGAAAAAATCAAAAATTTTTACAACAGAGGAAATAAATAAATTTATTACTGAGGCTCCGGATCAACAGTTTCTTCTGACAAAAGTATGTAATATTAACTTAGGAAAATAATGCGTGTTTATAGCTATTTTTATATTGTTACAGACTGCATTAATTATGGGAATTATGGGTGCTTGCCGCAGACAGGAATTACATCAGATGAAGATTACTCATTTCACGGAATTGGGTTCTGCGATATTAGCTACAGTTCCCGACACGAAAACAAAAATTATACGCAGCTTTACGATAACGAGTAATTTTTATGAAATCACAAAAAAATACTGGAATCTACGTCCATCAAATGTTTGCGATCCTAGTTTTTTCTTAAATTATCAGAAAGGAAAATGCACCACACAGAAAGTGAGTATCAATAAATTTGGTGCTATGGGAAAGCAAATTGCAACGTATTTAAAACTACCCAATCCGGAATTATATACTGGTCATTGCTTCCGGAGATCTTCCGCCACTATTCTTGTAGATGCTGGAGAAGATATAACATCTTTAAAAAGGCACGGTCGCTGGAAATCAACATCAGTCGCCGAAAACTATATAGCCGATTCTTTAACAAATAAGTTGAATGTAGACAACATAATACAAAATTCAATTGATAGCACATCAAATGTTCCATCAACGTCCAAAGACGAGAATTTCCAACGTCAAGAAAATTTAGTTTTTGGGAAAACACCTTCTACAATGACGTTTAATAATTGCAATGTAACCTTTAATATTGTTAATAATAATGAATCTAAAAACTAAACTTAAATCAATTTATTTACTTTTATTATAATAAATTTTGTACTTTTCTTTGAATTTATGTATATTCACAAACGATAATAAACTTACGATATTAATAAAATGTATACTCCTATACTTACCATGTATTTTATAATATTAACAAAAGAGGTATCACATTTAAAAAGTACGTACTACAGTCGTAGAAAAAGTATAGTGTACAACACGCATGGAATGCCCATTTCTCACTCGTATGATTTGCAGCACTCGCTTTCAGCTCGTGCTGCAATTTATCATACTCGTGAGAAATGGGCATCATTCCATGCTCGTTGTACAATATACTATAACAACACAGTATTAACAGATAAACAAATAATTTTGTGTTGCACTAATAAATTTTAATTCGAAATATTGGCCAAACAGCTTTCAGAAAACAAGTGATAAAATATACCTGCTCTTTGTATAGATAACAAAGACACGTGCACAGTCGACGATCTGCAAACAGGATGCCGGCTCCACTTAATAACGTTTGCTATTTGTTTGGTCTAGCAGAAAAGCACTAGAAACTCGTGGCTGCGTAAACTAGCTGCGCCGATATTACCGTCTAGGGATTAACCAGCTTGCTCGTCACACAAATTTTTGTAGCACTTTGAATACAACTGCCACTTTTAAATTTTGTAACTTTAAAACTTCCGTTACTCTAGAACACCGTTTAAAAATGCTTTTGTTTATTTTTACCGATTTAAAACATCCGGCTAGAAGAACCAAACTTGCTCCTAGATTGATTGGTTCTTTTTTCATTTCTAAAGTCGTGTCTCCCTGGACATATGAGCTTACTAATCCTTCCGGTCACAAATCCATTTGATATGTTAAAGATCTGAAACCTGCCCATCCAGACAATGCTAATGCCACCGATCTCGCTCTGTTTTCCTTCTGGTGGCGCAAACGTCTTAAGCCTAATATCTAGTCCTCGCGCCCCAAATTCTTATGCCGATTTTGCTCTCCTTGGGACTTGATTTCTGAACGTTACAATTTCTTTTTACTTACCTATTTTGCTGGGTTTGCTTTCTTTTCTTCCACTGTGTGGGTCCGGGAATAGAATATCCCCACGGTACGATCTGCCTCTCGTAAGAGGCAACTAATGCGGTCCAACACATACACACACACTTCATACACACATACACACACGCGCGCGCACTTCATACACACACAGATAACTGTTTGGTTCTCCTTTCTTCCGTTCTCTTCTTGTACCCAAACACCCGTGTGGGTCCGGAAATAGAACAACCTCATGGTACGACCTGCCTGTCGTAAGAGGCGACTAAAGCGGTCCAACACATACACACACACTTCATTCACATACATACACACACGCACTTCATAAACACTCACATTTTTGTTTGGTTCTCCTTTCTTTCGCTCCCTCCTTGTACTCCACCCGTGTGAGTCCGGTAATAAAATAGTCCCATAGTACGACCTGCCTGTCGTAAGAAGCAACTACAGCGGTTCAACACATACACACATGCACACTTTATACACGCACACTACATACACACACACAGTTCATACACACGCACACATACACTCACCTACTCATACATCAACACACACACACACATACTCATACATCAACAGCACACACACATACGCACGCACACGCACACACATACTCATACATAACTACACTGGGATTCTGTTTTATTTTCTTTTGTGCGATTCTTAGGTTTTATGTGGTTCTTGTACTTGCTGCTTGGTGTTACTCTTTTTGGTTTTTTCTTTTTTTTCCTCGTTCCTTTCGTTCTACGTTCCTCTCCTTTTTCTTGTGGCTGGTGTTACTTTCTGTCGGTCTTCGTGCTGACTTGGTATATATTTTCGATCCACTTTCTAGTCCGTTTTGCGTTTCTTTGGAAACCATGGCTTAGTCGACTTTAGGACTACTTAGCATTTCTTTTCTTTGGTTCTTTGGTTGTTGCGATTCTTGGGTACCACAGTTTGAAATAATTTCATTTTTTTTCTATCCAGCATTTTTGTTGTTCCCGAGCATGCTTTTAAGGCTTGACACTTTTGTTATTTTATCTGTTACTGTTGGTTTTCTTCCTCTCTCATTTCTTTTATTGTCGGTTTTTTGCAGGGAACCAATCTTCGTTTGAGGTTGAAGATTTTACTGTTTCTTTTCTGAAGAAGCATCCATCCTTTGACGACTTTGACAGTGTTGACGCCATTCTACATTTGTCCTCGCTCATTGCTACTAACTACCTATCTTTCTCTGTGCTTCTCTTCAATTTCTTTTTTTTGTTTTGTCCGGTACCTTGGTTCGTCGAGCCGGATGAGAATTTCTTTTTTTTTTAAATTTCGGAGCGCTTTCTTTTGGGTTTTTCTTTTTATTTTATTTTGTTAACTATGGGTCCTACGGAAACCATTGGTCTATACGTAGCAACAATGCAAAGCTTATTTCTACGACTATACTCTCCCTTATCGGAAATCTAACAATTGGAGATTATGCGACGCAATCTAGCCCCGTACTATTAGCCTGCATTAGCACTAATCGACCTTACTTCTATTTCACAACTACAATCCTTAGGAAAAAGATTAGAATTTAGCAAGTACTCCATAGACACTTTTCGACCACCACCTTCCAGCACTACTTCGCATTTGTTGAAACCAGACCTTGCTTATAAATCAGATGCTACGGCATTTCCGTCGGTTCAGTTCCGCGGGGTTTAATCCTGTCTCTTATCAACTAGGCGATTCCGTTTGACGTCGTAATTTCGCTCTGCCCGACGCTTCACGTCATTTTAACGCCAAACTTGCTCCTAGATTGATTGGTCGTTTTCCCATTTCTAAAGTCGTTTCTCCCTGGAACTATGAACTTACTGATCCTTCCGGCATTTGGCATGTTAAAGATCTGAAACCTGCCCATCCGGACAATCCTAATGCCTCCGATCTCTATTTGTTTTCCTTCTAGCGGCGCAAACGTCTTATGCCCAATATCTAGTCCTCGTGCCCCAGATTCTTATGCCGAATTTGCTCTTCTTGGGACTTGATTTCTGAACGTTACGATTTCGTTTTACTTCCCTGTTTTGCTGGGTTTTCTTTTTTTTCTTTCACCCGCGTGTGTCCGGAAATAGAATAGTTCCACGGTACGACCTGCCGCTCGTAAGAGGCGACCAAAGCGGTTCAACACATACACACACACTTCATACACACATACACACTTCATAAATACGCACATTTCTGTTTCGTTCTCCTTTCTTTCGCTCCCTCCTTGTACTCTACCCGTGTAGGTCCGGGAATAAAATAGACTGATGGTACGACCTGCCTTTCGTAAGAGGCGACTACAGCGATCCAACACAAACACACACGCACACTTTATACACGCACACTAAATACACACAGTTGATACAAACGCGCACACACATACACTCCCTACTCATACATCAACGCACACACACACACTCACATACTCATACATCAACAACACACACATACGCACGCACACGCACACACATACTCATACATAACTACACTGAGGTTCTGTTTTATTTTTTTTTTGGCGATTCTTAGGTTTTTTTGTGGTTCTTGTACTTGTTGCTTGGTGTTGCTCTTTTTGGTTTTTTCTTATTTTTTTTCATTCCTTTCGTTCCAGATTCCTCTCCTTTAGCCTGTGGCTAATGTTACTTTCTGTCGGTCTTCGTGCTGACTTGGTAAATTTTTCGATCCACTTCCTGTGGTAGGTGCTTTCTAGCCCGTTTTTCTTTTCTTCGGAAATCACGACTTAATCGACTTTAGAACTATTTAGCATTTCTTTTCTTTGGTTATTTGATTGTTGCGATTCTTGCGTACCACAGTTTGAAGTAATTTCATTTTTTATTCTATCCAGTATTTTTGTTGTTCCCGAGCAATCTTTGAGACTTGACACATTTGTCATTATGGCTATTACTGTTGGTTTTCTTTCTTGTTCCTTTCTTTTACTGTTGGTTTTCTGCAGGGAACCAATCTTCGTTTGAGGTTGAAGACTTTACTGTTTCTTTTTTAAAGAAGCATTTTTCCTTTGACGACTTTGACATTGTTGACGCCATTCTACCTTTATTCTCGCTCATTGCCACTACCTATCCATTTTTCCCTGTGCTTCTCTTCAATTTATTTTTTGTTTGTTTTGTCCGGTTTCTTGGTTCGTCTAACCGGATGAGAATTCCTTTTTTTAAACTTAGAAGCGTTTCCTTTTGGTTTTTTTTTAATTTCGTTAAGCGAATTTTTTTCTCTTTCTCTTCGAGTACGGTACTGTCCCCTTCCTTACTTTTGTTTTCCTACCCCGACCTTTTAATTTTTCTGGGGGAAAATGATTTGTTACATTTATTTTGACATAAATTAAAATAATACTCCTTTTCCCTTTTAATTCATTATCCATTCACATAGATTCTGTTTCTACTTTTCAATGCTCCAACACCACCTTGTATATTTCATCTTCTTACAAAAAGTCCGTTTATTACAATTTCAATAAAACTCATTTGCTGCAAATTTGGAAAGTTTTCGATCTAAATTAGATAGTCTGTACCTTGTTTTAGCTGTCCGCTGGCTTGCTACATATGCTTATGGCGTATAATTATTTCGTTAATGTTGCGACCTAGAAACTCGTCGAAATAAGGTATCGTACTATGCGATAAACCTTAGTACGAGTTTCTAGTCTAATGTGTGATAATGGAGGATTGGATTTTGAATTCTTATTATTTAAAACGATTTTATTTTTACTAAATGCTGTTCTATAGACGCAACGATTATTCGATATTGCCGTTGTCATTTATTTTTAGTGTTTCCGTTCTTCAGAATTTCGTTCGCACCACTGTGTGCGTCTTCCGGTGGATAGGACTGCCCTATCACCTTGGCCCTAATTGATGAGAAGATTGCCGCCCTTTCTTTTTTTATATGGCACGACTTACGTGGTCCTAAGCCCTGTTTCTCCGCTCCGGCCCTAAGGAAGGATAATAGGCCCAGCATCAGCGATACGTGGGTAAGCGTTGATCCACTATTATTTATATGGGTTTTATGTAAGGAGTGAAACAACATATGGATACGGTTCCTTTTATTGCTGACTAAACTTTGCAGTGTATATCTAGATCCAAAATTTCAGGTAAATAACTTTATTCTCACGATGGCGATTTAGAGTTGTTGGTGGTGCTATAATTGGAAATTTTGTAAATTAAGACCTTGTAGTTAAAATGGTTGTCCATATGTGAGAGGATATGAATTATTAATATTTTATTTACAGGGAGCACTGTAGCTATTTTGTTATATGTATTTGATTTTAGGCTTACGATGATAATTTGGAGCTGTGGTTTTGAGAGTTGGAATTTTGGGTTTTCGTTTGGTAATTAATATAGGGAAGGAGGGGGTGTGTGTAAAAACTACAGCTTGCCATGTTAAAAATGATTTCTTTTGGATTTTCTTTTTAGTGTAAATTGTAGTTATTGATTGTTCATTGTTGGTACTACTATACCTCTGTATCATATTTTGTTTAATTATAGATTTCTTTTTTTGTAGGTTTTGTTGTGAGTATGGATGAGTGCGTGTATTTTTTTATTTCAAGCCTTCCTTGATTTTTGTATTCGAAATACCCCGCCTACTCGCCGATTAACCCGGTCATTCTTGCGTTGGTCTATACGTAGCAACAATGCAAAGCTTATTTCTACGACTATACTCTCCCTTATCGGAAATCTAACAATTGGAGATTATGCGACTCAATCTAGCCCCGTACTATCAGCCTGCATTAGCACTAATCGACCTTACTTCTATTTCACAACTACAATCCTTAGGAAAAAGATTAGAATTTAGCAAGTACTCCATAGACACTTTTCGACCACCACCTTCCAGCACTACTTCGCATTTGTTGAAACCAGACCTTGCTTATAAATCAGATGCTACGGCATTTCCGTCGGTTCAGTTCCATGAGTTTAATCCTGTCTCTTATCAACCTGGCGATTCCGTTTGACGTCGTAATTTCGCTCTGCCCGACGCATCACGTCATTTTAACGCCAAACTTGCTCCTAGATTGATTAGTCCTTTTCTCATTTCTAAAGTCGTTTCTCCCTGAACCTATGAACTTACTGATCCTTCCGGTCGCAAATCTATTTGGCATGTTAAAGATCTGAAACCTGCACATCCGGACAATCCTAATGCCCCCAATCTTGCTCTGTTTTCCTTCTGGCGACGCAAACGTGTTATGCCCAATATCTAGGTCGCGCCCCAGATTCTTATGCCGATTTTGCTCTCCTTGGAACTTGATTTCTGAAAGTTACGATTTCTTTTTACTTCCCTGTTTTGCTGGGTTTTCTTTCTTTTACTTTCACCAGTGTGGGTCCTGAAATAAAATAGTCCCACGGTTCGTTCTGCCTCTTGTAAGAGGCGACTAAAGCGGTGCAATACAAACACACACACTTCATACTCACACACAGATAACTGTTTGGTTCTCCTTTCTTGCGTTCCCTTCTTGTACCCCAACACCCGTGTGGATCCGGGAATGGAACAACCTCATGCTACGACCTGCCTGTCGTAAGAGGCGACTACAGCGGTCCAACACAGACACACATACACACACACTTTATGCACGCACATTACGTACACACACACACACACAGTTCATACACACGCACACATTCACTCACCTACTCATACATCCACACACACACACACACACACACACACACACACACACACACACATACTCATACATCAACAGCACACACACATACGCACGCATTTGCACACACATACTCATATATAACTACACTGGAATTCTGTTTTATTTTCTTTTGTGATATTCTTAGGTTTTTTATGGTTCTTGTACTTATTGCTTGGTGTTATTCTTTTTGGTTTTTTTCTTTTCTTTTCTTCGTTTATTCCATTTCACATTCCTCTCCTTTTTCCTGTGGTTAGTGTTACTTTCTGTCGGTCTTCGTGTTGACTTGGTATATTTTTCGATCAACTTCCTGTGGTAGGTGCTTTCTAGTCCGTTTTTTTTCTTCGGAAACCACGACTTAGTCGACTTTAGGACTAGTTAGCATTTCTTTTCTTTGGTTTTTCGGTTGTTGCGATTCTTAGTTACCACAGTTTGAAGTACTTTCTTTTTTTCTATGCAGCATTTTTGTTGTTCCCGAGCATACTTTGAAGCTTGACACTTTTGTCATTTTGGCTGTTACTGTTGGTTTTGTTCCTCGCTCTTTTCCTTTACTGTTGGTTTTCTGCAGGGAACCAATCTTCGTTTGAGGTTGAAGACTTTACTGCTTCTTTTCTGAAGAAGCATCTGTCCTTTGACGGAGTTCACACCATTCTACCTTTGGTCTTGCTTATTGCTACTACCTACTTATCTTTCCCCGTGCTTCTCTTTAATTTCTTTTGTCCGGTACCTTAGTTTGTCGAACCGGATGAGAATTCCTTTTTTTAAACTTCGGAGCGTTTTCTTTTGGGTTTTTCTTTTTTTATTTCGTTAAGCCAATTTTTTTTCTTCCTCTTGGAGTGCAGTACTGTCCCCTTCCTTACTTTTGCTTTCCTACCCCTGTAATTTTAATATTTACCTACCGCATGAGGGTATCCAATTAACAATAAATAATAAATAACAGGACCTCTAACACCATCGTACCCTCACGTTTCGGGACGTTGCCTCGCAAGCTGCAGCAGTCGGTGAAGGGGGGGTTCATTAAACAAACACACTGAGACGAAAATTCGATTGTTTTATTGAACGAGCTACTAACTAAAACTTCAACTAATTACATATGCATAACAAAATATAAAGTAAATAACCTTATGTACAAAGGGCGCCACCATGGGAATTAAACGGCCCATGGACCAATCGCGGTAATAGCTCTCGTCGCACTTTGTTCGTGGGCGATAAACCAAAATGGCAGAACAGAAAATAAGTCACTTATAGTCTCCGGCTAGCACAAACACAACTTAACTAAACTTAACTAACAAACATATTTTGAATAGATACAGTTCTAGGTGTACACACCCCAATAACAAAATTTATTAATGCTACCCTAGTCTAATTAACTTGCATAGTGCGACGACCCTTTTAACCACGGGGTCATCTACACCATGAAAATACGACCTTCTCAAGGGTCAAATAGTACCGTAACTTGACTTCGGGCCTGAGCTTTGCATTCTCAGGTAGTCTCGTGGATTAGTGATTAACGACCTCTGACACCGTCGAAACACAATATAATAGAAGACCCTTCTAAAACGATGCGGTCTCCAAAGCAATAATAAAACGGATCAATTTACTTGAACTGGGCATTCACCCGGAATTGTATTTTATGGAAGTCGACAAATACTGTTTTAAACAAATAACTGACTTATGCTGCATAACACAGCCTTGAGTTCATAGTAATATCACATATACTAATTACTTACTCAGAGAAATAAATAACTTAAAACATAACGGCCCGCACTTGACTGCAGAGAAATAAACACATCACTAGTAACCGTTAGCTTTAACCTCTAACGCGTCTGGAAATAAACAACCCGATTCCCACCGGCTGGCCTCCTTATATACATTTTGGTTAATTGAAAATAACCCTTTCTTGACGCTCTTACTCGGCTTAGGATGCGCCGGTCGTAAATCTTTAATTTTAATTAAAACTGTCAATGCCTAAGATAACCACAACCGTAGCTCTCAGAATTGATTTTAGTTGAGTGCTCAGCTAATTGAAAAATTGCTTCAGACCACCCTGACATAAATAGGATCCTAAAGCATGATTGACATCTAATCATAGATATGGACTAATTTGACATGTTTAGTGCCCTTAAAGTAAGTGCCTTTAGAAAATTGATTAACTCTTGGATTAGATCTTTCTGGGAACTTCGCTGAGAAGCTACTTGGGTGATCCTGCAGCCGCTACAATTCTAATAATTAGCATGCTAAAATTAAACTAGAAACTAACTATTTTAGGAATACTAGAACTATTAGAGCTTATTAAAACAGTATGTTACACAGCCCCCTCGAAAATTGAAATTGCTCTTAGGAATTTCAAGAAAATTGAAAAAAAAAAAAAAAAATGTAGAAATTAACACATCCAACCGCAATTATGTTTAAGACAACTGAGTCTTTTCAGAAAATTGGCGGAAGGAAAAATAAAAATTGGAAAAATAAAATATTAGTGAGGTTTTAGGTCTTGGACGTGGAACACCCTAGCGGTTTTCCGTCCATGGAAGATAGTCTATAAGTGGTAGAACCTAAAACTTCCATCACCTTTGCTTCTAGGAACTTCGGGGCTAATTTTTATTGAAATGTTTAGAAGCATCTGATAATATAAAATTGCGCTTCACACTAAATCCCTACTTTGAAATTTAATGGTCTGCGCCTTAAATTGTACGAGTGCGTATTACGTTCATACGCCAAATGTATGTTCTTCTGAACTTCTTTAAAGATGGGCGATAATTCATTAAGGTCTTGAACCAATTGTTCTCGAGTATCAATTGCTAGATCCTCTGGATTTAAATCCTTTAATTTATTATAGAATTCCCCGGACAGAGGAACCGTGCGTCCAAAAGCTAAAAATGTTGGGGAATATTTTGTGGATTCATGAACAGCATTACGAAGCGCATGGGCAATTTTGTGAATATTATCGTCCCAATTCTTATGAGAATCTTGAATGTAACTGCGAATGGCAGCTCAATTACCTTGTTAACGCGTTCTACATAATTAACTTGAGGATGGTAGCTGGCGTTAAAACAAACCGAAGGTATTTTATAATTTGTCATGAGATTG
Source organism: Platerodrilus igneus (assembly GCA_036346225.1). Lineage (NCBI taxonomy): Eukaryota > Metazoa > Arthropoda > Insecta > Coleoptera > Lycidae > Platerodrilus > Platerodrilus igneus. The sequence goes on from JARFIW010000453.1 coordinate 11,263,439, forward strand.
GAAAATAAATTACTTTTTAAATTGGGGCCATTATCTATCATACAAATTTGAGGTACCCCATATACCAAAAATACAAAATTTTCCAGGTAATTACAAATTTGTTTTGTTGAAGCGCTGCGCATGGGATGCAATAAAGTGAATTTTGTAAACCAGTCAGTAACAACTAAAGGTAAGTATTCCCCAATTTCGAGCGCGGAAAGGGCCCCATTAAATCAATCGACAAACATTGAAACGGAAATGAAACTTTTTCTCTTTGCCCATAAAACCATAATGGTTGAACGTGCTGGATTTGCTTTGGCAGCACGTAACACATTTACTAATGTATTTAGAAATATATGACCGCATTTTAGGCCAGTAATAGAGCTCTTTGATTTTTGTATATGTTTTAAATACACCCAAATGGGCCGAAACTGGATCATCATGGCATTCTTTAAAATTTGTGCACGGCATGATTTCGGCACTACTAACTTCCACTCAATTAAATTGGCTTTGATATTCAAATTATTCGGAATAAACTTATACATTTTATCATCTTCTACTCTCCAATCGGGATATAGATCTGGCTTTTCTTAATATTATTTAACATGTTTTTGTACCAATCCTCGACCTCGTCTAAAGAAAATTTAAAGAATTAATAGCATAGGCTCCACTAGGAGCTCGGGATAATGTATCTGGTACCACATTAAATTTACCCTTCCTGTGGATAACTTGAAATCAAATTGTTGGAGTTTCACACTCCATCTAGCTAAACGTCCCGCAGGATCTTTTAAGTTGTGGAGCCAAATTAAAGAATGATGGTCCGTAATGACCTTAAAATGAGTTCCTTCAATATATGGTCGGAATTTTTGAATAGCAAAACACACCGCCAAAAGTTCCCGTTCTGTGACTGAATAATTTTCTCTGCTGAATTTAAACTGCGAGAAGCATAAGCAATTACATGTTCTTCGTCTCCTTCTCCCTGAGTTAAAACACAACCAACGCCGTAATTTGAGGCGTCACATTGTAAAGAAAAAACTTTCGAAAAGTCAGGACTCCTTAAAATAGGAGCCTTTGTAAGAACATCTTTAATTTTTCAAACGAAATAAGAGCCTCGTCCGTCCATTTAATCGCTTGCGATTTTCTCTTTCCTTTAGTAAATCATTAATAGGTGCTATAATTGTGGCAAAATCCAAAACAAAACGCCTATACCAAGAACACATACCGGTGAAACGTTTTATTTCAGTGGCTGTCTTGGGTTGAGGAAAATTTACAATTGCGTCAATTTTGCTGGGTCAGTTCGGAGACCATCTTTATTCACAATATATCCCAGATATTGTAACTCTGGTTTACAAAACTCACATTTTGAACTGTTAATTGTTAAATTAGCGCCTTTCAACTTCTCATACACTTCGTTCAAAATTCTAATATGCTCCTTAAATTTGCTTGAAATAATAATTATATCATCTAAATAAACAAATACTGATTGGGATAATGAAAATCAAAATAGAGTCCATGAGCCTCTGTAATGTGCCTGGAGCATTGGCCAAACCCATCGGCATTACATAATATTGAAATAATCCGCGCCTTGGGACAGTAAAGGCTGTTTTTTCCTTGCTTTCGTCACTCAAGGGCAATTGCCAGAAAGCTTTTTTTAAATCGATTGAACTGAGATATTTCGCATTGCGTAATCTATCAAGAATGTCATTTACAAACGGAATGGGATACGCGTCTTTTTTTGTAATTGAATTTAATCGTTTAGCGTCAAAACATACACGAAATTCACCTTTGCTTTTTCTTTACTAATAGCATGGGGAGTTCCACGGGCTATTGCTTGGGCTAATAATGCCTTGTTTAAGCATTGCATCAATTTCTTTATTAGCATGTTCCAGCATCGCCGGTGATAATGGGTAATACCTTTGTTTAATTGGTTCAACGTCTTCCGTTGTAATATGATGTGAAATTTTAGTGGTTCGGCCTAAGGTAGGACGATCCAGGGATTGAAATAAAGAAATAACCTTGTTTAATTCAAATTTCTGGTCTTCATTTAAATCGGCCATGACTTTAATGAAATTTAATTTATTCGTTTCCGCAGAATGAGCATAAAATTCATTTTTGAAAATCTACTTTCAATTCAAATAATTGACAAAATCAATCCCTAACGTTAGGGTACACTCTATTGAGTCGGAAACTAAAACATTTAAAGACCGAGTAACCCGTTTATAGTCAAGGGCAAATTAATTGAACCTAAAATTGATTGTGCAGTGCCATCCGCGGTTGTTAATATAGACGTTTTACATTTTTAATTAATTCTAACTTATATTTATCCAATAAACACAAACCATGTCTGCCTAAAATAGAGGTATTCGCGCCGGAATCCAACAGTGCAGTATAAGTTTCCTTAAATATCTCGATATTAATATAAGGTCTTGTATCATCTTTACTTTATAAAATTTGAAAAACCTTAGATGATTTACAAAATTCTTAACTTTTACTAACCAATCCGACCACGTCTTTTGTCAGCAGCAATATTATTAAACGAAGAAAAGCAACGGCTGACTACGCGCTTTCCTGTCCTTAGTTTTTGAATTATTTGAGCAGTTTGGACAATTTGTGGACGTAACTTCCAACTGCCCACAAGAATAACAAAATATTCCGCGTTTCTCCGGACAAGTATGAAACGAGTGACCTCGTCTTTACAGTTGAAACAAATAGTCGAAAATTTTGCTGTGTTTTTAAAATAATTCGAAACGCCGGACCGTTGTAAATTATTATTAGAAAATGAACTCTGTCGAACTTGACGTTCTAAGATAACTGGTACGTTGGCAGAATCCGAATGTTCCTGTTTAATAAAATGTAGGCTTAATGTCTTCTAAAAGCTTACAACGAGAAATCAAATGGAAATGTCAGTCACTTCAATTAACGCCAGTTGCGTGGCATAAAAAGTCTGTAAATTTCTTTTAATAATTTTATTTGTTCCTGATTGAAATGGACTCTTCTAATTGAGAAAATAAATTTACCATCTTTGAAATATAAATGGTAGGTGATTCATCGGCGCCTTGCCGTCTGGATTTAATTAACATTAAAAGATTCTCTGCATAATCGGCTGAAAGAAAATCTTGTTTCAATTTAAAATTAATTGTTCCCATGAATTTACTGTACACCGCGTTGCTCTATACCAATCCAGTGCTGAACTGGTGAAAGATCAATAGCCCCTTCGAAAAGGTCATCTGACGAAACTTTTCTTGCAACTTGCAGTTCTTTGACGCGTTGAATAAAATCTAAAACCGATATAGAATCAGATTCACCCGAAAATTGTAATCCCCACAGTAATGATTTAGGTACGCTAATTAAGTCCTTGAATAAAACAACGACATCAGTCCCGATCCACAAGTGGGGATTACAATTTTCGGGTGAATCTGATTCTATATCGGTTTTAGATTTTATTCAACGCGTCAAAGAACTGCAAGTTGCAAGAAAAGTTTCGTCAGATGACCTTTTCGAAGGGGCTATTGATCTTTTCACCAGTTCAGCACTGGATTGGTATAGAGCAACGCGGTGTACAGTAAATTCATGGGAACAATTAATTTTAAATTGAAACAAGATTTTCTTTCAGCCGATTATGCAGAGAATCTTTAATGTTAATTAAATCCAGACGGCAAGGCGCCGATGAATCACCTACCATTTATATTTCAAAGATGGTAAATTTATTTTCTCAATTAGAAGAGTCCATTTCAATCAGGGAACAAATAAAATTATTAAAAGAAATTTACAGACTTTTTATGCCACGCAACTGGCGTTAATTGAAGTGACTGACATTTCCCATTTGATTTCTCGTTGTAAGCTTTTAGAAGACATTAAGCTACACATTTTATTAAACAGGAACATTCGGATTCTGCCAACGTACCAGTTATCTTAGAACGTCAAGTTCGACAGAGTTCATTTTCTAATAATAATTTACCACGGTCCGGCGTTTCGAATTATTTTAAAACACAGCAAAATTTTCGACTATTTGTTTCAACTGTAAAAGACGAGGTCACTCGTTTCATACTTGTCCGGAGAAACGCGGAATATTTTGTTATTCTTGTGGGCAGTTGGAAGTTACGTCAACAAATTGTCCAAACTGCTCAAATAATTCAAAAACTAAGGACAGGAAAGCGCGTAGTCAGCCGTTGCTTTTCTTCGTTTAATAATATTGTTGCTGACAAAAGACGTGGTCGGATTGGTTAGTAAAAGTTAAGAATTTTTGTAAATCATCTAAGGTTTTTCAAATTTTATAAAGTAAAGATGATACAAGACCTTATATTAATATCGAGATATTTAAGGAAACTTATACTGCACTGTTGGATTCCGGCGCGAATACCTCTATTTTAGGCAGACATGGTTTGTGTTTATTGGATAAATACAAGTTAGAATTAATTAAAAATGTAAAACGTCTATATTAACAACCGCGGATGGCACTGCACAATCAATTTTAGGTTCAATTAATTTGCCCTTGACTATAAACGGGGTTACTCGGTCTTTAAATGTTTTAGTTTCCGACTCAATAGAGTGTACCCTAACGTTAGGGATTGATTTTGTCAATTATTTGAATTGAAAGTAGATTTTCAAAAATGAATTTTATGCTCATTCTGCGGAAACGAATAAATTAAATTTCATTAAAGTCATGGCCGATTTAAATGAAGACCAGAAATTTGAATTAAACAAGGTTATTTCTTTATTTCAATCCCTGGATCGTCCTACCTTAGGCCGAACCACTAAAATTTCACATCATATTACAACGGAAGACGTTGAACCAATTAAACAAAGGTATTACCCATTATCACCGGCGATGCTGGAACATGCTAATAAAGAAATTGATGCAATGCTTGAACAAGGCATTATTAGCCCAAGCAATAGCCCGTGGAACTCCCCCATGCTATTAGTAAAGAAAAAAGCAAAAGGTGAATTTCGTGTATGTTTTGACGCTAAACGATTAAATTCAATTACAAAAAAAGACGCGTATCCCATTCCGTTTGTAAATGACATTCTTGATAGATTACGCAATGCGAAATATCTCAGTTCAATCGATTTAAAAGCTTTCTGGCAATTGCCCTTGAGTGACGAAAGCAAGGAAAAAACAGCCTTTACTGTCCCAAGGCGCGGATTATTTCAATATTATGTAATGCCGATGGGTTTGGCCAATGCTCCAGGCACATTACAGAGGCTCATGGACTCTATTTTTGATTTTTCATTATCCCAATCAGTATTTGTTTATTTAGATGATATAATTATTATTTCAAGCAAATTTAAGGAGCATATTAGAATTTTGAACGAAGTGTATGAGAAGTTGAAAGGCGCTAATTTAACAATTAACAGTTCAAAATGTGAGTTTTGTAAACCAGAGTTACAATATCTGGGATATATTGTGAATAAAGATGGTCTCCGAACTGACCCAGCAAAATTGACGCAATTGTAAATTTTCCTCAACCCAAGACAGCCACTGAAATAAAACGTTTCACCGGTATGTGTTCTTGGTATAGGCGTTTTGTTTTGGATTTTGCCACAATTATAGCACCTATTAATGATTTACTAAAGGAAAGAGAAAATCGCAAGCGATTAAATGGACGGACGAGGCTCTTATTTCGTTTGAAAAATTAAAGATGTTCTTACAAAGGCTCCTATTTTAAGGAGTCCTGACTTTTCGAAAGTTTTTCTTTACAATGTGACGCCTCAAATTACGGCGTAGGTTGTGTTTTAACTCAGGGAGAAGGAGACGAAGAACATGTAATTGCTTATGCTTCTCGCAGTTTAAATTCAGCAGAGAAAATTATTCAGTCACAGAACGGGAACTTTTGGCGGTGTGTTTTGCTATTCAAAATTCCGACCATATATTGAAGGAACTCATTTTAAGGTCATTACGGACCATCATTCTTTAATTTGGCTCCACAACTTAAAAGATCCTGCGGGACGTTTAGCTAGATGGAGTGTGAAACTCCAACAATTTGATTTCGAAGTTATCCACAGGAAGGGTAAATTTAATGTGGTACCAGATACATTATCCGAGCTCCTAGTGGAGCCTATGCTATTAATTCTTTAAATTTTTCTTTACACGAGGTCGAGGATTGGTACAAAACATGTTAAATAATATTAAGGAAAAGCCAGATCTATATCCCGATTGGAGAGTAGAAGATGATAAAATGTATAAGTTTATTCCGAATAATTTGAATATCAAAGCCAATTTAATTGAGTGGAAGTTAGTAGTGCCGAAATCATGCCGTGCACAAATTTTAAAAGAATGCCATGATGATCCAGTTTCGGCCCATTTGGGTGTATTTAAAACATATACAAAATCAAAGAGCTCTATTACTGGCCTAAAATGCGGTCATATATTTCTAAATACATTAGTAAATGTGTTACGTGCTGCCAAAGCAAATCCAGCACGTTCAACCATTATGGTTTTATGGGCAAAGAGAAAAAAGTTTGATTTCCGTTTCAATGTTTGTCGATTGATTTAATGGGGCCCTTTCCGCGCTCGAAATTGGGGAATACTTACCTTTAGTTGTTACTGACTGGTTTACAAAATTCACTTTATTGCATCCCATGCGCAGCGCTTCAACAAAACAAATTTGTAATTACCTGGAAAATTTTGTATTTTTGGTATATGGGGTACCTCAAATTTGTATGATAGATAATGGCCCCAATTTAAAAGTAATTTATTTTCCAATCTCATGACAAATTATAAAATACCTTCGGTTTGTTTTAACGCCAGCTACCATCCTCAAGTTAATTATGTAGAACGCGTTAACAAGGTAATTGAGCTGCCATTCGCAGTTACATTCAAGATTCTCATAAGAATTGGGACGATAATATTCACAAAATTGCCCATGCGCTTCGTAATGCTGTTCATGAATCCACAAAATATTCCCCAACATTTTTAGCTTTTGGACGCACGGTTCCTCTGTCCGGGGAATTCTATAATAAATTAAAGGATTTAAATCCAGAGGATCTAGCAATTGATACTGAGAACAATTGGTTCAAGACCTTAATGAATTATCGCCCATCTTTAAAGAAGTTCAGAAGAACATACATTTGGCGTATGAACGTAATACGCACTCGTACAATTTAAGGCGCAGACCATTAAATTTCAAAGTAGGGGATTTAGTGTGGAAGCGCAATTTTATATTATCAGATGCTTCTAAACATTTCAATAAAAATTAGCCCCGAAGTTCCTAGAAGCAAAGGTGATGGAAGTTTTAGGTTCTACCACTTATAGACTATCTTCCATGGACGGAAAACCGCTAGGTGTTCCACGTCCAAGACCTAAAACCTCACTAATATTTTATTTTTCCAATTTTTATTTTTTCCTTCCGCCAATTTTCTGAAAAGACTCAGTTGTCTTAAACATAATTGCGGTTGGATGTGTTAATTTCACATTTATTTTTTTTTTTTTTTTTCAATTTTCTTGAAATTCCTAAGAGCAATTTCAATTTTTGAGGGGGCTGTAACATACTGTTTTAATAAGCTCTAATAGTTCTAGTATTCCTAAAAATAGTTAGTTTCTAGTTTAATTTTAGCATGCTAATTATTAGAATTGTAGCGGCTGCAGGATCACCCAAGTAGCTTCTCAGCGAAGTTCCCAGAAAGATCTAATCCAAGAGTTAATCAATTTTTCTAAAGGCACTTACTTTAAGGGCACTAAACATGTCAAATTAGTCCATATCTATGATTAGATGTCAATCATGCTTTAGGATCCTATTTATGTCAGGGTGGTCTGAAGCAATTTTTCAATTAGCTGAGCACTCAACTAAAATCAATTCTGAGAGCTACGGTTGTGGTTATCTTAGGCATTGACAGTTTTAATTAAAATTAAAGATTTACGACCGGCGCATCCTAAGCCGAGTAAGAGCGTCAAGAAAGGGTTATTTTTCAATTAACCAAAATGTATATAAGGAGGCCAGCCGGTGGAATCGGGGTTTTTATTTCCAGACGCGTTAGAGGTTAAAGCTAACGGTTACTAGTGATGTGTTTATTTCTCTGCAGTCAAGTGCGGGCCGTTATGTTTTAAGTTATTTATTTCTCTGAGTAAGTAATTAGTATATGTGATATTACTATGAACTCAAGGCTGTGTTATGCAGCATAAGTCAGTTATTTGTTTAAAACAGTATTTGTCGACTTCCATAAAATACAATTCCGGTGAATGCCCAGTTCAAGTAAATTGATCCGTTTTATTATTGCTTTGGAGACCGCATCGTTTTAGAAGGGTCTTCTATTATATTGTGTTTCGACGGTGTCAGAGGTCGTTAATCACTAATCCACGAGACTACCTGAGAATGCAAAGCTCAGGCCCGAAGTCAAGTTACGGTACTATTTGACCCTTGAGAAGGTCGTATTTTTCATGGTGTAGATGACCCCGTGGTTAAAAAGGGTCGTCGCACTATGCAAGTTAATTAGACTAGGTAGCATTAATAAATTTTTGTTATTGGGTGTGTACACCTAGAACTGTATCTATTCAAAATATGTTTGTTAGTTAAGTTTAGTTGTTGTGTTTGTGCTAGCCGGAGACTATAAGTGACTTATTTTCTGTTCTGCCATTTTGGTTTATCGCCCACGAACAAAGTGCGACGAGAGCTATTACGATTGGTCCATGGGCCGTTTAATTCCCATGGTGGCGCCCTTTTGTACATAAGGTTATTTACTTTATATTTTGTTATGCATATGTAATTAGTTGAAGTTTTAGTTAGTAGCTCGTTCAATAAAACAATCGAATTTTCGTCTCAGTGTGTTTGTTTAATGAACCCCTTCACCGACTGCTGCAGCTTGCGAGGCAACGTCCCGAAACGTGAGGGTACGATGGTGTTAGAGGTCCTGTTATTTATTATTTATTGTTAATTGGATACCCTCATGCGGTAGGTAAATATTAAAATTACACACCCTGTCACCTTGGCCCTAACTGATGAGGCGATTGCCGCTCTTTCTTTTTTATATGGCACGACTTACGTGGTCCTAGGCCCCGCTGCTGTGCTCCGGTCTTAAGGAGGGTTAATAGGCCCAGCATCAGCGATACGTGGTTGAGTGTTGATCCACTATTCTTTATATGGGTTTTATGTAAGGGGTGAAACAACATATGGATACGGTTCCTTTTATTGCTGACTTAACTTTGCAGTGTATATCCTGATCCTTTACCGTGAGAATTTCAGGTAATTAACTTTATTCTCACGATGGCAATTTAGAGTTGGTGGTGGTATAATCAAAAATGATTTCTTTTGTGTTTTCTTTTTAGTATAAATTGTAGTTATTGATTATTCATTGTTAGTACTACTGTGCCTCTGTAAACATATTTTGTTTAATTATAGATTTCCTTTTTTTGTAGGTTTTGTTATGAGTATGGATGAGTGCGTGTATTTTTTTATTTCAAGCCTTCCTTGATTTTTATATTTGAAATACCCCGCTTACTCGCCGATTAAACTCGGTCATTCTTGCTTTGGTTTTCTTCTGTTGGAGAGGTTACGTCGATATACGTAGCATAAATTTTAACGCCCTGGCGTGGGGCTCCGATTTTATTCTGGGATAACGGTTGCTCCGATTTTTTGTTGTTAGTGCCTAATTTCCTACATTACTCGCATTTCACGGTCTTATGCTACTTATGTTTTCTTTCCTTACGCTCGAACCGGTATTTATTTCTTTTCTTTATTTCTTGTGTGAGTTCGATCTTCTTAAAGTTTAGTTTTGTTTTCCTTCTTAATCGCTCAATATCATTGAGGGGCTAATTTCAGATTATTGGACTTGTGTTTTCGCCAATAATTCTAGACCCTTTGAATACTCTGGCGCCCTATTTCTGATTTGATTGACTTTATTTTTTTACGTTTAGTACTCTTTTTGAAATTTAATCCTTTTGTTACTTTCGTGTTGAATAAAATCGTTTTGTAGCGATTCACTTCTGATATTTTATAGTTTTTCGGTTGAGGTTGGTGATTTTGCATTACTCTGATATACAGTGTGTATTTATTTTGTCACAATGGTCATGTGGAAGGTTGGATGTGAATAGGTTGTTAAAACCCGAACTCCAATATGAGTTATCTTCTCGAGAATTTGACTCTGACATTAAAGTCGAGGGGTTGCGTAAAGCTGTCCGCAACGCGATTCAAGTGGAAATTTATCAGTCTTTTCAACGCGCGCTTACTGAACGTGGACTTTGCTAGGGATGTTACTGATAATAAGTTCGCTCGTTTACGCTTCTTATAGGTTTACATTTAGCGACGTTGTGAGTTGATGGTGGCTAGCTCTGAAAAAGAAGCGCTAACAAAAAATAAATTATTATTCGCTTTACAGACCATTCGTTCTGATGTTGAGGCGACTGTTAGAAAATTCAAGCGTGTTACTTTTGCGGATTTTACTCAACAGCCTTTTTCAATCCACAAACTCTTAATGTAGCTGCCACCGTCACCGGAAAAATTCCTTATCTTTGTTCTGATTCCGAGGGAGAATTGGATACCTCTACTACCGTCAATACTATGACCTCTACTAAAGGATACCCGCTCGCTAAACTGAATGTCTCTTTTTCAGGTGAATGGTCTCTACCGGAATTTTTGATTCGTATTAAGAAACTCAGTGTTGCGAGTAATATTTCTGCTACGCAATTTTTTCTATTTACTCCGGAATTACTTACCGAAAAGGCTTTACTTCTCTTGCGAGCACATCAGTGTTCCCTCAAATGTTAGGAACACGTTGTTAGTTTATTAAACGCCGAATTTCTACCCGTGGATTATAATAAACGCCTATTAGACGAAATAAATTTTCGAACTGTGGGTCCTACCGAAACCATTGGTCTATAAGTAGCAACAATACAAAGCTTATTTTTACGCCTATCCACTCCCTTATCAGAAATCCAATAATTGGAAATTATGCGACGCAATCTAGCCCCGTACTATCTGTCTGCATTAGCACCAATCGATCTTACTTTTATTTTACAACTACTATACTTAGGGAAAAGATTAGAATTTAGTAAGTACTCCGTAGACACTTTTTGCAACCACCTTCCACCACTACTTCGCATTTGTTGAAACCAGACCTTGCTTATAAATCAGATGCTACGGCATTTCCGTCGGTTCAGTTCCGCGGGTTTAATCCTGTCTTTTATCAACTAGGCGATTCCGTTTGACGTCGTAATTTCGCTCTGTCCGACGCTTCACGTCATTTTAACGCCAAACTTGCTCCTAGATTGATTAGTCTTTTTCTCATTTCTAAAGTCGTTTCTCGCTGGACCTATGAACTTACGGATCCTTCCGGTCACAAATCCATTTGGCATGTTAAAGATCTGAAACCTGCCCATCCAGACAATCCTAATGCAACCGATCTCGTTCTGTTTTCTTTCTGGCGACGCAAACGTCTTAAGCCCAATATCTAGTCCTCGCGCCCCAGATTCTTATGCCGATTTTGCTCTCCTTGGGACTTGATTTCTAAACGTTACGATTTTTTCTTACTTCCCTGTTTTGCTGGGTTTTCTTTCTTTTTCTTTCACCCGTGTGGGTCTGGGAATAAAATAGACCCACGGTACGACCTGCTCTCGTAAGAGGCCACTAAAGCGGTCCAACACATACACACACACACACACACACACGTACACATACTTCATACACACATACACACACACACACACACACACAGATTACTGTTTGGTTTTCCTTTCTTCCGTTCTCTTCTTGTACCTCAACACGCATGTGGGTCCGGGAATAGAAAAGCTTCATGGTACGACCTGCCTGTCGTAAGAGGCGACTAACGCGATCCAACACGTACACACACACTTCCTACACACACACACACACACACACACACACACACACACACACACACACACACACACACACTTTATAAACACCCACATTTCTTTTTGGTTCTCCTTTCTTTCGCTTCCTCCTTGTACTCCACGCGTATCGGTCCGGGAATAGAATAGCTCCATGGACGACCTGACTGTCGTAGAAGGCGACTACAACGTCCAACACATACACACATGCACACTTTATACACGCACACTACATACACACACAGTTTATACACACGCACACACACACTCCTACTCATACATCAACACACACACACACAACACACACTCACATACCCAAACATCAACAACTGACACACATACACACACGCACGCACACACACACACTTCATAAACACCCACATGTCTGTTTGGTTCTCCTTTCTTTCGCTCCCTCCTTGTACTCCACGCGTATGGGTGCGGGAATAGAATAGCCCCATAGTACGACCTGCCTGTCGTAAAAGGCGACTACAGCGGTCCAACACATACACACATGTACACTTTATACACGCACACTACATACACACAGTTCATACACACGCACACGCACACTCTCCTACTCATACATCAACATACACAACACACACTCACATACCCATACATCAACAACTGACACATATACACACACGCACATACACGCACACACATACTCATACATAACTTCACTGAGATTTTCTTTTCTTTTGTGCGATTCTTAGGTTTTTTGCGGTTCTTGTACTTGTTGTTTGGTGTTACTCTTTTTTGGTTTTTCTTTTTTTTCCTTGTTTCTATCGTTCTACATTCGTCTCCTTTGTCCTATGGCTGGTGTTACTTTCTGTTGGTCTTCGTGCTGACTTGGTATATTTTTCGATCTACTTCCTGTGGTAGGTGCTTTCTAGTCCGTTTTCTTTTCTTCGGAAACCACGACTTAGTCGACTTCAGGACTAGTTAGCATTTCTTTTTTTGGTTTTTCGGTTGTTGCGATTCTTAGTTACTACAGTTTGAAGCACTTTCTTTTTTTCTATGCAGCATTGTTGTTGTTCCCGAGTATACTTTGAAGCTTGACACTTTTGTCATTTTGGTTGTTACTGTTGGTTTTCTTCCTCGCTCTTTTCGTTTACTGTTGGTTTTCTGCAGGAAACCAATCTTCGTTTGAGGTTGAAGACTTTACTGTTTCTTTTCTGAAGAAGCATCCGTCCTTTGACGACTTTGACGGAGTTCACACCATTCTATCTTTGGTCTTGCTCATTGCTACTACCTACCTATCTTTCCCCGTGCCTCTCTTTAATTTCTTTTTTGTTTGTTTTGTCCGGTACCTTGGTTTGTCGAACCGGATGAAAATTCCTTTTTTTTAAACTTCGGAGCGTTTTCTTTTGGGTTTTTTTTTATTTCGTTAAGCCAATTTTTTTTCTTCCTCTTGGAGTGCAGTACTGTCCCTTTCCTTACTTTTGCCTTCCTACCCCGACTTTTTAATTTTGCTGAGAGAAGAGGGGTTTGTTATGTTTGTTTTTGAGATAAATTAAAATAATACCCTTTTTCCCATTTAATTCATTATCCATTCACGTAGATTCTGTTTCTGCTTTTCAATTCTCCAAGACCATCCTGTATATTTTGCCTTCTTACAATAAGTCCGTTTATTATAATTTCAATAAAACTCATTTGCTGCGAATTTGGAAAGTTTCCGTTCTAAATTAAATAGTATGTACCTTGTTTTAGCTGTCCGCTGGCTTGCTACATATGCTTATAGCGTATAATTATTTCTTAAGTACCACTACCTAGAAACTCGAAATAAGGTATCGTACTATGCGATAAACCGCAGTATGAGTTTCTAATCTAATGTGTAATAACGGAGAATTGGATACGACAACGACAACGATTACTCATCGTTGCCGTTGTCATTTATTTTTAGTGTTTTTGTTCTTCAGAATTTCGCACACACCACTATATACATTTTCCGGTAGATTGGACCACCCTGTCACCTTGGCCCTAACTGATGATGCGATTGCAGCCCTTTCTTTTTTATATGGCACGACCTACGTGGTCCTAGGCCCCGCTGCTTTTCTCCGGTCTTAAGTAGGGTTAATAGGCCTAGAATCAGCGATACGTGGTTGAGTGTTGATCCACTATTCTTTATATGGGTTCTATGTAAGGGGTGAAACATATGGATACGGTTCCTTTTATTGCTGACTAAACTTTGCAGTGTATATCCTGATCCTTTACCGTGAGAATTTCAGGTAATTAAGTTTATTCTCACGATGGCGATTTAGAGTTGGTGGTGGTATAAACGAAAATTTTGTAAATTAAGACCTTGTAGTTAAAATGATTGTCCGTATGTGAGAGGATATGAATTATTAATATTTTATTTACGGGCCACTGTAGCTATTTAATTGTATGTATTTGATTTTAGGCTTACAATGATAATTTGGAGCTGTGGTTTTAGTGTTGGAATTTTGGGTTTTCGTTTGGTAATTAATATAAGGCCGGGGGGTCTCACCTAAAAACTACAGTTCGCCATGTTAAAAATGATTTCTTTTGGGCTTGCTTTTTAGTGTAAATTGTAGTTATTGATTATTCATTGTTGGTACTACTGTGCCTCTGTAACATATTTTGTTTAATTATAGATTTCTGTTTTTGTAGGTTTTGTTGTGAGTATGGATGAGTGCGTGTATTTTTTTATTTCAAGCCTTCCTTGATTTTTGTATTCGAAATACCCCGCCTACTCGCCGATTGAGCCTGGTCATTCTTGCTTTGGTTTTCTTCTGTTAGGGAGGCTTCGTCGATGTACGTAGCAAGGTGGACCCCGGTTGGACTATTGCACACAGATACTGAAAGATGTAGGCTGTGAGAATTTCACGGAAATGTGTAGATTAGCCCAGCATAAAAATCAATGAAGTACGCGTCCAACCAGTTCCAAGACGGAAAACCTAATGATGAAAAAGTAATTGTACTTAAACCTGATGATTATTGTAAACAACTGCAGGTGTTGGTTTTGCAATATTCTTAACAAATGTTGATTGTGCGAAAGGATTTATTGGAAAACTATTTATTTAGCAAGTATCTAAGTACTGAGGATCTTGGTAGCTGTCAGGTTGCTTAACCTCGCTTCGCGTACCACTAAATAACGGTAAAATAGAGTATATAATTAAAAAACAATAGAAAGAGAGCCGTGCTGTTTCTACCAAAAAATAGTAGCTGCTTTGTTGGAAGACAACAAACATAGAAACAAGGAAAAAATTGTTGAAGACGTATGTGTGAGGCACAGCACTGTACGGCTATGAAATGGGGACAGTAGGAGAAGCATACGGGAAAAAGGTAGAGAAGCTTTTGGAATGTGGTGCTTCAGATGTATGATAATGATAGCATGGACAGACAAAGTTAAGAACACAAAAGTTTCTAGAAATAGTAGAGGAAGAAAGATATATGTGGAAAACAAAAAATAGGAGAAATAGAAGTACAAGACGCGGGTAATAGTGTGGGATATATTACAAGCAGAGATAGGAAGAAAGAGATGTAGAAGTAGACCTAGATTAGACTATTGCACGCAGATAGTGAAAGATGCAGACTGTCAGAATTTTGGGGAAATATGTAGGTTAGCTCAGAACAGAAAACAGTGGAGGTACGTGTCTAACCAGATCCAGGACTAAATACCTAATGATGATAATGATGAATGTAGGATTGGAGAATTTCGACATGTTACAACTTTACCTAAGATATATTATACTTTGTTTATTTTAAATATGGCATGCTATAAAATACACTCTAAATTAATATAAGCATACGAAAATCAACAATGTCAAGGTCTACGGGTACAGTCATTTGAAAACACGAATTAAAAACTAATAATAGATACATAGCAAAATTTGAATAAAAGCAACTAGCCATAACCACACAGTTATAGAATGAAATTTCTGAATCAAACAAAAATCTTATGAAGATCTCTTTAATTTTGGATTTACTATAAGTGGGTTTTTCATTCTATTTCGTTGTCGTTTTAGTTCTTTTGCATTTAAAGGTTACTGTTTTAAGCTGCATCTGTATTTAATTAATGAAGATCTTCAGAAAAGAAATTCATTAACAATAAGCTTACATAACTCGTGGTTTCAAGTGCTGTTCATCACAGTAAATATTTAATTATGGGTTTATTATTTAAACAATGCTATCATTACAGCAACCTTGTTCGGATCGTTTAGTACTAAATCCACGTTCACACCTTTCGTTTCTGTTTTTAACCTCGCAATGTACCTTATGATAAAAATAGCGGAAGCAAATTGTTCTTTTCTGTATACTTAGATACCTTTTTTCGCAGTTCTGATTCACTATTTATGTTAACTTTTGTTACTCATTACACTTCTATCAATCAACTTTTATTAATCATGATTGCTAATGATTTCAGGTTGTATACTGAAAATTTCCCACTGTAAGGTAAAACTTATGGTAATATTATCTACAAAATTCTATTGTGACAATTTGGTGATAGCCCAGGAGATAAGGTCTGCTGATTAGAAGTGATTATGAAGTGAAAAGTTTGTTGTTATCCTAATTGTGAGACAGTAGTACAGGCAGGTGTGATCAAATGCTTCAATGCGGAATTAATATAAAATCGGTTTATATTTGTGATTATTAGTTTTACAAAATGAGTCGCAGTAATTCATCGACAGAAGATTTAGTGGTAAGTGTTTAACATATTTCAACAAGTTTGGGATGTATTCCATAATTATACCGTATGTTTTTATTATTCCGCTAACCTTAATCTTGATAGATTTATCAAGCAAATGATTCTAATGTCTTTGTTCCCTTATCAAATGCCAAGTGGCTCATCTTAACTTTGGCTCAAAAATAGTTTATTTAAATTGAAAATTTCAGAAGACTTAATTGCCCACCACATCAAAAAACGTTAATCACTTAAAATAATTACTCAGACGGGTAGATTTTTTATTTCGTATTATTATTAACTATTTAACAAAGGTGAGCTGAAAAGTAATGTTTGTTGACTAAAACTTCAAAAACTAATATGGAATTAATATGATACTTAAAGATACATACAGACATATATACGTGTGCCCCTTCTATGCGTTGTGAGCTACAAATTATGCTGGCTCAGGAACAGCCGAATTGTATTAATAAGGATGAAATGGAAAATATAAAATCACTATCCTACCGTGTCCTTTTCCTTTCGTGTCTAGTTCAGAGAGAAATTTAAAAAGAAATGAAACAGAAATTTTAAGAAACATCTATGAACAATCTTCTAAACATTCAAAAACAGTTTTCCTGTATATACATTATCTAAAGAATCTCTTACATTCAATATAAGTAACGCTTATAAAAACAATTTACAGTTTAATCTTAGGCAGAATTTTTTATCTACTTTTTACTTACTTACTAAAATAATCCTCACCTAATCCTTGTTAGCAATTACAGAACCCAAGCATCTCCTATGTGAGGTACAAAATTCCTTTTAATGTTTCGGGATAATTTACATATCCTTTTATTACCCCGTTTGTCAGTGTAATTGGCCATTGGCGCTGTATAAAAAAATCTTGAAATAGGTCAAAATGCTTCGAGCGTTGACCTCAAAATTGCTAGAAATTATTCCTTTGACAAATAATTTTTTTTATAAATTAAAATCTTATTCTAGCTTGATTTACTCGAATAGCATTTGGTTACAAAATAAAAGAACGCAAATTATACCTGCAATTGAAATTATCATTTTTATTGTAATTAACAGGCTCCATTTCAGATTTCGATTTTCAACCAATTTTGGCGTAGAAATATCAGTTTGCAAAGTGCATTTATTTTTAATTTATTACAATTAGCACCTGCTCTTGTATCAAGATTATTCATATCGAAGATCATTTCTTAACTATAATTATGCTTCATAATTTAAAGTTCTATGTTACATATTGTATGTCGTAAAATGAATTATAAATTACTCGAAACTTACAAGTTCGATGTCTTAAAATGAATTAAAGAATTAATCTTTACTCGAAAATTACATGTTCGATGTCGTAAAATGAATGAATCCCCGTTCTAATTACTTCCGTCTTATATACTACAACAAAATCAATACGTCATCTTTTCGATTCTTCTAGCTTTATTTTGAAGTATGGCACACTCGGAAGATATAATAATTACCTCGGTTTCACTTCGTTATCTCTAATTTATTGAGCTGTCAGTATTATCTTTAGCTATCGTAAAACGTTTTCATTCTTTGTTAATTAACGTCAGGGATCGCTGCTCTCTTTCTTTCTGTAATACGTAAAATAGATTTTGGGCCTCTTGGAGCGGTTTTTTTAAAAGGTTTCTCCCAAAAATTCTTCTATCAATTTTATTAATACAGAAATTACAATTAAATTTAACAGGTGGTTGCGTTATATTCATTAACGTTTAACAATCAAAGCTACTTTTCACTAATTAAATTATTTAAACTAAATTGAGTAGCTTAGTCAATCAAAAATATTAAAGTTGTGAAGCTCTAGACTGACTGGCCATCTTCGGCTTCTGAGGGTATTTATGCTATCCCTGTCCTTCACATTGCTTGTGGGAACTGCAGAGCTCACGTCTTCTACTTCTTAGTAATCTTAATTCTAACAATAAGTTTCTTATAATCTATTGTGAACTGCACCTGCAGTGTCATGTTACGTCTGGAATACAAAGTATTCACATCCGTTCTCATGTCTGGTTTATAAACTTCCATTAACCTTTTGTAATATGTCCTTCAATTATACATTGCAATAATCTAACTTAAGATTTAATACTTCCACTTGATTACATATATATCCTAATTTAGGCGATGTGTAACTCGTAGAGCTATTAAAACCGGTTATATCTAATTTTATGGTTTTCTGCGATAGTAGCACTTCCTTAAATTGGGGCGTTTTTTCATTATTAAAAATAATTAGCTTATTAATAGCTTTTCGAACATTTCTCGGAAAATGACGCAATCTTCCATTAATTAACGTAGACATCAATTTTTTCTAGAACTAATTCAAATTAACTTCTTTGAAAGAAAGCTATTTTTTATTACAAACTTATAAAATTGGTATTTTTAACGAATACTTTATGAAATTTGTTATAACACTTATTATGGCATTTTTAATGATTAATTTGCGTTCTAACAAAGCACGGATTTTAGTATTTTTAGTCTGCAATAAATGCCTATACACGGATTTTAGTTACATAATTAATGAAAACTTCATTCTTATAATCTATAAATGCAATGAAAACTTGTTATTAAACGGTATTTTCGTAAGAATAAAGTAATTATTTATACACGACTGAAATGAATGGCTTTTGTATTTATATTTTATATTCCTTTCACGCTCTTTCCATTCTTCAATAACTGCAATACACGGAATTGAATAAATGCTTATTGCGCTTTATTTTCAAACGGACATGTGTCCTTAAAGAGTGTTGTTTTACATGGAAATCTCATTTTATGGGCTAATTGAATACGCTTATGTTTTATACAGGGTAGAAAAATTAAATACTGGAAAATTTTAATTTTTCCTGTTTTGCTTCTCTTTGGGTTCAATAACCTTTCGTAAACTCATTTTCATATATATATATATATATATATATATATATAATATATATATATATATATACATATACAGGGCGAATGGTGACGTTCGTACAAAATGAACTGGATGATTGTACACCTAATTTGCAACAAAGTAGTCAATGACTCCCGTCCTATCTCGCTATGTTTAGAAGATATGATTTTGTTTAGTATCTTTAAGTAGTATAATACGTAAGATAAAATTCCGAGAAAATCCCCTTAATTAAAAAGTATTTGATACCATTTAAAAATACGTTCTAAAAAATAGAGCATATTATGTAAATTGAAAATCCGTGTTTCTAAAATTCTCCACCAAAAAATATAAAGTATCATTTAATGCGAGTACTTTCTTAAAGTATTATTTAAAAAACCGTTTAGTTTATTGTATAAGAAGATCCTCTACACTTCGTGACAATCAAAAGCATATTTAATGCTCAACAAAAAATTGTGCATTTTAAATAAATTACTTAACCAAAGCCCCTAAATCAAACGAGCAAGTGACGGATAATCTTCTTCAAAAGAACAAATAACATGAATGCACATTCCAATTAGCGAGAGTGTAATATTATGTAAGACGTATAATAGCACATAAATCAAGAAATAACAACTTTTACAAATAAACATTTTTACATTCATTTTTAGTCTATACCAATTAAGGACGAGTAGTAAGGTATTTTACGACGTAATAAATCTAATGACACTAATTTAGAGAAGATAAACATGTAAAATGAACTCATTTCCGGGAAAAATTACATCAGCAGTCAGATGGATGCTTCTAAATTTCATGACGTAGGAACGTTGATACTATATAAACCGGTAAATAATCGAAACCGAATCAATAACCTATTGTCTTTTTGTCGATCAATTACTGATTGTCTTTTTGTCAATCAATTACCTATTGTGTTTTTGTCAATCAACTACGATTTGTTTTTTGGTAAATGGCAATAGAATTAAACTGCGTTTGAGTTCCCGTTAGTATAGGCGTGTATAATATATGTCAAAAACAATGTATTTGAAAGTATGAAGTAAAACGATCGACGTTCAAAATGACTTTTATTTAAATATGAAGGACTTAAATTGGATCTAAGTAAAGCAGTTAGTTTAATAGCAATAAAGCCGTGCACGAAAAATTTGAATTTAAAGAAAAGAATACCACGTGGATTTTCAAATACGTTTATTTGGTAAATTACTTTTAGTAAAAGGGAAGAACATGTACATGGAGGTAAAAATTTAATTTGGAGATAAATGAATTTATTAATCCCAGCATAATTTAATGATGAACGCAAGTATATCATTGTTTTAAAATCTTTTGAAGGGTAATTTGTTTGCTCTATTTATTTTAAATAGGTTAATTTGCGTCATAGCCCAAATTGTTATGGACAATCTATTGTATACATTACACAACTACTTATGAGATGTTTTTTCTTGTTCAGTATGTAGATGACATCATCTGCTATTTACCTCGTCAATTTTTTGACCAAACTATTACAACGTTCAATAATTTTAATAAACACCTCAAGTTCGCGTATTAATTAAAAGTGGATGGTACATTACCTTTCCTCGATGTGCTCGTTATTAGGGGCCCTGACAACCTTTTAACCACTGATTAGTACATAAAACCCACGAATTCGGGTAGGTATTTGAATTTCTTCCCCAATCACTCACTGCAACATAAAATCATTACTGTCAGAGCTTTGCGTTATCGTATTGAACAGATATCTGATCCTCAATTTATCAAGAAAAATAAAAAATTACTCGTTGACACTTTATTAAATAATGGCTATCCAAAGAAATTGCTACAAAATCCAATATATAATAATTATCTGTTGTGCTTCACGCGTTGCTATACTATTGCGCAATTGTTATAATATAACGTATAATTACGCGGCAAATTACGCGCCATTTTGTATAAAATTCCAAACACGTTTAAAGGTGATGCAATAATCAAATTTTTATGCACAATGTAAATAAAAGCAACATACTCACTTAAATCGCACCTTGCAGCCAAATCCCAGGGTCCGTCACGTTTTGTGGGTCACATCACGCCATGTTGACTCCAAATTTTATTCGTCCAAACTCTGTTCATTCGTAGGGGAACGATAAGGAACAAGCAGGTATGATGAACAATCAAGGCAAGGTAGAAAGGAACCTACACACCTGAGAAGAAAAGGCGCACTACACAGATAGATGTTCGATGCTTCAGGACTCGTCGCTTAATGGCCGTTTTCGACACTACTCGCACCTGCGCATTCTTTTGCGCAAACGCAACTGTCCGGAATGACGGAAATTGACAAGTTTATTTAAAAATATCCGTGGGAATTTCCTTATAAATTATAACTAACTCTAAAACATGTACATTGCCAAATTTTGGCATGTAACATATCTTACTAATACTATTATAAATCATAATACGTGGACTTTTAAAAAACTACATATATACAAACTTTAACTCCATCGTTAGTCAGAGTACTTAAACAACTGAATCTTGCCATCGCTTATAAATACAACAGTTTCATCAAGAATATATTCACAAAATTGAAAGATTGAAACAGTAAACAGTAACATCGTTTACAAGAGGAAGTGACTCTGTAATAGTAGTTACATTGTGCAAACTGGTCAATGGTAAATAAGTCACCTAACGTATCATAAAAGTGATTATGAGAAGGTCTCGAATAAATGAGCTTTATCCTTGCATGTGTATTTATTTGATGAAATTATTCTTGGACAGTGAACCAAACTATAAGACCAGGTTGTTGTTCATTACATCTTTCTATATGAACAAAGAGTTTAATCCAATGAACATCAAAGTGGATGTCAATGAAGTCCACAACGTCTACTCAGCTTTATGTAATATGGATCAATTCAAACATCGTTCAAGTAATTAATATCAGATGTTTTCATTATTTTTCAAGCTTAAAAATTGTTTATCAAGCATTTCTGGGGAAAGGTGTTAATTTATAAAGTTCAACAGTTGCTTTAGCTGATAACGTACTTTTGGGTTCTACGAATAGCAGTGGCAGCTAACTATACAAGAAGGGATCGATATAAAATAAAGAAAGATTGTTTTTAGTAGGCATATGAAGGAGATAAACATCCTATATATTCGTTTGACTTTAAGAGGAGACTGCGAGACAAGGAAAGGTTAAAGTTATTAAGGTACGAGTACACATACAACACGTTTGCATAGACATTGTTTAAAATATAGCAGGGAGAAAAAAGATAGAAAAATTACAGACAAGCTGTTAATGGGGAACAAAGAAAGATTGTTCGATTTCGTAGTTATAGACTTGAGATGAGGTTAAGACGCGTATTATGAGGGACGTATGTGAACCAACAGAAGATTGGCAGTTGAAGCTAAGATTCAAGGAACTGAAATATCCGTCGTGAAGCCAAAGGATATTTTCGTTATAAATGCTTGTTTGTATTGTTGAAAATTCTTGGAGTTAGTGACGGTTGAAAAGTGTTTGTGGAGATTTGTGAGAATTGTGTTAACCGTTTCAAAATTTCGGAGAAGGCTTTGTTTGTATTGAGGGTTTAGAAGGGGCAACTGAGGGTGTATAAGCACGAGTAGGTGATATTAGGCTTTGTTACACTTACTCTGACTCGTGCTCTTGCTCTTCTCTGGTGCTGATCATCCAAGAGTTGACGAATGTTGGTGAATAAAATTTTTTTCTAAGAGTTTTTAAATTGTCAGAAAAGTTTATTACAACGTACACAAGTTGATGTAGTATTTACGAGCAGTTCTTTCGGGGTATAACAGAGTATATGTTCGGGTCGCGCGGCCATTAAAATTTGTTTGCTCAAAAACGCATACCATATATCTCATCTCTCACTATTAATAAAGTCACTATGATGCGTCATTTTTTAAATATTTTAGTGAAAGAAATTTCAAGCAAAAGGTTATAGGAAGCACTCACTGAGTTAATATTTTAAATACCTTCATTGACTTATTAAATAAAAACTACGCCAGAGCATAATGACGACTCTCAGTCTACGAAAATATTTTATTAAGTTTGGTGATTGAAACATAATTTGAATTGAACGGTTTTTTTCTTGAAAACGGATTGAAATATCAAAAAGGGACAAAAATACGTTTTTATGTAAAAAAGGGTTGCTCTTTCAGATTTCGAAATCAGATGGTAAAAAGTTATGGTTAATTAATCATAAGAAAGGTTGTAAGTAGCGTCCTATATGACCAAAGTAAAAAATTGTATCATATTTTTTGTCCTCTGTACCCAAAAACATAAAGATGCCAATTTTCAAGTCGATAACCCAAAAATTTTCAGAACAATGCCAAAAAATTGGAATAAAATTATAACCTTCAAAACAATGTACTTCTTAACGCATCAATATTCGAATAAGAAATGTTTGGCTTAATGGACATTATTTGATGCATAGTATCTTCAGTTAACCGTTGCCCTATTGTTAATGAAACAACCTGTATACCTATTTGAGTTATGTGTAGATTCCAACACTTCTGTTGGCCTTTTTATGAAGAGAAATGTCGTCAACTTGACGAACTGCAAATGCAAAAACGACTGTTATTTATTTTCTCTCTGCAAATCGCCAGAAATACAATTAATATTTTCATCATCATTTTGTTTTTGACCTTACTTAAGGTCGGTTTGACGCAGCTCTAATTTCTTTTTTATTCTGTCGATCTAGAAAGTTCTACATACCCTTCACAACCTAAATTTCTAATAATTTGACTACTACAGCTTGGTCTAGGTCTTCCTATACTCTTCTATCTTTTTCTTAACTACCTGGCTCTACATAAATATTAGCTACCTGATGGTTGTTAAAGAACTCCAACATGTTTACATGATTCCTATTTTTAAGGAAATGAAATATTACCTGGTTATCCCCTCCAAAAAAGGAAAAGTGTTAAATTATATGTTATGGTAAGGCTTAAGCAAAGAATCGCTACCAACATGCCAGACCGCTAACTAATTGTGAGTTATGTCATGGTGACATTCATTTAACTGATTTTTATTTATTTTTTTTTGTTTTGTTTTCGAACTTACTTAAGGTCGGTTTGACGCAACTCTAATTTCTTTTCTATTTTAAGATAGTCTAAAAAGGTATACATATCCTTCACAACCTAAATCTCTAATAATTTGACTAATATAGCTTTGTCTAGATCTTCTTACTCTATTTTTATTTGGTAGTTTATAATGTAAGACCTTACTAAATAGTCCTTCATGTCTTAACTGATGCCCTATCATTCTATCTCTCCCGACCTTTAAATGTTTCCACACACAGGGTTCCTCACCTATCCGGAGTTCATTGCATACTGTTCTCATTCTCAGGAGTTGCGTATCTAAAATGTTCTATTTTCGAGGTTATTGTACATTCTGTCCGCCTGAACCCTAATTCATTCTCGCGATATTACATGTAATACGAATAGTTTGCGTCACTTGTTCCGTTATTAAAACATTTATTATGGCTGCTTTTACAAGTATGTGGCTTTGGGGTATCGATCCCATGGTTAAGTACTTTTTGAATACATGTGAGTGTGTACAAATAACTATAATATAGACGGTTATTTTTTGTTTTTTTTTCTGCAATTTTTTTAAATTTAATACTAAGGGATTGTTACGTGCAGTTCCTGCATCTAAATATTTTGCTTATACCTAATTTAAATTTTATATTCCTTATTAAATTCCCGGTCTCCTGCGATTTTTCAGGAACAATTTCAACTACTTTCTAAATAGAAATGATTGCTTATTCAACACCCTGTAGGTTTTATTATTACATGTAATTATAATTCAAATATTCAGCTATAAATTTAAATGCTGTAAATCTTTGTCAATTGACCTTTAAAATCTGGAATTTTATTATCCACAAAGTACTGTAATCTGCTTTGCTGTACGTAGCGTTTAAATATGATATTCGATTATCAATATCCTTTTTCTTTTTGGAACTTTTACAATTCATTTATGTACTTGACTCTACAAGGTTATTTTTGTTTCGCTATTTTTATACTAATTATTATTTGATATGCTAAATTTTTACAATTTTATGCTACTACCAATCCTACAACCGCTCCATGATTCTATGAGTTTAGTGGCAGATATTCCTTACTTGTGTAACTACACAGGTTGAGGTTTTTCGTGTTCATTAGAACGTTTTGTAAAAATAATGTAAGCGTTGGGCTTTTCATTTATCGATCGTAGTTCGCTCTGTTGTTCTCTTATAGGAGTTGGTTGTATTAAAAAATACGATGCAGGTGGTTGATTATCTAGTCCTAGATGTTTAAAAGCGAACCTACGATCAAACTAGATCATTATTACTGTGTTGGTTTTCCTAGAGTGATGAACGTGCTTAGGTTGCTATAATTTCATGGCGGGTAATAACTGAACAAATGAATGTTAAAGTTTAGTGGTTGTCGATTAGTGTTGCTGTTTCGTTTTGAATAGCTATGAATTTCTGTCCGTCCTAGTATATACAGTTGACCATGAATTCGAAGCAGATTTTAGCATTTGGTATAGCATACGTTAGGATCTGAAGGTCCCTATGGAAGAAGCGCCAATGTTATCTACTGACTTCCTTTGAATATCGAGTAATTATATAGTGCACCTTTTAAACGCACCGACCCCAGTACTGAATGTATAATAACTCCTTTTCTATGTAGCGATATCTTGATTTTCTGACAAATATCTAAATTTGCTTGCTATAAAATAGTGGATTTTTCAAAATGCAAGTATTGTAGTTTTTTGTCAATTTGGTCTTCGCATGATAAAGTTTATAGACGCAGGTTGTAATCAATTATAAAATATAGTTTGACGTATATTAAATATGGTTACGTATTATTTTCAAGTCACACTGGGATCAATAAGACTTGTTTAGAAACAGTCTGCTAAATTTTGATTACGTTGGTATATTACTATGAAAACACTAAAGTCACAGCTCTTATGGTATGGATAGTAATTTTAAGATAAGAGCAATATTGGCTTATGATTTTCTATATAATGTTTAAAGTTTGCACCATCGTTTAGGTACGAGATTATTTCTTAATTTTCTTTATCGCCGCAGTGAAATACCTCTTAGCTGGTAGATAATTTTCTTTCCTCTATTGTTGTGTTCAATATAATATTATTTTCTTTAGTATTTATTTAGGGCTTGTGGACACTGTGTTAGTATATACCTATCTCTTAATAATTCTTAAAAATTGTAGAATATAAGTTGAATACTATTACAATATTTTTTTATTTTATTTAGTGCTTGTGAACACCATGTAAGTATGTACCTGTTCTATTAATATTTAAAATTGTATGTTAGCAGTGACTGGGTATAAGCTGTAACATATATTAATTTTTTTTCTTTTCTACGTGAATATTAGATTTGAGATGTAAAATTAGTTTGAAGTAGTTAAGGAATGTACTGATTATTTTGCGTAAACTTTTGTACTATGTAAATCCTCCGCAATACATTGGATATTGTAACGTGCATTTTTGGTGGCCTAACATTTTTAGTCTACTTAATTCTTAAAATACATCGTTTTTGGATCGCGGTTTGTATAAAGTAAATACTTCCGCCTAGTTTTCAGATTGATATGCAAGTTGACTCGCCGGTATTAATTTTAAAAGATGGTTTAGTTGTAAATTGGAATACTCGTAAAATTACTTTCCACTTGTCATTAATAAATAATCCCGCTGTAATTAATATGTGGATATACAGTCTAGGTAGGCGATCAGAAGTTGTACTAGTAGGATTAGATATAAACAAAAAAGGGTCGTGTTTTGTTCTTGCTTGCGAGATGTCAAAAAATTAAGTGTAAGATAGGGTTTTTCTGGTTGAACTAAGAGTGGTAGAGTTGGTGAAACTCGACGCACGTGTGTTTGATGAACTTTCGACGTACGGCTTTAGTGCTTACGCGTGTCTACTAAACGTTTTTAGTCGTCTTTCTTATGGACTGTCGCGGAGTCGTAGTTAGTCTTTGGTTCCGATATAGGAATTACGTTCAAGATACTGTTTCGTTCTGCTTTTAACTCGATGCACGCGGGTTTTAAGGACATGGTTACGGACTCCCTTTAGTGATACATGTGCTTTACTTATTATGGCTTTTGTTGCTTGCTTGGTCTGGTGATATTTAAACTGTGACCGACTACCGGTATACAAAAGTAGTGGTTGAAGTTCCTCGCTGCTTTTTGTCTGGTTATGCAACTAATATACCTAGTTCCTTCGCGTGATAAGGTCCGCTGCTAACCCCAGTGAAATCAGTCAGTGTGATTAGGGTAAGTTGTGATAAGTTCCATCAACACCCTCGCAGTCTAGGGTGCAGTGCTTCGTTAGTGTCAGACATTGTGGATCCCACACCGCAATGGCAAGGAAGCGGTACTGAAGGACTTTGTGTAAGTTGCACTATTTACTATTTGTTCTTACTGTAAGTATCTACCCGTTGTTTTTGCAATATTCCTTGTCGTTCTGATACCTTTTCCATAGACTTGCCCGTTATTTAATAAAAAAAGAAAGAACAATCAACCCTACTGAATGACTCAGAACAATTGTGCTTATCTACTTATTTATGTCTTTGCTAAAAATTTTACTAAATTACTTAGAGTAATTATGTCTTACCTATTTATTTTTTTTTTGTTACATTTTACCTGAATTATGTTTAATTGGTGTGTGATGAAACGTTTCTGCTACTCCCCAATATGGCCTCACTTTGTACTCAGAATTTTTCTGTACTGCTATTACTGTTGTTAGATTATAGAGTTTATCTAAACAGTTGCTCTTATTTATTCTATAAAGTACTGAACAATTTATACTTGATCCATAGGCTATGCTTTTTCTCTGTTTCAAGTTTGCAGGACTAATTTGTTTTTCTTTCAGGTTTACTATTCTAATTTCTCTATGGCAGGTACTGGTACTAACTCCTGACAGCCGCGTCCCTTCTAGATTGGTCTGCTTTCTACAACCCCCCCTACTCTCCGATTGAGCCCGGTCACTGTTGTTTTCTTGGATTTTCTTTTGTTACGCACGGCTACGAGCCAACGTGACATAACTTTGACGCACAACGTGGCGTCTACTAGAAATACGTAACATAATTTTTGGCGCCCAACTTGGGGCCATATTGGTTAGTAGCAGAAACGTTTCATCACACACCAATTAAACATAATTCAGGTAAAATGTAACAAAAAAAATATATAAATAGGTAAGACATAATTACTCTAAGTAATTTAGTAAAATTTTTAGCAAAGACATAAATAAGTAGATAAGCACAATTGTTCTGAGTCATTCAGTAGGGTTGATTGTTCTTTTTTTTTTTTATTAAATAGCGGGCAAGTCTATGGAAAAGGTATCAGAACGACAAGGAATATTGCAAAAACAACGGGTAGATATTTACAGTAAGAACAAATAGGAAATAGTGCAACTTACACAAAGTCCTTCAGTACCGCTTCCTTGCCATTGCAGTGTGGGATCCACGATGTCTGACACTAACGAAGCACTGCACCCTAAACTGTGAGGGTGTTGATGGAACTTATCACAACTTACCCTAATCACACCGACTGATTTCACTGGGGTTAGCAGCGGACCTTATCACGCGAAGGAACTAGGTATATTAGTTGCATAACCAGACAAAAAGCAGCGAGGAACTTCAACCACTACTTTTGTATACCGGTAGTCGGTCACAGTTTAAATATCACCAGACCAAGCAAGCAACAAAAGCCATAATAAGTAAAGCACATGTATCACTAAAGGGAGTCCGTAACCATGTCCTTAAAACCCGCGTGCATCGAGTTAAAAGCAGAACGAAACAGTATCTTGAACGTAATTCCTATATCGGAACCAAAGACCAACTACGACTCCGCGACAGTTAGTTCTAAGGCTTTTTTTCCATAAGAAAGACGACTAAAAACATGCTCTCTACGGCGATCATTTTGGAAAACCTCCTGATCCTGATGATGTTCTTATGGATCCCGAACGTCCTATTCCTCCTACTGACTTAGTCCAATTTGAGTCACTTCGTGAAGAAATTTCGAAACGTCTTTCCTTAGCATACAAGAAAAATGCTAAACACTACGATCTTCGTCGTCGTCCCTTAACTTTATCTCCTGGCGATCGCGTGTGGAAACGCAATTATGTTCTTTCGGATGCTACTCACTACTTCAATGCTAAACTTGCTCCCAAATATGTGGGTCCCTTTACTATTAGGACTAAACTTTCTCCGTGGACCTATATCTTAGTGGATGATTCTGGTAACGATCTGGGTACTTGGCATATTAAGGACCTCAAACCCGATAAAACTTTAGACCCGCCAGACATTGATCCTGAACCTCCGGATCCTAATGGGCTCCCTCCGGCTGATTCTATTTTGACCCCTACGTATCGCTATCCCTAATGACTTGTTTTTTCTCTTTTGGTTTTTGTGGCTTATTGGTCTTGTGTTTTCGCTGATATGCTTGAGTCCGAAAACACTGGCGCCCATTTCGTATTCCTATGTATATTTTGTAGCTAGCCCTTCCCGTGACTTGTTCTTCTGGCCAGTTCCACCATTTGTTCACTATTGGACTATTATAGTCGCTTTCTACATCCATTCCTTGAGGTAGGCTTCAGATCTATTTACTTTTCCTTTAGGAATTTCGACTTAGTCGCTTTTGGAGGTCTGTTAGCCATACTCTGCTTGAGTAATCGTTTCATACGAATCTGTGTTACCTCAGTTGGAAGTATTCCAGATGGTGTACTAGTTTGCCTTTGCTCTTTTCTTTGTCTTGGTTCTTTCGTTGCTGCACACTTGAGGTTGACAGTGATGTCGCTTAGTGGATTTGCTACGAGTTTTCTTCCTCGTTTTTTTTTATTTTCTTTTGGTTTCTTCGCAGGAAGCCAAAACTTTTCTTTGAGGTGGAAAACAGAAATGTCCTTTTTGGGGACATCCGTCTTTTGACGATTCTGAAAGTAGCTATAACCTTTAATCCTCATTGGGTGTTTACTTAAGACTTTCTTTACCTATTCTGTCATTGTTGGTTACGATCGATGACTTTGTCTTCTTTTGGAAAGATATTATTTCTCTTATACTGGTGTTGGTCCTTCGAACCGGATAAAAATTTTTTTTTGTTTGGTTCCTGGTCTGCCACTTTTCTTTCTTTTTTTTTCTCTTTCACCCCGACGTCTTTATTTTGCTAGGGGGGAATTTGTAACGTGCATTTTTGGTGGCCTAACATTTTTAGTCTACTTAATTCTTAAAATACATCGTTTTTGGATCGCGGTTTGTATAAAGTAAATACTTCCGCCTAGTTTTCAGATTGATATGCAAGTTGACTCGCCGGTATTAATTTTAAAAGATGGTTTAGTTGTAAATTGGAATACTTGTAAAATTACTTTCCACTTGTCATTAATAAATAATCCCGCTGTAATTAATATGTGGATATACAGTCTAGGTAGGCGATCAGAAGTTGTACTAGTAGGATTAGATATAAACAAAAAAGGGTCGTGTTTTGTTCTTGCTTGCGAGATGTCAAAAATTAAGTGTAAGATAGGGTTTTTCTGGTTGAACTAAGAGTGGTAGAGTTGGTGAAACTCGACGCACGTGTGTTCGAAGAACTTTCGACGTACGGCTTTAGTGCTTACGCGTGTCTACTAAACGTTTTTAGTCGTCTTTCTTATGGAAAAAAAGCCGTAGAACTAACTGTCGCGGAGTCGTAGTTGGTCTTTGGTTCCGATATAGGAATTACGTTCAAGATACTGTTTCGTTCTGCTTTTAACTCGATGCACGCGGGTTTTAAGGACATGGTTACGGACTCCCTTTAGTGATACATCTGCTTTACTTATTATGGCTTTTGTTGCTTGCTTGGTCTGGTGATATTTAAACTGTGACCGACTACCGGTATACAAAAGTAGTGGTTGAAGTTCCTCGCTGCTTTTTGTCTGGTTATGCAACTAATATACCTAGTTCCTTCGCGTGATAAGGTCCGCTGCTAACCCCAGTGAAATCAGTCGGTGTGATTAGGGTAAGTTGTGATAAGTTCCATCAACACCCTCACAGTTTAGGGTGCAGTGCTTCGTTAGTGTCAGACATCGTGGATCCCACACTGCAATGGCAAGGAAGCGGTACTGAAGGACTTTGTGTAAGTTGCACTATTTCCTATTTGTTCTTACTGTAAATATCTACCCGTTGTTTTTGCAATATTCCTTGTCGTTCTGATACCTTTTCCATAGACTTGCCCGCTATTTAATAAAAAAAAAAAAAGAACAATCAACCCTACTGAATGACTCAGAACAATTGTGCTTATCTACTTATTTATGTCTTTGCTAAAAATTTTACTAAATTACTTAGATTAATTATGTCTTACCTATTTATAAAGAACAATCAACCATACTGAATGACTCAGAACAATTGTACTTATCTACTTATTTATGTCTTTGCTAAAAATTTTACTAAATTACTTAGAATAATTATGTCTTACCTATTTATATTTTTTGTTGTTACATTTTACCTGAATTATGTTTAATTGGTGTGTGATGAAACGTTTCTGCTACTCCCCAATATGGCCTCACTTTGTACTCAGAATTTTTCTGTACTGCTATTACTGTTGTTAGATTATAGAGTTTATCTAAACAGTTGCTCTTATTTATTCTATAAAGTACTGAACAATTTATAGGCTATGCTTTTTCTCTGTTTCAGGTTTGCAGGACTAATTTGTTTTTCTTTCAGGTTTACTATTCTAATTTCTCTATGGCAGGTACTGGTACTAACTCCTGACAGCCGCGTCCCTTCTAGATTGGTCTGCTTTCTACAACCCCCCCTACTCTCCGATTGAGCCCGGTCACTGTTGTTTTCTTGGATTTTCTTTTGTTACGCACGGCTACGAGCCAACGTGACATAACTTTGACGCACAACGTGGCGTCTACTAGAAATACGTAACAATATATATTGTTTTTCTGCAGGCTGATTTTCCTTTCTGTAACTGTTTTTCATTAATGAGAAATTTTGTAAATGAAATTCCTTTAATGAGGTTTCCTGTGTCTTTGTTCTGACCCATCCCACTCTACGATGTTTTAACTAGCACGGCATTATTTCTTCCGATACCCTTTGCCTTTTGTTGCGATACTTGTTGCAAGATGGTCTCTTTACTTACTTTACTTCTTTCCTTTCCGCACAAATTACAGTCACATAAAATTTGGAATACCCAACGTGGGGGGTCTGATTTTTAAAACCGTCCATTCTACGTAATGTTGGCCCCGATTATATAAGTTCTCTTTTTACTTAACGTTTGACCAATTTTTGAAACCGTTCTTTTTACTTAGCATCTACCTGATTGTGGGAAATCCTTCTTTTAATTAACGTTTGACCTCGATTTCTGACACGTATTTTTTTATTTAGAGTCCGTTCTGATAAAAATTTTGGTTGCGTTTATTTAATTGTTTCTATAGGTTTTTGTTTCACGCCGAATTACCGAAATTGCGTTTTCGCCCGCAGCGAGTTTTTGAAAACAATGGCGCCCAATTTAAAAGATTTCTAGATACTATTTTGTTGCTCCTAGAAACTATTTTTTTGGGAATTCAATTTTCCTCTTCGGTTATATTTTAATATGTTTTATCGGGTTGAGTTAACATGACCGATTAAAAGAAAGAAAGTAGTGAAGTAAGCAAAAAAATCAGCCCAGAAAGAAGGAACCAGGAAACCTCATTAAAGGAATTTTATTTACAAAACCTCTCATTAATAAAAAACAAGCTACAGAAATGAAAACCAGACCGAAGAAAAACAATATTTAAGCAAGGTATCTCTGAGGATTTACATAGTACAAAAATTTGCGCAAAATAAACAATACATTCTTTAACTATCTCAAACTAATTTTTCACTTCAAATCTAATATTCACATAGAAAAGACAAAAAAATATAAAAATAAATATCTGTTATGGATTATTCCCAGTCAATGGTATCAAACATTTTTAAATATTAATAGAACGGGTAATATAATAGTGCATAACCTACATTCTACGATTTTTAAGGATTAATAAGAGGTATGTATATACTTAGATGTATGAAGATGAACACACAAAGTTAATAACAAATAAGTTACAGAAAAGTAGGGGAATAAAGATATCTGTGGAAAAAAATATGAGAAATAGACGGGCAGAATACGTTCTAACACATTTTATGGGAATAGTATGGGATATATTACAAGCAGAGATAGGAAAAAGGATGTAAATGTAGACCTAGATCAGATAGTGATAGATGCAGACTGTGCAAATTTCAGGGAAATGTGTAGGTTATTTCAGAATAGGAAACAATGAGGGTACGCGTCTAACCAGTTTCAGGACTGAAGACCTAATGATGATGAAGTTTATACTTACTCAGTGTCCACAAGTCCTAAATAAATACTAAAGAAAACAATATTATAATGCACATAACAATAGAGGAAAAAAACTATTTACCAGCTAAAGGGCATTTCGCTGCGGCGATAAAGAAAATTAAGATATAACTTTGCACCTAAACAAAGGCGCGACTTTTAATTTGTATACAAAAAATCGTATAGACAGGCAATACTGCTCTTATCTTAAAATTACGATCCACGTCATAGGAGCTGTTGACATTAGTATTTTCATAATAATAAACCAACGCAATCAAAATTTAACAGTCCCTCATGTCTTAACTGGTGCCCTATCATTCAATCTTTCCTGACCTTTAATTGTTTCCACATACAGGGTTCCTCATCTTCTTACAACTTAAGCACTTACTGATGGGAACATTGAATAATTAATGTAACCCGTGTGTTCTTCAATATTCTTAGATGAAACCAGTGAACTTTAAGGAAGGATTTCCTTAAAATGATGGGATGCAAATATCTTCCGACTATGCTAGGGGTTATTCCTCGGGTAGAGCTTATGAGGATTGGTCGTGGTTCTTTTCACAAAACATTATTTGCTTACTATGGCTTAATTCATACCAAAATAAGGGTTTAGGGAGGGCGCCACCAAGTCATTAAGTTGTGAACAGAGGTTTTCCTAAGGGGGACTTGGGAGTCCTTAGAGAAGAATATCGTGTTAACTGCTTACGCAGGAGCTGTAAAAAATTGAATTAAATTAACAAAGTGAGGACACAAGAGGTATAACTCTTGCTAACTCATCTTAAAAAGCTGAAAAGATTGATTATGCACACAATTTTATAGACACAAATATTAGGCATCAAATTCTGAAAGAGCAAATAGAGCTTCTTTGTTAAATAGAAGCTACAAATATCATTATCTCGAAGGTATTTATGCCTTTTGAACCTTGACCTAGCTACACTATTTCTGAACTCACTTGTTCAAAATAAAACAATTAATTAAAAAAATTAAATGTTGATTCTTTAATTAAAAGTTGTTTCGTGATAAAAATTGTATGTACAAAATTTACATTTCAAAAAGGTTACTATAATTTCTTCTACACAGAGGTAGAACTATGAATTTGAATGAAATATCAAATACGTTAAGCGTTTCTTTTTACTACAAAAATTAACTCAAATCAATACCAAAGATATCAGATCTGTTATTCGGTTTACAAGTGTATATGTAAATATCGAAAATATTTAATTATTCAATGTTCAAAAGCTTTAACTATAATTACACATAAATGAAATTTTAATCAGAACTTAATGGAGTTGCTTAATATAATATAATATAAAAATAAATGTTACTCCACTGCATTTATATTGGTAAACAAATGTTATCAAGGTCCTTTCTAGTTTGTTAAACAAAATAATAGTTATAGGTCATCACAAAGTTATTTGTCAGGTGTAGCCTTGTATCAAAGTTCGCCAAGTGCGGACGTCATGTAAGAATAATATAAAGCTCTTACCTCGTTTCAACAGGTTTTTGTTTGTGTTACAGCGTTACATCGTGTTAGAGCAGATGTATATACCTACGGTTCCTGGACAAACAAATGACGTCGCCTTCACATGTTGCACTGCAAATAACCAGCTGCGTGTTTCTTATACCAAACTATATGAGCTTAAAGCGTATTTCCTATGCGCAATAACGGGACAAACCAAAATGCATTCTAACGGTTATCACAAAAAAAAGCAAAACTTCGATGTACTACTATATTTAGATTGTTACCAAAACAATTATCTTGCGTGTAATTATCCACATTGTTTCTTGCAAATTCATCTTAGCAATTTTAAAAAGACCATTATTGTTAATTATTGGATGTTTAGATTGAAACCAAAAAATTGCTATCTAAATTGAAGAACATTCCGGTGAAATTTCAAATATACAGTTTCATCGCAGAACATTTTATTAAATCCACGTATTACGGTAAAGTTGAAGGACGTTCATGTTAGACAAAATTTATTATCGCTACATTGAAGTACTTTCTCGCTAAATTTAGAATGTTATCATCAACTTGATAAATGCTCACATTGAATTGTAAACTCGATAATTGTAAACGCAAAGAAAAGATCCATATAATCATACAACACAAAATTTAACGGGCTAATTTTTATAAAACCAGATAAAACGGGATCAGACCAAACAAAAGAATATACGAAAAGAGAGCTACAACAAAATTATTTAGTTTGTCTAGGAGATTATACCTAATTGCTTACCATTATTAAAAACATTATATTAAGTGTTTATTACACTTAAGTTTTCACAAAGGTGTAAAGCCACACGCAAATTACTCGCTAGAACTCTGAGGTTCTTCATGATGCCTTCGTGCCAAGTGTTCTAGCAAGAATGACCGTTGACACGTTGCGCACGAAACATCAAAGGTGCTTGGCATTGAAACGTCTATACAAATAGTTAACGCCTGATGTTAGCAACCAAACTAGCATCTCTGTATTGTGGTTAGACCACATGATCCCAATACGGATATTTATTTAATTGACAACGTTTACTGGTTTAATGGAACAGATAAAAAGACGTAGTTAACTAATCATTTATTGGTACTTTGCAGTGGTCAAAAAAATTGTTACAACCTATCCTTCTATAAACTTCCTCATTTGTTACTCTATCTGTCCAAGTAATCTTTAACATTTTCCTATAACACCAAATTTCAAAAGCTTCTATCTTTATCTTATCTATCTTTTTAATTATTCAAGTTTCACTAGCGTATAAAAGAACGCTCCATACGTACGACTTTAAGAAACTTTTTCTATTATCTAAACTAATACTATTAGCTATTAGTAAGTCTTTCTTTTTTAAAAACATTTTCTAGCTTTAGCCTATATCCCTTCTGCTACGTCCGTCCTTTGTAATTATACTACCTAATTAGCAAAATTCATCTACCTCCTCTAACTCGGTATTACCTATTTTTAATTTTGGTTTAAAACTATGCTGCAACTCACTTGTCGTTATCTTTGTCTTTCCTGAGTTAATTCTCATATTATAGTTACTCTTTAGTATCTCATCTAAAATATTTAAAAACTCTCCTAACTCTTTTCTAGACTGTGCTATAGTGGCTATATCATCTGCAAAACGTAACATGTCTATTTTCTGCCCCTGTACACTAATACCTATCTCTTTTCTCTCTCTAGCTAAGTTTGAAACTTCCTCAATATAAACATTAAAAATCCAGGGAGATAGTATACAGCACTGTCTAACACCATTTCTAATCTTAGTTTCTTTTTCTATTTCATCAAATCTAATTACTACACTTTGTTTTTATATAGACTGTAAATAATTTTTCTATCCCTATGAGAGATTCATATTTTTTGAACAAAGCAATCCAATTAACCCTATCAAATGCTTTTTCTAAATCTACAAACGCCAAATAAATCTTTTTATTTTTGTAACCTTTTTCGATAATTACCCTAATCATTAGTATCGGTTCTCTAGTCCCTCTGTCTTTACGAAAACCATATTGGTCTTCGCCTAAATAATTCTCAGTCAAAGCTTCTACTCTATTTTTAATTATTATTGTTAGTATTTTGGAAGCGTGAGAAGTTAAACTAATCGTTCAAAAATTCTCACACCTATCAGCTCCTGATTTTTTTGGGATTAGGATAATAATATTTTTTTCGAAATCTATTGGGACCTCACCTGTGTCATATATTACTTTTACTAGTTTATATAGTCTGTTTAAAGTTTTCTGATTTGCATATTTTATTAATTCTGTGGGTATATCGTCTATCTCCGGTGCTTTATTTAGTTTAAGATCCCTAACAGCTCTATCAAATTCCTCTCTTAATATTGAGAACCCTATTTCTACATCCCCCTCTTGGTCGTTGTCTAACTCTGTAACAGTCATTCTATGACCGCTACAAAATTAATTCAATTTCTGTATATAATTCTGTATATAAAGTTATAAATGTCTAGTAATTAAGCAATTTATTTTATTTGATTGGTGTAACGTTGAGGAACGCACTGTATTGTCAAAAGGAAGAAAGTTATTTTAAAGAAATTTAACCTTTGTTTAAACTATATCTTAATGTTTGAAGGCGTAGTATCGCATCAATGTGTTGTATAAAAAGTCGAGATATCAGTACTTGTTTGTTAACATGATAGCAGGCTGCGCGGACATAATTATTGATTTACGAACAGAAGAACGTTAGGTCGCACGTAAAACACGCTTGGTGGCTTACTAAATTAAAAGGGTTTCAGAGTTGAAATTACCCGAACTTACGTTGTAAGGATTTGTAGGAAATGAATAGCAAGCACACCTAAATTTACTGAACGGATATTTCTAGTTGATGGTACAAATTAAAATTCCACATCTGTTCGGACCGCTTATCGGAAAGATAGTTTGGAGTGAGCTTCCATCTTTTATCTTAGCACTTCTGTCTATATTTCAACAGTACAAGAATTTATTGGTATTGTATAAGAACCCTTTTTAACGAAGGTCGTCCTGAATTATTAGTTGTTGGCGCATTCGTGAGCTTTGTGAATGTCTTTCTGCGTTTGGTTCTGGAATTGGTAGTAGAGTTGAAGAAGAGGCTTAATCGCTAGTTGGCACTGCTGACGTTGGATATTGGATCAGCTGTTCCGGAATCCAATTCATCGGTACAGGTTCATGTCCAAAGGGTGATCGTGAGTAGCCTTAGAAAATAGTTTACTTGTGGTGCGGAGTAGTAAAGTTATTTATTTCTAACTAGAATAAAATATTGGTTGGTCTTAAATTTTTCATAACTGAGAATAATTATTTAAGGGTGAAGGGATTTATATGTGACAATTAACTATCGATAGAAATGTGAAGCTTATAAAAGAAAATTGCTTTTTTTAAGCCTAATTGTGAACACAATTTGCGCACATTGTGGGATATAAATATTTGGTAACTTATATTTACAACACTCAATTTTAAATTTTTAATACGAGCCTAGAGGCTTTTGTCTTGAGTTACTCAGTGTCATGATTACATTGCCACTGGTTCACATTATCTTATATTGCTTAGAATCTGTCTGGTTACTTTATTTATAATTATTAAAGAGATTGTGCAAGTGTGTACGACACAAAGCTTTTATTACTTGGAAATCAGGAGCTGTTAAGATAATTACTGCGGGGAATTCTAACCTGGATTACATAGTCTTCCTAATCGGGTTGGGTGTGGTTGACTTTTTGCTTGAGTTGTTTCTTGGGCGGAACCTAGCCCTGGCGCCCATATCTACTTATCTCTTATGTAGCACTCCTACGACCCTTGTGTGCTCTTTGACTAGCCGCGGAACAGGAAGCAACAAATTAATCTCTCCGAGTTCGAGCCACTTTCATCGGTTCGAGCACAGCGTTGCTACAATTCACTCCTAGTACGCCTTCAGCGGGGCCTTATATTTTACTCCTCGCATTTAGGTGTGACAGAAATTTGACGTCCAACGTCTGGAGCTGATTTTTGGTAAAGTAAATTCAGATTTTAAAGTGCTAGCTTCGATTGTCAAATATTTTAGGGTTAATATGAGATAGTTAGTTGGTCTTTACCCACATTAAATAATATCATATAATTATTTTATGGTATGAAGATAGTATTAAATCTTTTTATAGATAGGAGACACCGTGGTTACATATTTTATTTATTTTCTATTTATAGTAAAGTGTAAGAATAAAAGTATTCGTAAGTAGAAGGATAAATTTAAAATGGATCCTTATAGATTAACTAAAGACGAGCTAGAATACGAAATTTTAGTACGTGGCTGTAAACTTTCTACCACCGAGACGGTTAGAGAACTTAGGAAAAAATTGAAAGAGGAATTGTCTAAAGAGTTATTTGGTGAATTGAGAACGGCAAAGAATTTTAGTCCAGAAATTAAAGATGAGCTCATAATTTGTGAAAAGAAAACTTCAGAACTGGAATTAGAATTTAAAAGCTTACAGTCAGGAGGAACATCTTTAGTTTTATAACTTGAGACAAAATTAAAACATTTACTAGGTCGGTTAACAAGATTACGGCTAGATGAAGGGGACAAGGAATTTTTTAGTGCAATAGATGCGCTATTGGAACGTTTAGTAACACTTGATAAAACCCTCGATGAATTCGACATCGAGATGGAAATGAAAAACGTTGAGACTTCTTCAGTACCGGCAGGTGTAGGAAATGAGGCAGCAGGAGTTACAATAAATCCGGTTGTTGTATCGAAAGGGATACCTGTAGTTAAGTGGGGGATAAAATTTTCCGGGGATTCTCAAGATATTAGTGTTAATGCTTTCCTTGAAAGAATTGAAGGATATCGTATTGCTCGAAATATTACCGAGGTCGAGTTGAATAATTCTATTATAGACTTACTTCAAGGCAAGGCGCTTATATGGTACAGGTCGGTTCGTTCTTCGATCACTTCATGGACGCATTTTGTCGACGGTTTACGCAAGGAATATTTGCCCTTTGATTATGAACGCGAGTTATTATATGAGATTAGAAGTCGGAAACAATTACCACAAGAAAAGGTGGGAGACTATTTTTCTTGTATGATCAATCTTTTTGCGAGACTTTCTGTAGCGTTACCCTGTTAAGGCTTTATAAGTATTTTGGTTGTAGTGTAGTATGCCAATCACAATTAATTTAAGTCCTTAAACTATTCCCACCTAGAACCCCTCCATTATCCCTACCTTTAGTGCAACGACATAAAAGGGTTGGTAATGTACGAGTGGACGACTATTCAACTTCGTTCTCGCTTGGCTTTGGTTCGTGATTTAGTTCGGTGCATCGAGCATCAGTAATTAGCAACAATTAGTGAACATTATACATACAGTCCATAATTATCTGATAGCAGTGCAAGTACAATCAACCACTACAACCAGTGAAAGGTAGGTGATATATTCCTTTAAATTATCATTTCCTTTATGTGATTGTAAATGCAAATTAACATTTTTGATTAACATTTTTGGTCCTTGAGCAAATATTTTGCTTATTAATTGGTTTATTATTGGCATTTTTGGCATTCAATTTAACTACATTGTTAATTGCTCTTCGCTTAAATTAGGGGTTGACCGCATTTAGAAGAAAAGTGTAGTCACACCACCAGTATCATAGTCAATTGTTTAAACTAACTTATAGTAGATGCAATCTCGCATTAAATTTGAAATTTTGTACTGATACAGAATCTTATAAAGCCTTAAAAATGACAAATCTTTGTAAATTTTAGGGATAGTTAACGTAAGAAATTGTAGTCAGAAAAGGGTTTAAGCAGTACAGTTATTTTAAACTTGTAATTCAAGTTCGCTAGAGAATTCAGGTATTGTAAAACCGGGTAGCATAACCCGTTGATCATTGTCATATTGAAACTTGCAAGCTCCCGTTAGGCAAGTTGTAGTAAAAATTCTTTAACAGGTAGTTCAACATTACCCTTGGTATATCCTATTATTAGGTGAACAAACCCTTCATTTTTGTAGCTGAAATCAATATAAAATCGATATTAGTAACCTTGTTCGTTAGGATGGCACATATTTCATCGGATAGGTTGATAGTGGATTTAAAGGCCGCACTCGATAGATTATCTGATATATCTGGTGCGATAGATAAATTGGAGCATATTAAAGGCAATTGTATTTTTGTTAATATTATGGCTGAAAGCGCCTTTGATATCAAAAACGATGTAGATACATCTTATAAAACGTGCATATTGGATGAGGACAACTCGGAATTATTAAATGAAGTTACAACATTAAGAATTGAAATAGATAGGTCTTTGTTAAACATTAAATTATTAAGGCGCAATTTGATAATATATCCACTGCTGAAAAATGCTTGACTGAAAATATTACTAGCATTGGCTCATGTAGTAATATTCGTCTCCCTCGGATAGAAATGAAAAAATTTTCTGGAAAAATAGAACATTTCCAAGAGTTTATTCAATTTTTTAATAATTTAGTTCATGAAAATAATCAATTGCTACCGATCGAAAAGTTCTATTTTTTAATTGATGCGTTGGATTTTAAGTCTAGAGAACTCATTAGACATTTGCAAATTTCGAATAATAATTATATGCTAGCTTATTCAATTATTGTGGAAGGTTTAATTCAAAACGTTTAATTGCAAACACGCATTGGAATGCTTTAGAATCGTCACCAAAAGCAAAATTTAATTCACATACAGATTTAAGAGAATTGCTTAATTGCTTTACGGAAAATATATCAAGCTTACGTCAAACTAAGATTGATTTGCTCGACTTCGTATTGTTTAATTTGTTATCAAAAAAGGTAGACACAAATCTTTTGAAAACATTTGAGTTAGAAAATACATCAGACATTCCATCTTATGATCAATTAAAATTATTTCTAGAAAAACATTGCAAGGCATTAGAAATTAGCAATATGGTTGTTTCCGATACTCCGTCCAAATTTAATACGGCCATTAAACAAGCCATATCATCTAGTGTACCTTCTAAACGTTCCTTTGAATATTCAAAACCCCAAGTTCGAAAGTCATTCGTAACAACTTCATTCGCTCAGAAATGCAGTCTTTGCAGTGGTACTCATAACTTATACCAATGTGAAATGTTACTGAATAAATCGCCACAAGACCGTTATAACTTTGTTAAAGACAAACACTTATGCATTAATTGTCTTCGCAACTCTCATATGGTTACACGCTGCTCTTCCAAACTTGTTTGTAAAAAGTGTGCAAGGGGTCATCATACTTTATTGCACTTTGAAAACCCTACAGTTGCACAGAAACCTGCAGTCACTCAGGCATCAACTTCCCGAACCCACCTGCAACACTACTACAAGTACGTTGTTATCATCTAGATCGTCCAACACAATGACGTTATTAGGCACCGCAAGAATTTCAATTACAGATGGGTTTGGTAAAGTTCAGACAGTAAGAGCACTTGTAGATAGTGCATCAATGGAAAATTTCATGACGGATAAGTGTTGTCGACGCTTAGGTTTAAGAAAATCGAATATTTCAATGAAGGTTGAAGGCTTAGGTCTATCTGCTTCCCATGCGTATGGACAAGTATCGTGTAAAATTAGTCCTCAAGGTAAAACTGTTCCAGAGTACAGCATTGATTGTTTTGTTTTACCAGACATTTGTGGAGCCCTTCCTGCATCAAGGATCTCACCAAATAGTTGGCCTCACATAGTTGGATTAGATTTAGCAGATTCGGACTTCGACAAACCTAGTCATATCGATTTATTGTTAGGTGCAGATTTGTTCGCGCGTGTTTTATTAAACGCAACTCGCATTGGGTCACCAGAAGAACCCGTGGCAATTCACACTACCTTTGGGTGGATATTAACAGGGAAGGTTCTTTCTTCTGTTACATCTCGTATATCTTTAGCTGCACTTGTAGAAGATGCTAACATTACTCGATTTTGGGAACTGGAAAATATTCCAGATTCTAACAAATTATCTCCTCATGCGGAAATTTGTGAAAGGCATTTTGTGGACACTCACAAGCAGGATGACACCGGTCGTTTTATTGTTTTGTTACCTTTCAATGGTCCTGAACCGCTATTTTCTGGCTCTCGGGAAATAGCACTTCGAAGATTTCTTTCACTAGAACGCCGTTTGGAAATAAATCCTCAACTGTATAATTCGTACAGAGAATTTATGCAGGATTATATCGATAGTGGTCACATGTCTCGTATTGTATCGGATTCAACTCGATCGTCAACATTATCGCCGGTATATTACATACCACATCACGCCGTGTTCAAACCAGACAGTACAACTACAAAACTTCGTGTCGTATTTGATGCTTCAGCCAGCGCTCAAAGTGGAGGGTCTTTAAATGATCATTTACTCGCGGGACCCCCTCTTCAAAAAGATATCATGGAGTTGTTATTACACTTTCGTTTACATTCTGTAGTTTTAACTGCGGACATTAAGCAAATGTATAGACAGATTCTTATTTCTACTAGCCATCGAGACTATCAACGTATAGTTTGGAGATTTAAGTCCTCGGAGTCTGTTATCGATTATCAGCTAAACACTGTTACATACGGCATCACATCATCACCATTTCTAGCCATGCGTGTAATTCAAGAACTTGCAAAGAGTCAATCGTTACGTTTTCCTATTGCTTCCAAGATTTTAGCATCGGATACGTACGTGGATGATTTGATTACAGGGTGTGATTCGATAGAGGATGGCAAACGACTCGTGTATGAATTAAACCAAATTTGCCAATCAGGTGGTTTTATGTTGCGAAAGTGGAATAGCAACGTGCCAAGTGTCATTGGCAATTTATCTGATTCCGTTCGGTATCAGCAAGCATTTTTGTTTGAAGAGGTAAACAATACGTCTCAAAAAATTTTAAGACTGCAATGGCAACCATTGAGTGATATGTTGTTTTACAATCTTAATATCGTTGATCGGCCTTGTACCAAA
This sequence comes from Platerodrilus igneus, assembly GCA_036346225.1. Classification (NCBI taxonomy): domain Eukaryota; kingdom Metazoa; phylum Arthropoda; class Insecta; order Coleoptera; family Lycidae; genus Platerodrilus; species Platerodrilus igneus. Next base: position 11,307,430 of record JARFIW010000453.1, read on the forward strand.
AGGAATATGGTTTCGGAAATTGCAAGGATTTTTGACCCTCTGGGGTTATTATCACCATTGGTCTTCTTCGCAAAACATTTGATTCAATCTATATGGATATTAAGAATTGGTTGGGATGAACTTCCTCCCCAACAAATTGTTTTAAAATGGAATCTGTATCTTCAACAATTACCCGAGTTATTGAAAATTGAAATTCCTCGACGGATTCTTTGCGATAACTATCAAACTGTACAAATTCATGCATTTTGTGATGCATCGGAAGCTGGATATACAGCAGCAGTTTATCTCCGCTGTGTCGATGAGAAAGGGAACATCCAAGTATCATTGGTCTGTGCCAAATCTAAGGTCGCACCAACCAATCGTATATCATTACCTCGATTAGAATTGTGTGGTGCAGTGTTGTTGTCGAACTTGGTTGAGTATGTGCAAAATACGTATAGAAATAATTTAGTATTGGACGATACATTTGCGTGGTCAGATTCCACAGTAGCATTAGCATGGATTCGATCTTCGTCGTATAATTGGAAGACCTTTATTAGCAATCGTGTCTCGCATATCCAAGAAAGAGTGGCTCCATCATCGTGGCATCATATTAAATCACAGGATAATCCTGCTGACTGTGCATCAAGAGGATTATTAGCTGCTGAGCTTGTTAATCATCCTTTGTGGTGGACGGCTCCATCATGGTTACTATTACCTAAAGAGAATTGGCCTGCTCACATGGAACCAACTCTTACAGATCACACTCAGATGCACATTGAAAAAAGAACTTTATCCCTTAATATACACGTTGCAGATCATTTCGTAGACTCGATGGTAAATCAATTTTCAGATTTGCGAAAAATATGCAGGATTCTGGTATATATTTGTCAGTTCATTCGTAACTTGAAAGTTCGTGCAAATTTGGATATTGGAAACTTAGAACAATTATTGGTCTCCCCCGAACAGTATGCACTTCATTTATTAATAAAACGGGTTCAAGAACAAGTTTTCAGTCAGGACATTGATATCATTCGAAAAGGAAAACTTAGTAATAAACAACTTCGACCTCTCAGTCCTTTCCTTGACAGTGATGGGTTGTTAAGGGTGGGCGGCCGGTTGCGAAATGCAGACGTATCTTATGATACAAAATTTCCATTGCTACTTCCTCGGTCACACCGGGTGACAGAGCTCATTATTCGAGATTGCCATACGAAATATTTACACCCTGGACTTAGAACTACTCATTTTTGTTAGTACAAAATTTTTGGATTCTGTCTGCAAAAGGGCTATTCAACAGTGCCTAAACTCTTGTATTCGATGTTTTCGTCAAAACCTATTTCGCTATGCCCTCCTATGGGCGACTTGCCCCCGCTAGACTTACTGCCGGTAAAGCGTTTCTACATACTGGGGTAGACTACGGTGGACCCTTTTCTATCACCATGAATCGTATTAGAGGTGCCAAATCATTGAAAGCCTATGTTTGTTTATTTGTTTGTCTTAGTACAAAAGCGATACATCTGGAGTTGGCATCAAACCTATCTAAAGAAGCCTTTATTGCAGCTTTACGGCGGTTTGTAGCACGCAGAGGTAAATGCTTGCAAATTCATAGTGACTGTGGAACAAATTTTATCGGAGCATCTCGGGAACTAATCGAATATATGAAGCAGTCATCTGAAACGGAAGGTATTCACTTTGTTTTTAATCCTCCGTCGTCTCCTCACTTTGGGGGAATGTGGGAAGCTGGGATAAAATCTGTAAAGTCCCATCTCAAGAAGGTGGTAGGCGAACAAATTCTCTCGTACGAAGAATTTAACACCATTCTAGTTCAAATTGAAGCCATATTAAACTCCAGACCTTTATGTCCAATGAGTAACGATCCCACTGATTTTTCATTCTTAAGTCCTGGTCATTTTCTGAACGTAGAACCAGTGTCTGTCATTCCCGACCCTAATGTCTTAGATCTGAAGCTATCTTCCTTAAATCGTTGGCAACTGGTTCAACGTATTCAGCAATCATTTTGGAAACGGTGGCATTTGGAGTACCTACACACACTTCAACAGAAAACCAAATGGTTTTCTGTTAATTATTCGTTAATGGTGGGAACGTTGGTGTTGATTAAAGATACTCAAGTGTCTCCATTACAGTGGAAAATGGGACGTATACATACGTTGCATTATGGAAAGGACAATGTTTGTCGTGTGGCTACCGTGGCAACATCCAGGGACTATTTAAAAGGCCCGTGGTAAAATTGTGCCCTCTCCCATTCCAGAGGCAACTTAGTATTATAGTTAGTATATTAGGGTAAGTTAACTTTTAAATTTACGGTTATATATTTTTTTTTGCTCGTTTAGACACACTTAGAAAATAAGTTCCTAATACTTATTTTGGTGGGCGGTATGTTAAGGCTTTATAAGTATGTTGGTTGTAGTGTAGTATGCCAATCACAATTAATTTAAGTCCTTAAACTATTCCCACCTAGAACCCCTCCATTATCCCTACCTTTAGTGCAACGACATAAAAGGGTTGGTAATGTACGAGTGGACGACTATTCAACTTCGTTCTCGCTTGGCTTTGGTTCGTGATTTAGTTCGGTGCATCGAGCATCAGTAATTAGCAACAATTAGTGAACATTATACATACAGTCCATAATTATCTGATAGCAGTGCAAGTACAATCAACCACTACAACCAGTGAAAGGTAGGTGATATATTCCTTTAAATTATCATTTCCTTTGTGTGATTGTAAATGCAAATTAACATTTTTGATTAACATACCCGAAGATGAAAAATTAGCAATTTTGCGTAGAAATATTTTGCCATATTATATTCATGGGTTAGGTTTACACGATTTTTCGACGGTAGAAGAATTACGTCTTTTGTGCAAGAAGTTAGAAATAAATAAACAACTAGCGACTGAGTTTCGTCAGTCGACGGGTAATCTAATTTCTCCCTTAGAGCCCGAGTTATCAGGTATATCACCATGCAAAAATAAAAGTAGACAGGTTTCATCGGTTGTTGTAGGGAAACCCATTAACCTTGACATACAGTGTTGGAATTGTCTAAGGGTTGGGCATTCTTTTAAACGTTGTTCTCGCCCTAGGGAAAGGACGTTTTGTTTTGGTTGCGGACAAGAAGGTGTAACGAAATATGCATGTAGTAGGTGTTCGGGAAACGAGTATTCAGGTCGTCGAGAGGCCGGACGTCGATCTCAAACACAAATTCGGCAACAAAATTAGATCGTTCTTGGAAATCATGGTTAGACTTAGTCCGGGTGGAATTTCAAAAAGCGAAGCTTAATGAGATGTTTGTAAAAGTAGGCGGAGATCATCGCCCATTCGTATCTGTGGGTGTATATGATATTAAAATGGTAGGATTGGTTGATACCGGAGCTAGTCAAACTGTATTAGGGAAATCGGGGTGGAGTAAACTAAAAGAAATTGGTGTTAGTTTAAAACAAGACGATTCGTTAGTTCGAGTGGCAGATGGAAGGACATGTAATGTTTTAGGGAGCGTTCAATTACCGATCAATTTGGGGGGTAATATTAAAGTGATAAAGACTTTGGTTATCTGCGATGTTGTCGAAGACATTATTTTGGGGATTGATTTTCTATATCAGATGGATATCGTAACGTTTGTGAAGGACAACAAGTGGGAATTTCGAAAGGATATCAAACTGAACGGAATTTCTGTGAGAGACTCATTAAACGATTCGCAGAGAACAGAGCTGGATGAGCTTGTAACATTTTTCTTTAAGGAAATAGGTCAATCTTTAGGCTGTGCTAAAAATGTGCACCACGTTATAGATACAGGGGATCATTTGCCAATCAAACAGCGGTACTATCCAGTATCACCGTATGTACAAAATATTATTAACGAAGAGGTTGATAAAATGTTAACGTTAGGTATAATCGAAAAATCCCGATCACCTTGGAGCTCTCCTATTGTAATGGTCAAAAAACCCAATAATGAGTACCGTTTCTGTATAGACTTTCGGAAAGTAAATCAAGTAACTAAGAGAGACGCTTACCCCATTCCATATATTTCTAGTATCTTAGATCGTCTGAGGGATGTAAAATATTTATCAACCATTGATCTTAAATCAGCGTACCATCAGATTCCACTGGAAGCGAGTAGTAAAGAGAAGACGGCTTTTGTCGTACCAGGCAAAGGGTTATATCAGTTTACGAGGTTACCTTATGGCTTACATTACGCACCTGCAACTTTCCAGCGGTTGGTAGACAATATCTTAGGGCCAGAGTTGGAAAAATATGTTTCAATTTATTTGGACGACATTCTTATCGCTACGCCTGATTATTCTGCACATTTGAGAGTTTTAAGAGAGGTGTTTCAAAGATTAGCGGCAGCAGGACTTACGGTGAATGCCGAAAAATGCGAGTTTGTTAAAAGTAGTTTTAAATATTTGGGGTTTGTCGTGGACGCAGATGGGTTAAGACCAGACCCTGCGAAAATCAAATCAATGGTGGATTACCCAATACCTAAATGTGCTAAGGACGTACGTCGGTTTGTAGGTCTTATTTCATGGTATAGAAGATTTGTTAAGGATTTTTCATGTCGGGTGGCTCCGTTAAATCGCTTAACCAGGAAAACTGCTAAATTTGTTAGGGATGAAGAGGGTAATAAAGCATTCTTAGATATTAAACAATGTCTTATATCATCGCCAATATTATCCTGTCCAGATTTTTCAAAGAAATTTTGTATACAGGCGGATGCTTCTCAAGTTGGTCAAGGGAGTGTATTAACACAGGATTTCGAAGATGGGGAACATATTATCGCCTTTGCCAGTAGAAGCTTAACAGCACAAGAAAGGAAATATTCATCAACGGAACTCGAATGCTTAGCCGTAGTTTGGGCGATCGAAAAATTTAGACCCTACATTGAAGGAGTTCATTTTACAGTAGTGACCGACCATTTTTCATTATTATGGCTGCACAAGCTTCAGAATCCTTCAGGTCGCTTAGCCAGGTGGGCATTGCGGTTGCAAGGGTACGATTTCACTATAGTTCACAGAAAAGGGACTTCTCACCAAGTGCCCGATGCTTTGTCAAGAGCTATTTCACTAATTTGTGTAACAAACCAGAATTTAGACGAGTGGTATTTAAACTTAAGAACTAGTATTTTAAAGAATCCAGGTAAATATCCGAGGTGGCAGGTGCACAAGGATAAAATTTTTAAATTGGTTGATAATACTGGAATTTCTTTAAATGATGACGATGCTTGGAAGATTGTTGTGCCGAAAAAATTAAGGTCTGAGGTATTGTTAGAAAATCATGATGCCCCTACAGCTGGTCACATGGGTTACTTTAAAACACGGAAGCGGATTTCCCAAAATTATTATTGGCCAGGTATGAATTACGACATTGCCAAATATGTTAGGAAATGTGAAGTGTGTCAGGCACAAAAAGTAGAACAGAAATCTCCGCATGGGGTTATGTACAAACGAACGATTTCTCGACCGTGAGAAGTGGTTGTTACAGATCTAGTTGGTCCCCTTCCTTTGTCGAAAAAAAGGAACAGATTTATTCTAGTTGTCGCAGACTGTTTTACTAAATATGTTTTGTTCTTCCCATTAAAATCGGCAACCAGCTCGACTGTAGTAAAACATATCGAGGAAGACGTTTTCTTGGTCTATGGGGCTCCAGAACGAATTCTATGTGACAACGGTAATCAATATCTAAGTTCAAAGTTTAAGGATATGGCTAAGGGGTATAAAACTAAAATCATTTTTATGGCAAGATACCATCCGCAGGCTAACCCTACGGAACGGGTGAACCGAACTCTAAAGACTATGATTCGCTCGTATGTGGACAAGGACCACAGAAATTGGGATACGAGGCTTCCAGCTTTAGGTTTTGCGATTCGCATAGCTGTACACGAGGTGACGGGTTTTAGTCCCTGTTATCTGAATTTTGGTCGTGAAGTACAATTATCAGGAGATATATTTCGCGCAGGGGGAACGGATAAAGAAGGTGCTATAGATTTTAGTACAAGAGAATACCTAACAGATCATTTGAGATCTATCAAGGAATTGATGCCGAGGGTTAAAAAGAAACTGGAGATTGCTTACGGAAAAAATAGCAATCGCTATAATTTGAGACATAGGCCATTATCTCTGGAAATCGGCCAGATAGTTTGGAAACGGAATTACACACTGTACAAAAAAGCAGACTTTGTTGCTGCCAAACACAATCCTAAATTTGTAAAGTGTCGCGTGAAAGGGAAGGTTTCGCCAAATCTTTATCAGTTAGCAGACTTTTCCTCGGGGCGTGATCTAGGCCATTGGCACCTTAAAGATATAAAGTTAGATGGTAGCCAAAATGAATGAAATTTTGTGACAGGCTATAGAAGCAAATGTTTGAGTTTTTGGAGGAGGCTTAAGGTAAGGTAAGGGGGAGTTGTAACAGTCATTCTATGACCGCTACAAAATTAATTCAATTTCTGTATATAATTCTGTATATAAAGTTATAAATGTCTAGTAATTAAGCAATTTATTTTATTTGATTGATGTAACGTTGAGGAACGCACTGTATTGTCAAAAGGAAGAAAGTTATTTTAAAGAAATTTAACCTTTGTTTAAACTATATCTTAATGTTTGAAGGCGTAGTATCGCATCAATGTGTTGTATAAAGAGCCGAGATATCAGTACTTGTTTGTTAACATGATAGCAGGCTGCGCGGACATAATTATTGATTTACGAGCAGAAGAACGTTAGGTCGCACGTAAAACACGCTTGGTGGCTTACTAAATTAAAAGGGTTTCAGAGTTGAAATTACCCGAACTTAAGTTGTAAGGATTTGTAGGAAATGAATAGCAAGCACACCTAAATTTACTGAACGGATATTTCTAGTTGATGGTACAAATTAAAATTCCACATCTGTTCGGACCGCTTATCGGAAAGATAGTTTGGAGTGAGCTTCCATCTTTTATCTTAGCACTTCTGTCTATATTTCAACAGTGCAAGAATTTATTGGTATTGTATAAGAACCCTTTTTAACGAAGGTCGTCCTGAATTATTAGTTGTTGGCGCATTCGTGAGCTTTGTGAATGTCTTTCTGCGTTTGGTTCTGGAATTGGTAGTAGAGTTGAAGAAGAGGCTTAATCGCTAGTTGGTTCTGCTGACGCTGGATATTGGATCAGCTGTTCCGGAATCCAATTCATCGGTACAGGTTCATGTCCAAGGGGTGATCATGAGTAGCCTTAGAAAATAGTTTACTTGTGGTGCGGAGTAGTAAAGTTATTTATTTCTAACTAGAATAAAATATTGGTTGGTCTTACATTTTTCATAACTGAGAATAATTATTTAAGGGTGAAGGGATTTATATGTGACAATTAACTATCGATAGAAATGTAAAGCTTATAAAAGAAAATTGCTTTTTTTAAGCCTAATTGTGAACACAATTTGCGCACATTGTGGGATATAAATATTTGGTAACTTATATTCACAACACTCAATTTTAAATTTTTAATACGAGCCTAGAGGCTTTTGTCTTGAGTTACTCAGTGTCATGATTACATTGCCACTGGTTCGCATTATCTTATATTGCTTAGAATCTGTCTGGTTACTTTATTTATAATTATTAAAGAGATTGTGTAAGTGTACGACACAAAGCTTTTATTACTTGGAAATCAGGAGCTGTTAAGATAATTACTGCGAGGAATTCTAACCTGGATTACATAGTCTTCCTAATCGGGTTGGGTGTGGTTGACTTTTTGCTTGAGTTGTTTCCTGGACGGAACCTAGCCCTGGCGCCCATATCTACTTATCTTTTATGTAGCACTCCTACGACCCTTGTGTGCTCTTTGACTAGCCGCGGAACAGGAAGCAACAAATTAATCTCTCTGAGTTCGAGCCACTTTAATCGGTTCAAGCACAGCGTTGCTACAATTCACTCCTAGTACGCCTTCAGCGGGGCCTTATATTTTACCCCTCGCATTTAGGTGTGACAACTCATCCATATCGTCTCCCTTATATAAATCTTCTAAATATCTTTTCCATCTATTTGCTACCTCAACTTTATTTATTAGAAGCTCATTATTCTCATCTTTAATACCATTATATTTTTCCTATCTTCCCCGAAAAACTTTTTAAATGCCCTGTAAGCCCTATCTGCCTTGCCTCCTCTCAAATCATCTTGTTTTCCCTTACAATTCTCCTCCATCCATTTATTTCTAGCTTTTCTACACTCATGTACTACCTCATTTCTAACTCTATTATATTTTTGTTTACTTTCACTATCCAATTATCTGAAAGGTTTAAGCTTTCTTCTATTCTCTATTGAATCTAATATCTCTTTTGTTACCTAGGGTTTTCTCGCTTCTACTGTTTTCTTACCTACAATTTGTGTTGATGTATCATGTACACCCTTTTTTATTTCTTTCCATCCATTTTCTACGTTCCCTCATATAGCTATCTGTTTGAGCTTATTATCTAATACTTGTTTATATTCCTCATTGCCTCACTATCATTAAGTTTACCTAGATCACATCCCTCTCTTTTAGCCTTTCTCAATTTTTTGAATTTTAGATTACACTTCATTTTCACTAAGTTATGATCGCTATCCATGTAAGCCCCTGGATAACTACGACAGTTTTTAACTGGGTTTCTAAATCTTTGTTTAAGTAAAACATAATCTATCAGGTATCCAGCCCTATCACCTGGCGCTTTTCAGGTATATCTTCTTCTAACATGTTGTTCGAATAGGGTGTTTGCAGTTACTAATCTATGTTCCTGGCAAAACTCAACTAATCTTTTACCTCTATCATACCCAAATTTTCCTACCATTTTTCCCTCACTACCTTCCCCACTGAAGCATTAAAATCGCCCATACCTATTAAATTCTCATCTCCCTTTACCTTTCTCACTATACTATTTATATTCTCATATACTTTTTCTACTTCCTCATCCTCGTACTGAGTTGTTGGCATGTAAACCTGTACTAAAACAGTGTCTGTGGGTTGCGTAATCAATCTAACCATAATTATTCTAGCACTAAATTGTAAGTACTATTTAACTTTACGTCTTAATCTTTTACTTAACACTATTCCTACCCCTGCCTGTCCATTAGTTGAAGAAGTTGTAATTATTCTATAATTATCTTTCCAAAAGTCATTACTATCTAACCATCTCACTTCACTAATACCTAAAATGTTCAGCTGTCCTTTTCTCATTTCGACTAATAAATTCGTTAACTTATCTACTCTAAGTAATGACCTCACATTCCAAGTCCCTATCACTAAATCGAACCGTTGTTTTAAATTCTTACGATGACGAGCCCCAAGTACCCCCTCCCGGAGATCCGAATGAGGGGGTATTTTACCTCCGGACAAGAATTCTACTTCTGAGCTCTCCATCACACATAGTTCGTGTTTTAGACCACGCATACCTGGGAAATATTGTGTTAGGTTCCCATATCTTTCCACAACGCAGTTTCTAATGATTTTAGCAAAAAGCTGTATCTGTCACGGTCAACCTCTAACAACTTTGTAAATTATTGAGGATCGCCCGAGACCAACCGACTCTCCAATATCTTTTAGCCAGCAAGGCTGCTGCTCTTGCTGCGCCTTTTAATAACCTTTTACGATAAGCAGGCTTACTATTGTAGTATTCTTTGTCCCCTACTATAGGGAGTTTAATATTTTAAGATTTTAAAATATTAGTTTACTAACGGAAATATCACTAACAAATCTGGAATTCACTTAAACATTTTATAATCAAAAATAAATTACTTGGAAACACTACGCGGAGGCAAGTTGTGTAACACTAGTTGTGAGTCATTTCTAAATAGTAAGTAGGCGTCCGATTAGATTGTACTATGAATATCGCAAATATTTCACATTGTTCGAGTCGTTACGCTTGAGATAATTAGTAACTTCCAACTATATGCCAACGTTATGGAGGATGGTGATACCAATTCCAAACAGCTACGTAACAGCAGCGTAACTTTACTTATTATTATATAAGTGCTAAGATTATTTAATACTGATTAATCCATCATAATTGGAAATATGCAACGTACAAGCAACAATTGTTATTGAAAAATCAACACCGACGTGCTTATTACGATTATTAGTTTGAACAGCCTATCAATCCTATGTTAACATCAAAAATTTCCGACCAAATCTATACCACTTGTATAACTTATGATAACAAATCCTTGAGTTGTTATCACGTATGTAATTATAAGCGCATTAACAAAACAAATCTAAATTTTGAAGGTATTTTTTGGAGATAAGCAATTGCTCTGGAGTAGCTCATCTCGAGCACTAGTAGCTTGAGGTGCTTCAAATTGTTGACGGAATTTGCAAAACATACATAATTTTTGCAACAGTTTTCAATTAAAAACCTGTTGCTATACAGGTTGTCACCGAAAAAGTATTCCTAATTTCAGAAATGATACAAAGCACTTAAGTAAACGTTTTTTATTAATAAACTAGTGTCAGGAAATTTCTCGGGGTCAAGATATACTAGAAATCAAACTATACAAAAATTGTTAGAAGTTACAACCATCGTTTTCGATACACAAGCTGTAACGATGAGCAATCGACTATCGAATTCTCCGAAATAGCTGCGGACGTTCACGAAGATCATCAAACGCTAGAATAATTCGAGCTACTAACTCTTTTTTTGTATTAAGAGGTGTCTCATACACCAGTGATTTAATATGACCCTAAAAACAAAAATACTAGAATCATTTCTGGTGAACGTGCAGGCCAACAAATTAGCCCTCCCCTTCCGATCCACCCATTTGGAAATTGTGCAATTAGATAATTTCGGCAATTTGGTTCAAACTGTGGTGGTGCACCATCATGCTGGAAAACAGCATTTCTTTGAATATTAAGTGAGACATTTTCAAACAATTCTGGTAGAGTGCGAGTTAGGTTTTGGGCCTCTTGTACCGACTTTTTAAATGCTTTTCCAAAAAACTTCTTTTAACAAATTTATTACAATGATTAATTTTAATTTACAAATACATTATGTTCAGTAACGTTGGAGATCGAAATTATTTTAACTTGACTTTTACTAATTAAATAAATTAAAATTATGGTGAGTAGCTAAACTGACAACAATGTTAAAGTTGAGAAGCTCTAGACTAACTGGCCATTTTGTGCTCTCGCGGGTATTTATGCTATACCTGCCCCTCACATTTAAAGCCGGTCAGCTTGCTTACTATTAGATGTACAAGTAACACATTGCGTTCGCTATCTCTTTGTTTGTAAAAGGTTTTTAAAAATATTTCGCACGCGGTTATAAAGATCCCTAATAGCGGTTGGTTTCCGTCATATTAAGGAATACTTTCAAGGTAGAGTTTTAAATCGAAATTCATGGTTGTTAATGATTGTTATAACAATTAATGGTGACTTTTAGTTTGTATAGTTTTGGTATAACTAAGAGTTATTCTTCAGTGTGTGTTGTTACTTTTCAGTTTGGATTGCTACAGTTATTTAAAGAAACGCTTTACATATATTTTATGTGTAGTTTTAAAATGCTGTAATTACATTTAGAATTTGTGTTTGGTAATTGTTTCATCAATTACTGTTGCGTTGGAGTGTGTATTTATAGCTTTGCAGAGATAATTGTTGCGATTGAGTTTCAGTTTTCTGAATAGTATTCTGCAATAATTGTGTTATAATTATATGCTTTTGTTCAGACTTGTGATGTGTAATTTAAGTGTTGAATGATAAATAAAGTTGCTATAATTGTTTCGTTAAATATTGCATTGATAGTGCATGAAATGCTTCTTTATAATTAATCACTTCCGTTGACTTGTAGCCTTGAAAATGTCTAATTATAAGGCTTTGTAAAAATGTGATGAAAATTGAATCGTTTCAGTAATAATAATTGCTGTAATAAAATGGTAAAAATAATTGTGTTCTATTTATACATTGAAGCTTCAGACTTTGCTGAATAAATTGATTCGTTTTATCTTAATAAATTGTAGTAAATTGTCTACATAAATGCGTCTTTATTATTGCTTTGTTAAATAATAAGTTTCTTAAGTAAATTCTTTTCAGAGATGATAAAATAATAAAATTGCAATAAAATTTTTGTACTCTGCCCAGTTGGTTCTTTTTCGAGATTAAGAATCGAAATTCACGACCACCAGCTTCCTCAATTTTGGATTCTGCTAATGCGCTTCTGGTATCCTACCGGTTGCGCCAGTTAGGTTTTGGGCCTCCGAGTGACTTTTGAAAAGCTTTTCCAAAAAGCTTCTTCTAACAAATTTATTTTATACTGAATTACAATGATTAATTTTAATTTACAAATACGTTATGTTCAGTAACATTGGAGATCGAAATTATCTTAACTTGACTTTCACTAATTAAATAAATTAAAATTATGGTGAGTAGCTGAACTAACAACAATGTTAAAGTTGAGAAGCTCTAGACTGACTGGCATCTTGAACTCTCACGGGTATTTATGCTATCCCTGACCCTCACATTGCTTGTGGGAACTGCAGAGCTAATGTCCACTTATTTCTGTATTTAATACAATGTAACAATCTTAATTCTAATAATTGCTGTCTTATAACCTATTGTGATCTGCACCTGCAGTATCACGTTACGTCTGGAATACAATGTCTGTTTTCGTTCTCACTGTCTGGCTTGTTGAACTTTCATTAACCTTTTTTGTATGTACTTCAATATTACATTGTTCCATCTAACTTAAGTTTTAATAATTCTTAATTCTTAATGGCTCCATTAATTACATATATATTCTAAAATGGGAGATATGTAACTTATGTTCCAGAAAAAATCTATACATATGAACATCAAACCGTGCAGGCAGTAAATAACGTCCCAGTAAATAATTGTTAACAATCCCAGTCCAAATATTGACAGAAAACCCATATTGATGATGCAATCTGTGAACGGCGTGAGGATTTTCTTCGCTCCAAATGTGACTATTGTGTGTATTAAAATAGTCATCTCATAAAACATGCCTCATCTGTCCATAATACACTCCTAGAAAATTTCGTACGTTGTTAATTTTAGTCAAGTACCATTCGGCAAATTGAACTCTGTTGGGATAATCAGCTGGAATTAACGTTTGCACTATTTAAACGTTAAACGGATGTTTCTGATGTTTCTTCAATACGTTCCATACAGATGTGTGACCTATATGCATCGCATGGGCAATAGCACGAGTGTGTATTCTCGGATTATTTTCAACTTGTTGCAAAACGGTCCTTCAACATTTCGAACAGAACAATCGACTCCCGATCTATTTTCTCTACTTGGAATTCATTAATATCTCAAATATGTCGATCCAATCTTGAAAATGATGTATGACAGGGAATGTGACATTGAGGCTGCTGATCCGCATAAATTCATCTTGCTTTGTTAGCATTACCGTAAGCTGTTCCGTAGGCAAGATGCATGTCTGCTAATTCAATATTTATAAATTGGCGCATTTTCAATCGACTACTAATTTATCCATCATCATCATTAGATCTTCAGACTTGGAAGTGGTTTGACGCAAACCTATATTGTTTCTTATTCTGATCTAAAGTACATATTTCTCTAAAATTTTCACAGCCTACATCTTACACTATCTGCGTGTAATAGTCTGATCTAATTCTACATCTACTTCTCGTTTTTCCTATCTCTGCTTGTAATATATCCAGCACTATTCCTCAATTGAATTAGAACGTGTCCTGTCCTTCTATTTCTCCTGGTTTTTTTTGTTTCCACGGATATCTTTCTTCCTCTACTATTTCTAGAACCTCTTTGTTATTAACTTTGTGTATCCATGCTATCATCATTATACATCTGAACCACCACATTTCAAAAGGCTTCCACCTTTCTCCTGTCTGCTTCTCCTACAGTCTCTATTTCATAGCCATACAGTGCTGTGCTCCACACATATGCTTTCAACCATTTATTCTTGTTTCTATATTATTCTTTTCGAATACAACAGTTGCTCTTTCTTGTTAGATACAGCTCAGTTCCCTTTCTATTGCTTTCTGAATATATACTCCATTTCACCGATACTCAGTGGTATTGTTATAATGCATGCAAATAATATAGTCTAACGTATGACCATTAAAGTCCCGGCGTAATTGATAAGAGCCACTACGACAGTTGGCAATATAATAAACACGTACCTAATATTGCGCAACAAGATATTACGTCAGAATTGCGTCTCAAATTGTATTACATACCAAAAATATTTATTGTAATACCAGAGGCGCCTTTAAGAAAAAAGATAAAATGTACTCACGTAAAATGTGGAGCTCTTCACGACCTGGCGGTTATTCTTGCGGTAAGAGCCATGCTTTTCTTCGTGGATCACGGCGTTAGTTAGGCGTGGTTCCGCCTTCGCCCTCGTTAAAACCCGATTTGTTTTGTCTTCCCTCTTCTTTCTGTATCGGTACGATAAAGCATCAATCAGGTAAGGAACGATAATAGGTACGATAGAGGAAACCTACATTTTAAGAGAAAAGACAAGATAAAACGACACCGATGAGCCTCACTGTTTGACGTCTAGTTGGCTAATGCCGTCGTGTCGGAAAACGCGCACTTCCTTCCCCACTCCGCGTCTGCGCATTCTCTGGCGCCGACGCAACTGTCCCAAGTTACGGAAATGCACAAGTCCTTTTTTAAAATATTGGCGAGATTTCAGTAACATATTTAAAACTAAAATCAAAAATGATACATGGCCTATTTTCGGCATGTAACAATCGCGACAAAGCTATAAAAGAAAAAAATCTTAAAAAAAGGAAATGACTGTTAGCACGGTAAAAGCTTAAAATCTAAATCTTAACTACCCTACATAAACCCTAACTTAAATTCTAGAAAATGTTTATTTTAGGCGCCACCTGGTTTTTTCAACCGATAACACGTCTTACGATTTACCAGGAAACGGAATGTGTAGCCCCATTGTTTATGAACTACATTTATAAATGCACACAGGAGTCTTTGATGTGGCGCAGTTATAATCGACAGCACAAATTTGTCGGAGAGCACGAAATACTACTAAAACTAGAACAAATGCGACAAGTCGCCTAACATATAAACTATAACTAAAGCTAACATTACAGTTTTCTAAGTGCATACGCACATGAGCGTTGCATCTAGACTGTTTCTTCTTTGGCAAGAAAATGCCCAAATTTCAAAATATCCAAAAGAGCAAGTTACTCTGCACTCTAGCAAATTTTTATGTACTGGTATTCTGGCTCAATAAACAATACACATCAAAACTTCTTCATGACATGGTTGTGAATCAACAAATTTACCAACAGTACCATCTTACTAATTTCTTACATTACTAACCTAACAAATTACATAGCTACCATCAGGTTAGCTTCTTCACTCAATATTCAAAAAATTATTCCTACGTTTGATCGTAAATACCAAATGTTATGAAGATAAAAAAGATAAAACAAAGTCTCAAGTTATTATCAAAGATAATAGGTAAGATAAAGATATTAAGATAAAGTTATTATCAAAGATAATAGGTAAGATAACGATATTAAGATAAAACTAGATAACAATGGATGGATCCGAAACGTCCCAGCACGCTAAGGCACGCCACAACTACATACATTAAAGATATAGCGTAGAATTCCCCAGCTCACCAAGCCGTTTCGTCATCCATCACAAAGATACAAGATAGAGTGGCTCCTTGAAGCCGTTATATATGAAAAATAAGACATATAAGTTTAAAAAAATTACTAGACTCTAACGAATGCATCCACTACGATAAGAAAATCAGACAAAAGTTGAAACAACAACTTAAAAGTATTACTACAGATACCTTCGCACAAAAAACCAACTATTGCAAGGTAATTTTTTAAAAACGGTAACGCCATAAACACACAAAAATACCTAACTGTAAGCAGTTAAATACAGACACACTGTCCCAATGTTCTAGAACAACTGAGAATTCGATAAAGTATCAATAAAAAGTGATAGCACCTTACCACGAAGTTCAATAAAAAACAACAAAAAAATGTTTATACGTTATGATGACTTAATAGAAGGGGAAACAAGTAATGATATAGGATAAACTGGGCGACTGTAATAATTCAGAAGAAAAACGCATGAAATAGAAACTCCTAGCTTTTACGACTGCGAATATGGACTATTTCTTACACTGGCATAGGCCGCGGCTCCTATGTGAGCTCAAAGAAAAAAGCATCCACTCAAAACATCAGCTAAAACCATTCATAAAAATTCAATGAGTTATTGCAACCAAAGTTACGACAATCACCACAAAATTAAACGATGTCAAATAAATGCTGAAAACAAAATAATTTGTTGTAGAAAAGGTGCGAGAATTAATTAAATGAAGCTATAGAGTTATACTAGGAAATCAGATAATAAACAGATATGTAGCTAACAATAAGTTCAAGTAGCAAAAGGATAGCTAGTTTAAGGTAAATAAGTTAAACATGTAGAAGGTAAGTGCTGTATAAGAAAAGGAACGAGTAAATGAAGTTAACTAATTCATAGTAGGGACAGAAACATTGGGTAAATCGTTAAAGAAATGAAACGTGAAAAATTTTGGATGTACGCAAAGCTTAAACGATTTTAAAGATAATTTTATGCCACCTAGTGTGGTTTGAATCGATATATGAAGAGATAGCAGTAATCAAAACTCGATTTACTGATAAAATTGCTGAAGAACAAAAAGATATCTTATAACGCATATAATTACTAGATGACGAGCCCTCCTTTGAGCTTCACCTAGAGTAATAAAGGAAAACTTTAACATCATTCTTAAAAAAATGATTCACAAATTGCTAAAGCGACAAACTTACCCCGAGTCTCGTCTAGACTTATGTAATGCTGTGCGACCAACTCTTCCTGAGTCTCGTCTAGACTTACATACAACTGAGCGACCAACTTCGACGAAAATCTCGCCTAGACCAAATAGATCTTAAAATGCTGCGTTGGAATATCGATATATCTAAAAAATATGCTATCAAAACAAAATCACACTCGCTACACAAAAGCATTATTCTACGATACATGTATAGAAAAAACAGTAATCCAAATTATTAAAATATTCTTTTGATATCGAGAGAATTTATCAATAACCATCATAAGGGAAGGGGGTAATAAATGAAGTTAAATGCAAAACATTATCATTAAGCTCATTATTTTAATGTAAAAGGTAAAAGGTATACTAAGAACTCAATTGTGTTAGCTGTATTTAAAGGTAAAAAATTTTTTAAAAATGAATTCGTAAGTTATAGTTGATTATTTAAATTACTAAGGGAACACTTTTAGAATCATGTCAGACTAAGATAATATATGAATTATTTAAACAACGCTTTTAATAAGTTAAACCAAAAAAACAGGTATATAATTAAATTTAATATAATATCAAAAAATTTTCCATACGGAATAAGGAATAAAGAATGAAGTTAATTAATTTTTTATATAAAGGTACTTACGAAACGAATTATTTAATCCAAAAGCATATGTTTCCACGTAGAAGTAAGGTTAAGGGAATTTACTAAATACATTTGAAAGGTATACACTTTAATTTCATTTTAAATTGGATTAGATAATTATTTAAAAGAATTTAGAACAAAAACACACTATTTTATAAGGGAAAAGCCAATTAATTAAATTTTAAAATAACATTTATGAAAGTTAAACAAATCACTAATCAACATGGCTGTCTTAATGTTCAAATTGACACATCAGCTGTATTGAATGTCATTTCAACTGCATTTGATGTCATGCCAGCATAAAATATGTTGCCACATTGCAATGTTGCCAAATTATATTTTTTCTATTTTAAAGTTATTAAAAATTTAAAAATTTTTATTTTTGAGTGAAAAATCCAATTTCTATAGATATATTTAAAACTAACACTTTATAAGATACACAAAAGGTAAGGACAAATTTCAACACAACGTTAGGCGTCACTGTTATAATGCAAGCAACTATCATAGTTTAAGGTATAACCGTTAAAGTCCCTGCGTAATTGATAAGAACCACTACAACAGTTGGCAACATAATAAGCACGTTCATAATATTGCGCAACAAGATATTACGTCAGAATTGCGTCTCAAATTGTATTACATACCAAAAATATTTATTGCAATACCAGAGGCGCCTTTAAGAAAAAAGATAAAAAGTACTCACGTAAAATGTAGAACTCTTCATGACCTTGGGGTTATTCTTTCGGCAGGAACCATGCTTTTCTTCGTGGATCTCGGCGTTAGTTAGGCGTGGTTTGGCCTTCGCCCTCGTTGAAACCCGATTTGTTTTGTTTTTCCTCTTCTTTCTGTAGCGGTACGATAAAGCATCAACCAGGTAAAGAACGATAATAGGTGCGATACATAGCCGATTTTCGGCATGTAACAGTATGTGAGGGGGGGGGACACCGTGGCGTAATTGGTGTGTGTGTGTCACTACTACGCCCAAGGTCCCGGGTTTGAATCCCGACACGGTCCGTTTGAAAAATGTTAGGCGAGCATTTTTCACAAAAATACACCCTCGTTCGGCTGAGAGCTAAAATGGAGGTCTCGTGTGTGAGTGTTGTCACGCACGTAAAGATCCCTATCTTGCTTGCAACAACAAGAATTCGGCAAAATTCAAAATTTCTAGGTGAAAAAAAACTCGCTTCCTAGCCAATGTAGTACCATCGGGTGGAGCATTGGAAAATCACATGTAAGGTATGTGCAGGGGGTTACTACGCCCAGGGTTCCGGGTTTGAATCCCGACACAATCCGCTTGAAAAATGTTTAGCGAGCATTTTTCACAAAAATACACCCTCGTTTGGATGAGAGATAAACTGGAGGTCCAGTGTGTGAGTGTTGTCATGCACGTTAAAGATCCCTACCTTACTTGGAACAGCAAGGGTTCGGCAAAATTCCAAATTTTCCAGGTAAAAAAGAAACTCACTTCCTGGCCAATGTAGTACCTTTGGGTGGAGCACTGAAAAAAAATCATATGTAAGGTATGTGAAGGGGGACGCCCAAGGCCCCGGGTTTGAATGCCGACACGGTGCGCTTGAAAAATGTTAGGCAAGCATTTTTCCTAAAAATACGTCCTGGTTCGGATTAGAGATAAAATGGAGGTCCCGTGTGTGAATGTTATCACGCACGTTAAAGATCCCTATCTTGCTTCGAACAGCAAGGGTTCGGCAAAATTCAAAATTTTACAGGTAAAAAAAACTCGCTTCCTGGCAAATGTAGTATCTCCGGGTGAAGCATTGGAAAATTAAATGTAAGGTATGTGAAGGGAGACGCCCAAGGTCCCGGGATCGAATCCCGACACGGTCCGCTTGAAAAATGTTAGGCGAGCATTTTTCACAAAAATACGCCTCCGTTAAGATGAAAGGTAAAATGAAAATCCCGTGTGTGGGTATTGTCACGCACGTTAAAGGTCCCTACCTTGCTTGGAACAGCAAGGGTTTGACAAAATTCAAAAATTTTTCAGGTTAAAAAAACTCGCTTCCTGGCAAATGTAATACCTTCGGGTGGAGCATTGGAAAATCACATATAGGGTATGTGAAGGGGGTTAAGTAACCTGCGACTACCAAGATCCACCAACACTTAAACATTTGTCGAACTAAGAGTTTTACACTAAATCGTTTGCACAATCAACATTAGTTGATAATATTCCAAAACAAACACCAGTAGTTGTTTATAATAATCATCAGGATTAAGTACAATTATTGTTTTTCATCGTTGGAACTGGTTGGACACGTACCTCCATTGATTTCTATTCTGAGGTAACCTACACATTTCCTTGAGATTCCCACAGCCTAAATCTTTGACTATCTCTGTACAATAGTCTAACTTAGGTTTACCCTACCTCCCTTTTTTTCTATCTCTGCTTCTAATATATTCCGCACTATTCCCTCATGCCTTAGTATGTGACCAATCATCCTATGTCTCCTATTAGTTACTGTTTTACATATATTTCTTTCTTCCCCTACCAGGACCTATTTGTTCTTAAAGTTGTCTGTCCATGATATCTTCATCATACTTCTGTAGCACGTCATTTCAAAGGCTTCTATCTTTTTCCTGTTCGCTTCTCCTACTGTCCAAGTTTCACTGTCGTACAGTGCTGTGCTCCACACATATGCTTTCAGCTATCTTTTTCTTGTTTCTATGTTTGTCGTCTTTGAACTTAGTAGTTGCTTTTTCTTGTTAAATGCAGCACGACCCTGTGCTAATCTTTGTTTTATATTTTTTGCACTTTTTCCATTTTGGGTTATTTGAATTCCTAGGTAGCAGAAATCCTTAACCTCTTGTAAGTTCTCGTTTCCTATTTGTATTCTGTTTTTTTTAATTTATTTTCTTCTTCTTTGCATACTAGTATTTTAGTTTTATTTTTGTTAATTTTCATACCGTATCTCTCTGTTAGAATTGATTGCATGTCATTAAGAGCTGCTTCTAACTCTTCCTTGCTAGATGCTAATACCACTATATCATCTACAAATCTAAACATATAAATTTTTATCCCTGCATAAATGTTTTCCTGAATTTGACAGTATTCATTGCCTCTTCGATGTTCAAGTTAAAAATTAACGGGGATAGGGCACGTTCTGTCTTATCCCTTTCCTAATATTTACTTCTCCATGTTCCTGTTCTAATTCTATTACCCATGTTTGCTCTTTATATAAGCTATGTACCATCCGTCTATCCTTAAAACTCATTCCAATCCTTTTGAGTATTTCGAACATTTTTTTCCATTTTAAATTGTCGAATGCTTTTTCTAGATCTACAAACCCTATATACACGCTCTCTCCTTTTTCTATTATCATCCTCAGAGTTAAAATAGCCTTCCGTGTTCCCCTGTTTCGTCTGAACCCAAATTGATCTTCTACTAACATTTCTTCATCCCGTTTTTCCATGTCTTTGTGCAATCCTAGTTAATATTTTTGACACATGTGCTATCAAACTTATTGTTCAAAAATTTTTACATCTATCTGCACCTCTCTTCTTTGGTAAGTGGTGTTACGTTTGAAATCTTTGGGTATTCCGCCCGTTTTTAAGTATAGGATATCCCCAGTCATCCTTTTCAATGTCTGATTCATGTTCTAGTGCTGCTAGTTATTACTTTGCACATAAATTCCCTATATATTCTTGCCATCTAACCACTTTTTCTACATTTTCTATGATGATGTCTCCTTCCGCGCTCCTTATACTTCTGTGCCTCCACCCAGCAACCTCTAAGTACCGAAGCATGAAAATCCGACTCCAATTATCGCCACGAGATGCCGCATCGCATACAGCGTAACCAGGACCAGACTTACCTAGTTTCAACGATGCACATCATGACCTACAAAACACTTCCAGGCCTTCGTCATAAAGCCGCAAAATACGTTCGTCAACTTTATAAACTAAAGTACTGAATTATCCTAAACTGTTTCCCTATTTTCAAAACGTCCGTGTATAGTCGGACCGCGTCGCACAAAGATGAGGATATCCAATGTACAAGCACCAAGGTTAACAGTTTTAGCTTACAAACGGTTTAGTCTATAACACCATGTGGACTGACGCACAGCGCGCTTTCAATTGTTTTGTAGATTAAAACTACAGAGAAACTGGATATGTTATCAAGAGAGGTGATGAGCGTCCACGGACAGCTTGAACACCCGAAGACATCAAAACAGTCAGGCGCTAAGTGTTACGGTCGCCTAGATGTTCTGCACGCAGACATGCGCCCGCTCTTCGCCTCTCAGACCGCACTGCACGAAGAATTCTGCATGAGGATCTTTATCATCCATACAACATAGTTGTCGTACTGGAATTATCACTTTGTGATAGGAACAATCGAGTTGTTGCTTGTGAAAACATGCTTGAAAATTTACCTCAGGAGGCAATTTTTTTAGCGACGAAGCACATTTTTACTTAGCAAGCAGCGTTAACAAACAAAAACTTCGGTACTGGTGTGCCGATAACCCGAAAACCCGAAAGAGATACACGAAAAGCCTCTGCATAATCCTAAAGTAACAGTCTAGTGCACCGGGTCAGAAATGGGGATAATCGGTTCTTACTTTTCTTAAGAAGGAAATCGGGCTGTTTCTGTCAATTCAGAACCCTACATAGCAATGATTCAAAAAATTTTCGGTTCATCCCTTGCAGAACATAATGTGCAGAATGTCTGGTATCGACAGAATGGGGCAACAGTTCACGCGTCTTGAGCATCAATGCAAATTTTGAGTGAAATGCTTCTCGGACGCTTGATGTCCTTGCGAGGCGACATTGCATGACCTGCGCGCTTGCCGGACTTCTTTCTGTGGGGCTATCTCAAAGCTCAAGTCTTCACACATTATTTAAGGACCATAATGCAACTGAAGCGGAAACCCGTCTGGAAATTCCCCAAATACCGCAATGTTAGTAAAAGTTATGCGAAACTTCAGAAATCGCTTGCAACAGCACTGCGATAATGGTGGACAACACTTGGCAGATATTCTGTTCAAAACCAATTAAAATAAAACTGTTTTAGTTGAAGTCTTTAGACACTACAATAAAATATTTGTATTTCAAATAATATTTGTTTTATTATGCTTTAAAAATAGGAAGACCGTTTAGCCGCTCCCTGTACTTTCATTCCTAGTACTAAAGATATTAGCCACTTAATTACGCATACAATGACTAGTAAATATTTCCTGTGTGCCTGTCATGCCTTTAATGTTAATGTATAATAATTTCATATCAATATTTTAACTTGTAAATAAATGTTATCTTTGTTGCTACGAAGCATTAATAAGTTTACCCCAGATAATCAGAACACTACATAACTGTGACGGTCACAAAATTTACATAGTATTGGGAAAATTCATTTATATAGGAAGTCGCAAAATCCAACAGATAATGTTGTTTAATTACAAACTGCATGCTTGAGTATTGGTGGGAGCAATACAATATATTCAAAAGAAATAGAACAGATATATTTTGGCGTTATTGTGTTACTTTTAAATGTTTGTAAATAATTTATTAGTTGGGTTTGCTTCCATTGTCATTTAATTGACTTAATAATTGGGGTTCACATTTATTTGTTTAAAGGTTTGAAATATAATTTGAAAATATATTTGTCACTATTATATTATTAATTTTGATAGCGTTTCGAATATTTTCATTCTATGTGTGTGCACGCGCGTGTCTGTCTATTAATATTCAAAAATGCCCCCAAGATTATTAAATAACGTAAACAAGTTAATTTGTAAAACTATACCAGCGTTAACATGTAGTACAATAGATCACTATGCAATAACAAGAAGTTCTCTAATTTTCTATTAGCTATACTTATTTAGAGCACATGTAGAAAATTACACTAACGAAAGATAAACCCTTACCAGCTTTTTGTAATTTGTATCGCTACTACGTTCTTGGCACGTAATCGCAATCTAGAACTACAGCGTCATGTAACTAGATAAGATTTAGTAACACTCGTAACATAGCAACTATACGTATAGGTGTCTGTATTTTGATAGCATTTACACTAAAGATAAATTTCAACGTTTTTTAAGTTCATCATAGGTAATATCAAACCAAATATCAAAAACTACAAAGTAACAAATGATATATTAACAAAGATAATATATAATTCATCTTTAGCTTATTCAATAATAAAAATTTTCGTGTGTATGTTGATAAATTTAAAATTATTTTGTACACAGTGTCTTGTCCACATATATTAATGTGATAACGAGGTCATAAGAGGTCATTGAGCACCATATTCTGTCAATAAATCGACCCAAAGTCGAAAAATAGAAATTTTTTAATATTTAAGTTCTGTAAGAAACACTCTGCATAATACTTCTAGTAAGATAAGCTTATTATAGTATTTATTGTAGTATATAAGTGAAACCCTTAATTCTAATTTAAGCAAATTCTAAAAGGTAAAGTTATTTTCCACTGAAAACTAACAATTTGAATACAACGCAAAACGTATTGTGTAATCTTTTTGAAAAACACAAAATATATCATTTAAAACAAGTTTCTAACGCCGTGAAAACTCGTTATTTTTTAAAACCAGTTCTAAAATACAAATGCTAATTCAATAATACATAAAGATTCAGTCGCTTTAAAAATACCATTTAATAAACGTCATTTAATCCAAAACGTGATACACTGCATTTGTTTATATTTTTCAAGATTGTTCATAAGTATAAATCAATTTGTAAATTATTTTTCTAACAAGCAATATGAATGAACGGCTCAATTAGTAGAGCGCGATAAGACTTTTATTAGGCTATAAATTAGATCAGAAGCTCATGAATTATAATAGAGAGCGATAACCACCAAGTGTTTCCATTCATTAATAAGAGATAGTAAAACTTTTACGATTGCAATCTTAAACTGGCAGCTATAAAATGACTGAAATTAGTTAATTTATTACATCATGCGACGAGTCAAACCTGTTGGAATATCGATGAGCATTCGAGAATCTATGACGTCGAGAGATTGTGATATTTAAAAGTCGGGAAATAATGATGAAGATTGATTCAAGGTAATTCATTCACCAATAATTGGTTGAGCGCTACAAATCCTTTGTCTATAAAAATACTGGTCGACGACACTCCTGGTTGGTAAAAAACAAACAGTAGTAAACGCTAAATTTTCGTGCAAAAGCACGTTAGTTATATTTATTAAAAACAATACGTTTTGAAATAGTAAAGTAAAACTTCGAGGTATACAAATTTATTCAGAATAGATAAAAACGTAAAAACATGGAACTATAGAATTCTAAGGCTTTTACGCGTGAAACGATTATTCTAAATACAGTAATTGAAGATGGAGTTTTTATCAACCAAGTATCAATTATAATTTAAAGGTCCAGAAACGCAAATACACCATTGTTTTAAACTCTTAGAGAGACAGTTTGAGATATTATTAAGTAGATTATGCTAGTATAAATGTTTTTCTATAGCAAATTAATTGTGAGTAGAATATTTTATTTTATATAATTTGGAGGTCAAAATTTAAGGTAATTTGACTCTTACAAAAGGTTTCTTCAAGGTCAGTGATCAGTAACACTGGAATCTTCAGATTCTGTAGGTTTAGCCTGAAGATGGCAGATGTGATTTTGCCGAAACGTCGCAAAATTTATAGCGGTTCACTTCATAACCAGCCAGCCATGCGGAATAATACCTGGAAAATTGACGAAGCAGACAACGTCCATAAAAACCTCACCTATAAAATTCCTTTTGTTTCGGCTAAAACCCAACAACACGCAGTGCTCACGATAAATCCTGAAATAAATTAAAACAAAACTCTCCTAGAACACCAGTTCCCGTAGATACTGCCCCAACCTATGTGGAGTAAAATCACAAAAAGAATTCTACTACAAAGTAGCACGAGACTCAGAAAGCGTCAATTCACAACTTCAACTTGAAAGTTATATACAAATTTTTCATTCTATTACTAATAAAAACCTATTTCTCTTTCATTCCATAAATCAATATCTTCAAAATATCTACAAATTACCATTTCATTATTTAATAAGTTATCGCAACTATTTTTATTAAATCTTTTATTGATTTGCCTATTATCGCACTATCTGACCAGTGTGCTAAAATACTAGTAAAACTAAAATTATTTAACGTGATACAAACCTAAAATTTGTTGATCTTTACAATAAATTAATCTCCATAGCTGTAATCCGTTTACTAGTATTTTATTAATATTAAATTTACACCTACAATAATGAAGCTAAAAGTAAACCATATTTTTAACAAGGACGCTCGCTATCTACTACAAGTTTCAAACATTTTTTCACCGTCAATAACCTAACCTTTGAATAAAATACATCTTATTTACGTTAGCACATACACAATAACAAAATAAACAGTCTAATCGATGCCTGATTTAAATCTTCTCGAAGACACTTCCTAGCTCGCTTGGTTCCTCAAACAGACTTCTTACACCTCACATTCTATTGGTTTACACCACGACAACATCGAAAATGAGAATAATTGAGTCGGCATAACAATAATGCAGACGACGCGCTAAAGTAATTGCGACATAACGCATTAAATATCTTTTCCCGTCTCCATCCGGTTCAAATAAATTGCTGTAAAGCAGTACGTACAAAATGAATTTGATTGTTTGCATTTTTAAAATTTGGGGCACACTTCAAGAATTTGGCGGCACACAAAAGTGCCGCGGTACAGTGGTTGAGAATCACTGTAGTGTAAACTAACTAAATACCCTTCATTAAAATTTTCTGGGAATATAAAATCTATATTCGCATATTATTCTTAGTACAACCTTATTTAATGCTAACATAAGTTTTGACATCCCCAAACGTTTTCCGAATAGCCTTCTATATCGAATCAATATTTTCTCTCGTTTTAACCTCATAAAGCTTTTCAATTCTGGCTACTCTTTCTCTAATTTATACCACACTAGCTTTGTGCCCTCTCGAATAAGTATATGCGCGTTATCTACCCCTGTAATATTTTTTGATAGTGATAAAGTCTTATCTCTTCTATACATGACTCGCCATTATTAAATATGTTATTCTCATAAATGAATTTCTGGAACTCAAACTGTTGGGTATTTTGAACGTCTTTTACTATGATACTCCGAGTAATGTACAGGTCAAAGGCTAATTTATTTAATAGGTTGTGGAACAACCCTTTTCCCCCGTGTACCAACATTAATTAACATCTCTTCTGCAATAACGTGACAATTTATATATATATATATATATATATATATATATATATATTATATATATATATATATTGATGTAAAACGAGCTGCACATTGAGGTGCCTCTAAAAGAGTGCTGTGACTACGGCTCGCGTTGGATGCGCCGTTAAAAGAGTGCCGCGGTAACGCCGTATTGAGAGCGTCACTAGAAGAGTGATGTGATACAGATACAGCAAATTGTAAAACTTGAAATTGTTCACTTACCGTCCTTTCTAACTTTGTCTGATTAGCTCAACGGAGTTGTCGGAGTTTTCAAAATAAAATTAAACACAACAATATTAAAACGTTTATACAGTATGAAATATTTTCTCTCATACAAAAGCATATAGAACATTTACAACATCGTTTCTTTCAAACATAAAATAATTTCTAAGACGTACTTGTTATAAGAAAAATGTTTCTTACCTTATTTTAAATTTACAGAACTAAATTTCTTCTTTTATGGATATTTTACCTGACTTTGTTTATTCCCACGCTTGTAAGGTTTGTTTAGCCAAAAAAATCCTTGACAGATAACCTATTAAAAGGTCATAGTGTTCTGAACTCTGAACACAAACTTTCCTGGCAAAAATTCTTTATAAAAAAAAATGATCAGGACTATCTAAAACTATTTTAAACTAAATGACAAAATTTAAATATCAGTTACAAAAAAATTATACTTGCAAAAATCCACGAAACGTTTCTTTATCCAACTCGTAATTAAATATCTTCTTATTTTAAATTAATGTCCAAATCAGCTTATAAGATTTTTCATATTTAAAATCCTCGTTTCAAACAATAGTTACCAAAGTACATTTTTCGTTAAATCTTCCTTTCTATTACTTAATAAAACATTTAAAATAGCGTTATATTGAAAAATTTTCTCTCTTCATTGTAATTTAATAATTTCCATTTTTTATGGAAGTTACGTTTAAAACATCACTTCTATATTCATTGTAACAATGTAATTGTTAAATTACATTATGCTTACTGCATACTTCAAATATTATCTTCGCAAAGCAACAGCTCGCAACTTAAATCAAAGTAACATTTCGCGATCGAATTTTAGAATCTAATGAATCTATTTAATAAACGTTTCCTTATATACAAGAATTTATCTATTTCCGATATGTAATAGAATTTGCGCGATTCCATTCTAAACAATAAACGCCTATCTTACGTAATTTTCTTGGAAATCCTCAGTAGCGTTCAAGTTTGTTGAGTTTTATTAGCTCGTTATTTCGTTACAGTTATGAGTGACGCGCGCTGTTCGTCCTACTCTAATACATATACGATTATTGTGGGTTCGCATACTAATGCGAAAAATAATCAATTTTTATCGGTTATTTTACAAGGTTCAAGTCGCTTCTTGGAATAAACGTTTATTTTTTAATGAGTTCGTACGAATTGACGTCCCCGAATCCAATGTTCAACTTTTCGTCCTTGTCTCCGTTTAAAGTTTTCTAGTTCTTATCTTCCTAGATAACTTTTAAAAACTAAAAGGTCTCTTGATAACATGGGCGATGGTGCCGATAAGGGGTCTCTTCCGAATGGGACTGCTCTTTCTGTTGATGCTACTGCTGCGTGGTAACTAAGTCCATACGTTTCCAATATTTAGAACGAAAGCATCTTGTTTGCTGCTGCTGCGACGACGACGTCTATAATGTCGAAACGACTTTATTTTAAGCAATTTCGAAACATATGAATACTTCCGGAGAGCGCGCTTAATTTAAATATATAGAGGTAATTATTACATATTAAAAAATAGGCGAGATATGCCATGACGGTTTTTATTGCATTGACGAGGATGGTGTATTGGGGGCTGGAACATGCACATTCAGTACACGATTTTATTTGCAAAAGAGTTCCGTCTACCTGATCTACTTGCGACGATGATGGTAAGTCATGTGCAAAACAATAGCGATGCATCCATAATTGTTTTGCAAATACTCCGGTAATTTATTGAAATTTTTGGCCAGGTCTTTGCTTGCTTACTTTTCAATATACTCGAGCGGTAATTTCCTAAGATCCTTGACTGTCAACATTCTTTTTCATACACTCATTTATAATACAAACGTTTATGATTGAAAATAAATATACTATCTGGTAGAAATTGTTTCCTCCTTAAGAATGCACACTATATTACCCTGTATGATTTATATTGCCACCTAAATTTAATATTATCGAAAGTATTAGGCCGCTTTGCTTTTCCGTGTATTCGCACAATTTATTGTTCAATTCTTGAACAGCTTCGGTTTAACTTGAATTTGAAAATTTTCAGATGTAAAATTTTATAATTTTTAGTCATGAAGTGTCTAATCGATGAATAATGATGTCTCCGCGGCTTCTGAAGGTGATGATGACCCATTGGGCTTTATGTAATCGCCTTAGATACAAAATTAATTTTATGAAAACCAAATTTTCTCAAGTATCTTGTCAAGCGTCGGTCTATTAAGGCAAAGACGTCTTCTAAAAATTGCATGGGTTCTATATGATACAAATTAACTACCGTACTCGAACGTATCCTGCGGGAGAATGCAAATTTCAATTGGACCTACTTGATATTGTTTGACGTTCTACACCTTTTGGCATGTTTTGATGCTGATCTGTCGAAATTTGCAGCTGCTCGTTGTCGTCATTGTCGCAATTCGCGTTGTTCTCACACTTTACATTAGTTTTATCATCGATTTCGTTCTTATTGCTAGCATCCGCACCTCTGATCATTCCTGCGTGTTTATTTTTGCATTAGAAACGATCCGATTACATCTCAGATTCATCAGCAAGGATTCGAAGTGACATTTCCAACCTACACTACAGCCATTTTTCAATTGTTTTAAAATTGCGCGGGCTGAGGAAAGCGCATCGGGCACCTTTAATTCGTCAGAAACTTGATCCATATTGTACGATGACGATGTTTACGGTTCGAACAATTACACAATAATAAATTATAAACATTTTGGATATTCTTGTTTTACTCGAACAAAGCTAGTGGCAGTAGGGATAAATCTCAGGTATATGGCAACACGCTCTTGACTTAAATTGTTAGTTCTTTTTTATCTGTATAGTTATTTGAATCACAAACCTGTAATTTAAACATGCGGGTTACAAATGTCGCCGGCAGATGGACAAATCTGCTCTACTTATGTGTGTTGTTTTAAGCCAGTGTCTTTCGTTTAAATACGATACTTATTTCTAATGGACGATTAAGATTAAAATCGTACATTATCTAATCATATTTTATAATTGCCAATAATTCAACAAGCTTCAGCATTATTGTCATTTTATTAATAAACTGCTTACAAGTGTGCCCTTAATGATAGTCACGACTCTGTGTGTATAATATGCAAATTTATCAAGTTTAGTTTCCGTTTCGGTATGGCTACTAATATTCAAGAATATAGACCACGTTGTAAATAATACATATTCATTATAATATTTTAGCATATAATGCGCTTCACTACTACTACTACTACTACCAATGTATCAAAGTATCTTAAATTATTAAACAATTTGCATTTTTATCTTTATACATTTTACAATAATATATCTATCATGGGCAATTACTTATTGATAATTAAATATTTTTTACAATAGTTTTCCAACTAGATTTTATAAATTAGATCATCTCATTTTTTTTGTCGGAGGCGCCGCAGTAGAGGGCGTTCTGTAAACGAAAGAATTACATAAAAATCTCTCCATAATCAATATGAATATATATATATATATATATATATATATATATAATGTAATGTCAGGGGGAGGTACAAGGCTTCTAAGGGTAGATTTGTGTTAAAAGGGGTGTATGCCAAATAAAATGATTCATATATCAGATCCAGTAATTCAAACACTATATTTTGCCGTACTTTACATATGCTAAAGTATTTACCATGTTAGTTTAAAACGTATGTGCCAAAAGGTAAACTAAATGACTTGATGACGTTGATAAAATGCACAGTGCTCAAGGTTTTATACTAAGTTGCAATTTAATAAGCCATTGAAAGTACATTTGCCGTCTGAAAACCGGATGCGTCTACGGATGTCTACTATCAACCAAGCATCCAGGTCTTGTGTGAATTATTTTGGCTTTTTATTTAAATAGAATCAACTTTTGGACGAATTTGTAGATTCAAAATTATAAGTTAATAGCAGTATCAAATATAATTGGAGAATTGTAAAGTATTTAGGACCAATGATTGAATTTAGGAATGTGTATAAAGACAATAGTGAAGGTATTTGTGACACCAAAAAAAGGACAAATTGTTATTGGATATTTTTATGTATTTAAAATGTAATTAAGTAAGCTAGTTTTGTTGTGCTTATTGCCTAGGAGAGTAAACAAGATGATTCTTTTTCGATAAAATTTGGTATAAAGACGTGTTTTTACAAACCTGCGTTAAAGTTGTTAAATATTTTGAAAAAATAAATGTGTTTGAATTTAAATAGTCTGATTTATTAAAGTGGAGGTACAAGAAGCATCGGTGGTTAAATAAGCAACAGCGACGTTAAAGGAAGTGCAAAGATTGGTGATAGTGCGACGGGAAAGCAACGAATATTTAATTGGATTTGGATAGAAGTTTAAAGGCAGAAGGATATAGAGTGGTTATAGTGCGACGGGAAAGCAACGAATATATATAAATAGATTTGGGGATTGATTTGGATAGAGATTTGAAGGCAGTAGGACATCGAGTGGGACATCGAATTTATAGCAGGGCATTGAGTGATTTGGAACAGGACGGCGGTTAGATTTGGAGTGATTACGAAGAGGCGGACGGATTAATTGGAGCACGAAGAGTGGAATTAAGAGAGCAGCAATTGCAGGGGAAGATTCAACGAAAAAAAAGAACACGGAAGGATTAGCGCAGGGGAAGTAATTACAACGGTTTGTCAAAATTCTAAAATTCGAGTTATTCATTTCAGATTTGGGGTCATCAAAATTGTACTAAGACACCTGGAGGCGATACGAAAGTTCAATAGTGATTGTGAGTCCATGTAAAGACGCATACGGCGACTAAGATCGTGAGCCAGCAGCATTTAAAAAGGGCATCAGCGAAGTATAATTCAGGTGAGTACCGTGCAATATCATAAAACGTCAAAAAAGTCAGAAATTGTGTACATTAATTAATTTGGCACAAAGCTACGTTGATCAGTAAAATTTGGCATATACAGTAGTTAATTCATATAAAAGTAGTAAAACAAAAGAGTGTGCAGTTTGGTTGGGCAGTGCACATCTACTTACGACTGAACCCATGGTAAGTAGATGAACACCCTGAGATAAAGAGTTCATATAGTCGAGGCATAATAACAGTAAACATTTTAATTAGATAACCAACCAAACTTTGCTAAAGCACATTATATAAAAGTAATTCATTGAATAATAAAAATAGGCGCGACGACAAAAGTAGTGTATAAATAATTTATATTTAAATAAAATAATAAAAGTAAAAAGGGGGTGAGCCAGTAGAATATATATATATATATATATATATATATATATGTATATATATATATATATATATATATATATATAGAATTAATAAGATGAAATAATAACCTAGACTTTTTAAGTAAAGCCCAAATGATCATTTCAAATCGAGCTAGTAATTGAAAGAAGGAAAATATAAGGCCTTGGACAGGATTTGAACCTGCATCTCAGTTTTGCCGGAACTGTGCGTTATCCAATTACGCTACCGAGGCCGATGGCTATAATTGGGAAATTTACAAATCTAAATCGTGTACAGTACCATATATAAACCTAACTTTTAATTACTTACCTTGTGTAAAAACTACTTATAATATTTATATATATATATATATATATATATATATATATATATATATATATGTATATATATACGCATAAAATGAGCTTATTTCTTTTTAAAAATCCAAAAACACTTTTCTTTTTATAAAAAGAATATTAAGATTTTTTCACAGATATGAAACGCACCTATTGTTTTCCATTTATTTTGCACGCATAACCAACTTTTACACGCACACCTAAACTATTCTCTAACGCCCTTTTTAAAAACACCTCACACACCCACACCTGCCCACAACATATACATACCATTCTCACAACAAAAAGCATTAACATTTATCGACAATACCAGAAAATTTTATGTTTATCCCAAGTTTTTCACAGCCATCCCGCTGTCCTAGCATCTCCATACCCCTATATCTTTCTTATTAACACCTTTTTCAAAACCACCTCTTACACACACGTACACATACATTTCCACAACACATGCAAACTTTTCTTTTTCAAAAAATACTGCAACTTTAGAAGATATTAGCTGTTTTTACACTTGTTTTAGTATCTCCATAGCATAACTACTCGTAGAGATGCCATCTAGGCGTTTACCATCGTTTCTGAAAATATTGTTAAATTCTAAAATAAATGGAACATCTGCTGAAGCTAATGCACGACAAATTAATTCATTAACTACTTTATGTCTAGATTGACGGCCAGCACTAAATTTCTAATTTATACCATGGTGAGCCTATTCATCTACCAGAAAACCGCAAGAACAAGTATAAGGGATGCATAATTCAGCTCCGAGTCTTAAACTAGTTGCCATTCTAATAGTATGATCATTTAGTAAGGTGTCCAAAGAAGAGACAGGACGTACTGAAGTCAAGCACTATCGTATTTTGAATAGATTGCCAAGATGCAAACCTTCTCAATAGATTTAGTAACTGAATCTATAAACTTTTGGGATTACATATGTGTGTTAATGATTACAAAAGTTTTTATGCATTTGCACCATAAGAAAAAGATAGTAGGTCTTGTAAATGAGACAGTCAAAGACCATTTAATCCTGCTGTAGAGCTAGTTTTGAAGGAATTTACGGCTAGTTGAGTATCTTCTTTTCTAACAAATAGCGGATAATTTGAATTATAAAATGAGTAATCATAAAATATTTAGAGTTGCGTTTTAATAATAATAATAATATATTTAATAGATACAGTTCTATAAATCCAACGGGAGAGCAAATCAGCAATGTTGATTTTAAATTCCTACCTGCACTTGATAAATGATGTTTGTACATGGGAATTAACTATGTGGCATTCTAGTTTGTCTGGGGTCACTTTGTTAATGCTTCATAGCAACAGAAATAACATTTACAAGTTAAAAATACGAACTTATTGTACATTAAGGAATTGCGCACAAAGGAAATATTTACAAAAGTTTTTGTGTGCATAAGTGCAAATGTCTTTTAACACTAAAAGTTGTAAGATTGCATGAAGCGTTTCTACGTTGAAAAATTGACTGTTGTGGTTTCACGATATAGTGTCGTGCAGAAGATAATATCCATTGTTATGCTGAATACATTGCGACACCTCATGGAGGTTTTGCAATTGGATTTCCATGTTTTGGTACTTTGTGGCTGGTGGGTGGAGACGCTGGTATACAGGTGACGACGTTGGTTGGTAGAAATTGGAGCAAATGTTCCCAATCCTGGCGTGCATGTTGGCATCATGTGCTTTCGGAGTTGGTCCTGATGGCTTCAGAGGTAGATCGGTACAACTTCTGGTGGCATCCTGTCCACAGCGCTGTGAAAGGTCACTTCATTTCATTTCGATGAATTTGGTGGTCACAACGAAGTAACCTAAAGGAGGTGCGCAAGGAGCTTGGTGGCTTCTGTCTTGCACTATTCCTAAATTACCTCCTACAATTTTGATGGCTACCATAAAGAGAGAACAAATAAGAAGTAATTTGTTCTAGCATTTGGAGCATCTTTTATATCGTGGGTTTGTTTCTATTATATGTTCAGACAGTTCTATTTTGTATTCGAGGGGAGTCGGACAAGTCCGTTATTGTTTGAGGGGTGTTTTATGCATGCATGCTATTTATTTGCATGCTGCGTTAATCTAGATTCTAGTGTATAAAAAATGTTTTGTGAAGCAGCAGCTATTCTTCACCCAACAACAACGGTGGTAGCCTGTAACAAATAGATTGAGAGTTAGAGGATTACAATAATTCTAAGTTCATACTAATTTAAATGTGAGCAGTATTACCAAACCAGCACTGAAACTTCGCTGACGAATGAGCCGGTACAGAAAGGTTTTTAACGTATCTCAGATTTAATGAGCTAAGTAGTAGAATTTCAAGTCGATAAGCAGACAAGTTAGTGGTTATAACTATGCATGCCTGTAATATCAGAGACATCTCCAATCTTCGGTCAAACTTTAGTATTACTTTAGAATTATAGTGCGGTACAATATTCTCTCTGTGTTTAACATTGAAAGCGTATATAAAACACATTTTGAATGACTTGAATTCTTTTCTTGGCTTCAGCAGAAAGGAATTTAAAATACACTGGACTGCAGTAGTCTAAATGGCAGAGAATTAAGTTGTTACACAATTTCCATTTAACATGGGCATTTAGACAGTTTGAACTTTTAGAGTGTACGTGGCCTATGACAGCAAAGCAAAACATTTGTTTACATGATTCTCAAAGTTCAACTAAGAATCGATCATGACTGCAACTCTTAACAATACTTTTAATTTCAATGACAGCATTTTCAATTTGTAAATTTACCGTTCCTGCCTGCATTGCTTTCAATAGGTTAACACGTGGGCCTACACTTACAGAGATAGTTTTCATAGCGTTTAGAATAAGGCCATTATCCTTAGACCATCTGCTGATGCTATTCAGATCATTGTTGAATAGTTTAATTGCTACGTTAATTTTAGAAATTCTGCAGAACAATTCAGAATATGATGTAAATATATTGTTAAAACATAAGATGTTAATTACAGGGGATATATCACCATCTAAAACTTTAGAAATAATTTTATACTGGTTAATTTGGGATTATTAGATTTGTTTACTTTAACATTAAGTTCATGTTCAAAAATTGCTATTAAATTGTTTAGATTTTTAAAATGTGAGACGGAAGGGAAATCCTATTACTGACTTTATTACATTTATGAACATTGATTGAGAACGTATGGTATGCAAAAAGGAAAGCTTTTTCCACGCTGAGAAACAAATAAGATCAGTATAGTTATTATAACTTCGCTTATGGATTAAGGACACTGTGATATCACTGATTTTTGAATCCTTTTTATTAAAATTTGTGAACTTTTAAATTAGGACAATTGAACAGCTGGTTCAGCTACATTTTCTGTTACTTTATAGATTATATTTAAATATGGAAGTTCTTCCATTGTATAGTTTAAGTTATTAACATTTACCTCAAAATTTTTTGAATTGTTTCTTGGATTATATTTTTTCTTTAGCTTTAAGGGCCTTGTTAGTATTCCTGGATTTCTTATTTTTGTTGTTTTACTGTATTCCTTTGTAGTTCACATCAACTGTCAGAGATTTCAAAACAGTTCCATTTTTTTAAATTATTCTAATTTCCTAACATTTATTTTATATTTTATGCAAGAATGTACTGGTCAACAAACAGGTCGTCATTATAAATGAATGTGTAAGTAAAAATTTAAAAATGAAGAAGCACCAAGAGCACTTAATAGGTCGTTACTGCATTTTTTTATCAGTCAACCCTCAAGCATACTTTTATTTAACTAAATTTTAAAAGTCACTAATATCGATCAATCTGCAACAACTTTTCTTTAAATTCTGTTTACCTAGCTTATAACCACAACTCGTCGAGTGATGCCTTCAAACCTATATTTGTTTAATTTTACTATTCTGTCGCTCTTACTATTTACACTCACCAACTGTTTTGGTAAAGTCGTGAGTTTAAAAAAAAGCCAAAGCAAATAGAATTTCCAAACATTTTATTAAACTTGTTGTTATCAGATGTAAAGAATAGCATAAGATTTATACAAACGTTGTTTCTAATTGTCCTATTTACAATTCTAGCAAATAATTTCATTGCATTTTTATTTGCAGCCTGCAACCAACAATCGCCATGAAGCACTTGATATTGATAGCACTAATTTAGATAATGTAACTCAAAGAGAACCTCACGAACATGCAGCTAATGGTGGAGCATTTGGACCTGTAACCAATTTTCAGAACAAAGCACAAAGTTCACTAAACAAATATTCAAAAGAAATTAAATATATACGCTACATAACGTTATATATACTCCTAGTCGCATATTTTGGATGGGCAACTCAATACTTTATAGATCGGCAAGAAAGTAGTAAGTAGTTTTTGTTTTATTTGTTAACAATAATTAATTACTGAGTATACTTAATAAGTATATATTTTAGTATGCAAAAGAGGAATTTTACTTGTTTCTTATATCAGAGATTTGCGGAGTTGTTATCACAATTATAAATGTATTTGTTGTGCCCACAAATCTACTGCAAATGACAAGTTATGAGCAAACATCATGCTTAGCACCTAGTCAATTCACAGTGCAAAATATAGAAAATATTCAAACTACGAAATGGAATGAACAAATCCCCCTAACAAAATTAATGGGTCGAGGGAGGAAAATAAAAGATGCAAACCAAGCGAAACAATAACAGTATGAACATAAGGAAAACTCTTATTAGACAATAAAACAGGACCAAAAAGAGAAAAATAGAAAATCTATCTGGTTTGAAATCCTAAAGTACCGAACAAAACCAGAAATGTAAAAACTATAAAGAAAGATATAGGGTAGCAATTAACGAGGGCGAAGACGAAATGGCATTAACACTGTAAAAGTCGTATGATGGATGTACCTCAGAAAGAAATGCTACAGACTCCAACCTCAAGAAAGAAAATGGTTTCCTGCTGAAAACCGAAAAACTAGGAAAGGAGAAAGGAAACAGATGTAAAAACAAAAATGAAACATAACTGTCAAGTCTCAAAGTATGCTAGGGAATTACCAGGGAGCTGGAAAGAAGAAACTATTCTTCAAGTTGTGACAACCATAAATCGTCCAAAAAGGATAATTAAGGAATAAATAAACTGAAGAATTGACTAAGTAGCAGTTTCCGAAGATAAGAATAATGGTCTAAAAAGCACATACCACAAAAGGAGGGTTGACGATAAACTAAATCAGTTTGAGACTGACAGTAAGCAAAACCAGCTAAACGAAAAGAAAATGGGTATGAGAAGTGAAAGGAAAAACAAACAAAAAATATATATTTACAAACAAATACAAATTCCAAGAAGAAAATATTAAAGTAAGGCAAAGTCATCTTATGAATTTGGGACGCAAGCACTAACAACTGGGTTAGAAAAATGCCCATCCCAACAATCCTGATCTCACTAATCTTATGGTGTAAGGTATCGACGCCCCCACCTTGCAAGCCAGTGAAACTTATTAACTGGCCCCACGTTAGGGTAAACAATATAACATATAATGTCATACTACAGTGACCAAAAGTGAATCAGGGGATCAGGGAAGCATGTTAAGAATTCGGGATGTACAGATCGTTTATTTCAGCAGTTGCTTGAAATAATCGCCACAGAGAATATGTTCACGGCCAAACAAGGCAAAGAAAAGAAGTACAACCCAGAATGTCATGTTTGGATGTTCAGATGGCTCATGAAATTTTTTTAAGGTTGACATCCCAGTGGCGCTGGTTGTCACACATATAGGAAGCAATCTTGGTCGTGAAGGTGCAGTTAACACGTTCGGCAGGATTGGCTTGAACATGGTAACGGGCGGTGAAGACGATGCAAGTGTGATAATGTGTACATAAAGAGGTGAATTGACTACTACAAATCTGTACACCGTTATTAGTAATAAGCTATTGAGGAATGCCAAAAGGTAGAGTTCTTCCAGTATTTTAGCAACGGATTCTACAGTGGCCTTTTGCAAAAGAAATAATAGAGAACATTTAGTAAAGTAATCAGGCACTACAGATATGTAAGAATAATCTTTGGTAGAACGGGGAAGAGAATCTAACATATTATCAGGGTATGAGTTGCCAGGAATAATAGGGTTTGGCCTTGGAAGCAAAGATGCTAGGAGGAAGTAATTGTCAGCACAAACAGGACAACGTCGAATATAGCAAACGTCGTCAGCTTTAAGACAGGGCCAGTAATACATTTGGAAGAGGGCATAGAAAATGTACAATACAGAAAATATTCAAACTACGAAATGGAACGTAACAATTTAATAAATAGTTCATCAATAGCAATGGATCGTATTCTGGCTCTGGAACGTTTTTACATCAACCCTAACTATACAAATGCATCTTTGGAATGAAAACACTGGTAAAAAAGATTTCCAAATTTCGCATTTGAAAAAGAAGACTCATAAATTAAAACTCCTCTATAATTAAATCTCTACCAAAGTGTACCAATATATTAGTATTGCTGAGATATATAACAGTGCTATTTCAATTGAAGTTTATAATTGGCATAAGCTATCCACTCTAGTCAACTTTCTAATGAAAATCTTGATCAATTCTTACGAGCTTTAAATTCTGAGTGAAAAATTGTAACTTTAAAAATGTTATGGCTAAGAACCATCGAAAAGATTCCACCCAAGATGCCTTTATTTGTGGTTTAACTGATACAAGTATTAAGCAGAGACCTTTGGAAAGTCTTCTCTTGACTTTAAATGATGTGTATGAAGAAGTACGGTAATTAGAAATGACTCTACAACAATCAATCAATGCATTACAATCAATTTCTGAATGTAAATTCTATACAAACCCCTAATAACGTCGATCAAGCATTACCTTTAGAGAAAGAAGTTGAAAATGATAACTTTCCATATAGTA
The DNA here is from genome assembly GCA_036346225.1 of Platerodrilus igneus. NCBI lineage: Eukaryota > Metazoa > Arthropoda > Insecta > Coleoptera > Lycidae > Platerodrilus > Platerodrilus igneus. The sequence continues at coordinate 11,346,696 of JARFIW010000453.1, forward strand.
AAACCAAAGAAACATTAGCAGCTACTTATAGGAAGTGTTTCTACTCTGGATTTAATGGCATATTCGATCCAAATGTTCAGCTCGAAATAGTCTTTAATATACGAGTAAAATAAAACAGCACTACTCTATGGTATGAAAATCACAAAGGAATACGTCTAACTTATATCATTCTGTTTTAATGATTAGTTTTATCAGTACTAAACCCATACCTAAATGTTTGGCAAAAGCTGTGATTCGTGTAGAAGTGAATAATTAACAGAGATACCAGTAGTTCTATGATCCTATGATCCTATGATCCTATGAAACAACACTCTAAAGTGGAAGTTGAATTTGGGGGCTTAAGAAGTTCGCTGAAAATTTGTGCTTTAGTTACCACTAGTGTTGAAGATGTAACTCTTTCTAGAAATTTAACGCCTGAATATAGGCCAATTGCCATAAAATCTTGCACACAAATTGAAAATGATTCAAAAATCATAGAAGCTGAAATTAAATGCCTACTGTCTGAAGATATAATTAAAAAAAAATCACCACGGCAAGTGCTAGTATTAGTTATATCTCAGAAAATCATTGGAAGCATATGATTATCAATTATTCCCAGACAATCAATAAATTCACTCGGTTAGATGCACATGCGAATTGAAGATATCATGAGTAACGTAACTAAAAATCAAGTCTTCAGTAAAATTAACATTTAAAAGTTCATATCACCAATTTTTTATCATAAAGAAACACCGACCATATACTACAATTGAAGATTGTGGGATGCTTTTACAGGATAAGAAAATTCCTTTTAAAATGACAAATGGAGTAGCTGCGTTTGAAAGAGACATAGACTATATTATTTGCACTGAAACATCATCAGATATGTATACATACCTGGATATATCACTGTTCCTAGTGGGAACCAGAAGGATCATGATGAGAATCTCTGACGTTTTATAAAAGCTATTCAGAAATTTAAATTAACCATAAATAATTAGAAAAGTGAGTTTTCTCTTCATTCGATACACTTCATAGGACATTTGATTCCCTATCATTCTATTAGACCTGATCCTTATCTCAAAGCTTTATATGGAATTCCACCTCCAAATAATACAACTTCACTAAAAAGAGTCGTAGGCATGTTTGTACATTTTCAAATTATATCCGTCGTTGTATTCACTCTGACAGAAAGAGTTCATCTATATCTAATGAATTAAAAATTTTCTCAAACTCTAATGGACTCGGAACTATAACTTATAACTCTTGCAGTAATAGCCAAACTGAAAGATACAATGGTGTCATTTGGCATACAATTCAGTTAGCTCTAAAAACCAAAAATAGTAATATAAATTAATGGGAGAATGTACTTCCGGAAGTCGTACATTCAATAAAAAAGCTTACTATGTACCTCTACAAACAAAACTCATCATGAATGATTGTTCAGACAGCAAAGACTAAGTATTAGGGGAGAAACGTGGTTTTTAAATCCAGGTCCTGTTTATCTACGACAATTTGTTCTTTAGTCGAAATATGATCTCACAGTCAAAGAAGTTACACTGCTCGAAAATAATGATAAATATGCCCACATTAGAAATTCTGAAAGAAGATAACTTCTGAGATCTGGCTCCAGTTGGTAAAAATAATTCGCCTAAAAATAAAGTTTTAACTCCTGAAATATCAACAAAGATTTTCATACGGAATAAAAATAATATCGTAATATTTTTTTATTTTTAACATAAGTACAATTTGCAAATATAAAAAAATATATAATATTTTATTACTTGACATATTTTTTATTCGCCGAAATAATTTGCACTAAACATAATTTACATGAACATATTTTATTGTTGTTTATAACGAAATTAGTTTGATTGACTTAAAATATTTGCAAAATTTTATTCGTATATTTCTTTCTAAAATTTCTTTTAAGGTTAAGGTCGGAGATATACTTTTTGTCATCAATATAAAATATGAAGACTACGAGTATTTTAAGCTAAGTTTAAGAAAATTTATGTATTTATGGAATATATAAGTAAAATACTTACCTTAATTTTCTATGGTAAGTAGCAGATTTCTAATATTTATTTGTTTAATTAGCTTGCTAGCATGCAGTACGAACACGAAGTGTATCATCTGAGAGACAAATACAATGTAGCTGGGTAGCAAAAGCAATATGTTAGTCGTCGTAGCCTGTAGGATTCTTAGAACGCAAAACAAATTGAAGGATTCTTACAACGCAAAACAATGATTTTCATAAATATAAAGTTTAACTTAATTCTAAAAATCGGGACTTTTCAAAAACGTTGCGGTATGCGGAACAAATTGTGAAAAATCGGGACTGTCCCGCCAAAAGCAGGACGGCTGCTCACCTTAATCATAGCTCATGCTCGTGATGAAATTAAGAACAAATTGTGATAAAAACTTTGACGTTAAGGCAAAAATGACAATATTATAAAAGATGTGGCCTAGGAAAAACAAAGAATAGCAAAGGCAGATTATCATAGTTCTTATAAGTAAATAGTTTTAAAAATTCTGGCTTAGCTGGTAAAAGTAACTAAACTGACAAAAATAACATATGAACTATTTCGAAAATCTACATGTATGAAATTTTTGAGATGGGTATAAAATAAACAAATTTACAATAACACGGAATCTGTATGAATGGATCTAAAGTTGAGTTAATGAAGATGGGTTAGAATATGTTGGGAGTAAAGGAAAAAGTAGAGAAAAGTAAATATATTACCATGGAAATTATATGCCTTATACTCGAAAGAAAATAAAAGAATATTTCCACACAACTGAGAAAAGAATATAGAGAACTAAGAAATACATTAGAATAGCAAACACAAATTTTGATAGGGATGAGAAAAGATAGAATCAACATTTAGAAAGGGAAGCTGAATTTATCACACTGATTAACAATTTTATGTACTGAAAACATAGCTGAAGAGGAGTTAGTTGTGGCCAGAAGATATGACAATAGAAGGAAGAGATATAGAAGAATATTCAAAACTGAAACACCATTAAAACCAATGCAAGAACTAAGCGATGGTAAAGAAATGAAAAATAGTATACAGAAATCATAAATTGCTGGTGTTTTAAAGAACTGAGCTAGAATACAGCAATTGAAATACAGAAAATACCAGCAGATATGATAAAAATGCATGATCAAAAGTGCTGAATGATTATTTAGATTAATTATTGTGATACATTCAACAAAGTAAATAATACCTGCCGATTTCCAAAATATTAAGACAGTTATGGCAAATTTTTAACCTTGTAATGTTGACAAAACATTTAGCTACTGAATTTTTGTCTGAAACCACCGTTGTGATGTTAATTTAGTATAAGATTTTTTCCTTCTTGACTCTACCGAGAAACTGAGGAGATAGAATAAATAGCTAACGTAAATGGGAAAACTTCAAAACAGAAAATAGCTAACCTGTGTTAAGACCAGGGAAGATGAGTGTGGGAGTAAGGATAAATAGGGTAATCAAAGGGATGGATTAGGTGTCACCTAATCAGGGTAATATAAGAATAAGCGGAGGTTAGTATCCTTTCAAATGATAGATAAAATGAATGGGAGTTACCAAACTCTGCATTCTAAAAATTTTATTCTTAATCCAAAATAGATTTTGTATAATTTCTAAGTAAACTGCAGCAACATCCATACACCTTCCTTTTGATGTAGCAATGATTTAACAACTTGACACATACTTCCAGACATCGCACAAATAAGAATTTAACATCCAAACAATGACCAATTTCTTTCCTATCATTGTTGTGTGCTGAACGAACCATTCACAAAACTAAATCATAATTTATACCGTACAATAATTATTGTATGCTTGTAGCAAAGACCACACACGCGTGGCCACTAGAAGCCTCTTAGGCATCCCTTTTCACTGCAAAGCACAATGCATTCTCTCTGCTCAATAATTTGAACCGCCCAAGACAAAGATGTACACACGACCACCACACAACTATAAGGAATGACATTTGTAACCAACACCAGTTAAAAAGTACAATAACCCTTTAAATAATAAACAAGATAACAGGTAATAAGGTCAGGGAATCAAACAAACTAAAATTGTTTACAACAAATGTATTCAAGGAATTAATATTTTTCAACAATTTTGAATAAACATTGATTTTAAAATCATCATGCCACATGGTGTTTCTACCAAAATATGTAGGTGCGGAAAGATATAAACTTTAACACCATAGGCATATCGTATGATGCATTAAAATTTTTTACAGAAAATACTTTGGACAAGTGAAAAGATGACCAATTTGGTTTTGAAAAAAGATGGTGGCACTCGGGTAGCAAAATTATCTTATAGAATAATTTTAGAAAAAAAATAGTTAAGAAAAAGCCACATACGTTGCTTCCATGTGTATAGAAATGAGATGAAATGAGATTAATTGGACTAGAAGCAATTGAAATACATGAATACGCAGAATAATTTCAACAGAAAACAAAAGCGATTTAAAAATAGCTTTAACGTGTATAAATAAGATGCTTACTAGGAATTACCGGTAGATAAATAAAAGCAAAAACAACGAAATGTAAGAAAAAGAAGAGAACACGCATTAAAATAACCAATAGAGAAGGTAAAAAGTCTAATATAGAGACCAAACTAACAAAATATGTTCATTATAAAAAATAGGATAGCACAGGTAAGACTTTTAAACAAAGAAGTAATTACTTGTATTGAAAATAGACAAAGATGTTAAAAATACTACGATAGCTTTTGTCTGAAATATTGGCATATTTAATTGAGAAACCTGGATTACAAGAGAGGAGAAAACAATATTAGGAATTTTTGATGCAGTTTTAAAAATAATTTAAAACGATATGATCATATCAAAAGTAATAACAATAAAGAAAGATTTTTGGTCAATTTTTTATGATATGAAGTATGGTACAAAAGAAAAGATGTAGGTTGTCAAATATTAAAATAATTCGATCCGATAGCACAAAGTATAGGTATAAGTAGGATTGGAAAGGATGAAGAGCTGACCCAGTCATGTCTAAAATATGGTCAATGAATGTAGTTTCAAGTAAGGAGATGGGTAATTATATGAATAAGCATTCGATTTCAACAGCCACGTCTAGCCAAACGTAATATTGAATTCCTGGTAATGAAGATGATATACAAATTAAAACAAGATGGTATAACATGCTATCTCACATAACACTCTCTACTGCTGATTTTACACAAGTTTATAAACATCTTGCTTTTTACAATAATGGGTCGATGTAATAGAAATGTTCCCTTTACTACGTTGAAGCTCTGGGCATGAAGATTTCAGGGATGTATGAAATATTAACTAGGAAGCCACAAAAATACTTTGGACAAGTGAAAAGATGACCAATTTGGTTTTGAAAAAAGATGGTGGCACTCGGGTAGCAAAATTATCTTATAGACTAATTTTAGAAAAAAAATAGTTAAGAAAAAGCCACATACGTTGCTTCCATGTGTATAGAAATGAGATGAAATGAGATTAATTGGACTAGAAGCAATTGAAATACATGAATACGCAGAATAATTTCAACAGAAAACAAAAGCGATTTAAAAATAGCTTTAACGTGTATAAATAAGATGCTTACTAGGAATTACCGGTAGATAAATAAAAGCAAAAACAACGAAATGTAAGAAAAAGAAGAGAACACGCATTAAAATAACCAATAGAGAAGGTAAAAAGTCTAATATAGAGACCAAACTAACAAAATATGTTCATTATAAAAAATAGGATAGCACAGGTAAGACTTTTAAACAAAGAAGTAATTACTTGTATTGAAAATAGACAAAGATGTTAAAAATACTACGATAGCTTTTGTCTGAAATATTGGCATATTTAATTGAGAAACCTGGATTACAAGAGAGGAGAAAACAATATTAGGAATTTTTGATGCAGTTTTAAAAATAATTTAAAACGATATGATCATATCAAAAGTAATAACAATAAAGAAAGATTTTTGGTCAATTTTTTATGATATGAAGTATGGTACAAAAGAAAAGATGTAGGTTGTCAAATATTAAAATAATTCGATCCGATAGCACAAAGTATAGGTATAAGTAGGATTGGAAAGGATGAAGAGCTGACCCAGTCATGTCTAAAATATGGTCAATGAATGTAGTTTCAAGTAAGGAGATGGGTAATTATATGAATAAGCATTCGATTTCAACAGCCACGTCTAACCAATCGTAATATTGAATTCCTGGTAATGAAGATGATATACAAATTAAAACAAGATGGTATAACATGCTATCTCACATAACACTCTCTACTGCTGATTTTACACAAGTTTATAAACATCTTGCTTTTTACAATAATGGGTCGATGTAATAGAAATGTTCCCTTTACTACGTTGAAGCTCTGGGCTTGAAGATTTCAGGGATGTAAGAAATATTAACTAGGAAGCCACAAAGATACTTTCACCAAAGATTTTAAAACTAAAACTTTGAAAAATAGATTTCTTCCGTTTCAGTTGAATAGATGTGTGTAAGCATGCAAAATTAATTTCTGCTGACAAGGGTCTACACACTCAATATTAAAAACTGTTGGCATCAAAACCTATATTTTAATCCTTTTACCTTTATTAAAACCTCTTAATAACAGCCCATTTGAACTGTTTGTGAATCTCATTTGTTTGCCGATTCATTTAAATATGTCACTATTTTTGCAACTAAAGGACGTAAGCAAGTGAAAATAATTGGTATTGTCCAGAGAAGCCAAAATCTTACGGTAGTTTTTCATATGAATGCCAATAGAGCAATTTCTCTTCAGTTTCGATCTTTATATTTTCAATCGCAATTTACTTTTCTATTATCTCTTTTTCTAATAACATTTGCCATTCACTTCTTTTAATGTCTGTCGCTCTTTTCTCTTGTATGTTGTATAATTTTTTCTACACCTTTCCATTTTACCACTAATGTTTGTTCCATAGATATTCAATTTTGTAATAGCTGTACATCACTATACACTTAAATCCCTTTCTTTTATAATCTTTAGCTTTGAGAAAACTATTCTTCATCATATTTTGAATTTTATATTAAATTTTTTGTATACACCCCAAATCTTTTACAGTCATTTTGCTTTAACTTTAGGATAACGTCACAACTGGATAAAATACTACATTGCCAACGTTAGTTCAAATTCTACTACATTTAAGTAAAGATATACGAATATTCCTATTTGCAAGAGGAATCGGTGGCAACTCCGTACAGAACTGCTCTCAAGCACAATTCTAATTATTCATTTGCATACAGTTGTCAACACTTCATTACTACATTTGACGTTATCTACTTTGCAACCGAGTAATTGACATTCAAACACAATACGTATGCTGATAAAATTGTCCAGATCAAAAACATAAAAAGTTTTCTGCTGGCATATTTGTCACATAGTATCCATACACGACTAAGTTTTTACCTAACACTACAATTCCGTCAACATTGTTGACTATGATTAAGTGGATAAAAACACACTGATTAAGTAAATATTAGTTCCAGGTTTAACAGTGGGCTCAACAACATGCACAGGTTATGGGCTTTTTATGATCATATTTATTTTTATAAATTTCGGAATAGCATACTCCTGGATTCTCAAACCATACTGTCTACCAGTTATCAAAAAGACCATATGTGGATCTGGAAGGAAAGGACTCTGTCAAAAACTGTTTCAATATAAGTATGTATAATTGTTATTATGTTATTGTTTCGTCTTCCATCATTTTTTATAAATTCACACTAGTCTCAATGCTGTGATACAGTTCGATAATGTTCTTGTACAAAAAAAGTATTATTTAAAACAAACGTGAAATGAGCTTAAATTTAAATTTGAAATTATTTTTAATAATAAGAAGGTTTTCTCGTATTTAATGGAACCTTTAAAAAATTGATTGCCCAATGAAAAAAATACTCTTGCTTATTTAAAGCTGAAAATTTCCTATAATTTTCAATTATGATTCATTTTTTTTATTTGTTTAGCTATTGTAGTATATAGGTAACTGTCAAATCTGGAGTTTACAGTTTGCAATGTAAAGTAGATGGTGATCAGAAGGACGTTTTGAATATTAAAATTATGTATATAGTTTTATAATGGACCAAATTATTTGCAGCCCTATATTATTTTGCATCAAGGTAATTTGTCAAAAAAGGTCTGATTAAATTTAAATTGCACCAAAAAGATATACAGATTAAGTTGGTTTTACACAATAACTTAATGTTGCTATTCTGTTTAAGGATTAGAATAAAAATGTACACGAGAAAGCCTAATTCTATACCGCAATTATTCAAGTCGTAGTTTGCCTCAAGCGAACACGATATCGACAAATCAATTTGTAACTAACATTTTTCAAATCAATCATGTTTTATTTTAAATCATGAATGATTTGTGCCCCTTGGCAGGAAACAGACATGGTTGAATGTTTGGTCTATAAAAGGTGATACCATTATGAGTATGTAGACGTGGATGATGGTGTTGTAGAAATAGACGACTGGCATTGCCCCTGTTGTACTACTTCGCCTAAAGTTGCTAAAGCAAGCTCAATGATCGTTATGTTTAAGAAAAACAGTGCTGTTAAGAATAATTAACTCAGTGTCTCAGTCAACATGTTACACCGGCCACACAGTTGAGTTCAAAGTTTACCATCACTAATAAACGTCATATGCAACATTTGGAAAACTTAAGGGAACAAAAGCAGTTACTTGAAGAACAGTAAAAATTAATACAAAACAAATTAATTGTTTGTCAACAATTGTCATCGCTGATGGTGGAGTCTGAAAATGAAATTCAAGAGTTAGATGACGATGAAATAGGAAGAGCAGATTTGAAAACCAATTTAGAAATCTCAAGACGTCTTTAACAAACAGTTACCATGAGTCTGTTTTCTGACGTGCCAGCATTGAATAACTAAAACCAAGGTCAAATTGATCAATAGACATACAAGGGGATTTGCTACCTATCTTTCTGTTCCCGATGCAGAAAGAAGATTGATGACACCCATTGCCACCATCATTACATACGTAGCAAGAAACGCGGCGCCAACTGCCAATCTGGCTAAACGTGCAGGAAATCAATTGAGTGCGACAACTATTATCAAGCATGCTTGTGGCTGAATTAATTTATAACTGTTTGCCATCGCAATTACCAAGCCTAGAGGTCTTGAATGTAAAAAATCATATAGCAGATGAAAATGTCATTGTATCAGACTGGTCAATCTCTACGCTCACTCAATTCAGCGCATATTGCAGCAAGGCTGTCTATTACACGAAGCCTTCCATCTTTTAATAGAGATTCTAGAAAGCGGTATATATTGTAGTTTCAATAGATCAACAGAACTGTGGGTTTAATGAAAGTAAAAATTTAATCCGTCTGGGTATTGCTCTTAAGGGTACTGCTAGGAAAATGGTACAAGAATTTCTGCATTAGTTAAAGATATCATTGTCAACTTAAAACTATTATTTGGAAGACCTGAGCAAATTTTGGATAGTTTTATAAATACAGTCCAACAAATACATCAGTAAAATGGATAAGTTGAAACCTTTGGTAGAATACGTCATTCCTGTACAAAGTCCTTGTGCTTGTCTTTAAGCTAGATTTCTAGCGGAATACTCCAACAACCCCATACTCATGCACGAGCTAAACAGTAAGATACCTGCTCAATTGAAGGTACGTAGAGCGATGCATTAGGTTACACAAAGCTACAAGAGTATTTTACAATTTGGGCAATTAACTCACTTTAAACGTATGTACCGCTATTCCTACACTGACCTTTAACGAAAATATAGGGCCCAAACACAAATGCATCTATTTACACGACGACTATGTTGCTGTTACGACTATAAGATGTAAACTATGCAAAAAGATTTGCGATACAGTGTTGGAATGCACCCAATTCAAGAAGACATATACATAAATGTTGGAGAATTATGAAGGACTTACGACTGTGCACAATATGCTTGAAAAACATAGGTTTCCTTGCAAATTCCAATTGAAGTATGAGAAGTGCAATCGCATTCATCGCACCATTTTACATAAAGAAATAGAATTCACGCCTACTCAGGCAGCAACGCCTAGCTTAGCTTCAGTTGCAACAAATAACCAAACCTCGTGCATGAATGCAAAAATAAACACAAATTACCTACGTAAAGTTCAAGATATTCGTTTCCATTTCTTACCTGTCAAGATTTTTAGTGGTCATCAAGAAATTGTTATATTCGCCATTTTTGATGAAGGGTCATTCACCGTCATGATTGATAACAAACTAGCCCAACAGTTGAATCTATCGGGTGAAGTACAACCTTTATGTCTAAAGTGGACCGTAGACCAACATAGAGCTGAAGATAGCTCGAAACTAGTGCAGTTACCTATTGCAGCACCTACATTAGAGCTAAACTATTTCGCAATCGCCTAACACGTACAGTAAGCAATATAAGTTTTCCAACACAAACTTTTGATATGAAGTACGTAGTCGTCAATTTTCTAATTTAAAGAATTTACCTATGAAATCTTGCATATACTTAAAACCCCAATATATTGATTGATTTAAATAATTGGGTATTAGCGGTTTTTTTAAAGGTTAAGGAAGGTAGTGAATTTGATCCCATAGCAGCCAAATGCCATTTGAGATGGTCTGTATTTGCATTTCTTAAAAAACAACGTGCTGAAGGGAGCATCAAAATTTGCATGAAAACTATGAATGTGCTGTCATAGCACATAACATAGAGTTGTACAATTCAGTAAAGTCTTATTTTGCTGTGGAAGGCCTAGGTGTGCAAACACCAACCATTGCTAAATGATTGCTAGAACTTTATGGTGCAACATCCATCATGAATGAGAAAATAACCTATACTGTGGAATTGTTGAAGAAGTACCACTATCTACGACTGCCAGGTAGTCAAAATACTGCATTAAAACCCCACCAAACTTTAAATAATCATTTGAAACAGATCCTACTTTTGCTAAAAAGTTAAAGGATCATATTAAAAATTTAGTGGATAAAGGTTATGTGCGTAAACTACTTCCTGATGAAATTGAAGAGCCTCTTGAGAAAGTTCGGTATTTGCCTCTCTTAATTTTCATCAATCCAAATAAACCGGACAAATTCAGGTTAGTTGGAATAAAGCCACTATAGTGAAAGGATTGTTACTCAATTCGTGTTGCACAAGGGATGTGACTTACTTTCTTCATTATTTGGCATATTCTTGTGTTTTCATCATAGAAAAGTAGCATACACCAATGATATAAAAGAAATGTTTTTGTGCATCGGAATATGGGTGGAGGATCAACATGCTTTACGTTTCCTTTGAGGGTATGATGAACACAATGAACATGCAGATGTGCATGCAGTCGCAGTATCAATTTTTGGCGCTACTTTTGCACAATGTTATTCACCGTACATTAAAAACACTTCGTTTCAAAGACTAATTTCTTCGCTTGGTGGCAGCTATCTTAGAAAATCACTATGTGAACAATTATTGGACTTGGTGGACAGCGATATAGAAGCTATCAACCTAGCCCAAACCAGTTTCACAAATACCTGGACCCTCGAATTTCAAAATGCACAATTGTAAATCTAACTTAAAACAATTTATGAGAGAAATAAACGGTCAGGTTTAAGATGCACCAGTAACTGAATCTAAGCCCTGAGACGATATTGGAGAAAATTCTTGGAATGTGGTGGCAACTGGATTCAGATAGCTTTACATATTCATTATGTTCTAACAGACGAAATACGAATGTCTTGCACAAAAATAAAATACCTACAAAAAGGAAACTTCTTAAAATACTAACTAAAAAAGTAATTTTCTACACGGTGTCCTATCTTTTTCCACATAACTATTCTCACATTCGAATTTCCTTCTGATTCTGTATGAATTTACTCTAAAGTTCCCGCTCCAAAAATCTCCAGCTTCTGGCCACTGCACTTTGCTAATATCTACTATATCTAATGCTAGTCTATCCATTTCAATTTTCAAATTCTCCAGCTTGCCTACTTACTTGATGGATGCTACTAACATTCCATGCCTCAATTTGCAAGATGTTTCTAGTTCTTCTTTTCTTCTTATTGAGCTTCCCGATCACATCCTGTAAAGTAATCACCTCCCACAGATCCAAATGGGGAGACTATTTTAACTCGAAATGTTTTTACCCCAGAGAATGCTATCATTTTGAAAACGGTTCTGGTACATTGTGGAGATGGGAGGTAATGTGGTTGTTTTTCCATTGCCGTTCACATCGCAGTAGTGTGTCTCAGGATGCCATACCGATCCCTGTGGTCTCTGCCATTCTAAGTACCGAAAGAGCTGTTCTCTCTTTCAGACACCCCTCTTAGCCTCGTTTCTTACTAAAGATCCTACTAATTTAATTAATTCTATAGTTCGGCTTTTTAGCTCACTGAAACACACAAACCATTCTACCATTCTAGTATTCTAGAACTTCTTCAAAGTACAGGTCCGTTCAGAACGTATATATTAGCTATATTATTAATAATACAATGAGCGTATTTATTTATGTTTGTTACGTCAATTTGGTATAGGTAAATAAGTAGACCCAAAATTAATTTTTTATGCCAATTTATAATGAAAAATCCTACCTCGCTGTTATATATTAGTTATTATAAACAAACAAGAAAACATTTCGTATTTAAAAATTTACTGCCTCCTTACTTTAAAAATCATTTCAGTTTCTACTTGTTTGGATTTACAGGTTGCTAAACTTTTATGGAGGGCAGCGGCTCTTTCGGTACTTAGATTGGCAGAGACCATAGGGGTCGGTATGGCAGTCTAAGACACACTACCGCGATGTGGAAGGCAACGGGAAACCACCACATTATCTCCCAAGTACACAGCGTACTTAAATTGTAACAAACATGATGGCATTCTCTGGGGTAAAAGATTCCGGAGTTAAAATAGTCCCCCATTCGGATCTCCGGGAGGAGACTACTTCGGAGGATGCGATCGGAAAGTTAAAAATAAGAGTCGGGAACATTCTGCGAGTCGGAGCGTGGAATGTTAGAAGTATGAAGCAAGTAGGTAAGCTAGAGAACCTAAAATCGAAATGAATAGGTTATCACTAGACATAGTAGGGATCAGCGAAGTTCGGTGGCCAGAGGCGGGGGATTTTGGAGTGGAGACTTCAGGGTAATTCATACAGGAGCAGAGGACGGAAATTTGGGTGTGGGGATAGTTATGCGGAAAAGATAGGATACTGTGTAGAAAATTACTTACAAAAGAACGAAGAGTACTCATGGTTAGATTAGAATCTAAACCGGTAAACACAGTAATAATACAAGTATACATGCCCACCTCTAGCTACAGTGACGAAGAGGTAGAAGCCATCTACAAAGATATCGAAGACATATTAAGATACGTAAAAGGACATGAAAATTTAATAATTACGGGGGATTTTAATGCTGTGGTAGGTGAGGGTAGGGAAGGAGCGGTAGTAGGTTTATTTGGTTTAGGCACGAGAAACGACAGGGGAAATAGGCTGGTAGAATTTTGCAACAAGAACAATTTAATCATCGCAAACACATTATTTCAACATCATGCTAGAAGACGATATACGTGGAAGATGCCAGGAGATATAGGAAGATATCAAATAGATTACATTCTTGTTAGACAACGGTTTAGGAATCAAGTAAAAGACTGTAGAAGCTACCCAGAAGCAGATATAGATACTGACCACAACATCGTAATTATGAAGGCCGCACTTAAATTTAAAATCTGAAAAAAGGAACGGAAAAGGCACTTGGACTTAGAGAAACTAAAAGATAAAGATATTCAAGTAAAATTCGAAAAAAAGTCAAATGAATTGTTGAATGATATCGGGAAAATATCTGAAACTAAGGAAGTAGAAACAGAATGGAATAACATTAAATCCAGCCTAGACATGGCGGCCAGAGATATTTTGGGGTATACACAAAAAGAAAATAAGAAACCATGAATAACAAAGGATATCGTGAATTTAATAGAAGAAATACGAAAATACAAAAATAAATCAGACGAAACAGGAAAACAGAGATACAAAGCCATAAAATGGGAAATTATTCGAAAATGCAGGAAAGCTAGAGAACAATGGATTGATGAAAAATGCAAAGAAGTACAAACTAAGATGGAAATAGGAAAGACAGACGAAGCATACAAATTAATTAGAATGAATTTTAGGGATATAAAACCGTATAGCAAAAATATAAGGGACGCACAAGGAAACGTCATTATAGAAAACGTAGAAAAGTGAGTAGATGGTAAGAATATATAGGAATTTATATGCAGGAGAGGAACTAACTGCATTAGAACAGGAATCAGACATTGAAAATGATGACTTGGGATATCCTATACTTCGAGACGAGTTTGAATTAGCATTAAAGAGTCTGAAAATGGTAAGGCGCCGGTACAGATAAGGTGCAAGCAGAAACTCTAAAAGCCGCTGAACAAGCAGTAACAGAACGTCTCTTCCAACTTGTAAGCTATATGTATGAGACAGGCGAGATACCCAAAGATTTCAAACGTAGCATCATAGTAACTATACCAAAAAAGAAAGGTGCGGATTGATGTGAAAATTTTCGAACAATAAGTTTGACAGCACACGTGTCAAAAATATTAACTAGAATTGTGCAAAGACGAATGGAAAAACGAGCTGAAGAAATACTAGGAGAAGACCAATTTGGGTTTAGGCGAAACAGGGGAACACGGGAGGCTATTTTAGCTCTGAGAGTGATAATGGAGAAAACAATAGAAAAAGGGGAAAGCATGTATATAGGGTTTGTAGATCTGGAAAAAGCATTCGACAATGTAAATCGGAAAAAAATTTTTGAAATACTCAAAAAGATTGGAATGAGTTATAGGGATAGACGAATAGTACATAGCTTATACAAAGAGCAAACAGCAGTAATAGAATTAGAGCAGGAACGTAGAGAAGTAAACATTAGGAAAGGGGTGAGACAGGGATGTGCCCTATCCCCATTGATTTTTAACTTGTACATAGAAGAGGCAATGAATACTGTCAAATGCAGGAAGACATTTGGAATTACTATGCAGGGCCAAAAAATTGATATGCTTAGATTTGCAGATGACATAGCGGTATTAGCGTCTAGCAAGGAAGAGTTAGAAGCTGCTCTTAATGAAATGGAAACGGTTCTAACAGAGAGATACGGTATGAAAATTAACAAAACTAAAACTAAAGTTCTAGTTTGCAAAGGTGGGGAAAATAAATCAAAAACAAGAATACAAGTATTTAACACGAACTTACAAGAGGTTAAGGATTTCTGCTACCTAGGAAGCCAAATAACGCAAGATGGGAAAAGCCCAAAAGATATAAAACAAAGATTAGCACAAGGTCGTGCTACATTTAACAAGAAAAAGCAACTACTGTGCTCAAAGACCACAAACATAGAAACAAGGAAAAGATTGCTTAAAACATATGTGTGGAGCACAGCACTGTGCGGCTGTGAAGCCTGGACAGTAGGAGAAGCGGACAAGAAAAAGGTAGAAGCCTTTGAAATGTGGTGTTACAGGCGTATGATGAAGATATCATGGACAGACAAAGTTAAGAACGAAGAGGTACTAAAAATGGTAGGGGAAGAAAGAAATATGTGGAAAACGATAAAAAATATGAGAGATAGGATGATAGGCCACATACTACGGCATGAGGGAATAGTGCGGAATATATTAGAAGCAGAGATAGGAAAAAAGAGAAGAAGAGGCAGACCTAGATTAGACTACTGCACACAGATGTAGGCTGTAGAGGTTTCAGGGAGATGTGTAGGCTAGCCCAGAATAGAAATCAATGGAGGTACGCATCCAACCAATCCCAAGATGGATAAACTAATGACGAAAAGATAACTGTGCTTAAACATGATGATTATTATAAGTAACTACAAGAATTGGTTGGGCAATATTCTCGAATAATGTTAAGTGTGTGAAAGGATTTACTGGAAAACCATTATTTCGGCAAATGTCTAAGTGTTGGGGGATCTTGGTAGCCACAGGTTGCTTAACCTCCTTCACTGAATCTCGGTAAAATAGGGTATAAAATTAGAAAACAATAGAAAGGAACGAGCTGAATACACATACTCCTGAAAAGAAGAAAAGAAGAAAACCACCAAAAACGCAAAATCAAAGAAGCTGCTTATATAACCCTACATAAAAATAACTGAGTTGCAAACGAATCCGTGACTTTCAGTAAACAATGGATTCCACTACTAAAAGAAATAACAAAAGAAATAACAAAGGAAAATCAAATGCCCACAATATCTAGGTAGCATTGCAAGTTTTTCCTGGGTTTTCCTTGCAATATTAACATGAAATACAGCCTACATACATGATTTCTATTTATACATAAAATAACCAATTACATAAAAATAAGCATATTAACAATCCTTGTAAAACAGCATTGGTATCTGACAAGTATAAATCCACAATAAGGTTACCTCAAAACCATATACAATCTCCGTTGAACAGTATTGGTATCTGACAAGTGTAAACCCGCCATAGGGTCGCCTCAGATCCATATACAATCTTCATAGAACAACATTGGTATCTGACAAGTGTAAACCCGTCATAGAGTCGCCTCAGAACCATGTTAAAATATACCAAAAAGGTAACTTAAATCATAATGAATTTTCCCCCTCAAAATAAATATAAAAAAACGACTACTTAAGCCTTTCAATAATGCAATTGCACACTTCTTTAATAACCATCCTCTTAATTGTATAAATAGAAACATGTTAAAAAATGTTTTCCAATTCCAAGTTATTGAATTTATATAAAATTCACCAATAAAAATTAATCAGCTGATTTCACGTTAAGCGTATTGACTACCTAAAGAAAGCCGATCCCAGGTCGCAACACAAATTGAAGGCAATCGGAGAAATAGGGCATAAAACTGTAAAGCAATAGAAAGTGATCGAACTGCATCTAACAAGAAAGAACATCGCCTATGAGGAAAGACAACAAACATAGAATAAGAAGAAAATTGTTGAAAGCATATGTGTGGAGCACAGCACAGTATGCCTATGAAATACAGGAAGTCTGAAACACAGACAGAAAAACGGTAGCAGCCTTTTGAAATGCTGTGCTTCAGATGTATGAGGACGATAGCATGGACAGACAAAGATAATAACAAATAAGTTACAGAAATAGTAGGGGAACAAGGATATCTGGAGAAAAAGAGAAATAGTAGGGCGGAATACGTTCTAAGGCATTTTTGGGGAATAGTATGTGATATATTACAAGCAGAGATAGGAAAAAAGAGGGAGATGTAGACCTAGATCAGACAGTTATAGATGCAAACTGTGCATATTTCAGGGAAATCTGTAGGTTAGTTCAGAATAGGGAACAATGATGGTACGCGTCTAACCAGTTCTAGGACTGAAGACCTAATGATGATGAAACTTTTATGATTTCAAAACTACTATTTGGGCAGCCAACAGTATTAAATTCACGGGTTCGCTTGTCTATATTCTTTCTGGTCCCTTATCGAGACATATAATCTTTACTGATTAGGAATTTCTTGAATCTTGCCAGTTCAATGGTAATTATGTAAATTAGCCATGTTATCTTTGAAAGATAAACAGCTGCTCAAATTTATTTCTATTATATATGGGATTTCCATGATTATTTCGTCGGAAAACAACTTTGTAACTACATTGGTTGAACGAGTTTACTATATATTTAGCGCTTGATCGCGTTGGTTCTTTCTACTAAATTGGGTATATCTTTATGATGAAAAACGTGCTTTCTCTTTTTGTGACTTCCCGGATTTGTACTCAATATTCTTCAATTCTTAGAATTAAGGTTTGTTTTGTTGTACCACGGAAACTTACGTTATCGTTCCAGCATATTTTGTCTGGCTACCATATTATGTATAAATCAAGTTAGGGTGAGATAGGTAACCATTGTAGCTACTCATATCCTTCACAACCTGTGGGAAGGAATACTATATGGTGATGACCAACATATGTTTGTTTTACTCATGAACAGTATGTAGTTTGCCTACATTCTAGCAATGTTAAGCGCATAACTTTAGACTAAGATTTATCTAATAATTTGGGGTTTTATCTTTAACTGCACTATTGTGTGTGTAAGTATTTTTTTGTGTATTTATATGTTTCGGTAGCTCTAGTCAGAACGAAATCGGTCTGCATCAATACAGTAAGGAAGTATTTAGGTTATGTGGGTTTCTACCACTATGAATAGATGATTAGCATTAATTGCTTGCTGTGCCAGGACATATTTTTATTAATTAATGTTGGTTAAATCCACTTAGTTTGTTATCCTAAATTATGCAGCACTATTTAAGGAGGTGTATACTTACACAGTTCTTCTGTTTCCATCCTTTAATGTAATTAATGTAATTGTAATGTAATTGTTACTAGTTATAATTAATATTTAACAAGGAGTGGAGATAACTGATGTTTGTCCTTACAATTTAATTTTATTTTGCTATTCAAATTCCTAGAAATTATTTATTAGAGTTATATTTTATGTGCATTTTGTGTTTAATTATTCTTGTAGATAGAGATATTTGAAAAAAAGGCGAACTGGTTGGTGTGTGCTATTGTTTTGTTCTTTAGGACCCCGGCCCCCCACTCCGGCTGTGTTTAGCACGGTAATAGTTTTCTTGCTCATTCTCCCCTCTTCTTTTGCTATTCTGTAATGCGGGTGAGCATTTCGTTCTTTTCTTACTGGTCTGCTTGTATTGCGGGTAACAAAATGTTATATTTTAATTATTATTAAAAGTTAAAACATATGACTTAATATTGGTATATGGAGCAGTTTTGCAACTTTTTTTTTTCAAACTTTCCATTTCCTAAAAACTGTTTTTTACAAATTGTGAACTTTTGTCTTTTTATTTTTACTTTTTACTAATCCGTAACTCTGCCCTGCATTGTTCTGTAGCAGCAGTAAAGGCGTTCCACAGATTTTTCTTAACCCAACTGTTACCATAATCAATTTTATGCACCAATAGCGAACTGTAGCCAACGTTTATAAGCACAATACTCTTTTGAAGTTTTAGTATTTCATAATGTAAACATACTCTGCATTCAATGTATATATCACTGTCTCAATGTAGTTCCTTTGAGTGAAGCATTAGGGATGAGACGGCAAGTGTAGCGGCCCTTACATTATACTATATACCACTCTCCCACACTCAAGCTGATGAATTTACTTTATTTGACATATCTAACAATATGGCCCAAATATTAAGAAATACTTTTAGACTAGGTACTTGAATTGTGTATTCTGAATAAATGCAGCTTATACTTTCAATGAAAAACATCGACTTAGATGTATTCATTATTTCATTCATAATAAATTTTTAGATATACCAAACCAATTCTATTTCTATTGGGATTCCTTGCCAAGCTGGGATTCCTGTTATATGATGCAAGAAATGATTACTCAAGACTAATGCCGCTTACTGGTTTAGTTTGTTACTTTATTATTGGATATCTAATGTGCAACAATCGTGGTAAGGTAAGTAAATGTGACATGTTTTGGATTTGGTACAGTTTTTTGTAAAACCAATTGCCAAAACTAAGTTTGTGTATAAAAATGCTCAAATTTTACTATAGTGATAAAAGTTAATTTTAATGTGTATTTAAGAAATGACGGACTTTTTTGCATGCAAGCAATCTACATCATTTATAACTGCTCTTCTGTCCATTTAAAATCTAAAGCTATTTGTATTTGTTTTGGAATACTCAGTAACTAAACTATTAGGAAATGTCATCGCATAAAGTATCCTCTTTCACCTTTATTTTAACCATAGCCATCTACCCATCCGACTGTCACCACCAGCACTCATGTTTGTGGCTGTCAAAGCCCAAAGCAGAGCATGTACTAGGCGTGACAAATATAATATGAGAAAAAGTGTTAATTCATGAGAGAGGTTTGCGACACGTACCATAAACGTAAATACAGAAAAAAATGTAATAGGTGTCAACCCACTGCCTTTGAAATGTGATGATCTTCTTAGCCATTACGCTAAAGTAGCACATAAATCAAGAGTCAGAAAATATCAAGTATTAATACAGTATTGCCCGAAATAAACAGTACTGAAATTGTAATTGTTTTGTATATTTAAAAAATACATATTATTGACACTTTATTATATGTTCTAAATGTGCACCTCCTCGTTCGAGACAGACTTCATAACGATGTTCTAAGTTTCTGGTCATGTTATTGAATAAGGGTTGTCTCAGGGCTGCGAAGAAGACTCTAACGGCATCCTTTAATTCATCGATGGTTTGTGGTGCCCGTTTGAAAACGGCATTTTAGCCATGCCCCAAATGTATGCGTCTGGAGGTGTGAGGTCTGGAGAATGTGAAGGATAAGGGAAGTCAGTAAATCGTGATATGAATTTGCTTGGAAAATGTTCTTGAAGAAATTGACGAATTGCGGCAGCAGTATGGCAAGTTGCCCCGTCCTGCTGAAAAATTGGTTTCGAAATGCCGTTACGTGCACGACAGAATTGACGTAGATCAGGGATAAATCGTGTTAAAATTTGTCTGTACCTCTGTTGATTAAGTGTGACTTGCCTACCATTCTCTTCGATAAAGTACGGACCAATGATTCCGTGTCCGGAAACAGCACACCAGACACTCACTTTTTCACTATGTAAAGGAACCTCTTGAACCTCATCGGGTCTGGCAAAGCCCAGAAATCGATTTGTGCGACGATTCACATAGCCTGACAAGTGAAAATGTGCTTCGTCTGAAAACCAAACATTTTTCAAAAATTCAGGATTTTCATACTGTAACGCGAGAATTCTGGCGCAATATTCCACTCTACTGCGATAATCCCGAGGATGTAGTTGTTGATGTACCTGAATCACATACGAAAATGTACCCAGCTCCTTCAGGATTCTTTGAAAGGAAGTTCTTTTTAAATCAAGTTGTAACGCTGTCCTTGCCTGGCTGACTTTCGGATTTTCTAAGATTTGCTGAAAAACACGTTCATGGTTATTGTTGTTGTTAACTGTCCTGGGACGCCCGAGTTTCCTTTTCGTTGGCACAATACACTACCTGTATTTCTAAACTTTTCAATAACCTTCAAAATTACAGCATTACTTGGAGAACGTTTATTAAACCTTTGTGTGAATTGATCAGACACGTATAGCAAACTTGCACCATTACGTCGGCCGATTCCGTATGAACGAAAATAATGCTCTACCAGAAACACTTTCTCCTCTGTACTTAACACCATTTTTAACAATTAGGCCCTACTAATTACTTGTTTGAGGTTTACTTGACAGGTCTATACTAGCTAACTTGAGTGTGACAGCGCACGCATAAAAACACCACCAACTTAGTTTCAGTACTGTTTATTTCGGGCAATACTGTAGTATAACCTATGTTTCACATAACATTGCATATAACACTAATTGGTTCCTTAGAAAATCCAAAGACACCAGAACTAACCGTATTACATTCAATTACAAAAGTTAATTATTTGACAAGATCTGGTTACATCAAATCCAGTATTGTATTGTAACAAACACTCTTGCATTAACAACAGTTCTTTATTATCAACTGATTACACAAACCTTTTTGACTACTCGTAGCTACAGTGAAATTCTAAGGCATCCACAACAATTTATTCCAGTTAATTGCTAAACAGAAGTATACTAATTTCCTAATTACTATCGAAATACTATAATTAGTTATCAAAGCACTACGTGTTAATTTATATTGATCACTACAATAATTTATATCACATAGAACTATTTATTTTAATACTGTGTTACCACTGATTTATTTCATATCTCAACTTTATAGATCAAATCTCGAATAAAAACTAGTATTATAACTCAAAACTTGAATTGAAACCAACCCTACTGCTCGTAAACGGAAATTTATATATACAATCAACAATTCTGGACGATTCTAAGAACCTACCAAATTATGCAAATAACATCTAAAAGGTTCATATTGTAAGCTTAATAAAGTTCTAAATGCAACTTCTTGTAAACTATCGATCAAGTCCATCAGAGGATGTTATGCCACAAGGTGGCTACCAATTATCATTTGTGTTCAAACGCCTCGCTTACGTTCAGCTGTATTATTCTGATCAAACGTAGTCTAGGTAATGCTTTTTACATTATAGTTAGCGATGATCTAGTTGGAAAAGCATATAAAGAACTCGATGAGTTTGGTAAATAGTTTATAAAACACATCAGTGCTAACATAAATTAAAGATCATGTGAATTCAGCTAAATAAACATAAAAACTGTAATGATAAAAGGAATATGCGGTTAGCATACATACTTGTTAATTCACCTATCATAGTATAAGTTGAATAAACATTCAATATATTTCATTTTGTAATAAATTCATGATTTAGATAAATTGGCGACCAGTCAAACTTGGTATAATGTTGCAATTTGTTTTTGGACTTTTGACAATAAGATGGGACGTTGGACGAAACATGTTTGGTTGTGTTGGCGATAAGGTAGCACTATTTCTTGGTTATGCAAATGAAGGTGCAGCTTTTGTTTATGGAGATTTTTTAGTCCGAAAAGAAACTGTATTTGTATTTCAGGTAAGTAAAGAGGGTTTTCACACACTCCTTTTTATTTGTCTTGCTTTATTTTAGGCACTGTCTGCTATTTTCTTTCTTAGTTTTGTTGTAAATATATTATATCACTATGGAGTTATGCAAAAAATTATTCTAGTTCTTGGCCAATTCCTACAAGCTGTAATGGGGACTACTATTTGTGAAAGTACAAATAGTGCTGCTAATATTTTCTTAGGAATGGTAAGTTAGTATACATCAAACTCAGAAGTGAATAGAACATATTCATAATGCAAGGTTTACTTTGTGTATCAACTAAGTTGTGATAAAAAGAAATATTTGAAAAAGAAAGGTTTTCACTTATTCCAAAAATGCATTAAGAAACCTAGTTTAATACGAACAGAGAGTTCAAAAATATTACTACCATAATAGATGAAATCAATATTTACATCCACTAACTATCATTTGAAATCTATCGAAATCATAACATATTCCTGTTGTCCTTTTAGCTTTCACGTAACATAATAGGGTTAATTTGATTATGTTGTTATTTAAATATTAGGTACGAAACTTACTAAAAATTGGTTTAGATACACTGAAAATCGATAAATTTAATTATATTGTTTAGACCCACTTGATGCACCGCAACCTCAATTTGTACAAAAATGTTATGCCAGAAACGTGAATATTTTGAGATTGTAGCTTTTAATACATTACAACATTAAACTTACATTTTAACAGAAACAATACTATTAAACACAACTACACACTTCAAAAATGCGACACCATGTCAACTCGAAATGATATATGATAAATTTAAATTTCAGATCGCTTTATAGAAGAATTAAAATACAATAACACTAAGTTTAATGTTAGGAACTGACGAACTTCAGAAAGTGCAAAATATTTCATGTGTGTGTAGTTTAAAAAGCAAAAAAGACGTTGAAATAGCGACATGGGTAGATTTCTCTACTACGTTCATAGTTTTGGCAATAAAAGCCAACAGACAATGGTGATAAGTAACGAAGAAACTTACTTTATTTAAAAAAATATGGAACATCAGTTGAATGTAAAAGTCTAATAACAAAAATTTCCATCGCATGCACACCATTTGATAAAAAAATTTAGGTTTGTATTTTAAATCATACCATTACTATTTGTACCCAAAACTATTTTACTTGCTGTCAAAAACATTTTTCAGTTATTCTTCTGCAATAGTAGCAGCAATTTTATCTTTCAATTTCTGGAAATGTACAGAAACTTTTTGAAAGTATGGAGGATGGGGTTAAATCCCAAGAAGTTATTGGTTTCTTATTATTTAAACGTATCACATCTTCAAAAATTGTTCACCATCTGCAGGAGGCATTTCAAGAGTCGGAAGAATCTGAAAGTACTGTCGATAGGTGCGGAAATCATTTTCAGATAGGTAAAATATCAATAGAAGACGATCTGTGCAGTATATGTTTGAAAACCCTCCTGTAAAGGAATGAAACATTGTTACTACGCAAATAACTATTTGTGAAATTGATGTTGCTGTAAAAATAAGTACACAGTAGGTTTATGATATCTTACATCAATGTTTGGATATTAATAAGACTTTATTCCTCTGTGTATTAAGCTTCTTGGAATCTGAACGAGAACACAGTAGATCAGACTCATACCTCCAACTTTTAAGAGCTTCCACCAAACCAATTTTGGTAACGGTGGTGAGACATGGTATTTATCTTCAACCTAGAGGTCAAAAATTAGTATAAAGAATGATGCAAACCCAAAAAACAGCTTGTACAATTGAATATGTAATACGTACTGTATCTGGAATTGCAGGGGAACCATTTTTATTGACTATTTACTGAGATATGCTACAAATAACGTAGACTATGATAATCATCTTTATCCAGTTTGTTGTAGTATGCACTTGTTAAAAAGCGATCTGGAAAATTACACAACGTCCTTTATTTAACTGGATAATGCTTGACCACATATTGCACAAAGGACGTTTTACACGAACTATTTACCAAATCTAACGCATAATGATTATCATCTGTTCCCAAATTCAAAAAACAAACGGGGTGGTAAATAATTCTTTGTGGAGTTTAAAAAATTATTTTCCTATCGGAATAGGTAGTTACTGGTAAAATGAGCATTAAGTTAATACATTTTGATTTGCCCTGAAGGCAACAATATAAAGATGCGTCGGCTAACTGCAGTGGCGCAGGAGTGGGTTCTTATGGAAGAAATTATAAAAATTGTAAAAATTAAGAAAAAAAATAAAATGACTGAAATATAAAAAACTATGTTACAAAATCACTTACTCTGAAAAGTTTACTTGCCACAGTTGAGGGGCGTCAAACCGTCTAGTAACTACAATCCCTTTTGATATTATTCCTACACAAAAGACTTATTCTGCATAGGTTTTTCTTGCTTCAGTTTCCTAAATTTTATCATGTTATATGTTGCTTTTCCCCAAAAATCTCAAAATACTTTTGTTAAATTTAATAAAATTGAAAATTAAAATGCCTTTTCAAAATACGATTCCAGCACTGAGATAGTCGGATATCCTTT
Organism: Platerodrilus igneus; assembly: GCA_036346225.1. Taxonomy (NCBI): domain Eukaryota; kingdom Metazoa; phylum Arthropoda; class Insecta; order Coleoptera; family Lycidae; genus Platerodrilus; species Platerodrilus igneus. The sequence continues at coordinate 11,371,772 of JARFIW010000453.1, forward strand.
AGAAATGTGTCTGTTTACCTAGTTTTAAATAGATTTAAATAAAATTCAATTTTAACTTAAGCTCTATTAACACAAACTAATTTCAATATAAATACAAATATACTTTCCATAAAAAAACTATATTTCTTAACTTTAAAAACCCTAAAAACATTAAACCTAATCAATAATCCTCCAAGTTTTTGTGTTTGACATTAAATTACATAATATTTATAAATCTGAGTCTCTAAAAATGTCGTTTATAACAGACATAGAAAATAGTTAATCCCCGCTTTTTCGTAATCTGCTCATCGTCCATTCCAAAACACTCTAATACACACTATTTTCATCGCTAAGTTAGCCCAACAAAATAATTGCTTTCATTTCGATTAAGTTGCATTTACATAAATACAAACATTGACATTTTCAGTTCACGCATACAAAATTAATAAATGTAAACATAAAAGCTCACATATTACTCACGCTTTTATTCCAATTCCTGAAATTTGAGAATATCCAGAGACCTTCAGTGTTTTAATTTCAGCTAACACAATCCAATAATTTAAGCTATCATAGCAGGTACCCCTTTACACACAAGTTTACAAAATCCTAACGTCATTCCTAAATCTGCACTAGAAGTCCTACAAAGACTCGCGCAACGTGTAAATTTTTCCTCGTGGTGAAGGCCACGTTACATGCATGATTTTGTTTAACGTTACTTTTAACTTAACCTGATAGCAACCACCAATCCCGCGGTAACTACCACCTAATCACTACTCGCTCGTATTACTACATTTTTATGTTTTCAGATTCCTGGGCCATGAATAATTAATTTGTTTTTTGGTTGGATCTAATTATTGTCATTTAATTCCCCCCTTTTTCTTAGGTTCAGTTGGGGTTTTCTGTAATGGTACAGTTTTTCTATTGGGTTTATGAAATGAATCCTGGGAAAGTACTTGTGGTATATGTGATTTACTTAGGTTAACGTCTGTTTACCTTTATTCAGCAATATAAATGAATACATTGTAGCATATTGTATGAAATGATAAATCATCTGTATTTGATATTCGTAAATTTCCCCTATTCAGCGTCTGGGTTTTTAGATTATATGACATGCTTGCTTAAAGTATGTATGGAAGTTTTTTGTATTGCAACTGTGTACGATTAATTCCATGAATAATTATGATATGGAACATGCAAATTGTGGAAATTACCTGTTTTTACTTCATAATTCTAAAGCATTCTTAAAATGGTATGATTTTGCTACAAAAATTTACTAAAATAAATATTTTGTTTGCCCTTGTGTAGTTTAAAATAATTTAAGACCTTAAGCTTCATTCCAATATGCATTTAACATAAATAAAGCAATGCTTTTGTGGTTTTAAGTTTATAATTGTAATAAAACTAACATGATTTATTAAAATGTATTGCTTACTGAACACTATTATTTCTTAAATCAAAATATCCAGCTTGTTATCAATACTAAATATGTCCGTTTAAAATTAATTTTACTCTCTTTCAACAACAACACCAATCACGGTATTCCCTTTTGGGGTAACCAAGCCTAGCACTTCTTTCTGGGAAGATATGCATGGTATAACTATAGAATATTACATTACTTTTACTCTTAGCACCATTCACAATCATTCTCCACATACCTCGAGCCCTACACACTTCCTTTGCCTCTGTAACATTCATACATTGCTTTTAACATGCTCTTTTATTCTCCATACTCCTCACTTGTCGTTCTTTTAGAACCTCCTCTACTACATCCAACCATATTTTATGCAGTCTGCCCCTGGCAGCTCTACCAGTCATCTTGTTTCCATATATACTGCCCACATACTTCCGGACATTTTTCTTTCAACATTTGCCGTTTTCTATTTCACCATCCAGCTTTCCATTACCCAAAAGCTTTCTACCGAGGTACACAAAGTCATTCACTTTCTCTATTATGTCATTGTCTATTTTAAATACAAAGTCATCAATTCTGCCACCTTTGTCAAACATCATTACTTTTATCTTATTTACATTCACTTTCAATTGCATATTTTCACACGCTTTCGACAGTCTGTCAAGCATTCGTTGCAAATCTTGTGACGATTTGGCCAACAATACTGCATCATCCGTATACAACAGCACACTGACATTTGTTTCACCAATTTTTGCTCCTTCCATTCCTTCGCAAGCGTGTCTGATACATTTATCCATAAATACATTGAACAGCCATGGTGACATCACACAGTCCTGTCTTACACCTTCCACAATGTCAAAGTATTGTCCCATGTAACCATTCACACGTACACATGCTCTACTGCCTTCATACATCGCTCTGATAGATTTTATCAAGCACTTGCTTACACCGTATTGACGCAGCACCTTCCATAAGTCACTTCTGTTCACAGAGTCATACGCCTTTTCCAGATCTACAAATGCTGCACACATTTTTTTTCTGGCATGCATACACTTTTCAAAAATTTGTTGCATTGCAAACGTTTGATCCACATATCCTCTTCCAGGCATAAAACCACATTGAACGTCCCATATCTTGCTTTACGTTCTCTAACGAATCACAATTTTTTCATACACTTTACTGGGCACACTCAACAGACTTATCCCGCGATAATTTTTGCATTCATACTTGCCGTCTTTACCGTTGTGCAAAGGGACAATGATCGCACTCTTCCAAACTTCAGGCAGCTCCGTCTGTTTTATACACAACTCTATCGGTTAGCACAAACATTCAATCAGCACCCCAGACCCATACTTAAGCATTTTACTTGTTATTCCATCTACACTAGCTGCTTTGCCATTTTTCAGAGTTCTCATCAGCTTCCATTGCTCATCTACGCTGCATTCAAACTTTATACTATTAATTACGTTTTCGACCAGTATATTTTTTCACCCGGTTTTTATTTACCGTAACGCTCATGCATTACAAAATGTATTAAATTAAATGAAGATTGTATTGGAAAACCGCATTCTAATTTTGATCAAAATTGATAAAGTAAGAAATTATACCTGAATTCTTAAATTTTTAGAATGAATCACCATAATTATAAATGTACTAAATATGGTTGTAGTTGTTGGTGTATTATAAACTTTTTACTAGTTAAATGTAACTATAATAAGTTTGAAATGGCTCGCTGTATTTTGTTTATTGTAAAGCGTGTTTATTTTTTCACTTGCAATGTGGTATTTCAAAATTAGCATTCTACATATACATAATTCAGACAAAAATAGTTGCAATCTTTATTATTTAGTTTTTAAGCACTGGTATTCAATATCTTTTGATAGTAATCGGAAAAAATTTTTTAGACAGAAGCTCCTCTTCTTATAAAACCATATCTACAAGATTTAACATCATCGGAGATATTTTCAATTATGTCGACAGGATTTGCTACTGTTTCCGGTAAGTCAGAATTGATAATTTTTTTTATTGCTCATTTGACATAATGTAAAATGAATTATATAAATTTGCAAAATACTTATTGATTGAATTTAGTACTAGTTTAAGTTATAAGAATCAAACAATTTTTAGTTTTAGCATTAAAACTACTGAGGCTATTTTACATTATATTTAAATAAGCTCAGAAAATGCACTCTGTACATTTAACATATATTCAATGTGCATCAATAGATTATAACTCTTGAACCAAAAGATATATTTGAAAACACTTATAAAAAAGTTTCGGCAATAGCAAGGAGGACCAAGGTAGCATGGTTTTTGTAAGAATTGTTCCCCTCCTAAGCTCATAGGAACAATTAAAAATTTTGAATGAGAAAACGACTCAAGAGATACCAATGCTTATAATTTGGAAAAAGTTGTGCTTCACAGACAAAAGCTTGAAAGTAAAAACATTTTTATTAGAATTTTTTATTGCCAAAACTGCTATAACCTGTTAAATTTTGTAACTCTGCCTTCACCATTTCAAGTTTCTTTACACCGACATTTTTGTTCTTTCTAGTTTATTTGTTCTGAAATATATGTCGTTCTTCAACAAATTCCTATAATTTCCTTATGTTGACCTAACACGGGTCATTATTTTTCCTGCATTTTGAGAATAATTGTCTGTTAAATTACTGTTTTCTAGTCACTGTTGGTGACATTGTTTTTGTCATTCCGGTGTCTATGTTTTGTAGTTGACCTTGGCGCGTGCTACAAAATTGTATGGTATTTGTTTATAACTGCCTTATCAACTCATATTTTTGAAAAATATGTTGTTTGTTCATGGCACAAGGCAAGAACACCACCTTTTCTACAGATAGTTTTTTGTGGAATTCTTAGAGGGGCTGAAAGTTACATTGAATGTTCCATGCTATATCGTTTTCAACATCCACGCTTCAATCGAGGTAGATGGTTAAATAATTAAGGGTGACTGTGCTCTATAATTGTAACGGTAACGTAGGGAGGAATATACAGCAAAAACTGAGTATTGCTTTGTTCGGTTTTTGGTTTGTGCAATTCAATAATATAATAGTCGTCTTTGACACATATCATGTGTTGTGATAGGGGAAAGGGGGGTAAGATGACGATAGCAAGTTTATAATATTTTTTACACATGATTTCGACATAAGACCTTGTTTTTAATCTTAAGATGATCATTATACATTTAAATTCAAAGTATATTTTTGTTGCTTCGATATTCTTAAAGTTTCCTATTTTATTTACTTTTTCATATTTTGATGTCGATCTCGTCATCTTATCCCCACATGCGGGTAAGATGACTATACAAGGTGGGTAAGATGGCGAATCCAAAAAAGTATTCTTAAAAATATATTTTATTGCTTGAATTCAAAAAGTCATAAATATATTATTTGCATTTAGATTCCATATCAGTCATACCAGTACAAGCGGCATGGGCCCACTTCCGACATAAGAAACAGGAGTACCAAACCTCATCTTTACCGAAATTGTTGCAAATCAAACAGAATTCTTCTGTATCGTCAATATAATCGTTATCATTATCTTGTTCTGCATAATCGATTGATATGTTTTGAAAATGGACGTTGATATTTAATATGCAGCTTGCTTGTATGCTTCTACATATAAAAAAAAACGTAGAAAGCGTCTGTCAAAGCAGAATTCTTTTTCTAAACAATTTTGTGTTATCGGACTTTTAATTTTGCTCTTATAATATAACCAGTTTTCAAGCTTTCTTATTATTTTATGCTATCGCAATTCCAAAACACCATCAATATGGAGGAATCAAAAGAATCCTTACCATCATCAAATTTTATATTTTCAACATATTTTTGTTTATTCCCCTTTTGGAACCCCTTATTTTTTGCGTTTCAGTTTCTTCGTTTGGTTTTCTTCTCTTTTCTTTCGATTTTCCTCTTTCTTTGCATCTTTCTTTTTTTCTCTATTTTTTATTTTCTAAGGCATTCTTAACAGGTGTGCTAATTATATGCAATGGCGGCAGCTTATTCTTTGTTTTCTTTTCCTCCGGAGCAGCAATAGGCAAAGGAGGTAGACCAGCATAAGACGGTCCAGCTGCCGCACTAACCGATTTAGTTAAGGAATTATTTTGAGATGATCTAACTACACCATTGTCCACGTTTGCTAAGTGAGCATGAGCATCAATAGCATGAGGCGGTTCTGCTACTTTAGTGGCTACAGTTGATGAAAGTGTGATGTCATAAGGCAATCCTGTTATTTCCTTTTCTACATTTGTATAAGCATCCAGTGACTTTTCTGTAGCCATTGATGGCTCAAAGTTAAAATCACCAAATATTTGAGAATTCAGTGGAACTATGACAGTTGCTTTAAAACCTTGTACTGCATTTTTTATTGTGGTAATCTTTCCATAAGCCGCATTAAATATTCCTGCCACATCTTTAATGGTGATCACTTGTTCCAGATGTTGCATCAAATAGTCATTGCATGCCAGGTTATAAGCAGTTCTAAAAGGTCCGTAAAAGGCGACATCCAGCGATTGCATGCGTTGACTTATGTGTGGAGGAAAGCCTAGTACGGTAATATAGTTTTCTCGGCAAACATTCACGTCTTGTAAAGTAGTGTGTAACGTATGATTATCCATAAAAAGTAATATGGGGTTTTCCATACAAGGTCTTACACTTTTTATAAAATGTTTTAACCATTTGAGAAAAATCTCTGCATTCATCCAGCCTGACTCATTACACATGCCCGAAGATCCCAGTGATGCATTGTTCATAAAATTGCTGTTGCATTCGAACCCTTGGAAAGATGAAGAATGGAGGTACGTAATGGCCCACAGCACGCCACACTGACATTCGTACCCTTTTCCACAGAAGATACTTTTACAACTCTATGGGTTCCTGTTGGACTTAGCACATTCGGAGTTTTAGGAGCCACCGTAAGACAGCCAGTCTCATCTATATTATAGATTTGAAAAGAGGCGAAATTTGTTTTGGCTAAAACTTCCTGATATACTACGAAAAATGCTTCTACATTTGTTCTGTTAAAAGCTGCCAATCTAGCCGCTGAAGTAGCTTCTGGCGTTCTCAATGAAAACTTAAATCTTGTCATAAAACTTTTAATAAAATCTTTTCCGGCCTTTTGGTTTCATTATTAAAGCGATGAGGTATCTTCAACGCTCCAGCATAATCATATACAATTTTTGCGAACTGTTCTCGGGTTAATACCATTCTATTTAGATCATCCACGTATTTAGGTTTTCTATTTCCTTATCTGTAAATGTGCACCTGAATCTTCCGGCACTAATCGACATAGCCTAAAAAATAACTTTCTGAGTCCTCAACATAATTTCTGATATATACCTATTAAACTAATTACTTCTGGAAGATTATATTGTTTTGCAGTGATGATCCACTTTTCACATGTCCCACAGCTGCGGCCATTGATTCCTTTGACCAACTCTACCGGTTCGTCTTTCGTTTGTAAATTTTACCCATAATTATTCACTGCAAATTCAACAAAAACCTTTACTCCAAAATATTTATAAAAGATCAGGTAAGATGACGAGTTCGCCAGCTTATCCTCTTAGCGGGTTCGTCAACTTATCCGACTACTTTTAATTAAATTTTACAAAAGACGAAAATTGTTATGTATTTTGGGAAAGGTTTATAAAATATGGACATACAATAATATGGCATGAAACAAAATACTTACTGCGAAGTAAAAGTAACTACCACAGAGGATATACACTTTATTTTAAATACTCCCTGTATGTTTGTTGTGGTTTGTTTAGTATTCTTCTTAATCTTCTTTGAGTGGTTCAATACCCAAAGAAGATTAAGAAGAACACTTTATTTTATCGTTACCCAATCTTACAACTACACACTGACGTAACACAAATTGCACGATAACCTCATAAAAATATAACAGATTTTACTGTTCATGGAGTGTAAAGAAAGAAAGACTACCCATTGACGATATATGTAAAGGACGTGGCGATATTTATCAACTATTGCCAAAATTAACCAATTCGTCGTCTTAGCCGATTCGTCATTTTACCCACCTTTCCCCTACTATCTATCCATTTGACCGTCAATTGATGTTGTATCCCAGAACTGCTAGTTAGTGATGAACATGTAGATCTGTTCGTTCTAGGAGAAATTTACTTGAGGCACCAAATAGGAGTATGAACCCTTAACATGCATCATGATCTAGTGCACCACGTTACTAAATATGGCGAACTTGTTCTCTTTAGCAACAAAGGATCACCAACTAAATAACATATTTTCTCTATGCCGTTCGCTATTAGTACATGTGTTGCTTTTACGATTTAGACCCAGGAATAGTAACTTGTCTTAGATGTAATTACAGTTAAAGATGTTTAAGATTTCGAAGAAAACTTTCTTCACCACCATGTTTTATTATACTTGAAATTTCCGTTAGTTTTGATCACTATAAGCATCTAAATTGAAGCTTATGATTTTTGTATTATTTGATTAACAGTAATTGAATGCAGCTGGTTTAGTAATTTAGTGTGTCAGAATTTTACCTATATTCTGTCATTATGAGTAACAAAAAATTGTACACTACTGCACCACGTCTACCAGTCCTTCACTGTGGTGTGATTGTTCTTACATAACGGAACAATTACAGCTGAATACTGTTATTTGATATTTAATGGTTTTTTAATATGTTAGTAATCGCATGCAAAATTCTTTATGTACGTTAGCATATTAAAGCTTCTGTGCAAGTTCCCAATAGTTTTCTGTTAGGTCACCAAATTCGTATATGTAGCACGTGCTGTATATTTCTATCTCCCACCACCAAGGACTAATAAACTAAAATTCTCTCCATTATACATAATTTGTGATTACTACAATGAAATACAAAATTTGGCATTCTTAATGGCAGCACCTATTGTTAAAAAAATGTATGTGCGATGATCATTGTTAACATTCTGAATGCTGAACTCTATCATTACTAAATATGTATATATTATATTGTATTAATAGTTATTTTTATTTGTACATGACACCAGCCTGTAGAATTAAATTAATTTAAATATTTTAAACATTTTCTTTTGACCATTTAGCTACATACGATATCCATATTCTGAAAAAAGCCCTTCCACGTGTTAGAGTAGCTGGCCTATCTGAAAATTACAGTACAGACCTACTTATGCAATACTTATGTAAGCAAGACGAGGAGATTTTTGTTAAATCCATAGAATGCAAGGTGTTAAAAGTCAGTCCTGTAAAAAATAGAGTGGATAGATATCAGGCAATTTTGCAGATCGATAATCTTACCTACAGCAAGATCTTGCATGCTGAATATCTTATTGTAGGATTGGATGTGTGTAAAGTTTTTGAGGCTGTGGAACTTACTCGATGCTATAAATAGAACAGATATAATTATAGGTTGCAGTCCTGCAAACAGAATATCAAATGTCCAAGATGCAAAGAGGGTCATCAACTGAAACAGTGCTCTATATCGGATTCAGAGCTGTGCTGCATTAATTCTAAGAAAATGACTAAAATAGACAAACCACTGGATGTTAAACAAGTTGCGTGGGACCACAACTCCTGCATAATGTACCAACAAACACTCACGAAACTTAAATTCGACTTTTTTGGAGTAAAATAGCAATCATAGTATTCAGCAGTAGAAACATCAACATACTTACTTTGTTATCAAAATGATCACAGTATAAATACCACACTGTGCGAATGCTACAATGTGGTTGCATCTGCTTATCTTTCACTTAATGTTATAACTGAAACTTAGTTACGCAACAATGTTAATGATAATGATGCTTTCCGTTTCAATCGTGTTTGCTCAAGTAGATGTCTCCGCAGGGGATGGTGCTACTATCAGTTTACTTAAAATATGATGCAGTACGTTTATATTTAGGTAGTTTGTAAATTTATCATCAATTTATATTGTATCAATTAAAATTAACTTTTATTGCAAAGCAGTAATTTTGTTTCGCACTTATGTTCTGCCATGCTCCTGTGCAACTACGTGTACTTCCCTCTTTTATGCTTTATGTTCTCTGAAGGTGATATATGGGTCTGTTACTTTTATTTGCAGTGATTTCAATTGGCCAAACTACATTAATCAACACTCGAAATGTGAATTTTCTAGTCCTTTAATAGTTCTAATAAATTTTATAGAAACATTTCAACTAGTTCAATATAATGAAGTACATAATCATTTAAGTTGAATGCTAAATCTGATAATTTCTGATACTACATGTATAGTTAAAGCAGCAAATGATGCGTTATTAAAAGAAGATTCTCACTACCCAGTCTTGATAGTCCACATACCTCGCATATTATTGAACTACAGAATAAGGCACATCAGTTAAATTCCAATCTACATCACTGGAATTTTAAAAGGGCCAACTTCAACTTGTTATACGAATTGCTGCAAAACGTTCATTGGAGTAATTACTCCATTTTTATTAATGTTAATCTTGAATGTGATTATGTATACGATCAACTACCGCCGGTATTTGGTCAGACTGTGCCTAGAACAAGAAACACCCAATGTATCTATCCACCTTTAATGGATCAATTATTTACAAACTTAAAGCAAAGACCAGATTATGAAAGAGATCGTTTGTAGCAAACTGGAATTTCAGACATTGTGTACCAAAATTAAATCTGAGATTAAACAGGTGCATTCTCAATATTTAAATGATTTAGAAAATATAATTGTAAGTGATCAAGAAACTTTTGAAAGTACACACTTACATGCTAGGTCCTTACAATCTAATTTTGTTTTGCTAATCAAATTCCTAGAAATTATTTATTAGAGTCATATTTTATGTGCGTTTTGTGTTTAATTATTCTTGCAAGTACAGAGGTTTGAAGAAAAGGCGAATTGGTTGGTGTACTGTCATTTCGTTCTTTAGATCTCTCGCAAATCTCCGACTGTGTTTAGTGCGACATTCATTTTCTAGTTATTTCTCTCCTCTTCTTTTGTTACCTGTAATGCGGAAGAATGTTTCGTTCTTATTTTGTTCTTTTCTTACTAGTCCGCTCATATTGTGGGTCACAACTAAATTGTTTAACAAAAGCAAGTATCTAAAACAAATAAAATAAAGCACTAATATAGTAAATTTCAGCAAGGTACATTTTTATAATTCCCTAAATTGTATGTATTTCCTCTGACATAAAACTGACAGAGAAGTGAAAAAATGTACATAACTTCAAAAGACGTAACTGTTACCGTAATTAAACGTAATTCAAGACATTACTGTACAATAACCTCGGTTTTTTACAAACGTACAATAATGTAACGTTGAAACTTAAAAATATATACTTACCAGGCAAAATTCTGAGATCACTGCTAAAACCCAAATTGAAGACAGCGAAAATGCAACTGATGCATTTACTGTTTGAATAGACCCAACTGCATTAGCTTGTAGCCAAGTTCACTTTATATACTACACATTGCTCACGATCAAATCATGGATTCACTATTCTTGTGCAAGATTTTATACTTTGATTTTTGCAATGTGAGGGTTACACTTTTTCAAGTGACGTTAAAAAGTGACTATTTTAAATGCTAGTAAATATTTTTACACTTTAATTTGCAGAAAAAAGTTTTGATGTTTATTTAGTTATGCAATTACAATTTAAATAACATCACCGTTAAATAAAACGGACATATTTAAAATTCTAGTGAAAATCGATAATGCGGCAAGTCAGGAGAGTATATATAGTTTAAGCTGTTTTAACATATCAATGACTAAAGTTACATGGTTATCATTTTAATTATATGGTTCAAATAAAAGACGATATGCTTATCACTTAAGGACTATACTTCAATAAATCATTAAAATTTTTGTAACATTTATTAATGGGCCATTGAAATTCCAATACGGTATAATGACCCATATGCAAAACTTTGAACTTAATTTAATTTAATTTAAAATATTCTATTGATGTTTATATTTGTAACCGTTATATTTGTTCTCAGCGTTCTGTAATCATTGTATTTTACATGTAGGAACTGTTCTTGCCGCTTATATTTCATTTGGAGCAAGTCCTGCTCATTTGATAACAGCCAGTGTTATGTCCGCACCAGCAGCATTGTGCTTTACAAAGTTGGTTTATCCAGAAACAGAAGAAACAAAAGCAACCAAAGAGAGTATAGCAGTCACCGAATCGTAAGTTTGTTTTGAAGTCAATTTATTTGATATTAATCATTCGATACATTAAATCTTTTAACCAGCTGTACATGAAGTTTTGAGGTTGTTGGCATTTCACTGGCAGTTTTTTTAGAAGCTTTTATAATTTGAAATTGTAGAAACCATTCATGGACCGTTGCTTTATTTATTGATTTTTGTTTAAGCTTATTGAGCATAATGATTTTGATTTTGAAAACTTAATTCATGAAATTTTCAAAATTCATTTATGAATTTCAATTGAGTGAAATTCCAACTATTACTGTGTTTACACAAATCTTCGTGTACATGTATTTACTGTCAGTCAGTTTCTATTATATCTATCAAGACTTACCAATTGTTGAAATAATATTTTGTTGTAATTTTCAGACACTATAGCTCAGCTTTGGATGCCGCCAGTAGCGGTGCCACAACCGCTTTAGATCTAATTTTGGGTATTACAGCCAACCTAATTGCATTCCTATCGTTTGTGTTCTTCTTAAATGAAACACTAAGCTTTATGGGTGAACTAGTTGGTATATAATTTTTGTGTTTATCATTTTTACTAACTGAATTTGATTTAGGCTATAAAGGAGCAGATGCTTGGACAATTGAACGATTTGCAGGTTATGTGTTTATGCCAGTCAGCTACACTATGGGTGTTCCCTGGGATGAATGTGAACTAGTTGGAAAATTGATTGGTATTAAAACTATAGTCAATGAATTTGCTGCTTATAAAGCAATGGGTTTAATGAAGTTGCGAGTAAGTACTTTTTCCTATTTTTAATTGCTCTCTAATAAGTGTTAATAAAAATATCTTCATTTTTGAAGATCGAGTTATAGGACAGCTTTAGCTTGATTAGTTTGTTTACAATGAGAAAAAGCAACAATGAATGTTTACTCTTTTGTTATTATTCAAATATAATATGCCTTGATTTGATAATAAAACAGTGCTTAAATTAATTTCACTAAATTGCTTCTGCTCAATTTACAAATTTTACCGATTAGTACCTAATTTGTATAGCTACAAGTTTCAGTCAATGTTACAAAAGGTTGATGAAGGTTTTTTGTAAATAAACTTATACATTCACATTGTATCACTGTATGAAACACGGTTTTTACCACTAGACATCTAGCAACACAAAAACAGTCTTAGGGCCGGTTTCTCGATTAGAGCTTAAACCGAGTTCATAGTTTAAACTATGTTCCCTGAGTTTGTTGGATTTTTCAATACCAGTTCAGTGACTCAACTAAGTTCAAACTTGATCTTCGATCGTCTATGGTTTAAACCAATGATCTTAACCTCGATTATTTTTCTGAAACATTATAGCCTAGTTTATATGCTTTATTCTAAAAGGTAATCCTTATTTTTAAATTATAGACATGGCCTTTGTTCAATTTATCATAGACAATCACGACGAAGACATAATGGAATATTTAAATAAGCCAAGGAAGTTATCCGTTATTAGAAAAAGGCCATTCGATTTTAAGCTGCAGGATCATTTCTAATTGTTATTGGTGATTTTATGGGAATTATTCATATAGAAATACTGCAACTAAGACAGTTGCAGTTTCTCATGCTTTAGGAGGGCTATGCTTACGCTATCCATTTTTAGAAATATTATTGTTTAGTTGAAGCTTGTACACAAACTACAAGAGCGGGAATAAACACCAACAAAGTTATTCACAAGCACTTTACACATTCGCAATTAGTAAATCTACAACCATCCTAATGCTAATAAAATAAAATCTAAGTTCAGCTGAACTGAACATTAAAGTCTATTGAAATACTGGTAACGGGCAGAACTAAGATCAGAAAATGAACGTAGTTGAATAGAATTCGGTTTAAACCGTCAATTGAAAAACCGGCCCTTAGTAGTACAAATCATTTTCATAAGCTCATAAGCACACAAGTTTTTTAAATTACAAATTGGTTATGTAACATTTCTCTTAATGTAAGGAAATCCCATTTTCTCACCTGTTGCGTGTTAGACGCTTATGTCCAGTTTGGTGTTATGATGGTGAGATTGATTGTGTGCTTTGGTTTTGGGTTGACTACCGCTTATGCTCCAAATCCTGAACTTTGGTATTATTAATTATAAATCATGCGACGAAGTATTTGTCTATATATGCAATATGTACATTTATTGCCTAAGTATGTGTTTAATATATTTTCATTTGCCAAAATAGTTAAACATTTCATACATAATTTGCTTTTAATAAATGCTGACCCCTCTCACCTTGAGATGGTCGATATTAGCCAATCAAACATCTCCCATAATTCATATAAACGCTCACAGTTATTAAATCTTTGGTGGATGTTAGAAATTACACTTTTATTAAACCTGTATTAAGAATTAAAACCAGTTAAATATTTATGTTCCTTCTTCAAATAACTAGCTCGAACTGAAATAATCATTTAGGCTTTGCCTAAAAACCTGAGTTATAATACCATCTCATTAACATATTTAAAATTGCATGCATTCACGAAAGGAACTAACACAGATGATGGTTCTAAAAAGTCTTTGTTTTTACCGAATGTGAAGCATGATTATTTTCCAGAACCCCCTTATTTGAATACTTTTGACTTAGAATTATTTTTAGTCCCTTAAATTTTCGTTTTGGTAAAATATTTAATCCTATAATTATAAAATAACTAGTATGTTTTTGTCCCTCATAAACAAAGTTTTGCTTTTGAAAAACGTCCAAGTACGATTAGTTTTGTGTTCAAGTTCAAAGAAGGTTAATCTAGAAATCGTGTAGTTTTCGATACAAGGTCACGCCTGATGTGATTGTTTTCAACACGCGACACCGAGCTGCAACGTTCAAAACTAGTCAGTCGCTTCTTATCTGTCGTAAAACGAGGATGTCTTTCCCAACTTCTAGGGCAGGCGATTGGAAAATCGCATTGAGTTTACGGCCTCCTAAATTGTAGTTGTAGAAAGACCTGGGGTGATGTAAATCAATGCGTAGTTATAAGAAGTTATAAGCAGTTATACAAAGTTATTTTAAGTTATATCCAATTAAATCAAATTAATTTAAACTATGAAATTTTATAATCTTTACGGCTAATAACGTAATAAATTTTTACAACTGGTAGGCACATGTAAAATATTCTTCAACTGTAAATGATGGTTTGTCGTAAGGAAATTTCTATGACGACGTTTATGCAAAGGCGCAACTTGGTGGTGATTTAGATTAAAAATTCTTAACTCACATCTTTTGAAGTGGTCATCAATGTCATTGGTTAGCACCAGTCTGAACACCCATTCTACCCTCTTCGTTAAGAATCCGAGATTGATGTTAAGAGGCCCTAATGGGATACGGCTGTTATTTGGTTTGTAAGTACTTCAAGGTGTGCCACATTTCATGACGTAGGAAAACAGATGGTGAGTTTTGGTAATAAAAACCTCTCTTGCTGTCCAAGTCCAACGATTTTACTTTTGAAGGTTATTAGAGTATAAAAATTTCATTTTTAAATAAGAGTAATTTTATTAAAGATTCAACTTGTTAGACGAGAGGGTTGAATAAATTCTCAGTAGACATTAAATAGACATCTAATTTAATTAATCATTGCTTACGTCAATTTTATGTATCATATTAATATAAAACCAAATTCTGGTGTAAATTGAAGGTATCAGATCTGCTCTCTACGATATAATCGAAAAATGTAAATAAAATTTTTTAAAGGCCCAAAATTTAACTGGGGGCGACTATAAAATTTAAAGATCAACTTAAATTGTACCGATAATATTTCAGTTATAATAAATGTAAATAATTTTGTATTAACACTTATTAATTGGTGTCCTAAATGACACAAGGTATTCATGAGTGAGAAATTATCAATTATTAAATTGTATCTAAAAGGTAATGAACCTAGCATGAAAATATCAATTCAAATTTAACCGTATTTACAGATCAAGTAGGTGTATGAAATTTAGGTCCAGTACAGCTGCGGACAGTGGTATACCATTCATATTTCTGTTGAGTTATCTAGGGTCACAAATAACGGTCCCCTGTGATTTAAATATATATAATCTTTTCTTGCAGGTACAAGGCTAGGTGTGAAACATCAGAGCCTTTGTGCTCAGAAGCGTTAGTACATTAAGTGGTTTATACTGTTTTCAATTAGTGCTTTCTCATTAGAAATAAAAATTAACAAAGTAGTGGCGCCTTGATATTATACGTTAATACATACCCCCCTGATAGTTTCTTGAAACAACCACGGAAGTTAGAGTTCCAAGTTTGTCCAAAAGATTCCAAAGGTCGTTTTTCTAAACGGATTAAATTACAGCTTTTTCATGGCCTTTGTGAATATAGAGGTGAGTTCTATTTTCTTTGACAACCACCTCGGCTTCGATGTTTCAACTTAAAATTGATAACTCATCTTACTTAAAATTATTATAATTACGATCGAACATTAATGGTAACGTTCAAACATGATAAATGTTTTTCATATAATCTCTCAATGAAAGTTTTCAATTTCTTAAATTTCTATTCATAGTATTTTTAACTTAACAAGAAGTACAAAATGTACGATTTGTTCATTTAGTGACATCACAAAAAAAGGTTCTTTACTGATCATTTGCATATGTCCATTGAAAACTTGCAAGGGTTGCAAATTTGTAGTGCTAGACAATCTTGATATTGAATATGTTCAGACAACTTTCATTTCTTCCAGTAAACAAGATAAGGAACTACTAATCACTTTGGGACCAAAATTTGCTAGTTTTGCCATTTGCGATTGAATCTCTAGGACCCTGATGCAGTGCAGCTATAGATTTTATTAACAAAATCTGAGGACTATCAACTTTAATGACTGATGAATCCATATCTCGCTCCTACCTAGTGTAACAGGCACAATGCAGTACAGGATGTATAGCGATGGTGCAGCGCCTAACGAGTCAGTCGAGTCTAAGCCATTGAAAGTAGCAGACGTGTTAAATTAAGCTGTATTCAATTCTTAATTTTATAAGTTAGGTTTATGTTTTTAACAGTCCTTGGCCGTTGCCAGTATTTGTATTGTATCAGAATTATGCGTGTCAAGTTTGTGTTATTGATTGATGGTCATTAATTTTTAAATTAAGCGTGTAACTACCAGTTATTTTCATAACTACATGGAACCTACTCCTAATAAATATTTTACAGTGGTGCATTGTTCATTTCAACATCATTACATGATACTAAATAATAAATAATTTACATTTGAAGCTAAACAGGGGCTGTAGGAAAATAACTGACAAGTAAATTGCGTTTTAAAAGAATATTCTCGGAGTGTAATTATGTGTGAGTAGCTAAAATTCCAGGAAGGGTTTGTTGCTAAGCCACATGAAGTGAAGGTTTTCAAGGTTTAGACAAGATACCAGTTTACATCGTAAACAGCATAACCAGTAAGGTAGAATCTTTCTATCTTGTATGGACTATTAACTATGTTCCTTGCTTTATTAACGGGGGAAGAGTGAACGGGTTGTATGTTCCGTATTAAAGATATTGAGGGTTAATGTTGTTTGTAACTGAACGTTAACATTGAGGTATTTAGTAATAGAGACACAAAGGTAGGGGATGTAGCTACGATACAAAACCGTGGTTCAAATTCAACTGGTTATTGGCCTGATTAGATATATTGTTGAATGCCAGTACGAAGTTACACTAAGGTGTTATTACAGGTGTTTTAAAAATAAAATACCTCCAAAAAGAAATAAAAGGGTTAGTGAACCAGAATTGAATCCAGTTACTGATCCTATTCAGCAATTAATGGAAAGCAATAAAGCATTGTTGTCAAATACAACCACACTGAACATGAATACGAATCTATTAATAAAAAGGCTTGATGAATCAATTAATACTGTCAATAATGGGTTAAGTAGCGTAACGAGGGAGGTATGTTCAAGCATAGGGCAAATGGGGGATCAGATTTTAATTGGTTTGAAGGAAATTAAAACTAATACTAATGGAAGTGATATGTCTAATGATAATCTTAAGACGACTATAGATGCAAATAAAAATTTTAAGAATCAGACGTTGGATGCGGAAGTTGGTAATTGCAAAAATTTTGAGAAAAATCGGGATTTCACATACATTACGTTATTTATGGAATTGATGGGTACGAATTTAGCTTTTAGACCGGGGGAATCAAAACACCCGGTAGCTTTTATAAACGAATTACAAAAAATATTTATCGATGCAGGTGTCCCAGAGGAAAAACAAGTAGCTTTCGCAGTTAAGACACTCAAGGGTTTTGCAGCAGACTGGGTTTGCATAAAAATGGAGTCGTTATATACTTTTCAAGATTTCAAAATAATTTTCTTAAAAGATATTGGGGTCCGGAAAAACACTGAGATTTTCTGTAATTTGGAAAGTGCATGTCAGGTAGTAGAGCAGATAATTTCATTATAGTCGTAAAAGAATGTGTGTATTTGGAACAGGAATTTTCAGAGTATGAGGTCATAATGCTAGTAGCGTCACATTTTGACTTCGAAACTAAGAGCGATATTTTGAATGCTGGGTGTCGATCACTTGATGAAGTGGAGAATATCTCCGCAATTTAAATGAAATGTATTATCGAAGAGGATTTTCAGATAGTCAGGGCGACCGAAATAATCATAGAAGTATGGGTAACAGAGATAATGAGGGAGGTGCGTATGGTAGAAATTGAAAGCAAAATCGTCAATTTGACGATAGAGGAAAGCATAATGAGTAAAGTAATGCTATGGTGGATGATGTGATAGTACAAAAACGAGAGGTTAATAGTTTAGGCCTACTTAGGAATGGTTTTTCAAAGAGCATTGTAGAAGTGCCCGAGAAGTCACCATTGATAAATATGCTTTTCGAGCAAAACGGGGGCGGTTTGTTAGAAGAGAATGAGGAAATTCGGGAAGAGGAGGTGATCCTAATGCCGATAGTACAGTACAGTGCAAAATATCTCTACTACTATATTAGTGAATAGTGGTAGCCAACTGTCCTGCATATCTGAAGGTTTTTGCGCGATATTCAGAAAAACCATGATCGTATTTCAATTTTACCTGTCAACAACACTGTTATTGTTGGGGCCTTGCAGGGCAAAGGCAAGAAAATTAAGTAGCAAGTATTGGTAATTTTAGGTTGCGATTGGTTAGTCCACTTTAAAATTAAAATTTGTTTTGATTCATTAACGATAATGGCAAATTTTATGGGTTCGCTGCTGATAGTGGGAAGGTAGAATCTACAGGGTTAATAATTGTCGAAATAGGGGTTAGTAAAGACGAAGTTATCAAAGGGGAGCTAGCGGGTCAGGATATAAAATGCAGTATGGAAAAAATTGTTGGGAAAGTAGAAATGTTCGATACTAAAAACAAGCAGAAATTGCTACAATTGCTGATGGACTTTTCAGAAGTTTTTTCTAACATACCAGGGAAAAATCAAAGGGTATCATCACGAAATTAAAATGAAGTATGTGACCCCGTTCTATATAAAACCGTATCCTATTCCGTATGTGTATTGGGACGAAGTAAAGAACACAAATCAACGAAATTGTTGTATGGGGTGTCATAGAAGAAAAGCAAACAGAGTTTATAAGTCCTCTAGTAGTGGTAAAAAAGAAGGATTGAAGTCCACGGGTTTTTGTTGATGCGCGATACCTAAATAAACAAATGGAAAATGATCATGTAATTCCTCCTAATGCATCCGAGCTGTTATATCAGATTCCTGTCGATGCGATTTTCAGTACACTGGACTTAATAATGTCGTATTGGCAAGCATCGCTGCAAGAACCACACCAGAAATATACGAGGTTTATATTTGTTGGTAAGACCTATGTTTTTAAGGTATTGCCATTTGGGTTGACTACATCGGTAGCAAGTTTTATACGTGTGTTAAAATCGATTTTAGGGGAAGAAACCGACGATTTTGTAATGCCATATGTCGATGATTTATTAATTGTATCGCGAAGTGCAGATTTGCATATCGAACATATAACCAGGCCATTGCCCTTATCCAAGAACCCTGGGTGGCATGCTCAGGAATCTCGGGACTAGGGAGTCTAAATGGTACTATCTTTGCGGCTAGTAACCAACCTAAGCCTAGGGCATGCATCTACATACCCAGGCACATAAATGCCCTCCTCCTGCCACAACTGAGTGGCCGTGACGTCACAGCCGTACAGATCACATGCAGGCTGGGAGGAATTACTGACATAATCTTGGTTTCAGCCTATTTTCCAATTGACCATGACCCACCTCCTCCGGAGTTGATGGCAGTCATTGATCACTGTAATAGGCACAAAAGCATCTGATTATCGGATGCGATTCCAACGCGCACCATGTGGTATGGGGTAGCGCAGATACTAACCCCGTGGAAAACTACTACCGAGTATATATCGAGTAAGAATCTGGAGATACTTAACTGGGGCAGCGAACCCACGTTTGTGACATCTCGCTTCCAGACAGTCATCGACTTAACCCTTGCATCGTCAGATATTTCAAGGCATATCTTGAACTGGCAGGTGACGCCTAAAGCGACACTGTCAGATCACAGATTGTTAAGTTTTAAGTTAAAGGCAGCAGTAGCTGTCTGTAAAGAATACAGGAACCCAAAAGCGACCAACAGGTCTGTCTACCTAGACAGCTTGGAGCAACGCCTTTTGACATCACAAGGTACTGACAACCCAAAAACTATAGAAGAGCTACAGAGATACTCGGTCTCTCTACAAAACTCCATCGTAGAGTCCTTTGAACAGGCATGCCCGGTCAGGACAGATTCTACTCGCTCCAGTACTCCATGGTGGGGCGCGGAGCTACAGAAGCTGAAAAAGACCCTGGGCAAACTGTTTAATAAGGCAAAGAACACCAGAAGTATGGCTGACTGGGAGGCATATAAAAGCCACCAGCGACTATACAAAACGACAATTAGAAAACGACAGAGAGACTCATGGAAGACCTTCTGTAACTCAGTCGAGTCTACCAATGCAATCTCGCATTAACAGGATCTTGTCCAAAGACCCTCGTCATCAACCATGCTGTCTGAAACGTGTGGATGGTACATACACAACCAACGAGGCAGAAACAGCGGAGTTACTCGCGGACACGCACTTTCCAGGCAGTGTCACACGACCTTTGTCTTACGGGTTGGATCAACCCAGCTCGGCCTAACGGGGCCGACTGGGAGGTTTCTAACCGGGTAGTGGATGAGAGAAAATTAAATGGGCTATCTCAACTCTCAAACCGTTTAAGTCCCTGGAAAGGATGGCATCTTCCCGCCCTACTACAGTGGGGAGTGGAGAGGCTGACACCGTTCCTTGTGGTACTTTTAGGGGCTGTATTGCTTTTAGATACATCCCCAGCAGTTGGAGAGAGGTTAGAGTTGTCTTCATTCCTAAACCAGGCCGGAAGGACTACTCCCAGGCTAAATCCTACAGACCGATCAGTCTCACGTCTTTTTGCTAAAGACCTTGGAGAGATTGTGCGACAATGATATGAGGGAGAGGATAATGCTTTCTTATCCACTTCACCCAAATCAACACGCCTTTATACCAGGTAAATCAACGGAATCTGCCCTGCACGCTGTTGTAGGACGGATCGAAAAACCCTAGACACAATAACATGTCCGCCTTAGGCGCATTTATTGATATTGAGGTGCGTTCAGCGAAACTACTTTCGCAAGCATCGATAGAGCTCTACGGACACATGGAGCTGAGGACACCCTTCGGCAGTTTACCATGCAGATTCTGCAATGTCGACGGGTACACATAAATGTGGGGGAAACCTCAGTAATTAGGGTGGTGGATAAAGGCTGTCCCCAGGGGGGCGTGCTGTCACCGCTACTATGGAATTTAGTAGTGGACAGCCTTCTCAAACGTCTTAATGAGGCAGGTTTCTTCACGATAGGTTACGCCGACGACTTAGCTATTCTAATAGTCGGCAAATTCGAACAAGTGCTGTGTAATTTGATGCAAGCAGCACTAAGGATCACGGAGCTCTGGTGCTCCGACAACTTTTTAACCATCAACCCCAACAAAACGGCGTTGGTGTTGTTTTCCAATAAAAGGAAGCTGACGGTAACTAAATTGCCAATGCTCTTCCAAACTTCCCTGCCCTTATCAGCAGAAGTCAAGTATCTGGGCATTATACTTGATAAGAAGCTGAACTGGGCCAAACACCTACAAATGAAAACTAGCAAAGCCAACCAAGTGTTCTGGCAATGCAAACGTGCCATAGGCAAACTTTGGGGTCTCCACCAAAGGCTGTCCTGTGGCTATACATCATGGTAGTAAGGCCGATGCTCTGTTATGGCGCTGTAGTCTGGTGGCGCAGGACCAGACTGGCCCATACAGTCCAAGACCTTACTCATATCCAAAGGGTGGCTTGTCTAAACATTACAGGTGCATTGCGTTCCACACCTACTGCAGCCTTAGAAGCCATCTTAGGCCTCCTCCGCTGGACCTACATGTGGAGGAGGTGGCTTTGAGAGCGGCAATGAGGCTGCGGTTCAAAGGTCTATGGATCGATAAGGGAGGCGGTGGTAGACACCACAACATACTAAGAGAGGCGGTGCGGAACACACCTATCTTGGGAGGAGTGGTTGATTCGATCGCACCCATAATCATTTCCAGGAGGCGCTTTGGGGTTTGTCTAAACACTGAGGACGCCTCCTTAACGGAGATCTCCATCTACACAGATGGCTCCAAAACAAATGAAGGTACCGGGGCAGGCATTTTCTCCGATGACCTAGACCTTCATGAAACTGTTGCGCTGGGCAGGCTGGTAACTGTCTTCCAAGCGGAGGTCATAGCCATTATGCACGGCGCTAACGCCATACTGGAACGTGGAATCCAGAACAAAGCTATACGCATCTTGAGCGATAGTAGAGCAGCTCTTCTGAGCTTAAACAAGCAGAAGCTTCTCTCGGGGTGGTATACCAATGCCATCGTGTTCTCGAGCTCGTTTCTGATACAAACGCCCTTGAACTGGTTTGGATCAAAGGGCATTCAGGAGTACATGGTAACGAACAGGCAGATTCTTTGGCGAGGCAGGGAGCGGCTCGGGGTTTTGTCGGCCCTGAGCCATCGGTTGCTATTGCGCCATCTGTGGTGTTCTCCATGATAAGACAAATAACCCACCGCCGTCACAAGGATAGGTGGGCTTGTACATCAAGCTGCCGGCAGGCAAAAATGTTTATAAGGTCTCCCATGACCAAAATAGAAAAATTTGTCATACGCTTGCCTAGACAGAAACTACGGCTACTAGTAGGTATTCTGTCCGGGCATTGCACTTTAAGGAAGCACCTGCACAGGATGGGTCTGTCAGACAACCCCACCTGTCGCGGTTGTCAACAGGAGGATGAGACGGCGGAACACATTCTGTGCACCTGTCCGGTACTCGCCCGACTTCGAGGATCCATGCTGGGGGACTTTTGGCCCGAGAAGGCCGGAATTCGAGACACCCCCTGGTCCGACATCCTCAAATTCACCTGCAAGGTCGGGTGGTTGAGCAATGAAGGACCAACCTAGGGCAAGGAAGGCAGCACAATGGGCCCACCAGGAGGCCTAAGTACGCGTGGCTTTAAGTCACCCTTCCCAAGTTAATCAATCAATCAAGACCTATGTTTTTAAGGTATTGCCATTTGGGTTGACTACATCGGTAGCAAGTTTTATACGTGTGTTAAAATCGATTTTAGGGGAAGAAACCGACGATTTTGTAATGCCATATGTCGATGATTTATTAATTGTATCGCGAAGTGCAGATTTGCATATCGAACATATAAGAAAAAATTTTAACAAAATTAGTTCAAGCAGGTGTTACACTTAAATTGAGTAAGTGTGTTTTTACACAAAAAGAGGTTCAGTTAGTAGACCATGTTCTGTCATCACGGGGTATTCGTGTAAAACCAGTATGGGTAGAAACTACCTTGAATTTTAGCGTCCAGATAATATAAAAACATTGAGGGCCTTCCTAGTGTTGGTCAACTATGATTCACGTTTCATAGAACGTTTTTCACATCTGACCGTTAGGTTACATCACTTGTTGAAGCTGACCGTGCAATGGGTTTGATCGAAACGGGAAGATGAGCTTTTTCTTAAAATTAAAGAGGCGTTCACTCGAGTAGTAATGCTAAATCACCCTAATAGTAACTGGAATTTTTATATTCGCGCCGACACGTTAGCGTATGCGATTGGGTCGTGTCTATATCAGAAGAATGGAAATGGCAGAATTCAGATAATTGCGTATTACTCTAGGACGTTGCACGATGTTGAGTGAAATTACTCAGTAACAGAGAAGGAGGCACTGAGTATCATAGCATTGTTAAAACATTGGTATGTACTAATATTGGGTCACAATATCACAATTGTATTGAATGCTAGATTATATAGATGGATTTTGTATCTACAACAGTTCTCGTTAAAAATCGAATATTGTTTGGGTGAAAATAATGTGATTGCCGATACCTTGTCCAGGTATCCGAACGGGAAGGCGCCGTTATTAGACAAGCCATGTACTACTACGTTCGAGATAAATATTTAAAAAAAACAAACTTATAAACAGATCCTAAATGATGCTGCTTACTTGGTGGAAACTCAATCAAATGACGAATTTTGTAAAAAGATTGCTGGAGAAATAAATAATAGTAACCAGCATCGAACTAAGAAGTGGTATGTAATTCATAGTGAAATTGTGTTTAGGAATGGTACAGAACGTTCCCCAGGGTATCGTTTGTGTGTCCCAAAAGCACAAAGAAAGCAAATGGTATATGGCTATCATGTGGAAAATGGACATTTAGGAGTTGAGAAGTGTTATTTAGCACTTTCAAGAGATTTTTACTGGTCTAAAATGCGTGAAGGAATTCGAAAAATTATTAGCGGTTGTGATTTATACCAGAAAACTAAGGTGTCGAGAAGATGTAATGGCGGCATGAAGTCGGTGTAGGTCGAAACACCAAATCGCACTTTAAGTACAGATTTGATTGGTCCCTTGCCAGTGTCTAGGGGTGGAGCTACCCAATTATTGGTCGTATTGGATGTTTTTAATAAGAGGGTTTCCTTGTATCCACTAAAAAAGCCAATACGTTAGCAATTATAAGGATATTGCAAGAATATTTTGTAGTTGTAGGTAAACCTAAAGTTATACTTTCGGATAACGGAGGTCAATTTTGTAGCCATGTTTATTTGAAATTTTTAAAATCCGAAGGAATTGGATTGGTTCATACATCAGTATATTTTGCCCAAGGTAATAACGTTGAAAGATTGAACAGAGAAGTTAGAAGGCTATTCTGGGCATATTGCCATACACAACATTAAAAGTGGGCCCATTCGACAAAAATGATTGAAGGGTATTTAAATCGAGTAGTACACTCCAGTACCGGCTATACGCCCGCAGAAGTGCATTCAAATATGCTGCACCAAATTAACGATACCGGCGTTATTCCATTTCCGGCCTCGAATAAATGGTCAGTAGATATAGTTATACTAGCAAGGTCAAAACTACCGACACAGACAGGAAAACGACAGGCTAGACATGTCAGGAGTCGAAAATATACAACCTTTACGGTTGGTGATAAGGTGTTAGTCCACAGCCATGATCAGTCCTCTGCAGAAGAAAATAAAATACGTAAATTTTTTCTAATATACCGTAGTCCTCCGTGTATGATACAGAAAATAGCTAACGAGAATGCTCATCAGATTAATAAGGATTTCTCTCGGGCATCTCTCGGCGTACAAAATATTTACAATTTGAAACCGTATAGGTTTCCGATATATAATTGATGCTATTGCCACCTTCTTTTCCAATTCTTGTAATGATTTTTATTTTATAAGGGGGGCGTTTTATAGGTTATAAGGTAAGTAATACAAAAAACTTTTGCATTATGTATAATTTACTCGTTTTTGTTGGGGGGGGGGGGAATGTAACAGGCACAATGCTGTACAGGATGTACAGCGGTGGCGCAGCTCGCCTAACGAGTCAGTCAAGTCTAAGTCATTGAAAGTAGCAGACGTGTTGTTAAATTAAAGTTAGGTTTATGTGTTTAATGGTCCTGGCCTTGCCAGTATCCCTATTGTATCAGAATTATGCGTGTCAAGTTTGTGTTATTAATTGGTGGTCATTAATTTTTAAGTTAAGCATGTAACTACCAGTTATTTTCATAACTACATGGAACTTACTCCTAATAAATAATTTACAGTGGTGCATTGTTCATTTCAACAACATCATTACATGATACTAAATAATAAATAATTTACACTAGCACGAGGGATAAGAGTAATGATACAAAGAGGGAATGCTATTTCAGTCATGGGAACCTTGCACCATTCAAGTTCTCTTTTGGAAAGTTTTTACATATTGTAACGTTTCTTCTAATCTTTTGTCTATGTAATATTTTATGTATTGCAATATATTTAATACGTTGACTACCACGGCAATTTTCAGAATTCCGGTCTAAAACGCCAATTTCATTTAATCATATAACATTATTAAAAACTCTAATTATAGTACATAGTTACCATCAAAAAGCATCGAAAATATTCTTTTGTTAAAAAAAGTTACGAATTATCTCGTAGTTGGCTTATGTAACAGAAATCTCTTTGCGAAAGTCAACTACAAGTTAATCGTACACAGACATGCTTAGACCTATCGCTTCGCTAAAGTTGAATCAGAGATATGCGTCCATATTCGTCAGTAGTATCTCAGATATTGTCGAGTGTATTACATTTACGTTTTTCTTGAGTGTGTTGTTTTATAATTATTGTTATAATCAAATTATCAAGAACCCAATATGGGTAAAGAAAGACCACTGACTCAAAATGAACTTAACTACTACGCTAATCTAAGTGATTCAGAATTTGACAAAATTTTTGGCGAGGATGGTAACGACAGTAGCGATTATGAACCTTCTGAGAATTCAAGTGATAGTGACGATGAAGTCGTCTCCGAACCTGAAGTTGTTCCCAAACATGATGGTAATGACGATAATTTTCAAGCAACAACATCAAATGCGAGTGATAATTTATGGACAGAAATTCAACAAAATCCTGAATTATTTATTTTCCAAGAAAATGTTGGTGTGAAACTGGATACGTCAAATTTTACATTGCAAACGCTAGTGGACTTATTTTTTTCGGAAGAGTTTCTTGCATTGCTGATCGAACAAACTAATGTATATGCTGTGCAAAAAATTGCAAAACGCAAAGCAATAAAAAAATCTAACAGGGTATCAAAGTGGAACGTCAGTGCTGCAGAGATGAAAGTTTTTATTGTACTTTTTTTACAAATGGGACCTTGTTCTTTTCCATCAATCGAACATTATTGGGGCACAAACAAGCTATATAATGTAAAGTTTCAGTGCTCAAATAAGAGTCGAAATCGATTGCAGTTGTTACTTCGTTATTTTCATTTGGTTGATAACTCAATACCATCTGCCAACAGATTATACAAGGTGAGACCAATACTAAATCATTTCAATTTTATTATGCGTGAAAATTATGTACTAGATAAAAATATTTGTATTGGCAAATCCATGGTGCTGTGGCGTGGAGGATTGCATTTCCACAAGTACATAAAAAATAAAAACACAAATGCGGTGCCAAACTGTATGAACTATGTGAGTCCGACGATTTTGTAAAGAAAATAAAGATTTACAGCGGAAAATCTGAGGAAACTGGCCATAATTTAGGTCACACTACTGATGTTGTGTTACATTTACTTGAGGACTATCTCGATAAGAGATGCACCTTTACATGGATAATTTTTATAATTCTGTTACTCTTACGAAACTGCTAAATACATGAAAAACTTATGTGTGTAACCCTACGAAATAACAGAAAGGGAAACCCCAGAAATGTGGTAAATCATAAACTGAAAAAAAGGGGAGTGTGTTTGGCATTACATGTGATTTTCCAATGCTCCACCCGAAGGTACTACATTGGCCAGGAAGCGAGTTTTTTTTACCTGGAAAATTTTGAATTTTGCCGAACCCTTGCTGTTCCAAGCAAGGTAGGGATCTTTAACGTGCGTGACAACACTCACACACGGGACCTCCATTTTACCTCTCATCCGAACGAGGGTGTATTTTTGCGAAAAATGCTCGCCTAACATTTATCAAGCGGACCGTGTCGGGATTCGAACCCGGGACCTAGGGCGTAGTAGTCACACACATACCACTGCGCCACGGAGTCACCTAATAGTGTGTTTGGCAGCAAAATGATCCTGTTGCTGTATACAAATAGAAAGACAAACGAGATGTCCTTACCATTTCAAACATGCACGTTGTTGAAATGATAGAGGTGTCCAATCGCAATGAAAAACTTTCTATGAAACCGAATATAATTCAAAATTACAATAAAGGAATGTCTGGCATTGACCAATCAGATCAAATGCTGTCGTACTACACATCTCTAAAAAAGACTATTAGACTATTAGATGGAGGTTTCATTAGATATTATAGAGCTATATATATATATATATATATATATATATATATATATATATATATATATATATATATTATATATATATATATTATATATATTAAAATGTCTAAGGAGCTACTAAGAGTTATAAGGGTTGGTTAGTACCAAGTAGTATATGCCAAACAAAAATAATCCACTTATTTGATCACATAAACCTAAAAATGTATGTTTGCCGTATTTTATGTATACTAAAATACCATTCAAATATAGTAGTTGAAATTAAGTGCCAAAAGGAAATTTTAAAATGACTAAGTGGCGTAGTAAGATGTGAAATGCTCAAGGGTTTATACCGAGTTGAAATTTTAAAAGCCTTTGAAAGTACATTTGCCGTCCAAAAGCCGGATGCGTCTATGAATGTTCACTATCAACATGCATCCAGGGTCAAGTGTAATTTTGGTTTCATTTTCTATAGAATCAACTTTTGGACAATATTTGTAAACCCAAAATTATTAGTTATAATAACATCGTAAAATGTGATTGGTTGAATGTAAAGATTTAGGACATATATTAGAATTTAGTGTGATTATGATTTTGTATTAAAGACATGAACTTGGGTATGTGCGACACGGACTTGACTATTTGTGATGAACTTTAGGATGTAGTAGGGGAATAGAGAATCAACATGGTCGCCTTAGAGAGTAAACAAGGCAGATTATTTTCGAAACGATTTTGTAAAAGACGTGTTTTCAGAGATTTTTTTTCGAAACGATTTTGTAAAAGACGTGTTTTCAGAGATTATTTTTCGAACAAATTTTGTAATAGACGTGTTTTCAGAACGGTGCTAATTTGTATTCAAATATTTTGAAAAAGAAAATAAAAGTAATCATTTTTTTAAAATGAGTTTAATTGGAAAGTGGTAAAGAAACAAGCGGAAGTATAAAGGGAATATTAGTGATTGTGTGACGATTAGAAATTGGATTTGGAGAGTGGTCTTAAAGGTAGCGGGTCAGCGAGAGTGGTTATACAGATTAGGAGTTGGATATTGGAGCGGGTTAAAGGCAGCAGGAGCATTGAGAGGAAACAAAGATACGAGTTGGATATTGGAGCGGGTTAAAGGCAGCAGGAGTATTGAGCGGAAACACAGATACGAGTTGGATATTGGAGCGGGTTAAAGGCAGCAGGAGCATTGATCGGAAACAAAGATACGAGTTGGATATTGGAGCGGGTTAAAGGCAGCAGAAGCATTGAGCGGAAACAAGGATTTGAAGTGGAGATTAGTACAGAGGGAAGTTATAGCACTAGTTTTTTTTAAATTCTAAATTTGGGTTAATCATTTCAGATATTGGGGAACAGTAAATAGTCGAAGACACCTGGAAGCAGCACGGAAATTCAAGAGCAGCATTGTGAAGACGTATACGGTAATTAGGATTTTGTGCCAGGATTCAGCAAGGCATCGACGGAGTATAGACCAGATGAGTTTTTAAAATCATATTTTTTAATACGTCAAAATTTAGTCATATAAAATTTGGTTGTAATTTAATTTGGCACATAGTAACTTTGATATAATTAGAAATTTTGGCATATACTAAAGTAGAGTAGCAATTTTAGTAGTAAAACGAAAGGGTGCACGTTGGTTGGACTTAACACAACTACTTATAACGGAAACCCACTATAAGCAGTTGAATAACCTGAGATTAAGAGTTTTAAATAGTCGAGGCATTACATTAAATAGTTTATAAAAGAACCAACCAAACGGTGCAAGTACAAGGGGCGTGCATTAGGTGTGCACATTTTACAAAAGTATAAAATAAAGGGTATAATATAGGTGAAACACACAAAAAGTAGAGGGGTGGGGTATATAATATATATATATATATATATATATATATATATATATATATATATATATACACAATGCACACAAAATTTTTCAAAAAGTAACTTCTTCTAAAATAAAACTGATAAAGTTTAAAGAGGAATTCGTTGTCGCGTTGATTAAAGAAGAGATTCAACCAGTTTCAAAAAAATATATATTACAAGAGCTCCATTATTTAGAGAGTCTGTCACCTACCGAGAAAAAAAACAGTGTCCGACAAAGCCATGTCGTTTATGTACCCAAGCAAAAAAATGCTAAGAAACGCGTTATTTTTGTCTGACCTGTGAAGAGAAGTCAGCTCTTTGTGTGGAAGATTGTTTTAAAAAGTTTCACAAATAATAAAAATATTCTTTTACTTGATTTTGAATAAATTTTTTATAATTATATTTTCTGTTTATTTATTAATAAATTTCTGTTCATGTAAGCCAGCATTGGTTTTTTGTTCTCTTCCCAGAAGTCATCTGTCCATATTAGTACTGATATACTACGAATGCAATCGTAGCTGCACAAATATGGCAAGTAGACACAGCACGAGATAACTCCTAACGCAATCTGCGAGTTATCTTGTAGTTGGTAGTTAATGTGTTAAGCACTTTATGCGTATATAAATTTCTTCCAAAGAATGTCAATACTGACATTATTTTTGAAGTATTTCAATGGAATGTGCAACAAACAAGTTGTGGGAGTTAATACTTTTTAAAATGGGCAAATGCAAATAAATACAGTGGCACACTTTCAGGTGACAATTATAGCTAATGGGAGAGTCTACTGTCAAACTTAAATGCCAAATAGATTGAAAATATTTCGTTGTGGCTTCTGGTTATATTAAAGCGCTTATAGCTTTAAGTTAGACGGCTCATTACTAATTTTATTGACAAACAAGGACCTTTTTGGTCAGAATCTTCAATGGATCTTCATTGAATTCCTTAAGCATTCGTTATTCATAAAGTCGATAATAATGAAGAACAACATTACAAGTAGAATTCGAATACTAAACAATACAAATTGTATACTTGATATTTATTTGAAATAGTCAAAAGTTCATTGATATGAAATATTTAAGTTTGACATGTATATATTATTTAACAAATAAATAAAAACACATCTAGGAAAAGTTTCATTTGCACACGCTAATTAGATTTCTAAGTTAGTAATTATAATGCAAATATATTAGAACAAATTGTTTAAAGGTTCACCGCTAACTGCAGTGGTGCGGGAGTAAGTTCCT
Source organism: Platerodrilus igneus (assembly GCA_036346225.1). NCBI lineage: Eukaryota > Metazoa > Arthropoda > Insecta > Coleoptera > Lycidae > Platerodrilus > Platerodrilus igneus. The sequence continues at coordinate 11,402,800 of JARFIW010000453.1, forward strand.
ATAGAAAACATGATAAAATGTAAAATTGCCGAAATATAGAACTACAAGTACTACTTATTTTGAAAGGCTTTACTAATTGTAAAAATTAAAGGGCGTCAAACCGTCTTGACCCAGCAATTTTGTTAATATATTTACTACTCGAAAGACGGTTATTCCAGATAGCTCTCCTTGCTTTTGATGTTCCAAAATCTCATCACCTCAACTATTACCTTTTGTATCCCTACCTTAAAAACGCTCCTTGATTTCCTTATCACATTAAAACATTTTTCAAAATAACGCCCTCACCCAAACATGACTACATCATTGTAGTAACTGGTTGTCTTGTCACAATTATCATCTTACGTATCTTATAACTACTTGTAAATAAAATTCAATCTATTTTATTAATTATGAATCTGAGAAGTTTCAGAATGCATTTTTCGTTGGTTTTCCAACTCAATCACAATTAATCTGCTGAAATGAACAAGCTAGAATCATTTGATAAAGGCGAGTTATGGTTCTACCTATACCAATTCTAGGAAACATCAAACTACCGTTGTTTAAACTCTATTAATAATAATTTTCTATAATATATATGCATGTACATTAACCTAAAAGAAAATAAACCTAATTTAACCTCCACCGGCCAGGTTATTATTAACAGAACTTCTAAAAAACGATAATCTGAAATTAATAGTACCATTCCAGTACACTAGATTCCTAAATTGTTTTATACGACATTCTTGGAAATTCCTTAACAACCAGACTTGGAAATATTTTGCACAATACCCACTTCTGCTTTCACCATTCCAATGTCTGTTAAAAATATGAAATTTACACAAAGAAATTTACTCGTAATACATCTTACAATTAAAACTTGCGTTTCACTTAATATGCACGTCCTTTTTAGCGTTTTAAAAGTTTTAAACTTCCTTTCTAATAATCTTATATTTAAATGTAAACAACTAATTTCGTTACTCTACGAACCAATTACAATTATATTTACAATTTCGCAAAATACAACAAAAGAATTTCAGAACATTACTCACAATTTTGTTATTTAAGGTTTTCCAGATTACTCCACTGATTGACTGATTATTTTTTCGGCACGTCAAGTCACCTCATTCCAGAGGTTTAATATCCTACATATAGGTGACGAGAGAAACTTCATCCCTTTTATACTCCACCGACGCAAGTTAAATCCATACAAAACACACGTGATTAAACTTCCTGGCCAATTCATCCAGTGAAGCTCAAAATAATTTGCCATCTCCCACTTGTCTGAGGGGCCTACACACGTCTGCTATCCTTAAACTATATTTTTGTTCTTTCCTCACTTTACTTCTGAACTTAATAGTTATTTGTTATATTACAATCTCCCTTCCTTTGTTAACATTCCGAATTTTGTTCTCATACATTATACATCTAAAGCTTTCCTAGGGTTCAAGTTCAATGTCTACAGCTTGAACGAACGATCATTCATTTTAAGGCATTTTATTAGTCTGTGGTTGCGATAACCCATATTTGAATTGATGGAAGTATGATTGTGGACAGTAATGTCCCTGATTTTTATTTGTGATTTTCTAATCGAAAACGACTAGTGTAAAATCCCTATCGTCATTGCTGTTTATATAAAAATGTACTAAGTACTTTTTGGTTTATTTACTTGTCTGGATTAAACATTATATAGAAATAGCCCTTTTATTAACTGCAAATTACTCGAGCTTCTATAAAATTTTAAGACTTTTCTTACTGAAGCTCCTGTACTAACTGAAATTAATAAATGCTTTTCTATTGACAAATGTATGCTTAATTACCGCTCGAGCATTACATGTTTTAAAATTCTTATACATCATTTTTCATTTTAATTAAATCATAAATATCGAAATTATATTTAACTATTTTTTATTTTTCAGCCTAGAACAAAAGTGATAGCAACATACGCCATTTGTGGCTTTTCCAACCCAGGGTCAATAGGAATCATGATTTCTGCTCTCAGTGTTCTTATGCCAAATAGACGTGAACTTATCACTAAAATAGTTTTTAAAGCTTTTGTTTGTGGTGCAATAATATGTTTCATGACTGCTTGTATAGCTGCTTTACTTATACACGAAGATTCTTTAGATTTATAATTGTTACTGTTTTTTATGTATAAATTAAAAATTGTTTCCTACTTTTTGTGCTACTATTATTTTACTCTGTTTCTTAAAAACTATTAAAAATTGACATGTAAAAATAATCATTGGGAGAATCTTAATGACAAGTCCCCATTATGGAGCAGCCAATAGAAAACGAGAGGGGTCGCAGATCGCTAGCTTGTTATCAAAATGGGATTTGAGTGTGTTAAACAATGATTTGACGACGTTTGAGGAACATAGAGGCAGCAGTTTCATCGATGTCGCAGCAGTCTCTCGCAGAATGTTGGAGGTCGTTTACAAATGGAAATTGAGGTCGAGAGAATTCACGCTATCTTATTAGTATATAACATAGGATATTGATGTCGGGATACGCATAAGTGAGTAAATTATCCTTTTCGCGCGGTTTTGTAATAAAAAAGCAAATTGGGGGGCGATTTAAACTAAAATTCAGTGATAGCATCGAAAGTATCCCCGCACTCGAGAACGAATTAGTAAACTGCCGAGAGACTACTGAAATAGAAGCACTCGCAAAAAAATTAAACGACGCGACAGTAGACGCGTCGACGTACTCTATGCCGCGAAAGAAAACATTCAAGGACAGCGTATATTAGTGAATCCGGCAGTTAACCATCAAGCGTGCAAAAACGCGCAACCTAAGGCGCCGCTATCAACGCACCACGGATGAAATAAGAGAACAAAGAAGAATCGAGTATAAACAAAGTAACAGAGAATGTAAAATATGCATTGATGAATCGCAAACGAATTAATTTAAAGAATTCTGCTCACGCAATTTTGAAACAGAACCTTTAGAAGCGGCGTAGCGCTCTATGAGATGCAAACAACAAAAGATCGCGCTCGGCAGCGTCAAGAAAGATAATAGGGAGTATACGGAGGGTTTTAAACCTACTGCGGAATATTTGCTGGAAAATTTTTTCCCATGGAATGATCCAGGGAAGGATGAGGAGTTGCACGACACGAATCGTCGATGCGCTACAAAGACGCAAAAAATAAGTGTCGAAAAGGCAATTCTTGGACGTGCGGTCGTATGGGCTCTTAGGAGAATGAACCCTAAGAAGGCACCGGGGCATGATGGAATCACTTCAGACGCAGCTCTGGGGGATTACCTGTTGGCCCCGCGTGTCTTTGCCGAGTTATTTAATCGTTGATTGGAGAAGGGAGTGTTTCCACGTTGCTGGAAAGTCCAGAACATGAAATTTAAACCCAAAAAGGTGGATATATCAGACCAGGGCAGCTATCGTCCAATTAGCTCGCTACCGGTACCGGGGAAGCTTTGAATAGAGTCATGACCACGCATGTTGTGCGAGACGGCGACGGTTTTAATAATAGACAATTTGTATTTGCGAAGGGTAAACTATTTATTTATCGGAATTGTTTATTTAGCATCTAAATAAGAGTAAAACTAAAATTGTTTATTTGAAATACTGTTTATTTAGTATTTAATGCAGAGTTCGAACTTCTATTGCATTGCACTTATTGCAGAATAATAGTAAATGTAACCTTGCTATGATTTTACGAGCAATTTGTACCAACATCGTCCCTTAGATATATTGAATCAAATTATTAGGCAAGTTTAAATATGAACAGTATTATGTTTCTGTTATATTTGTTTTGGTTTTAAGATCGTAATTAACCACCACGTTGTTGTGTATATTTTTTGTTTGTAATTTGTAATGCCACATTGTGTTTAATTTTTAAAAGTACGTTTTAACCGATGCAATCATAATGAATATTTTTTAACGTTTGCTTACTAGATTAATTATACTTAACTAACATGCATTTATATAAACATTTAGCGCCTGAATCTGGACTTGTATTCATGCTATAGAATTTTGGATATTTTATTTATATGTAATTGTTTTATTTCAGAATATTAATCACATTTACAACTGCACTGCTCACATCTGGGTTTAACTTGATGATATGTTTGTTGCTTTGTTTATCCTATTCTCTAGCCGATGTTCCTATATAATTAACTAATATTTATCGTTTGTAATAATTGTTGTGATGTAATTAAATTGAACCTCTGGTATGATTGACCATCTCGTGCCTTTCGCGTTTGCATTTATGACTATGTTAAATAATAAGCGCTTATTTAACTATGCGCAATCATACCATAAGTTCATTCAGCGATTCATGTCGTCTTGTCAATGTACTTGTAGTGCACTCTTGCAATTAATAGGAAGACGGCTAGCCTTTGTGAAATATTTTGTAACACGGGCTGGAAACTGTTAATATATGTATGTGGGCGCGTGTGATTGAGCCTTGTTGAATATTACTAACATTTTATGTCCGTGCGAGGAGGAACATTGGTAGTCAACGCAGATTTTACCTTCCTGGTGTCCCTCTCTTCAACTTTAGCTGGGTGGTATCGGTTATCCGACCTCAGTACCTTCCAGAAAAGACTAGCTGGTTTACACTAACGTTTGTTTCTTCAGTTGTCATGTGTGGTATGTCTGGGTAACAGTTGATAACCCGTTAAATTCAGTGTTGATTATCTGGGTACTTGTTGGTACAGTTGGAAGTGTGAGGGCAGTTTGGGGTTTTCTCTGCCGTGCTCTTTCCCCAATCGCCCAGGTGGAGTACGGCACTTTTTGCTTTAAATGTCATTTTTCTATGTTTTCATGCGAATGATCTATTTATTGGTCATTCTGTTACATTCCAAAATTTGGCATTGTACATTGTTAAATATGTAAATAAATTCCCGCGAATATTTTTAAATAAACTGGTCAATTTCCGTCGTCCCCGAGTTGCTCCTGCGCGGAGTGAATGGCGCAAGTGCGCGCGGTGTGATGAGACGTCATTAAACTACGAGACCTGAAGCCCAGAACATCTACCGGTGTTGCGTGTCTGTCTTTTCTCTTTTTAGGATGTAAGTTCCCTTCTACCTTATCTTCGTGTTCGTTATACCTGGTTATTCCTTTTCGTTCCACCTACGAACGAGCAAAGAGAATGGACGAATAAAATTTGGTGTCAATAATGGCGTAGCCTACCCACACAAAAACAATAAAGATCCTGAGATGTTAAGAAATACACGTGAGTACCCGTTTTATTTATATTGTACTAAAACTTTGCCCATTGTATCACTTTTAAAGGTGTTTGGTATTTGATACAAATGGCGTGTAATTTGCCGCGTAATTATACGTTATATTATACGATTACCCAATAATATGAAACGCGGGAACCGTAGTAATTCTTTTGATTAAAAGTTCACTTAAATAAATGCTGTAGTTTTATTTCAAACCTTCCCCTTAGCGCCATCTTCCCAGTGTGAATTTGGGTTAGATTATAACAACACAACGTAGGAGTCGTCGAGCCACTGCCACTAGATGTTAGATCATGGAGCCCGGTGTGTCACTTATAGAGAGCGTTTGGGTCAGCCTTCAGGTCGGTTACACTACACTGTTTGCTCTTTGTATAAGCTATGTCCTATCCGTCTATCTCTAAAACTCATTCCAATCTTTTTGAGTATTTCGAACATTTTTTCTATTTTACATTGTCGAATGCTTTTGCCAGATCTACAAACCTTATATACACGCTTTCTCCTTTTCATTGTTTTCTCCATTATCGACTTCAGCGCTGAAACAGCTCTTTTGCCTAAACCAAAATTGACCTTCTAATATTTCTTCAGCTCGTTTTTCCATTCGTCTTTGTACAATTCTAGTTAGTATTTTTGCGCCGTGTGCTGTCAAACGTATTGTTCGAAAATTTTCAGGTCTATCCGCGCCTCTCTTTTCTGATGTAGTGACTATGATGTTACGTTTGAAATCGTTGGGTATTGCGCCTGTCTCATACATATAGCTTACAAGTTAGAAGAGACGTTCTGTTACTGCTTGTCCAGAGGCTTTTAGAGTTTCTGCTTGTACCTTATCTGTACCCGGCGCCAAACCATTTTTCAGACCCTATAATACTAATTCAAACTCATCTCTAAGTATGAGATATCCCAAGTCCTCATTCGCAATGTCTTCGATGTCTATGTAGATCGCTTCTGCTTCTTCCTCACTGTGGCAGGAGGGGGGCATGTATACTTGTATTATTACTGTATTTACCGGTTTAGATTCTAATCGTTTGTAAGTAGTTTTCTACATGTTATCCTATCTTTTTTCTCATAACACTATCCCCACGCCCGTATTTCCTTCCTCTGATCCTGTATGAATTACCCTAAAGTCTCCACTCCAAAAATCCCCCGCCTCTGGCCAGCGAACTTCGCTGATTTCTACTATGTCGAGTGCCAACCTATCCATTTCAATTTTCAAGTTCTCTAGCTTACCTACTTGCTTCATACTTCTGACATTACACACTCCGACTCGCAGAATGTCACGACTTTTTTTTATACTTTCCGGTCACATCCCCCGAAGTAGTCCCCTCCCGAAGAGCCGAATGAGGAACTATTTTAACTCCGGAATTATTTACCCCAGAAAATGCCATCATATTTAATAACAATTTGAGTACACTGTGTACTTGGGAGATTGGTTTTTCGTTGCCTTCCACATCGCAGTAGTGTGTTTTAGAATGGCATACCGATGCCTATGGTCTCTGCCATTCTAAGTACCGAAAAAGCTGCTGTCCTCTTTCGGTGACCTGTCTTAGTCTGGTTCCTCACTAACGACCCTACTACTTTGGTTAGACCTGTAGTTTGGCTCTTTAGTTCACTGGAATGCGGAAGCCACTTGTTATAACCCCGCGTCGCGTGTTCAGAGCCACTACCACAGTTGGCAACACTGATACTATCCACGTTCACATTATTGCACAACAAAGACATTATGACATAATTGCGTGTCAAATTGTATCACGTACTAAATACGTTTACAATGATACAAGTTGCATCTTAAAAAGATAAAAAGTACTCACTTTAAAATGTGGAACGCTTCACGATTTTGCGGGTCATCCTTGAACAGGGGCCATGCTAATCTCCGGGTATCTCGTTTGTTGGGAGTGGGTTGCGTTATGCCATCGTTGAAACCAGATTTAGCGTCTTCCCTCTTCTTCGTTCGTAGGCAGGGCAAAGGAACAACCATGTAAGGAAAAAACCTACATTCTAAAAGAGAAAAGACAAAAAAAGACACAGGCAAACGTCACCGTTCCACGTCTCGTTGGCTAATCATATTCTGTCGTGTCCAAACCGCGCACTTACTCATCACTCCGCGTCTGCGCATTTTTTTGCGCCGACGCAACTGTCCGAAATGGCGGAAATGAACAAGTCTGTTTTAAAAATAATGGCGGGAATTCACTCACAAATTTAAAAGTGTACATCTCCAAATTTGGAATGTAACACACTCCACCTATTCTAGTAATCTAGAACTTCTTCAAGGTGCTGTCCCATTCGGAATGGAATGTTAATTGTATTCGACGGTTAATAGTAAGTTTCCGCAAGAATATTTTTATAATGGTTACACTAAATTTAAACCGTATACAATAGTATAAGCTAAATTATGTTATTTGTTCTAAATTCGTTTACGTTATCATTATGTTTGACATCTAAAATCAATCCTTGTAAAAAGTGTGGTTGTATCTTCCACGTGTTTTCCAATGCTCCATCCAAAATTATTACATTGGCACGGGAGCGAGTTTTTTTATCTGAAAAATTTGGAATTTTGCCAAACCCTTGCTGATCCAAGCAAGGTAGGGATCTTTAACGTGCGTGACAACACTCACACACGGGACCTCCATTTTACCTCTCATCCGAACGAGGGTGTATTTTTGTGAAAAATGCTCGCTTAACATTTTTTCAAGCGAACCGTGTCGGGATTCGAACCCAGGACCTTGGGCGTAGTAGTCACACACATACCACTACGCCACGGAGCCGCCAGTGAGGTTGTATCGCAAAATAATATCAAAAAGTTGTAACATTTTTATTTTCAGTAATAATTATTTGCATTGAATTACAAGAATAATGCGCTAAGCGTGCATTGTTCCTTATTGATCTACTTATATTAATATATCTGTGTCACATAAAGCTATTTCCAAGCGCATCTCTAGTTGTTTATTTCGTATTCCACGCCTCTAACGTCCCGACCACTCGGTTCTAGTTTCGACAAGTTAGTCGGCCGCTGGCAACAGCTTTATTAAAATATATTTTCGGCTAGAGGCTGGCAACCTTCGCATCAATTATTAACTACTGAGATATCTTCTACTAACGGTTGGTAAAGTATATATTTTACGAACTAATTTGATTTGAATTAATTTATTTAGCGCGACACGTAGAATGAAACATGTAGAATTCGTCATGTAGGATCCAAAAATTTAGAATTACCGTTATTTAGGAACAGCCGATTTGAAATTTGTCTAATAAGAAATTTGTCTAGTAAGAAATTATGGATGTTAATTTGGATGCAGTCGTATCTAATTAGAAATGGCTGGTAACTTTTGTTTGAAGAACGAAATTTTCATCTCAATTTATCGTGAAGCAACAAAAGCAGTTTTGGTTCGTTACTAGTTATAGATATTTCATGCATGTGTTTTAGAGCACGTAAACTTGCTATTATGTTTACAAAATGTAAATGGTGTAAATTTCAATTATTGTTGAACTGATTTTATAAGCCCTAGAACAAAATTTTGTCAGATTAGCTTTCTATAATAACAAGCTTTGTTCCATTTGAACCTTCGATAATTTCAACGTATGTTTTCGACGTCATATTTTTTTGTTTTGCACAGTTGACAGATGTTGTCTTGAAAGCAGATGCTTTGTGCAGCTGTAATGGAATTTAAACAAAACATTCCTATTTTTGTGATCAGCTTTTATCTATACATAAATTATTAAACGTAAATATGAAAGTTCAAATCCACGTTATGTAAGATTCTAGTAATTGTAATCTACCTGAAAAGATCTGCCCAGGTTAGAACGTAATTCAGTGTGTTATGCTTACAAATTATTATCACTCAAATATTTATAACAGGTTCATGTTTAAAGTATAGTTGGTTGTTTTAAAAAAAGTCAAAACTTTAACTTTGATGTAGTTGTTAATGACAATTTTTTTTCTTGTTAAAAAGTTCCGATATTTTAAAAGAGTTTTTTTAGTAAACAATTAGTTCAAATTTAAGGCTTTTATTTTGGTCAAATGCGATCAAATCTAATTACACAAAGGAAAAATTTTTCTGAGTAATAATTTGGTGCCAATATCATATTGAATATACATTTTTTAATTTTTTTTATACTTTCAAAGGACACAAATGGTATTCTACTTTTTTATTTATTTAATCTTTGCAATTTCTTACAGGAGCTGCGTCTTATTTTGATAAGACATGTTTTTGTTAACGAAGGCGATCATTTTATCTTTGGGTTTCCACGTCCGCCCTTAGAACTGTGCTTTGCAATTATCGTAATTATCTCAGGACATGGTGGCGCCTATTTGATTTAACTTGGCTTTGGTTTGCAAACAGAATTCGACTTCCCCCTCCACTTCTTATTGCTCTACCCAGGAATAGACCCTTAGCTATGTCGAAAGACTTTTGGTTCACTAGCGCCTTAATGTAGAAGAAATAACGTTTCAGTGGTGCTTTTAGTACAATAGAACAAAAAGACGTTTCAGTCTTTTGTAAAGCAAAAGTCGTTTCAGTGGCTCACAACGTGGGGCCTTTTGTAAAGAAATAGTCGTTTCAAAGTATGACAAATGACAAGATGTATTTATATAAATACGTTTTGGACGATCGACAACCGTATTTCCACGGATAAGTTTAGTATTGAATTTTGTGATTGGTTGACGGTATTTTATAAAATTGCGTTAAGTTCAAAGATAAGATTCAAATGTACGTTAACGTACGCTATAATCATAAATAAATATGTTCTCTATGGCTATTATAGAATACTTTTACATTATTTAAACATTGATATTGTACTGATTATATGAATTAAAAATTGTATTTAGTTTTCAATTATGTAATAAAGTTATAGGTCAAGTAAATGATATACCTAGCCTATCGGTTGAGCTAGTGCATAACTATAAGAAAAAAAGGCAACCCATAAGCGTAGATAGAACTTTTCTGATTTGAATGAGTTTTGACAGTTTACAGTCTGAAATTAAAAACGGAACCTAACAATATTAATAGATTGTTACACATATTTTGAGACTTTTTTTAAAAGGTAAAAATGCAGATTTAAATATTGCCTTTGTTTCTTAAAACATCGGTAGCAATTATCATCAAATATTGTCTACTTTTTCAGTTAAGTACATATTGAACAAAATCTTTTTTTAAACTGTACCGCGTTTACCAACTCATTTACATTACGTTGCCTTGGTTACTTAGCTGTTTGATCGATAAGCTATCAAGTATAACATTTGTCACTTTTAAGAACAAATTTTATATGTTATAGTATTTGTAACAAACATGGCAAATTTAGAACAAGTAAACGAAGAGTTTAACAATTTTATGCATCGAGTTACGGAAGTCAGCAATATTGTCAAAAAACTTGCTTCTGGTAATATAAAAATGCAAGAAATTGGGACATTGGAAGCGGATCGATACCTGAATAATAAATGCGAGATACTAAATGAAACTATAAACGAAGAGTCTGTACAATTAAAAATTAAGAATGACCGAACAATAATTAACAAAAAGGCGTTTCTAGAAGAGGATATGAACCAGGATACTATGTCACAAGGTAAGTAAAAAACTTAATAGGATATGTAAAGACCAAAAGACTTGTCTTAAATTAACATAAAATGTGCAGGCCTTTTTGATTTAAGAACTGCCTAATTGTTTTAATTAAAACAGAAAGGTCTGCGCCATTGCAGTATTATTTCGTCTGATGCCCTCTAAAATAAATACAAAAGTTGTTACGGTAATCCGTGCAGACAGCAGTAATTTTTTCTTAACCCCATCCTCCCGAGTCTTTACGTTCGAACGAGTTCTTGGTTAGGTTACTGTTAGAAATAGATATTCTTATTAAAAAACACAAAACACATCACTTAACACGCATATCAGAACAGTCTGCAATAGTTTTAGCAACAAAAAAACAAGACAGTTCTAATATGCGTGTTAAGTGATTTGTATATTTTAATAATAATATCTATTTCTATCAGTAACTTAACCTCAAAAACCCTATTGCAGGATTCGTTCGAACGTAAAGACTCGGGAGGATGGTTAAGAAAATTATAGTGTGCGGACAAAAGAAAAGTAAAGCACAGTAAGCAAATTAACAGTAAGCCCGCACCGAGTACTGCAATAAAACAAAGAAAAATAAAAAGAATTATGCCCAGCTAACTAAAAGCGTCATGGAGTGGGGTGGGTCATACATTAACAAAAATTGGAAACCTCAAGAAATGAATGTTATTTACAAACCTCTAGTTAACCAAAAAAACAACAAGAATATTTATAATCTCTGTAATTAGAAAAACATGTATTTATAAAAGAAAAATCAACTCGTATAGAACAATACATTTTTACAAAATATCCCAAAGGATTTACACGGTACCATAAATCAAAGCAAAAATAATTAAATCCTTTCTGACATGCATTACACAAATTTGTACCCTCGATAATGATATTTACATAAAACTGCAATTAAAAGAAAGAAATTATATGGTGAATTGCTTTCCTTACCTTCAATCTTACTACTTACATAATTACAACCAATAAGAGTCGGCGATAGGTAGAAGTGCTCCTCTCTCGGCCGCCGAAACAAATATTATTAGAAAAAAAACCCGATACACCTAAGCAATGGCGTATCCTTGAATTTATATTTATAAATTCAGAATAAGCAACAGTGTGCAAAGCAACTCTTTACTTCCCTTATCCAGTAGCCAGCAGCACCTCATTACCTGACCTCCAACGTAGGCCCATATCTACCACCCAGTCGAATCAATCAAAAGCAAATTAGCGACAATTGCCATAAATATAATTTAATGCCTGAAAGACTCCATCTCTCAAAGAACAACTTACAGTAAAGAATCAGTCGAAAGTAAATTGGCACCAATTGCAGTACATAATTTAATTGCTAGAAAATTCCATATCTCAAAAAACAATTTCGTGCAAACTAATTTCAGAATTCCATAATTATAAATTCATCAGTGCAGTAGAGTAGCAATAATTCTTACTTTCGGACCGTTACATTATTGGATCGAGCTGAGGTGAAAGTTCAACAACGAATCTCTGCTTATTCTTAGTTCTGGCACGTTGAAACTAAAATCGATAATGGGTAAGCCTGCTAACGTATTGGTTGAAACGCGCTAGTGCAGTCACCTTTGCAGATTTATAGCGTTAGATGTAACATACGTTGCCTATTTTCAGCATGAGACCATAAGAATTTCCTATTTTTGAAATATGTTCGTAATCGAATTGTAGAAAACGCGTTGTTCCTTGTAACTTTTTATGAAAAACAAATGCTTTGATAAACAAACCTATTGAAGAAACGCATATATTTCACCTTCTCGGAAACACCTTACCATCTCTGAGAACAAATGTTTTAATAAAATAGATACCGGATTTTAAACGCTCTAATAATATTTTTGAAGCATACGAGATAGATTTTGGGTCATTGGTAGCTTCTTTTTAAAAAGTTTTATTTCCAATAACACTTCTATCAAATTTATTTTCAATTGTATAATTACAAAAATTGTTTTATTTTTTTTTACAACTTGAGCGTTTATGTTTATTAAACGAGATTTAATTGAAGTTGACAAAAGTATTCTAAGTTACTATTTTAACAAATCAATAATTAAAAATTACAATGAGTAGCTTGAACCACCAACAAGGTTAAAGTTATGAAGTTCGAAAACTGACTAGCGATCAGGGGCTCCTCACAGTATTTATAAAGCCTCTGGTCTCACTTCATCTTATGAGAAAGTGCAGATCTTGCTGTCTGCAGTTTCCCGATAATCATACAATGTCTTATTCTAAGTAAATTTAATTAAGACTGCTTTATTTTAGTTCATTGTATCTGCACCTGCAGTATCAGGTTGCGTCTGGAATACATTGTAGTCGTTTCCTTTCTTATTTCTGATATGAACTCTGTTAAACGCTAATTATATAACCTTCATTTAATACAATGTAACATGCTATTACTAAAACATAATAATTACATTTATCCTATATGCATTTTAATATGAGGGATATGTAACCAACGTAAATTTTACAGCTAACCCAAACTAAGTTTCAAGTACCTTAAATTTTACAACTGAATATTTAATAAGATTTTACATGATGATTAATAAGCAATCGTTTAAATTCGCCAAAGACTACCGGATTCGCTAATACACGCAATTAACTGCGGAAACAGTACAGGATTATGAAATTTTTTATTCAGCTGCGCGAGTTTCGTTTCGGGCCTTGGGAGCGGTGTTTTTAAAAACTTCTACCAAAACTTCGTAACAATTTATTTATTTTTCAAACAGATATTAATATGGAATTTTGAGAATCATGATTAAAGATACTCTAAGTCGAAAAATAATTAATAATTGAACTAATATAAGTGAGTAACCTAAGCAAACTGCAATGTTAAAGCTGAAACACTTAAGACTGATTGACTGGTCTGGGGCTCTCGGGGTATTTATGTTGTCCCTGTCCCTCACATGTCTGTGGGAACTTGCAGAGTTATGTCCGTTTATTTCTTAATTTTATTCATTATACAATGTAACAATTTTACTTTCTAAGTAAACACGGTTCTTAACCGTCTGTGACCTGCCACCTGCAGTATCACTATCGTCTGGAATACAATGTATTGCATCCATTCTCACAACTGTTTATAACCTTTATTTAATTATCCTTAAATTACATTGTTGCACTTGACTTAATAATTTCTTAAACAATTCCTAATAATTCCTAAAAATTTTTACGTTAATTGGGTTTGTTAGAGATAGTTCTACGGGTAGTTATTTGAGTTTAGAATCGTCGTAGTGGCATAATTATCTTTTATTTGTACTAAGGCGGTGGGGGTTTCTACTCCTTGTTGAAATGTTATGTAGTTTATAATTCCTACTTTTTTTTTTAATTTACTGGGATTTTTATTTTTTTTCTGTTCGGGGTTCTATCGTGTATTTTTGCTGGGTTTGGGTATTTTGAAATTTAATGGGAATTTGTCCGTGTTTTGTCCTCAATAAACGTTTTTTATATCAATATTGGTTCCTAATTTTCTTAGAAGGTCCATTCCTATTAGTCCGTCGTATTTATCGTTGAATTCAAAAATGCAAAATTTGTGTTTCATTTTTACGTTGAAAGTTTTTGGTAAGGGTATATTAGCTATGAATTGGTGTAGGGTCGTTTGATGGGCTGTTTTAATTTTAAAGGATTCTCCTTCTATAAAATCTAAATAGTGTTTCTTTACGGTTCAGGGGCAAGGTAGTGTTTTTGAGGATCCGGCATCGATTAGTAATTTAAGTTCTGCGTGGGGTATTTCTATGTATGGTAATACTAGGTGATTAATATTATTTAAATTTATTAGGTTTGGTCTTTATAACTGGATCTATCTGAAAATTTGAGCAAGAGTTTTCTTCGTCGTCCTCGTAATTTTCGCATGGTTCATTATGTTCGTAATTTTCTAATTGGTTTGATTCATTGTTTGTACTGGGGTGAATGTAATTATTCTGGTCATTGTCAAATTCTTCTACTTCTTGGTGAAATAGTTCTTCCAATGTAAAGTTTTGTTTTGGGTTATTGCTTCGTCGGATGTGCGTTATTTTTGTACTTTGTCTGGTGTTACCAGATGAGGTATTCATAGGGGTTGGCATGTAGTATTTGTTAGGGTTGTTATTATTATTATTATTATTCATTGAAGTATTTCTAATAAAGTTCGCGCTGAATGCCGGTCTTTGTTGGTTCATATTTTGGTTAAATCTTGGTGTGAATGTGGGCTTCGTAAAATTCGAGTTGAACGTTCGTCTTGGAAATTGTTTGAATTGATTGTTAAAATTGGTGTTATTAAAATTAGAATTATTACTTCGCGGTTGGTTCGTTTGTGCGTTAAATGGAGTGAATTTTGTTTGAGTGTTTGTTTGTCTCGCGGCTTATATGGTTTTTATTGGTGAATAACTTTTATTCGCGTTGGGGTTATAGTCTGTTTCGATAGTACATGACGTTTTCTTCTTCCATTATCATATTCATGGCTTCTTCTAAATTTTGGGGATGTTGGAATCTGATTTCTGGTAATGCGTTTATATAGGTGTCCAGTGCCATTTCATCGTACATTTTTGTCTTTAAAAGTCGAATCTCTTGGTTGGGTTCTTCGATTTTTAATTTTGTTAAGATTAAACTTCTTACGTCTTGGCATTTTATTCTGAATTGGTACGGGGATTGGCTATTTTCCATTCTAAGGTTTATTAGGTTGCGGATTAGACATTTTATGTTTCTTTGGTCTCCAAAATATGCAAATAATATGAGTTTAAAGTCCTCCCACTGTGTTAAGCCATCTCGGCTGACTATTTTAGTGTTAGTGCTCGTCCGGTCAGTTTACGTATTATCAGGCGTAAAAGTAATACATTTCTTTCGTTGTCTCTGGGTCTGTAGAAGGTTTTCAAAAATATTTCACACGACGTAATAAAATTACCTAGCGAAACTTGATCTCCGTTGAAATTAGGGATGCTTTCGAGATAAATTTTCATATCTAAACTCATGATTGTTAAGGGTTGCTTTCGCTTTTAATTAATAGTTATTTTTGGTTTTAATTAATTTCTAATTTTTGTAAAAATTGAAATCTACTTTGCGGTTTATACTGTTACTTTTTGTTTGGTTTATTAATTTTCGGTTTGGATTATGTCGGGTTATTTAAAGAATCGAGTTACTTGTGTTTATGCGTAATTATTCGGTGCTATAATTTGAATTAAGGGATTTAGGCTTGGTAATGTCTGGTTAGTTGCTGTAACCTTGAATTTGTATTTTTATACTTCGCGGATGTTAAATTGTCACGGTTTTTAATTTTCTAAAAGGTTTTTATGTGGATTAATATTCTTGCAATAATTTGTGTTATACTTTGTATGTTTCTGCGTCAGTTACGATCTTATTTTATTCCTGCTGATTAATTGAGTCTGCTTTAATTATCTCGTGTCTGTAGTTGTTGTAGTTAATAAGTGTATAAGATGTTTCTCTGTAATTGTATTGTCTCGTCACCTTGAATGTCTAAATATAAAATTGCAAGTTTTCAGTCTACCGTTTCGTTACAGTAGTTGCATCAATAATAACAATTTATACAGTAAATAGTTTTAAATTATAAGTTTTAAGCCTCCTGAAAAATTTTGTTTTCAGCCTTGTGATAAATTAATTGCGTAAATGCTTTTGTTATAATTAAATATGTTTGTACTGAAAATATGTAATTACACTTTATAAAGTTGCGATGCGCGTTTTTGAATGCATTTTTCAGTGATGCTGTAAACCTTTCGCTATAATTAGATATATTCGTACTGAATGGTTTTTATTCAATGATGAGGGTTCCCGTATCAGATTTGCGCTTTGTTTCAATTTTAATGGGTTAATTTACTACTAATAATTACAAAGTATGTTTCTATAATTTATACACTAGGAGTGTTTAATTTATAAAAATGCGACAAAGGTTACGTTTGAATAGATCATTTCTATAATTAATCGTTATTGCGTTTATACATTAAACTTTCATTGATAAATTGGTAAAAATTAGTTGCGTTCTATTTTTGAATTATAAAATCGTTTTCGTTATGTTTCAATAATTTGTGTGCCAGTTACGTTTTTGTTTATTAATAATTCGTAATAATTGTACTAATAATTGCATAAAATTCTCTTGCTTTAAAAATAATTTTTCGTATTTGAAAATAATTTCTTGTAATAGTTGCGTAAATTATTTTTAAAAAATGGCATAAATTGCAATAACAATAATTAAAATCTGTATATACATAAAGTAATAAAAAAATTTCTATTACTAGCTAATATCAAAAAATGTCAAAAATGAATTGATTTTAAGGAAAATAAACTTGCATTAGTTTTATCGTCTGTTTCTTTTGTTTTCTGACTGTGGGCTAGGTCGATTTTGTACTTCGTTCACGTTGCGTTTCGTTGGATTCGGTCGATGCTTGTACCTCTTCCAAATTTGTCTGGTTGGTTTCGGTCGATGCGTGTACCTCTTCCAACTTTGTTTGGGTTCTTCCAGAATTGTGAATAGAAATTCTTGGTCACGAGTCTTCCGATTTTTTGATTCGTAGTACCCTTCTGGATCTTACCGACTGCGCCAGTTACGTTTCGGGCCTTGGGAGCGGTGTTTTTAAAAACTTCTTCCAAAACTTCGTAACAATTTATTTATTTTTCAAACAGATATTAATATGGAATTTTGACAATCTTGATTAAAACTACTTTAAGTCGAAAAATAATTAATAATTGAACTAATATGAGTGAGTAGCATAAGCAAACTGCAATGTTAAAGCTGAAATACTTGAGACTGACTGACTGGTCTGGGGCTCCCGGGATATTTATGTTGTCCCTGCCCCTCACATGTCTGTGGGAACTTGCAGAGCTTATGTCTGTTTGTTTCTTTATTCTATTCATTATACAATGTAACAATCTTACTTTCTAGGTAATCACGGTTCTTAACCGTCTGTGACCCGCCACCTGCAGTATCACTATCGTCTGGTATACAATGTATTGCATCCATTCTCACAACTGTTAATAACCTTTATTTAATTATTCTTAAATTACATTGTTGCACTTGACGTAATAATTTCTTTAACAATTTCTAATAATTCTTTATAACTTCTATTTTATTATACACATATAGATTGGGGATACATAACTGGCGTCAAATTATTCAATTTCTTAGACGGAACGTGATCCCCCCAGCAAAATTAAAAGATCAGGTTAGAAAGCATCAGCAAAGGACCAGTACACCAACAAGATAAACCAGAAGAAAATTTCCTTTAGAAAACCCAGAAAACAAAAAACAATTTTATCCAACTCGAAGAACCAATATGCATCAACAGGACAAACCAAAAGAAAATTTGTTTCGGAAAACTCTAGGAAAACTCAAAAAAACAAAGAAGAAATTTTATCCGGCTCAAAGGCCCATTATACACCGACAGGATGGACAAAAAAAATCGTTTTAGAAAATCTATGAAAAACCAAAAAAAAATAAAAAAAATTATCCTGCTCGAAGGCCCAATATACACCAACAGGATGCACGAAAAGAAATTTGTTTCTGAAAACCAAAAAGAAAGTATCCAGTTCGAATAACCAATGTACAACAACAGGATCAATCATAAGAGAATTCGTCTCAGAAAACCCAAGGAAAACAAATAAATTCATCCGGCTTGAAGAACCAATATATACCAACAAAATGAACCAAAAGAAAATTTGTTTCAGCAAACCTAAAGATAACCCAAAATAACAAAAAGAAAAGATCAACATACTGGACCAAGTCAAGTAGTGTAAAGGAAATAGGAAAGGTTTAGAGTAGCAATCACCGAAGACAAAGATGGAATAGCCTAACACTGCAAAAGTCGCCGAAGAACGGATGTCTTTACAAAAGAAATAGTAAAGTTTTCAACTTCAAGAAATTGGTTTTACGAAAATTAAAAGTAAGAAAAGGAACGAGGGGGAAAACAAACAGTACAAGCCACAACTAGACGATAACTGTCAAGTCTCAAAGTGTGCAAGGGGACGACGAGAATGCTGGATAGAAAAATTGAGATATTTAAAGCTGTGGTAAGAAGAGTCGTATTAAACGAACAATCGAAGAAAAGAATCGCTAACTATGTCAATAAGTCGACTAAGTCGTGGCTTGCGAAGCAAAAAAGAAAAGGTCTGCAAGCACATGCCACAGGAAGTGGATGGAAAATGTTAATCAAGTTAGTATGAGAACTAATTGTAAGAAAAATCCAAAGTAAAGGGAAAGGAAAGTGAACCAAAAGGATCGGAGAAGCAAAACTAAAATAAAAGAAAAACCTGAAAACAAAACTCAAAAGACTTTCGACTCGTTTAGTCTAGTCTAGCGAGAATCCTCTGAAGGATGAGTATTTCTGGGGATTTTCATCACATTGATCTCCTGGTAGAATGGAGTTCTTTTTACAAAATGCTACACTATATGTTTAAACAAAGAGAACCACAAATTTAGCTTGCTGTGTCACCTAAATCTATTTTAATACAGCATTATCTCATTTTTCCTGTAAATAGGTATATATACAAAATTTTAAAGTTATATAAATCAATTTAAATATCAACGACATAATAATATTCTTATAAACAAATACCCACACAGAATTGTGAAGTTTTATAAATCAGCGTATTCAATTATAACCGTGATGATCCAACTATAAGAATATACAATGCGTCCCAAATTCAACTAAACTTGCAATGTCAGGTTTTATATTTATAATAAAATTACAGTACTGGCGATCGTATAATTTCATCAATATGTTTTTGAACGAGCACCATGCATAAATGGCACCAACAAAATAATAAAACAAATTTCTACTTAACTCTAAACTTAAAGTTGAGTCATATTGTGGGTAAAAAATTCCATAAGCCAGGATTAAGTGGATGTGCCATCCGGTCTTTTATTTTCAAACTTACTGTTTTAGAAACAATCGGTCCGAATTCTGTATTGTTAGGTTCTGCCGAAAATCTGCGGGTCTCATTACGTTCACTGCAGTTTGTCAATTCATAGCTAAATGAGTGTACTTGACTAACTTCTTAGCGGTTACGGTTACATTTATTCTCGTTTATGGTTCACGATTAATTAATTCATGGTTTTCAGTCCACTGTCTAGCATTCGTCAATTTTTCCCATTCTTCATGCATGTGTGTGTATACGTGCGTGCGTGCGCGCGAGTGCGTTCGTGCGTGCGTGTGTGTGTGGAAGATGTCATTGCATAGTCTTTTTATTGAGCTTAAATGAATTACGTGAAAGATGTGTGATGTTATATGGTTCACTTATGCTAACGTCACATGCTAAGCGTTACCTCCTTTCAGTCAAATAAATAAATACATTGAAAATTTTACCGTTTATTGAATGATATGATTAAATTTCCTATAACCTCAGTATAGGTGAAATAGGGTATATATTTAGAAAATAATAAAAGGGGTACCGAGCTGTATCTAACAAAAAAGAGCAACGGCTATGTTCGAAGACAGTTCATTTACATTTCCAATGCTCCACCTGTAGGTACTACATTGGCCAGGAGGCGAGTTTTTTGTTGCCTGAAAATTTAGAATTTTGCCGAACCCTTGTCGTTCCAGGCAAGGTAGGGATCTTTAACGTGCATGACAACACTCACACACGGGACCTCCATTTAACCTCTCATCCGAACGAGGGCATAATTTTTGTGAAAAATGCTCACCTGCCATTTTTCAAGCAGTCGGCCGTGTCGGGATTTGTATGTTCGAAGACATTACATGTGATTTTCCAATGCTCCACCCGAAAGTACTACATTGGCCAGGAAGCGAGTTTTTTTTTTACCTGGAAAATTTGGAATTTTGCCGAACCCTTGCTGTTCCAAGCAAGGTAGGGATCTTTAACGTGCGTGACAACACTCACACACGGGACCTCCATTTTACCTCTCATCCGAACGAGGGTGTATTTTTGTGGAAAATGCTCGCCTAACATTTTTCAAGCGGACCGTGTCGGGATTCGAACCTAGGACCTTGGGCGTAGTTCGAAGACAACAAACATAGAAACAACTACAGAATTGTTGAAGGCATATGCGCGGAGACAGTATTTGGTGGCTATGAAACAGAAACAGACAGTAGGAGAAGCAGGCAGGAACAAGGTAGAAGCATCTTGGAATACAGTACTTCAGATGTATGATGATGATAGCATGGACAGACAAAGTTAATAAGAAAGGGGTTTTAGAAATAGAATGGAAAAAGAGATCTGTGGAGAACAAAAATAGGAGGAATAGAAGGACAGGACACGTTCTAATGCAATTGGGGCATGGTGCAAGATATATTACAAGCAGCGATAGGATAAAAGAAAATTAAAGGTAGACCTAGATTAGACTATTACACGCAGATAGTGAAAGATGTGGGCTGTGGGAATTGTAAGGAAACGTGTAGGTTAGCTCAGAATAGGAAACAAGGGAGGTATGCGTCTAACCAGTACCAGGACTGAAGACTTGATGATGATGAAACTGATATGTGTGTTTCCTTAAATAAGTGTATGTGTTTTAAGTAATTAACTACATTGTACGAATATGTTTATTATATTGTCTTGTAACATTAATTTTACTTTATGTTGCTAAAATTTGTAAAAAGCTTTTCTCTATTTGGGATAATTATGATATGGAACAGGCATATTAATATTTCCACTGTTATTTACTTTGTAATTATTCTAGAAACTTCTTAAAATAATATACTATGACAACTACTCAAGTAATTAGTTATACTTAGATCCTTATATTGAACTTCATAATATGTAATATTGAAAGCTGTTCCCCTTTTTGCGGTTTTTGGAGTAATTTATGGACCTGAATTAGGTTTAAATATGTATTACACAGAAATAGAACTATGTTTTTGTAGTTCGTTGCGCCTTTTGGCTGCATCAAATTTCATTTTAATATTAAAATTAGAAGATTTTTGAATTCAGCTTTAAATTAAGTTATTACATGTGAAGTTTTATAAATATAATTTCACGCAAACCAAAGGACAAGAGTCCCATTTATTTTCTGTATTCCCCATACGCACTAATTTCTCAGGAAAAGGAATGTGCTGTGATTAGCGCGGCTAGCCACGAGAAACATTGTATGGAAGGGATACCAACCGGCTCGTGAAAAGGACGCATTTTAAATCAAGGGACTTGACTTTACACTATCGATCGAACAGTATCAAGGTTATTTTTACTTTGTTAGCTTTACCCGTGATGGCAATAACTGCAACTAAATTTGGGGACGTAATAAATTACGGCCAAGGTTATGCAGTGATTGGCGGAAAGGATAAAACCAGGTTTAAATGTATAACCTGAATTTTCTTAATTGAACTAAAAATTTATTGAAATGTCATGCTTAATAAACCCTAATATTCTTGAAATCAGAATATGCAGGGTACATCTAATTTTGTCCGTTTAAAATTAATTTTCTCATGGTCCATCCAGTTTCTATTTAACGTAACACCAACGCGTTACATAATTTAATTACAGATAGCGTACCTGAGCATACTCAAATGTGAAGCAGAGAAAAAATTTTAAATCAAAGTAAATAAAACAAACGTATTTTGACTTTAATGAATTAATTTTCAAGTGCTTGTAAATAATTTACTAATTAAATTCATCTTTCTTAATAGTTAATAGAACTAATAATTAACGTTTACATGTATTTCTTTGAAGTTTGGACATTGACGTTTGTAAAATATTTGGCTCTCATCAGTACAACTTATTTTCTTGATTTTGATAATTTAATTAGTAAAAAGGAACGTTGCTATCCGCTGTGGCTGCTAGTGATAGTCAATATATTGTAGAGCTATTAAACTTTTGTTGCTATTGCAGTAAAAATGTTGTTAATAAATATGTGATGTGTAAAAATTGTGGTACCAGGGGCTCATACATCATGTAGTATGAAATATGGTGAATTTATAAACAGTAAAGGAGATCATATAGTATATTTGTGTAGTAATTATGTTAAAACTGATAAAGCTAATTGTTACGGGTGTTTGAAATTTGGAATGCTCACAAATGGCGGGAATCCCGTAACAAAATTTACAGTGGTGTAGGAGTAGGTGCCTATAGCAATAAATAGCAGAAAATTGAACAAAATTCAGTATTAATCAAAATTTTACCTAAATATAATTTCAAGCTACGTTATTACTAGCACTTACCCTGTTAGGTTTTTAATCCATCAAGTTTAAAAGGCGTCAACTACGTCTAGTTCTAATAGAATTTCCATTACACGACGTGTAACCCAGGGAATTGTTAATTATTGGGTATTCTCTTGGTGAAATGGATTTCCTTGCAAAAGGCCACCTGTCTGTTTGGACAAATAAAACAACTCTCAATTCACCTTACTTAAATCTATTCTAAAATAACATTATTTGAGCATTTCTGTGAGTAAATAGGCATAAAACAATTTTTAAATGTACTTATATTAATATTCGGGTTAGTGACCTAGAAATATTCCTATAACAAAATATACACAATAGACAAAAATAGAATAATTCAGTGTCAGTTCATTTTTACTGCATCTAACCTTTTTGGTTAAATATCATAAATAATTGCATTTAAACTCGCTATGTCCAAACCTTATATTCCTAATAATTGAACACTACGCATTGGGCAATACTTTATAAATGCCATCAACCATAAATACTGTCCAAATTAAAGAACTAAGTCTACAAAAAATTTATCTTACACTTCATCTGAAAGTCAGCATGGATTCCATTGAAGTCAAGAGATATCATTGCATCCTTCAGGGCATTAAATTCCAAACTAATTCCCTGGGAAACGAGCTGTACCAATCTCCTCGTGTTTGTATGTGATGTCAAAAATCCGTGGTCAATCGCGTGGACATTCATTTATTATTCCATAATCAAGAGGGCGTTTACTATAAACCAAACCTTTATATTTCTGTTTAATCTCACATCTGTTTGAGTTGATGACTTCTAAGTAACTGAATTCTTTAGTTCAAGTGACTGTCTAGCGATGCCATTATCCCTACTTTCTATGCCCCATAGAGGTATGCTATTAATATACCTAACATGTATAAGAAGCTTGACTGCCGTGGTTTCGTTTTTGTTAACTCCACGTCACTCTGTATATAAATGAATAACATTGTCCTGTATAATGATGTCTGGTTGGCAATTTAATCTCTGTGGGTTTCATTAATTCATGGTTTTTCCTTTGTATTTAACTACATTGTAAAAACTCATTTTTTTTTATTGCGTCTTGCATACATTGTAATTGATATCTATAACTACGTTGGTGTACTATTAAATGAAATATTTTAAATGAACGGTATACAAAAGTTTTCTTAATATTTTATGAAAAATATATTGAAATGTTTTCCTTTTTAATGGCTTTTAAAACAATTACTAAATCGAAGTTTCATTTTATTATGTATTGTACAGAAATAAAACGATGCGTTCGTGATTTCGAAGTTTATACTTTTATAGACTCATATTTATTGCAATAACTTATTAAATACTATTATATTGAAATCAAAATTGTACAGGCTGCTTCCACAATAAGTTGTCCGTTTTAAATTACTTTACCCCCCTTTCTTATTTGATATTTATTTTCCATAACGTCCAAACGTTACATAACATGAAAACAATTGTGCCTAAAATAAGGATTGTGACTTACTGGATGTTAATACCACCTCTTCTAGAGAACCGCGCCGACCCTCGGCGGCGCTTGTGTGCCAAACCTATGAAGCGCATTTTTTCTGTTGTTTTTATAAATAGAGGAAAGCCGGTTTGTTTTTGCTTAGCAATTATTGAGAAAAAGAAAACGCAAATTATTTTAAATTTTTATTCCAAATGTTTACAAAATGGCTTAAAAGTTTTAAAAGTAATAATACATAGAATAATTATGTGTGTAATATTTTACAAAAGAAAAAGAGAAGAGCTGGAAATATCGAAAAATGTCAACAGAATTATATTATTTCGATTTTTCTCGCTTATCTGTTTGTGAAATACTTGATGGTATCGTATATATCTGTATGCTTTAATATAGTCTCCTCTACAGATATTGTTGCTAAATTTGTTAACCGCTTCTGGCTCATAATAGTTGATCGCAAATCACTGGCATCATTATCCGATGAATCATTCATAGAAAGCTTTTTCTGCTAACGATTACAGCTGGTCCTTAAATGGCTTTGATCTTGGTCATTGCTTAGGTTAAATAAAAAAAATTAAAGACATTGTGGTCATCTAACAAATTACATATTTCGTCCATGGAGAAATAAACATTTGATCTAAAATGTACAAAAATACATTAATTTTAAAAGAGGTTTTTGTATCATTTAAAGCCTGGTCTTCGTGTTCATAATCAACACTTTTTGGAGTTTTACGACATCTTGGGCGTTTAGAAGATTCAAATTCAGCCTCTGTACCTAATTTTTCGGCAATTTCTTTGGCATCATTTACAATTTTTTCAAAATTTTCATCACTTCTAATTTCTAATAATCTATAGGAACACTGTGGCACGATTTAAATAAAATTAAATAAAAACCCTTAACCACAAAAAATATTTAAATTACTAAATACGTATTTCGACCACTATGTGGTCATCATCAGAAAAAAAAAATTAGCTGTATAATTTACTATATTGTTGCTTTAAATATCGAGGATATTCTCCTCACCGCAGGCTGGTGTTCTCAACAACAAACAAACAAACAAACAACTTGTTTTTTGTTGAGAACACCAGCCTGCGGGTGAGGAGAATATCCTCGATAGTGTTTAAAGCAACAATATAGTAAATTATACAGCTAATTTTTTTTTTCCTACTGATGATGACCACATAGTGGTCGAAATACGTATTTAGTAATTTAAATATTTTTTGTGGTTAAGGGTTTTTATTTAATTTTACTTCTAATTTCTATTAAAAACTTCTTTGTTCGGTTAACTCGCGTATAAATCCGGTATATTAGTGGGATCGGTAATAATAGGTTGGTTTGCGAATAATTCCGATATATATTAGTGATAATGTATTCCCACTCTTTTGTTATGTTTAAAATTAAGAGTTACTTTCCATACTTGGTGGAAGCAACATGTTGATATATTATTGACGGTTTAAATGTGTGTACCGTCATTTTACTGTATGTAACCTATGTTGTGGTTACTGTGTGATTTGGAGTCAGTGTATTATGGTTTATAGCTGTATATTAAAGAACAGGCAATTCACGGTTGCTGTCCATGTGTGTCCACAAACGAGCGCTCGTATCTGCAAGTTTACTGGAAGGACAAAAGGTGAGTGTTTGTTTGCTTTATTATATAGAAACCAATTGTATGCATTGTCTCCAACACTGAATGTTTCACTTTATTTAGTTGTTAAAAAATCCTATGTAAATACAGTCCTACTTAAAATTTTCTATATCGTGGAAAGTGTATAAAACCCGTAACAGTTGGTCCTTCGAGCCGGATCTGGTTTGTTATCGTTTAAACCGGCGATGTGTTTGAGAGCGCACATCTGTTAAATATCGATTATTTTAGGTTCATTTTCCACGAAATATAGTACAACGGTCAAGTTAATTTGTACTTGGTTGTTGTGTACGCAATCGTAAATCTTCGTATTTCCTCGGCATTCCGTTCTAACCTTGCTTCGTGTTTTGACGTTATTTGCGGGTTACATGCCATTTGGGAGGTTATGCGTGTTTGTTTACATTGCAGAGATTTTATTAATTTACGCGCATTAGTTCATTGCATATCAATATTTGATTTATTATAGTAAATTTGGATTATTGTTTTATTTATTATTAATAATGCCTAAGCTTGAAGAGGGTATTGAAACGCTTGAAGGTTTGATTAAACCCAGTGTGAAATTACTGGATTTAATGCAAGCTGCTGAAAGTTCAGGTATAAGAGAAGAAATCGAAAATTGCATTATACGCGCGGAAGACTTCACAGACGTTAGAAAGCGGTTTTGTGATTATCAAATGCGTGTAGTGAAGTCAGGTATTCCCGATAATTTAGTAGATAAAGTTCATTCTTTAACAGAAACTTTTGATGATATTTCCTACTCAATTCGAACAAAGCATCGAAATTTAGTTAGGTTATTAAATAAAGCTCTAGATGTTAAAGAAGTGGAATCTTGTGATACTACTACTACTACAACCACATTTAAAGCTTCCATCTATTAAATTAAAGGTTTTTACTGGAGATATTTCCGAGTATCAATCGTTTATGGAATTATTTAAAAGTTTAATTGATAGTAATGGGAAATTATCCGATGTAGAAAAATTCCATTTCTTGGTCATGCATTTAGAATCTGAACCCGCCTCTCTTATAAAAAGTTTAAAGGTGACAGCAGCCAATTACCCTATTGCCTTGAAGATATTAAATGATAGATATTTTAATATTAGATTAATTGCTAATAATTATCTTCGTAATTTGTATCAGATACAAAATATTTCTGATCGTTCACCCTCCACGATGAAGGGATTGGTGGACCAATTTAATGAAAATTGGGCCGCGCTCAAAGCTTTATTGCCTGACCAGGAAGAACAATTGAATTTGTTATTGGTTAATATGTTACTACAGAAATTAGATGTAGTTACTAGGGAGCAATTTGAGGTAAGCATTGTTGACGAACGTAAGAAAATCCCTGGTATTGATTCGTTATTAACGTTTTTAGGGAAACAAAGTTGTGCTTTAGACAATTTAGGAACATTAGGTTCTTCAAAGTCTAAAAAAGTTGTTAAAGGCGATCATATATATAACCCTAAAGTTAAATCTACAGTATTGTTTGCTAAATCAGCTACTGGTTGTCCGTTATGTTCAAAGGAACACGATATCTCGTCTTGCCATGTATTCAAAGATAAATCAGCTTTTGAGAGATTTCGATGGATTAGAAATCGGAATCGCTGTTTTGTTTGTTTGAAAGATACACATACCGTGAAAGTTTGTAAGGACCAGAAGTCGTGCACGATATGTTCTGGCCGTCATAATACTCTGCTGCATTTCAGAAAGTTATCTGTGCCCGAGATGAATAATTCTTCCACTTTATCAGAGCCATTGGCTTCATCAGAAGATAGTGGAGTATCCTATCCTCCTGGGGTGACCCCATTTTCAGGGATGGCCCAGTTGAATCCTACGGTTCTATTAGGTACAGCGATTGTGAATATATTAAGTGCAGGTAATGTGCCAGTACCTATTCGCATTTTGTTGGATTGTGGTTCACAAGTCAATTTTATCACAGAAAATTGTGTGCAAAAATTAGGTTTTATTCGAAAACATTCAAGTATGTTTATTCGTGGTTTGAGCCAAACCCATGTTAAGAGTAGAGGGCTTGTCACTTGTTCCCTGCAATCTAGAAAGGGAGTAGGCCCCCTGATTTCTCTCAGTGCTCAAATCTCATTGTCTATTTGTGGTGAAATGCCTGCAAATAATTTACAAAAGAATAATTCGTGGAAACATATACAAAACTTATGCTTAGCAGATCCACATTTTGATGTTAAAGCGCCTGTGGATATGCTGCTAGGAGCGGAAGTGTTTCCCCATATTTTATTGGGTAATGTAATTACGGGGCTCAATAACAAAGAGCCATCGGCTATTAATACCATTTTTGGGTATGTTTTAATGGGTAAGATTTCGGCCAAGGAGCCAAATCAGACTTCTTGCTATTTTGTTGAGAGTGCATTAGAGGAAAATATTAAAAAGTTGTGGGAATTGGAACAGTTGCCTTCTCACAACCAGGTAGAACCTTGTGAAGAAGATTTTAAAAAAAATTATAGAAGAGATAGTGAGGGTCGTTATACAGTAAGTCTGCCATTTGTAGACGGTTGTCCTCCTATATTTGGAGAAAGCTATTCTACAGCTCTACGATGCTTAAAATCATTAGAAAAGCGTTTATCTCTCAATCCTGAATTACGTGGCCTATACATAAATGCTATGCAGGATTATATTGATTCGGGGCACATGACAGAAACCGCTCCTATAGAGAATTCAAATGTCTATTATATACCTCACCATGGAGTTTGTAAATTGCAATCATCATCAACGCAATTGCGTGTAGTGATGAATGCCTCGAGTAGGTCTTCGAACGGCATCTCGTTAAATGATGCTTTGCTACCTGGTCCGAAATTACACACGGATATTGTTGAAATTTTATTGAATTTTAGGTTGCATAGGTATGCCCTCATTGCAGATATTAAACAAATGTATCGACAGATATACATTTGTGAGGAGCATCGCAATTTTCAGCGTCTTTTATGGCGTTTTTCTCCGGAACTTCCTGTTCGGGAATTTGTTATGAATAGAGTCACGTTTGGTGTATCGTCTGCACCATTTTTAGCGTTACGAACTATCCAGCAACTAGCTTGGGATGAGTCAGTAGACTTCCCTATAGCAGCCAAGGTTTTGCTGTCTGAAGTGTACGTGGATGACATAATTTCGGGTTCTAGCTCGTCAGAAAGCACTCGCCAATTAGCGATGGATTTAGTCACACTATTATTTAGAGGTGGGTTTGAGCTTAAGAAATTTGTTAGTAATAATTCTACTGTCTTACAAGGGTTGGATGTCTTACGGCAGCAGACTATATCTTTTAGCCCTGATGAACCTTCATCTGTAAAGGTCTTAGGTTTGGAATGGACTCCTGCGACAGATTGTTTTTCATATAATATTTGTTCCCAGGAAACACATTGCACAAAGCGTCACATCCTCTCGGAATTAGCCCGGATATTTGATCCTGTGGGCTTTGTGTCGCCAATAGTGGTGTTTGCGAAATGTCTAATTCAAAGATTATGGATCTTGGGCTTGAGCTGGGACGAAGAACCTCCCCTTGAAATTGTTAATTCTTGGAAGAAGTTTCAGTCGGAGTTACCGTTAATCAAGGAAGTGTCTATACCGAGATTTTATGGCATAGATAAGGCATCTATTTGTGAATTGCATGGATTCAGTGATAGCAGTGAAGCGGCTTATGCAGCTGCGGTTTATTTTCGGCTGTCCAACAATTCAAATGAGGCAATATCTACTTTTTTAGTAATTAGCAAAACTCGTGTAGCCCCTCTGAAAAGATTATCTATTCCTCGCCTGGAGCTTTGTGCTGCTCTTCTTTTGGCGGAATTGATAGCTTTCGTCCGAAAGGCTTTTAAAGAAAAAATAACATTTACCGATACAATTGCATGGTCTGACTCGCAAGTGGTGCTGTCCTGGCTTAGGTCGCCGTCTCATACTTGGAAGACATTTGTGGCGAATCGTGTGTCCCTAATCCAAGAGCAATTGCCGGGAGATCATTGGTTTTATGTTCCATCACAAGATAATCCTTGTGACTGCGCTTCGAGAGGCTTATTACCCTCTCATTTGAAGTCGCATCCCCTATGGTGGGCGGGTCCCCCTTGGCTTATTGGACCGAGAGTTGGTTGGCCCATTCAACCAAATTTGATTAAGACTAACGAGGAAGTAAACCAGAATATTTGTTTACTAAGTTCGGTGGAGGATACAGGAGCTGTAATCGATAGAATTTCATCTTTACTGAAGTTGCAACGAATCATTGGTTACTGTCTTCGATTTATTTATTACAGTCGTAAGATTAAATATTTTTCTGGAGCATTTACTACTCCAGAACTTCAGAAGTCTCTGTTGGTTTTAATAAAACTTGTCCAACAAACTGAATTTAGCATTGAAATAAGCCAGTTGAGAAAGGGTAAGGTATGTTGTAAAACTATTCGAAAGTTGAATCCATTCTTGGACGATAATGATATAATCCGTGTGGGAGGTCGTCTTAGGAATGCTTCACTTAGTTTTGACCAAAGGCACCCGATCTTGTTGCCTAGAAAAGGCAACTTAACGCGTTTAATCATTGGTCATTTTCATAGAATTTATTTGCATCCCGGATATCACACTTTGCTGTCCCTACTTAGGCGACAATTTTGTATTTTATCCCCGCAAAGGGCTATCCGTTCAGTATTGTCAACTTGCTACACATGTTTTCGTGTCTGCCCTACTCCTTTCACTCCTCCCATTATGGCCGATTTGCCAGAAAGCAGGGTTTCTGAGGTAAAGGCTTTCAAGATTGTGGGTGTCGATTTTGGCGGACCCTTTTCTATTACCGCCAGTAGAATTAGAGGAGCAAAAGTATTGAAGGCCTATCTTTGCTTATTCGTTTGCTTTTCAACAAAAGCGGTTCATCTGGAGTGCGCCTCTGATCTCTCCGCAGATGCATTTTTAGCAGCTCTGCGTCGTTTTATAGCCCGTAGAGGGTTGTGCGCCCAAATATTTAGTGATTGTGGCACTAATTTTGTGACAGCTAATAAAGCAATTTTGCAGTATTTTCGTTTAGCGGTTGAAGCCGAACATTTGGTCTGGCACTTCAACCCGCCGGCAGCCCCCCACATGGGCGGCTTGTGGGAGGCAGGCATTAAATCAGTTAAACGCCATGTAATAAAGGTTATTGGAGACAACATACTCACCTTTGAAGAGATGTGTACTTTTTTCGCAAATTGAAGCTGTGCTCAATTGCGGTCGTTGTGTCCTAATAGTTCTGATCCTAACGATTTGACGGCTATTACTCCAAATCATTTTTTAACGATCGAACCTTTAGGAACCTTTTTTGATGAAGACTTGTCGGACATCAACATGTCACGTTTATCTCGGTGGCAGAAAATACAAGCGCTTCATCAATTATTTTGGAAACGTTGGCGGAATGACTATTTGAACACTCTGCAACAGCGTTCAAAATTTCTTCTTGAGGGCAATCCTGTCAAAGAGGGCATGCTCGTTTTGATATGCAATGAACTCTTGCCTCCTTTGCAATGGAAGTTGGGGCGGGTTGTCTCTCTCCATCCCGGGTCTGACGGGAAAACTCGGGTAGTTACTCTCCGAACCTCTACAGGTTATTTAAAGAGGCCTGTCATTAAACTATGTCCTCTTCCTAATCAATGATTAACTATGTAATCTTGATTTAGTTTTTTTTTTGTTTGTTTATGCATTTTTTCTTTGGTTGACGTTTTGATTAAGATGAATTTATCTTACATGTCTTTATTTGGGTAAAATTAGGTATTTTACGGTGGGCGGAATGTTCGGTTAACTCGCGTATAAATCCGGTATATTAGTGGGATCGGTAATAATATGTTGGTTTGCGAATAATTCCGATATATATTAGTGATAATGTATTCCCACTCTTTTGTTATGTTTAAAATTAAGAGTTACTTTCCATACTTGGTGGAAGCAACATGTTGATATATTATTGACGGTTTAAATGTGTGTACCGTCTTTTTACTGTATGTAACCTATGTTGTGGTTACTGTGTGATTTGGAGTCAGTGTATTATGGTTTATAGCTGTATATTAAAGAACAGGCAATTCACGGTTGCTGTCCATGTGTGTCCACAAACGAGCGCTCGTATCTGCAAGTTTACTGGAAGGACAAAAGGTGAGTGTTTGTTTGCTTTATTATATAGAAACCAATTGTATGCATTGTCTCTAACTCTGAATGTTTCACTTTATTTAGTTGTTAAAAATCCTATGTAAATACAGTCCTACTTAAAATTTTCTATATCGTGGAAAGTGTATAAAACCCATAACATTCTTTAAATCCGATAAAGCATCTAAAGCTACTTGTATATTCATATCGATGGACTAGAATTTTGCTCAGAAATTTACTTTTATCAATATCTGATGCCATACATTTAGTGAACAAATAAATGAAAACTTAGATATCTTTTCTGCTAGAGATTTAGCGTCATATTGTGCCTTTTGGTCGAACGAGATACCACTTGATATTTCATATAAAGCATCATACATTTCTGGTAAATTACTGAACAACGATTTTATGGTATCTATTCTACCTGACCATCTTGTTTCAGATGATGGTTTTAAAGTTGGACTTGTGATATGCTTTTTTAATAAATCCTATCTTTTTGATGGAGGATGAAAATTTTTTATACAATTCCTGTACTATGCTGAAAAAAAAAACAGTTATGTGGTAATTCAGATTGGCAGCATTGTTTACTATTAAATTTAAACTAGGGTTAGCACAAAGCATAGAAAGCGTGAGGATTTAGATCCAGTCATCGTGTGGGAAGACCATTATTTTTACCACGCATATTTGATCTTGTCCCCTTAAATTGCTTATGTTGTTACGTGCAAATCGAATTTGCACTTTAACATTTTATGTTAGGTTTAGTTTTCTTGATGTACGGAAGTTTCCCGCCATATTTTCAAATACGCAAGACGCGGGAACATTTTTAAATAGACTGGGCGGTGCTTCCGGCGCGTCATAGTAGTGAGTTTGCGTAGTGTTTTTATCCCTAGAGGGTTAGGACAATAGTAGAAAAAGAGTGGGGTCGTGTTTCCGTGACGCCCTGGAATCGAGGCTGTTTCCTTTCTACCTTCAAGTGAGACAGTTGTGCCGGGTGTGATATCTTATCGTATCTATGTCTTTATTATCTTTGTTGTCGTTCCTAATTAACCTGTTCCTGTCTTTTCCCTACAT
Source organism: Platerodrilus igneus (assembly GCA_036346225.1). NCBI lineage: Eukaryota > Metazoa > Arthropoda > Insecta > Coleoptera > Lycidae > Platerodrilus > Platerodrilus igneus. Next base: position 11,435,894 of record JARFIW010000453.1, read on the forward strand.
AGGTAAGTTAAATTTGCAGCACCTCGAGGCCATTGGAGCAGCCCACGCCCGATGTCCAGCTCTACCAGCAGCAGCTGTGCCGAGGCTACCGTAGCGTGATTTCCTGCCGGTTACCGGATCCTTCACGTGAGTAGATTCTCTAATTTTTATTGTTTTAATTTTATGTAAATTTTCCTAATTACGCGCAATATAAATTGTCGATGACGTCATGGTGTATCTTATGAACTTTGGTAACTGTATTACAGGCTTTTAAGAGCCATCTATCGCCATTTCAATGTACCACCATCTAAGTGTAATATTTTGTAAACTGTTTTACCAACCAGATAAACATTCTAATGAAGTGTAACAGATGGCGCCTTCAACGTGTTGAGGCTATGAACTTTAGGGGTTTCTTCTTTGTTTTTAGGTTATGTTAATTTCAGTTATAAGCATGCAATGTTTTAACAGATGTTATTTAAACAGCTTTATCACTTAAGGAAACATACTTTTATTCATGTAAGTATTACAAATAAGTATTTACCTGACCTTATGTCTTTAAATACACTTATTACAAAATTATCTATTATAAATATAACTTTGGTTGCTTTCTTAACTTTAGAAGACAGGTTTTTTGAAACTTTTATGTTACTTTCTAAAAAACTGCATTATGGATTTACATATTGAACTAATAATATCTTAATTACCTTCACAAGAAAACCTTGTGGTTAAACTTCTTGATTTCCTTTAATATCGTATACCTTATATATCGTGTCTTGAATATTGTATCCACAATGAACGTATCACATTTAAAATCCTCGAATTGATCTACGAGCTGGAATGTAGGAGTATTATAGCAGCTAGCAATCAGAATGATAGGAGATCTCAACTTAGGGCAATTTTGGCACAGGAAACCAAAGGCATTGCTATCTTAAAGAACCCTGTTGGCGACTGGCCACTCAACGTATCAGAAATTAAATTATCTTTAGATGATATATCGGGTATAATAAACAAAACAGATCCTGCGGCTACTAATATCGAATTAGGGAGATTGACTTCAAGAATAACGCACGTCAAACACCGTGTCGAATCATTATCTTTATATAACGATGACCAAGCGACTCAAGCTAAACAAGGTTTGTTGTCCGAGGTGTTATTGCTTGAAGGGATTGTTTTAGAAAGACTTAATCCTAATGCAGACGTAGATATATCGTTACCTTTTTCAAATCTTGCGCTTGCCGAACCTAAACCATTAGGAAAACCTATACCTGTATACAAGTGGGGTCTCACTTTTGAAGGGTTTGATTCGAAGGTTTCTTTATCATCCTTTCTTGACCGGATTAATGATTTTAAAATTTCTCGCGGGTGTACCGACCAGGACCTATTTATCTCAGCTGGTGATTTGTTCGCAGGCTCAGCATTAATATGGTACAGAAACATACGACACCAAATTTCTACCTGGGAGGAGTTAGTTGCGTGTTTAAAACGAGATTTCCTACCTTATGGCTACATTAACGACCTTTGGAACGAAATACGTAACCGAACCCAAGGTCCCGACGAAAATGTTGTTTCTTTTATTACCTCATTAGAAGCTTTATATAGCAGACTCGACAAAAAACCTTCCGAATCCGAAATTATCGATCAATTACTTAGAAATTTAAACCCCTATTTCTCAGAACGTTTGGCATTACAGCCCATATCTTCGCTAGCTCACTTTAAAGACCTATGTCGTTCTCTTCAAGAAGTGAGGTCAAGAATTGACAAATATCGACCACCGCCCGAGAAATTATCTGGTCTTCTAGAACCTGATTTAGCTTGCCAAGTTCGAGCTTCCGTAAACTATCTACACTTAACGTTCCTCCTACCGTAACTAATAACTCACTTACCTGTTGGAACTGCAAGCGAAGTGGACATAGCTATACTGTCTGCACATACCCTAGAAATATTTTTTGTTATGGTTGTGGTCGCTCAAATATTTACAAATCTAACTGCACCAACTGTAATCCTAACGTATCGGGAAACTCCCGTCGAGATATTTCAAATCAGGGTGTGAATATCTCAAGAAACCAAAATCGCCCTCAACACCAATCATCCAACGGACCCAGACGCCAATAAATTTAAATTATAAAACCACTTTTAACGTTGTACCGTCATTAAATTTATCTAATAATAATACCGCTACTATTAATGTACAAAATACCTTACCTTCGTTAGAGGAACTATGCTATACTACTCCAGCCGAGTGGTCTAAGTGGTTACAAACCGTCAATTCCTTTTATCATAAAAAGACTGCTGCCGTTTCACAACTTGTTAAAAAACCCTTCGATAACCGTCCACACTTATCTATCTCAATTGGTTCCTTAAATGTAATTGCTTTACTGGATACAGGTTCTTCATGTTCTCTTATAAATAACGAAGGTTTACATCAATTATCTCAACAAAATATCAAAATTCAAATTATTCCCGAAAAAACTTCCATAAATTTAGCTGACGATAATCAAATACATGTAACCGGTTCCCTTAAGTTAAAAATTCGTGTAGAGTCTCTTGAACATGATGTTTTATTTTTGATTGTCCCTGCATTAGCGTATCCTTTTCTACTAGGCGTTGATTTCTGTAAACTTTTTAATCTGTCACTTTACTTCCAGGATTTTTCATGGCAAACCTCTATTAAAACGAACTCCTGTGCATCTACAGGAATATCTAACAAAATCTCTCTTACTGACTCCCAAAATGTAACTCTTAACGCTACAATCGACAAATTTCGCAAACTTAATACCTCTGAACTTGGTTGTGTTACAACGGCAACACACGTTATCTCCACAGGTGATGCCCTTCCCTTTAAGCAACATCAATATCCCTTATCGCCTGCCTTACAAAAGCATTTACATGCGGAAATAGACAAAATGTTAGTATCTGGTGTTATCTCTCCTTCAAATTCACCATGGACCTCTCCTGTATTACTAGTTCGGAAAAAGAATGACGAATGGCGTGTCTGTTTTGATGGCAGGAAGCTAAATTCTGTTACTGTTCCAGACGCTTACCCTCTACCCAGAACTGACTCAATTTTGAGCAGGCTTCGTAATGCAAAATTTATCTCATCTATCGACCTTAGACAAGCTTTTTATCAGATACCTCTCGACTTATCTTCTCGTCAAAAAACTGCTTTTTGTGTCCCAGGCCGAGGTCTTTTCGAATACAATTTTTTGCCATTTGGTCTCTGTAACGCTCCACAAACTTTACAACGTACTATGGATCAAACGTTAGGTCCTATCTTACATCAAGAACGTGCCTTTGTGTTTTTAGATGATATCTTAGTTATCTCAAGTTCTTTCGATGAACATATCGCCACATTAGATGAAGTTGCTGAACGTTTAAGCGCAGCAGGTTTTAAGATAAACTGGGAAAAGTCTCAATTTTGTCGTTCATCCCTCACATTTCTCGGTTTTATTATCGATGGGACAGGCTTACGAGCAGATCCCGCTAAAGTTGATGCCATTACTAAATTTAAAACACCTAAAACTGTTACCGAAATCAAACGTTTAATAGGAATGATTAGCTATTATCGCATTTTTCTACCTAACCTTTCAACTATATCTGCACCCATTACCGCTTTAATAAAAAATAAAAAGAAATCCCAAACTATCGAGTGGAATTTAGAATCCCAACAGGCTTTCGAACAGATTAAAACATTAATCACTTCAGCACCTATCTTAATTTCTCCAAATTTCGATGATAAGTTTTATATACAAACCGATGCTTCACTTACTGGGTTAGGTGCAATGTTGTTCCAGGTAAACAATGGTTTAGAACATCCAATCGCTTATGCGAGCCGTGCCTTAACTTCTGCCGAACAAAAATACTCTGCTACCGAACGGGAACTATTGGGCGTTATCTTTGGCATTGAGAAATTTAGAGGATATGTCGAAGGTACACACTTTACCGTAATCACTGATTGTGCAGCCCTCACGTGGCTTAATAACTTGAAACAACCCGCAGGTCGTTTGGCAAGATGGAACTTGCGTATATCTCAATTTACTTTTGACGTTAGGCATAGGCCTGGCAAATTAAATATCGTACCCGATGCGTTATCTCGAGATGTTGTTTCTCTTAACCTTCCAAATTTAATTCTGGATATGATAAAAAAAGTTTCCGATAATCCCGACAAATTTCCTACCTTTCGAGTAACTAATAATAGACTGTATAAATTTGTATCCTCGTCCCCACATAAAATATCGAATATACCTGAATGGAAACTGGTCGTGCCCACTGCAAATCGCAGTGAGGTGCTCAAATTATGTCACGACGATCCCTTAGCTGCACACCTTGGTGTTACAAAAACTCTCGCTAAAATATCGGAATTGTATTACTGGCCCACACTTAAGCAATCTGTTTGTCGCTACATTAAAAGCTGTAAAATTTGTGGTTCCCATAAGAGTTCGCAAGATGCTCGCCCTGGTTTAATGGGTAACTTTAAGCGTGTATCTTATCCCTTTCAATTAATATCGCTTGACTTATTAGGACCTCTCCCTCGATCGAAAAGAGGCAATCAATATCTTTTAGTCGTTACCGATTGGTTTTCTAAATTTGTTATGGTACAACCCTTACGTAGAGCTACCTCCGCAGCAATAATTAAATTTCTAGAACAGAATGTCTTTCTTATCTTTGGTGTCCCCCAGATTATCCTTTGTGACAATGGTGCACAATTTATCTCTAAAGATTTTCAGAATTTCGTTAAAAGTTACAAAGTACAAAAAATTTGGTTTAACGCAAAATATCACGCCCAAGTAAACCCTACCGAGAGAGTAAATCGAGTGTTAATTACCGCTATCTCGTCTTATATTGATTCAGACCATACTACATGGGATGAACATATCTTTGAAATTGCTCAAGCTTTGCGTACATCTAAACAAGAAGCAACCCAATTCATTCCGTCTTTTCTTGTTTTTGGAAGATATACCCCAATCGATGGGAGTTACTATGGTTTAGTGCCTGACGATACTAACGTAATCGAATTTGACGATAAAGTACGTTGGGACAAAGACCAACAGTCACTACCTTCTATCTTTAACGACGTTAGAAAAAATTTGTTAAAAGCTTACGAAAAGAGTAAGGACCATTATAACTTACGTAAACGAAATATTTCCTTTGCCTTGGGCGAACAAGTTTGGAAGAAGAACTATGTCTTATCGGATGCATCTAAGAAATTTTCTTCAAAATTGGCCCCTAAATTCATTCTTTGTAAGGTCACTCGTGTCATTAGTCCCCTTATCTACGAACTTCAGGATGCTGAAGGAAAACGCCAAGGCAGGTGGCATATTAAAGACCTTAAGCCATTCTCTACCGACCCAAATGCTAATTAAGTTTTTCACGTTCCATTCTCCTCACGATTTTCCTAATATTTTTCTGTTTGCACCATCAATTAGTATCTTTAATTACTTATTCCTTCTCTTATACACCTACGTTTTATACGTTTAACTCATTTACCTTAAACCCTCTGCTTCTGGTTGACTTTTCCTTGACCATACCGTTACTCATATATCACTTCATTCTCTACACCCCCAAATATAACCCTGTCGTTTTATTTAATCAACCTCGAAATTTTCCTACTGCATATTGTTCGGTCTTTAGTATTTCTCTTATATTGTTTAATTGTGTGGTAATTGTCGTAACTTTGGTTGTAATAACTCATTGAATTTTTATGATTGGTTTTAGCTGATGTTGAGTGAATGCTTTCTTCTTTGGGCTCACATAGAACATGCGCAGTCTATGCCATTGAAAGAAATAGTTCATATTCGCAGTTGCAAAAGCTAGGATTGTCTATTCCATGTGTTTTCTTCTGAATTATTGCAGTCGCCCACATTATACTACATCATTATTCCTTCTTTTCTACTAAATCTACATAACTTATAAACATTTTTTTCATTGTTTTTATTGAACTTTGTGGTGAGGTGCTATTGCTTTTATTGTTATCTTATTAAATTCTCGGTTGTTTTAGCATATGGGGACAGTGTATCTGTATTTAACTGCTTATAATTGGGCATTTGTGTGTGTTTAGGGTGCTACCGTTTTGAAAAACTACCTTAAAACAGTTGTTTTTGTGTGTTTGTATCTATAATGATACTTGTAAGTTGTTGTGTCAACTTTTGTCTGATTTTCTTATCGTAGTTGAAGCACTCGTTAGGAAAATGATCGTACTAGTTCTCTTAGGAGTCTAGTGAATTTTAAAAATGTGTATATCTTATCTTGTCGGATTAATGTCGCAGCGGGTCCTTCAGACTGCGCTGTGTTTTATAGGGACAATTCTCTACTTTCTCTCGGACGCTTGTCCAAAAACTATACTTTTTCTTAACCCGCTATCTCCGCTATGCCTTTTTCTTCTCTCGGTGGACCTGTTCTTGTCCCGGAACACCCGTCTGCCACATAAGAATGATGTTCCCTCATTCCGAGCTACTGACCGCATTGGCTGGTTGAGTAGCGCTTTGCTATCCACCTTTCCCTCTGTCGCTTTTGCTCAATGCGAGCCCTTCCTCTACTTTCTTCTACCTGGAGGTGCCTCTTATGCACTCCAAAAAACCAACCTCCTTCTTTTTTACCTTTCCTATCTCTACTGCCTTTTCTTTTCTGTTAGTCACCGTGTGGTTGTGCGGGAGGTTTTCACAGACACTTGGACCATGTCTCTGCGAATCTTTCGTGGGGTCATGCGGTGCCGCTGTCAGTGCATAGGCTCTGGCAGTGAAGGTATGTATGAGTGTGTGAATGTGTGAGTGAATGTGTATATCTTATATACCGTGTGGATATCGGGTGATAGTTCACCGATATCGATCAACGCGGGTGCAGGAATGCACCCAAAGGTCTTTGCCGGTCCCCCGTGCTGTTCTTGCAAACGGACCTGCCTCACAGGTTTCTCTTTTTAGAAGGCACGGGTCAATCCCATTTCAACGGCTCTACTGGAGCCACTCTTTTGTTGTTATCATTGTCTTGGGTAATAACTAGGCCAATATCTTTATCTTCTTTATTATCTTCAATAATACCTTTAGGTTTAATATCGTTATCTTATTGATTACCTTTAATAATAACTTTAGTTATTATCGTTATCTTACCGATTACCATTAGTAATAATTTTGGTTTAATTTATCGTTATCTTACCGACTACCGTTAGGAATGACTCCGAGTTATTTCGCGTTATCTTACCGGTTATCTTTAGTAATAACTTTTGTTTAAATTCACTTTACCTACTATCTCCTATAATCACTTTAACTTAATATCGTCTTATCTTATCGAGTATCTCAAAAAAAATAACTAAAGCTTAATACCGTTATCTTATTCATTACCTTTGAGGATAACAACTTAAGCTTAATGTATTTATCTTATCTACTATCTTTAACATCAATTTGAGATCTTATCTTATCTTTTTATCGTCCTAACGTGTGGTATATATGACCAGACGTGGGAATTATTTTTTCCTGAAAATTAAGTGAAAAAGCTAACCCGATTTAGAAATGTAATTTGTCAGGTTAGCATATAAGGATTTAGTAGGTGGTACTTTTGGTAAATTTGTGGATTCACAACTGTGTCATGGACAAGTTAAATGTGCATCGGAGGAAACCAAAGTACCAGAAACAAAATTTGCCAGAGTGCAAGGTGACGCACTCTCATGAACATTTTTTAAATTTGGGCACTTCTTGCCAAAGGAAGAATAGTTTCAATGCAACACTCATGTGTGTTTGCATATAAGAACTTTATGTTAGCTTTAGTTAGATAAGTTTAGATAGGTTTAGATAGTTTAGGCGACTTGTCGCACCCGTGTTAGTTTAAGTAGTGTTTCATGCTCCCCGACAAATTTGTGCTGTCGGTAAGTAGTGTAGTCACAGACTATCGGGCTACCTATTCCGTCCCTGGTACTTCGGTAGACGTGTTATCGGTCAAAAAACCAGGTGGCGCCTTATATAAACATTTTGTAGGTTTTAAGTTAGGGTTTATGTAGGGTAGTTAGGACTTAGATTTTAAGCTGTTACTGTGCTAACAGACTTTTTCTTTTTTTAAGTTTTTCTTTTGTGGCTTTGTCGCGATTGTTACGTGCAAATCAATTTGCACTTTAACATTTTATGTTAGGTTTAGTTTTCTTGATGTACGGAAGTTTCCCGCCATATTTTCAAATACGCAAGACGCGGGAACATTTTTAAATAGACTGGGCGGTGCTTCCGGCGCGTCATAGTAGTGAGTTTGCGTAGTGTTTTTATCCCTAGAGGGTTAGGACAATAGTAGAAAAAGAGTGGGGTCGTGTTTCCGTGACGCCCTGGAATCGAGGCTGTTTCCTTTCTACCTTCAAGTGAGACAGTTGTGCCGGGTGTGATATCTTATCGTATCTATGTAGATTCCCTTGTCTTTATTATCTTTGTTGTCGTTCCTAATTAACCTGTTCCTGTCTTTTCCCTACATAGGTAAGTTAAATTTGCAGCACCTCGAGGCCATTGGAGCAGCCCACGCCCGATGTCCAGCTCTACCAGCAGCAGCTGTGCCGAGGCTACCGTAGCGTGATTTCCTGCCGGTTACCGGATCCTTCACGTGAGTAGATTCTCTAATTTTTATTGTTTTAATTTTATGTAAATTTTCCTAATTACGCGCAATATAAATTGTCGATGACGTCATGGTGTATCTTATGAACTTTGGTAACTGTATTACAGGCTTTTAAGAGCCATCTATCGCCATTTCAATGTACCACCATCTAAGTGTAATATTTTGTAAACTGTTTTACCGACCAGATAAACATTCAAATAAAGTGTAACAATGTCCAAATTAACCTGTCTAGTTCTTCTGTTATAAATGAAGTTAAACCAGCGCCAGTTGTATCGATAATCAGACAGAAGGCTAAAAATGCTCCCATATTTTTAATTTTCTTGGTGTGGAACATCCTGAATACAATCCAGTATTACTGAAAAATATTTATTAACCCGGCATAAAATCAAAATTAAGTTTTGAATTTGGTTAGCGAGTATATTAATTATTTCATTTTGGATTTTATCTCTAAGATAAGTTGGCATATTTTTGAAACCTGAATCATTCGTCACCATATATGTTCAATTATTGAAAGATTAAATTTTCCTAACATTTCGATACATTTTAGAAAATTACCATTGTTATAGTCATATAATTTGTTACTCTGGCCACGAAAAGATATATTTTGTGTACTTAGAAATATATACTATTCTTTTGATTATATCATACCAGCACTGCTTTTCAACTTCTAAGTTTTTGTTGCATACTGACGATAGTGGTTTATTTTTAAGAGACTGACGCAGCTCTATCCATTTTTTATAATTAGTGAAATGAGCAGAACTTTTCTCATGTCTATTCAAGTACAAACCTAAATGTTGCCAATCACTAATTCCCCACAAAACATTGTTACGTTTGGATTCAAATACCCTGCAACAAAAGCAATGAACTGCATTTTTGGACACTGAATAGAGCAGCCGCTCTCTGTGATATTTTTCACCATTTCCTAAATGTCTGTTATAATATTACTAAAAAAATTTTTGTTCCAAATAGTCACGCGAAAAATCGCGATATTTGACTTTAGGGGGAGTTTTTATCAAATATTGCATCAATATAGCATTTAAAACTTCTGGCCAGAACCCAGAATCATCTTTGGAAATAGTATCAGCAGCGACAAATGTCTTAGCGGTGGTGATTGTATAAGAATAAGAGGCACAGACATAACTTCAATGGCGTCGATTTCTAATTTTGTTTCTCTATAGATGTTTCATTCCCTATTCTACTCTATTTAACACCATTTTGTTCAAAGCAATGTCAAAATCTCCCAACGCTCAATTTTAGTAAAACTAAAGTCTTATATACATTATATGGTGTTGTGCAACATAGCTGCTTTCTTCACGGTGTACATTATGATGCATATGTAAAAATAAGAACACAGTTAGAAAGCGATAATTACCGTTGGCAATTTTTACCTAAAAATCAAAAACAACTCTAGTCCTCGCCATGTATAGATGTCAAAGCTAACGCCAAAATTCCATTGGGAAAATAGTATTATGTTAATGACTCTTATGTTTCAGAAGTGTCCGAAAAAAGTTTTTGAGGCACAAGAATATTTGTTATTTTATGAACGAATATAAAACTGTTGTATTTTATTAATAATGTTTATATATTTTAAAAAGTACAACAACAGAAATCTATTTAATAATTGTATATCATTTACATGAATTACATTATAAAACACTTACCACTACACAAAATGTAAGCGTTTTTGAAGTATTTTTAACACCTTCATCAATAGATCGATTGGTTCCCATCACAAAACACTCAGGAAATTGCTTGGAATGGGATATGGATGTTCAGGCTATAAAATAATTACTTATTTTCGTTGTATTTTTTAACAAATTCCTATTCTCGTTTTCTTTTTCTTAAAAAATTCTAGTAACCAGATGATTTCCTTTTTTTATCTTGTCACACATCGTGAAAATACTTTAAATAAAATCAATAACAAACTCAAACATAAACTAAGTATTTTTTATTAAAAGAAATCCGGAATCTTTCCATGAAACGTTGTTGAACTTGGTTTAGGGAACAAGTGTATTATGCCCTCTCGAATTTTGCAAACACTAAACTGGGATAGCTGGCGATCATTCACGAATTTGAATATGTTTGTTGTCTCTTCAATCTTCGCAGTATAACAGCAAATCCCAGACACAAATCATATCTTTACTACTTTTTTGATATTTTAACGTTCTAAAACTGATACTCTTGTCTCGGTTGCATCAAAACAAAATTGATATGAATATTTATTTTAATTTATGTCTTTATTTCCAAGATCAATACACCCAAATATTAAAAGTTGAACGTTTACACTACTCAGTCAAGAAGTCTGTACAAAAAATTTGTTACGTTCCAATTTAGCTTTTAAAATTTCCCTGGTTAATTCAATACCCGTTCGAATAAATTCCATTGCTACTGTTAAATCCTTTAACATAATTAATCATAAATATACTCTCTAATAATTCCTCAACTTAAATCTACTTGCTTTGAAACGACAAGTTTATGCAACAATTAAATAGTTTATATCCTGTTTTAGGTACCCGTTATCTTGGTATACATTACGACTGCGTATAATTGCTTCGCTTGTGTTTCCCATTTTAAAGACTTGTCGAGATGATAGATCGTACTATTATTTGATAGCGTGTTTTCCACTTTTAATCGCGCTTCGATAAGCGAAGATTTGCAGTTCGAATTCGTGTCATTTGAACCAATATTGAATTTGATTCTGTAGCTTGTGCGTCGAAATATTTTCTACATTATTCGTCACCGTATTTCAAAAACAATACACGTTTGTTTTTTTTTGTTCGACAACTAGGAGGTGTCTTGTGTGTATTGGTGAGTTCCCCGCGCGTACCCATTCTAAACAGGTTCTATGTTTAGCTTTCTTTTTAGCTGGAGGCCAAATGGGTTATTTCATTGTGTAGGCCCGCCTGTTCATTGCTGTGGACCAGCTGCTTTTGTCTGTGGATCGCTGCTGTAGTTACGATGGCAGGGTGAATGGATCCTGAATACCGCGGCGTTTCTGTGTTGACTCACCCCCGACGAATTGCAAGCTAAGTATCCGGACACCTACAGGTATGCAACTCGTTTTCATTTGTGTGTGTCAATGGCATATTGCGTATCAGCGTTTGGTGTAGTTACGTGATAAGAAATATGACATTGTAGAACTATTGTTTGTGGTCGCTAATCGATATTACCGCTCTACAGGTGTGGTGTACCATTGTTCAAAATGTTGGGCAGACACACGCTTATTCTTTTATACTGATTGGTTTATTTTACTAACGGTACTATGTACAACTTAAAAAATGTTTGATAAAAGCTCTCACACGTTAATTCTTTCCTACTAATTAATTAATTTACAAAAATTATTAGGTGAAATTTTAAAAACGCTTGACAAAAGCTTTCACATATTGATTTACTGCTGATTAATTTTATTTTGTGTGAAATACGAGATGCGCACTTCGTATCTAGATTCCTAAATTGTCCATATAATATAATTGTTTGCTGTTTAATAGTAACCCTGAATGTATTCCTTTCGCTTGTTTGTACAGAATCCTTCATTTATTTTTATTTGTTAATAGATAATCGTGGGCGACGTGCTTTATTTTTTTTTTTGTATTTAGGTGAATCCTCCCACTTACCGCGTTTGATAGTTAGCCTGATATTTACTTTTCTTCCAGCTACGTCTAGGTACGTAGCAAAAACCATAATCAAAAACATTTAAAAATAACGCCTCACAGACAGGTATACTCATTTATTATTAAAACCCTATATAAAATATTGGACGATTTCTCTTAATATTAGAACTTGTACACTATATAGATTTGGTGAGTAAATAGATTGAAAAATTCAGTGTTTTCCTTGCACCCACTTTCCATATAATGATTTGTTTTTTTGTTATAATTCTCGTTCGGTATCACCTGGAAATCCCGATTTCCGAGTGGGGCGATCCAACCCCCGCAGAGCGTCATATCGGTGTATCTTCAAATAAAGTAAACCCTGGGATTTTGTAAATGCCGGCGACTGGCGACAAAGATATTCCTGAACCATGAATGCACTTGCACCAGACAATAAGTACCAGAGAGACAACAGCCACGGTACTTTTGATTTTAAGGCAGAGTTCAGTGATTATTAATGTCAACTAAACAGAACTTAGTTATTGAATCACTTCAAATAATGTATACTTAAATCGTAAACGAAAATATTGCATTAAAAACGTATTTATCGATACTCGACTACAATAAATGTTATTTTTAAATAATTTTTTTAAATGATTAGGACTAGCATTGCATTAAGCCACATGGGGCGCCTCGTGGAGCCCCTGATGTCACGATGCCTGTGTGCACCGCACACTTTGCACACATGGGTGACACAGCCCTGCTCTTCTACATGCAGTAATTTCAATAAAGTGATTATTGTGTTTTTGAAAAGTAATAAGTTTAACGTGAGTTAAAGTTCGGGCCTTTGGAGCTATGTTTTTAAAAAAAACATCGACACTTTAACAAAAAGATTTAATAGTTTATACAGAAATTACAATGAAATTTAGAATAACTGGTTCACAATAACTTTAATAAAAAATAATTAATTGTACTGGGCGAGTAGTCTAAGTAGACAACAATGCTAAAGCTGTATTACAAAGACTGACTGCCGGGTATTGAGCTCCCGGGCTTTTTATAATAACCTGCCCTCCACACGGCTGTGGGAACTTGCAGATCTCATGTCTGCGTTTCTCTTAATTGTACACTTTATTACAATGTAACAACTTAATTCTAAGTAATTGCGGTCTGTTGACCGCCTGTGACCTGCCACCTGCAGTATCACTGCCCTCACGGATGCAAAGTTGCACGTCCGTTCTCATGAACTGTCGATAACCTCTCTGGGTTATCCTTGTGTTACAATGTTGCATTGAACTTATACTTTTACTTAACAATTTCTAATAATTCCTATTAGATTCAATATATCAATATATATAGGTAATTGGGGGATACATAACTTGTGATGCCCTCCTTAATAAAAAAAGAAAGCATTAAACTTGTTTTCTTATTTAAAAAAATGAAGTGGGAACACTAAATAAGGAAAGCAATACAGATGTATGTAACCATAGAATCTGCTTACATTAAACTAATAGTGTGCGCAATTTATATTCCTCCAAAGTCTCATGTAAATGTTTATGCCGATTATGTTCAACATGTACAAAAGTATGTAGATTCTTTTAAAAATTAGTCTCTGTTTAGCTAACTATTTTAACCTCCCACATTTGGTATGGAATTCATGTAGTTAGAGTAATGCACTGATACCTACATGTATCAATTCCAATTGTGAAGTATTCCTTGATGGTCTTGCCTTTTGTGAATTATCTCAATATAAGTACATATTAAACATATGCTATAGTATTTTAGACTTGGTTTTTAGTAACAGCAATGACATTTAAATAAGTCAGACAGAACCTCTTCTAGACCCAAATGACCCAAGTCATTCACCATTGTTTATCATAATAAGGGATGCACCTTTTTATAAAAGTCAAGATTAATAGTACCTACCACGATTTCAAAGCTCTTATGAGTTAATAAATAATTATCTAAAAACATTCAATTGGTAATTTCTAGAATTTACTGTATCTATTTAGGAGGGTATTTAGTCTATTTTATACAAAACACTTAGGATGTTTGTTACTCATAAAAAAATGTAAAAATGTACCTCTCCTAAATCAGGTTATTAGGAGTTTAATTACTCATAAGAAAATCCTACATAAAAAATTTAAAAATAGTAGATTAGGGAAGGATTATAACAACTTTTCTAACGCTCATAAACAAAGCAAGGAAGCTATTCAGGCATGTTTCAATATTACTAATGCACAACTTGAAAAATTCATACAAAAGGATCCAAAGTCTTTCTAGGAGCATATAAATTTGCAGAAAATAAACGAGGGTATTTTATCTGTAACGGTTTACAGTGTTCTAAAAAGAGGTTACTTAAGATATTGCCAACCTCTTTGCAGATTACTTTGAATCTTTTTAATCTTCTTTGGGGATTAAACCACTCATAGTTTTTAAAATTATCTTTATTAACGTTTCGATCCATGACCTAGGATTGTTTTCAAAATAATAAAAACTTCAAGTTTGACATTTATGACATAAATTGAAGGTGACTTTGATTTATTGATGTTTGAAATATTTGGTTTGAGTACACTAAACAAAAATTTTTAAAGTTTAAATGAATGATTGCCTTCAAATTGTTTTACGGCCTGGGACCAACTTTTTTAGGTAGCCAATACGCTTAACGTGAAATCAGCTGATTAATTTTTATTGTAAAAATTCAATAACTTGGGAATTGGAAAACATTTTTTAACATGTTCCTAGGTCATGGATCGAAACGTTAATAAAGATCATTTTAAAAACTATGAGTGGTTTAATCCCCAAAGAAGATTAAGAAGAATACTAAACAAACCACAACAAACATACAGGGAGTATTTACTTTGAATCTCTTTATTATTGTGATAAAATTGGCAATAAGTATAACAAATGTGGTGCTAATATCCAACTTAGCAAAATTGTTGTCATAGAAGAAGACATACGTTATGAAATTAAAAATTTGGGTTGCAATAGTAAACCAGGGCGATGATACCTGCCACCTATGTAAAAATGTGTTCAGAAAATCTAATTAAGCTTTTGATTATAATATTTAACAAGTCATTAACATGCTGTGTATTCCTTAAAATTTGGAAGATTTTGTATGATGTACCAGTTGTCAAAACAGGCAATAGAAGTAACATTAGCAACTATAGGTAAATTAGTATCTGATTAGTTACTTCTAAGTTGTTTGATGCTATTATAACTAGAAGAAAACTAAAGTCTGAAATAAAACATGCGATCGTTAGTAGAGAACATAGATTTGTCTCCAGGTGGTTCACTACTGCAAACCTACTTACTCTTATCGAACACATAGTTACTAACGTAGTAAAAAGATTTACTGTTGACAGAGCAAATATTAAAAGGTTATCGATAAGCATCCTTTACTCGACATTTGTGCTCCTTCAAGACAGTGGTCGGAATCATACCTAACGAAAAGATTTCAAAAAGCTATTATCAATGGAACTGCCTCCAAGAATATTAGTTACATCTGACCTACCTCAGGAATCCCACTTAAGTCCAATTTTATTCATTTTATTTATAAACTAGGTATTTTCTGCTTTTTTAAATTGTCATATTCTTCTATATGCTGACGACTTAAAGATCTATCGTATAGTCATAAACTCAAACGACAGACTACTTATTTAACAGAATGTTGACTTTTTTAATAACTGGTACCAGCATAATAGCCTACGGCTTAATACAGCCAAGTGTAAAGTCATAAGTTTTCCAAAACTAAAAGTTATACTTCCGTTAAATACAAAATTGGAGGGGTTGCTCTAGATTGTGAAACTACAGTTAAATGATTATAATGAATTACAAACTGTCGTTTACTCTACATTGTGATGAGGCCATTCATCGAATAAGAAGTTAGGCTTCATTATTCGTTAATCATAAACCTTATTTTGCTTCAGGACCAAATTTCTTTTGTATGTATCGTTTGTAAGATCCATATTAGATTAGGCACTATCATTTGGTCACCTCATTATTTAATTCAAATAAACAGACTTGAAAAAGTTAAAAAAAGGCTTGTGAAATACTTATGCTATAAGTTTTATATAGCCTACAGTAAAGAAAAGTATGTATGATATTAGTTTATCTTGGACTTACTCGATTGGAAAGTATACAAACACTTTTAGATGTGTGTACTTTCTTCAAAATCTTACGTAATCATATCGATTGCCCTGTAGCGTTAAATGACTTAGTTACAAAATCGCACTTCGTTCGTAATCCAGGGCTGTTTCATGTGTTTCCATCACACACAGTATGGCTCTAATTGTTCTGAGTAGATTTTTCAAGATTAGGCAACTTATAGCAATTGACACTTTTTCAATTGTTCACTGAATATATTTAAACGTCAACTGAGAAATGTTATCTTCATTAGGTCTGTAGTTCTAGAACTGTTTATACGTGTACCTCCATTGCTTCCTATTCTGAGCTAACCTACACATTTCCCCGAAATTCCCACATCCTACACCTTTCACGATCTGCATGCAGTAGTTTTATCTAGGCCTACCTCTACTTCTCTTTTTTTCCTATCTCTGCTTGTAATATATTCCGCAATATTCCTCAAATACCTTAGAACGTTTCCTATCCTTCTATTTCTCTTATTTTTTGTTTCCCACAGATATCATTCTTCCCCTACTATTTCTAGAACCTCTTTGTTTTAACTTTGTTTGTCTATGCTATCATCATCAAACATCTGAAGCATCACATCCCAATTTTTTTTTTAATTTCATAGGCTATGTAGTTAACGTTCAAAAATTGTAACTTTTATAATCTACACAATGTAATAAGAACTGAACATATTCCTTAAATAAATAAACAATTAATAATAACTACATAACGAGTTTCGATAAAAAGGGCAAATTACTATAATGCCTTTATAAACTATAACACTACTTATACTTTTTCTTATGCCATTTTTGACATTTACGTAAATATCTATAAACTGATAAATATTCAGTATTTTTTATTTGAAATTTTGAGTTATTTTTTAGAAGCGTTTATGAAAGAAGTGGGAAGAGATGCTGACAGGAGATATCAAGATAAACTAGTGCGCAAAGAAAAAGCTGATACATTAAAGACACAGGCTACAAAAGCATTTAGACGAGGAGAATATGAAAAAGCACTTACTCTTTACGACAAGGTAAGATCGTGTTTTACTCTTGTATAAATCCAGTTTTAGCTTAAACTAAAAAGCAATTACATCAACCATAAGTTTTGTCTTATGGCAAGTGATATATTTTCCCAAAGCTTATTTAAACAGTATTCAGAGAAGTTTAATTAAAGAACTCCATTTAGATTGGGTGGCAGTACAAAAGGACCAATGAAAAAACATATCACACCACACCAAATACGAACTTTAAAGACATCTTGAAAATGTTTTTCTCTTACAGCATGTGGATTCTCAGAATCCCACAGATGATTATTTTTTCAATTAAAAACTCATAGTCTAGTAAACATTGCCTCGTCAGTCAAAGCATCTTATCAAGAAAATTTTGATTTGCATTTTGTTTATCTTGTAAAAATTATACAAATCGTAGGTGTCGGTAAAGAGATAATAAGTTCTGATTAGGTGTATACTGATATGGACAAAGCTTTTCTTTTTTCAAAATTCTACAGATAGACGGTAGACTTATTCCTGTTACCGCACTTAATGGACAAGTGTGCAGATCTGAATTTTCCTAAGTACAAATTAAAATTTCGTCTTTTCCATCAAATGTAATTGATTTTGTAGCGCAAATGTCTCTTGTAGGACAAAAACTACCGTCTTGCCTAGGCAGTTGTAAAGATTTCTAAACAGTTTGTGATTGGGCTGCCTTCGATTTGGGTATAATTGAAGATATCTTCAAACCGCTTCTAGTCCATTAAAATTTGATTAAATAAAACTACAAATCATATCACACATCTCACTGTTGCAAAAATTCTTATCTCCATGGTATTTTTTAACTCGTAGCTAGAGTTTTACTACAAATAATTACTAAATTAGAAAAACAGAGGTTTCTTACTGAACACTACTATTAGAACACTCAAAATAACCTAATATTTATTAACAGTTAAATGCCGATACAGCCCTTTCATTAGCAAAATATAGTAAGCTATTTAAACTCAAAACGAAGAGATTATCATAAATTAAACAAGAGTAACTTTTTTTGTGTAAAATAGAACAGCCTTTCATATTTTTGGTTTATTTCAACAATAATTCAACAGACAAAGGTTGTGTTTTGATTTAGTGCTGAAACCTGCTGTAACTAGTTCTCATGCAAAAAACAAAAAGTACAAATTTTCGAATAGATCCTATAAGAACTTTCAAATTTATTTAGAAATTTGTGGTGCAATTGGTTACATGCAGTTCTTGCAAATAGTTATTTTCGCTTATACTTAATTAAACTTCATATTTCTTACTGTATTTATGGTCATTTGCAAATTGTCCTGATGTAGACCCTTACAAAAGTGGGTGAAGCGTCGACCTTAGTTTATAAAATGACACGGTCTCAACCCGGAACCATAAATATTTAGAAAGCCTCCGACAATAAAATATTTTAATTTTTATATAAAAATGTATTCAGCAACTTAAATTAGATGTTCAATGTGTCCTAACCCTGTTCTGATGCAAATTCTACATCTAAGCATAAAGGAGTATTGGATGTGTCATATGTCTTGTCTCGCGTATTTCTTGAACTGTGACTTGGACACGGTTGCGCAATTCCACAATAGAGTTGATAGGACTGCGGTACACTTTATCTTTCAGGCAGCCCAAGTAAAAAATCCAATGGATTTAAATCATGGGACTGTGGAGACCACACAGTTGATCCCAAGGATCCT
The DNA here is from genome assembly GCA_036346225.1 of Platerodrilus igneus. NCBI lineage: Eukaryota > Metazoa > Arthropoda > Insecta > Coleoptera > Lycidae > Platerodrilus > Platerodrilus igneus. Next base: position 11,454,880 of record JARFIW010000453.1, read on the forward strand.
ATCTAATCACTCCAGAAAAGTACTATTCAAGTGATTACGCATTTGCACAGCATAGTATGCAGAACACCCATCGTTCTGAAATCACATAGTACGCTTCATTTTTAAATAGATGCCTTCCAATGGAATAACAAGATCGTTCCCCATTTAATGTGTCAGGTAACTCAAAGGTTAATAATTTATTTTAAATTGAATTTGGATCCGTTAAATCGCATTACGAGTTGGCCAAAAGCAGCCTGGAACAGATTGTAGTTGGGCATCATGTGTTATTCGATATTCTGTTACTATTAAGACTTTGTTTATTTTAAGAAACGTCTTTGTAATAGACTATTAATTACTGGCAATTGGTAATACACTTTTAAAGTTCAGGCTGCTTACTCTATTCCAGCTGCAGCACATGTAATAAAATGGATAAAATATATGTATTTTGGCATTTTGTAGTTCCGGAAAATTCCTATGAAGTGGGTTTGTTTCTGTTTTAGTTTCTGTAAAATTTATTGATTCCACTTCTTTCGAGTTCTTGTTCCAGTACCTGCTACCGTTACACTACTGATAAAGTAAACTTATACTTATATTTGTATCAAGTAATAGTTGCCAAATACTCAATCAAATCTAAGGACACCTTATGTCAGTTTATGACATTTAGGACCAATAATCCTACGTTACATTAGCAGGATGTGTATAGCAGCAGAAGGTAGACTTTGCGTAATAATTCATATAATAGCTAAGCTATCAGTTACATCATCACTGTTATTGTGCAACTGATAGGTGCGTTTCACAGATAATAAAAAGTTATAGGTTCAAATCCTGTTCACAGCTTGATTTCCGATTTAAGTAGAAATCTGGAATAACATTTTATCTTATATTTGTATAGCTACGATTACTACTGTTAGACTACTGGCGTAGTTAAGTTATATTTGTATTAAATACTAGCTGGCAATTAGCCAATACAAGCAAACGATGCTTCATGTTAGTCTTATGTACTTTGGTACCAATAATCTTGTCACATAAACTTGATATAAAGAGCATTACATTGATTGGAAAGATATGCAGAAAGCAGGAATTAGTTTGTGATTATTATAACTAAGCTATCAATTACATCATTGCTGTGAAATTGCTTCTGGCAAGCACATTTCACAGATAAAAGGACTATAGATTCTATTTTCAATCGCTAGTTTGATTTGAAATGTTATTTCTGATTTAGTTAGATAAATCTGGATATATTTGATTATTGGTATTCGATTAACCTATCCCCAAGACTTCTGTATGTAGGAATAATTGAAAATACTATTAAGCTTAAAAATGTAAATGATAAAAGGGTTGCCGAGGTATTTTAAATAAAAATCAATACTTTTAGGCAATCGAACAAATTAGAGATAGCTGCATGTTGTACACCAACCGAGCATTAACTCAAATGAAATTAGAACGATATGAAAAGGCTATTGAAGATATCGACAAAGCTTTATGGTTAAATGAAAATTCACTAAAAGCTCGTCTGTTGCTGGCGAAACTACATTACATCAACAAAGATTTTAAGCAATTTAATGATGCTATTAAGGAAGCAAAAGATCGACATGAATCGCAAGTATCATTTATTGAAGGTAAGCATAAAACTGTCTTTAATTGTTGTTTTTTAATTCTTTCTTATTATTATTGATATTTATTTCTCCTATTTGATTGATGTATAGTGTTTCAACAGCCAAACGTACTGTCGTTATTTATTTTATTTTCTTATTCAGGATAAAAATGAGTGCAGAAAAGTTATGATAGTTTGGTGTCACTCTTCACGAATAGAGATTCTTTTACACAAGAAAAACAATCACATGATATTTTTATAGGCAAAGTCAAAACAAATTTCTGGTTAAAGTTATATTAATTTAAAAATCAGGTTCAGAGTAACCAATATTCTAATTCAACAGCCTACTCTAAAAACTTTACTCGAGTGGAATTTAAAAATGAAATCTTTTTTATTAGTGCTATAAAGTCTCGTAAAAGACTCCCAATAGTTTTAAGGATAGCAGGAAATGATAATACTAAAATAACTTTCATGTAATTACTTTCAGAGCTTATAAGTTGAAGAGTAACAGTTTAATTTAGAACAGTTTGTTTGTTTTTTTTTATTTAGTGGGACAATAGGAGTGTTAAATTAGATATTCATATTTGACCCCACACAAAAAGTTATATACTTTTAAATTTGATAATCACAAATGACTCATTGAAGCACATGGTGATTATCTCTGATGGGTTCTGCGCAACTAGTTATTCGATCTAGTAGTCTTTTTACATTCACTTTCGTCATATAAACTGTAGGAGCGAGAAAACCACCCTGTACATGTGTACCTATGTACCCGACATTCTAGATTGTACATGTTGTACTAGGTAATCTAGTAGCAAATAAAAGGTATCTGTCACAAAAACAAAAACTGTTGTTGTTGCACCTTATAATATAATAGCAAGTATTATATTTTTCTCTGTATATCGATTTTATAAGCCAAAATACACTTTATCTTTCTTTGGTTATGGGCCCAGTCCTAGTAGCTGTAACTGTGCAAGTTTAGTAGTAGAAAAGTGTTCACTTTGATTGCTATTTTTTGAGCTAATTTTGAGTTCTACCACCTGGGACAACAGTCAATATTTGTAAGGAACTAGTTTGTGGAAAATATGTTCGAGAGAAGTAATGCTTATACTCACATGGTGAAATTAAAAGGTGAAGAAAATTGGGTCGATTGGAAGTGGCAGAGGAATTTTCAGTTTATGCATTATGAAGTGGGTGACATTGTAAGCGGTGTCACTTCGTGTCCAGTAGATAACACCGACAATGAAAAGTTGCAATGTGAATGGACAAAAGGCAACACATTCGTCGTATGAAGAAATTAATAGACATGTAAGACACTCTAGTGGGTATTTATGAACAGTGTAGCGTTCAAAGACTGTATTCCCTTTGTGATGAGTTTTTTAGCACCGAAAGAAATATGGCTACGGATATCACTATGCATGCATCAAATCTGTCAAATGTATGTTCTGAACTACAGTGAGAATTGGAAAACTACAAAGGAAATACGTGGGAATTGTTATTACATTATCACATTTTAATAACAGTGGACCCGGAGTATCAATTTTTTCGGCCACATGGTATTCAAAGTCCATAGAAGGAAGATCAGACGATGAAATGTTTGGTAGAAAAATTGCGCAATATTGAACGTTATCAAAATAGTGCTAGTTCAACTGGAAACTTTTTCTATTAAAAGATGCCACAAAACCGTTAATTCAGAAAAATGCTCAGCAAAAGAAGAATGACAATCGAAAATGTCACTACTGTCATCGACAAGATCATTTTATTGCAAATTGTTCAAAGCGGAAAGAAGCAGAACAGAGAAGCTCAGGTAATAACTGTAATAAAAGAAATGGTACTATAAGTTCTGGATTAAGTAAACCGACTGTGAGAGATTTAAAAGAAAGCACTGGTAATGAATCACTGGTTGCCTTTGGTATAAGTACATCTTTGCAGTACATTTCTACTGAAAGCTGGATTGCTGATTCTGGCGCTACGCACCACATTACAGCTAACAAGCAACATTTTGAAACGTACACAAAATTCGGTATGCCTATTTCAATCACTGCTGTGCCTATTGTTCAGGTTCTGTAATTGTAGAATGTTTGAATGACAGTAGGTGGATGTCAGTCGCACTGACAGATGTTTGGTATGTGCCGGATCGTAAACATAACCTTTTATCTATTCGTCAAGCTGCAAATAAAAACCACATTTCCACCTTTAGTTCAAGTGGTGTTACTATTAAGAGGAATGGGACACCAATAGCTAAAGATTATATTCAAAACCGTTCGTATGTTCTGGACATTAGGATTTTAAAGCCAGTTAAATCAGCAGATGTAAACCTCGCTTCAGAAGCTGATCAGTTACAAGCATATCATGAAAGATTTGCGCATCAAGATAAACGTCATGTTCAGGAAATATTGGCTCGTTATGGAAAGAAATTTAAATTTAACGACACCCAATTATTTTGTGACGGATATATCGGGTGTGACAAAATAACTGTAAAAAATTTCAGGGGGTGATTCCTCATCGTAAAAGAGATAGGGTCTTTCATATAAAAAAACTTCATTAGAGCATCCCTTGTTAAGATACAGCCCCTTAAAGGGGGTACATAAAATTTGTTTTTCATTTTTTACAAACAGTAAAATGGCAAGATTGTAAAATAATATGAAAAACCACTGACAACATACCAAGTAGTAGGTGAATAAAAAGACAATAATTATATCCAATAGAAATTGAAGTCTGTCCTATAGGACTCTGTTACCAGAAAATATTAAAAATGTAGAGATACGGACGAATAGAATGGAAGGGTTTCCGAGCGTTGAGAAATGTGAGTTAGTTTTGCTTGGGAACCGGTAATAAGTGAACATCAACAAATAGAGAGACACGTGAATAGACAAGCGTGGACGTAACCTTGGAATTAGAAACTGGTATCTTACTTTTATATGTGAAACAAAGCAAAACGAAAAGTGAGGGTGAATGTACAGAAACTCCAAGGAAACCTTGGTGGCATTCCCACAGGAAATAGGTGGCGATCTACATATACTAAAATCACATACCTCTGCAAGTGACATGGTCGGTTCATGAACGCGTGAGTGCAAATGTAATGCCCTACATTTGATTAAGATACTACATTGACAAGGAAGTGAGTTTTTTACCTGAAAAATTTTGAATTTTGCCAAACTCTTGCTGTTCCAAGCAAAGTAGGGATTTTTAACGTACGTGGCAACACACACACACACACCTTTTTTTACCTGTCATTCGAACAAGGGCATATTTTTGTGAAAAATGCTTGCCTAACATTTTTCAAGTGGACTGTGACGGGATTTGAACCCAGGACCTTGTGCATAATAGTCACACGCATATCAACTATGCCACGGAGCCGCCCGGATATAATGCCAGGAAACCGATTTGACCTGGTGAGTCATCTCTCCATTCAATTGGAACTTAGTGGCATGTTTTGAGTCTGGGATCTACTGGTGGTTGGAAATCTTGGAAATGAAATGTGAGTACTTTTATGTAATGTTTGAAAAACAATATTATGAATTTTTAAATGTTAATTGTGTGTATGTGTTTGGTAATAAGACAGTAATTAAGTTATAATAATTATTTGGTGGACTAATTAGTGATATGAGATGCCAGGTTTATCAGTGAAATTTAGAGTAGTAAAAGTATAAAATTAATGTATTTTGGAAAGGACAATGATATAGCACAAACTTGATATTAAACTTGGCGAATAATTTTGTCGACGACTTTAAAAATGTTTTTTTTAAATTTCTCTTAGGATATTTTTATTTTAGCAATACCTGGCAGGATTACAGGGTAAGATTTATTTTTAGGAAAGGTATTTGTATGTATATGAAAATTATTTTTATGTTAATAGAGGTTAGGTTTAGGTTGATTTTTGTTTAACTTATTTAGGAAATAGTTAAAGCCAGCGAATTGTAAACAATATCCAGCTACCCCAGTGATAGTCGTACTTGGAAAGAACATTTTATTTTGAGAAATTCTTTAATTATGACCAACGTTAGGATACCAAAACAAAGGAGTTTTATGTGGAATATGTCTTACACATAGAAATGACATGAAACGTATTGCGATGAGAGACTGTTTGAGGCCCTTGATTTTGACAGTAGGAAGACCTTTCTGTGTAACTGTTAGCATAATGTAAAATTTAAAACCTTGGTAATTACTGTTCTTGTATTTTTTATATTTCTCTTCCCGTTTATCTATAGGAACCCACTCCCACACCACTGCAGTCAACCTACACACACTTATATTGTTACGGGGTCCTCGCCTCCTGGGGGGAAAATCAAAATTTAATTCAATTAACACCTATTTCATCCGTAACACAACCATGGTACCTTTTTCTTTTTAGTACACCTTAAAATGTTTCCTAGTATGTTTTAAGTATTTCTTAGTGAATTTTAGGTGCCCTTAGTGCTTTTGCTGGAACAGACGAAATCATTTTTGATTAATTAAGACAAGTTTCACTTACCATTAATTATATAAATACCATAATGGGTTTAACGGACGACTGAAGCAACTCACCCTAGAGCCAGTGCTAGAAGTCTGTGCAGAAGACCTATGTATTATTAAATGGCGATATGCCACTTGCCCATAAAGAGTAATATTTGAAACATCCTTTTTCCACGACAAGATAATGCCAACTGCCTTAAACGCTGCACACAACAGTTGCTATTTTAAATCGTACAATCTGAAAACAAGGTTATAACAAGTTTCGTTCTGTAGATAATTTTATTTTTAGAATGTTTGTTAGATAAAACGAGGTTAAACTTCGTAAAATACGATTATTGTGAATGTTTTATAAGGGACTGCAGTTCATACACTACGAATAGCATTTGATCTTAAATTACTTGCAGGAATTTTAAAATGTTACACGGCTGTCCCCACGTTATTCTGCTGATGCTCTCACTGGAGTTAAAAAGCGGGCATGGCTTCATATTAGGATTTCCCACGAAATGATTAGCCTGAGTCTGCCAAGGATGTTATTGATTATTTGAAAGCACTGATTCTGTGGACAAAGTGTGCTATCGAATAAGTACTTCTAAGGAGTCCAGTAATTTTAAATTAGGGATTCCTCTTAACAACTAGAGATTTTTATGAGCACCAGTCATTGGCCATGTAATGTTCATGTTCGTGAGTTCATTTTTAAACCTTCTATAAGTCCTTCTCCATTAATGGGACACTGATTAGTCCCATAAAATTAAATAATAAATTATACAGGAATTATCTGCTATCAGACTTGGAAATAGATTATAAAAATTACTCCAAAATCAAGAAAACACTAAGCACTTTGATCTTTTGATATTTAAATTTTATTAATAGAACTTAACTTATCTTGCCTAATAATATTAGACACTTCTAGGCTTTCGTTAATTCTATGAAAAGGTGCAATGTGATTTCTAGCTCCATGACATATGATGATGCCAAATTAACAGATACTCAGAGTATAGTCGGTGGTTTTACAACATACTTTGAATAGTGTTACACAAACCACCCATATGTGCCTATAAACAATAACATAGTCAGCACTACTGTGATCAATCTCTGTTCTCATGAATTTACAGAGGATAAGGCAATGAATAAACTGCATTCTCTTGATTCTTCAAAGAACCTGATGATATTTCACCTCTATTTTTACAATAAGATGGTTCTTCTCCATGTGTTCTCTTAACTATCATCTTTCAAATGAGTATAGATTGTGGAAACTTCCCGTAAATTTGGAAAAAAACAACTATAACTTTAGTATTTTAAATCGTTCAGATGTGAAAAATTATCATAATATATCCATGTTGTCTACTATACCTAAGCTTCTGGAATCAATTATCTGTGACCAAATATCAGGAATCACTGGTTTCAAAATTATCGCTTTCAGAATCCACATCAGGTAGTGCATCATTTGAATCCATTAAATGTCTTCCCACGCTCTTTTATGTTTTTGTGTAGTCTTTGCACCTGAAGAACATGTTTGATCAAAATCCATTGTAAACTCAAACGAGTAAAGTATTAAGTTTTTAAAATGCCCAATTTATATGCTTATGACACAACACCCTCATTCCCCTCGATTGAGCTACTGAATGTGTTTAAACTTTCATATCACAAGGGTCGAATTCGTATCATACACTATGCAGGTTTAGTAGAAATGAAGCAATTACGTGTCATCATTAATATTATGTTTCCATCATGCTGACAATTCTATTTTTAGTTTGTCACTCTTTGAAATTGACACACTCATTCCCATATCTTAAAAGTGACTTTTCTAGTAACAAATTGAGGTTAATGCTGCTGCTAGATAGTAATGTTGTATGACATGCTGAGCAAAAACTAGCAATAGCCATAATACCATCATTCTAAAATTCCTAAATTTTGAACCTTTACATTGTATAAGGAATTCCTACGAATTAGAAGAAAAAAACCAAAACGTTTTGAAAAAGCCTTTTTTGATGCTAGCATCCGGTTAAAAAATATTAATACTAGTTGAAACCCTGCTCTTAGAGTAAAACGTTAATCCATTAATAACACAAGAAATTTTACAGTTGCTTAAAATATGTATAGACGAAAATTGTCTCTAATGCAATAAAAAAAAATTATAAACAGGAAACCAGTTTCTCTATGGTATTCCCTTAAAGTCCACTACTAGCTAAAATATTTACGACTAATCCAGAACGAACACTTTCAGGCATATTGTTTTTCAGCAAGTTATCCATTGGCTTTTTCTTGCTAATGAAAGAAACGCAGATCGTTAATAAACATTGAAAATATCGAATAAAAATGAAAGTTAAATAGCCCCAAAGATAAAAGTCCAATGCTGTTGTCGCAAGATCTTGATGGTCAGTTCACATCAGCGTTTTGCGAGATTTTTCTATTACTGAACTCAGTGCACAAAAATCGATGTTTTGGCATGTTGTGTAACTTGTAGCACCACCTTGCTGAAGCTGAAGCTAGTTCACATTCAATTTCAGCCATGAAAAGTTTGTTAATATGTCACAATATCGTTCAGAATTCACCATAATGATCTCATCAGGGTAATTCTCAAATAAGAACGGCACAATTATTCCACCAGCTCGTAAACCGCACCATAATCTGCACCAAACAGTGACTTTTTAAGATAACATGTATGTTTATGAATGGCATGTGGATTTTCCAAGTCCAAAATGCGAAAATTCTGCTTAACATATGTCACTAAAGATGATTTTCGATGAAAAATGCTTAAGTCTTTCAATCGTCCAATTAACGAATGTTCTGTGCTGCCCATGGTACAATGGCTTCAATTGCTGCGTAATTTTAATATTGTGCTCGAGATGTTTAATTTGTTCTGAACTATGCCTCAGTGAAGCTGCTTCGATATGCATACTCGTTTTCACTTATAGTAACTATGTTTTCACTTGTACAAACTGGAGGAGCATGTTGAAATGTTGCACAGCCTGTTACTAAACTAGTTTCTTCAAAACATAATTTTGCGAACTCCAGGTTCTGTATAATGATTAAATGCACTAAAAATGATCATGAAATTTTGCAAAAGTGACAAACTGAATCCCCGTTTTTGTAGTAATTTTGGATAAAATTGTCCATATAGGATAAGCTCCATAATAAATTACTGGTAGAATAAAGATTCATTTAGTATCAACCAATTTTGAAATACTTTAATTGAGAGATTCCTAAACGTATTACGTACTTCTAGTCCATTCATTTGTGGCTTAAAAAGTTTTTGATTAGTATTACAAATGTTACGATTTAATCTTAAAAAATGTAAAGAAAGACTTAACAAATGTGGAAAGGTATAAAAGACGCCTGTCTTTATCGGAACGAACCTCACATCCAATGTGTTTATTAACCAAATTAATAAAAGAATTGCATGCTTATGTTTGGTACTTTAAGTTATGTAAAAATTAATATTTGAAACATATATTTTGTTTTAGAATACATCATGGATGTTAAAAAGGATAACCAAAATGAAGACTAACTATTCACACCTATTGCTTTTAAAAAACTGCGCAGCTTTTACTTAGTGTATTTCATTAATATACTGATAAGATTATTAGATCGAATTAAAATGTAAAATGATGTAATAAATAGATATAAATGTTTTCATAAATAACAATTTGTTAATTGTTTGCTATCACAGGACCCATCTTTCAAGTAGGTAAGAAGAAGATTTAAATATATAAACCCCTCATAGCGATAAATCAAACTAAAAATCATTTTATACACTTTGCACTTAAAATAGTGACTATCAATATCATTAATAGTTTATGTAAATTTATTTGCTATCAGTCTGTCAATACCTTTTATTGCAAATTTCTCATGCAAAACAAAATGTACACAGAATTCAAAACAGATGTTACAATCTCAACTTCGCTACCATCGACAGTAATATTAGTCAAGTGATAATGGTAACGTTGCTACATTTGCAATTAAAATCACTATTACCACTACTTGTCGATCACAATGGTTTATATGTGATGTATCTTATATATTCATTTTGTGCATTTAGCTTGCCGTTTTGCTAGTAAGCACTTTAAAACAATTGTGATTTTTTTTAAATTAAAGTTTTAATAATCCAAGTGTTTTTACTATTAATATTAAGATGTTATTTAATAAGAAAATCAAGCCCAATTTAGAAAGTATATGAAAGACTGTTTTGAAACATTAATTAAAAATGCTAAACAAATGAAGAAAATTTCATTTCTGAATAAACTTAGTAACATAATGGCAATAATAGTGGACAAAGATTACATTTGGATACTTTTCTAGGAACTATAAGTGATATATTTTTTTCTTCATCTGGTTAGTAAGTAGGCAATTTATTGTCCAACAGATTACTCCATTAATGGGACACATCACACATATTCTAAAAATATAAGTATGCTTAGCACATAAATACAATATAATATAAATATTAATGCAAATCTGCTGAAAGCAATTGCATAATTACTCACAAAAAGTAGGATCCAAATTACATTTATGTAAAAATTAACATTTATATTAACAATTTAATTCATCGCGATAAGCTGTCATTGTCACATGCCAAAATTGGCATTGTACATTTTTAAATATGTGACTAAATTCCCGCCATTATTTCAAATAAACTTGTTAAATTTCCATCATTTCGGGCAGTTGCGTTTGCGCAAAAGAAAGCGCAAACACTGAGTGAGGGCGCAAGTGCGCGGTGTGTGACATGACTGGATTAGTCAACGAGACGTCGAACGGTGACGTTTGCCGGTGTCGTTTTTTGTCTTTTCTCTTTCAGAATGTAGGTTTCCTCTTTATCTTGCTTTATCGTTCCTTACCTGGTTATTCCTTCGTCCTACCTACAAACAAAGAAGAGGGAAGACATTCAATCTGGTTTCAACGAGGGCATGACCTAACCCACACCAAACAACTCTCAACAAACGAGATATCCGGAGATTAGCATGGGCCCTGCGCAAGGATGACCCGCAAAATCGTGAAGAGTTTCACATTTTAAGTGAGTACTTTTTATCTTTTTAAGGTGCAACTTGTATCATTGTAAACGAATTTGGCATGTGGTATAATTTGACACATAATTATGTCGTAATATCTTTGTTGTGCAATAATGTGAACGTGGATAGTACCAGTGTTGCCAACTGTGGTAGTGGCTCTGAACATACGACGACGGGGTTATAACATCATCCAGAAAAAATATTTGCTAATCATATTTTCCATATACACATTGCGATTTCCGTTACAGAGTAATTGCAAATATTGATAAAATCTCCAACAAGCTGATTAGCTCTGTTATCCTGAAAAGTGGTGATTTAAACATTATGTTAGTATCGGGTATTTCAGTTGTCCATGCTATGCGTTCCTTATGGAATAACAGAAAATCCTAAACTGCAATCTTGCTAGCAACTTCGAACTATCCACTTTATAATAAAGAATCTTGTATAAAAATGTTATAAAATATGGTTCGGGTCTATGCAGGATAATTCAAATTCTAGGGCCACTACGAAGAACTTGCTTATTAATGGAGATAGAGGGTATATTTACATTCGGCAAAGTTGCTAAATTTTACACTAATTAATAATCTGCAAAGCAATTTGACAGATCTTATTTGGTATTTGAGATATTTCCAAAAACGTAAAAAAACTGAATTTCTGTTTTTTATTTTTTTAGTGCCATTATTTAAAATAATATTCAAAATCTAAAAGCACTTTCTCATGGTCACTTTTTACCCCCTATCAAATAGCCTGATTCAATTTGTTAAAAAACGTTTTGTCGTTAGCTGACCATTATCAACTTTCTTATTTCTTATGGATGCCATTTTGCTTGCTTGTACATTCCAATTCGACCAATTTTTTTTCTGATTATACTAATGTATGACAGGTAGCAAAAAAGCTTTTTACACAATGACTTAATCGTTAATGATAGTATTTTAAAACTTAAACATGGTAAACCTAAACTAACCTTTTATAACTTGAGTGATGTAGCAAAGGAACAATAACTGATCAACATCAACTTTCATTATTTCTTATACGTGATGTTTTGTGTTTTGGTACATTCTCAAATACCTATTATTCTTATTACAATTATGTATGTTAAGCAACAAAAAGCTTTAAAATGACTTTCTCATCAATATTGATATTTTAGAACTACTGTTAATATTAGCAAGCCATGAAACATCTGCTGACTAATTCTACCAACTTCTGTTATTACGCACTATCTATATAACGCATTGTTTCTATTAGCAGTAAATATGCCTTTTAGTCATATCGAGAAACGAGATATGTTGCATGTTTTTTATTGCTCTCATCAAAATTCAACAATAAGTGCCGAAACGTATTTAAGATTTATTCAGAAGAACAACAACTGAATCGTACAAGCTTGATACAAACTTAGCTAAATACGGATTGTTTACTAAACCTCGCAATGCTTATGACAACAGAAATTTGAATAATAAGTAGCATGATATTTTACAAATGGTAAACCATACATCTAAAATATTTTTACTGATGTAGCTAACACTTTTGTTGATTAGATAAATAGTAATCCTTCATCATCCACATGTGAAGTGAAGCCTAACCTTAAAATCTGTGAAAATCAAAGATTCATTGATTAATCTGTGTGTAAATAATGATTTTCTAGAAAAATACTTTTGAAACAAGTGTTTATTGCATTTATAAAGATCCTAAATGGAATTTAATAGCTCTAATTATTACACAAGTTCGTAGGAAAGAGATAACAACTGTTGGTTGTATTTACTAGTAAAGAATGGAAAACCTTTATGGTCAATATACATTTCAAAACCGACAGTATATTCTGGAAGTTTATATAATCTTTTATGAAATCCTAGAGGATGACCCATAAATGTGGCCATTTCCTCAATTTCGTTAACGAATAAATTAAAAGCGATGAAGTGGTAGCCAAGTGCTTTATTAGAGAAGTGGTGGTCACAGATGTTGGATTTTTTGGTTCCACAACATTTGGTGTGTATTGGGTTTCATAGCTGATTTCGAGACATGGAATTTGCTTTTGCAAAAATATAAAGATTTTCTTTAAGAACAAAAGAATACTTTCACAGTGCATAACTTTGCAATTTGTAAACACCATTATAATATACCTATTAGGTATATTTGTAAATGGGAGACATTCTCTGATAGTTCACAAAAATAATCTGAATACACTGGGAGAGTTTTTTAACCTAAAACATTCAAATACCTTGAATAATAAGTATTCTACAAAAAATTGTCCATAATCAAAATTTAAACAATTCACGGTGGAAATACATTCATCATCAGTAGGTCTACAGTCCTGGAACTGGTTAGACGCGTAGCATCATTGTTTCCTATTCTGAACTAACCTACAAATTTCCCTGAAATTTGCACAGTCTGCATCTATAACTATCTGATCTAGGTCTACATCTACCTCTTTTTCCTATCTCTGCTTGTAATATATCCCATACTATTCCCCAAAAATGCCTTAGAACGTATTCTGCCCTTCTATTTCTCTTATCTTTTTCCCCAGATATCCTTGTTCCCCTACTATTTCTATATCCTATTTGTTATTATCTTTGTCTGTCCATGCTATCGTCCTCATACATCTGAAGCACAGCATTTCAAAAGGCTGCTACCGTTTTTCTGTCAGCGTTTCAGACTGCCCGTATTTCATAGGCATACTGTGATGTACTCCACACATATGCTTTCAACAATTTTCTTCTTGTTCTATGTTTGTTGTCTTTCCTCATAGGCGCTGGTCTTTCTTGTTAGATGCAGTTCAGTCACCTTCTATTGTTTTACAATTATATACCCTATTTCTCCGACCTTCAGTGGTTGTGAAGGAAGGTAAGCAGCCTGTGGCTGCCAAGTTCCCCCAACACTTAACCATTTACCAATTTAATATATTTTCCAATATATCTTTTCGCACAGTCATCATTAGTTGCAGATATTTCGCAACCAACAAGTAATTGTTTATACTAATCATCAGATTTATCTGCGCTTATTTTTTCGTCATTAGGTTTTCCGTCTCAAAACTGGTTGGACACGTACCTGCACTTATTTATATTCTGAGCTAGCCTACATAGTTCCCTGAAATTCTCACACAGCATGTGTATACAGCTCGTTCCCCTTCTATTGTTTTCTAGCTTTATGCCCTATTTCACCGAGATTCAGTGAAGGGGGTTAAGCAACCTGTGGCTACCAAGATCCCCCAACACTTAGACATTTGCCGAAGTAATGGTTTTCCAGTAAATCCTTTCACACACTTAACATTATTCAAGAATATTGCCCAACCAATTCTTGTAGTTACTTATAATAATCATCATGTTTAAGCACAGTTATTTTTTCTTCATTAGTTTATCCATCTTGGGATTGGTTGGATACGTACCTCCATTGATTTCTTTTCTGGGCTAGTCTACACATCTCCCTGAATCCCCTACAGCCTACATCTTTTACTATCTGTGTGCAGTAGTCTAACCTAGGTCTGTCTCTTCTTCTCTTTTTTCCTATCTCTGCTTCTAATATATTCCGCACTATTCCCTCATGCCGTAGTATGTGGCCTATCATCCTATCTCTCCTATTTTTTACAGTTTTCCACATATTTCTTTCTTCCCCTACCATTTTTGGTAGCTCTTCGTTCTTAACTTTGTCTGTTCAAGATATCTTCATCATACGTCTGTAGCACCACATTTCAAAGGCTTCTACCTTTTTCTTGTCCGCTTTTCCTACTGTCCAGGTTTCACAACCGTACAGTGCTATGCTCCACATATATGTTTTAAGCAATCTTTTCCTTGTTTCTATGTTTGTGGTCTTTGAGCACAGTAGTTGCTTTTTCTTGTTAAATGTAGCACGACCTTGTGCTAATCTTTGTTTTATATCTTTTGTGCTTTTCCCATCTTGCGTTATTTGGCTTCCTAGGTAGCAGAAATCCTTAACCTCTTGTAAGTTCGTGTTACATACTTGTATTCTTGTTTTGATTTATTTTCCCCACCTTTGCATACTAGAACTTTAGTTTTAGTTTTGTTAATTTTCATACCATATCTCTCTGTTAGAACAGTTTCCATTTCATTAAGAGCAGCTTCTAACTCTTCCTTGCTAGACGCTAATATCGCTATATCATCTGCAAATCTAAGCATATCAATTTTTTGTCCCTGCATAGTAATTCCAAATGTCTTCCTGCATTTGACAGTATTCATTGCCTCTTCTATGTACAAGTTATAAATTGATGGGGAAAGGGCACATCCCTGTCTCATCCCTTTCCTAATGTTTACTTCTCTACGTTCCTGCTCTAATTCTATTCCTGCTGTTTGCTCTTTGTATAAGCTATGTACTATTCGTCTATCCCTATAACTCATTCCAATATTTTTGAGTATTTCAAAGATTTTTTTCCAATTTACATTGTCGAATGCTTTTTCCAGATCTACAAACCCTATATACACTCTTTCTCCTTTTTCTATTGTTTTCTCCATTATCACTCTCAGAACTAAAATAGCCTCCCGTGTTCCCCTGTTTCGCCTGAACCCAATTTGGTCTTCTCCTAGTATTTCTTCCGCCCGTTTTTCCATTAGTCTTTGCACAATTCTAGTTAATATTTTTGACACGTGTGCTGTCAAACTTATTGTTCGAAAATTTTCACATCTATCGGTGCCTTTCTTTTTTGGTATAGTTACTATGATGCTACGTTTGAAATCTTTGGGTAGCTCGCCTGTCTCATACATATAGCTTACAAGTTGGAAGAGACGTTGTGTTACTGCTTGTCCAGCGGCTTTTAGAGTTTCTGCTTGCACCTTATCTGTACACGGCGCCTTACCATTTTTCAGACTCTTTAATGCTAATTCAAACTCATCTCTAAGTATAGGATATCCCAAGTCATCATTTTTAATGTCTGATTCGTGTTCTAATGCAGTTATTTCCTCTCCTGCATATAAAATCCCTATATATTCTTGCCATCTACCCACTTTTTCTACGTTTTCTATAATGACGTTTCTTTGTGCGTCCCTTATATTTTTGCTATACGGTTTTATATCCCTAAAATTCATTCTAATTAATTTGTATGCCTTGTCTGTCTTTCTTATTTCCATCTTCGTTTGTACCTCTTTGCACTTTTCATCAATCCATTGTTCTCTAGCTTTCCTGCATTTTCGAATAATTTCCCATTTTATGGCTTTGTATCTCTGTTTTCCTGTTTCGTCTGATTTATTTTTATATTTTCGTCTTTCTTCTATTAAATTCAGGATATCCTTTGTTGTCCATGGTTTCTTATTTTCTTTTTGTGTATACCCCAGAATATCTCTGGCCGCCATGTCTAGGCTGGATTTAATGTTATTCCATTCTGTTTCTACTTCCTTAGTGTCAGATATTTTCCCGATATCTTTGAGCAATTCATTTGACTATTTTTCGAATCTTTCTTGAATATCTTTATCTTTTTGTTTCTCCAAGTCCAAGTGCCTTTTTCCGTTTCTTTTTTTCACATTCTTAAATTTAAGTGCGGCCTTCATAATTACGATGTTGTGGTCAGTATAAATATCCGCTTCTGGGTAGCTTCTACAGTCTTTTACTTGATTCCTAAACCGTTGTCTAACAAGAATGTAATCTATTTGATATCTTCCTATATCTCCTGGCATCTTCCACGTATATCGTCTTCTAGCATGATGTTGAAATAATATGTTTGTGATGATTAAATTTTTCTTGTCGCAAAATTCTGCCAGCCTATTTCCCATCATTTCTCGTGCCTAAACCAAATAAACTTACTACCGCTCCTTCCCTACCCTCACCTACTACGGCATTAAAATCCCCCGTAATTATTAAATTTTCATGTCCTTTTACGTATCTTAATATGTCTTCGATATCTTTGTAGATGGCTTCTACCTCTTCGTCACTGTAGCTAGAGGTGGGCATGTATACTTGTATTATTACTAGGGGTGGGCGATACGGGATTTTGCGTATCGAATATCGATACATATTCTATATCGATATATCAATACGTATCGATACGTATCGATGCGTATCGATATGTATCGATGCGTATCGGTGCGTATCGATACATATCGATTCGTATCGATGCGTGTCGATCGATGATCGATCGATCGTATCGATGCATATCGATACGTATAGATACGTAGCGGTACGTATAGATATATATAGCGATTCGTATCGGAACGTTTAGATGTGTAGATTAAGTATACATATCGAGACGTATCGATACCTGTCGGTACGAGTCGATACGCATCTATAAATTTTTCTACTCTTTCTTTGGGAATAAAATCACAAGATCGTTTAAAATAATGTATTTACTGACAATTCGATCTTTCACTTAAAATTGTTTGTTATCAAAATAATTAAAGTTTCAAGTTTAATATTTGTGACATAAGTATGTATATAGAGGTGGGCGATACGGGATTTTGCGTATCTTATTTATTTATTTATTTATTTATTTAAATGTATGATAATACATGTTACAATTACTTTATAGTATTAAATATATTACATAGAGAATACAAGCACATAAATAGTTGATACGATAGTTTCACATCCTTGTCGTCATTGATGTCCTCAATTGACGTTTAAATAATCGCAAAGATGATGATTGTTTAATATTGGCAGCGAGCGCATTAAATTCTCGGATGCCGTCAATAAATAAGGATCTTTTAGTACATGTTTTCTTAAAAGGATAAATATAAAATTAGGCAATTGCGAGTGGTGTAGTTATGGATTCCGTGAACCATAACTAACTTACATTGTAGGTAAGTAGGCAACAAGTTTCTGGTAATCTTATATATAAAGCACATAACTAAAAAATACAAATGTTGTTGCACTGACAAAAATTTTAAACAATCCAACATATTCTATATCGAATATCGATACGTATCGATACGTATCGATGCGTATCGATACGTATCGATGCGTATCGATACATATCGGGTATCGATATATCGATATTTATTTTTTGCTGTATCGGGGGGGGTCGATACGGGGGTCGTATCGATACGTATCGATATATCGATACGCCGACCCAGCCCTAATTATTACTGTGTTTTCCAGTTTAGATTCTAATCTAACCATGAGTACTCTTTCGTTCTTTTGTAAGTAATTTTCTACACAGTATCCTATCTTTTTCCGCATAACTATCCCCACACCCAAATTTCCTTCCTCTGCTCCTGTATGAATTACCCTAAAGTCTCCACTCCAAAAATCCCCTGCCTCTGGCCACCGAACTTCGCTGATCCCTACTATGTCTAGTGCTAACCTATTCATTTCGATTTTTAGGTTCTCTAGCTTACCTACTTGCTTCATACTTCTAACATTCCACGCTCCGGCTCACAGAATGTTCCTTACTCTTATTTTTAATTTTCCGATCGCATCCTCCAAAGTAGTCCCCTCCCGGAGATCCGAATGGGGGACTATTTTAACTCCCGGAATCTTTTACCCCAGAGAATGCCATCATGTTTGTTACAATTTAAGTACGCTGTGTACTTGGGAGATAATGTGGTGGTTTCCCGTTGCCTTCCACATCGCGGTAGTGTGTCTTAGACTGCCATACCGACCCCTATGGTCTCTGCCAATCTAAGTACCAAAAGAGCAGCTGCCCTCTTTCGGGGACTTGTCTTAGTCTGGTTCCTCACTAACGACCCTACTACTTTGGTTGGACCTGTAGTTTGGCTCTTTAGCTCATTAGAACACGCAAGCCGTTTCACCTGTTCTAGTAATTTAAAACTTCGGCAAGGTGCAGGTCCATTTGAAATGGATTCTATATAAATTTAATTGTGAATTCCATACAAACGTCATTCATAGTTTGAGATATCCACATTTTGACTATTGTATTAATGTTTATTATAATTTCCTAACAGCAAACACTAAAGCCAGATTACAAAAAGTGCAAAACGTGTGTATGAGATTTGTATATAATGTTCCATACCGTGAATATGCTACACCATATATGTTAGAAGATCATGAACTAAAAATTTCCTATGAAGCAACCATTTATTTTGTTTATTTTTGTTTAAATTATTAAAAATAAAAGTCCACCATATTTATATTCACTTCTTTCAAAATGCTCACATTATCATAGTGTTAATATAAGAGTTGATTGCTACAATACCCAATTCATAACCCGCAGAAATCCAAGAGATATTTCTGTTATTATGCTCTTCGCATACTTAATAATGAGATAACATGCTTAGAATTGACTTAAAACATGTACAGAAAGAGATTATGGTCTATGTTTTTTCAAGCAATGAATAATGACTACATATAATCAAATTAAAGTGTTTATTGTTTATGGAAAAGTAGAAGAACGGCTTTCCAAACTCTTTCTAATTGTATAACTTTGTACACAATAAATGTGATTTATTTATTATTTAAGTAAATTTGGTGGTCTAGACCTGATGAGAGTTTGGGGACAAGAACTTGGCCATACCTAAGATTGGTTGTGGACTCGAATAGATTGGACTGGAGGGTAGTATCAAACATGCTGGATATGCTATTCCAGAAGACCAGGGTTCAAATCTTGGTATGCCGCTTTAACCCACACTGGATGGCACCTGCTATTACGAATGTTGATTACTACTTTCATCGATATGGGAAGTGTAAGAATGGCTCTGGTTGTTTTTATCGTCAGGAACAACGAGCTTCCGGTCTGTAGAATATTTGGCGATGGAACAGCTTTAAGAGAAGGGCAGTGTAACAGTATTTAAGAAGTTTAAAGAACACTAAAAATTATACCTACTCAGTTTTTATTAAAGTGGCCTCATTATCTGTTTGGTAATAAGAAAAAATGGTTCATAGGTATCCAATGATATCTATCTAGCGATAAGAAGGACCATTAATAGATATTTTAATACAATAAGTTTGATAATGTACATTCTAGATTCTAGAATAAAGGATTATTCTATATAAACACGATCCGATTGCGATAGCTGGTATTAGTCTGAATTATGCCTTAATAAACGTTCAATGTTCATAAATTAATATAAAATTCACTTACATGATGTAAATGTATAAGGTAAATAAATTACCAGTAAGATTAGTGCTACAATAGTGTTTAATTCATCATATTTAGAAGATAATTACAAACAATAAATACAACAGCACAGGTGTCACAAATATTAACTAGAATTGTACAGAGCTGGATGGAAGAACAAACTGAAGAAACACTAGATCACTTTGGGTTTACGAGAAACAAGGGAACACAGACAACCATTCTAGCTCTGAGGGTGTTAATGCAAAAAAAACAATAGAAAATGAAAAAAGCGTGTATATGGAGTTTGTAAATTCGGAATAAGTTTTCAACAATGTAAATTGGGAACAAATGTTTGAAATTCTAAAAAGATAGAAATGAGTTATAGGGACTGACGAATAGTACATAGCTTATAGAAAGAGCAAACAGCAGTAGTAGAATTAAAGCAAGAACATAGAGAAGTAAATATTAGGAAAGGAGTGAGACATTAATTTTTAACTTGTATATAGAAAAGACAATGAATACTGTTAAATGGAGATGGAATTGTGGTGCAGGGACAAATGATCAATATGCTCAGATTTGCAGCCGATATAAGTGGTATTAGCATTTAACAAGAGTTAGGAGCAGCTCTTAATAAAGTGGAAACAGTAACATTCTGCTTTCCCTGCTTGGTATCAATTATTATAATAACCCCAGGCATAATAATTGATCCAACGTGTGGCGCCAAATTGTTACACATTACTGCTTTCCCCACGGCATCAATTATTACAGTAACCCCCAGCATAATTTATTACATCCCAAAATTGGTTGTAATTATTGCCATTAAACTGGTATAACTAACAATTAAAAATAAGCCAAAGGCTTACTTGTTTAATAGATAAAGTCAAAGACACTCTCCGATCGTCTTCAATTGGATCCGGGCGGTGCAGGACAAGTTTCTTATGTTTAATGAGATTCAGGCAACGAAGTGCATTTAACCTACACTATTAAAGAACACAAGGTATGAAAAGTTAATACCACGTTTCATTATACACGAATTGAATTTACGCTTTACTGATTACCTGTCGATTCCTAAACACAATGCGGTTAAATTTAAATCTTTATTCGGGTATTGTGTCTGTACTATATTTAACAAATACTTCGATCTATTTAAAACTGCTAACTCTAAAGATAATATTTGCCAAAAGATAAAACATTTGTTACTGTCAGGGTAGATAAAATAGTAGATTGTGATTGAAGAGACTATTTAAAAACAGACTTGCCAATAGGGCCCTTTGAATATTATTTTGTAATGAATATTTAACAAACTTATTCTATTCCATTTTAAGGTAATTGGGCAGCTAAAGGATGCAAAAGGTACACTTCACACTTAATTAACATGCACCCACATTTAATACCCCAATATTGTTTGAAACACGATACCCTGTTTAAAATACGTTGCTTCCACAAACTTGTAGGTGGCACCCAAACATAATAACTGCACTTTGTTCAAGACATGAGAAAATACGTGCTTGTCAGGAGACTTAAATATTTTATGGGTTCTGCACCTCTAGTAGTTCGTAAGAAGTTATAACCACAATTTTTTATGTGTAATAGCAATAATAATTATGGGAAAATAAAGCTTCCCTTTCGTATTATAAAAATGCCCTGTTCCTAATATTAAAACGAAAGCTGAGTGCACCACCGACATTACAACTAACATAGGATATACGATATGAAAATTAACAAAAATAAATCTAAAGTGTTAGTATGTAAAGGACTGGAAAATAAGTCAAAAACTAGAATATAAATAGGAAACCATAATTTACAAGAGGTTAACGATTTCTGCTACCTGGAAAGCCAAATGATGCCAAATAGAAAAAGTGCAAAAGATATAAAACAAAGAGTAATACAAGGCCGAGCTGAATTTAATAAGAAAAAACAACCACAATGCTGAAGACAACAAACATGGAAATAAGGAAAAGTCTGTTAAAAGCATATGTGTAGAGCACAGCACTCTACTGCTGTGAAACGTGGATAATAGATTAAACAATTGCACACAGATAGTGAAATTTGTAGGCTGTAGGAATTTCAGAGAAATGTGGAGGTTAGCTCAGAATAGGAGGTACGTTCCCAATCAGATCCAGGATGGAAAAACCTAATGATGGAAACAGTAATTGTATTCAAATCGAATGATTATCGTAAACAGTTGATTTTTAAATACTAACAAATGTTGATTGTGCAAAATAAGTAATTGAAAAATTATTGACTCGGTATATGTCAGTTGTGGGGATCTTGGTAGCCTTCAGGTTGCTTTAACCCCTTTTGCTTACATCAGGGAAATATTGTATTTTTAGAAAACAATAGAAAAAGAAAGGGATAGGGTTTGTAAATCTAGAAAAAGAATTTGACAATGTAAAATGAAATTTTTTTTCGAAATACTCAAAAAAGATTGAAATGAGTTTTAAGGATAGACTGATAGAACATAGCTTATACAAAGAGCAAACAGCAGTAATAAAATTAGAGCAAGAACGTAGAAAAGTAATTATTAGGAAAGGGATGAGATAGGGATGTGTGCTATCCCCATTAATTTTTAACTTGTATATCGAAGACGCAATAAATACTACCCAAAGACAGAAGGACATTTGGAATTATTATGCAGGGACGATTGGTATGCTTAAACTTGCAGATAATTAAGCGGCGTTAGCATCTAGCAAGGAAGAGCCTAGAGGCAGCTGTTAATTAAATGGAAAAAGTACTAACAGAGATACTGTATGAGAATTAACAAAAATAAAACTAAAGTTCTAGTATGTAAAGGAAAGGACAATAAGTCAAAAACCACAATAAAAAATAGGGAACAAGAATTTACAACAAAAAGGAATTCTGCTACCTAGGAATCCAAATAAGACAAGATGGAGAAAATGCAAAAGATACTAAAAAAAGAAAGTACAAGGCCACGCTACATGTAACAAGAGCAAGCAGCTGCAATGTTTGAAGACAACAAACAGAAACAAGAAAAAAATTGTTGGAAGCATATGTGTTGAGCACAGCATGGTACAGCTGTGAAATGTTGTCAGTAGGAGTGAAATTAACTTTTTATTTTCTCAGAATTGTCAAACCACCTTATCAGTGACACAAAAACATATTTTTAACAAAAGTCGTGCAGAAGATGTTGATTTATCCATATTAACATAAACTGACTTTTGTAGACTTCCGTACTAGCTCTGAACTCTATCTTCAGCTGTTTTTAGAGACTATCAGAGGGGCCGTTAGATAAATACGGATGGGTAGGGTGCCACTGTACTTATGCAAAGTATAGAAACAAGGAGAATCGCCAAGAAAAATACAGGAACCTCAACGAATATATTCTGTTATTGGAATACAAGATTTTGTATTCATAGATGGTACAAACGTTTTCCTGAAATAAAATAACATATATAAAAATGCACTGGAGACAGCAGTTTCCATCTCAAAATAATAAAATCAATAAATTAGACAACTTATATGTACTTATAGATTTTGCTACTGGCTATTGGTGCATGGATACTCTACTTATTAAATTTATGCACCCTTGGTTCATATAAGATTTGTAGAATCCAAAAATATGTGTGAGGTAGTATAAACACAACCTCTTAAGTTTCTCTTAAAATGGTATTAACCACTTCTAGAGTTATAAAAAAATTAGACTTGTTAGAGAACAAGACATATATTAACTAAAGATAATTTTTGTTTCAAACTGACAAAAATTTACAATAAATTTTGTAAGTGTTTAGTTACTCATTGCTATTTCTGTAATAAACTTGATTGTATCGGAGCCTCTAACGTAAATAGGTATTATATATTTCATTAACAAAATTATTAGTTTTTGTCATTTTTCCAGTACTGATCAAACGACGTACATTCTTAATAAATTACTTATGCAATAGGATCTTTCACTTAGTAATTTTAAGCCTTGTTAAAAAAGTATCATGTATAAGAAACTACTCAACTGTATGATAAATAATCAACATGAATAAGCAAATGCTAATAATAAAATCTATTCAGTATGATTAATAACCTAAGTTATTAAGCAGATCGTTTTGGTTAACAATCCTACAAAGCAAGAATTTAATTTAGTGTAAAGTTCAAAAGTCTAAATTTTTAAATGTGGTTAAGGTATTAGTTTTCAATAGTTTAAGCTACAAAGATTACAACCTAACCTTTGATATCTTCTATTTCGACACAAATAGCCACTAGGGTTGTACGTCAAACAGATGGTTTTCATAACAAAGAAAAATCGACTTACCGACCTCGAACAAACCCTTTAGTAGATAAATTCGAAACATGTGTGCGCCTCTAATACTGCATAATGACAGCAAAAACTCGTCCACTTTGTTATGGCAATATCCTAAAGATCAGAACCATAAAAATAAAAAAATGGAATCCACCTTAGGGGAGAACCATCGTTGAAATCTCTTAACTGTGAGTTTCCATTCGTATACAATTTGTAGGCTATAAATTAACTGTTACGCATAGCCATTAATAAACCAAAAACTTTCCGTGTTGACCAATAATTTCTGTGTTAACTAAAAACTTCAATGTTGACTAAAAATCTCCGTGTTAACTAAAAATTTCAGTGTTGACTAGGACCTTCAGTGTTGACTAAAAATCTCAGTGTTAACTAGGAACTTCCGTGTTGCGCTAAAGGAAACCAATTAAAATTAGTTTTAATCAATACAAACCATGATGAACTGTCTAACACATTTGGATCGATTTACTGCATAATTGAAATACGAGTCGCAAGTCACCCTTTAATATTAACTTTAGCATCTTATTACAAGGACGGTAAAGGGCCTCAACACTTGAGTATTCAAAAAATATGTGCGCATAATCACTCTAAATTACATTGCCTTGAAGATAATTTATGGAATTTCTAACAATTACGTACGACTTGTAACATAATGTTAAACACAAAACTGGAGTACTTTTAACGACAAATTTGTTTACTACATAATTAGAATAAAAGGACTATAAATAAAGCGCTTCAAAATTGCGATAACTTTCTTTTAATTATGTATAAGCTCTAGACTTACGAATTATATTGAATTAAAAAGAGAATCTAAAATTTTTGTAACACAAAACAGGATTTATATGCGTTATTGCTGGAAAGGAAAAACAAAACGTTACAGGAGAAGCACACACAAAAAAGGTAAAACCCTTGAAAAGTGGTGCTACAGACATATGCTAAAGATATCATGGACAGACAAAGTTAAGAACACAGAGGTTCTAGAAATAGTAGGGGAAGAAGGAAATATGTGGAAAACAGCAAAACAAAAATAGGAGAGATAGGATGAAAGGCCACGTTTTAAAGCATGAGGGAATAGTAGGAGATATATTAAAAGCAGAAAAAGGAAACAGAGAGGTTTATGTAGACATAGATTAGACTATTGTACACAGACAGTGAAAGATGTAAACTGTGGGAATTGCAGAGAAATGTGTAAGTTAGCTCAGAATATGAAACAATGGAGGTACGTGTCCAACCAATTCCAGGACTGAATACCTAATAATGATGATGATTTAGAAAATTAAATTAGTGCCTATAAATAGTAATTAAGTTAGTGCTAATGTAAACAAGACTAAATCTTTGCGATTGTGAAGAATAATTTTAGGCTTGTAATTATTGGAAATATAAGCCAAAGAACAATTAATTTGTAACAATATAAAAATTAAGAAGAAAGTTTCCCATATAATAAATCATATTTATATTAAAGCACTCCAAAGTATGGAGCAAAATTTCAGTTCCGATTTATATTTTGTTTAAGAGAAATTTTCTTCCATTAAAAATTCTCAATCCTGTGTAGTACTGTAATACAGAACACCTTAAAATGTTTTATCGGACTGTAGGGATATTTGAGATTCTGGTAACAGGAAGCTATTGTAATGAAGGAATCTGGTATTTCAGTACTTGCTTACTTCTCAGGAAATATGAAAACTCAAAATAATTCAACTACATGGATTTTATTATTCGATGCCAGCCAATATGAATACAAATCTAAGTACCTATTGATAAATTTACTAACCTAATTGCATTTCTAAAGAAAAAAGAATACAGTCCAAAAAAATCAAAAATTTTCACAAAGAATAAAACAAAAGTTTTTAAAGCAGGCAGTAAGTGATTAAAATAAAATGTGCATAAATATATTTTTTTCAATTATTATTAATCAACAACTTCATTTACTCAATTAATATACAAAGGTGATACTATTATTGATGAAAACACTTACAATACGCTAATTAAATATAGAAAAGAATTAAAAATATATTTTCTGAGTTTATTATTAGCAGGTGGTGGTAGTTTTGGAGTATGTAAAAGAGAGAAATTTGTCGAAATGTTCATATCTGTCAGTGAGTATTTAGGAGTTTAAAGGAGTATCAAAATTACGTTGGTGCTCTCTATACAGAATTCCATCTTAATGGTGGTTTCTGAAAGTAAGTTAAAAATAGTTTTAAGTTGAGTAACCAAATTACTTCACTAAATTTAGTTAATCCTAGCTATCCTGTTCATGATAATAATGTTAAAAAAATATAAAAGTTGTCAAATAACACTATGTGTAAGTGCCATGTATAAGTGATTATTATTATTAAAATAAGCGTGCTGATAGAAGAAAGCTAAAGTAAGGTTATAAACAAAATAACCAATACTAATTGTATAATCCGTCAAGTTAATTTTATGTTAAAGTACCAAATGCAATATTCGTTTTATTTATTATTATCAAGCTGAAAGCTTGCAGTTGCAGTTTTAATAATATATATATATATATATATATATATATTTAGCAATATTTTGGTTAATTTTGAGTTTCAGTGTTTTATAAAGAGTACTTAGGTTATCATCGATATTCCTATTCCCATTAATAAGAGGCAGTTGTTCGTTGTCGTAATTTGGAAAAATATGGCAATCGCAAGCCACAGGTAAGTTTATATTTCGTACTTATAATGCATTTGTTATGTTTAATAAATCCGTCGTCAAAACAGTCCATTAGCTCCATCGTTAAAACATTAAACAATATACTTTAGAGTTGCTGTGTCGCCGTCCAGAAATCAGCAGAAAACACCATCCTTAGAGTACATCCAGCAACACCATTAGCTATTTTTATTAAGTGTCTTTCTTAAATCTTGCATTTGCGTGGTTTCCTGTCTATCCTTGAAAAGCAATGCTGATTGGTAAGTAACTTATATTTACTTGGAAATTCCCACGAAGAGTCGTAGTATAACCAAATACTTGTACTACCGTGAACACCACATTCATCCTAAGACACATTATCAACTTTTGTATTATAAACAGTGAATTCCCTTCAGCATGAAAAGCCGCATAGGTTTTGCCATTACCGAAATTCATTCACCTACTAAACTAAATCACCTTCGAACAATTAATATTTTATGCACTTCCTGGACCTCTACTGTTCACGTTGTATACTATCAACATTGGTTCTTGTTTAAAATACAGTAAATGTCGTATGTATGCGGACCATACACAGATATATTACTCGTTCTCATAGGATAAAGTTAAGTGTAGAATATTCGGTATATACAAATTATGCCTTAATCCGTTACTACTGCATTAATTCGATATACGACCGAGCACGACGCGAACAAGTTAGAGTTACACCTGGACAGGAGATGGAAGTTGATCGGTGCTCTTGTAATAGTGCGGTACAGTCTAATAAACTACTATTATACAAATATGTATAATGAGAGGTGATTGTGTTATTAACTACTACATACTACTTCTAATAATAATTAATAAGTATAGTGTAAGCAAACTAAGTACAAACTAAAGTGACGTGTTAGTGTTTCCATGCTATGACGACAGACACCTGATTCGAATGCTATCCACAAAGGGACGCTCACCTGTTGGATTAAAGCTCAAGGTAACTACTTAGATTTATGGTATATTACAATACATAACATTAAGCAAGCAGTATTATGCATTAACAATGTTTTAATAATCTTGTGGCATATTGTAGTCAGCATGCGTTGCGAATTAACCCCACAAAATCGGGTGCAATGTTGTTTGGTAAAAAAGGAACTAAAGAACAAATCGATCCTTTAATATCTATCATGGTAGGTGATGATGCTCTGCCGCATAACAATGTATATAAAAATTTGGGCGTATTAATAGACAGGGGACTTACTATAAACATCATGTCTCGCATTGCATTCAAAAAGCATATTATAATTTAAGGCTGCTCTATGCTCACCGATATTGTTTAACAAGGGACATGTAGATTCTACTATGTGACACACTGGTTTTGTCGCACTTTAATTACTGTGACAGTCTCCATGACCCTTGTTTGACAACATTATTTCAGATAAAAATACAACGCGTATAAAACTCCTGTCTAAGAAAAAATTTATGGTATTTCTAAAAGGCATCATATTTCTCATAAACTTAAAGATGCGAGATGGTTCATGTTCAATAGGCATATGCTGGACACTGCTATGTTAGACTATCATCTGTTTAAAACAAAAACTCCCAGTTACACGATAAAATTTCTATTAGAGCTGATTCACACTGTTAATGTTAGATCTCATGCTTCTATATCTACACCTCGCTTTAAAACTTCGGAATTCAAAAAATAGTTTTCTTATAATATTGTAAATTGCTATAATAACCTGACATTAAACTATCTTAAATTTGCTTACGTACTGTCCAGGATTTATAACTGAATGTAGATTTAATAGATGGTGCTGTGGTAGACCAGGGGTTGAACTAATCCGTTAGAACAATAACTGAAATGCATCCCTTTTCCATGTTCTACTTTTTGCTGTATGAACTTCAAGAATATGTAATTTGATTTTTTTTTGTAAATTTTCATGGAAATAAAAGTACTATTATTATTATTTGTTTATCATTCAAATGAACTAACTATTACAAAACATTATTTCTAAAATGAGCAATTTGGAACTTAGTTTCATAGCTAAAAGGGATAAATATTTTGCTAGAACTCAAGCTCTGTATGCTGTAGGAAAAAGATATAAAGAATTAATAGAAAGGAAACAACCACACGTAGCTGAATTAAATTCTTTTATTTTGCATTTCAATAGAATGAAAAACGATTTAGCTCTGTTTAAACGCATAAATGACAAAAGTGGTATTATAAATTTTAAGGTAGAAGAAAAGGAATGTGTTGACGTAATTCATCCGTCAGAACCTATGATGGAACTTTAGTATAAAAATGCAAGCTCATAAACTAAATGCTCGAATTCAAGCTGCATTGGAAGCACAAGCCTCTAACGTCACCTCATCCAGCCTTGTATACAATGGGTTTCAATCTGGAAAACTACTAAAAATAGAAATTGAACTGTATGATTAGGTAAAAATAAGTGATTGGCCTAACTTTTATGCCTTTTTCACAACACTGATTCATAGAAACAAATCGCTTTCGAAGGTTCAAGAGCTAAAGTACTTAAGAAGTTTATTAAAACACCACGCTTGTCACTTATTGAAGCGATAATTAAAGTTTATTTTAACAATAATTACAAATGGAACAGGGTAATATTTTTAAGTATCGCCGTTTTAGGAATGTATGATA
This sequence comes from Platerodrilus igneus, assembly GCA_036346225.1. Taxonomy (NCBI): domain Eukaryota; kingdom Metazoa; phylum Arthropoda; class Insecta; order Coleoptera; family Lycidae; genus Platerodrilus; species Platerodrilus igneus. Next base: position 11,484,415 of record JARFIW010000453.1, read on the forward strand.
CAAGTGGTCATGTAATTCTCGTTCGTGCCATAATTGACAGTGGTTACCCAAGTCAGATTAATTTCCAATGCTTGTGTACAAAAACTAGGTCTAACATGATATAGAAATCACATTGCGTTGAAAGGAGTGTCTAATATCGCTGTTGAAAAGAATAGAGATTTTGTAAAATATTCAATTACATCTTTGAATAATTCGAACGTCAAACTGTTATAACGAATAAGGCATGTATAAATGTATTTCATTTTAGGCTATTTGCTGATGACATTGTTATATATAGATCCATTAAAAACCAAGTAGATGTGGAGGTTCCATAAACTGATCTACATGCAATTGTCCACTAGGCTCATGTCAATAGTATGGTTATTAACACAGCCAAGACCATTTGGATTTTCTTTGGCTCAAATGTAGTCGATCATCGGTACCTCCTTGGAAATAATATCATAAACCCGTCCGACAGCTGTAAATATCTTGGCATTATCATAAGCAGGAATCTAAGATGGAGCGAACACATTCTTGCAGTCGTCTTCAAAGCTCTAAAGTGTTTACAACTACTCATGTTTTGCCTGCATAAAGCTCCTACTTCGGCAAGAGGCCATGCATATTTGACGTTAATCCGTCGAATTTTAGAATACTGTGCTATAATATGGAACTCCCAAATTCAGTATTTAATGGACCCATTAAACTCTGTTCAGCATCGTGCTGCAAGATATGTGTTCTGACAATTTCGACAGCGAATCAGTGTGACTCAATTAGTGAACGAGATGGAACTCTCTTGCAAGTAGGCGTAATAAGCATGCTCTTGTGGTTATGTATGAAACAATAGCAGGCAAATACTCCCTGTATGTTTGTTGTGGTTTGTTTAGTATTCTTCTTAATCTTCTTTGAGAATTAAACCACTCATAGTTTTTAAAATCATCTTTATTTACGTTTCGATCCATGACCTAGGATCATTGTCAAAATAATAAAAACTTCAAATTTGACTTTTATGACATAAATTGAAGGTGTTTGATTTATTGATGTTCGAAATATTTGGTTTTAGTACACTAAACATAAATTTTTAAAGTTTAAAAGAATGATTGCCTGCAATTTGTGTTGCGGCCTGGGACCGACTTTTTTTAGGTAGCCAATATGCTTAACGTGAAATCAGCTGATTATTTTTTTTATTGGTTTTTATTGGTGATATATATAAATTCAATAACTTGGGGATTGGAAAACTTTTTTTTTAGCATGTTCCTATTTATACAATTGAGAGGATGGTTATTAAAGAAGTGTGCGATTGCATTACTGTAAGGCTTAAGCAGTCGTTTTTTTATATTTACTTTGAAGGGGAAAATCATTATGATTTAGGCCATCTCTTTGGTTTAATTCCCAAAGAAGATTAAGAAGAACACTAAACAAACCACAACAAACATACAGGGAGTATTTACAAGTCAGGTATGGGCCTGAAATTTGTATTTGTTTTAGACAGTTGAAGAATCTAAACCTAAAGCTATCGCATTCCAAAAATTCACTCACGTTCCTAATAAAATGCAGAAACAACGAAATAATACCAAAAGGATTTAGAATCAAATTTGGAAAGACAAGCAATAAACTATAAAGGATTTTCGAAAGAGCAAGTTACAGTATGATGAGAGAAAGACTACAAAACCACCAACACATTATTTGTAAGTTAAAACAAGATATTGAGGGCATTATAAATTTCATACGAATAAAGGTAACAAAATATGATTTTGATAAAATTCTTGTTAGTGCAAAAACCTACTACGAATCAGTATTTTCCAAACAAAAAGAAATTCACATAAAGAAATTTAATAACCTATTTATAGAGAAAAATAACATGCAAACTAAAACATTAGAAAACAGCAACACCATGCTAAACACCGTGATAAATTTATCAAGCAGAACTAATAACGTCACAGAAAAACCAATTCTATCAAAAAGCCTTAACTTTGCAGTAACATTACATTTGATTTTCCAATGCTCCACCCGAAGGTACTACATTGGCCAGGAAGCGAGTTTTTTTACCTGGAAAATTTGGAATTTTGCCGAACCCTTGCTGTTCCAAGCAAGGTAGGGATCTTTAACGTGCGTGACAACACTCACACACGGGACCTCCATTTACCTCTCATCCGAACAAGGGTGTATTTTTGTGAAAAATGCTCGCCTAACATTTTTCAAGCGGACCGTGTCGGGATTCGAACCCGGGACCTTGGGCGTAGTAGTCACACACATACCACTACGCCACGGAGCCGCCTCTTTGTAGTAACACCAAAATCAATACCAACCTTTGAAATAATTAGCGGTATTGAGAAAACAGCAAACCAACTCGAAGAAGATCAGCAAACAAATTTAGAATACGATGCAAAATCGAAATAGAAAAGAATCACAAAATAAAGCCAAATGTAAGTAATAACGAAATAAAAGCAATTTGCAATCTAAAAAACGATAACTCAATTATAATTCTATCTGCTAACAAAGGCAATGCAACAGTAATAATGAATAAAAACGATTACAACACAAAAGTCAACGAACTATTGAACACCGAGAATTACACCAGTTTAGAAACGGACCCAATAAAATAAATTGAAAATAAAATATACAAAACTCTATATAAATTTAAAAATGAATTCAAAGACAAAGAATGAAGTCAACTAGTCCCACATTACAGTAAACCACCCCACTTTGGTCTACAAAAAATTCATAAAAAAGATATTCCTATAAGACCTATTGTAAGCTCCATAGATTCACCATGCCATAATTTAGCAAAATTTCTCCTAAAAATTATAAATCCATTAGCAGGCAAATGGATTCTTTCATAAAAAACAACCAACACATTTTAGAAAAATTATCAAACATAAAAATTGAAAATACACACACAATGGTAAGTTTTGATGTAGTAAATCTCTTCACAAATGTCCCTATAAACAAAATGCTTAATATTATAAAAGACAAACTAGAAAAAGATGGTAACCTTAAAGAAAGAACAAAACTAAGTATATCATCGATTATGGAATTATTTAGTTTATGCGTCAATACCACATATTTTCAAATAAGTAATCAGTTCTACAAACAAAGCTTCGGAATGGCAATGGAGAGTACACTATCGCCAATCTTTAGTAATATATTCATGGAGGAATTCGAAAAAGATGTAATATTCACACAGGAATTGAAACCACTAATCTGGTGGAGATACGTAGATGATGTCCATGCTATTTGGCCTCGTAATACAGAACTAATTAAAAACTTTGTACAGTTAATTAACGAAATAGAACCAACTATTAAATTCACATATAAATTAGAACAACATGGAAAACTTCCGTTTTTAGATAGTCTAGTTAGCAAAAACGATACAACAATTAATACATCAGTATACAGAAAACCAAAGTACACAAACAGATACTTAAACTTCGATTCAAACCACCCACACTGTGTCAAACGAGGAATTATCAAAACCATGTATGATAGAGCAAAATTAATATCATCAAACGAAGAAATTTTAAAGAAAGAGAAAGACCTAATCAGATGTACACTAATAGAAAATAAATATCCTAAAAGAATAATAGAGAAAGAAATGAATAAAAACCCTAAAAATAAAGGAAAAAAACAAAAACAACGATACGCACCAAAAAATGCTCTCAATACCATACATAAAAGGATTCTCCGAAAAAATCCAAAAAATAGGAAACAAATTTAGAATTAAAACAGTATTTAGAACCAACAATACACTAAGAGCACAATTAACAAAAACAAAACCCAAAAACGCAATACAAAGTTCAAAAAACTGCATCTACAAAATACCATGCGAATGTAACAAGTTTTATATAGGGGAAAGTTCCAGACCATTTGAAGTTCGATTAAAAGAACATAAACATATATAAAAAATAGAAAATTTAAAAAATCCATGATTTGCCAACATGCATGGGACTCCAGTCATAAAATAAAATGGGAGGACGTAAAAATTATCGACAAAAAAGAAAACCACCAAAAACGCAAAATCAAAGAAGCTGTTTATATAACCCTACATAAAAATAACTGCGTTGCAAACGAATCCGTGACTTTCAGTAAACAATGGATTCCATTACTAAAAGAAATAACAAAAGAAATAACAAATGAAAATCAAATGCCCACAATATCTAGGTAGTATTGCAAGTTATTCCTGGGTTTTCCTAACGATATTAACAAGAAATACAGCCTACATACATGATTTCAATTTATATATACAATAACTAATTACATAACAATAAGCATATTAACAACAAGTGTAAACCGGCCATAGGTTCGCCTCATAACCATGTTAAAATCTATCAAAGCGATAGTCTAAATCATAATGATTTTCCCCGGTTGAATTTCTATTGGGGCTGATTTATATACAGACATTATGGAAGAATTGCATACTATTATTAAGGAACAGCCCGGTGCTATTTCAACGATTTTTGGATGGGTGCTAAAAGGCAAAGTGCCCCAGCCTCTATTACCGTCACTGATTAATAAATGTGATCATACATTACTTGTTTTATGTTGTGATTGCTTAAACGCAGCCCTTCCAAATTTTAGAAGACTGAAGAAATCAACCATCCTGTGCCTATTAATCTCCAAGATGCCCTAGTTGAATATCCTTTTGTTAAGAATTGTACACGGGATTCTACAGGCCGATATATGTCTTCCTTTTCTTGAAGAAAATCCCATTTTTCCTGACACTAGGATTTATGCTCAGAAATGTTGAATTAATTTGGAGAAACGCTTACAATACTAGCCGCCACATTATACTAAACATCGCAATATTATGGATCAATACATAAACTAATTATATTTATTACTCTGCACCATTGTGTCAAAAAACAAGCTAGCAGTACTACACAAATTAGAATGGTTTTGATGCCTCGTTCTGCCCCAATGTAAACGGTAAATCTCACTAATTTTCTCTTACCAGATCTAAAATTGTAACGTGGTATGACATCATTAATTTTACAAATTAATTTTCAACAAACTTTATTAAACATCATAAATAGTAATCATCATAATTGTGTTCTTAGCCAACTCCACTAAAACAATTGTTTTTTAGCCTACTCTTTTACATATTTTTATATGCAATATACAATCACCAGCCTTCTTGTACCATAATAATGAGTCCTTAAATGAATATAGATTATAGATCATTACATGTATTTTTTGACATGGGTAATTTGTTTAAACACTTTATATATTAATTACTTTACATATTATAAGCATTCCTTTTTTTAGGTAGCTGGTTTTCATGGTCCTTTCTGGTTTAATGTAATAAACATACCAATTATAAATAGAGCCATACATCCTCTGGTTATGGTATTTTGTGATTTTTTTATTGTTGAATTCGCTCAAAAAACCCAATGCTGTTTAAAATCTTATGGTTTCTAGTTTTTAACGACTGTAGATAATTACTAGTGCAATAAGTGTAAATTATTCACCATGTTATGTGCTTAATGAAATCTTAAGTATGGATCAATTGTATTTGATAAAATTTAAGTATAAATCGTTCAGTATTTTGTCGTTAATGACATGGAAGTGTTAATTAATTTCAAGGGACTTCAATCTAATACACTTCATTTGCTGAATTTCCAATTACTATTCGCAGATGAGCCAGGAACTTACAGGGGACTACCGGTCTCTACTGAAATCCCTACAGAATCGCAAACTAAATTTTTCAGATCACGTAATGTACCTTTGCAATTAGACCATTGGTGAATGTACAACTAGAGAAAATGGCAACAGAAGGTATATTAGAACCAGTACGCTTTTCTTATTGGGCAACACCAATTGTTCCTATTTTAAAGAGCACTGGACATATTAGAATTTGTAGGTATTATAAATGTACAGTCAACGCTGTCATTGAACCCGATAGTTACCCACTTCCCACTATTGCCAAAATGCTTTCTAAACTTGCAGTAGGGAAATTTTTTGCTAAACTGACATGTCATAAGCTGACTTACAACTTAAGGTTGATGAAACGACAGCTGATTTGCTAACTAAGTACACCAAAAGGACTATTTCGAGTACTCAGTCTTCCTTTTGGGGTTGGTTGTGCTGTTGGTATGTTTCAAAGTTTGATGGAAAAACTGGTAAGTGGAATTTCTGGAATCTCATGTTTTCTAGATGATAGGCTGATTGCTGGTGCTACAGTAGATGAACAGAATGAGCGGGCGCGACAAGTATTATGACGTCTACAAAGTAATGGATCGCAATTAAAAAAAGTTAAAATATGCTCCGTTGTCGGGTAGTATATAACAATCCAAAAAAAACTCCTGTTGCAATTGGAGTTGGCCCACAAAGTCATGGCCGCGTCTTCATGTAGATTTTGCTGGTCCATTTTTTGGACAAGTGTTTTTCATTGTCATGGATTCCTACTCGAAATGGGCGAAGGCCATGAGAGTTACAAGTACTTCTAGTTATGTAGTGATTATTGAATTAAGGAAACTATTCGCTACATTTGATTATGGTGAGCGACAATGCAACATGTTTCAAAACCAAAAAATTTCTACATTCTGCAAGGAAAAATAGCATTAAGATAAGTAATAGTTCTCCATTTTTTCCAGAGACGAATGGACAAGCAGAGTGCATGGTGCAATCTGTTAAACTAGCTAAGCAAAAGTTAAGCTTGAAAAGAACTGGAACGTAACACTTGCCAGGTATTTATTGCTACAACATTGGTCACCACATAGTTTAACTAAAAAAGTCCAGCAGAGCTTATGATAAACCATGGATTAGATACATGGTTAAATCGTCTTCATACAGATTTGCGATCAACAGTAGAAGACAAGCAACACAATCAAGATAATAAGGAGCCCTCTCCATCATTTTAATATTAATGACTGTATTTTTGTGCCGAACTATAATAGTAAACAGGTAATGTGGATTCCTGTGTAGTTACAAAAGCGAAGGTGTCATTACACTATGAAGTTGCATCTCAAGATGGACAATCGAGAAAATGTCACATTGATCAAGTTCGAGCTACAGAATCCAGTGAAAGCAGTGCACAACCAATCACTCAATTGCCTGAAATGTTGGAATTCGATCCAAGAAATACACATGAAAAGTAAAATCAAGGGCTGACGATATTGCTGATTCTTCATCCGAAAATATTTAATTAAAAAGATATGCAAGGATAAGAAAAAGGAATACTTAAAGCTATTTAAAAATTTAGAAAGAACTGTTGGATATAAGAATAAGGTTTGCCAGAAAAACAAGCAAGGTATGAAATGTCATAATAAATAATGACTGCGGTCATTGAATGTTGTATGTGCTTTTAGCCATTAATTGCGAATAATAAGGTTTAGTTGTGTGCAAAATCTTATTTCTTACTAATACTTTTAATACACAACACTGAGTTTATTTACAAATTTTTATGACCATGCCTACCTTCAATTATTTACAAACCGAAAACTTTGATTACGTTCTGGCATGGCAACAAATACCAAATGCTACTAATCAACTGAACAGATTGGCACAGATGCAAAAGATCATTTTCATTTAACGGTCTACAATACTGTCGTGGACACTATTGTAAACAGTACTGAGACCGTCTTTGCAAAACACGTAGCACTTTATGCTGACTTGGAATGTATCAATTCCAGAAGATATTCAGTAATAAGTCTGTCACTTCCAGAAAATTTGTTAAACAAAGTTTGTGAGGTAATTCCGTCATTGGAAAAAGAAAAATTAAACAAGGAGCTTATTACATTTTCTAAACTTTGGCTTCATTTGTCTAAATGCAATTTTCAAGACATTTACTGGAGCTACTTGAATTATAAATTGAAAACTGAACTGTATTTTTCAAGTTCAGAATCCAAGCACAAAAACGAAAATGAAGAGGTGGTGTGGATATGACTATCGTAAAATGCAAAAAAATCACTGTAGCTTGTGCGTGTCTTGTTTATTTAGTACAGTGTGATTATAATCTATATTCCGTAAAATTTAACCAATTATTTATGGTTTACAAATTTCTTTTAATAATTTCATTAACGCAAGTGTCATTTAAACCACTATATTCGAAACTTAAATTATTAAAGACGAGACTTCGCACTGGTATTGTGCTGGAGAATTTGGAAGCTTTATTTTTTATGGCTAGTGAGCCTGAAATAACAAATAGTATTACACATGAATCTATAATTGAAAAAATGTGCAAAAAAGGTAAAGCATACAAGAACTATTTTCAGTGGTCCCAGTCGTTTATTTGTATTACATTTACAAAATTATAATTCGCGTCTTTTGTTTTTCAAATGTTTCAAGTTTCGTTTGTGTGTTATAGAAAAGTTATAATGACATATTTTCAAGGGTTTTATTAATTTTTTATTTTAATATTAATTTTTATTTAAGGAACACATACGGTATGGTAGTTAATGTATGATCAACCACATGAAATAATATTTTCATGTTGCGAAATATATCTTTTAATCAAATTAACAAGTCAGGTTCGAGCCCCACATACAAAATTTTTCTGGACCTTCCACAGTATCCCATCATGAGCCTAACGTTATCGTATTTTAGCATAAAAGCTTTAAATGTATTATTTCAAATAATCTTATAACGTTCAAAAAGAAAGTATAAAAATATGGCATATTTGTCAATTAAAAACTTTCAGCTTTAAGGTTAGGTATCAAAAAATACGTCTTACAAAGTTAATTTTCTAATATATTATGTTTACTGTTGTGTGATAGTAATGGTACATTAACAGCTATTTTTGTAACAAAAGTAGGCTTTGAACTTACTCAGTTTCGACAGCAATATTCTGCATATGTTTCTTACTTTGTATATGTTGTTTACTGATCACAAGAGTTCATTGAACTATCAAAAGATGCACATACAGAGACAGCAGTATCATGCTGAGGATATCCTTCTAAAATTATTATTACACAAGTAAATAAATATGCAGTACTTAACAAGACTAACGTAGTCCAGCAGCTTGTGATTTTTTTGAATGTTTCTGTCCATTGATATGAGCTGTCATATTTTCTTGAGAAGTTACAGAAACATTACATATTTCACAATAAAATTTTCTATTCAGAGCAATTATATTAAGGTCAAATTCATTTCCTGTTGTAATTTTGGCTAAAATTCATATAAAATATATGTACTAAATTTATACACACTACCTTTTTGAGTTTCTTCTGTTTTTTGGTGTTTCGTTCCGCCTATATGGTCATTCATTAGTTCTTCACTTGTTGTTGTAACATGACATAAGTCACAACAAAAGGCTTTATTTTGCTGAGTTTGTTTAGAAACAAATGCACAAGGTAAGCCATAGTCATGAAGATTAATTGGTTCCAGTACAAACTCTTCATATCTAAAATAAAGTCTAAATATTAATAGTAAGTTTAAATAATATCACAAGTCGACTTTACTAATTTAGTTTGATAGCTTTGATATACTTCCTTTCACATTGGTATTTTGTATTTAAAACCAAGCAATTGTGTTGTACAAATGGGTAGTGCCTATGGTAATTCAACTACGATTTTACAAAGGTGTTGCATATTATAAATTGTGAAGTTGATGATGCGTAAAAAATCTCAAGAATACTGTTGTGGCTTGAGAGACCAGTTTCAAAAAATCACTTGGCAGTTTCATTGTTTCTTTGGCTATAATGGGACCTATTCTAAATTCAAAACAGAGTTCTAATATGTACCATTGGTTGTGGGTTGAATTTTTTCTAAATTTGTTATAATCAAACTTTGTTAGGTGTTATGTAAATTAAACCGCAACACGCATTTTTCAATCAGTGAATAACCGGTTTCCATTTCATATACTCATTAAATTTGTCGTATTTCGTTTAAAAGCAAACATAATTCCCCTTGTTTCTTGTCTCTGGTCTTGCGTAGGTTATAAATTAATAGTTAAATTATAGACTTAAATGATGTAATATGTATAAATATGTTAAGATGTTCTCGAAGGTTCACATCACTCTCGTGGAATTTTTTACCGTTTTATGGGAAATGTGAAAGTTCTATTGGATTTTGAACTAATTCTGCCGCTAATTACGTAGTCAATTGTACCAGGGCTCAACTAAAGTGGTAGTGTTTTAATCAGAGTGCTGTTTGGTGTGTGCTTTTCGATGCAGTGACTTATTATCGTCTATACGTCTATTTACCTTATCCTCTTAGGGTACTTACTACAATTCGAAGATCTATGTGATAAAAATTTGATAAAAACTCGGACCAAGGTTCCTGGAAAATTCAGCACAGATGTAAGTAAAAACCTGTTATAATCTTAGCATTGAAATTTGCATGCCTATATCATAAAACTTTGTTACGTGCCGAAATCGGCACTAATCATTCTTAATTAAGTTTTAATTTGTAAGGATTTCACGCCATAAATTTAAAAAGACTTGTGCGCGTATTTCCGTCACTTAAGACAGGCTTTTGCGCGAGATTGCGCCGACGCGGTGTGCCAATATGGAGGAAGTTGTGGATTTCCGGATATGGTCGGAACTAGCCTCCGAGATGTGAACAAGTGTAACATTGCTACCAACTGACATAGTGGCTCGACGGCGGGGCTGTAATAACTTATATAAGGATTAAGGGGAATTTAACGTGAAGCAATTGCTTCCCAGATAGGAGTTGTAATATAAAAGTAATATACATGTTTTTTAGAATATTTTCATCTAGGGTAGACTTTAACTTGAAAATAGGCACACGTTAGTTGTTCACTAATACAAATTATTACACTTCATTTCGACAAAATAGGATAATACATTGGCACAGAATAAGGGGCATTATCAAACAAGCCCATTATTATTATGAGCTGCCTTTGGGGCAAGAACCGAGTGTCACCACAAGAAGGTTTGTTACGTTTGCAAATAAATTTTGCTGTAACATTCCGCAAATCTCAAAAGGACAAACATATTTGTATAGCCATCTATAGAACCACGATGTAGTTTCGATTCAATTTTTGTACTTCCACGCTTAGTAGTGTTAGTGTTTTACCACCTGATGGCGGTATTATTTACTTTTGCCATAGTACGGAGATTGCTTCGAAATTATATCAGTATAATAGCGTCGATTACTTCATAGGGTTGAAAACTAAATCGCTCTGAAGATGCTTAAGGAAGTTGAAACCGGCCAGTTAGTGAATGTTTCCTCCCCTGTGAAGTAATAAAGCTATTGTTTTGTTAATGGCTATACAACTATTAGCCCGATTTGTATTCGTCAATAAGCTTTTATTATTTTCATAAGAGTTTGTTTACATGTACATCTTATTTTATATATTGTTCTACACAATTTCTTATTGCAAACTGCAAATAACTTGTCTTTTAGGTTTAGGTCAATGCTGAATAAAACTTGTGTTCAACACCCCCACTTCATCCTTAAAGAATGGAAAAATTAACCTCTAAAATTTTAAATTGGAAGTGGGTTGAGTGGAATATCATTTTAAAGCTAATTCTATTCTCTTTTTAACAGTTTCTCACCTTTTAAATTCATCCTAATAGTTCTAGAGATAATGTTGTTCAAAGTTAGTAAACTTGTTTCATTTTAGTTAATATTGTCAATGTATTAAAATGTCCAAATTGGTGATCTTCAGCTTATACACAATAGTACAAATTTTGTACAAAGCGTTGACAAATATTATGAAGCATTTCTGGAGTGGTTTGAGAGCACATACATATATATATATATATATATATATATATATATATATATATATATATATATATATATATTATAATGTTTGAGGAGCTACCAAGGGTTCTAAGGGTTGTTTAGTACAAGGCAGTGTATGCCAAGTAAAATAATCCATATATTTGATCACATAAGTTAAAAATGTATGTTTGCCGTACTTTACATATGCTAAAATACAATTCAAAATGGTAGTTGAAATATAAGTGCCAAAAGGTAAATTAAAATGACTAAATGACGTAGTAAGATGCACAGTACTCAAAAGCTTATACCGAGTTTAAATTTTATAGGCCATTGAAAGTACATTTGCCGTCCAAAAACCGGATGCGTCTATGGATGTTCACTATCAACCATGCATCCAGGTTCAAGTGTGATTTATTTTGGTTTTTTTTTATTTTAAATAGAATCAACTTTTGGACAAAATTTGTAAGCTCAAAATTATTAGTTATAAAAATGTCAAATGTGATTGAAGGACTGTAAATATTTAGGACCAATACTAGAATATTATGTGAACTATGAAAGTGTAAAAAGACATAAATTATGGTATGTGCGACACAAACGTAGTGTTTGAATATTATTGGACGATTTTAGTTATGTACTTTATAATTTAGTAAGCAAGAAATGTTATAATGGTCGCCTTGGAAAGAAAACAAAGAGAGATTATTTCGAAATTTTTTTGTATAAAGACGTGTTTTCATAGAACTGCGCTGATTTGTGTACGATTTTAAAAAGTTAATAATAGTTTTGATTGAGTAAAGAAGGGTAAAGAGCAGCAGCGAAATACAAATAAGCAACAGCGACGATAAAAGTAGTGTAAAGATTGGTAATAGTGCGACGGCGAAGCGACGAATACGTGAATAGATTTGGAACGATATTGGGAAAGGCGGAAGGAAAATCGAGTGGTTATACATAGGGACGAAGTTGGATTTGGATAGAGATTAAAAGGCGGAAGGACATAGAGTGGTTATATAAGCGACGGCAAAGCAACGAATATTTAAATAGATTTGGGATTGATCTGGATAGCGATTTAAAGGCAGAAGGACATAGGGTGGTTATTTAAAGGAACGAAGATCGATTTGGATAGAGATTTATAGGTAGCAGGACAATCGAGTGGGTATACAAAGGAACGAAGATTGGTTTGGATATAGATTTATAGCGGGGCATTGAGTGATTTAAAACAGGACGGCGATTAGATTTGGATTAAATACGAAAAGGCGAACGGATTAATTTAGAACACGAGGAGCGAAATTAGGAGAGCAACAATTGGTAGTGGAGGATTCAAAGCAGAAATTAGGACAGATTAGCGCAGGGGAAGTAACATAAACGGGTATTCCAAATTCTAAATTAGGGTTATTTATTTCAGATATTGGGGAGCATCTAAAATTTAAGAACGACACCTGGAGGCGATACGAAAATTTTACCGGATAGTGCAACCGTGTAAAGACGCATACGGCAACGAGGATTTTGAGCCAGCAGTTAGAGAGGCCAAGAACGAAGTATAATCCAGGTGAGTGCTGAAATATCTTAAAACGTCAAAAAAGTCATAAATTTGTGGTAGTAAATTAATTTGGCACAAGGCAACGTTGATTGTAATAAAAATTTGGCATATACAAAAGTAGATTCAAAATTTAGTACTAAAACAAAAGAGTGTGCAGTTTGGTTGGGCATTGCACATCTACTTATAACGGAACTCACTATAAGTAGGTGGACACCCTGAGAATTAAGAGCTTAAATAGTCGAGGCATTGTAATAAACAGTTTGATTAAAGAACCAACCAAACGTTGCAAGTACGGGGCGTGCATTAGGTGTGCACATTACATAAAAGGCGCGACAAAAAAGTGTAAAATAAAATAAAATAAAATAAAAGAAAGGGGGGGGGGAGAGAGTAGATTAGTAAAGGTGGCAAACCCAACGTGGGGCTGAAAAAAAGGCTAGATTGAGTGAAACTAGACAGAAATAGTAGTAGGATACGGGATCCCGAGATTAGGTGGGGCCCGTAGTTTAAATATTTTCAGGAAAAGGAGTTCAAAAATAGGCTGCAGAGATGACGGACGCGGAAATGAAACGGATTACGAGATCAGGACGGATATACGGAGTTGAAGCAGAATCCATGACACAAAACGAGGAATTTAGGACACAAGACATAGAGCTAGACGCAGGCGGAGACATCCAGGAGATGGAGGTGAGGCAGACAGATCCGGAGGTGATAGACAAGGACACGGAACAGGCGACGGAACCGGAGGTTAAGGTAGCAGAAACCGCCGGAAGCCAAGACCTTATACGACTCCTGATGAGTTTGCACGACAAAATTGAACAGTCAAATACGAGTTTGAAAGACGATTTTAAAACTTCACAGACGGAACTTAAAATGGAGTTTAAGACATCACACACAGAATTAAAGACCGAGTTAACAAACAAAATTGTAGAGTCATATACGGGTTTAACTAACACGATTAAAGAATCATATAAGGAACTAAATACGGTTTTAACGAATCAAATTGACGAGTCGCGGACGGACTTAATTAACACAACTGCAGAATCATATAAGGAACTAAAAACGGATGTAACTAAAACAATTACAGAATCACACACGGAACTACAAACTGACTTAACAGACAAAACCGAACAGTCGCGGACAGATGTTAAGACACCACACGCGGAATTACACACGGAACCAACCGACGAAATCGAAGAGTCGCGGACAGAGGACGAACGCAGGACGGAGCTACAAGACAACGTAGACCGCGTAGATGACGAGACTAAAAATACACGGATACAATTGCAGGGACAGGCACAACAGTTGACACCAAAATTGGGCGAGGACGACATGGTATTACTACTTACAATACACATGGAACCGGAAGTGACAAAGATGGTCGTGGTACAGAATGTGAAGACACTGCGTGAATTTTTAGGCGTCATGAGAAATTTCGATTTAGCGACGGCACTGGAGGCAAAAACGCGGACAAGTTATTGGGGGCAAAACCGGGGTTATAGGGAAGACAACCGACGACATACGTACCACGAACAGCGACATAACTACCGACAGGACTATTTCAACCACGGACACCGAAATCATTGGGGACACGACGGAAACAGACGACCATACTACAATAGGGAACACCGGGTGAACGACTTACAAGGACAAAACAGGCACCAGCACGACGACAACGCGGATGACGGCCGTACTACGGGAGGCGGAACGCACAACGGATACAGCCGGACGGACAGGGACGCAAACGTCCACCACATGACGACCAGCGCAAGGACTCAGGACACCGATAAGATTGAGGTGGTGCAGATACACGAGGCGCCGTCAGGACAAAAAAAAACGCAAATTTTTGGAAGAACGAATGTCTAGGGTTAAATGTAGACGTATGTTATAGTTTAAAACATTTATTGTTAAATAGTTATACTTTTAATAAAAAGAACCTGTTGTTTATTAATATTAGTTTAAGAGGTTGTTCATATGTTGCTTTAGTTGATAGTGGTTCGCAGTTGTCGCTGGTAGATGAAAATGTGGTGATAAAACATGCAGATTTTTTAAAAGGAAGAATAGAAACAATTGATGGGGTTAATTTATGGTCGGCAATGAACAAAAAGCTAACGATGATTTATAGGGTCATCCGTGTACCGATATTTGTAGGGGATAAAAAGGCAAGAGATGCAGAGTTTTTGATTACAAAGGGGTTGCAGCTAGATTTCATATTAGGAATGGATTTTATAGAGGATTTTGGATTGAATATAGATGGTAAGGATAGGTCGATTCGAATATTTGATAAAGATAAGTTATGGGTGGTGCCTACGGTTAGTTCGGAATATAGGAATGGAAATAATATAGATAAGCCGGGATTAGGAATGGATAGGACAAGTGATTATAGACAGGTTGAAGTGAGATTATGTAATATGTTTGCAAGATTAATTGATGATGAACAGATAGGAAAAGTGAGTATTGAGATTAAGGCGAAGCTAGGGGAATTATTTAATAAATATATAGGGTTGTTTAATGAAGAGCCAAGATTTGCGAGGCGATACATGCATAAGTTAGAAGTCACGGAAGACAACGGGTTTAATACAAAGGTGTATCCAATTCCGTTTGCAATTAGAAATAGGGTTAAAGCCGAGATTAACAAAATGTTAAAAGAAGGAATCATTGAACCAGCGAAAACTCCATATGTGAACCCGGTAGTTATTGTACCTAAACCCAACAAAAGGGATATAAGGATTTGTTTAGATGCGAGGAAGTTGAAATCCATACGAAATAGTGCAAGAAGAGGGTTTAGTAGGATAGTTTGTTATATAGTTCATGCGACGGAAAGTTTAGTTTTGTTTTAGTTTATAGTGTAGGTTAGTATATAGCGTAGTTAGACAGACATGTTGAGAAAGGAAAATAGGCGTTGAATAATTAAGATGTAGAAATGTGGGAAGGGGTTTGATTTTAAATAAAACTAGAAATTATGCACACCAGGAAAGAGTAAAACAGACGAAATTTCCACTTTTATTCAAAATCAGTGGGGCCAGTATAATGTTTGAGGGAGCTACCAAGGGTTCTAAGGGTTGTTTAGTACAAGGCAGTGTATGCCAAGTAAAATAATCCATATATTTGATCACATAAGTTAAAAATGTATGTTTGCCGTACTTTACATATGCTAAAATACAATTCAAAATGGTAGTTGAAATATAAGTGCCAAAAGGTAAATTAAAATGACTAAATGACGTAGTAAGATGCACAGTACTCAAAAGCTTATACCGAGTTTGAATTTTATAGGCCATTGAAAGTACATTTGCCGTCCAAAAACCGGATGCGTCTATGGATGTTCACTATCAACCATGCATCCAGGTTCAAGTGTGATTTATTTTGGTTTTTTTTTATTTTAAATAGAATCAACTTTTGGACAAAATTTGTAAGCTCAAAATTATTAGTTATAAAAATGTCAAATGTGATTGAAGGACTGTAAATATTTAGGACCAATACTAGAATATTATGTGAACTATGAAAGTGTAAAAAGACATAAATTATGGTATGTGCGACACAAACGTAGTGTTTGAATATTATTGGACGATTTTAGTTATGTACTTTATAATTTAGTAAGCAAGAAATGTTATAATGGTCGCCTTGGAAAGAAAACAAAGAGAGATTATTTCGAATTTTTTTTGTATAAAGACGTGTTTTCATAGAACTGCGCTGATTTGTGTACGATTTTAAAAAGTTAATAATAGTTTTGATTGAGTAAAGAAGGGTAAAGAGCAGCAGCGAAATACAAATAAGCAACAGCGACGATAAAAGTAGTGTAAAGATTGGTAATAGTGCGACGGCGAAGCGACGAATACGTGAATAGATTTGGAACGATATTGGTTAAGGCGGAAGGAAAATCGAGTGGTTATACATAGGGACGAAGTTGGATTTGAATAGAGATTAAAAGGCGGAAGGACATAGAGTGGTTATATAAGCGACGGCAAAGCAACGAATATTTAAATAGATTTGGGATTGATTTGGATAGCGATTTAAAGGCAGAAGGACATAGGGTGGTTATTTAAAGGAACGAAGATAGATTTGGATAGAGATTTATAGGTAGCAGGACAATCGAGTGGGTATACAAAGGAACGAAGATTGGTTTGGATATAGATTTATAGCGGGGCATTGAGTGATTTGAAACAGGACGGCGATTAGATTGGGATTAAATACGAAAAGGCGGACGGATTAATTTAGAACACGAGGAGCGAAATTAGGAGAGCAACAATTGGTAGTGGAGGATTCAAAGCAGAAATTACGACAGATTAGCGCAGGGGAAGTAACATAAACGGGAATTCCAAATTCTAAATTAGGGTTATTTATTTCAGATATTGGGGAGCATCTAAAATTTAAGAACGACACCTGGAGGTGATACGAAAATTTTACCGGATAGTGCAACCGTGTAAAGACGCATACGGCAACGAGGATTTTGAGCCAGCAGTTAGAGATGCCAAGAACGAAGTATAATCCAGGTGAGTGCTGAAATATCTTAAAACGTCAAAAAAGTCATAAATTTGTGGTAGTAAATTAATTTGGCACAAGGCAACGTTGATCGTAATAAAAATTTGGCATATACAAAAGTAGATTCAAAATTTAGTACTAAAACAAAAGAGTGTGCAGTTTGGTTGGGCATTGCACATCTACTTATAACGGAACTCACTATAAGTAGGTGGACACCCTGAGAATTAAGAGCTTAAATAGTCGAGGCATTGTAATAAACAGTTTGATTAAAGAACCAACCAAACGTTGCAAGTACAGGGCCTGCATTAGGTGTGCACATTACATAAAAGGCGCGACAAAAAAGTGTAAAATAAAATAAAATAAAATAAAGAAAAAGAAGAGGGGGGGGGGGGTAGAGTATATCAGTAAAATATATATATATATATATATATATATATATATATATATAGACCAGGGTAGAAAATTAATTAATCACATTAAATAATTTTAATCACCGTGTAGAAGGAAGCTTTGGGAAAAGGTACGCGTTATTAAAACCGTGAAGCATAAAAATTCATTCGTTTCATTAAAAATAAGGGATTTAAATTATTTACTAGACGCTTTCTATAAAAAGAAGCAGAATTAAAATGCTCAAAAGTAACCGGTATTAAACAAAATGTACAAATAATAATTAATATTTAATTAGGATTCACTAAAAATTAAAGGGTAGAAGTCAATGCCATTCATTATTATTGTAATTGGAGTTAATTGAACGATTATTAAGGTATAATAAGCATAAAAGCCTGTGGAAAGTCCAAAGTTGATAAACAAATCGCTAATAGGAAGCTTAAAATAAGTGGAATATCCCAAATCGTAGAAGTGTTATTTAGAAGTATTACGATTGAACACCTGCGTATTTTTAAAAGTCACATTCTGCTTAAATTTTGTAGATAACAAATGGTTACAGAGAATGTTGGAAAACCGTCGCTTAATATTCACGGAAATGCTAATAAAGTGGGTTATTTAACAGTCCGCGTGGACTGAAATAACTGATAGTAAAGAGTATCGATTTGTACCACTCAGAACAGGGTAGATAGAGACGGATAATATGCGCAAGACAGAGACACAGTTAGTAAAAGGCGTGATTTGAGCAACGTCACGAGAGCTACGATTGGTTGTAATCAGATGCAGATATGAGAGGTGTAAACGTAACGATTTCGATACAAAATTAATTAGGTATTCTCGGACGTGGTTGCGTGCCGTGTGGAAAATTTCTCAGATTTCAACTGGCGCGTGTGCAAATTTAATAAGAATCGCTGTGCCCGACCGTCGAAAGGGAACATAGTATGCGAAATTCTGGAAATTGTCCGTTTGCAGGACAAAACCGACATACGGGCGGGCTATTATATAAACCCGGACTTTAAACAGTTTGGCTCTCTTTTAGATTTTTGAGTATTCAATACTTTAAACAGTTTGCTCGTATATTTTGGTGATTATTGAATACTTTAAAACAGTTTGCTCTTTACGTGCTACGATGAAAGTTATTTAGTGCATTTAGAAAAAAAGATACAAGGTAATAAAGTCTAGTTATATTTGCGAGTATTACTGTACCAACTATCGAAATTGTAACGATAAATGAATAAACAAAAGTAGGCAGTTTTGGGTATAGCGTGAAAGAAGTATGAATTTCTTTGCTATTTTTCCGGGGTGTTAATAATCAAATGTTATTCGTAATCGTGAGTGGAACCACAAAACAAGTTCAGATATACATAGATGAGTTCCTGAAAAGCCCTGAAACAATTTTAGATGAATGGTGGTGTAGAAAATTTTAAAAGCGACCAGTAATCCGAGGACCTAAACATAACCCAGTTGGAATGGTGTGATTAACAAAGGACGATGTACATTGGAGCCACGAGTGCATTAACCTTCAGGCAACTTATGCTTTGTTGTTCGATTTTTGATGTTTTGGTGTGTGTTAAATAACTTTATAATTTGTTTACTTAAAATGGACAGTAGTGAATTTGTACAAACAACAAAATTTTAATTTTAAGGTGAAATTTTCTTGTTTAAGTAGAAAGGAGTATTTAGTATTTATGTTCTTGATTATGATGAAAATTTGGGTCTGTCTTTGAGCTCAATTAGACAAACCTGTTTAATTAACATAAAGGGGTGGAAGATGCTCCCTTTTATTCAGACTCAGGTCTGCAAATATTGTTAAATTAATTAGTAGGTATCCTACAAGGACTTTAATTCTGGATGCAAATTAAAATGATGACAAATTTAATCTTGAAATTTTATGATACTGAAATTTATGCTACAATTTAATTTTGAAATTTTAATGTATTATAAATATTGATGTAAATAGAGTTAACGTTGATGTTTGTGGTAGGAATGTGTCTGTTTTTTTTATGAATGAGGATGAGAGTTTTAACTAGGTAAGCAGCCGAGGCGGAAAGAGTAAAGAGGCGATTATCAGAAGAGAATCACAGCAAATCGTAGCGCCCAAAAGTGAGGCTCGAGTTCAAAATAAAATTTTTGTGATTTTATTCCAGGAACCTGGCGAGGCTTTTTGTACATTTCACAGCAATATATATATATATATATATATATATATATATTAGGTAGTTTTTGTTTACATATATATTTTACATACGTGCACTTACTCTAAAGCATGTAACTTCTGCCACCTGTATAACACATAGAGAAATTTTAGAAGATAACGACATTGAAAATTTGCATAGCTGGCACATTTGAGGGTGCCTCTAACACTGACACTACTCGATCCTTATCAGTATCATCCTTTAATCTTTTACAAGAAGCTCATGTTTTTTTAAAGAATAGTATAAAGGGCTCAATTTGTTTGAAAAATCTGGTAACACAACTGGAGTAAATCTAAAACTCAACGCAATTGATGCTACTTGGTGAAGCAGCAGGGATGATATTACAAAAATCTTTGGAAAAACATATGTGGTTGCAGGAGAGTTAAGACAGTTCCCATCTCAAAAAAATTGTTTTTTTAAATTTGATATTGGCACAAAAGGAAATTTCAGAATCGAATTTCTTATTTAACCCCATCACAAGGAGTCAAGCAAATAGCTTACTCAATAAATTTTGTAACTGTTCTACTTGCCATGTGTTGAATATAAGAATATGGTTTGCCAGGAAAACAATCAAGGTATGAAATGTTCATAATAAATAATGACTGCTGTCACTAAATGTTGTATGTGTCTTTAGCCTCATAAATTGTGAATAATAAAGTTTAGTTGTGTTCGAAGTCTTGTTCCTTACTGATATTTTTAATACACATCACTATGATTTATTTACAAATTTTTATGGTAACTACGCCTGCCTCCAATTATTTACAAACCAAAAATTCAGATTATGTTCAGAAGTGGTGAAAAATAATCAAATGCTACTAATCTATTAAAGCAGGACAACGAAATTTTGTTGGCATACTACAATCTATGAAGCGATTTGTATGGGTCATACATAGAAAACCCGAAAAGATGGATTCCGATACATTCTTAGAGGTTGCTCTTCTACAAAAAAGGAAAAAGGTTATGGTGATGCGGAGGAAACTTGCTGGAGATGAACAGATTGGCACAGATGCAGAAGATCATTTTAATTTAGCCGTCTACAATACTGTCATGGACACTGTTGTAAACAATACTCAGACCAGCTTTGCAAAACACTGAGCACTTTATGCTGACCTGGAATGTTTAGATTCCAGAATATATTCAGAAATAAGTCTCCAGAACACTTGTTAAAACAAAGTTTGTGAGGTAATTCTGTCACTGGAAAAAGAAAAATTAAAGGAGGAGCTTATGACATTTTATGAACTTTGGCCTCATTTGTCCAAACGCGACTTTCAAGACATTTACAGGAGTCATTCAAAATATAAATTGAAAACATCCGCATTGTTCAAGTTCAGAATCAGAACACAAACACGAAAACGAAGAAGTGGTTGTGGATATGACTACTGCAAAATACAAAAAACTCACTGTAGCTCGTGCTTGTCTTGTGTTTATTTAGTATTGTGTGATTATAATCTATATTCCATAGAATTTAAGAAATTATTTATAGTTTACAAATTTCTTCCAACAATTCCATTAACGCACGCGTCATGTGAACCATCATTTTCACACGAGATCTCGCAGTGGTATTTCTGCAGGAGAATTTGGAAGCTTTGTTTTGTATGGCTTACGAGCCTAAAATAATAAATAAATTATACATGAAGCTATAATTGAAAAATGTGCAAAAATGATAAATACAAAAACTATTTTAAATGATCCTAACCATTTATTTGTACCACATTTCAAATTTATATACAGTGTGTACAGTATAAAATGCAGTACATGGGGATCTTGGAAACTGTAGGAGGTACGATCTTGGTTAAATGGGACAAAAGTTGCATAATCATGAGGATATCTCAGATCGGTTTTCAAATTTCAAAAATTTTTCATAGGGTACTAGATAGAGGCAAAAAACACAAAATTGACGATTTCTTTATTTGCTCGTAGTTAGTCTACTAATTGAAATAGAATGTTCAAATTTGGTACACCATGGTAATTCCCCATTACGCTTCACATTTTCAACTTAGATTTTGTCTAGGGCATCTAGATTTTGCGTGACGATGTTCAACTTTTTATTTTTAAATAGCCGCCATATTGGATTTTTACGTTTTTGAAATGCTGGCAAAAAACCCTTTCCAAAGAGGTATAACATGGCTATGTTTGATTGAATCAAAACACTAAAAATCACATAATTATGTTTTGGTCGTAGTAGGCTTTAATTCCCATTATGACAAAGAGAAACAATTGCTCTAAAAATTTTAAACTCAATTTTCAGTAGTAATAAAAACAGTAAAAAACGCAGAAAATTAAAAATAAATCTGTATTAATCAGAACTTACATAACTATGCATTAACAAAGAATAAATACAAACTAGCATCTATTCAATACAAAATATTATTTAAGCTGTTTTTAGTTGTCATTCATGTTCAGACAATTGCAAATTAACAATCAAGGAAAAAAATATAACAATAGTCAGCCACATGAATTCATTATTTATTTTAAATGTTCAAATAACCCCCCATTTTGTTGAACACACAACGGACACCTTTTATAAACATCTTTACAAGATCGTCTTATCATAGTTGGAGTTATTTTATTTACTGGACCTCTTGGACTGCTTGTTGTAATTGGCCTACATTATCATACGTTTTTGAGTACACACGACTTTTAAATGGCCCCATATAAAGAAATCTAGAGGAGTTAAATCCGGTGATCTCGCCGCCACTTAATTGGTCTCCGATTTCCAATCCAGTTTTCATTATACTCAGAATTAAAAAAATTTATAATAATCAGAGCATTGTGGGGTGGAGCGCCATCATTTTGAAAAATCATATTTTGCAAACTAACGAGTGGAAGCTCCATTAGTCTATCTGCCACATTTCCTGCAATAAATCTAAGTATCTCAGAGTTTAAATTTGCATCATAAAAAAACGGACCTATAATGTACCTTCCAATAATACCAATCCAGACGTTGAATCCCATTTAACTTGATGTCTAACTTGGCGGTTCAAATGTGGATTTTCATCTGACCAAAAATTGTATTTTTATGCGGTTGAACATACTACAATTGTAAATCGACTTTCGTCAGACCACAAAATTGTATATGCAAAATTTGAATTTTCGTTGCACTTTCTGATGTACCAAGCACAAAATTCCATTCTTCGAATTTGATCTTCAGTACGCAATCCCTGACATGGTCGTTCATGATATGGATGGTACTTGAAACGTTTTAAAATAGCTCTTGTCGTAGAATGAGCAACACCTGTTATATTCTGAATTTGTCTAAGAGAAGTACGAGAATTTTCGACAACTGTTTGTAAAACGCTGTTTTCATTATCTTTTTTAATTTGCCTATTTCTCTTAGACAAGCCAAAACTACCATAATTTATTAAATTATTTTGTAATCTTCGAAACATACATCTGTTTGGTTGATATTTTTCTGGGTATTTATTTAAATACAATTCAGCGGATTTAACATCATTCCTTCCAGAAAGAATAAAACATTCTAACATTTGATATTTATCACGGTTAGTAAAGCGATCCATTTCAAGCGCAAATGCTTTGCTTAAATTTCTATGTAAATTAATTGTTTTTTTTAAACTGCACTACTTGAAACATAAAATAAAAGACAAACTTTGACGTTTCTCAGATGTTGAGCAATTGCTTCTCTTTGTCATAATGGAAATTAAAGCCTACTACGACCAAAACATAATTATGTGATTTTTAGTGTTTTGATTCAATCAAACATAGCCATGTTATACCTCTTTGGAAAGGGTTTTTTGTCAGCATTTCAAAAATGTAAAAATCCAATATGGCGGCTATTTAAAAATAAAAAGTTGAACATCGTCACGCAAAATCTAGAAGCCCTAGACAAAATATAAGTTGAAAATGTGAAGCGCAATGGGGAATTACCATGATGTACCAAATTTGAACATTCTATTTCAATTAGTAGACTAACTACGAACAAATAAAGAAATCGTTAATTTTGTGTTTTTTGCCTCTGTCTAGTAACCTATGAAAAATTTTTGAAATTTGAAAACCGATCTGAGATACCCTTGTGACTATGCAACTTTTGTCCAATTTAACCAAGATCGTATCTCCTACAGTTTCCAAGATCCCCATGTACTGCATTTTATACTGTACACACTGTATACAAATATTTATCTATAATTTGCACGTTATGTTTTTCAAATGTTTCAAGTTTCGTATGTGTTTTATAGAAAAATTGTAATGACTGATACGTTCGAGGATATTATTAATTTATTTTAATAATCATTTTTATTTAAGGAACACATATGGAATAGTAATTAATGTATGACCAACTACACACGGTATAATATTTCCATATTGCCAAAAAGAAAGTATAAAAATATGGCATATTTGTCCATTAAAAATCTGAGCTTTACAGGATATGTATAAAAAAACATGTCTTACAGAGCTAACTTTCTAATATATTATGTGCACCATTGTGTGATGAATAAAGGTACATTAACAACTATTTATGGAACAAAAGTGGGCTTTGAACTTACTCAGTTTCGGCAGCAATATTCTGCATATGTTTCTTACATTGTATGTGTTGTTCATACCAAACACAAGAGTTCATGGAACTATCACAAGGTGCACATACAGCATTATCATGCTGGGGATATCCCTCTAAAATTATTATTACAAAAGTAAATAATTATTCAGTACTTAACAAGACTAACGTAGTCCAGCAGTTTGTGATTTTTGTGAATGTTTTTGTCCATTGATATGAGCCGTCATATTTTCTTGAGAAGTTACAGAAACATTACATATCTCACAATAAAATTTTCTATTCAGAGCAAATTCATTTCCTGTTGCAATTTTGGCTAAAATTCATATTAAAAATATGTAATAAATTTATACAAACTACCTTTTTGAGTTTCTTCTGTTTTTTGGTGTTTCGTGCCGCCTATATGGTCATTCTCGAGTTCTTCACTCGTGGTTGTAACATGTGATAAGTCACAACAAAATGCGTTTTTTTGCTGAGTTTGTTTAGAAGCAAATGCACAAGGTAAGCCATAGTCATGAAGATTAATTGGTTCCAGTACAAACTTTTCACATCTAAAATTAAGTACTAAATATTAATAATAAGTTTAAACAATATCACAAGTCAATTTTACTAATTTAGTTTTATAGCTTTGATATACTTCCTTTCACATTGGTATTTTGTATTTAAAACCAAGCAACTGTGTCTTACAAATGGGTAGTGCCTATGGTGATTCAAATACGATTTTACAAAGGTGTTGCATGTTATGAATTGTGAAGTTGATGATGCGTAAAAAATCTCAAGAATACTATTGTGGTTTGAGAGACCAGTTTCTTCGACTACAATGGCACCTATCCAAAATTCAAAACACAGTTTTAATATTTACCATTGGTTGTGGGTTGGATTTTTTTCAAAATCAAACTTTGTTAGGTGTTATGTGAATTAACCCGTAACATGCATTTTTCAGGGAAGTGGATAACCAGTTTCTATTTCTTATATTCATTAAATTTACTGCATTTCGTTTTAAAAGCAAATATAATTCCACTTATTTCTTGCCTCTAACCTCGAGTAGGTTATAAATTAATAGATAAATTGTAGACTTAGAATGATGTAATATGTTAAAATGCCCTCGGAATTCATATCACTCTCTTGGGGTTTTTTACCGTTCTTGGGTAAATTATGTGAAACTTTTATCGGACCCTGAACAAATTCTGTACGAATTACGTAAACACTTGTACCAGGGCTCAACTAGAGAGGTAGTGCTTTGAACAGAGTGCTGTTTAATGCGTGTTTTTCGATGTAGTGACTTAATTACTGTCTCCACCTCTATATCTTATCCTTTTAGGACGCTACTACCATTGGAAGATCCATGTGACAAAGATTTGATGAGAACCTGGACCATTCCGCTTGGACAACTCAGTAAAGATGTAAATAAAAAACTATTATAGTCTTAGCCTATAAATTTACATGCCTAAATCATAAAACCTATTATGTAATAGTTAAGAGGAATTAACGTGAAGCAATTGATGTCCAGACAGGGGTTGTAATATATATATATATATATATATATATATATATATATATGATGTGATAAAGCAGTCATGAAAAATCATTGAATACACAAATCCTATTGAAAAATTACCTTCCCATAAAAAGAAAATGGGAAAAATTAAAAATTCCTGTACAAATATAAGCGTATTGCATTGCCATTAAAATGCAAAGCCATTCATTTCCTTTGCGTTACTACAAAACATAAGAACAATCCCTTATTAATTATGTAATTAATTTCCGTGTGTAGATTTTAAAAATATTTATCTTTGTAAAAATTTGCAGAATTTTCTTTGTTAATAAATGAAGGCATCGTGTTACTATGAAATGTAAATGTCAATAAATAAGCGCTCCGATACAAAGAATGGCGCGGTTATTCAAATGCCATAAAATAAAACAGACATAAGATAAATGAGTTTAATAATCTTACATATGACAATATGAAAGAAAGAGATCGCCAACTTTAACTTTGTGCATTAGAAAAGGATAGATCACATATTTTACTATAACCATAAATCATAGATTAATACTAATTAGCCCATTAAAGCACACCATTATTGTAAACATTACATCACCTGGGTGTGTCATCCATCGAAATAAATCAAGAAAACTCTGGAATATGATGCATTGATTTAATTTTTGTATATAAACCGGAAATGAATTGGAATGGGGGTTATTTCATTTCTAGGTATCGGACATGTAACTTTGAGTAAAAATTTGAACGTATAAGCTCAAATAATTGATAATGCATTGTACAAGATGCAATAAGTAATTTTACATAATTATAAAGCATAAATATTTTTATACTACAAAATTGAACAATCTTTGACATAAATAATCTAGATGCAAAAGCTATTGCTGAGTTTAATCGATTGAAAGTGAATGCACTTTGAAAACTAATATTCTAAATACAGATTTGAAATGACAATGAGATTTTGATAAGCACTATTTTGCAAGTATAAATTATGATTCTTTGTTTGTAACTAATGAAAATATTAAATATTTGTAAGCCTGAATAAGTTCTTAATCTGATAAAAATTATTCTTTTTTGTTTTTTTGTAAGCAGATAATTGCAGCAAATTTTGAGGTCAGGGTTCGAAGTGCTCTGACCTTTACTAAATAATCTGTGGAGCATTATTGACCAATTAAACTCACGAGCAGGGTAATAAAAGATAGGTAAATTATGCAGAACCTGATTAAAGAAAATTTTTGTAACTCGCAAGAGAAGCGATTAGAGTTCTGTAATTTTTAACAAAGATCATGTAAGGATTATTTTAGTAATAATTTAGGAATAAGTTTATGTATGAAGTTAAGCTATAAACTGTTCCATATTCTTTTGTAGAAAGGAAAATTATTTTTGAGTGCACAGATGTATCTTGAGGTTCCTGTAAATCATTTCATTTCATAAATTACACAGCGTAATTTCTGTTGAACTAGCCGGGCAAAGGCAAGAAAAAGAAAGATAAAGTAATAATTTCATATTTTCCATTGCATTCTCATTAATACAGTTCAATGTACCTGAGTGACAGCACAAATCAGTTGGCCTTCCTACTCACAGAGACTCGTCACAGCATCCTTTTAGCAGTGCTCCAGCGTGAAGCTTTGTGACAGAAATATATATATATATATATATATATATATATATTGCTATAATAATAGGGTAGTTTAGGGGTAGGTTAAGTCATGGGGGTCATAGAATAAATAAAAACAACTTCCAGTGCAAGAAAAGCACATAATTCCAGAAATTATAATAGTAAATAGGTCACTCTAGATATTATTAATTGAGAGCACACTGTATATAAAATACGGGAGATTAAATCCATAAGAACATAGAAATATCTAAGAGTAGTCTACAAGTAAAGATAAAATTTGAAAACGCAACAACTTGCATAAAATTAAATCACCGAGAAACCTATATGAATTGGCATTACAAATATTTAACAATTGCGTTAAAAATATCAACGTACACGCAATCTAAATTATTCATTATTAGAAAATCGTACGTGACAAGAAGAAATCACATTTGTTCAAAAATCCAATATTATGTAGAAATAAACAAGCACCAGGCTATTCAGTTAAGATAATAATAAATAACAAACATTCAAATACGTGAGTTAATAAAAGGCAAAAGTTGGAAATTACCACAATATGCGGGAGGAGTACGTGACTGGCAAGGCATGCATTCAAAGACTTAACTAAATAATTGGTGTAAATTCCAAGGTATACGAGATAAAGCCGAAGTGTCGTCCCAGAACATAAATAGGCCAATTAAAAGCAGGTGGAGGTACAGCTTTATATACGATAATGATAAAGCGACAGAGTTAGTATACATTCAAACTGGGCTACGACTATGTTCAAAAGTACTAAGAATTTACGTAACCAGTGAAGTAAAATTAAAGTGAAATTAGATTTGAAGTGTGCGAATTTATGCAACGAAAATAAACCGATCTATTAATAGACGTAAGTAAAATGACTTAATTAAAAATCCATTTCTAATATTAATAAAACAGGGCTTCTAATACCTACTTTGAAATTGTTCTAATACCTACATGTAATTTGGATTTTAATGTCAATCTGGACTTTCATACCTACATTGAAATTGTGTTAATACCTACATGATTGTTCAGGAGGAATATCACTGCATTTTATGACATGCCCAATCGCGGGGCTCAATAAGAATATTAGGGGTATAATCACAGCATTTTATAATGCCCAATCATGGGGCCAATTTCATAGCACTTTTATGGTATGCCCAATCGTGGGGCCGATATCACAGCAATATATATATATATTGCCGTGGATCTTAGCTTTTATAACCTTTTAACATAGCCAGTGTCAAAAAAAAATTTTCAAAATTATAATAAAATTTCACACAAATTTCTTACCCGGATTCTGCTTCATCAAATTAATTTCTCAGCAGCTTCCCTGGCTAGCTCAGCTGTGCCTCTTCTCGGATACCTATATTTACTATCATTCTCTTTAACATTCACACATCATTCAATAAAATCACAAAATACAACAATCATACAATATTTATTTACCGCTATTAATTCATACAATTATTCATAGATATCTACAGTTCGGTGCTCTAGTTACACCTCAATAAATGCTATCTTTGTAACGTCCTTGTTTTTAAAATTGTAATTTCAAACACATTTAATGCAACAGGATTAAATGGGCCCCACACTGAGTATGGTGAGCTCATGATAGCCCAGTTTATTAATGTATGCTTTCCACTTTGCATACTATTACTACAAACTTAATAAACCCATGTACTCTTAACAATTAAATTTAAATTCATGAAATTTAATAAACTTTACATACACTTTCTGTTCAATATTCAAAATACCCCAATAATAATAGTCAGGTAACGTATCCTTTTCAATACGTTAAATAACCAAAATAACCATCAAAGTTCACTCACACATCACAAATAATTTCAACAGTTTATCAAAAAAAAACCCAGCAAATTCAAATGAGTTACCTGGAAAAAGCTTCAAGACTCCATCTCCGTCGAAAATGCTTTATCTTCCTGAACCCCCCTCGGCTTCGTGATTATGCGCGCTGCTCCACCAGATATTTATAGATGAAAACTCAGTCTAAGCTGAGTGAATTTCGTGCTACACCTTTTAACATCAATTCCAACATCCAAATCCATGTATATTACACTTGTTTATTATCGCTTTATTAACGTACGAGCTTGTTAGGGTATGCCTTGGACCTTAGTTAATTTAAATCACTCGTCACTACTCGCGTTACTAACTATATGGCCCCAAATAATCTAATACTATTTTACTGAATTTTACAAATTTTTAATACTCACAAGCCTTGTCGGTTGATTATTATACCGCATCCACCTGTCGCGTGTTCGTCTGTTCTAAAACTATCTATTTCGACCAATGATACAGTCCGGTGACGTCCTAAAACTCCGCTTGTACTACTTTATTCCTGTCTTATGCATATTTGATGTCGCGTTCTAACCTTACTCGAGTTGTAGAAAATCGATATTGCTGACCGCGTCTTATGGACTCCACGTGGATCGAATACGTGCATACTAAATCGAATGCTTTTATACCCGTCTCATTCTGTAGCATATTATTGATTGTGCATCCCTTCTGCTCTTTAAGAAACTTTTGTTAGCGTTTATGCAAAGCCACCGACGGTTGAACAATATTTCCTTGTAGCTCGCCTTATTATGTGCACAAATAAGCGGAAGATGGCCTTTCCAACATGCAGACGTGCTTAATTAATGATCGTTTAAAATAACAGTTCTATATAACTGACGTGTTTGTTTGTTAAGAAAACTTTTCGCCTTGGGATTATTGATTTTACATGCTCTGATGCGTTTTCTGACATTATTACCCGTTGAATTAAAATAAATTAAACTAATTATGCGTTTCTATTGGCTTATAAAACTGATTTTCTTTATGAACTTATTACTTTTTAATCCCTAATTATAACAATACGTCAATACTTGTTAATTTAAATTAAATAAATGAAATAAATTTTGTAACTAAATATTATGTTCCTTTCTCTACACATGGTGTTTGAAATTGCATTGTTTACCCCCAAATTTAACCCTTTAAATCCACTATAATATATATATATATATATATATATATATATTTAGGAATTGGTTTCGGGGTTGTAGTCAATTAGGGCAAATTAAGAACTCCTTTTTGATCGATTCGAGCTTTCGAAAATTTTATTTTCTTCTTCAGGAAACTAAATAATAATCAAAGTAGTCAAAAACTATAATAATTTATATATAGATTGCTGTGATACCTTTAAAATCCGTGAACTACGCTTTTCGCCTCGGCTGCTCACCTAATGTTATAAACCTCCTCATTCATAAAAAAAAAACAACACATTCCTACCAAAAACATCAACGTTAACTCTATTTACATCAATATTCAGAATACATTAAAATTTCAAAATTAAAACTCAGCATAAATTTCAGTTTTAAAAAGAATTTCAAGATTAATTTTATTATCATTTTACTGTGCATCCAAAATTAAAGTCCTCGTTGGATGCCTACTAATTAATATAACAATATAAGCAGACCGGAGTCTGAGTATAAAGGAGCATCTACCACCCCTTTACGTTAATTAACCAGGTTCGTCTAATTGAGCTCAAAGACATACCCAAATTTTCATCATATTCCCGAACATCAAAACAAAATACCCTTTTACTTAAACAAGCAAATTTCATCTTAAAATTAAACGTTTATGGTTAGAACAATTTCACTAATGTCCATTTAAAGTAAATCAATTATAAAGTCATTCAATACACACAAAATGTCAAACAAAATAGTATAATTTACCTGAAGGTTACTGTCCTCGTAGCTTCAAAGTATCGTTTCTTTAGTTAATCACACCATTCAACAGGATTATATTTACGGCTTCTGATTCTCTACGCTTTTAAAATTTTCTCCATCACCATCCATTCAAAGTCGTTTCTGGGCCTTTCCGGAACTCCTCTGTGTTTATCTGACCCTTGTTTCATGGATCCAGACACGTATTTGAACCATTTAATTATTAACACCCCGAAAATAGCAAAGAAATTCATGCTTCTGTCACCAATATACGCCAAAACTGCCTACTTTTGTGTATACCTTCGTCGTTGTAAATTTTGCTAATTGGTACAGTGAAACTAAATTTTATTACCTTGTATCTAAGTGCACTGAAGTACATTCATGTTAGCACGTAAATAATAAGCTATTTTGAATCACTAAAATATACTAGCAAACTTTAAATTATTTAATCAAACTAAAATGCACGGTTTAACATCTTCAATCAAGTCGCGTATGTACGAGCTTTTAACGCATCGAATCGTCAAAAGTCTAAGAGGCCGAAATTCATATTACCACCGGTATATATAGCAAAAAGCCTGTCTGTCGGTCGAGTCTCTAAAACGGCCAGTTTCTAGAATTTCTCATGCTCTGTTCCCAGTCCGTCGCTCACGCGTCGATTTTTACGAATTTTCACTCGCCCCATTTAAATCTCAGAAAATTTCCACACGGCACGCAAGCATGTCCGAGAAAAACTAATTAATTTTGTACAGAAATCGTTGTTCTACCTCTGATATTTGCATCCTATTTTTAACCAATTGTGACCCCGTGACGTTGCTTAAATCCCGCCTTTTACAATATGTGTCTTTGCTTGACGCATTTCTCTTTCCTTCTCTACCGTGTTCTTATTGGTGCAACTTGATATTCTTTATTATCGATTATTTTAGTCCACATGGAGTGTGAAATACCCAGCTTTAGCAATTCTCGTAACTATTATGCGACGTTTTCCCCAAGATTCTTTGAAACATTAATTATCTGCAAAATTTACGCCGAATGAGCTTTTAAATAAACCCAGGTGTTTAAACATACTATTAATTCTCAGAGCCTTATTCCGTGGTATTTTAATCTTGGGTTTTTACAAGTTTCTATAGGTATTATATGTTATTAACGGTTTAATTAACTCCAATTAAAATTGATTTCTATCCTTTTCATTTTTAGCGAATACAACTTAAATATTAATTATTATATGTACACTTTGTTTTACTACCGGTTACTTAAAATAGGGTTAATTAATATAAACTTTGCACGTAATTTCTCTTTGTTTAGTAATTACATTACACGCAGAGCTTTTCAATACTGCTTCTTTTGATATAAAGCGTCTTATAAATAATTTAAATTTCTTATTTTTACTGAAACAACCTAGTTTATTTATGCTTCATGGTTTTAATAACGCGTATTATTTAATGAAATTCCTTATACACGGTGATTAAAATTATTTGATGTGATTATTTAATTTTCTACCCTGGTCTAAATATGAGTAATATATATATATATATATATATATATATATATATATATATATATATATATATGTTTACATATGCTGCTCCACTAAATGTTCTATTTTATACAAACTAGACTTCTGGTTTTAACATTTGATTTTATTTAAAATTTTAATAAATAAAATATGCTCCGCCAAAACTACTTTTAAACCTTTTCTCTAAAATCAATTCTTGTTTACCTTCGTAGATGCCTCTACAACCCACTATAGGAAATTAAGATCTTCTGTAAGAATTGCTTTTATTTAATTTTGGAAATAATACAGCTTGAAATTCACTCAAAAAAAACTATCACACGGTAGGGTAAATAATAACCAATTTTATTGGGGGGAGGGAAGGGGGATTGATGGCATTAAATGAGCATCCGAAATTTTAAATGCTTGGGTCCTCTCTCATTTTAATCTGACTTTTACCTTTACAGCAGTGCTTGAAATAACATAATTTATGTATCAACTTCAGAAAGCAATTCTTTTCTTTAAAAAACTTTTACTATAATAACTGATTTATACCTTTAGTTCCAAGTGGATGGACGCTCCTCACACTGGTTCTATTTCTGACTACATATTTCCACTCAGGTAAGAGCAGAATACATATTATAAAATTATGCTTTAAGTAATATAAAAATTCACTTTTCATAATGAACTCAAAGTGATGTAATGCAAATAGTTAATATGAAATCCGATACACATTATACCTAAATACACACTGCTCTCCATCCTGGAAACTGAAATATGTTCACCGCTTCTGCTTGTACAAGGTTCGATGTTGTTGAAATTTTGTTTCAGAAGGTGTCTTGCTCTAAAATACTCTTCTATGATGCTCCTTACTGAAATTCCTTTACTAAATAGGGCTCAGCTACTAATATCCTTTTCTTCTTGTATGAATCAGGTTGTAATC
This sequence comes from Platerodrilus igneus, assembly GCA_036346225.1. NCBI lineage: Eukaryota > Metazoa > Arthropoda > Insecta > Coleoptera > Lycidae > Platerodrilus > Platerodrilus igneus. The sequence continues at coordinate 11,518,387 of JARFIW010000453.1, forward strand.
ATATACAATATATATTCTTTAGCAGTGCATACACTGTTCTGTTAACAATTTAATTTAATAAAAAAAATCTATTTAACTTTTATTTTAATAAAAAAAACCATGAGCAACAGAAACACGCAGCTTCTTTATTTTTCAAAATTGGCAGCTTCCTCAAAAAGAAATCTTGTAAACTGGATTCCACAAAATATTGCTTTTTTCAGCTAACTATGCACATGAAATTCAAACATTTTGTTAATAAACTAAATTACACAGAATGCTTCCATAGAAAACCACTTGAGTTATAATTATTGATACATATTACAATACACATGAATTAATTTCATTGGTTAATATATTATAACATTTATATCTTGCTTGTTGTGATAATATAGCTTCTAAAATTGTTTTATTTCCTAGAAATATACTTTTATATGATATAATAGTGCTTTATTGCATAAAAATAACTAATCTGGAATTGTCAATCTGATAGAATAGGGTTTAGCCTATCTATTTGTAACTTAAGTCTTGTAAGTATCTTTTAATCATCAATATGCTGTAAATGAGTTTTTACTAAATATATAGTGATCATCCACCAAAAACAAAGCACGCTTGTTTTAATCACTTTACTTAGAGAAAGCAGTTAAACACATATTTTGTTGATAAGGGAGAACTATTATGTGGATGTTTTCAACTCTCCTGCTTCAATCCTTAAAAAATGGCAAAATTACCCCAAAATTTTAAATTGCAAGTGGGTTGAGTGGAAAATCATTTTAAAGCTAATTTCAATTTCTTTTCAACAGTTTCTAACTTTTAAATTTCTCCTAATAGTTTTAGAGATAATCTTGTTTAAAGTTAGCGACCTTATTTCGTTTGAGTTAATATCGTCAATATATTAAAATTTTCAAATTGGTGATCTCTGTTTATACACAATAGTGCAAATTTTATACAAAGTTTTGACGAATATTATGAAGCATTTCTGGAGTGGATTCAGAACACATATTTATAAAGATGTAGCATGGTGCTATGCAAAAGTTAAGCTCAGAAAAGGACTGGAACGTAATGCTAGCGAGGTATTGTTAAGTACACTTTTGTTGATGGTTAATTGTGCTTGGGCATGATGGCGTAGGTAGGTGATGTGATGGTAAAGTCTTTAGTAGCGAGAGGTGGTACTTAACTCAGGTCCTAGGGACCTAGGGATCTGAAGGGGTCTTTAGGAATCACAATGGGGTTTTGGAACAAGTCATTCTTGTAAAACGATTATAGTAATAAAGTGTAATGATAAGATGGAAGTAAACAACAATATTTAATAAACAATAAATAAACTTAAAGCTAAATGACATGTAACAAAAAGCAAAGCAGTAAAAGAGTTAAGGAATTACTTACGTTACCATCTTTACTAAATGTCTCAGCAACCATAAAGTACTAAGTTACCATTTTGATGGTTGGCTCTGAGCCGACTTGCTCCAGAGCAGTGGATGAACTAGGATCATACAGACTGACTGACTGACTCTCTGGTGCTTCGTCTTTTATAACTGCTGATAACAAGGAATGGGTTTTCTGCCAAAGGTTGTGGCAGGCGATAAAATTGTATGTTTAATGGTGGTAAGCCAAAACTTCCCTGAGTTCTAGGACATCTGCAGGAAACCTAATTGTGGTTGTTACAATGTAAAGACACAGTAAAGTCCTGACTAAAAGATTAAGTATACAAAAAGATAAGTGTGGTGAGGTAATTTCAAGAACATGACATTTGATAAACATGATGCAAGTTTTCCTAGAACAGCGAATGTTCGGCTTACTGATTTTGTTACAATATAACATTTTAAAAATAATCTAAAATAATGGCTTCGCTATATACAACAGTATTCATTGCTACAACATTTGTCATCACATAGTTTAACTGAAAAAAGTCTAGTGGAACTTCTGATGAACCTCAGATTAGATACATCGTTAAGTCAGCTTCGTCCAGATTAGCGTTTCAACAGTAGAAGACAAGCAATGCAATCAAGATAATAAAGAGCCTGTCCGTCACTTCAATATTATTGATTGTGTGTTTGTACAAAACTATAATAGTAAACAGGTAATGCAGATTCCTGGTCTGGTTACGGAAGTGAAGGGGTCTTGACACTATAAAGTTAAAACACAAGATGGACAATCAATAATGTGTCACATTGATCAACTTCGAGCTACAAAATCCAGTGAAAACAGTGCACAACCAATCACTCAATTGCCTGAAATGTCGGAATTCAATACAAAAGATACACATGATGAAAAGGAAAATCAAAGAGGTTGTGAAATTGCTGATTCTTTATCCTCAAATATTGAATTATCAAGAATTGCAAGAATAAGAAAAGCTGCCGCTGAATGTTATATGTGTTTTTAACCTCATTAATTGTGAATAATAAAGTTTAGTTGTGTTCGAAATCTTGTTCCTTACTGATACTTTTAATACACAACACTGATTTATTTACAAATTTTTATGGTAACTACGCCTGCCTCCAATTATTTACAAACCGAAAATTTAAATTACGTTCACGCATGGCGACACAAATATTAAATGCTACTAATAAATTAAAAGCAGAACAACGAAATTCTGTTGGCATACTACAATCTGCTAGGCGATTTATATGGGTTATAAATACAAAACTCGAAAGCTGGATTCCTATATATTCCTAGCGGATGCTCTTTCACAAAAAAGGAAAAGGGTTGTAGAGGTGATGCCAGGTGAACTTGCTTGAGATGAACAGATTGGCACAGATGCAGAAGATCATTTTCATCTAACGGTTTACAATACCGTCATGGACACTATTGCAAACAGTACTGAGATCAGCTTTGCAAAACACGTCGCACTTTATGGAGACTTGAAAATGTTTCGATCGTAGAAGATATTCAGTAATAAGTCAGTCACTTCCAGAAGAAAACAAAAAGAAAAGCTTATGGCATTTTCTAAACTTTGACCTCATTGGTAAAAATGCAACTTTCAAGACATTTACTCAAGTCATTCGAATTATACATTGGAAACTGATCCATATTCTTTAAGTTCAGAATCAGAACACAAAACGTAAACGAAGAGGTGGTTGTGGATATTACCACCGCAAAATGCAAAAATCAGTGTAACTCATACTTGTCTTATTTATTTAATACTATTATTATAATCTATATTTCATAGAATTCAAGTAATTATTTATGGTTTACAAATTTCTTTTAATAATTCCATTAACGTGTCATGTTAACAATCATTTTTAAAACTTAAATTATTAAAGACGAGTCTTCACAGTTGTATTATGTAAGAGAATTAGGAAGCTTTTTTTGTATGGCTTGCGAGCCTGAAATAACAAATAGTATTACATCTGAAGCTATAATTGAAAAAATGTGCGATAAAAGGTAAGGCATACAAGAACTATTTTCAGTGGTCCTAACCATTTATTTGTACTTTATTTATAAATTTGTACCTTATGTTTTTCAAATGTTTCAAGATTCACCTGTGTTTTATAGAAATGTGTTGTAATAACTAATTCTTTCAAAGGTATTATTAATTTTTTATTTTAATATTTATTTTTATTTAAGGAACACATACGGTATGGTAGTTAATGTATGACCAACCATACGGTATAATATTTTCACGTTGCCAAAAATTAGAAAAAAAAATATATATTTTAATCAAATTAACAAATTAGGTACGGGCCTCCATATACGAAATTTTCCCGGGCATTTCAAAGTATCCCAGCATGCACCTAACAGTACCATATTTTTGCATAAAAGCTTTAAATGTATTATTTCAAATAATCTTATACTGTTCAAGAAGAAAATATAAAAATATGACATGTTTGTCCATTAAAAACTTTCACCTTTAAAGGTTATGTATCAGAAAACATGTCTTACAAAGCTAATTTTCTAATATATTATACATTAACAGCTATTTTTGTAACAAAAGTGGACTTTGAACTTACTCAGTTTCAGCAGCAATCTTCTGCAAATGTTTCTTACTTTGTACATGTTGTTCATGCTGAACACACGAATTCATGAAACTATCACAAGATGCATATACACAGACAGCAGTATTATCAGGATATCCCTCTAAAATTATTATTACACAAGTAAATAAATATGCAATACTTAACAAGACTAACGTAGTCCAGCAGTTTGTGATTTTTTTGAATGTTTTTGTCCATTGATATGAGCCGTCATATTTTCTTGGGAAGTTACAGAAACATTACATATCTCGCAATACAATTTTCTATTCAAAGCAATTACATTAGGGTCCAATTCATTTCCTGCTACAATTTTAGTTACAATTCATATTAAAAATGTGCACAATATTTATACAAATTACCTATTTGAGTTTCTTGTATTTTTCGGTGTTTTGTTTCACTTATATGGTCATTCACAAGTTCTTCACTTGTAACATGAGGTAAGTCACAACAAAATGCTTCTTTTTGAGTTTGTTTAGAAGCAAATGTATTAAGTAAGCCTAATTCGGTAAGATTATGTGGTATACACTCATTATTTCTGAAATTAAGTATTAAATATTAACACTAAGTTTAAATAATATCACAAGTCAATTTTACTAATTAGTTTTATATTTTGATATATTACCTTTCACATTGGTATTTTGTATTTAAAACTAAGCAGTTGTGTCCTACAAAAGGGTAGTGCCTATGGTAATTCTAATACGATTTTACAAATGTGTTGCATGTTATAAATTGCAAAGTTAATGTGTAACGTGTTGATTTTCCTTCCTTTCAACACTTACTATTTTTGTATCGTCAAGCGCATCTTTTAGTAAACGCTCTGTATATAAATTTTCCATTTGTACAAATCTATATTAATTTGGATTGTCGATCATTTGTCCATTATTTATTAAATGATTTAAATTGATCGGTGACACAACATAACTTTGTCTTCAATCGTGAACAACGTAAGTTGAAAGTACATACGCCATTTTTGCAAGGTGCTACAGAATAATGGATTTGGCATAGCAGCTGTACAATTTATAATCCTACACTTTTGGTGGATCTCCGTACACTTTATTTACGGTGAAAATATTTATATAGAATTTTGGCTAGTGCATGGGTTTTCACTGTTAAACAGATATCTGGTCTAGATTGATAAAAATAGGCATATGGTCGTTTAGCAAATTGGTTTTGCTGTAATTTTTAAGGAGGCTGATAGTTATGTTGTTGAGTAAACACGAATTGTAAGTTAACATATTAAATACATTTAACTAATTTTTATTCCTTTAGGGCTTCTTATTTTCGCTCTTATTCTCGTTATTAGTTTTGTCATATCTTTATGAATAAATTTAGTTCATGCTGGACAATTGTTTAAGATTTTCGGCTGGTGTGTTTGAAGAGTACAGTATCACACGTTAGTTATCGTATGAGCAATTAATCCTGGAGAATTCAACTTTTAATTTAAATGGATGAATCATATTAAGTTATGAACATTACGGAACTTGATGGTTATTTGGCGTTATCCATGCAGGCATTTTAATTTGGAAGGATTTCGTATTTTTATATCCTTTATACATAGTAATCTGGAGGTAGTAAGTTATGCAGATACTTAATTTTGCAGTTTTGTAAAGTCTGTTAATTTTATTTATGAAATTGAAAATAACATCAAATTTATAACTAAGATTTTGCATTATAACATTTATTTAAAGCGTCAAAGCTTTCCCTTTTGTAAAAGGTTTATATTGGAGACTTGTTCTAAGATCGGGTTTGCTCCTAAGATAATTTACTGGTTTATGTGTACACAAAAAGCAGGCCGCGAATAGCATTTTTTATTAAAGGCTATTACCTACAAAAGCAAAGGTAAAGGTAAATTATTATAAAAGTTCTCCAAGATTTTACCTTGCGTGAATTAATATTATTGATTGGTATAAAGTGTTATTGATCCAATATATATATATATATATATATATATATATATATATATATATATATATATATATACAGGGATTGATATGACGGTTAGTAAGTTCTGAAACTGTTAAAAATTAAGAGGATAATATACATAGTGTTATTTTGAGCATTAATAATTATTGCTCCCTGAATACTTGAATCGTCGTTGCTAGGCATTTTTTGAGAGTGATTGAAGACGTCACTTTCAGTATTTTGAGCTTTAGGGTTTCCAGGCAGTCTTCTGGCGCCCAAAAATTATCTTAACATCAGTTATTGGCTTCAAGTTTGGTCTCCATGACCCACGACCCAGCCAAGTCGAGTTGGCAGGAAAACCTTATTTTATTCCACCATGTCTGGCGACTGCCAGGGCTGGCAAATGAGCTTAAACAATCTATAAAATGCTATTTTGGTTTGAGAGATCAGTTTCAAAAAATCACGTAGTCTTTCTATTGTTTCTTTGACTATAATAGAACCTATTCAAAATTCAAAACAGTTTTAATATTTATCATTGGTTGTGGGTTGAATTTTTTCTAAATAACTATCTACCGACTATGCTAGGGGTCTATTTCTCGGGTAGAGCTTATGAGGAGTGGTCGTGGTTCTTATGACAAAACATTATTTACTTGCCAATAGCAAGATTTAACTGCTTATTTGAATATACCATACAGTGTATTTAATGAATGATTTTAAAAGATTTGCAGTCGTCAGAAAAAATTGTTACAACTTTAAGTAGATATAAATTAGTGGTTAAATTGTAGTCTTAGAATGATGTAATATGTACAAATATGTTAAGATGCCCTCGTGACTTCACATCGTTTTTGGGGAATGATGTGAAACTTTTATTGGACCTTGAACTAAGTCTGCTACGAATTACATGGACACTAGAGCAGTAGTGTTTTGTTCGGAGTGCTGTTTGGTGTGTTTTCCATGTAGTGGCTTAATTATCCTCTCCACCTTTCTTTACCTTGTCCTTTGTCCTCTTAAAGCACTACACCGGAAACTTCAGCACAGATGTAATTAAAAATCTGTTATAACCTTAGCATACAAATATGTAAGGCTTAAGGGGAATTTAACGTAACGCAATTGACGCCCTATATATATATATATATATATATATATATATATATATATATATGTGTGTGTGTGTGTGTGTGAGTGTGCGTGAGAGTGTGTGTGTGTGCATGCGTTTGTGTGCACGTGTGTATATTTGTATTATTTAACACTCAGTTGCTTTGCTGACCGCCACCTCTCTGTGCATCTAAAATATCTAAATTAATGTAAAAATCAACACAATAAATTTATGCCTCAACTAGCTCAGTTATATTCTGCACAGAGTGAATGACGATATACCAGAGAATATTTACCCACTTCCCTTTAACACTTCATATAAGACAAACAAAATTCACCAAATTTTGTATAATAGGCTACGCAAATGTACAATTTATAACTCTACGTCCTTGTAATATCATTAGCTATCAAAACTTTGAAATCAAATGAAAATAAATATTCTTTAAATTTGTTCACTACCAAAATTTGAGGCAATTAAAGCCAGCAAAAATAATTATGTTTTATATTGAAAGCTTTGTTGAACTTTCAAAAAAACTTTTCCCCTTTTAACATAATTTATACATATTAACCAAAGTTTTTTGATGACCTTTTACACAAAAGTTGCCTATATAACAAGTGAGTTTTACGCTTACAAATATTCGAAATAAGTCATGCAACATTCAAGAAATTATAAAATTAAATTCTGACCTTGGATCTTTCTGTTGATCCCTACGGAAGCTTGTTGAACCAGATCGATTGTCAGTTCGTCGTTGACCCTTAGCTTGACTTTTAACCCAGTAATTCACAGTTTTCCAATAACTTGTTCTTTAGTAAATTCCTTTAGTTGCTTATTTAATTTAACATCATCACTTAGATAATTAATTAGATCATTTCATAGAACATTACTTAGATAGTTTCTTAGAGCCCTAAATTAATAAATGGTAAAGATTATGTTTACATTAATTAAATTTAGACTTACGTTTTTAATACTAATGGCAAATTTTCACGCACTTCTACTATTTTTTTTACTTGAATTCTTTATGTTATTTAATTTTATGTCACTTTTGACTTCATTTAATTTCAGGTTGACACAATAAATTCGTCTAGACTGGTACAGACGTGCGTCGATAATGAAATGAATGCATTTTATCAGTTTATGTTCCTTATATAGAACAAGTTCGTTCCCTCATATCTCTTAACCTATTGAGTTTATTCAAAATTGCTTACTCTATACATTTAACTTTACATGTAGACATAATTTTGTATTGGGATTTGTCAACGAATGTTGTAATTTTATGCTTGAAACATTACGTAGACATAATTTTGAACAGGAATTTATTGAATTTTCCATTTAATTCTGCACGTATACCAAAACTTATTGTTTCATATTTTGTTTACCCATGTCGGGCTTTACAAAAATGTGACAATTCATAATGTCACGTACGAGTTTTGCCCCAATATCTGTATCTTATTGCGTTATGAGATATGCTCGGTTTTCAAAAGTTTGTTTTATGCATTTTATTGCCTTCTATTCCTTACGCAATGCGTCGAGTTTTCAAGAGATTTGTTTCATGTTTAAATATGTCTAATTTGTATTTATTTGGAGTTTAAGAATACCTTAAATGAATTGGGTTGCGCCCAGAATTATTAGAAATATATAGAAATTAAGAAAACCAAACATTTAAATCGTAAAAAATACATAATTCAGTGATTATGCAAAAAAGTAAATTCCAATCACCTTGTATAAAATCGACAACCAGTCACAATTAATAAAAAGAAGCTCATTCTGTAACAGCTGAACCACATTTAGTAGAATAACTAATTCTGTGCGCAACCCAATTTATTTTAGAAACATTTAAAGCATTCATAAACCCCTAATAAACACAAATTAGGCATATTTAAAAGTGAAACAAATCTCTTTAAAACTCGACGCATGGCATAAGAAATGGGAAGCAATAAAACGCATAAAACAAACTTTTGAAAAATGAACATATTTCATAACGCAATAAGAGATAGATATTGGGATAAAACGTGTACGTGACATTAGAAATGTAGAAATAACCACATTTTTGTAAAGCCAGACATGGGTAAACAAAATATGGAACCATAAGTTTTGGTATATGTGCAGAATTAAGTGGAAAATTCAATAAATTCTTGTACAAAATTATTGTCTACGTGATTTTTGGAATATCTGAAGAATGTATAAAGTAAGCAATATTTTGTGTAAAGGATCATCAAAAATTTGGTGATACATAGAAAATACCTTAAAAGAAAGGGAAAGGGTCATTGAACGTTCAACGAAACATTCAATATAATACATAATTATTTTTGCTGGCTTTAATTGCTTAAAAGGGGTTATAAATTATGGTAATGAACAAATTCAATATTTATATTAATTTTAATTCAAAAGTTCTTAAATAGCATATGGCAGTATGAAGGTCGTAGAGTTGAAAATTGTACATATTTCTTAGCTTATTATACAAACTTTGACAAATTACGTTTAACTTATTCAGGTACATAAAGTCTTAGAGGGAAGGGGGTAAATATTCTTAGTCATCATATCGTCGTTCACTCTGTGCATGGCATAACTGAGCTAGTCAGGCCATAAATTTTATTGTGTTGATTTTAAAATTAATTTAGATATTTTAGAGGCACAGCGACAATGCGATCAGCAGGTAATTGATCGTAAAAATTAGACGGCGATATCGTAGCAATATATATAATGTAGATACAATAATTACAAATTTAAAAAAGTTCGTTGTTTTTACCTAAATGTTATTTTTTATTTAAAAATTTCTATACAAATTGTGTCAATTTACAATTTTCAACAACAAACAATAAAACAAGAAGTCTGAGCGGCACAAGGATATGTCTTCATATTGAGGAATAACTTTTCTTAATTAATTATGACATGTGCACCATCAAATATATTATTCTTGTACACGTTAAGTACCAAATGTTATTAGTTAACCTATTGTCCCTTGCCAATGGATATTGTAGACTGTGTCAATAGACACACTTTTATTGAATCTGAGCAACAAGTTGACTCAAAACAGTGTATTACATACAGCAATTTATAAATCAAATTTCAAGAACATGGTGCTCATCAATTTAAGTCTACTCATAGCAAGTTCTAATTTTTCATCAGTTTTCTGGCTATTTTGTATTACCAACCTATAGGATGTACACTAACTTGCTAATTTCTACAATAATTAAGAAGTTAAGTATTTAATGTTTGGCGTTTTTGTGAAGTACTTAAGGTAGTATAATTTTTACTAACTTAAATTAATATAAAGCATGTCAACAATCTGTAGAAGGTATGTAAATAAAGAAATTGAAAACCGGCTGTTGCTTCTGAAATAACCAGAAAAAAGTTGATAACTTGATGTGTGTAAAACTATTCAAGGTCATCGAGATTCTTAACAATTTTCTACTTATTTTTTTTTAAGTTCTAGCAATTGATCAATAAATTGTTGTGTGTAAAACAGCTATGAGTGTTACAATAAATAATAATAAAACCCTATGGAAGAGGAATGCGTAATTCATACTAAATATAATATAAACCCTTTAACCATAAAATTATGTGCTTATTGAACATTTTATTATATTTAAAACTGTATGTAATTTTCTGTTGTTTTAATGGCAAATAAAATTCATAAAAAGTTAATTTTGTGGTTATGGGATTAAACACCGCCTTTTAATCATCTCATTATTTCCTACAGCTTAGAATAAAAAAATACATCTAAATTAAAATATAATACTTACTTTATATGATTTTTCTCTGTAAAGTGAGCTTCTGCTTGAACTTCACTATTTAGGTATACTTTAGAAATATTGCAATAAGAATCATATACCACATTATTAAAAACAACCTAAAATTATAGAAGCACTATTAATTAATATTTAGTACATACACAATTGCAAACTAGTTCTTAAATGGATAACTGCAATATGCAGATTTTGTAATGTTAAATTGATCGCAATATGTATAAAATGTAATTCAACTTTTTAAAAGTTGAATTACCATTTCAAGTTGAACTGGCAATGAAAAGTTCTAAAATAATCACCTACAATTAGAATTAAACAGATGACATCAGTTTGTTACGTGCAATTTGCACTTTAACATTGTTAGTAGTTTAGTTTTTAATGTACGGAAGTTTCCCGCCATATTTTCAAATACGCGAGACGCGGGAACATTTTAAAATAGACTAGGCGGTGCTTCCGGCACGTCACAATAGTGAGTTTGCGCAAGTGTGCTTATCCCTAGAGGGTTAGGGCAATACTGGACAAAAGAGTGGGGTCGAGTTTCGCGGTTCTCGCCCTGAATCGTGGCTTTTTGCCTTGTGGTGTGAAGTGAAGTAGACGTTTCTTTTTGGTGACGTACAGTTATCGTAGCTATGTAGAATCCCTTCTCTAATTACCTTTTTGTTTGTTTACCTCTACCTTCCTCCTGTCGAACCTTACATAGGTACCAATCTGCGCCACCGAAGGGCCTACCGACCTCCACATCTGTAGATGGAGAGATCCATGTCTACCGCAGCTAGCCGAGCTGTCCCTTACGTATTTGATAGCGTCGACGGATTCCGAGGACTTCAGAGGAGCGAACTGTAGCGCCATTCCGCCAATACCGGATTCCTTACGTAAGTAATTTTTACTTATTGTGTATTAAAAACATAGTAATTTGTTGTTAAACGTTAATTGTTTAATTTTTATGTTGCAAATTATTGTGCAATATCGATGACATCACCAGTGTTGACGCGCCGAAATCCGTATAAGAGTCGGCGCTGCCAACGGTGATCGTGTATCTTACATCACGTTACCGGTGTAGTAAATATCGAACTTTTAAATTTTAACTACCGTTTACCTATAAGAAGTTTTACAAGCCAATACTGTACCAGTCTAGCGATACAGACTGTAATGATAGTATTTGTTGTGTCAAATCTGCTTGAAGATTCTATATTACTGTGCATAAGTTACTACAAGCACTAAAAGTAATTTCAATTAATTTTTTCAAATCAAGAAAACTTTAATTCAACACCCAAAAACGGAATCTCAATAATTTAATACGATCTGGGGACATAAATACCAAGTGTGTGACATTCCTTGGAAATACTTATAATCAAGTTTCATTTTAATAGTTTCAGTAAATTCCAACAATAGGGTTAGGTTATTTCGTTTAAGAAATATAATTTTTAGGTTACTACAATTTTGATCTAAGGTAAAATTATATGGTTAATATTCAAAGGATGTCAAATTCATTAAGTCAACTTTTAAAGGTTAGTGATGATGTCATCATTATAATTAGTACAGTTTCATGATTTAGTTGTTTTTATTAATAATGTATTATGCTGGCGCCACAATGATCACATCGCCCAAGTGCAAAGGCAGGCCATATGCAGTTTTGTGCTCAAATAAATGGAAAGTCCGAGTTTCTGATTATGTTAAGCTATATGTAAGTTGATTTGCATACACATTAGATAGAAAAAATGACACGAGGTATGTTCTGCAGCCTTAATTCATCCATCCAAAGTTTGCCGAATATAAATCAAAATATGTTACAAGGGAAATATCATTTTTTAGAACACTTTGTATGTAACATTCAAACCATCAACATGCCACTTGAATAGATAAATTACCTTGGTCAGATTACCAAACTAGGCAGACAGAGATTAATCATGTTCGGATAATACCCTACCAAGTAGGTTAGTTTCAATTTTAGGGGCGAATTGGTTCCCAGATCGACAACCTTGTGTTGGAAATAACCACTATGTGGATAACGAAATCAATATCAGCATTTTATGGCATCCACCTCAACAACAGTCTCTCACTCCTTAGGTATCTATAAAGACATCTGAAACTATACTAGAGAAAAAGTTTGTAACTATATAAACATTTCAAATTATTGCATAAACTGATAAAACACACCTATAGTACATCTGTGTTTAGGCTAAGCTTTTAGTTAAGTAACCTTGTGACATACTTGATGTTTAATACTTGCTTAACACTGTGTTATGTATTCATAATGAAAATGTAAATGTGCTATATAGCTAGAAATAAGTTATGTATAATAGAAGTTAGAATTTTGGAAACCACATAGAGATGCATACACACATATAACATTTTAATTTAAGATAATTTTGTTTATTGGTAAGCAGAAAAGTTAAATTTTAGTAGTAACGTACAATTATTATTGAATTTTGAAATACATTTTTGTTTATATTAGTAATAACTGCTTTATAGAGTGGATTATAAGATTACTGTTGAAACACTCCTTAAGCAGGAATTAAAATATGAATTACAAATTCGCAGTACAAGTACTGATAATTTAAATGTATCACAGTTAAGAAAGGCTCTCCGAGCAATAATAAAGATACCAACGAAGATTTTGAATACCGATTGAATTTAAGGACGACATTTTAGCGATTCAAGACTTGTTAGAGATATTAGAAAAATGCTAGAAAATTTGAATGAACAGAATATTTACTTAAATAAATCCAAATTTGAAACAAAATTTGCATACACTTGTAGTAGATTAAATAATTCATTGACAATAAAGACGAAAAAGTAAAAGACAACGTAACAAAAACAGTTATTTAAATTAATTGATTTTTATAAACAAATTCAACAACAAATTTTTGGCATCAAAATAATACTTCACAAAAAAGAAAATCTGTTAGTAACCCTAATTTAGAATCAACTTTTAAAGAACAACTTCAATTAGAACCTTCTACTAGCACTAAGAATGAAAAACCATCGATAAAAATACAAAAATTAAATATAGTTACACCAATTGTAAATTTACCAGTTAATAATCAGTCCAATACGTTAGGCTCAAAAAGATAGTTTTAACAATTCTCAATTTAATAATTCGGTAATTTATAAAGTCATTCCTGTAGCTAAATGGAATTTGAAATTTTCTGGGAATACATTGGTACATGCTTTCCTAGTACGTATAGAAGAAAAGTCGCTAAGAATATGAGCGATACTCAATTTATAAATGAAGCATGCAATTTGTTTGATAATAAAGCTTTAGTTTGGTCTAGAGCGACTAAAATTTTGCTTAATACTTGGGACACGCTGGAAGCTGGTCTCAAAGCCGAATTTTAACCAGTTAATTATAACAAAATATTAATGATACAAATTAACAATAGAACACAAGGAGAAAATGAAACCATGGGTTATTTGTGGCAGTTATGCTGAATATGTTTAATAGACTTTCAGAACTTATCACTAGAAAAACAATTGAAAATTTCAAGAAGAAATATTTTGCCCTTTTATCATTCTCAACTTAGTCTGATAGAAATAAATTCAATTCAAGAACTAATTAAATTTAGTAAACGATTAGAGGAACATAAATGTTCAATAGAAAATTATATACCACCCAATAAAAGACGAACTTATTTAGAACTGACAGCATATACCGATCAACAATCACATAGTGAAACATACACTATACCAAAATTTTCTTCTTTACATACATCCGAAACTAGACACACAATAAAGACTTGTTAGAACTGTCATCAGACAGCACGTTTCCAATCTCAATGTCACGAGAAACGTGGAATAAATTATTGTTACCATTGTGGTAGAAACAATGTTTCTTACAATCAACATACCCGATGAAATTCTAATAATCATTTAAACTAGAAATGGGCATGCCACAAGGTCATGTAACGCCCAAACATTTTATAATTCGATCATGCAATTTAAAATTTTAAAAACAAAAATTTAAAAGAATCAAGCAATGTTGGACTATGTTTTCGTACATGCTTCATGAGATGAAAAATCTTATGTCACCCTACAGTAAATGTTGTGTTAAAATATGTAAATATTTGTTTCCTTTGATGTAACCTGGGATCCTTAAAAATGACGAAGGGGATTGTCATTTTTGAAAGAGCTGATGGGTTTTACTTTTTTGAGTTTTGTTTCAATTTTGATGTATCCTGAAGCTGATTAAAGCTATTTCATATACCGCGGTATGTCTCTTTGATGTTGAAATTGTTCCCTGTATTTTGAAAACACTCCTTAAAAGTAACAACTCACCCAAGAGTGTAACAGTGTTATTATCAAATAAAGCATAACTGCTACCACGTTTAGATATAAAAATTCAAACTTAAAATTCTTCTAATTGTGAAATTGCAAAAAAAAACAAATTTTACAATCTATATGAATAATGAATGACTATCGTTCCGATTAAAGGAGAATGTAGTAGTTTTAAATGTTTCATTAGTCTCAGAAGTAGCTCAAACTTTAGTTTTGGGTGTTGATTTTTGGTCATCCATAGGAATTATCCCCGATATTTTTAAAGACAAATTCGCTTTTGGTAAATTAGAGTCAATAGAAACTTCACCTCCACTATTACATTCTACTTTAGATTTGAATTCTGAACAAAGAAATGTATTAGAAAATATCATAGGTAAATATTTTGAAAACTTGCCAGAATCAGGTGTCACTTCTTTAGTTAACAATTAAAATAAAGGGAGATCCGATTAAGCAATGTTATTATAGAGTCAGTCCAGCTGTACAACAACACATCGATAGTGAAATAGTTAAACTTCTTAAGTTAGGTGTTATGCGTAAAAGCACTAGTCCTTAAAGTAATCTTATATTATTGGTCCAGAAAAAAGACAACATGTATAGATTTGTGAAAGATGCATTCCTTGTCACTTGTGTTTCAACAATCTTAAATAACCTCCAATACTAAATTTATGCATTGAATAATCATATTTTAATAATATCACAAACTAAAACACACTATGTATGTATGTATTTGGTATACACATTCTTAATGCACAATTAAAGCGCAATAAGAAACATTTTAAAAATTAAACGATTAGTTTGAAAAAAGTATCAATTCCAGTTTGTTTAGCTTTTTTCCTATTTTCATACATTTCTCGATAGCTTTGATAGCCAGTAATAATTTTGTTGCTAACATAAAAACTTTTTTCAAAATCTGGATCATGTTCCTAAAAATATTAATAGCATTCTGTAAATTTACAAAGATTTCTAAAAGTTTTTTCGGCATAAACTTGTAATTTCTTTTTGTAATGTATTTACTCTATGGCATCCACTCTACATTATACTAATCTATGTTTCTGTTCTTGAAAAAGTGAAGTATGCAACTTAACCTACAAGAATATAGTGAAAAACCACGTTTTACAATGTTGTGTAAAATACTTACGAACTACTTGATGTATTTGAATTATGGAAAAAAAGCAGTTTACTTTGCTATTAATAGCTTCTGTTCGTGGTATTTTTGCGGGCAACCGTTATACGATTTTCATACATTACATTTTGGCGACGAGTGGTAAAAATTAACAAGGCGAATATTACTGCAGACATACAAGGAACACAACCAGTAGTCACGGTAATTAGTGGTAATATATCAAATTTAGGAGTTTTTAAAAACGGAGATGACGTTAAAATATTTATTAAAAGGCTGGAGCAATATTTTCTGGCAAATAGAGTGGAAGTGGACAGGCAAAGCTCAGTCTTATTAACGGCAATTAGTGAAGATGTTTATAACGTCTTGAAAAATCTCTGTGACCCGAGTAAGCCCAAAGAGAAGACATTTGATCATTTAGTTACATTACTCAACACTCATTAAGCCCAGGGTATCAATATATAGATGCAGAATAAAATTTGATAACCTTAAACAGGATTCAGAATCTGTTAATGAGTGGTATATAAAAGTAAAAAACATTGCAACAGATTGCAAATTTGGTGCACAATTAGAAGAACGTGTTAAAGATAAGTTTGTAGTTGGTTTAAAGTCTGGCTCCACATTAGACAGGGTTTGCGAAGAGGAACCTACCAAGTCATTAGATGAAATTTTAAATATTGCTTTGACTAAGAAAGCAGCGTAGAAAGAGAAAGAATGTGAAATTAATAAAGTGGGAAAAATTGCATTTAAGGAAAAAGCTCAAAGTATAATGACTGCAAAAGGGAATGTTAGTAATAAAAGAGAAAATTTTGGTCAAACTAAGCTTTGTTTTCATTGCAATAAAGACAAGCATGATTTTAAAAAATGCATGTACAAGTCGTATGTGTGTAAAGTTTCTAAAATTAAGGGACACAAGTTCCGCTTGTAAAAATGCTACTCGTAATCATTTAGTCGAGGAGATCTCTCAAGAAAAAGAAATCGATCTTTTTAATATTGTAAAAAGCAAAGTAAATTTCTGTAAACCGTATATAGTTTGTGGTGATGTTGAAAAAGAAATGAGAGAATATTGAAATCCAAGGTTCAGAGGTGAAATTAAAAACTTACGATGATGGAATAATTAATCCAATAGGTGAAATTAAGGTAGCTCTTAAATTAGGTAGCAATAAGAAGAAGGTAAGATTTGTTGTTATTGAAAAGGCTAAAAAGATTCTAATGGGAAGAGAAATAATTAAATTGTTCGATATACATGTAAAAGGTAATAATATTGAAATTAATCAAAATGAACTGCACTTAGAATTTGCGAAATCGAAGCAAGAGTTTAGTCGATTATTTGAAAATAGGTTAGGAGAGTATATAGGTGAAAAAGTTAGGTTAGAAGTAGATTCTAATGCAAAACCAATTTTTTTGTCAACCTCGACCTATTCTCTTTGCTTTTAAAAGTCAATTAGAAAATGAATTAAAGAGGTTGGAAAATGAAGGAATCGTTACAAAGGTGCAAAATTCAGCTTTTGGGAACACCTTTAGTTCCAGTGTTAAAACCAGATGGTAAAACAATTCGGGTATATGCCAACTATAAAATCACAGTAAATAAATATTTAATAGATAGTAATCACCCTTTGCCTCGAACTGAGGATATTTTTCAAAAATTGCAAGAGGGAGTAAAATATACAAAACTGGACTTCACAAATTCAATTAGTTCTTGATAAAAAACACCAGTCAGTTATTAGCTTGGAGTACTCAGCAATGGATTTATAAGGTAAATCGATTACCTTTTGGCACTAAGCCGGCATGCTTAATCTTTCAGGCGACCGTTGAAAAGGTATTACAAGGAGTAAACGGCACAGTTAATTTTATTGACGACATTGTAGTTACAGGGAGTACAAATGAAGAGCATCTTAAAAATTTAAGGGAACTTTTAAAGAGGTTAAATGATGCAGGTTTTACTCTAAATTACAAAAAGTGTCAATTTCTCCAGGATAGTATAAATTACCTGGGGCACAAAATTTCAAAACATGGTTTATTTATTTTTTTTTTTATTTATTTATTGATAAATCCACGGACACAAAGGTTCTTATACAAAATTAATAAAGAATAACAAAATAAAGAGCTATAAAATATAACTTAGTTATAAACTATAACAAAATGAATATAGGACTCAGTACCTATGCAGTAATTTACGAATAATAGGTTTAAAGCAACTTAAGCGATCAGAATTTCGAACAGTCTCATCAAGAGAATTCCACTTCCTACGCAGTCTAGGACAGGCAGAATAGAAAGCAAAATTAAATTTATGCGTTTGCTCCATGATAAACGATGATGTCTAGTCGGATATGAATTAAGACTAAGGGCAAAATGCCCCACTGTAAATTCACAATTTAAGAAACCATTTAGAACCTTATAAACAAAGATAACATCAGAAATATCATGCATTGATTTTATGGTGGGCAAATTAAATTTAGAAGCCACAGGACCATAATTATGATCAAATGGTAACATAGGAGATCCACTCTTGAATGCCAGATATCTGAGTAACAAATGTTGAACTTTATCAAGTTTTACTGTATCACAAGCAGTATATGGCGTCCAAATAACAGAGGCATACATAAGAATAGGCATGACCAAAGCTCTATACAAAGAAATAACAGAGTTTGTAGATTTAAAGTCCTTAGTAGATCGTATAATAAAGCCTAGCATCCTAAGAGATCTAGCTATAACATAATCTAAATGCATATTAAAACTAAAATTGTATTGCAGAAAGATCCCAAGATCTTTTATAGAATTAGTGTTTTCTAAATCAATACCCAATATACTGTAATCGAAAGTAAGAGCAGAACGCCTAGTAAAGGACATAGTTTTACATTTCGCAATGTTTAACAACAAATCATTTTCGACTGACCATCTAACAACTTCATTAAGATCTGACTGCAAATTAATACAGTCAGTGGTATTACTTATATTACAATATAACTTGAGATCATCCGCATATAAAAGGATTTTAGAGAATTTTACTACATTGCAGACATCATTTATGAATAGTATGAGCAAAAGCGGACCTAAATTTGAACCCTGCGGAACCCCAGAAATAGCACGAATAGGACTTGATAAACACCCACCAATCTTCACTACTTGAACCCTATTTTCTAAGTAAGATTTAAACCAAGAGAGAAATTCATTTCTAATACCAAAACAAAATAATTTGTGAATAAGAAGACCATGATTAACGGTATCGAAAGCTTTGGCAAAATCTAGAAACAAAGCATCAACCTATCCTTCCAATTCAAGAGACACACATATATTTGTGGTAAACTGAAGAGAGTTAGTCAAAGTAGATCTTCCAATAAAACCATGTTGACTGCTATTAATCAAAGGATAAACTAGATTAGTTAATTTACTAACGATTATTGACTCAAAAGCTTAGAGAAAGAGCCAAGCAGTGAAATAGGCCTATAATTCGAAATATCTTGTCTATTGCCAGACTTAAAATCGGAGTAATATGCAAGTTTCAAGAAGTAGGAAAGACACCCAATTTGATAGATTTATTAAATAATACAAGAAGAGGCTTCTTCAATGAGGCAATACATTTCTTCAATAACCTAGTTGGTAATAAACCAGGACCTGTACTGTCACTTTCATTCATACTCTTAATACAATAGTCAATATCTTCAGAACTAATCACAGGCACATCAAGTTCAGGACAACTATTCAAGAATGGAGCATTAAGATTCGGCGTTACCCTATAAACAGAACTGAAACAATCAGAGAACAGCTGAGCAATCTCAGACTCAGTACGACCATAACAACTATTAAGTCGCATAACAGCTGGAAAACTAGTAGAACATCTTTTTATTGACAAATGACCAGAATGACTTAACATTACTTATAGAACTATTCTCAACCTTTAGTATAAAATCATTGTAATTTAACCTAGACAGTCTTAGACATTTTGCTCTTAACATCTTAAATTCGATAAAGTCATGAAGTTTACCAGAGGTTTTCCAGCGCCTATGTGCAATCTTCTTAGATACTAAATATTTACAAAGTTCAGCAGAAAACCAACTTGGATAGGAAGAAATACGTCTAGTTTTCAAAGGCACATTTCGACTTATAATATTATGGACTAGATCTTCAAAGCAAGCAACATCTAAATTTACATCATTAGAATTTAAGAGAGAGTCCCAGTCAACATTATCAAATTCAAGACTTAATTTATCACAATCCGCATTGTAGAAATCAAAACTTTTAATTACGCTACGCAAATTAACAAAAGAGCCTGGCAAAATATCAATACCAAAGTAGCAAGGGACATGGTGAATATCAACCGGTAATATATACTCATCAGAAGAAATTACACTGATTTTAGCCAAAGTAGTAAATAGTAAATCCAAAGAATATGGCTTATTATTAGGTAAAGGAAAGTACTGCTTTAAACCAAAGGTATTCACCATATCACTCACCACTTCAACGGCAGACGCAGAACTAGGATTAAGATAACCTAAAATCTTGAACGAGCAATCCTCTTCATTTGTCCATATGACCTGCGGCAAATTATAATCTCCCAGCAAGATAACATCCATTTCATCATTAGTAAAAGAATTAAGTAGAGACTCCAAAGCAGCAGAATGAGACTGATATACTTGTATAGAGGACATCGGAGGTATATAGGCTGCTCCAATAATCAATTTCTTGAAATTTAGATTAGTCTTTACAAAGACCTGCTCACAGCAACTATCATCAACTTCACATAAAGCAGAAAGAAAAGATTTGCTTACAGCAACAAGCACGCCTCCACCCCGCGTAAGGTTACTATGTTGAACAGACCTATCAGTTCTATATAGCACATAATTATCCAGGCCAATTTCACTATCCAGTACAGCACTATCCAACCAGGTCTCGGTGAAAACTATAACATCAGGCGAAATAGTCAGCTGACTTAAATTTACTTGCAAAGTACGAAACTTATTCTTCAGACTCCTACAGTTCTGATAATAGATGACTAGATTAGATTTATCAACATGAACTAGTTTTTTGTCTGTGACTGAGAAGTAATACTGCTCTTTTGAACAACAGTGGGAACGTTATCCAAATACTTGACCACAAGGTCAACTTCCCCAGCAGACGATCTTGTCCTAAGTTCAGAGAGAGCATTAGCATATTGCTGCTGCTGAGATTTCGTCTTATCAAACGATACTCTGATTGGGTGCTTCAATTTAAACCTGTTCCTGAAAACAATAGAAACATCTCTAGAGCTGTTAAGCGTTACAATAACAGGTCTAGTCTTATTATTATTGTTAACATTAAGCCGCCCAATTCTCTTAACTTTAATATCACAAAGTTCAATACCAATGGGCTCCAATACAGTTTTCACAAGATTAATGTCATCAATTGCATTACCATTACTTGACTCCTGAAGGTTGAAAAGAATGACATTACATGAGCGTGAGATACGATCTTGAAATTCAGAGAACATCTTCTCAGTATTATTAGTGGAGCAAGGATTTGCAGATTCCAGTTCAGATATTCTCAGCTGTAGGGTATCAACTTGGCCCTGTAGACGAGGCAGCTCTTCTAGTGATTTCACAATACCATCAATATGAGACTTGACATCAGCTAATTCAGTCTGGAGTGTTGACAAAATTCCACAAGATGCTTTAATATCTTTAAGGTCAGCAGACAGAGAGTGAACATCAACAAAATTGTTTCCTCTGCCATTAGAATGGCAATCTATACATTTATAGACCATCATCTGCTTCTTCTTAAGGTCCAAAACTTTTGATTCAGAAGCAGATAGACCTGCACAATCCAATGTGGCATGAAATAAATTTGAACAAACAGAGCATGGTACAATATATGAAGAAGCATTGAATGGAATTTTACAAGCTGTACAAATAGACATGATTATAAAAGTAAGAGCACTAAAGGAGACTTCACTGTAGCAGATATGATATTATGTATAGCAGATATTAACTGTTTCAGATAGTTGTTTTGTTTTACAGATGAATGCAACCAATTTTTAGAAAAAAATCGAGTAAAGTTCAGTCAATTCTGGATATGCCGTGACCAAAAAAGTTAGACAATTGAGAACATTTTTAGGTTTTATTAATTATTATTCAAAATGTATCAATAACTTTGCTACTAAGGTCAAGCCTTTGTATCCTTTATTGGAAAGTAATCGACCTTTTAACTGGAATAAGCAATGTCATAATGCTTTCGAGTTAGCAAAAAAGAAATAGATTCCGAAAAAATTTTAACGCATTATGATCCTATTAAACCGCTTAGGTTAACTTGTGATGCTAGTCAAATAGGCATCGGGGCAGTCCTAAGTCACATTGAAGATGACAGAACCGAAAGACCCGTGTGTTTTATTTCACAAGTGTTAACAAAATCGGAACTTAATTACAGTATGATTCATAAAGAAGCTTTAAGCATTAATTTCCAATCATAAACCGTTACAAGCCCTATTTGGAGAAAATAAAAATTTACTTCCGATGGCAGCAGGGAGAATTCAGCGTTGGTCACTATTTTTATCGAGATTCGACTACACTTTTAAACATATTAAGAGACGGTGTAATGTCGAGGCCAATTGTTTATCTAGGTTAGTGAGAGAAGAGGACGAGCAACCAGATACAAATAAAGATCTTGTTAATTATTTAAACTTTATTGAGGACGTAGTTGGCATCAATGCTAATATGATACGTTCTGAAATTTGTAAAGATTTAGAGTTAGGTCAAATTTTTAACTATTTAAGATACGGATTCCCAAACAGTACAGTAGAAGAAAGTTCGAAACCATATTTTAATAGAAAATCGGAACTTTCTATAGATCAAGGTATTTTAATGTGGGGTTATCGTGTGATTATTCCAAAAAAATTTAGACTTCAATTACTTAAAGAATTGCATTCAACTCATGAAGAAATCGTTAAAATGAAAAATAATGCACAAAGTTATTTTTGGTGGCCAGGTCTAGACAGTGACATCGAAAACTATGTAAATAGTTGCAAGGTTTGTATGCGGGAACGAACCGACCCACCGAAATCCAAGTTAATTAAGTGGGACAAAACAAATAATGTTTATGAGAGAATTCATGTTGATTTTTGTGGGCCAATTAGAGGAAAAATGATTTTAGTAATAATAGACTCATTTTCTAAGTGGCCGGAAATATTCATTATGCCAAATACAAATTCTAAAACAACTATCGAGAAATTTCGCAAGGTATGGGTTACCTAAGATGGTAGTAACTGACAATGAATATCAGATGTTCTGAAGAATTCATTATATACTTATCAAAAAATGAGGTTAAATTTAGTACGTCTCCTCCTTACCATTCGTCTACGACTGGTTTGGCAGAGAATTGTGTAAAAAGTTTTAAACAAGGTTTATTTAAAATGTCAAACGATGAAGTAAATTCAGAAAAGACTATTGAAACTTTAATTAATCGCTATTTATTTCATTATAGAAACTCGATTCATATAACGACCAATGTCAAGCCTAGTGACTTACTTCTTAAACATAATACTCGAACTAGATTAGATCTGTTAAGCTATAGGGAACTTAAGGATAGACAGGAAGACTTTTATAAGAGGAAAAGAGATGAATATTTTCAAGTGGGTGATACGGTGTTCTGTAAAGATTATCGTAATTCAAATAAAAAGAAATTTGTAGAAGCAGTTATATATGAAGTGTTATGACAGAGAATTTATTTGTGTAAGCTGAAGCAGAAAAATCTGATTGGGAAAAGACATTTAGATCAAATCATTAAAGTTAAGAACAAGGATTTCTCTGATGTTCTTGCAAAGGTGACACTAAAACAAACTGTACCAAATAGAGACAGGGAAGGGGAAAACAAACAAATGTTTGTTCATAGAGACATTGGTCAGCAGGAAAGAGGTAATAAACCTTTAGAGAATGAAGCAGTGGTTAGTAGTGGGGTTAGTGAAAGTAAAGTAAATATTGAAGGGGAAAAGAGTAGTAGTAGTAGTGAGGAGAAAACTAATCTTAAGACTAGGGAGACAATTAGAATTGTACACGATAGCGCTACTAATAGATGAAGTCCTAAGAACATTAATCAAGATACTGAAAGCACGCTAGTTAGGAATAGACCTAAGAGAATAATTAAGCCGCCCAAACGCTTAAATTTGTAGGGAGGTATTGTAATGTATTTACTCTATGCCATCCACTCTACATTATACTAGTCTATGTTTCTGTTCTTGAAAAAGTGAAGTATGCAACTTAACCTATAAGAATATAGTAAAAAAAACCACGTTTTACATTGTTGTGTACAATACGAACTACTTGTTGTATTTGAATTATGGAAATAGATGAAGTTTACTTTTGCTATTAATAGCTTCTATTCGTGTTATTTTTGTGGTCAATCGTTATACAACGATTTTCATACAATACACTTTTTTAATTGGTTGGTGGTTTGTAATGCAAAGCATTGTTGAAATTGTGGCCTGCCTGCTACTTCTACATGTGAAGGAGTACTATCTTCACCATCACTCATGTTTTATATTAAATACAAAAAGCACTTCACTTTACAATATTAAATTAATAAATATCAAAATTAATAATGCTCGAAATAACCATAACAACGCATAAGGAGCTACTGGATTCCTATATCACAAACAGATTGTCGATATGTAATCCACCTGAACAAATTTTAAAGAATTTAGAATGTCAAAAGAAGGAATATTTCATTTGATTGATTTTACTGCACAATTACGAAAAATCTTGTATGCAATACGTTACAAAATGCGTGGTTTTTTTTACTCGTCGAAATTGTGCAACTCACTTCACTCGTTGCACAATTTTTACGAGAAACGCCCACATTTTGCAACTTAGTGCATAAATAGTTATTGTGGATATTATTAGTTTATGACATGATTACAGTTTTATGAACACAGTTCTTTAAAGAATTAAAAAAAATTAACGATACCAAAAAGAGTGGGGCTGGCACGGAGAAGATTTATATACCAAAATTGTGGTGCTTCCAATTATTGTATTTTTTAGCTGACTAATACCGTAACACAATCGACTAGTAATTTGTTTAAGGGGACAGTTGAAGAGTTACACGAGGATTTTGTCACAAGGAAAGCGTTAAAAAAATTAAAGGACGCCTATCGTTTGTCAGAGGGCATGTTTAAGATTGTACAAAAACAGACATCCTGTTGGTCATATTTCTTAGGCAGATGTAATAGCGTGGCATGGACAATATAATAATTGCTTGCCTATCTACAATATAAAAGTATATTGCTATCTCTTAAATAGTGATTACCTAAATGTTAAATTAACCTTTGCTTATTAGAACTTTCCATCATTAGATGTAACAAAAGTTTAGTTATGAGTTAGAAATTGCAGATGAATAGTAAAAGTTTTTAAAGCACGCGTTTAAAGACAGCATAGAGTTTTGCTGCGATTTTGTTGAAACCATTAAAATACCGAGTTGATGCTTGTAAGCTGTATACACATCAGAACTGCTTTAATATGATACTAAATAATAATTGCAGATTGAATTATTATATTGGGATTATATGGTAGATTTCTAATTTTTAATTATGCCCCTCTCTTTCAAACTTAATATTTTTGTTATGAAAGAAATTTAAATTAAACAATTATTTATATTCATGTTCTCTTTAATTTTTCTATTTCTTTTATTTTAAAATTTATACAATTTCAAGAACATTTTGTGCTCTTTTTGTTTAGCTAAACATAATAACTTTATTTCAGAAGCTGTGCACTTTATTTAGAGGGACAGATTTTTATCCAGCAGAGGCTATTTATATTTACTGAGAGTCTCCATGTCCGCCTTCAGAGTATACTTTGCCTAAATAAATTTTATTATAGGACATGATGGTGTCCTGTTTGTTGTTTTGTTTTGACTTACTATTATGGTTTGTTTGAATGGAGTCATAGATCCACAACCATATCTCAGATGCCTGCGCAGAGGTTAGAGCCCTATCTAGTCAGAAACAAATCCACTTTCATTAGCCTTTTGTTGAAGAAAGAGAGCAGGCCTTTTCTCCTAGGTTTGTGCAGCAGGCACGATCAAGAAGAAAAAAAATAAAAAATGTTACAGTGTCATTCAGCTATTTACAGGAGTGCAGTACATAAATTAGTTAAAATTAGGTCACATCCTAAACTTTAATCATCATCATCCGACTCATCCCCTGACGATAAGTAACAATCTGAATCATCACCATTATCATCAATCCATATAATTATATCTTGAACTTTGTCTGTAAAAGTTTCTTGTTCACATAATCATATTCAGCTTTCCCAACATGCAAACATATTTTACTCCACTATTAAACTGCAGTATTTTTTATACGTTCTTCTGCCAACTTCCATACATCATCTATTTTAATGGTTACATTACATACAGTGACATGGTTTTTAAGTAAGGTCCATATCTTCTCGATAGGGTTAGTTCTAGATGATATAAAGATAAATGCAATACATGACAATGTTCAGTTAGGTGATGATCAATTCCAAACACCCAATGAACATGTTTATTTCTTCTAATTTTGGAATATAATACTGACTTGGTATCGTTACATTCAAAGAAAATATTTCTTTTTTCCAATCACTTCCGTTTTCTTCCAACTTGAAGTAGGATTACGGTGCACAAAAACATAATGATATGACGCATTATCTATCACCAACACCAAAATTGGTTACAAATTAGGTAATAACTTTTCCAGCAGCCACTTTTTTATAATTGCGGTGATTCATGTCATGGTGATAATCCCCAGTTTTCAAACCAGACTTAAATATTAATGCTGCATTCTGTCATCCTTGACTATGAATCAGTTATCCTTATTAATATTACTGTAAAAAATTTCAAAATTAATCAACCATTAAATGTGGATTTTTTCAAGTACTTACATTATTGTAGAAATTAACAATCGGTTAGTTTTGAAAAAAAAACTCTTTCACTAGGACTTGATAGAAACTATTAAAATGAAAAATTGGAAACTGAATAAAATATTGATGAAAGCAAGAATGACAAGGACATTTACATACACTATTGCGATCAGCTGAACATGTACACTGTTGCCATGGCAAATTTTACCCAACAAAAAATTGTAACCTACTATTATTTATCGGTAAAAACAAATAAAAGCTCTGGTGATATTCAAAAGTCTGGATTTATATAGTAAATTTATGCATTTCTAGATATTGTCAGGGTAAACAGAGGCCTTCTAAACAATATTTTATTTTACGTAATAAATGGAGTATTGTGACGACGTATTAAAACAATAATGCTAGCATGATGTTTGTAGGTTATACAATAGCATGTACAATCTTGACGTTCAAAGTTTATATGAACCTATTGTGCATATGAAGTGACCCACCATCCAATAATAATTCTACTATAACTCCTTTACGTCAGTTATCTAACCCATTGTTCATATTTATATTACTAACTGATGGTTAAATATCACAGCAAGGTACTGGCATTCACAAAAGAAATATTCATTAAAAATTACAATTTAGTATACAATTACCCAACTTACGCTTTTTGTTTTAACCTTCAAATTTGCTAGTGGATGTAAGGGTTCGCCTGTTTCTTCTGAATATTGGGTTAAAAAAATTCTAACTTTTTTTAAGTGTTTTTGTGATTCATAATGTAATTTACCCATATGTCCATGAGAAATCTCAAAGCTGCAAAGATGACAAAAATATGTTCGGAACTGAGAACGTAGGCACTTTGGTAAACTAGCATCATACACATGAGAGGGATATGCATATTTAGCTAAAACATTAAACATTAGATTACATTTATCTAGTACCCAAGCAATAATTAGAATACTTTATGAAAAATTGTGAAATGTCATACATAATGAAAAACAGATTATAACAAAAAGTAAGATGGTTTACCTACTCTTATTAGGTTATATTTCCATGACTTAACTGATTTCGTACACATAATAGTATATATCATTACACGACGTGAGTTATGAATCATAATTCCCAACTTGTCGATCAGGTTGGTAGAAAGGCTATATCATGGTAACTTAATTTAGAAATTTCTCTAACAAGAAAGTACTTAATGTGAGTGAATTCAAACAGTGAACCCAAAATAATATACTTCCTGCCGGAAGTGCAAAAAATTGCAAATACAACACTTAACCTACTGCCTGGTAATCCAAGCGCAAGTACCAAGCGGCATACAAAAATTTTATGGATTGGTGTACTTAGCAAAAATGTAGTAGCTTACTCTGAAAATGAGCGATTGGCATATTTTATTGAACTATCGAATAAGTACAAAGTTTGATCTCTATGAACATTTTACTCTAAAATGAATTTGTTAGTAGGTTGTATGAATTCCTTCCCGCTAGATCTGACTGTAACCTCCCGCGCATCACCCTTTGAAAGGTGAAAGTGAATATAACTCCTATAGGCCAATGTAGGGGTTCTGCATTCATCTCCGTTAAATAAACTAACTGATCGACTGAGGTATTTACCAATTCAATCTTAGAGTGTTGTTATGCACATTAAAGATCCCTACCTTGCTTGGAACAGCAAGGATTCGGCAAAATTCCAAATTTTCTAGGTAAAAAAACTCACTTCCTGTACGATATAGTACCTTCGGGTGAAGCATTGGAAAATCAAATGCGGTGCTACAGATTTGATATCTTTTGCAAAATGTTGATTTTAACAGTTGGATTAGTACAAGTTCTGCTTGGGCTAACTCTGCACCTGGTAATGGCCTAATTCAAAGGCAGTGGGAAACTGAATGCCTTTAATTAAAAATAAAATGAAAAACAAATGCAGCAAGCTCTGATAACAATTAAAACCATGCGGTTGGTTACCCATTGGGCGCGTCTCCAGGTGGCAGGTAGGAGAAATCCCAGGATATATGACCAAAGGATTGGCTATCTACTCTGGGAAGGATCGTGGTATGCTTACCTCTTTCAGTGACCCAGTGCCTGAGTGGTATAAGACCCACAACATGGTGGAGAGCAAAAGACTGTGCTAGAGCGGAATAAAATCCGCCCCCAAGTCAAGTGAAAACGATCCCGTGGACCAAACCCCTCAGTCCAAGCTGTAGTTTCGTGGCTAATGGGCCTGCACTGAGGTAAACGAAGATGGTGGGGCAATTCTGCAACACCGATACACCACGCCTTTTCTGCTGTCGTGATCATGTCTCATGGGCAAGAGGGTGTGGGGGTCTTGGCTTAACCGCCCGGACCAAGAGAAGACAACCTTGCTAAAAATCCTGTGGCGAAGGACTGAGCCCAAGGGATGTGTGGCTGGATAAAAGACCAGTCTAATCAGTCCAGAACTCGGGGAACAGGGCGGGACCCCGTTTTATCCATGCCAACAGGGGGCACCTGGCATGGTGACCATTTACACCCCTCCACCCCCTTACTCATGGGAACAATTATGAACAATATTGGTACCATAAGTAAAATAGAACCTGAAGAGGTGGAACCAGCAATGGGGACCCATCAGGCAACCAAAAGATATCCATGGAGATGGAGCAGACCCGGGATGCAAGTCCGCTTGCAAGACCGATGTCTGATACACCAGACATGGTGTAACAAATTTTTTCTTGGCTTACTAAAACACCAGCCCCACATTGGGTGTCAGTGTAACGATTTTTTCCTCTCTCTCTCTGGCCGACACTACTTTATTATCACCATGCTCCAAGTCAGGTGTCTGCAAAACAAAGTCTTCCGACGTAACTAGGGGTCTATTCCTTGGGTAGAGCTACGAGCAATGGGGGGGTAAGTCGAAATCTGTAGGGGGGTCACACTCAAACTAAAACAAACAGGCGCCACCAAGTCCAGATTGATTTATGTTAATGGCATGGCAAATTTCTAAGGGTGGACGTGGAGACCCAAAGAAAAAAAAGATCGCCTTCGCTGACAAAAACCTTGTCTTAACAGAATAAGACGCTGTTCCTGTTAGGAAAAATAATAATTAAGTCACATAGAAAATGGGAACACAATTTGCGCCCCTCAAATATACCTAAAAATGCATAGAGAATATTTTCTACATAAGGGTGTCATAAAAATTTAACTCTTATTGCTTTTTGTTTATCAGGTCTGATCAAACTAGATCAGAATAAAAAGACTTTAAGCGTGGATTATAAATTTACTAGAAAGAATTTTTTCTGTTTCTGTAAATAAAATTTAATGCAATAAAATAAAATGAATAATTGAATTACTTGCAAAGTTAATGTAAGGTTTATCAACATGATCCTTACTCAAATATATTACAATCCAGTGTGACTGGTTATACTAAGGTTTCATAACCCAATCAGATCTGTGTAGGTCATTTACAAATTAATATACAAAATTTTCTCTTTAAGTTAACGGTATTAAAATCAATTTGAAGTCAAAATATTCACAAAGATATTCTCTAATTTTATCGAAGGTGGTACTAATGTAATATTAAACATCTGTTAGCAATTGTGCAATTGTTGACGGCATATTTCAAACAAACAGGTGACGTAACCGCAGCTGTTAATTTATGTTGAAGCCACGTGTAGTCACATATCTACGAAACTAAGTGAAATTAAATTTGATACTGGAGAAACCAGCTTAACTACAGGTAAACTGAATAACAAATTTGTGCTTCTATAAAACAAAACGAAATAACGTGCTTTTAGAAGGAAGCACTGAGGAAATCTTAAAGCTATTACGAACCAAGCCCGGGCTGTTGTCCTAGGCTGGAATGGAAACCACATCGCCGTGCGGAATCTGCAGCTAATTATTCTTGCTTTCCATGCTTTAAATACAGGTGTTGAAGCGAAGCGGGTTTCTTACATTGATTCAAGGCTGCATAACTTTTGTAGCGTAATCTTCCGTTGTCTAATCTTAGTTACAAATGTAATTTTTCATTGCGTAGTCTATAAGTTAGAGTTTCTAAATTGTAGATTCTAAGTTGTCGTTGCGCTAAACAAATTGTTAAATTAGGTACTATGATAACGAATATACAATACCAACCGTTACTCAGGAAGTGTGTCACATAAATAATGCGACCCGGAGGTCACTCGCCATTAATTTCAAATGCATGCTGTCGCTGCTCTTACCTATCGACGAGTGCTTTTGCCGCGTTCTTGCATGGTGGGAGGGTCCCGAGTGGGGTTGTCAAAAACCTCTCACGCGCGCGCCAGTGGCTGTGGAATACACCGAACTCCGAAACAAATAGACTAACGACTCTAGATACTGTATTAATGTAAGAATTTGATTGTTACACGTATTATTACTTTAGTTAATAAAGGTGTTTTAACATTCGTTGTACCTTTCATGAATAGATTTTTTACTGCGAAAATAAAATTGTTACACTACCCCTTTCCTAAAAGAAAAAAAATTTTTTTTAAGGAATAAACTTCAAATATAACAAATACAAAAAAAAATTTTTATCTTAATAATACTAGCCTTTTCTACTTTCCTAACTAACTATGCAATTTTATGAATTTATTCAAATGGGGGAGACAAATAATTACAAATGCGAGTGTGTTGGTAACTATGTGTACCTGACGTCCATTGGGAGACAAAATCGGGGAGTCACAATCGGTATTAATCAAAATTGGGAGGGGTCAAATTAGAAAGTCAAACACTCCACGGGACAAAAGATTAAATTCACAATGATTTTTTTTTTAACCTGGGGTCCTTATTCCTAACAAGGCTAATATTTATTACCTATAACCAAACATTTACAATTTATTTCTAATTCCAAAAAACTTCACTTCCAGGAGCTCAATTAGCTCTATCTACAAAAAAGGAATGCTTCCTCATCAAAACAGCATAACTATCCAAAGTATCATCACTATAAGGTGACAATCAAAAGGAAGACCTTACTAATAGGTCTAAATTTAAAACACTATTATCACAAAGTGATAATCAAAACAAAAGTGACCTAACCAAAAGGTTACTTATCAAATCCAAATACAAAGTATTATCACTTTATTACAAAGAGATAATCAAAACGAAGGTAACCTAACCATAAGGTTACTTAACAAATTCAAATACAAAATATTATCACTTTATTACAAAGAGATAATCAAAACGAAGGTAACCTAACCATAAGGTTACTTAACAAATTCAAATACAAAATATTATCACTTTATTACAAAGAGATAATCAAAACGAAGGTAACCTAACCATAAGGTTACTTAACAAATTCAAATACAAAATATTATCACTTTATTACAAAGAGATAATCAAAACGAAGGTAACCTAACCATAAGGTTACTTAACAAATTCAAATACAAAATCGAACCAGTCAGGGCTGTAATATCCTACACCCTACTGAATATCCTATCACTAAGTTCCAACAAACAACAGATCTCATTAGTGATGGACCAAATGGTGAGACTCACCAAGCCAACCTTGACCTTATCAAACCAAAGAATTTCGAACGGTCAAAAAAACAAGGAAAGAATAATCTAATATTCTCTCTACCTAGATATGTAGAAATCAGGACCAACAATCAAATAGCCCACTTACTTCTACATTGTAAAGATATCTGTTAAAGACATCTTCTAAACACATCTCTGAGTAACGCGAGCAAAATGACCAGCGTGCACACCAAGGCACACCTCAAACTTACAAAATCTACAAAATCTACAAAATCTCTAACCACTTATTTCACTTCTCAAACAAAATACTCAAAATTAGTGAAACGACACTAAATCAAAAATCTGGACAAAACAAAGCAAACCACTACTGCATTACTTAACATCAACGAGATGACCAGACCGGAACTAATCGTCAGGATCATCATTTTCATTTGGATACGACACTTCAACTGGTTTCAAGTCCTTTACGTGCCATTTCCCTGCTCTTGTTCCATCTTCGTTCTCTAACTCATACACTAAATTGGAATGTTTTTTTTTTGAACTTTACTCATAATGAACTTTGGAGCTAACTTAGCGGAAAACTTATCACTAGCACTCGAGAGGACCTTATTAGCTCTCCAAACACACTCTCCGACTCGGAATGAAATGTCTCTTCTCCTAAGATTGTAGCGTTTACTCGAACGTTGATAAGCTACATGCAAATTTTCACGGACATTTCCAAAAATATCAAACAAAGGTTGACGATCCAAAACATAAGAAGGTCTACTACTGGAGACGACATCAACATCCTCACCAGGTATAAAATTATCATTATAAGCTTTTCCACTTAAAGGTACCTGACGACCAAAAACTAAAAAATTTGGCGAATAGTTGGTGGACTCATGTTTTGCTGAGTTGATTGCGTATTGGATCTTTGATATCTCAATATCCAACGTATCATGTTCTTCTACGTATGAACGGATTGCTGTACCAACTGTCTTATTGATTCTTTCCACAAAATTGCATTGGGGAGCATAAACAGCATTATACCAAGTCTTTTGAATTTCGTACCTTGCACACAAAGCTTTAAAAATACGTCCAATTAATTGTGGACCATTATCACAAATAACAAACTGTGGTACTCCGTAGACAAGAAATACTTTTTCCTCCAAAAATTTCTCAATCAAATGTGCCGTGGCACTTCGCAAAGGTTGCAAAATCGAATATTTCGAAAACCAATCACCAACAACTAAGAGCCATTTATGTCCGCGTTTGGAACGAGGAAACGGACCCATCAAATCTAACGCAATGGTTTGGAACGGTAGTCCAACCTCTTTCTCCTTTCCCATCATCCCAAGAGGACCTTTATTGGGTGGTTTTTGAGCACCACAAATCAAACACTTCCTACAAAATTTACGTACGTCAAAGATCATCTTTGGCCAATAATATAATTCTTGAACACGAGACAAAGTTTTTAAGGAACCAAAATGTCCTGCTGAAGGGGGGTCATGACATGATTTAATGACATCTATACGCTGAGATTTTGGAACTAAGTACTTCCACTCTACAACATTTGCCGAATGCGGTAATAGGGAAGGTATAAACTTATAAATAAACCCATCTTCCACTTTCCATTGTGGGTAGCTTCTGGGCGACAACAAAATTTTCTTTCTCAAAGATTCATACCACAAGTCTCGCCATCAAGTTTAATCTCTACTAAATTAACTTCTGGATTTTCTAAAGGAACACCACGACTAAGACAATCTGGGACTATATTAAACTTTCCTTTCCTATGCACCAAATCAAATGAATGTTGCCTTAATCGAACAGACCATCTGGCGAGTTTTCCAGTTGGATTCTGAAGATTACTCAACCAAAGTAACGAAAAATGATCGGTGACAACTGTGAAGCGAACTCCTTCTACCCACGGACGAAATTTCTCAATTGCAAAAATAACTGCTAAACACTCTCTCTCTGTGGTGGAATAATTGCGCTCAGTGCGGCTCAGGGTTTTACTTGCGTGCAAATTACACGCTCTTCTCCTTTTACATTTTGAATCAACACAGCTCCTAACCCTGTGTTGCTTGCGTCACACTCAACAATAAAGGGTGCCGAGTAGTCTGGCTGCGAAAGAAGAGGTGCAGAAACTAATGCTTGCTTGATCAGCACAAATGAATTTTCTGCTTCCGCACTCCAGTTTACAGTTTGACCTTTTTTCTTACTCTTAATGAGGTCATTAATAGGCGAAACTAAAGACGAAAAATTCTTTATAAAACGACGGTACCAGCTGCACATTCCTATAAACCTTTTAATCTCCGTTGTGGTTTTCGGACGAGGAAAGTTAACCATTGCCGACACCTTATCGGGATCTGTACGAAGTGAGTTAGAACCTACTATATAACCCAAAAATTTAAGTGTCTTTTTAAAAAATTCGCATTTACTTATGTTTATAGTAAGGTTAGCTTCTTTTAGACGTTGCTTAACCTCTACCAATAACTTTAGGTGTTCTTCAAAAGATGACGAACATAATATTATGTCGTCAAATAGCAAAATACATGGGGTTCAAAACGTGGACCAAAAATCGCATCTACTAAACGCTGTTGTGTCTGCGCAGCATTCTTCAACCCAAATGGCATGCATGTAAATCTAAATTGTCCTCGTGAAATAACACTGAAGACAGTCTTATCTTTAGACGACTCACAAAGGGGGATTTGCCAAAACGATTTTCTCAAATCCAGAGACGAAATGTAGTTCGCACCTCTCAACATATTGAGAATTCTATCTACGTTCGCAAGGGGGTACGAATCATGAACAGTTAAGTCGTTCAGGGTTCTACCATCGAAACAGAAACGATATTCTCCATCTGCTTTCTTAACCAACAAAACTGGAGAGGACCACGGACTAGTACACGGTTCTATAACTTTAAGTCTAAGCATGTCGTCCAACTCCTCATTCAATATCTTACCCATATATGGTGACATGACATATGGTTTCTTGTGGAAGGGTTTGGCATTGCCTGTGTCTATGTCCATTTCGATTAGGTGAGTTCGTCCTAATCTATCGTCGCTGCTAATCTCACTAAATGAATTTATTAACTCTTGTGCTTGCACACATTGAGCATCTGAAAGGTCATGTAAACCAAATAAAGAATCTTCAGTGTTCAAAGGGATGGAAGACGAACCTATATACCCAATGTCGTTCCCAATGTTACTTTGGATAAACCAATTATTACTTCTAAAGTCAGCAACTACACCAAATAATTTTGCAAAGTCACTACCGAAGATAAATGTATGCGGTAGGGACGGAACCACTAATGCATTAAGGATGCGGCAGTCATTACCTATACAAATTGGCAAATCTACTGAGCCTACAACAGACTTTATTGAACCATCAGCTGTAGTGATACCTGTTTTGCTGAACTAAAAATTTTCAAGTCTAATTTTCTAACAATTGAAAGGGCTAAAGATCCTACCACTGAGGTAGTGCATCCCGAATCTAGAAGACCGGTAATGTCTCTATCCATTAATTTCACCATAATGTAAGGTCGATTATCACACTGCTTCTCAATGAACAAAGTATTATTCTTAGGCTTCGGAGAGTCCTGACAAAATTTTTAACAACTGTAAGCCATCTTGACCACTCGTCTTTACAAAAGTATTTTTCTTGTTTACAAATCATAACCATGGCCTTATTACGTGGAACAGGATGCCGACCACTATGCGCCTGCCGCCTTACTGGTTTTTGAGCATTGTGGGCATGACGTAGCCTTAACGCCTTTTCGACCACATCCAAAACAAAAATCTTTTAGTTGCTCTACAATCTCTGAACCAATGTCCACTACGGGAGCAATTCCAACAAACAAAATTATTTCTCTTATCGGGACTAAAGGAATTACAAACTGAGGACTCCAAAGAGCTCTTATCCGCTACTGTTACTTGGGGATTAACTAATTTATTCTGAAACACCCTACTCTTAACAGCACAAACTTTTTCATTCAACCCAGGAGGTTTGTTCTCAAATTGATGCTTAGAGGGGTTGCAAATCTTGTTAGGTTTACTAGAAGATGCTGAAACCAAGTTTAGTTTCATCAAAGAAGCTTCTTCTAACCTTTTACACAAATTTACTAAGGTAGACAAATCTTGAATGTCCGACAATGCAAGTGCTGAAATATATTCAGGAACCAAATTTCTTCTTATCATCTTAACTTTAGTAACTTCTGCTGGTTCGTTGGTCAGTCTACTAAACAAGGTTTGCATATGCGCGACAAATAAAATAATCCTTTCGTCTTTACCTTGGCGACGATTTCTGATCTTTTCCCAAATGTCATCATCTGAAGAACCAGGTAGGAAATCTTCCTTAAACGTTCTAACAAGGAGTTCCAGTCTCTCAATGAACTTTTCACTGTTCTAAACCAAACTAAAGCGTCACCCACAAAAGTTCACATGCTGATCCAAATAAATCAGCTTCGGATACCTTACGAGATTGTGCTAAATCACTAACTCTATCTAAAATGAATATAGTTGTTTGGGATCACCTGAGAATCTTACAGGCCATGAACCTATAGGTACGGAAGGCGTTACATACGAAGTCGAATGAATAGGTGCACTAGCAACTGAAGGAGATACTACAACGGACCGATCCAAATAGGTGGACTCTGTACTTTTATTGATTTTATCGTATAAGTCAGCTTCAAGGGTTAATATCGTTGCTACTGTCTCATTTCTGAACTTAATTGCTTCCTCGGAATTTACTGAAGGGATTTTCATGCGCTTAACTCGCCCCGAAAGGTGGTTTAACCTTGAACAAGCTCTCCTAAAATTGAGTCTGATGAGTCACCTTCAAATTCGGACACAACATTACGAACTGACTCGACTGAAACTGAAATTTCTTTACTTTCCGTTGCAAAGTCTACTTCATAACACGAAAGATCAATCAAACAACCAGGCTTATCTATTTCTTTAGCCAACAATCTACCTAAAATTTTCCTTTTCTCCAACACTTGTCTCTCACTCACCACTCCTCTGATTCTTAGTTCATACTCCAATTCTTCTTTAAGTAGACAAACAATTTGGAATTTTTCCGACATGATTACTCAAGCCTAATGGAATCAAACCGATAAATCTAACTGATCCGAACCTTACAAAAGTTATCAAAACAAATTCGTACTACTAAAGGTAAAAATCAAAAGATGTTTTTGGTAAAATTATTTTGCCAAAACAATATCAAAAAATTATAAGGGGTCAAAATAGAATGAAAGCCAAAAGTAAATTTGACCAAATTAATTAATTGACTGTATGGGGATTAACATTACAACCAATCTTTTATCAAAAGCGAACAAACAAATCTAAATGTCAAATAGACTTTAAGCAAACAAATTTCGGAGCAAAATAATTTTTGGACAAATGGACTTCAAAGCAAAATAAATTTTGAGCTAACAAATTTCGAAGCAAATTAAATTTTGAACAAATAAATTTCGAAGTAAATCAAATTATGAACAAACAAATTTCGAGGCCCCACGTTGGGCGCCAGTGTAACGAATTTTTTCTTGGCTTACTAAAACACCAGCCCCACATTGGGTGTCAGTGTAACGATTTTTTCCTCTCTCTCTCTGGCCGACACTACTTTATTATCACCATGCTCCAAGTCAGGTGTCTGCAAAACAAAGTCTTCCGACGTAACTAGGGGTCTATTCCTTGGGTAGAGCTATGAGCAATGGGGGGGTAAGTCGAAATCTGTAGGGGGGTCACACTCAAACTAAAACAAACAGGCGCCACCAAGTCCAGATTGATTTATGTTAATGGCATGGCAAATTTCTAAGGGCGGACGTGGAGACCCAAAGAAAAAAAGATCGCCTTCGCTGACAAAAACCTTGTCTTAACAGAATAAGACGCTGTTCCTGTTAGGAAAAATAATAATTAAGTCACATAGAAAATGGGAACACAATTTGCGTCCCTCAAATATACCTAAAAATGCATAGAGAATATTTTCTACATAAGGGTGTCATAAAAATTTAACTCTTATTGCTTTTTGTTTATCAGGTCTGATCAAACTAGATCAGAATAAAAAGACTTTAAGCGTGGATTATAAATTTACTAGAAAGAATTTTTTCTGTTTCTGTAAATAAAATTTAATGCAATAAAATAAAATGAATAATTGAATTACTTGCAAAGTTAATGTAAGGTTTATCAACATGATCCTTACTCAAATATATTACAATCCAGTGTGACTGGTTATACTAAGGTTTCATAACCCAATCAGATCTGTGTAGGTCATTTACAAATTAATATACAAAATTTTCTCTTTAAGTTAACGGTATTAAAATCAATTTGAAGTCAAAATATTCACAAAGATATTCTCTAATTTTATCGAAGGTGGTACTAATGTAATATTAAACATCTGTTAGCAATTGTGCAATTGTTGACGCATATTTCAAACAAACAGGTGACGTAACCGCAGCTGTTAATTTATGTTGAAGCCACGTGTAGTCACATATCTACGAAACTAAGTGAAATTAAATTTGATACTGGAGAAACCAGCTTAACTACAGGTAAACTGAATAACAAATTTGTGCTTCTATAAAACAAAACGAAATAACGTGCTTTTAGAAGGAAGCACTGAGGAAATCTTAAAGCTATTACGAACCAAGCCCGGGCTGTTGTCCTAGGCTGGAATGGAAACCACATCGCCGTGCGGAATCTGCAGCTAATTATTCTTGCTTTCCATGCTTTAAATACAGGTGTTGAAGCGAAGCGGGTTTCTTACATTGATTCAAGGCTGCATAACTTTTGTAGCGTAATCTTCCGTTGTCTAATCTTAGTTACAAATGTAATTTTTCATTGCGTAGTCTATAAGTTAG
Organism: Platerodrilus igneus; assembly: GCA_036346225.1. Lineage (NCBI taxonomy): Eukaryota > Metazoa > Arthropoda > Insecta > Coleoptera > Lycidae > Platerodrilus > Platerodrilus igneus. Next base: position 11,557,622 of record JARFIW010000453.1, read on the forward strand.
AGTTTCTAAATTGTAGATTCTAAGTTGTCGTTGCGCTAAACAAATTGTTAAATTAGGTACTATGATAACGAATATACAATACCAACCGTTACTCAGGAAGTGTGTCACATAAATAATGCGACCCGGAGGTCACTCGCCATTAATTTCAAATGCATGCTGTCGCTGCTCTTACCTATCGACGAGTGCTTTTGCCGCGTTCTTGCATGGTGGGAGGGTCCCGAGTGGGGTTGTCAAAAACCTCTCACGCGCGCGCCAGTGGTTGTGGAATACACCGAACTCCGAAACAAATAGACTAACGACTCTAGATACTGTATTAATGTAAGGATTTGATTGTTACACGTATTATTACTTTAGTTAATAAAGGTGTTTTAACATTCGTTGTACCTTTCATGAATAGATTTTTTACTGCGAAAATAAAATTGTTACACTGGAGAAAACAATAAAGAAACTTGCAGGCACTAGACTGCAAGTAAAGAGGTTTTCGGGTGCTCAGCGTGGGAAGCTGAGATAAGCCAAGAAAGTCGAAGCTGGGACTTGGACGGAGTCACATCCGTCCACAAAGAAGGTGTTGGTGCAGAAGGAGAGTGGGGGCAGTAAAAGACCTCGTTCAAAGACTTCCACACCGACACTATCTAGAAGCACTGGGTACAACGAGACAGCGACCAAAGTTAGAGCCGAAGGAAGTCGATACCCTCCCATCAAGGAACCTGTACTCTGTAATTCGGGGTGCAGGCTTTGCAGATTGGGTATAATACTTAACCAGGGTCAGCACAATAAGCCTTTTGGGCTGCACTGCTGTGGAGCCGTTTGGCAGAAGCACCCGCCAGGGGGAGTGGTTTTAGTTGGTATGCCACAAGGAGAGTCCCACACTTCAGCTATAAAAGCCATCTACTCCACCAGATAACTATCAAAAAAAAACAACTAAAACGCTGTGAACATATATACAAATAATTTGGTTATTTGGTTGAAGTCTGAAGAACCTGAATTGAACACCTTAAGTCCGACTGAAGGGAATCTACATAAAGTTGCTGTCGAACTCCCATTTTGCTGGATAAGACTGAATACATGGTGACCCATGCCACCATAAAACATTTGTATTTAAATTGCTTACTAAGGATCCACATGATGCTATGTCACATGAATTCCGTTTAGTGTTAATGTAAACCCATTTAAATTTATATGCAAGTTCTTGAATTTGTTGAATCCTACAGCTAAGGTAAACATTCAACCTTGTGGGATCTTATCTGAACCATACCAGTACTATCTGAGAAAATAAAAATGTGTTTAAATGTGATTTCGGTACTATCCAATATAACTAAAGTTGCAAGATTAGCTGCATTTAGCTGAAGTCTGCGAATAGTCAGCTTCCTTAAAGGGACGGACCACTCCTATCTTGGCCCTTATCAAATGAATTGACATTGCACCACTGATGCGAGTACAATTAAGATATAAATTAGAAGCAAATCAAGACACTATATTTTATTTTCGAATGCTCCGCCCAAAGGTAGTACACTGACCAGAAACCAGGTATTGCTACCTGGAAATTTGGAATTTTGCCGAATGCTTATTATTCCAAATGATTTAAGGATCTTTAACGTGCGCAACAACATTCACACACAGGACCTACATTTTACCTCTTCTCTGAACGAGGGTCGTAATTTCTGCAGAGTTTGTATGGTTTCGCTAAGCATTCTCCGTTGGTGTTAATTTAAAATATACCTTGTATAAATGTAAGTATAAGTGGTAAGTATTAGTTTTATGTTTATTTATTTCAGTTTTACAAGCATCATTTTCCAGAAAAATTTGTCAAATAGAAAAAATCGTCGTTGTTAATGTAATAATGCCTAAATCAAAAATGACACATTTTCAGGAATAGTAAAAACTGACTAGATATATCATGTGACAGTGTATATTTACTATTGAATCAAATTATTGCTTGAATCCATACAGTTTTAACAATTTTTTTTATTGATCAATGTGATATGTAGTATTTCATATTATAACGCAAAAATCTCAAAATCGTTAAAAATCGACTTTGGCATTATTACATTGATGACGAAATATGCTATTTTGCAGTGGGTAAATGTGTCATATATGTACATGTAAAGATGCATTTTTTAGTCTTACTCCACTTGACAATAAATTAATTTTAATACATACTTTAATTTTAGTTGAATTAATACCCGCTGTCCACAATAAACGGTCACCTTTTTGTCTTTTATGCCAACAATGCTAACCAATAAATCAATGAAACAAGGTCTTCTTTAGGTTCATTTGAAAGCAAAACATAATGCCCATATTAATTCAGATTGGAATTGCTTTCAAACTTTAATGAGAAATTTTGAAAGCCAGTATGGAGTGGGTTTGCGGTACAAGTCGTAGTTTGGAGTTGCCAGACAGTTTATGCAAATATCTATAGGAGGTGTAAACTCATAAATAGTAGTAGATGCAATCGGGTGGGCACCGCAAGTAATAACAAAGCTAGATGAAACAGGAAGGATCTCGTCACTGGTCAAAATACTTCCACTTGCTCGATAATTGAAAGAAAAGATCACACAAAGTAGAGTGGTTTGATAAACCCTAACAGTACAAACTTTTTCTGGCTCAAATAAATAAATTCGCCAAAGGATCTAATTCTATTCAACAGTCTTAATTGAAATAAACACATGAATTAGTACATAAACATAGTATATACGTCATAAAAAAGAAGTAAATAATCATCAAAATATATCAGTAAATTCAATAATTCTAATGTGGTAACAAATACCCTTGTGTATATGCAAAAGTTATGGCATGAACAAATCAATAACTCAATAAAGTCAAGTGCGATAACCAATAAACATTCCTATAACTAAGTGTAAATTATAAATTCAGTTTATATTACAATATATCGAACTAATCTTTTAATAATCCATGGTTCTAGACAAATCGAATACTTCTTCTAGATTCAGAGTAAGATGCTCAAGAAGTCTTTGTCCTACCTTTTGAGAAGAGATACCTGCGATAAAGGTATCAGGTAGGTAGTCGCTTCTACTCTCCTCGGCGGAAGCAGCAGAAAATTTGCACTCTTTGCTTAATTGCTTTAATACTAGTAGGTAAGTATCTAATTTTTCACCTGTACTTTGTTTTCTTGTAGACAGCTTATACCTGGCCTAAATTTCACTACTGGGTTTAACGTATAATTTTTCTAGCGTCTCTAGTGCAGTGTCAATCTTGACACATTCGCTTATTTAAGGATAAATACTGAGAGCAATATGATTTATTAGTAGTTGCAGTTTAGAAGAATTATTTTCAGCAAGAGAAGGGGCAGTAGTCATGGTAGAAGTAGCGGGTAATCTTTTAAAGGCAGCCAGAAAGTTATTAAAGGTACATTTCCAATGTAACCGTTGTTGACCGGCAGTACTGGAGGACAGATCAACATCAAAACGCGCATGTCGTAGAAACTTATCCATGATATTACTAAGCGGTTGAATTTTAGTTGCATAAATTGTTATAGTAACAAGATACCCAGAATGATATGCTTCATTCAACTAAAATTCCAATACATGTTTACAGTAAAAACTCTGACAACTAATAAATTACGACAGTGACTAAAACACAAAACCCATAGGAAAATGACCAGGTCAGTATTCATTATTCGTATTTATGACACAATCTGTGAAACTAAGTTGCAGTGTCTACATTTACAAGAGAATTGGAGACAGCAGTTGATAAATCAATGTTTCATACAAATATTATCAAACTACAACCCTATGATGTTTCAGGCATAAATAATTGGAATTTGCCATTATGAGTATTACCCAGAAGCATTCATTAGATAAATTTATTTGATATAAAAATATTTCCGAAGAATTAACATTGTGCAATTATTGAAACTACAAGCGAAAGTTTTTCATCCACACTGAAAGTTTTGTAACAATTTACACTCAGATATTAAAGTTGAAGTCTTTAATAAAATTAATTGATTCGGAAATGCAGTGTAGAAACTATTTTTATTGGAGTCTGCTCTCAGACACTGGAGTACCTTTCAGAAAACTAAAACTTTTGCTTTTGAAAATTTATATAAAAATAAAGAGATGAATATAACAAATATAGCAACACAAAAATCAGTATTTTTAATGCGCACCTTTTATAACATCCCTTTTATGACATCCCTAAGAGTGAAAATTTTCAATATTGACATTTAGGCCCACGTTGACGTACACGACAACTTTGTCATATTCCACATAATGCCGAGAGCAAGAACTGAAGAAAATAATGTCTTTCATTTCAAAAAACAAAATGATCCTAAATTACTATATTTAATTAAATCTTACCAAACAAGAAAAATTTGCATAAGCTACAAAACAAAAAAAAAATTAGTAAAAATAATAAGTACTTTTGTTTTAAACTACCTGTTGTGATGCCTACCTACATGTAAACTCTACTTTAGATTATAGGTAGGTGTAAAGCGGATTTTAGGACAAGAGCCAGTGAGTAACAAAAATGGATTACGTAGATAGATGTTGTTAATTCACTTTATCTTTTCCTGAGTACGAACTACACATCCCGACAATTACAACAAATTGGCGACGAGGATGGAATGGTATTCATAGTGCAAAGTTATACTTATTAAAGTTGTACGCATTACGCAAACAAAATTTTTTAACCTAAAAAAAACTATGACCGCGTTTTTACCTTCCTAAAAAAATGAAAGTTACAAGTGCAATGCCTACAGATAGTACAAGTACAAATATTCAAAATGTGCAAACTACTCCAAGTACACAAAATTCTGGAAATGCTTTCGTACAAGCAGTTTTTACAGTTGAGCTGTTTGACGCAAAGTCATACCAAATGGAATCGTTGGGTAAAACGTTTGGAGGTTGCTTTTAAAGTTTTTAATGTTGCAGACCACTTGAAGGTACCTTATTTACTGCATTTTATGGGTGGTGATAGTTACGATACGCTTTGCAATAAATTGTCTCCAGAGGAGCCTGAAACAAAATCTTACAATGAAATTGTACAGATATTGGATCAGTTTTATAATCCTGCACCGCTCGAGATTGCGGAGGTGTTTCGTTTCCGCTGTAGGAAGCAGCACAAAGGTGAGCGAATTCAGGAATTCTTACATGCTTTACAAAAATTAGCAATAAACTGTAAGTTTGGCGAATTCTTAAGAACTGCACTACACAACCAATTTGTATATGGTACGTATTCAGTCTAGGTTATTGGAAACCAGGGACTTAACTTTGGACAAAGCCGTAGAAATAGCAACAGGTATAGAGCTATCGGAAGTAGATTCTAGGCAACTTCAACAACGTCAAGAAGTTATAAAGAATTCAAATCAGCTAAACCAGGTTAAAGCAACTAGCAGTTGTCATACAGGTGCGGTAAGGAAACCATTTACTTCAAGTAATCTCACAAACAAGATGAGTACAAAAAGGTTTAGTGATACTAGGGTTAAATGCTTTCGTTGTGATAGTCAAAGTCATTTAGCAAGTAAGTGCAATAAAATAAATATTACATGTACTTATTGTAATACGAAGGGACATATGCAATCAGTTTGCATGAAAAAGGCCAATCGGGTTAAAACTATTGGTGTCGTTACAAATGCTGAAACAGAAATAAAGGATATTTTGCAAATTGAAAACCACAATAGAGATAAAATTATGATTGAGATTAAATTAGATTCAGTTATCATTTGAATTGGATACAGGTGCAGCTGTTTCAATTATGAGCTTTGACAAATACAAATTGTTGTTTGGTCACAAACTTTTAAAAAAAAGTGATGTAACACATCTCTTACTGTAATACTAAAACAAATGTATTGGGTTATGTTACTGTACAGGTGCAATATAAGAATGTTACAGAAAATTTAAATCTTTATATTGTTCCTACAAATAGGGATGCTTTATTCGGTCGAGAATGCCTTCATAAAATTAAGTTAGATTGGGAAAGCATATGTCAAACTAGCATTACTAATGTTTCAAGTTTATTACAAAAATACAAAATTGTTACCGAACCTGGCATAGGATGCATAACCGATTCACAAGCACGTTTAAATTTAAAACCAAATACAAGGCCAGTTTTCAAAAAAGCACGCATGGTTCCTTTTGCTCTACTACCCGACATTTATTTTTATATCAAGAGTTGATCCAAAATACCAATCCAAGGATATTATTACCTTTATGGGAAACAACTGTATACATGTTCTGTCGTGCGATGACCTCAATACTAAATATAATACATACAAATCTTTTAAGGTAACTATTAACAAAGACTTTGTTCATAAAATTTTAGATCATAATATTTGGAGTAATAATATCATTGTGAAGCCTTTTAGAGGTAAGCGGATGAGCAACCCAAATTTCAGTTAATTCCTGACCTATCAGCTGCATCAGCTGGGGATAACAATAATGATTGTGTTGTTAAGGACTCAACTCTTAATATCATTAGTTTGAACATTCAATCTATTAGACATAAAATGCTGGATTTAGAGGCATTTTTATTATCGGGTAATGTCAACTGTGATATATTATGTCTTAATAAAATTAACTTAAACTTTAATGAAATGCAATCTTTAAAAATCAACAGTTTATACCCATAATCATTTTTTGTTAGACAAAACCACTCTAGGTGTGGTAAATTCTTATAAATGAAAACTAATTAATAAAGCAACTAACTTGGATAAAGTTGCCAAATTTTCTATGGAAAAACATGCTGAATTGTCAGGTGTTCATTTTAAATCTCTTAATCTCACTGTAATCACGTCTTACAGATCACCTAACAGTGGATCTATCAAACTTTTCTGTGAAATTTTTTACAATGACTTCAAATCGCTTGGTAACCTAATTTATACAAATTTAATTGTTTCTGGCGACTTTAATGTACATTTCGGAACAAAGGAACACGATGTTCGAAAATTAATTGATTTCTATGCAACTTATGGTTACATCCTATAAATACGAGAGCAAAACGTAAGCATCACTGTTTGGATAACATCTTTACAAATATTATAAACTTAAAATGCCGTTCTATCGATACAGGCCTTTCTGACCATTATGGGCTTCTAACACTATGTTTTTAATCATAAAACAAACATACATCTTCATTACAGGTTATACAACCTTTCCCATTTTGAGCAAATTGTACTTCTATATGTACCTCCAACAATGTGATTGGAGCTTTATTAACAACATCGATTTATGCATTAACGACAAGTGTACACACTTTCTGGACATACTTAAACTAGCCGTTAAGATTAATTTTCCTGAAAAATGCAAAACTAAGTTGGTCTCATCTAAATTTGAGGTAAAGTGGTTCAACTCAAAACTAAATGATATGCGTGAAAATTACTTATTTTTTGCAAACATGTATAAAGTCTTACATAATGATAAACTAAAACTTTTTGTAAACAAGCTAAAATATGATTACAGATCAGCCTTAGTCATGGCAAAAACAAAGGCTTATGATAATTTTTTTAAAAAAACCGATAACAATAGTATCAAATGGAAACTTATTAATCATAGGAAAGGGTCAAAAACACAGGATCACTGCACAACCGATATAAGTGCCAATGATTTTAAGGTTTTTTTTCTAACTCGGTCAATAAAATTGTCAAGACTATGTCTACTTCACTTGAATCTAATGCATCAGATAGTCCCTTGGTCACTAATGATAAAATTGCTGTTACTTTTGACTTTAATGAGATATCTTTTACTTATATGAAGGACATTATTCGATCCAGGAAAAATACTAAAGCTAGGGATGTTTATGGTTTTGACATCTCCTTGTTTAAAGCTGCATGTGACATTATTATTGTACCTTTAACAAAACTCTTTAACCTTATTGTTAAACATTCTGTTTTTCCGAACACACTGAAATTAACTAAAGTTATTCCTGTGTATAAAAAAGGGCCCTATAAAACGCCGAGAATTATCGTCCTATATCGCTTGTCCCGGTTATATCAAAAATCTTTGAAAAAATTTTGCTTAAACAACTTCTTTGTTATCTTGATGTCAATAATTTACTGCACCCTATGCAATTTGATTTTAGGGAAAGAAAGTCAACTACAGATGCAATAATCACACTTGTTGACAGCATAGTTAATTCGTTTGATAAATGTGAATTTTTATTGGTAAAATTTTACGATCTCTCCAAAGCATTTGATTGTGTTGACCATTGTGCTTTGCAAGAAAAATTAAAACTTCTTAATCTAAGTCCAAAAGCTGTTAAATTGCTATCATCTTACCTAAGCAACAGTAAACAATTTGTTTACTTCATGAATGAAAACTCTGATATGGTTGACGTGCCAACTGGTGTACCACTAGGGTCAATCCTTGGCACTATATTGTTCCTATGTTTTATCAAGGACTTTCCATCCTTTATCAGCAATGCAGGCACAATCTTATATGCGGATGATACTACACTATACCATAGTGGTGACAATATTGACCATAAATTGTGTAATAGTGAACAATCATTGAAATTATCCAATATTTGGTTCTTAAGCAATAAATTAGCTCTGAATCACAACAAAACTGAACAAATTTTTTTCTCCTTAAAAAATGTGCTCCCGATAAAGAACGAAATATACAGTTTCTGGGAGTAACTTTAGATTCAACACTCTCATGGGAGGCTCACTGCAATAACCTTTGCATAAAGCTCTTTCAATCTATATATTTTATTAAATCTTTAAAAAAAATTTTCGCTATAGATGTGCTGAAATCTGTATATTTTGGTTATTTCCATTGACACATGCAATATGCAGTCGTTACCTGGGGTCATGCTTCAGCAAGTGTGCGTGTATTTAGTCTTCAGAGACGTGTATTAAGAGTCAATGTGAATCTTAGTTATCGGGAGGACTGTCGCTCTAACTTTATTAGTCTTCAAATACTTACTTTCCCATGTATTTTTATATTGGCTTGCTTAATCTATGTACACAAAAATAGTCAGAACCTTCAAAGACATAGTAATGTTCACAACATCACAAATTAGAGCAAATAAATTGTTGTGTGCAGATGTATAAATTTGTGCTTACAGTAATAAATTAAACACATTGCAACAATTAAGTTTTAATTTATAAATTTGGTATCAAATTAGTCAGTGTAGTGCATCCTGTAATTTGAACTACAGCTCAGCTGAATCTGATACATAAGGACCATAAAGTTACATAAAATAGAACTTTCATTACTTGTAATACTGAAGACATTTAAGTTAAATAAAATAAGATATAACACCAAATTATCAAGCATATGCTAAATGCCTGGTATGATAAAAGAATGTGGTAAATATAAAGCTGTGATAAGCAATATCTATTTATTAAATACCAATATATATTATTGAATGTACAGGGAGATTGAAAATGTTGAGCTGTACTTTGTGTAAAGTAAGTAATAAAGTTTTTACCTGTGATAGATGTAAAAAGCTATTTTGTGATGTATGCAGTAATATTACCTCTTCTGAAGTTCGATGCGTTGAACTCAAAAAGAGGGTGCTTCTATTCCAGTGCAAAGAATGCTTGTCTAGTGTTAGTAATGATGACAATTATATACAAAACATTATACAATTAAGCAATCAAGAAATATTGAAAAATCTCAGTACAATGTTTGAAAGTTTTAAAACTGAATTCATGGAGATGGCTTCCAAAAGACTCACTACCAATCAATTTAATATGAACAATGAACCCATGAAAACGTATGCTAGCATAACAAAATCTGACCCAATGCTTGTGGTAAAACCAATAACATTCAGCAAAGTAAGGATACTAAATCTGAAATTAAAGATGCAATCAACCCTGTTGAAATGGGATTAATGTATCTAAAGTATTCGAAGCATCAAAAGGCAAGGTTGTCATTGGGTGCAGAACTGAAATGGATCGTGATATGCTACAAAATAAGATTGCAGAAAAGTTAGGTAGAAAATATAATGCAGAAGCCCCTAATATATAAAAAAAAACAAAAGTACGAATAGTTAACGTTAAACGTGACGATGTAGATGGAATGGATCACACTCAAATCCTAGAAAAAATAATCAAACAAAATAAAATACATTCTGAAGAAAACAGCTTCCATATTAAAGTTTTAAAAGTCATTGAAAATAAAAAGATGAGAAAGTCAACAATCATTTTGGAAGCTGATCGAAAAACACATAACCATTTAATAAATATGAAAACAGCTGCAATTGGTTGGTCAATGAGTATCATATACAATCATATCAACGTAACTCAGTGCTTCAATTGCCTCAAGTTCAATCATCATGCTCATGATTGTAAGTCGGAAATAACATGTTCATTGTGTGCTGGAAAACACAAGTATAAAAACTGCAGCGCTGATGTTAACAAATGCTCAAACTGTACATATGCAAAGGAAAAGTTGAACATGGATATTGATAACAGGCATCCTGCTGTACATAAAGAATGTCCCTGTTATATACAAGCATACAAAAGAGAAGCTGCAAAGATAAAATACTATACTCCTATATAGCAACTACATCAAAAAACTGTTTACAATATCTCACATGACCTAAAAAATCAGCAAATAATCCAACCATTGCGGTTATGTCTTATAAATATTCGTTCCATCAATTCCTGTTTCGATGATTTTGTATCTTTTATTTCATTAAATGATTGTGATCTTATTGGGCTCTCAAGTAACTTTCCATCTACATTGATTAGCATTCCAGGTTACAATTTGATAAGAAATGATCGCCCAACTATAGGAAGGGGATTATGCTGGTATATTGTCAGCACTCTGGCGCATAAAATATTGGATATAAATTATGTCAAACATCCTCTGTTAGAACAATTATGGATTAGCATTAAAACCAACAAACATAACATTGCAGCAGGACTTATTTATAGACCACCGAGTACAACATTGGAATGTTTAAATGATCTTGAACTGGTTCTTTCACATGTTTGTACAACATATGATGATAGCATTCTTATTGGGGATGTAAATCTTGACTTCATCCAACATGACACAAGGTGTAAAAAATTAAGTTCACTACTGAACATTTTCAATCTTACACAACATGTGAAGGATCCAACACGAATTACTGAAACTACATCAACATTAATCGATATAGTATAAATACTCCCTGTATGTTTGTTGTGGTTTGTTTAGTATTCTTCTAAATCTTCTTTGGGGATTAAACCACACATAGTTTTTAAAATTATCTTTATTAACGTTTCGATCCATGACCTAGGATCGTATTCAAAATAATAAAAACTTCAAGTTTGACATTTATGACATAAATTGAAGGTGACTTTGATTTATTGATGTTCGAAATATTTGGTTTGAGTACACTAAGCAAAAATTTTTTAAAGTTTAAATGAATGATTGCCTTCAATTTGTGTTACGGCCTGGGACCGACTTTTTTTAGGTAGCCAATACGCTTAACGTGAAATCAGCTGATTAATTTTTATTGGTGAATTAAGCACAATTAACAAAAACAAAACCCAAAAACGCAATACAAAGTTCAAAAAATTGTATCTACAAAATACCGTGCGAATGTAATAAGTTTTATATAGGGGAAAGTTCCAGACCATTTGAAGTTCGATTAAAAGAACATAAATCATATATAAAAAATAGAAAATTTGAAAAATCCATGATTTGCCAACATGCATGGGACTTCAGTCATAAAATAAAATGGGAGGACGCAAAAATTATAGACAAAGAAGAAAACCACCAAAAACGCAAAATCAAAGAAGCTGTTTATATAGCCTTACATAAAAATAACTGCGTTGCAAATCCGTAACTTTCAGTAAACAATGGATTCCATTACTAAAAGAAATAACAAAAGAAATAACAAATGAAAATCAAATGCCCACAATATCTAGGTAGCATTGCAAGGTTTTCCTGGGTTTTCCTTGCGATATTAACATGAAATACAGCCTACATACATGATTTCTATTTATACATACAATAACTAATTATATAACAATAAACATATTAACTATGTACACGCCTCTTGGAACGCATAGAGGCGCAAATAGAAATTGCCTGGAGTGCAGTAGGCAGTAAACCAGGGTTTGTAAGGTAGAACGTGGACTGTATAGAGTAGAAGGAAATAAACATAGAATTTGAATACAAGTCACATAAATACTTAAAGCACTTACCGAAGCACAGACATCTGGAGCACTAACGCGGCACCTTTCAATACTGTTTCTGGCCAGAGGTAAATAGGAACGGAGTCAGGAAATGGTTATTTTAGGAAAGAGATTAGAGAGTAATATTTAGAATTGAAGGAACACGTTCGCGTTCGCGGATGGTTGCTAATCATCATCATCATTTTGTTTTCGACCTTACTTAAGGTCGGTTTGACGCAGCTCTAAATTCTTTTCTATTCTGAGCTAGTCTAAAAAGGTCTGCATACCCTTCACAACCTAGATCTCTAATAATTTGACTAATATAGCTTTGTCTAGGCCTTCCTACTCTACTTTTATTTGGTAGTCTATAATCTAAGACTTTACTAAATAGTCCATCATGTCTTAACTGGTGCCCTATCATTCTATCTCTCCTGACCTTCAATTGTTTCCACATACAGGGTTCCTCACCTATCCTTCTATAAACTTCCTCGTTTGTTACTCTATCTGTCCAACTAATCTTTAACATTCTCCTATAACACCAAGTTTCAAAAGCTTCTATCTTTTCTTATCTACTTCTTTAATTGTCCAAGTCTCACTACCGTATAGTAGAACGCTCCATACGTGCGACTTTAAGAAACTTTTCTATTATCTAAACTAATACTATTAGCTATTAGTAAGTTTTTCTTTTTAAAAACATTTTTCTAGCTTGAGCTATTCTAGCTACTATATCCCTTCTGCTACGTCCATCCTTTGTAATTATACTACCTAAATAGCAAAATTCATCTACCTCCTCTAACTCGGTATTACCTATTTTTAATTTTGGTTTAGAACTAGGCTGTAACTCACTTGTCATTATCTTTGTCTTTACTGAGTTAATTCTCATACTATAGTTACTCTGTAGTATCTCATCTAAAATATTTAAAAACTCTCCACCATCGCTACCGGGAAATAATTTAGTAGTAAGTTCGGAAACTAATTCCAAGTGAACTGCTCTTGTGCACATGCACACGAAAACACAAAGATATGATTTGAAAGAAGAAGCATTACGCCGAATGGAAGACTTAACAAGCAACGGTCCTGCAAAGTCAACTCCAACATGAGTAAAGGCACGAGTTAATTGTACACGGGACGGAAGCAAATTAGACATATTGGGTTGAGAAGGCTTGGAATTAAATCGGAAACATGGTATGCATTGATGTATTCGTTGTCGTATTAACGATCGTGATCCTAAAATCCAGTATTTTCTTAGAATAAGAGCTTGTGTGGTAAGAGGTCCGGAATGCAAAGATAACGCATGATAGTGGTCGCAAATAAGTTTAGATAAAGCTGCCCTTTTAGGCAATAACAGAGGATGTTTGCTATCATAGCTCAATTGTGAATGCTGTAAGCGACCGCCCACCCTAAGCAAACCTAGAGTATCGATAAACGGCGATAATTTTCTAAAAGAGGCGGAGAGAGGTTTTTTATTTTTTATTTGCAACAATTCTACTGCAAAAAACTGTTGTTGAACAAGTTTCACGCATGTTTGTGATGCATTATGTAATTCATCACGTGAAATAGGACCTAGAATTTTTCCCATGGGGTGACGGCAATTATAAATAAAACGCATAATATATGCCGTTGCATATTGCAAGCGACTTAAAGAAGAAAAATTTCCCATGAATTCAGCAAAATCGCACTGTTCTAATGCAACCAATAGTGTAGTAATTGATTTTAATTCAGGTACTTCACTCAAAGGAACAAAAGAATAGTTGAGGTTAAAACAAACATCCTTTAAATTAGATGCACCTTTCCACCACAAATCGTGGCGTAATAATTGAAAAGGGGTGAGTCCACGAGCGGACGTCAGCGGGGTTAAGTTCTCCGGAAACATGGCTCCATTGATCAATGGAGGTATATTCTAGAATTTGGCTTACTCGATTTCCCACAAAAGGCTTTAACAAATATGTAGACGTACGCAACCATGTAAGTACGACTTGAGAGTCTGAATAAAGTTTAGTTTCCAAAATAGGGTATGGAAATTTATTTGAACGCATAGAATGAATTAATTTGGCTAATAAAAGAGCTCCAGAAAGTTCTAAGCGTGGGATAGTAAGATGCTTTAGAGGAGCAACCTTGCTCTTGGCTTGCAAAAGATTACAATCTACCGATTTATCATTAACAACATACAAGTAGACACAAGCGCCGTATCCCCTTTCGCTTGCATCGCAAAATCCTAGCAATCGATAAGTGCCGTGAAAATGAGACAAAATACGAGGAATTTTTAGCTGGGATAACATAGTAATTTGGTTACAAAAGCCTTGCCATTCCTGACACCACTTATGATCAGGAGTATCATCCCAATCAATTTGTTGAACCCACAGTCGTTGTAACATATGCTTTACTACAAATATTACGGGAGTTAACCACCCTAAAGGGTCGAATAGGCGGGCCATATAAGAAAGTACAGAGCGTTTTGTAAATTCACCTTTAAAGGGTATCACGTTATAAATGAACACGTCTATTCCAGGGTTCCAGACTAAACTTAGTATCTTTATACCACTAACGTCATCAGAGAAAGGAATTAGCGTTTCTAATTCAGTTTGTTCGAAATCCTGTAACAATTCCTCAGAGTTACTAGACCATTTGCGCAAATCAAACTGGCCTAGAGAAAGAAGTTTTACTAGCTCGTGCTGTAGTTGCTTCGCTTCAGCAATACTTTCAGCACCGCTAATTATGTCATCCATATAGGTATGATACATAATAGCTTCAGAAGCCAGGGGGTAAGAGTTCCCTTCGTCTATAACTAATTGCCGAAGAACTCTTTGAGCTAAGAAAGCGGAAGGAGCTAAACCATATGTAAGAGTTCTAAGCTCGTACTCAGAAATGTTGTCTTGTGGAGTTGGTCTCCAAAATATATGCTGAAATTGACAATCTTGCTTACGAAGTAAGATCTGCCGGTACATCATGCGAATGTCCGCACAAACAGCAATTTTATGCGATCTAAATGTATTTATTATATCTGGTAAATTGCACTGTAATTTGGGACCAGCATATAATCTATTGTTGAGAGAAAGACCTAATGAATCCACGGCAGATCCATTAAAAACAACGCGTAGTTTGGTAGTACTACTTGTTATTTTCGAGATGGCATGTGGTAAAATATAATCGGATGGATTTTCGGCTAAAATCATATGACCAAGATCAAAATATTCTTGTAAAAACATATTATAAGAATTTTGTTTTTCCAGAGAACATGAAAGACGTTTTTCTAAATTTAGATAACATTTATAAGCAATATGTCGATTGCTACCGAGAGGTTTAATATTGTTATTGAAAGGGAGAGCGACAGTAAAACGACCAGAGGCGTTTCGAGAATAATTTTCTAGAAAATGAGATTCACAAATAACATCTTCTTGAGAGGGAACTTTGGGCATTTTGACTTCTTCTAATTCCCAGAAATTCCTTATATCATTATCTACTGAATCAGAAATAAAAAGAGAAGTTGCATTAACTGCGGTGTTAACATTAGGAACCTGTCCCAATAGCACGTAACCGAATATTGTTTCAATGGCTACTGGTTGGCCAGGAATGATTCTAGTGCGATCAGAAAATAGCACTGAACATATTTCAGCACCCAGTAGTATATCTACGGGCAATGATTTATGAAAATTTTCATCAGCAAGCTGCAAACATTTAAATTTATGGTAAATACGAGAAGGCAGTGAGCAACCGGGAACGTTTCCCGTTATTTTAGGAAAGATTGAAGCACAAAATTGAAATTGATGCTTCGAGTGATTAGAAAACAAAGTGCATATTACAGCTCCTTTGGATTTAATTGCAGAACCTGAAATGCCAGCAACTTGGCGAAAATCATGTTGACGCTCCAACCCTAAGCGTTGGACACAAGAATTTGAAATTGCGTTGATTTGAGATCCGGAATCTAAAATGCATCTCACAGATTGTAACTTATTGTTTATATCTAAAACACGAGCTTCTACAGTACCTAATAAAACAGTATAATTTTCTAGTGAATTTGTGACGTTGCATGTCAAAACAACTTCAGTTGTGAGTGCGGCTTTCGAATTGTTAGATTCATTAATGTGTTCCCTAGCAAGTGGTTTATGCAACAGAGTATGATGAAAAGAGGAATGGCACAACTTACATTTACCATCAGAATTACAATCACGAGGAGTATGACTGCCGAGGCATTTAAAACATCGATTTAAAGATTTAATAGCAACTTGACGATCGTCAACGCTAAGCTTTCTAAATGCCAAACATCCATAGATTTTATGGACTTCCCCACAATAGGGACAAATTATACTAGCGGTTTTAGTCGACACTGAAGTCTGCGAGTTTTTAACCAAGAAGGATTGGTTTAAACTAGATTTAAAGCGAAGGGGTGCACCTGGCCTTGGCGCTCTTTCCTTTTTAACATCTTCATAAAGCTCTGATGCTTTGCTTTGCAAAGTTAAGAAATCGAACAGTTGAGTACAAGTAGGAACTGCCGAACCTATGTTTGAATCAAATGCGTTTTGAGTTTTGAAATCTAGGTTGCGATAGCATAAAGAAAACAATAAAAAAATCAGCAAAATCTTCAACTTTATTCGCTACCTTTAACGTGTTAACAGCATTAACATGAATATTAATAAAGTTTGAGAGCGATCCAGAGTTTTTAAATTGAAGTATTTTATTTAAGTAGTAGCTCGTAATTCTACGAGGTGAATTGTAGCGATCCTGAAGTTTCGTAAACGCTTGTTCATATAAATTGGCATCTAGAGCTAAATCCGAAATTAAAGCCAATGCTTCCCCCTAAGAAGCATGCGCATGTAATGATACTTCTGGATTACGGGAATGTAATCGTTTTCATGGACTAAACTTTTGTATAACGTAATGAAATTTTGCCAATTGTCTAAACAACCATCAAACGGATTTATACTAAGAGGTTTTAAGTAACTGATAACAGGTTGAGATGCACTTGCGATAACTGCTGTATCGCCGGCAGAAGTAGAAGCCTTTTGCTTCATATCGAAAAACCGAGAACGAATAACATCTATTAAATTGTCGAAGGAAGATCTTTGAGAATTTATCTCATCCTTTTCTTCTACAGTGGAATTATAACTTAAAATTTTATCGTAAAGTGTATCGAGTTGTTGCTCAATACTTTGCATTCGAACATATCTCGCTTCGACTGCTGAAAAGCGAGTAGCCGTTTTGATATAGTCTTGGATTTCCGTTAAACGAGAAAAATAATCCTCTAATTTCTTTTGTAGAATGTTTCTGGTAGTCATGATTAAACGTTTGTTACGCACAAATAATACTTGCACGAATCTGAGATTAAGATTACTTCCTAAGCAGAGTTTATTGTTTGTATACAAATACAAAGGTCATTGTTTTAAACGTGTTGAATGGCAACGCGATAACGAAGTTATCTGACTAAAGTATAAATGCAGTATTTTTAAAAGTACACACGTGCAATTCAAACTGGAAACTTTTATAGCAATTTAATTATCTTTAGAATTAAAGTGTTATGATTATTCGAAATTACAATTAATGTTGGACATACGTATTTATGTGCTTGAATTGAGGATGTGAGACGAAGAACGAGATATAACGTAGTTCTTAATTCGGCTCGTACGGATCAAAAAACTATGTACACGCCTCTTGGAACGCATAGAGGCGCAAATAGAAATTGCCTGGAGTGCAGTAGGCAGTAAACCAGGGTTTGTAAGGTAGAACGTGGACTGTATAGAGTAGAAGGAAATAAACATAGAATTTGAATACAAGTCACATAAATACTTAAAGCACTTACCGAAGCACAGACATTTGGAGCACTAACGCGGCACCTTTCAATACTGTTTCTGGCCAGAGGTAAATAGGAACGGAGTCAGGAAATGGTTATTTTAGGAAAGAGATTAGAGAGTAATATTTAGAATTGAAGGAACACGTTCGCGTTCGCAGATGGTTGCTAATCGACTCTCTTAAATTATGGTATTCCTTATCTCGCCTGGCTTGATAAAGAATACCACGTTGGGAGAGCGAAATGGCGCGAACGTAACTAGAAAACCATTTTTTCGGCAAATATCTAAGCGTTGGGGGATCTTGGTAGCCACAGGTTGCTTAACCCCCTTCACTGAATCTCGGTGAAATAAGACATAAAATTAGAAAACAATAGAAGGGAAACGAGCTACATACATGCTATGTGAGAATTTCAGAGAACTATGTAAGCTAGCTCAAAATATAAATAAGTGCAGGTACGTGTCCAACCAGTTTTGAGATGAAGATTCAATGATGATGATGATGAAGCATATTAACAACCCCTGTAAAACAGCATTGGTATCTGACAAGTGTAAACTCGCAATAGGGTTACCTCACAACCATATACAATCTCCGTTAAACAGTATTGGTATCTGACAAGTGTAAACCCGCCATAGGGTCGCCTCAGATCCATATACAACTTTCATAGAACAACATTGGTATCTGACAAGCGTAAACCCGCCATAAGGTCGCCTCAGAACCATGTTAAAATCTACCAAAGAGGTAGCCTAAATCATAATGATTTTCCCCTTCAAAATAAATATAAAAAAAACGACTACTTAAGCCTTTTAATAATACAATCGCACACTTCTTTAGTAACCATCCTCTCAATTGTATAAATAGAAACATGTTAAAAAAAATGTTTTCCAATTCCCAAGTTATTGAATTTATATAAAATTCACCAATAAAAATTAATCAGCTGATTTCACGTTAAGCGTATTGGCTACCTAAAAAAATTGTATTATTCATTTAAACTTTAAAAAATTTTTGCTTAGTGTACTCAAACCAAATATCTCGAACATCAATAAATCAAAGTCACCTTCAATTTATGTCATAAATGTCAAACTTGAAGTTTTTATTATTTTGAAAACGATCCTAGGTCATGGATCGAAACGTTAATAAAGATAATTTTAAAAACTATGAGTGGTTTAATCCCCAAAGAAGATTTAGAACGATATAGTATGTGCCAGTCCTGAAATCAATATGATATCATGTGAAACTATCGATCTCTATCACATGACTGATCACAGAGCAGTACTTTGTACATTTGATGTAAACGTACGCAAACATGAGCCATATAGCTTCACATACAGATGTTTTAAGAACTTTAATATGAATAACTTTAATTATAATGCTAGTCACATTCAGTGGGATTTAATAAGATCATTACCAGACCTCAATGATAAAGTGAATTATCTTAATAATGCAATAACATTATTATTTAATGAACATGCTCCAATACGTACAGCTTATATAAAAAGAAAACGCCACCATATATAACGCCCGCCATCAGACTGATGATACGTCTACCGCATTTGGAATATAGCAAGTATATTAAGACTAAGAACAATACTAAGCTTCGCTTTTATAAAGACCTAAAAACCATTATCACAACAGCAGTAAGGAATGAAAAAAAGCATATCTTGAATATCAATGTAGGAATAATATTAGCAATCCTAAGCAGCTATGGAATATTTTTGATAGATGCAAATACATTCAAAAACGAAAACCCAAATTTCAAATGAAATTCAAAATCCTGATAAAGTCAACGAATTCTTTATTGAATCCATCCCAGATCGATCAATACCAAGTCATCAAATAAACTTTTACAATCAAAACATTCAAAAGCTATAAATGGGCCATTCATTCTACAACCAGTAAATGTAAATGTGATAGAGAAATCTATCTTGAAGATCAGGTCTAATGCTCAAGGATTTGATGGCATAAATAAGAAAATATTAGTGTTGGTAATGCCATTCATTATTAATGTTTTAACACATATTATAAATGTATCATTAGAATCAGGCAAATTCCCTATAGCTTGGAAATATTCAAATATCACTCCAATTGCTAAAAAACCTCTGGCTACTACATATGCTGATTTACGCCCAATTAGTATATTGCCTATAATGTCAAAGGTTATGGAACACATAGTTTACACACAACTAATTGAACACATATCCAAATGGAACTTATTACCCACATTCCAATCTGGATTTTGCACTGACTATAGCACAGCAACTGCACTAAGTAAGGTTGTTAATGATCTTACATGCTCAATTGACGCATCAAATATTGTTTATCTATTATTTCTAGACTTCAGTAAGGCGTTTGACTTAATCAATCACAACCTACTTGTTGCTAAGCTTCGTTTCTATGGTTACGATAATATTGCAACAGATTGGTTTAAAGACTATTTGAGTAACAGACAGCAATCGGTTAAACTACACGGACAACAGTCTCAGTTCCGCTGTGTTTCACGAGGTGTTCCACAGGGTAGTATCTTGGGCCCTCTACTCTTTGCTATTTTTACGTCAGATTTTCCAGAAATACTATCACCAGAATGCAAATATCATATGTATGCAGATGATATCCTAATTTATGTTTCTAGTAATGTTTCACTTGTCGATGATGCAATAGTAAAACTGAATGAAAATCTTGTTGTAGTGGATAAATGGGTACACGACAATGGTCTTATCCTTAATGCTAACAAAACTCTCGCATTACTCGTTGGTTCACAGGTAAACCATGTTAAATCTGAAGTGCAAAGATCTCTAGATATCAAAATAAACGATAAAGTAGTGACATTTGCTGACTGTGTTAAATATTTAGGCATTTCTCTCAACAAGCATCTTACGTTTGAAAAACATATCAACAAAAGAATAGGTTTGTGTTATAGTAAAATGCGGACCCTTTACAGATACAAATTTCTGTTAAGCTCAAACATTAAATGGAACTTATGTAATAGTGTTGTGTTGTGTCATATAGATTACTGTAGTGTAGTTTACTATAAATTTTTAACAGGCTACTTAAGGCAAAGAATACAAGTACTTCAGAATGTATGTTTAAGATATTCATATAATATTGAACGTAAGCAACATATAACACCATACTATAATTCTAAGAGAATACTTAAAAACGATAAACGTGCGGAACTCCTTTTCGCTGTGTACATATATGCTATATTAGCCAAATGTAGACCAAACTACCTGTTTGAAGCTATACAAATCAGAACTACTCAGCATAGTATTAACCTACGAAATACAAACGATTTCAGTATTCCACAACACTCAACAAAGAAATTTGAATCACGTTATGCTTATGTAGCACCTGTTTTAATAAACAAATATAGAACACTATTTGACGAGACTAATAATAAAAATATATTTAGGGTAAAATTTTATGATGTATTAATAAGGGAGCAGCGACTGTCTTAGACTATCCTCTAGATCTTTATTGTATTATGTATATAATCGTATATTTTGTATTTTATATTTAAGGGCGGAATCTAAAATCAGCAGTGCTGAATTCTATCCCTTTTTGATTTGAACCTTAACACACGTGGTAAACATCTTCTGACAGTTTCATATCATAGAATCACTAAGAGCAGATATGGTTGTAATTACGATGGAATTATATTTTACAATGCATTACACCCTAACATTTTAAAAATGCCTCTAAAGCAGTCCAAAACAATCTTAAAAACCTATCTTACTTCTAAAGCTTTTAAAATACTTCAGATTTTATTAATGATATTAAGAGTTTCATTCCAGATACTGACACCTAACATTATATTTTCATACTTAATAGTGTCTGCTCATGTGTTTTAATATTATGGTGAATTGTTTTATTTACAACATTTTTTACTTTGTAAACCTACACTCATATATATGTATATATTAAGTTTCCAACGGTTTCTTTCTCATTGACACATCTGATACTATATTTTTTTTGTAAAATGGATATAATTGAAATAAATAAATACCCCGAGTTGGGCAGGAAATTGATGCGTTGGTTGAACAAGGTATTTTAAAGAAGGTAAATACATTGGACTGAGCCACACCCATAGTGCCGGTTGTAAAATCAAATGGGAAAATTAGACTTTGCGGTGACTTTAAAGTTACTCTAAATCAATACTTACAAATCGATGAACATCCATGTCTACAGTAAATGAACTATTTGCGACAATGGCTGGTGGTGGGAAATTTACCAAAATTGATCTGAGTGAAGCATATTTACACATGCCTGTTCACCCAGATGACCAACATTTACTAACACTTAATACACATAAAGGTCTATACATGTGTACAAGACTTATGTATGGAATTGCATCCGGACCTGCTATTTTCCAGTGGGATATGGAAAAGAAATTACAGGGCATTGAAGAAGTCAGTGTATTCATTGACGATATTAAAATTACGGGACCAAATGATGAGGTACATTTGGAACGTTTAGAAGCTGTACTAAAATGCGTCAGTAATCATAATCTTAAGATAAATTTAAGTAAATCATTTTTCTTACAAGATTCAATTGAATACTGTGGTTATAAAATTAATAAAGGTGGCATACACAAACTTACTAGCAAAGAATATGAAGCGCCCTACAAATAAATCTGATGTGAGGGCAATGTTAGGGTTAGTTAGTTAGTTAACTATTTCAAAAATCTGAGCTTGTTATTGCGACCATTAAACTTGCTATTACAAAATGATGTGAAGTTTAAGTGGACACAAGATTGTGAACAAGCATTTCTAAATATTAAATTACGTTTTCAAGACTAAGAGGTGTTGTGCCATTACGATCCTACGTTACCTATAATTTTAGCTACGGATTGGAGTCCTTATGCTGTGGGTGCAGTACTCTTTCATGTTTTCCCTGATGGCACAGAACGTCCTATTTCGTTTGCGTCACAAACTTTGACAAAAACGCAACAACGGTATGCAAATATTGATAAGGAAGCGTATTATATTATATACAGTGTGCTAAAGTTCTATCAATATATTATATGGTAGGCGATTTATTCTATATACAGATCACCAACTGTTAGTACACATTTTTGCACCTAATAAGGGTATACCAATATTAAGCGCTACACGAATGCAGCACTATGCATTATTTTTGCAAGCATTTGATTACGATATCAAATATAAAAATACAAAGTTACATGAAAATGCAGATGCTCTTTCAAGATTGCCAACTAATTCAGAGGAAACTTACTTGTTTGAGGCATCTGATGTGTACGAGATAAATCAAATCGAGACTTTACCTTTAATTCTAAAAGAAATTGCTAAACATACACAAAATGATAGGACCCTACAACCATTGTTACAGGGATTAAAAATCAGAAGAAAGCATAGAGTTTGGACAGATTTCATATAAATCAATCAGAATTTACATTACAGCAAAATTGTATAATGCAAGGGCACAGAACTGAGATTCCTTATTTGTTACGTCAGGGCATATTAGCCGAATTACATGTTGCACATTTTGGAATATCAAAAATGAAAGCTCTTGCTAAAAGCTACTCTTGGTGACCAGGACTCGATAGTGATATACAGCAAGTTTGTGCCAACTGTCAAGAATGCAATGTGAATAAGAATAATCCAGTCAAAGTTCCAACACATCCATGGGAACCTGCGACTGTACCATTTTCGTGAGTTCATATTGACTTTGCTGGACCTCTTTATGGCATTTACTTTTTAATATTAGTTGACGCTTATTCTAAATATCCGGAAATTCATATTATGAACAAAATTACTTCAAATTTAACCATTAAAATATTACAAAGAATATTTGCACAATTTGGAATACCAAGGACTGTGGTAACCGATAATGGATCACAGTTTACTTCCGAAGTGTTCCAAAACTTTCTTAAAATGAATGGTATTTTACACAAGCGCACTGCTCCGTTTCATCCCGCTACAAATGGGCAAGCTGAACGTTATGTACAAACCCTTAAACAAAGCCTTAGGGCAATGAAAAATGAGAGACAAGATTTAGATTTACCTATTGCAAAATTACATATACAATACAGAAGAATGCCATTGTTCAACTAACGATTCGCCTGCTATGCTCATGTTGGGTAGGCAAATTCGCACTCAAATTGACTTCATTAAACCTAGTTTAGATACGACTGATTACAACACAATAAAAATTAAAGTACCTAAATTTAAAATTGGATCACGAGTTGCAGTACGTGACTATTCTTCAAATGTAAAATGGGTATTTGGTAAAGTTTTTGAACGTCAAGGTAAATTGCATTTCGTGATTAAATTAGATGATGGCCGTATATATAAAAGGCACATTGATCAAATGCGGGAAGTGGGTAAAAATCTCCATCCTGATGTGATAGCTTCTCCCTATATTGATTCCAAAACTGATGATACTGTATTCACAAAATCATCACATCTTGAAAGTACTGTAAATTTGGGAGATAGTGTAAATACAAATGTAATACCTAGATTAAGTACTAACAATAATACTGAAGTGGACAAAAGTGATTACAGTGAACATAATCAAAGTGCAAGTGTTGATAATGGAAGTAATAAAAATCAGCCTACTAATAGTAGCGATACACCCTTAGTACGTAGATCAAATAGAATAAGACATGCATCAAATCGATTGGATTTATGAAAGTGGTATTATATATAGTAGAAATTGCTCTTGTTTAGCAAATTATGTTGTATCTGTTAGACGTTACGTTGCTAGTTGCATAAGAAGTCATGTTTTTTTTCAACAAGAAAAGGTGTTGTGATACCTACCTACATGTAAACTCTACTTCAGATTCTAGGTAGGTATAAAGCGGGCTTTTGGATGAGAGCCAGTGAGTAATAAAAATTGATTACGTAGATAGGTGTTGTTAATTACTTTACCTTTTCCTGAGTACGAACTACACATCCCAACAATTACAACACTACCCAAATCAGAAAAATGATCAAAATTACATAAAAACTAAATTCATTAAAAATCCTGAAGAATAGATCAGAACTAATCAAAAGGATTAATCAACAAACAGTTGTTCAATAAATAGTTTCAAAAATAAATCTAATATTACTTGGGCATATACATGTGAAAATCATTTTCTTACTAATATGTTCATTTGCGGTATGCCTATTAGAACGAGGCACATCATAATCTGATGCTAAATTATTGGGCTTATTCTCAGCATTTGACTGCTGCATTTCTTCTTCATCATTAGTTTTGTGAATTATTTAATCCATGCTCCAGGTGTAGCTGTCTACAGAGTTCAGTAACCTGTGAGTGGAGATCCACCTTATCGGTCCCTGATCTATCTTCTCTTTTAGAAGGACAATGCATACCTGTAACAAAACAAGCCCTAGATACTAAATAAATACATAGGAATATTACTTAATTTGGTATATTACAGAAAATCTTATTTTATTAGTGCAACTATTATTAGTACCATAAGCCAGGTATTATTAAACAACTATAAAGTTTCTTCCTATAATATTCTTAATTTTTATTTAACTAAATAATAAATTTTAAAAGGGTAAAAAAATATAACAGAAATCTCGCAAAGCTACGCGCAGGTCTACCAATAGATAGCAGTTATTTACCTAACCCATGACAAATATTTGTTCGCTTCCAAGCCGTTTCCGCCCATGACCTTATCAATTTGTTTAACAACCAGCGTCTCACGGCAGTAATGCTGTGGCTACAATGATAGATTAGGTTAGTGTTAAAAATAGATTTTATTATTAAAAAACACAAATCACTTAACACGCATATCAGAACAGTTGTTGCTAAAACTATTGCAGACTGTACTGATATGCGTGTTAAGTGATTTGTATTTTTTAATAATAATATCTATTTCTAACAATAACCTGTCATTGCAGCCACAGCATTACTGCCGTGAGACGCTCGTGTTTAACAGGTTTTCAAAAACAGAAAACATTAGTGAATGCTGAACGCGACCAATGGTCGCGTTCAACAGAAAAAAGCAGCTTGCGTTACCGCTAGCGTCTTTTGCTGGACACTCCATTCTAACTTATAGTTTCGTGCTAATAACATAACCTATTTTATTTTGTGTTATATATCAATAGAATTTTATTTTCATAAAACACGTTAATATATATTTGTTCTTTATGGATGAACCTTGGTTGAACATGAATGTGGTAGGCGAAATTATCAGCGAGTTAGGAGAACCGCTTGCCAGAGGAAAGGCAAGTTGAGCCTGGAAATGAGAATTTTTCCGAAGAAACTATTCCAAGATACGTTGGAAGTATATTTAAAGAACATTTTAGAATGTCTCGAGAAGCAATAGATGTAATTGATAAATAACAAATTGAAATATTACTCATAATTGTTCTTATAGGAACTAATAAATATAATGGGAAATGAACTACAGCCAGCGAGGAGTGCAATACCCCTACAGAAGAAGATGTTGTTTACCGTATGGGTAATTGCAAAGCAAAAAAGTTTTTTTATCAGTTGGGGATCGTTTTGGGATAGCTAAAAGTAGCGCCCATTAATTATATTTAAAGAGATAATAAAAACATTAGTATATTGCCACAATATATTCGTTGGCCAAATAATTTTAACGAAATTGAAGAGGTATAATGTACCTAATTTATTCATTTCTTATCGATATAGTATAAACATTTTATGATCGTTCCGGATTCCCTGGAATTGTTGGAGTTATCGATGGTTCGCATATTGAAATAAAACAGCCTGCACATAATGCTAATGATTACTATAATCGAAATGGTTATCATTCAATTTTATTGCAAGGTAGCGTACTTTGTCTTAATGCTGTTATATTTATTAATAGTTTCAGGAATATGTGACCACAATAATAAATTTTTGGACGTATTTGTGGGATTTCCAAATAGGGTGCATGATGCTCGGGTTTTTAGCAATAGCCCTATATTAGCAGGAATAAATACCTTACCCAGATATTTCCACATTATTGGTGATTCAGCATATCCCTTGTCTG
Source organism: Platerodrilus igneus (assembly GCA_036346225.1). NCBI lineage: Eukaryota > Metazoa > Arthropoda > Insecta > Coleoptera > Lycidae > Platerodrilus > Platerodrilus igneus. The sequence goes on from JARFIW010000453.1 coordinate 11,584,444, forward strand.
TTAATTGTTTGGTTCCTTTTAAAGACAACGGCCATTTAAGTGCAGTGGAAGTAAATCATAACACCAAATTAAGTTCTACAAGAAGCATTATTGAAAAATCATTTGGTAGCTTAAAGGGAAAATTTAGAAGGTTGAAATATTTAGATATCTTTGATCCAGCATTTGGAAATCGAATTATAGCAGTGTGTGTGTTTTGCACAATTTGTTATTATACAGGATCAAGATGATAAAGAATTTGAAGCAGATATGGGTATTGCAAATCAACCGCTAAATGATGATACTGGAGAAGCCAGCAGAAACGATGCTATTCAGAAACGTTTAAATATAGCAAATATATTATAATTGTTCATTAATCCTACTTTTTTTTTACCTTTTGGCTATGGAAAAAGGCAGTTGAGCCGGATCTCCTCCGTGCCGACTGTTGCTGTAAACCTGCGATGTCAGGTGAAACAACACAAAAACACAAATTGTGAGCTAGGTGATGCTGTACTTCCCATAAAGTGTCTGTATTCAATATTACAACTTTGCCACTCTTGTCCAGATGAGCCCCAATAAGGGCAAAACTTGTCGACAGGATGCCCTCGTGGCTGAATTTGAGTCACTTGCCAATAATTCCTTTTTACTTTGTATATATATATATATATATATATATATATATATATATATTTTGTAATGTCAGTAGGAGCTACAATGGTTCTAAGGGTTGTTTTGTTGAAGGTAGTGTATGCCAAATAAAGTAAGCCAAGTATCAGATCCCGTAATTAAAAGTTTATGTTTGCCGTACTTTACATACGTTAAAGTATTTGAAATATTAGTCAAAATGTAAGTGCCAAGACGTAAAAACAATGACTTGATGACGTGAGAAAAACACACAGTATTCAAGGTTTTACACTGAGTTGTATGTTGAATAAGCCATAGAACGTACATTTGCCAATCCAGAAACCGGATGCGTCTGTAGTACACTATTCACCACGCAGATCCAGGTTTATATGTGTATCAGTTCGGCATTTATTTTATTAGAATCAACCTTTGGACAAACATGTAATCTCAAAATTATAAGTAATACCATTGTCAAATGTGATTGAAGGGTTGTGCGATATTCAGGACCAATGATTGAACATTATGTATAAAATAGGAAAGTGCAAAAGACAAAGTTTAAGGTATTAGTGCCACGAACTTGGTGATACGACGTTATTGGATGGTTTTTTATATACTATGTAATAAAGAGTAGACAGATAAATATTGTAATTATCACCTAGGATAAGTAAACAAAGGGAGTCGATTTCGAAATATTTTTGTAATAAGACGTGTTTATAAACTGCGCTAAGTTGTTTTGAATATTTTTTGAAGATTAAATAAATGAGTTTGAATTGTACGAGTTTAATTTATAAAAGAAGAGTAAGGATAAGTAACAGTGAAGAAATAATTAATAGCGGCGACGAGTAAAAGTTAAGATTGGAATTAGTGCGACAGCGAACCGGCGGAAAATAAGATTGAATTGGAACGAGATTTATATAGGCAGAAGGCATCGAATAGGAATTATAAGAGTGAAGAATATATTAGGATTGAATTGGATATGGTTTTATGTGTAGCGGGACACTGAGTGGTAAATAGGAACAAGGATTGATTTGGAACGAACGGATTAAAGAGAAGTAAGGATTGATTTGGAACGAGCGGATTAAAGGCGGAAGTATTGATTTAGAACGAGAGAAGCGAAATTAGAAGACAGCGTAAGAGTAGCAAGTGGAATCGTACGAAACAAAGAAGAAATAACACCGGAAGAATTAGCGCAAGGGAAGTAAATAAAAAAGGGTATTCTAAATTCGGGTCATATTTATTTTAGATTTGGGCGCAGCAAAATTGAGTCAAAGATACCTGGAGGATAGACGGCAGTTTTCAAAGTGGTAGTGCAACCTTGTGAGGACGTATACGGCAGTAGGATTTTGAGCCAGCATTCAGAGAGGCCGTTAACGACGTATAGAACAGGTGAGTACTGTGTTGATATAACGTCAAAGTCAGAAATTTTGTGGTAGTAATTAATTTGGCACAAGGCTACGTGGATCATATAAAATTTGGCATATACAAAAGTAAATTATAACAAAGTACTAAAACAAAAGATAGTGTAGTTTGGTTGGGCATTACACATCTACTTACCACCGAACCCACGGTAAGTAGGTGGATACCCTGGGAAGAAAGAGTTCATATAGTCGAGGCATAGTTAAAACATTTTTGCTTTATTAACCAACCAAACGTTGCTTAAAATAAATATTTGCACATAATATATAAATTATTAAATTAATAAAAAATAAGGCGCGAAAAAGAGCGGGGTGCAGCAAAAGAAGGTGGCAAACCCAACGTGGGGCTAGATAGATCGAAAGCTAGATAGAAATAGTAGTAGGATACGGGACACCGAGATTAGGTGGGGCCCGTAGTTTATATATTTTTTCAGGAAAGAGGAGTTCAAAAATAGGCAGCAGAGATGACGGACGCGGACACGAAACGGATAACGAGATCAGGAAGGATATACGGAGTTGACGCGGAATTTATGACACGAGACGAGGAGATAGACGCAGGGGGAGATGTCCAGAAGACGGAGGTGAGGCAGGTAGATCCGGAGGCGATCAACATGGAAACGGACCAGGCGACGGTACAGGAGGTTAAGGTAACAGAAACCGCCGGAAACCAAGATATTATACGATTCCTGATGAGTTGGAAGGACGAATTTAAGACGGAAGTAACAAACAAAATTGAAGAGTCACGAACGAAAGTGACTAACAAAATTACAGAATCACAGACGGAACTAAAAACTGAACTAACTAACAAAATTGCCGAGGTGCACACGGAATTAAAGACGTCAAATACGAATTTAAGAAATGAGTTTAGGACGGCGCACGCCGAATTGACGGCAAAATTAGACTACACCCAGGACTATTTACTCACGTCGATACAAAACGTAAAGGACGAACTAAGGACAGAGTTACAAGAAAAGGTAGACCGAGTAGATGACAAAATGGAAAACACACGGGTACAATTTCAGGGAGACTTGAACGCAACAAGGACGGATCTACGATCGGAAATAAAGACACGCGTGGAGACAGTCGAGGAGACGATGATCAGCGGATTTACGACGTTAAACGCTGAAATACAGACAAGTGACAAAAAGCACACGACAAATTACAGGAATTTGGGACAGACTCTAGAAACAATACAAAACGAAAATGTTGACGCTAGGACCCAACTGGACACAAAATTTAAAGACAACGTGACGATACTAGAAAACAGGGTCGGCAACGAAGTACGACAAATACAGGACAAGTTAGGCGACCTAGAAAGAAGGCGCGGAAGACTAGACTACGGACAGCATATAAAATTGAACCGGGACGCGCTACCAAAATTTGAAGGACGGCGGACTGAACAACCGATGGGGTTTTTGGACAGACTGGACGAAATCGCGGAGACCGAGAATGAAAGGACGAAATTACAGATAGTCGGGGCAACTTTGACGGGTAACGCGGAAAAATGGCACAACATTATACGGAGACAGTACGACACATACGCAGAATTTAGACGACTGTTCATCGAACAATTCTGGAGTAACACACGCCAGACAAACATAAGGACAAATTTAATCACGGGACATTACAGTAAGACAAACGGATCACGCGAAGAATACGCGATCGACAAATACAACCAGGCACAACACTTGACACCAAAATTGGCCGAGGACGACATAGTGTTACTACTTGCGGGACACATGGAACCAGAAGTGACAAAAGTGGTTGTGGTACAGAACGTAAAGACCCTGCGAGAATTTTTAGGAGTAATGCGGAACTTTGACTTAGCGACGGCACTGGAGGCAAAGACGCGTGGAAATTACTGGGAGCAAAACCGGGGTTATAGGGACGAAAACCGACGACATGTATACCACGAACACAGACCTAACTACCGACAGGACGTTTTCAACCACGGACAGCGTAATCATTGGGGACACGACGGAAACCGACGACAGTATTTCAATAGGGAACACCGGGTGAACGAATACCAAGGACAAAATAGGTACCAGCACGGCAACGACGAGGATGACGGCCGTATTACGGGAGGCGGAACGCGTAACGGATACAGCCGGACGGACAGGGACGTAAACGTCCAACATATGACGACAAGCGCGACGACAAAGGACACAGACAAGATCGAGGTAGTACAAATACATGAGGCACCGACGATCCAAAAAAAACGTCAATTTTTGGAAGACAGAACTGTTAGGGTTAAATATAGATTTATGTTATAGTTTAAGAGATTTGTTGTTGAATAATTATACCAGTAATAAAAAGAATTTGTTGTTTATTAATAGTGTTGCGATCCACTATTAGGCAACCCGTCAAACATACAAACGCCCGGGGCACAGCGTATTCTTCAGCATTCGAGAATCCTTCTACAAAGTACTAGATAATGAGTCATATCTTAATGCAAGGTATATATAAGGCCGCTTATGAATGTAAGAGTTAGTCTATTCTTGAATGTCTAATATAAATTATATCGTGTAAAGTAATAGTAGTTTTGAGCTTTAGAAGTATATATAAACGTGATATGCTGTGTCTAATATACATGCAGCTTGTAGTATACATAAATAAATAGAAGTGTATAAACAAATAGTTGTGTTAGTGTTGTTAATGAACCTATGGTAAAGGAGTTAATTTAAGAAGATATTAGTGCTTGTAAATTCATTAGTGTAATAGTGCTTCATTGTTGAGTGGACTGAAAACATCTATAAATAAGGCATATACTGTTAATTAGACTTGTGAACAGTGAGTAATAAAGACCATTATTATTACTTGTTTTAAATTAAAGAAACGCGGTAGTAGTAGCCCGTTACAATATTAGATTAAGAGATTGTTTATATGTTGCTTTAGTTGATAGTGGTTCACAGTTGTAGTTGGTAAATGAAAATGTGGTGATAAAACACGCAGAATTTTTAAAAGGACGAATAGAAACAATTGATGGGGTTAATTTATGGTCGGCAATGAACAAAAAGATAACGACGATTTATAGGGTCATCCGTGTACCGATATTTGTAGGGAATAAAAAGGCAGGAGATGCAGAGTTCTTAATAACAAAGGGGTTGCAGCTAGATTTTATATTAGGAATGGATTTTATAGAGGATTTTGGATTGAATATAGATGGAAATGATAGGTCGATTCGGATATTAGATAAAGATAAGTTATGGGTGGTGCCTACGGTTAGTTCGGAATATAGGAATGGAAATGATATAGATAAGTCAGGATTAGGAATGAATAGGACAAGTAATTATAGACAGGTTGAAGTGAGATTATGTAATATGTTTGTGAGAATAATTGATGATGAACAGATAGGAAAAGTGAGTATTGATATTAAAGAGAAGCTGGGGGAATTATTTAATAGATTTATAGGGTTGTTTAATGAAGATCCAAGATTTGCGAAGCGATATACGCATAAGTTAGAGGTCACGGAAGACAGCGGATTTATTACCAAGGTGTATCCAATTCCGTTTGCAATAAGAAATAGGGTTAAAGCCGAGATTAGTAAAATGTTAAAAGAAGGAATCATCGAACCAGCGAAAACTCCATATGTGAACCCGGTAGTTATTGTACCTAAACCCAACAAAAGGAATATAAGAATTTGTTTGGATGCGAGGAAGTTGAATTCAAATACGAAAGCGCAGTACGAACAACCACAAGGGTTGGATAATTTGTTATATAAGGTGTATGAGATGAAGATTTTTAGCAAGTTAGATTTAAAAAATTCATTTTGGTTGATTCCGTTGCATGAAGATAGTAAGAAGTTTACGGGGTTTAGTATTGAAGGGGAGATTTATATGTTTTCTGTAGTTCCATTTGGTTTAAGTAGTTCTTCAGCAGCACTTGTTAGGGTCATGCAGAAGCTGTTTAACGAGTATGAATATTTCTGTTCGCACTATGCGGATGATCTATTGATTTTTTCCAGGAACGAGCAAGAACACATGGAGCATTTAGAAAAGGTGATCCAAAGGCTGGACGAAGGGGGGTTGAAGTTGAATGTAGAGAAATGCGAATTGTTTAAGAGCCAGGTCACGTATTTAAGGTTTGAAATTAGTGAACATGGTATGAGAATTTGTAATAAGAGGCTGGACGAGTTGAAAAATATTGCGCAACCAAAGAATGTAAGAGAATTGCGAGGATTTTTAGAGGTTTTAAATTATTATAAACGGTTTATACCGAGATATTCTGAGTTGTGTGTGCCGTTGGTGAGTTTGTTAAGGATAAACGGAAGATGGAAATGGACTGCTGAACGGGAGAAGGCGTTTCAAGATTTAAAACGTGCGTTTTATGAAGAGTTGTCGTTAAAGTATCCAAATTTCAAAGACGAATTTATTTTGAGGACGGATGCGTCGAAATATGCGATTGGGGCTGAGTTGGTGCAAATCCAGGACGGAGCTGAGGTACCAATTGTATTTATTTCCAGGGTGTTAAAAGACTGCGAAACCAGATATGCGACGGCAGAGAAGGAGATGTTGGCGATAGTGTATGCAGTGAAAAAGTTACGATTTTATCTGCTAGGAAAGAAACACGGTTGTAACATTCATGAAGAAAAAGGAGTTTTTGAACAGTAGGTTGTATAGGTGGGCACTAGTATTGCAAGAGTACGATTTTGAAATTAAACATAAACCAGGAAAGGAGAATGTGACGGCGGATTTTCTAAGCAGACCGCAGGTAGAGGCGAATAAAGAAGACGTAAAGAATTGTTTAGTTGCTTTGCAGGAGTTCAGGGATGTTGGTCGATGGACAAACGCCAATCTTTTTAGGGCTAAAACATAGAACAGAAAATATATGTGAACCAAAATTCTTATACAAAAATAAACAAGATCTTTTTAATATACTTCATAACAATGGCTATCCAAAATCAATATTAAACAAACTTTTATATACAAACACAATAAAAACCCCTATTCAACAAAACGAAATTGCCAACACAAAATACAAACAATTACCATACATCAAAAATTTAACATCACTAATTTCTAAAATATTAAAAAACCTAACATCTGTATAGCTTACACATATGATAAATCGATTCGAAATTTATTCACAAAATTAAAGGACCCCACTAATCCACTTCTACGCAGCAACCTAGTTTACAAAATCACATGCAGTTGCAAAAAAACATACATAGGACAGACTTCACAATGGTTAAGAAATAGAATTACCCAACACCGTAGCGATGAAAAAATTGGAAAAGCTTATTGTGCTCTTGCTTCTCATCTACATTCTACCAAACATACAGCTAATTTCAATGAAATCACCATATTAACAGAAGACAATAACCACAAAAGACGTTTGTTTTTAGAATCTTACAACATAATACAAGACAGTAATTGCATCAACAACAAACAGGACATCAATAATCTCAGTACAGTTTACTCACAACTATATAACATCACCAAAATAGACAACCATCCATAAAACCAATTTACTAATTTACCTCTACATTTCAAAATATATTTAAATCAACACACCACACCTTTCTATATTTCCCACACAATCGAAACATCACATCCATAATTAACAAATCTAATACTTATACAGTTCTACAAGTTACCTTATTTACACATCTATTTTTATGTCAATGTCAATGTCAAATATTTTCTATTCAAGCTGTGTATGCCTAATACTTTATAATTTGAATACTGTTATTATCTTTATAATTTTAGCTCTTTGAAAAAGATTTTAAATAAATCGAAACGTCAGAAACCAGCAAATGAATATTTAATAAAAGAAATCCGAACGAAAATATCCCAAGAAATTAAAATATCAACTTATCCATATATATTTAGCGTTCAGTTTAATGTTCTACAGTGTTTAATGCTCCACAGTATAATACAATTGAAAACACCTGAGTAGAGTATTTTAGAGAGAATGCGCCATAAGCCAAATAATTTTGAAGATGTTGCTAGGGTTATAGATGTTCTATGATGTTGCTCCTTCACTATTGATTTTGAGGGATAATCTGCAGAGAGATTTTAGCGAAATGGCGTCGATTTACTGCATGTTAGGCGTGTCCAATTAAGTTATTGAACAATAAAAAGTAACTATCGTTGTATAATGTCTTTTTGACGGTTCTCATTTTAAAGTACAGTTCAAGTGAATAAATAAAGTTTTAAGGCCCCCAGAACCGTTGTAACAAGACTCGTGGCTTTTTTTTGTGAAATATCTGAGTGATCAAATAGGAAAATTAGAAGGCCGAGCGGATTTGTATATATGATGTTTCGACAGAATTTCACAATGAATAGCTCTATCCCACCCTATCCAACCTGTAACCGTCCAGTTCGGTCATTTGCATCTTGGGCCATGTCTCCTCGTACTTGGACATCGGACTATGATGTACCACGTTCTGACCATCGTGAAACACGTAAGTAAATTCTTTCCAAATATGGTCATCTAAATAATGGATTTATATCTGGGGTCCTCTGTACAATGCTTGACCTCTTAAAAATAACTAAAAATTATTAGAGACCATACAGAATCGTGTACATTTTCAAATACTAATTAAAAATTTGCTGATTTTTCAGTGAATTTGGTTTAATTAAATTCCAAAATCTTGGATTATTTACTGAAATGTCACACGACCGTAGATCACAGTTTATACAATGTGCTTTTAATACTATTGATACTATTTGAGTCGGAAGAATAACATATTCCGTACAGTATAAAATTGTAATATAAATATCAAGGCACGCCACAACAAAGAAGGCTCTCAAGGAGTGATTTCTAAACACATAAGTTTTCATACAGGTCATTGGTGTAGCATAATTTGTGAAAAATATTGGCTGTGTATTCAGTTCAATCTTTCCTTCCAAACATTGTTGATCTTTTTTTTATATTGATATTACGATAGAGTTTTAGCGGGTTCTTGTGTGGAAACACGGACAACGCTTATAAGTTGAAAACAACGGCAGCAGACCATAAAATGAAATGTTATTTAAAAACAAATAGCTTTTACAGATTTTGTACATGCGGGTTGGTTTCTACTTTAAAATAAATCTGTACTCTTTATCGAGCAATAGTGTTATACTATTGTAACGTCAAGTCCTTCCATTAACAACCATAGGCAAATGACAGACTTCACGGTAATTAAATGTCAAACGTGCCAATTCATGCTGCTTCCCAATGTGTTGCGGTAATTGTTCTGCTATAGTGATGCATCTTTTGCAATTGCTTGTTTATATATTTTCTTTTAATATTCACTTATCTTACTATTTCAAACTCTTCTACAAAACAAATGAATTATAAATTATTTTCATGTGTGCGTGCATTGTACAAGTTTTATTGACATATATATATATATATATATATATATATATATATATATATATATATATATATAGATAATAAAGGTTGTTAGTTATTTTTGGGATATTATTTGTTAAAAACACAAAGTTAATTGATCATTTGCTTTAATAATTGACGTTTCGGTTGACCTTTGCAACCTTAATCATAATTCTAAAACATGCCACATGTAAACAGTCAATTACATATAAATTGCATACATACTTAAAACTTGATCTTGTCTAGTATCATAAAATAGTTCAAACATGAAGCACATTTAAATATAACAAACACAAATTTACATATTAAAAATTTAAAATGACATGGTACGAGCACATTGTAATGTAGTTGTTATATTACTAATCAGGTCGTTATGATTAAAAATAAAAGAACAAACTCAGCATGTAGTCAACATTCATAATTCTAGGTGAGTGTTTAAACCAATAGATTACAAATTAGTGATCTAATCGCATTAAGGCGGTGTTTAAATGTTGTTGAGGAATAATATTGAAATATGTAATATTCTTCACTTATTACTAAACTGTGTTGAGAGGATTGTAGTTGTATAAGTAAGAATAAACTATGTTAAGGTTCTTAATATCCTGTTTGCTGTTAATGCAATTTTCCTCTTTTTGTATGTGATACGATTCTAGAAAAAGCCTTTTTCGGTAATTGTCTTCTTTTTCTAAGATTTTAAATGTATCATAATTTGGAATGTGTTTAGTTTCAGAAACATGAATAGCTAACACACAGTTATTCTTTTTTAACTTCGCATCGCTTTTATGCTGTGTAATCCGGTTGCGAAGCCACTGGTTCGTTTGGCCTATTTAATGGCGTAGACAACTGCACTGGATCTTGTAAACTATATTACTACACATAAGGCTTGTTGTTTTGTCTTTTAGTTTTGTAAATAAATTATTGACAGACTTTTCATAGTTATAGGTTATCATAAGATTGGGTTGTTGTAACATTTTTTTCAGTAAAGGAGTTAATTTTTGAACATAGGGCATACTTTTGTAAGTAACCTGTACGGATTTGTCTCTTGGTTCAGGATGTAAGATGTTAGTATAAATCAGTTTTTTTAATAATTGTTTTGGATAGCCATTGTTGACTAAGGCAATTTTCAAATCTTTGAGGTTTTTTCTTAGAAAACATGGATAGCTAATTTTCTCAATTCTGTGTTTTAGTATTAGTACTGTATTTATTTTATGACTGTAGGAATGATTTGAGTGGAAATTGATATATCTACCTGAATTGGTTGGTTTTGTATAATAATCTAAAAGTAAGGTGTTGTTATCAGATCGAATTAACAATGTGTCCAAAAAGGGTATCTTTCTGTCTAATTCACGTTCTACTGTAAAATATAGGTGTGAGTTAAACTTATTAAAACAGTCCTGTATAAGATCTATACTATTATGGGGAACAGAGCAGATTATATCATCCACATACTTGACAAGAAAAACCATACCAAAAGGTAAGGTTGGTAAAACATTCTCCAATAAGGTATCCATTACAATCTGAGCAACTACAGGAGACAGTGGCGATCCCATGGGTGTACCGAATTGTTGTAGATAGTAGCTGTCTTGGAATTGAAAATAGGTATTACTGAAAATTAGGTTGACAGTAGCAATAAAGTTTTTGAAAAGTTACAGTGTGGTTCGATTTTTTCCCATTTTTCATCAATAATTTTAATTACTAGATCTGTGGGTATATTAGTAAATAGGGAGGTCACATCAAATAAGTAGTACAACACTGCCAGAAGATATCAGTAATTTTTTATCACTAGGACCGAAGTTTATTCTAGAACTTAACAGTATGGACATACATATAGGTAAACTTTTGGCAAGTGTTGAATCAATTCTTGAACAGTCGGAATCCTCAACGCAACAAACAAATATTATACGTGCTCGTGTAGCTAACGTAGTGACAAATTTTTTACATGATTCAAGAAACAACAGCAGTCTTACAAACCCCAATAAGGTCTTTTGTAGAGTAAATAAATTCTTAAAAGATAATACAAATATAATGGTATTAAAAGCAGATAAAAAATCAGTAACGGTTATCATGGACAGGCAAGAGTATATACAAAAATCTTGTGAGTTACTTACAGATATTGCTACTTATAAAAACTTACCTCGAGACCCTACATTTACTATTCAGAAAAAAGTAAATGAACACATAAAGTTATTCCAAAAAAAGGGTTTTATTTCTGATATCCAGAAAAAGGAATTAACAATTACCAACTCTGTACCTGATAAATACTATGAACTACCTAAAGTTCATAAGCCAAATCTTTCCCTAAGACCAATTATTTCATGACCGAACTGCATCTAACAAGAAAGAACAGCGCCTATGAGGAAAGACAACAAACATAAAATAATAAGAAAATTGTTGAAGGCATATGTGTGAAGCACAGCACAGCACTATGAAATACGGGCAGTCTGAAACGCAGACAGAAAAACGGTAGCAGCCTTTTGAAATGCTGTGCTTCAGATGTATGAGGACGATAGCATGGACAGACAAAGATAATAACAAATAAGTTACAGAAATAGTAGGAGAACAAGGTTATCTAGGGAAAAGAGAAATAGTAGGGTGAATATGTTCTAAGGCATTTTTGGGGAGTAGTATGTGATATATTACAAGCATAGACAGGAAAAAAGAGGTAGATGTAGACCTAGATCAGACAGTTATAGATGCAAACTGTGCATATTTCAGGGAAATCTGTAGGTTAGTTCAGAATAGGGAACAATGATGGTACGCGTCTAACCAGTTCTAGGACTGAAGACCTAATGATGATGATGATGATGATGATGATATATATATATATATATATATATATATATATATATATATATATATATATATATATATAGAAGTTCTTCGGAGTTATTTCTGCTTATTGTTTTTGGTTGTTTCATAAGGGTTATAAACCACTTCATCCTGATGAGATCCAGTGAGATCGAAACTAGTTGATGAATGTTTGTTCCCTTTATGAAATAAACAATTTCTTTCATTTATGGCAATACAAATTACTAACTTGCTTTGTATAATTAATAACTTTCTTTCGATTTTTCGTAAAGTTTGTGATTATTTATACATCGTATATACTTGTTATATATATATATATATATATATATATATATATATATATATATATATATATATATATACGCCATTATCGTAGAGGACCTGCAACAAAATGGCTTTTCATAATCATAGATGTATTGCTAGGATATACAGCGGTCCTATGCAGTTAGTGTTGGACCCATCTTCTATTATTTTGTCTTAGTAGTAAAACATTCTACCGAATAACATAGATTGAAACCTCAACACTATTTTCACACATGTACCCAATCGATTATTTTATGTTAGTAGTAAAACATTACGACTACTAACCTAAGTAGAAACCTCGACACTATTTTCGCCCTAACACTATAACAAAATCAAGTCTAACCAATGTTTTAAAAAATGAGATCGTAATTCTCACTTATTAAAACTACTAAACAAAGCGACATTCAAGTCCATAAATAATTCTAATAAAGCCAAGTTAAATATATAGCAAAAACAAATACTGCGAGTAGCAAATACAATTTTAAGAAAGCAGATATACTTAATTTATATCATGCTTTATCTCAAATAAATTGGGATTTTCTATCACAATTGGAGGATGCAAATTTGGCATGTACAGCATTTTACAAAGCTATATATAGAGTTTTGAATTACACTTTCCATACTATATTAAGCATCCTAGTAATTACTCTGAATGGTTTACTAAAGAAATAATCGATAATATTTACTTAAAGTTCAAAATCCGCAAACGTTTTAACAAATTGCATTTAACTTGTGAGATGACAAAATTTAAACAACTAAGGGGACTTATCAAATCTCAAATACAGACAAGTTATAAAGCATACATATATAATATACAAAATGCCATAATACTAGACCAAAACGAATTTTGGTGTTATATTAGTTAAAAAAAATCTTACCCACGAATCCCTGGTAAGATGAGACTTGGCAATACTATGTATAACTCAGCTAAAGAAATTGCTGATGGCTTTAGCAGTCACTTTGCAAGTGCATTTTCACCTGCTAGTTTCGTTTCAGTTCTTTGACAATATCAGTCCATGTAGTACACCTAATATAATTGTTAATACTTTTTCAGAGTACATGGTACTGACCTCTATTAAAACACTAAAGAATAAAAATACAGCTGACTTCGATCAAGTTCCCTGTTTCTTAGTAAAGGACTGTGCCACTATTTTAGCTAAACCTCTGAGTAGTCTCTTTAATATTTCACTTAAAACTAACACAGTTCCGGACAAATGGAAGATTGCAAGAATTTGCTTTTCTTATAAAGGGAGAGACACGACTGATACAAATAACTAGCGTCCAATAAGTATTTTATCAAACTTTGCTAAAGTTGAATTATGTATCTATAAAGAAATATATCCACTTGTTAAAATACTTATTTCCGATAACCAGCATGGTTTTATGCACAATCGATCGACACAATCCAACTTAGCTGTTTTTACTCAATATGTTTCTGAGATTTTAGATGCTGAAGGTCAAGTAAGTAGATACAATATATATGGACTTCCGTAAACCATTGGATAGTATTTCTCATGTTATACTTGCATGAAAGTTGCAAAACCTTGGTTTCAATAAATCATTACAGTTGTTTATCAAATAGTATTTGTCTTGTTGTAGGAAGCAGTATGTTGCTTATAATAGATTTCACAGAATTCGTGTTAATAACTTCAGGTGTTCCTCAAGGCTCTCATTTCAGACCCTTACTATTTATTCTTTTTGTGAATGACTTATCAAAAATAATTACAAGTGAACATCTATTTTTTTGCAGATGATGTGAACATGTTTGCAAAAATAACCACTATAGATGATTGTTCCAAACTTCAGAGTGTCATAAACAAAGTTGTACTGTAGTGTCATAACAATAGTCTTAACCTGAATATCCCCAAATGCAAAATCGCACGTGCGCGTGTGCACGTGCGCGTGTGCACATGTGCGCGTGTACACGCAATACTGAAAAGTATGCTTTTTTTGAATAAATTACATTCAATTGAAATTCTTCTGCGTCCATTCGCTTCTGTCATATTTATTTTTGAATGTTTTTATTAGGCCTAAATGAAATAAAAATAATTTGTAAAATAGATACTGACCGACAAGACGGCTGACATATCATCATCTAAGAAATTTGCAAAAGTGGTGGCGGCAATAGTGCTAATGGCCGCCAATCTTTAGCATATATTTTTCCTTTATAATTACGTGAGTTAGTTATGGATTACATTTGGCAATAAAAGATTCTGTTTGCTACGTCACACAACTGTTCCTTGAAATGAACTATAATTCTTTTATTCCAGTGTTGCTTTGCAGTAGAATATATAGCTTTTATGCCGGAGCGACACAAATTTTGAAATTTTTGTATGAATGTAATTAATAAAGACTCTTTACACCTCCTTAACTACAACATTTTTCTTTTTGTTAATTTTCATTGGGATCCACAATGTCACTTATTTTAATTTGCCTTGTATGCCACAAAGGGAACCTGTAAAGATCAGTGATTTCAGCGTTATTGTCTAGATTTTGTAACAGGAGCCACAATTCAAATCTTTTATTTGTTGGTTTTATTTTATTTTTGGGTATTTGGTGCCTGCGCAAAAACTACAATGTGTATGTGGCGATTAAGGGCTAAAAATGTTTGATGCGCGAATGAGTGAAAAATATTTATTTTGGTAATGTGAAATATACTGTAACTGATTAGGTATTCGTAAAAATGGTTAATATAGGAAAGACCACATATGATTATTGTGCAAATAATTATAATAAATAAAAGTAAACAATAAATGTACTCACAATTTGTGTGGCTGGCAACCCCTATGACTATGGTCACCCGAATTATTGAAGAAACTATGCGGATGTCCTTACTGGACAATGTTCTATGTCCGACACTTAAATCCCAACTTGTTTATTGTAATTTTAATACTATGCGATAGTTTGTCCTTGTGGTAACACATATTTGCATTTTTGTTAGGGAAAGGCTAAAATAGGTGAAACTGATCATGAAACAGAGAAAATGAGTAATACTAAACACCTGGGTAATTCATATTCACGTCTGGTCAACAAATACTAAATTATATAGGAGTGAACCCTTCGTATGTTACAGAGATTGCCAGACTATTGAACGAATCTCAACATTGCCAAAGTTAAGCTACACTATATTTGATTTTTCAATGCTCCACCCGAAGGTACTACATTGGTCAAGAAACGAGTTTTTTACCTGGAAATTTTGAATTTTGATGAACCTATTCCAAGTAAGGTAGGGATCTTTAATGTGCTTGACAACACCCAAACACGGGACCTAAATTTTACCTCTCATCTGAACGAGGGCGTATATTTGCGAAAAATGCTTGCCCAAAATTTTTCAAGCAGACCATGATATACGAACCAGGTACCTTGAGTTTAGTAGTCAAACGCATACCAACCAATCCATGGTGCCGCTAAAAGTTAAGCTGCAATTTTGAATTTTACCAAATCTTTGCTGTTCCAATCAAGGTAGAGAATCTTTGTGCATGACAACACTCACACACGAGACCTCCATTTTACCTCTCATTCGAACAAAGGTGTAGTTTTGTAACAAAATGCTTGCCTAACGTTTTTCAAGCGGATCGTGTTGGGACTCGAACCCGTGAAGCTACTTCAAAGTTAAACTACAACCGTATATCGTTAAGCCACATTCGTATGCTATAAATGTTAGGTTATCAAATGCATGCACTTGTTGAGATATTCTATAAATTGTTCAGCACATGTGAGAGAACATATGAAGCAAAAGTAAGTGATTTTATATGACTGAATAGCATTCTAGAGTACGAAGGCCAGATGCGTTTCGTTATGTTTTTTAAGAATATATTTGGTAGGTAACTGTGTGTTTTCCATAAGCTACATAAAGCAATATTTTTTATTTCAATTCAATATGAATGTTCAGATGTTTTAGTTTTTATTAGTTCTTCGAAATAAAGTGCAACATTTTCTTAACAGTTTAATAAGATAAGGAAATAATGCATAGCAACTTTCCACTTAAATTACAAAGCTTGAAAAGAAACTTGTTTTGTCCTAGATTATATTAATCCTGTGATATTTTATTGTTGCTTATGAAATATTCCTAATTATTGCTTAAGTATTAAACGAATGTACTAAATCTTTAATATTTCAGCTCGTGTTGAATATCCACTGTACGTGTATGATACTTCATTACCCAGTTCTTTGTTGGAAATGTTTCAACTTTTTTTTTGCAAACTTTGCAACTTTCAATTTGCAGAACGACATACTGGTAAATTACATTATGAATCAAGGGTACACTTAAAAGAAGTTAGGAAATACTTAATTGCTTATGCTCAAGATAATGGCACACCACTACATCCAATGGCTCACACCAAAGCCAGCACTAGCACTAGCGCTAGCACTGTAAGTTAATAATTTTATATGCAATTGTAGATGAGTTTAAAAGAATTTTATTAGCTGCTATTGATTTTAGACTTGCTTTCTTTTTGCTGTAGAAACTGAATGCATGATCTAATAGTACGACAAGATATAAAATTTCTTTACTTAAAATGTTACTATGTGTGCTATAAAGTACCGTCAGCGGGGGGTGAGATTGATAACAAAATGTTGTTTTTTGTTAACCATTTTGATATTTTTACGAGAATTCCAAATGTAACTGACATTATATAAAGTTAATTTGGTTTACTTTAAAGAGAACCTACTGAATTGGATTTAAAAACTAAGAATTCATGAGGAATTGATTATAAGTTGTTATCAATCTTATACTGAATTTGGGGCTTTGGAAATAGCTTAAAACTACTTAACACTGTTATACATATTATCATTTTAGCCCCTGAAACTTTTGGACAGACAGAAAAAAGTTAACAAATTGACCCTCTTGGGGCGAAATTGATAAATAATACAAAAATACTATAAACTAAATGAGATAATCAAACTAACCCCATAAGAAATAAAATCATTTATTTTATACTGGAGTTGCAGGTTTTTTTATAAGATTAAAATTATTGTTCTTAAAGAAATCTCAAAACCAGTTTATTATATAGTTACAATACATTTCATACAAAACTATTTAAACAGATAATAATCATATGAAATTAATTTGTAGAAAACACTAAACAAATTTAAGAAAGTTATTTTTCATGCACATCAACAGTTTTTGAAAAAATATACTTTAGTCTTTCACCACTTCGCTGAATTTTTGGATTAGGTAAAATAGCTATAACATCACATTTTTCCACTTCGAATATGTCGTTCTCATCTACTTTAAAAACCTTTTTTGCTTTGTCCATGCTTTTTAATCCCATCATTCTAAACTCTTCATTAGGTAGCTTTTCTTGAACAATAGCCACATATCTAAATATCATAGTATTTCTTTTGCCTCCAGTGAACTTTACAAGAACAAAAGAGCCACAGTCCAATGTTTTTAGATTGATCTCCTCATATTCAACTTCTCCCTCTTCAATTACCTCTGAGATTACCTCACTTTCCTCGTCACTGTCAATTTCTTCATTTGATGTCTCATTTTCATCACTGCTTTCTTTGCCAACACTTTTGCCCGGAAAAACATTTAAACGTTTTTTTCTTTTTGGGGGCAGAACGATTTGGTGAAGCATTTATATCTTTGTTCTTTCAAGAACGTTATTAGTGACTCATTGAAATCTTCTCTAATGGTTTCCTTAATGTCACCTCCAGGTAGTTTTTTTTAAACTTGTTGTGAATTGAGAGGATGAATTCCGCAAGTTGAAAAACCACTGATTAAATCCTTTCATAATTGAATGTACTTCTCCGTTTTTTTCAAAATTGTCCATTTTTTGCAGTGCTTCATTCAGAAGCTTTGGAAAATCTTTTTTCCTAAGGTTTGAAACATGTGTGCCTTTCCTTTTACACTGGAACAGAATGTTTTGCCATGCCACCTTTAAAGGTCTAAAAAATGACACATCAAGTGGCTGAGTCAGGTGTGTCGAGTTTTTAGGTAGAAAGATAAAAGCAATATTGTTTTGTTGACAAAGATCAATCACTTCATCTGTAAGTTATCTCCTATGATGACTTTTCTACCGGGAAGCCTAACTGCATGAGGCAAGAATGTCGAAGAAAACCAATCGGTAAAGATTGCTGCATCTATCCAACCACTTTTCGATGTATTATACCGGCTACCAGAAGAGCAACAATGATCTGTGCAGCATTGGGTTCCTTTAGGGCCACATTCTGTGTAACGATCCCATATGTTGTCTGCCTTGTATATCACATAAGGCGGAAGCAATGTTCCTGAATCTGAACCACAAAACATCACTGTAGTTGCACTTTTACTAAAATTGGTTATGTTAACAGGATATTTCATTCCTCTTCTACAAAGAATTTGCCTTTTACCAGGATCATCAGCCATATTAGTTCATCGTTGTTAAACAAATTTTCCTTTGGTATATCTCTAATAGACTCCTCCAGGTTTGTAAAATATTCTTGTATTATACCAATAGAAATATCGGCTCGAGCTTTTTTTAATATTAGCAGCAACTTTTCTGATTAAATTGTCACGATGCCGTTTTAACAATGAATGAACCCATTCTATACCAGGAATGTTGTTCTTAAACTTGCTAACTCGAATTTCACGTTGATCCAGAAAACTTTTTGTAATCATTTGAAGATCCAACGCAGTTAGTGGCATCCCCCAATAACTACATGTAGCAGCTGCATTTATAATCACCTTTTCTTTGTCAAAAGTAAAAACAGGTTGTCCTCCACATTTTTTTTTATGTAATTCGTGATATTTGTAATATAGTGTTCCATATGAGATGGCATATTCTTTAGCTGTTCGATGTAATGACCAGTTATGAACAACTTTTTCGAGTGCTTTTTCTAAAGTATTTTCTGAAAAATTTCGGTACATTCTTGTACCCAGCTTTTTCTTATGTTCTTACCATATTTACAATTTACACTACCCTGCAACAAAAAGTGTATTGTCAAGATAACGCCGCGAAAAAATTATTTAATAACACTAAAATGGTCTATCAATCTCGCCCCTAAACCTGATCAAAGTCACCCCCCATTACAAATACGGCTGTCACTATCTGATATAAAATGTAATATTTCTGTACACTACAGTATTATTAGACAAGATATTATGGAATACCTTAATAAGAAATTTATTCTTCACGGAGATAAAACTCACTTTTGTAACACCTAATGTTCCAGCTCACGTAAAATGAGAAAACGAGACACTTTTTCTGAATGCATTTAAAAATATTTATGTGTCTACAAACACAAAGCACATATGAAGGATGTGGCTAAGCATGCTTCTTTCTAGTTTACTACTGCCATGCAGCGGATGTTGCCAGATTTACAAATAGCGGGGAATTTAAATTAAATAGAAACTTCTGAAGTTTAATCAAAGACACCCCTTGAAATCAATCTCACCCCAGCTGACAGTAGTCGTACTGTTTTATAATTTTTTATGTAGTAAATAATTTTTTAAATTACACTTTTAGGATAAGGTGGATAGTGATGGTGCTTATTTTTCTCGCTGTGAGCCGTGCAAAGTAGATCTGAATAGTGAAGCTCAGGCAAAGGATCACTATCAGGGAAAACTTCATAAGAAGTAAGTATATTAGTTTTAATTACAATTTATATACTAACTACCGTAATTGCCAAATAAATCGTGTTTCTATATTTGACTTTTTAATCTAGGATATTGGGCATTCAAGGCAGTCTATGATTAGGTTGGATTGTAATTCCTGCTATGTATTGTAACAGTTTTGTCACAGTAATGGTTGTATTTTGAAATCATTTAAAATTTAATAGATTTATTTACCTTTAGTTTCATTGTTGCCTTTAAGTATGTAACCAAACACTGTGTATTGGATTACATTATACACAAATTATGTCTTAAATTAATTATAATTTTATTTGTGCAGTTAGTCAAATGAAAAAAACCTATGTAAGTTGTTAATATTGTTTCATCATTAGGTCTTCAGTCCTGGAACTGGTTAGATGTGTGCCCTCATTATTCCTATTCTGTGCTAAACTACACATTTCCCTTAAATTCTCACAGCCTGCATCTTTCACTATCTGCGTGCAATAGTCTGATCTAAAGCTACCTCTTTTTTCCTATCACTGCTTGTAATATATCCCACACTATTCCTAAAATTACTTAGAACGCGTTTTTCCCTTCTATTTTTCCTATTTCTTTTTGTTCTCCATAGATATCTTCCTTCAAGAACCTCTTTGTTATTAACTTTGTCTGTCATGAGCATCATCATACATATCAAGCACAACATTCCAAAAGGCTTTTATGCTTTTTCTCTGTGCATCTCCTACTGTCCCTATTTCGTTAGCTGTGTTGTGCTCCACACATATGCTTTCAACAATTTGTTCCTTGTTTCTACGTTTTTGTCTTCGAACATGTCTGCTGCTCTTTTATGTTAGATACAGCTCTTTTCCCTTCCATTGTTTTCTAAATATACAGTGTGTACAGTATAAAATGCAGTACATGGGGATCTTGGAAACTGTAGGAGATACGATCTTGGTTAAATGGGGCAAAAGTTGCATAATCATGAGGGTATCTCAGATCGGTTTTCAAATTTAAAATTTTTTCATAGGTTACTAGATAGAGGCAAAAAACACAAAATTGACGATTTCTTTATTTGCTCGTAGTTAGTCAACTAATTGAAATAGAATGTTCAAATTTGGTACATCATGGTAATTCCCCATTGTGCTTCAC
Organism: Platerodrilus igneus; assembly: GCA_036346225.1. Lineage (NCBI taxonomy): Eukaryota > Metazoa > Arthropoda > Insecta > Coleoptera > Lycidae > Platerodrilus > Platerodrilus igneus. Next base: position 11,605,576 of record JARFIW010000453.1, read on the forward strand.
ATTTTCAACTTAGATTTTGTCTAGGGCATCTAGATTTTGCGTGACGATGTTCAACTTTTTATTTTTAAATAGCCGCCATATTGGATTACATTTTTGAAATGCTGACAAAAAACCCTTTCCAAAGAGGTATAACATGGCTATGTTTGATTGAATCAAAACACTAAAAATCACATAATTATGTTTTGGTCGTAGTAGGCTTTAATTTCCATTATGACAAAGAGAAACAATTGCTCTAAAAATTTTAAATTCAATTTTCAGTTATTCGTGAAGTGATTGGTTTTGTTAACAAAGTGTTAATGTGCTCCTCAAAGTATATTAAAATTAACTGATAAAAAGTGCTACTTATATATCAAATTTGGTATCATCTTAGTGCTAATTACACAGGCTTTCAAACTATTAAACTTTTTTTATAAAAAGTGCATCACAACTATGATATCAACAGATAACTAGCATTTTAAATTGGTAGTATACAAACTTTTGGTTATTATCAACAGTTATCTACACAATAACTAGCTCTTATCTCTGCAATTACAATTGCCACATTGTTTTGTTGTTGTACAGGACTGAACCCAGCAAATAGAAAGAAAGTTATTTTGAAAAATATGCAAACATATTTTTGGTAAAAGTATTAATAATAAGGGTATAATATGCAAGTTTGTTGGGAATGTAATCTAAATATAGAAGATGACAAATGTTGTGAGTGTGATGGGTGTACAAAAATAGTACATTTTGACTGTACAGACTTATCAAGTTCTGAAATAAGATGTATGCAGTTAAAAAAAGGAAGAGTTTTAAAATTTTATTGTTTAAAGTGTGAAAAGCAAGTGACTGAGACGAAATATGTACTTGGGGAAGTTATGCAAAAATTACAATCCCTGAAGAGAACTCATGAGGAATTTTTAAAAAAGTTTGGTGAACAGAGTAAAAACTTGGTAGAAATAAAAAATAAATTATTCGAACAAAAGAGTCCAGAGGCAGAACTCAATGTTAATAAATTGTACAGTGCAGTCACTAAACGGAATGTATCTCGACCTCCTATAGTAATAATAGATAAAATTGGTGGAAAAACAGACTCTAAGGAAATGCTTAAAAAATTGAAAGATAATATTGACCCTGTTAGTTTAGAAATTGGAGTAAGTGTAGGGAAAACTACCAAAAATGGTGGTATTGTTATTGAATGTGAAAATAATAGGGCAGTAGAAGTGATGAAGAAAACTATATAACAAAAAATGGGAGAAGAATATACAGTAAAGATTCCATTAAAAAGACTTCCAATGATAAAAATTATAGGTGTAGATGAAAGTGACAAAGAAGGCATTTACAAAAAAAATAATAAATCAAAATAAGTTAGATGAGCATAAACAAAATTTTCAAATGAATATTAAGTATGAAACCAAAATTGTTAAAGGGTTATTCAACATTATTGTAGAAGTGGATACAGATACATTTAAATACATTATGAGAGAAGAACTATTGAGAATAGGATGGAGGAGATGTAAGGTATTAGAGCATGTGGCAATAAAAAGATGTTATAAGTGTTGTAAGTTTGGGCATATTGCCAAATAATGCAAAGGAGTGTAGTGTGCCCACGGTGTCACAATCTCATAATGAAGCAGATTGTCAAGAAAGTCAATTTAAGTGTATTAACTGTGTGGAAGCAAAAAGTCGTTTAAATATAGAATTAGATGAACAGCATACAGTATGGGACTATAATTGCACATGTTCTAAAAGGATTATTGAATTACAAAAGCGTAAAATAAACCACATATAGCAATTACCTTCTAGATGTTTAAATATAACACCAGACTATAAGTCAATAATTTTATGCTTAAATATACAAGGCTTAACTACACATTTTGACGAAATACTACAGCTAATCAATCGAGAAAAACCAATATTGGTATGTTTAACAGAAACACATCTGACAAATTGTATTGAAAGTAATGAAATAGGCATTAAAGGATACAGTTTAGGTAGGGTTGATTCTAGTTCACGACACACAGGAGGTGTCATAATTTACTATCAGTCATTTCTACAGTTTGAAATATTAAAAGAGTATAGCCTCCATTTAGAAAATTTGGGGTATTGTTGGTAATATTAAGTTGAATAGTAGAAGTATAAATATAGCTGTGTTTTACAGTTCACCAAGTGGAAGTTGTGCAAATTTTCTAAACCTGTTGGAAAATTTGTTAGAAGAACTAGTAGAATCACGTGGTAATGAAGATATCATTCTGATTGGGGATTATAATATTGATTGGAATAAAATAAATGATTTCTATACAATTAAGTTAAAAAATATTGTAAAGGACTGTGGATTTGTACAACTAATTTCTGAGAGTACAAGAATTACTAAGGAATCTGAAACATTAATAGATTTAGTGATAACTAATAATAATGGATTAAAAAGTACAGTATGGCACTCACCAAAAGTTACAGATCATAGTATTGTTGTTGCAGACATTAGTCACATCACACAAAAACTCCAAGTTGATGCAGAAAGCAAAATAAAGAAAATTCTTAACTATGAGGCCATAAAGAACGAGTTAATATTGGCAGATTGGAAGTATGAAATAACCAACATCGATAAACTTTATAAAACTTTTTACACAAACATTAAAAATGCAATTGACCATAATTCATATGACAAGGAGGTGTCACAAAATAGTTCAAAATTATGGTTTAATGGAGAAATACAAAGAGTAATTAATATCTGAAATAAATTTTATAAAAATTTACATTCACAAGAAGTATGGAAGATTGGAAAGCATACAAAGAATGCAGAAATAATGTGATATTCATGATCCGTAGAGCTAAGATTAAATATTATGAAAAGAAAATAGATGAAAATAAAGGTAACTCAGTAAAAATGTGGAAGACTTTAAAATTTGTATTAAAAACCGCACGTATTCAAAATAGTAAGCACATTATATTTGAGAATACACTAGAAACTAATGACAAAACTATTGCTGAAAACTTCAATACTTACTTCATAAATAGTATAACAGAAATTACATCATCAATTGGTATTGAAAAGTTTGAGTTTCACGATCCAATACGTACAAGCCTGAAGGAATTAAGTACTTTTAAATTATTAAAAATACATGAACTAAAAGAATTGGTATATAAGCAAGCAAATAAAAGCAGCTCCGGATGGTGTAAACAGTAGAGTTCTTAAAGAACTTTTTGATATTATTGGTTATCCGCTACTAAACATAATAAATATGTCTCTTATGCATGGTATTGTGCCCAAGGACTTAAAGATATCAACAATTACACCAATTCAAAAAGTAGTATCAACAAAGAAATGCGAAGAGTACAGGCCTATAAATATGTTGGCCACAATTGAAAAGGTAATAGAAACAGTAATATATAAGCAACTGAAGCAATTCTTGGATGAGACTAATATATTAACCACGTATCAGTCTGGTTTTCGAACGAAACACTCGTGTGAAACAGCGATTCAGCTAATTATAAATGACTGGAAAGAATCAATGGATAAAGGAAAGGCAGTGTGTGCAGCCTTTATAGATTACAAAAGAGCATTTGAGACTATAAGTAGAAATATTCTCATTCAAAAATTGGAAAAATATGGGGTTAAAGGCAATGCGTTAGAGTGGTTTAAAGACTACCTACAAAACAGGGAGCAAGAAACGAGATGGCAACGGGAAACATCTAGTAAATCAGAAATTGAGTGGGGTGTTCCACAAGGAAGTATTTTGGGACCATTGCTTTTTATAATTTACATAAACGATATAGTGAATGTAGTGAAGGTAACAAAGATGCATATGTTTGCTGATGACACTTTAATATATGCTGAAGGTGCAAATGTAATAAACCTGATTCAATCTGTAAATAGTGACTTAATAAGAATTAGCAAATATTTAGTTGGAAATAAGCTGAAGATAAATGTTGATAAAACAAAATGGATGTTGTTAACGAATGATAGAAGTTATCAAATGATAAAAACAGAAAATAGGAATGTACAAATAGATGGGTCTGATATTGAACTGGTAGAGAACATTAAATACCTTGGCGTAATAATCGACCGAAAATTAACTTTTAAAATGCATCTACAGATGGTTATAAATAAAGTAAGTAAAAAGGTTGGATTTCTGAGAAGAATTAGTGCAAAGTTATCAAGTTTTGCTCGAATAACTTTATATAGAGCAATAGTTTATCCACACTTAACATACTGCAGCACCATTTTATTTGTCTCAAACCAAGGTGATTTGGAAAGATTGCAAAAGATACAAAATCGTGCAATGAGATGTTTATTAAAATGTAGCAGTTTTGCCAAAGTCCGTAAAATGTTAGAATGCCTTAATTTTTTTAATGTTCAGGAACAAATGAAATATAATAGTATGGTTTTTATATATAAAATTATAAATGGTTTGCTGCCTTCGTACTTGATTAGCAACTTAATTAAAGTGTCAGATATACATAACTACAGCACAAGACGAGCAGACAATTACTATATATACAAGAAGAATAAAACGATAACCACAAAAAATGTATTTCATTATGGCGTTAAGATATATAATACATTACCAAAATCAGTTACAAATCAGCCTTCTCAAAGAAAATTTAAGAGTAATTTAAAAAAATATATTTTAAGTTGTAGAAATGAAAACTAAGTATATTATTAACTGTATTTTTAATAATTTGCTTTATAGTATAATATTTTGTTTTTATACTTTAATAACCTATATTGAGTTATGCAATAAATCTACTTACTTACTACTTAATAAAAACAGTAAAAAAACGTAGAAAATTGAAAATAAATCTGTATTAATCAGAACTTACATAACTATGCATTAACAAAGAATAAATACAAACTTAGCATCTATTCAATACAAAATATTATTTAAGCTGTTTTTAGTTGTCATTCATGTTCAGACAATTGCAAATTAACAATCAAGGGAAAAAATATAACAATAGTCAGCCACATGAATTCATTATTTATTTTAAATGTTCAAATAACCCCCCATTTTGTTGAACACACAACCTACACCTTTTATAAACATCTTTATAAGATCGTCTTATCATAGTTGGAGTTATTTTATTTACGGCCTCTTGGACTGCTTGTTGTAATTGGCCTACATTATCGTACGTTTTTGAGTACACACGACTTTTTAAATGGCGTCATATAAAGAAATCTAGAGGAGTTAAATCCGGTGATCTCGCCGGCCACTTAATTGGTCCTCGATTTCCAATCCAGTTTTCATTATACTCAGAATTTAAAAATTTTCTAATAATCAAAGCATTGTGGGGTGGAGCGCCATCATTTTGAAAAATCATATTTTGCAAAGTAGCGAGTGGAAGCTCCATTAGTCTATCTGCCACATTTCCCTGCAATAAATCTAAGTATCTCGCAGAGTTTAAATTTGCATCATAAATAAACGGACCTATAATGTACCTTCCAATAATACCAATCCAGACGTTGAATCCCCATTTAACTTGATGTCTAACTTGGCGGTTCAAATGTGGATTTTCATCTGACCAAAAAATTGTATTTTTGCGGTTGAACATACCACAATTCGTAAATCGACTTTCGTCAGACCACAAAATTGTATATGCAAAATTTGAATTTTCGTTGCACTTTCTGATGTACCAAGCACAAAATTCCATTTTTCGAATTTGATCTTCAGTACGCAATCCCTGACATGGTCGTTCATGATATGGATGGTACTTGAAACGTTTTAAAATAGCTCTTGCCGTGGAATGAGCAACACCTGTTATATTCTGAATTTGTCTAAAAGAAGTATGAGGATTTTCGACAACTGTTTTTAAAACGCTGTTTTCATTATCTTTTTTAATTTGCCTATTTTTCTTAGACAAGCTAAAACTACCATAATTTATTAAATTATTTTGTAATCTCCGAAACATATATCTGTTTGGTTGATGTTTTTCTGGGTATTTATTTAAATACAATTCAGCAGCTTTAACATCATTCCTTCCAGAAAGAATAAAACATTCTAACATTTGATATTTATCACGGTTAGTAAAGCCATCCATTTCAAGCGCAAATACTTTGCTTAAATTTCTATATAAATTAATTAACTTTTTTTTTAAACTGCACTACTTGAAACATAAAATAAAGGACAAACTTTGACGTTTCTCAGATGTTGAGCAATTGTTTCTCTTTGTCATAATGGAAATTAAAACCTACTACGACCAAAACATAATTATGTGATTTTTAGTGTTTTGATTCAATCAAACATAGCCATGTTATACCTCTTTGCAAAGGGTTTTTTGTCAGCATTTCAAAAATGTAATCCAATATGGCGGCTATTTAAAAATAAAAAGTTGAACATCGTCACACAAAATCTAGATGCCCTAGACAAAACCTAAGTTGAAAATGTGATGCGCAATGGGGAATTACCATGATGTACCAAATTTGAACATTCTATTTCAATTAGTAGACTAACTACGAGCAAAAAAAGAAATAGTCAATTTTGTGTTTTTTGCCTCTATCTAGTAACCTATGAAAATTTTTTGAAATTTGAAAACCGATCTGAGATACCCTCATGTTTATGCAACTTTTGTCCCATTTAGCCAAGATCGTATCTCCTACAGTTTCCAAGATCCCCATTTACTGCATTTTATACTGTACACACTGTATACCCTAATTTACAGGTATGTGAAGGGGGTTAAAAAACCTGCGGATATAAAACATCTGCTGGATTAATAGTTTTCCAGTAAATCCTTTCACACAATTTTAACATTGGCTGAAAATATTGCAAAACCAACACCTGTAGGTGCTTATAATAATCATCTGGTTTAAGTACAATTATTTTTTTTCGTCATTAGGTTTTCCATCTTGAAACTGGTTGGACACGTACCTCCATTCATTTCTATTCTGAGCTAGACTACCGATTTACTATTCCCACACCCTACATCATTGACTATCTGCGTGCAATAGTCTAACCAAGATCTACCTCTACCTATTTTTTTTCCTATCTTTGCTTCTAATATATTCCGCACTATACTCTCATGCTTTTAGTATGTGACCTATCATCCGATCTCTCCTATTTTTTACTGTTTTCCACATAGTTCTTTCTTCCTCAACCATTTCTAGAATCTCTTTGTTCTTAACTTTGTCTGTTCATGATATCTTCATCATGGATTTGTAGCACCACATTTCAACTATCCTTTCCCTCCCAGTTCTCCTACTGTCCAAGTTTCACAGCCGTACAGCGCTATGCTCCACACATATGCTTTCGACGGTCTTTTTCTCGTTTCTATGTTTGTTGTCTTTGAACACAGTAGTCGCTTTTTCTTGGTAAATATAACACAACTTTGTGCTAATCTTTGTTTTATATCTTTTGCACTATTCTCTTCTTGCGTTATTTGGTTTCCTAAGTAGCAGAAATCCTTAACCTATTGTAAGTACTTTTCCTATTTGTATTCAAGTTTTTTATTTATTTTCCCATCTTTTATATACTAAAACTTTAGTTTTATTTTTGTTAATTTTCATACCCTATCTCTGTTAGAAGTTTCCATTTCATGATGAGCTGTTTCTAACTTTTCCTTGCTAGATGCTGATACCGCTATATTATCTGCAAATCTAGGCATATCAATATTTTGTCCTTGTATAATAATTCTAAATGTCTTCCTGAATTTGACAGAATTCGTTGCCTTTTCGATGTATAAGTTAAAAATTAGCGAGGATAGGGCACATTTCTATTACCTCTTTTCTAATATTTACTTCTCTGTTCTAATTCTATTACCTCTGTTTGCTCTTTGTATAAGCTATGTACTATCCGTCTATCCCTAAAACTCATTCCAATCTTTTTGAGTATTTTGAATATTTTTTCAATTTTAAATTGTCGATTTTTTCAGATCTATAGATCTTGTTAAATATTTTGCCGCTTATTAATTGAACTATATTTTATTATTGTGTATTTTAAGAAGGTCGTTTTAACCTTACCCCACGTTAGACTTTATAGCCGTTTGCATATTGTGTATTCAAAGATACTTTTATATTACAATAAAGTTATTTACAATAGTTGCTCTCTTATGGTAGAAGTTACAACATTTTCTCGTTTTTCATGCATGGATTTGATAAGCATCTTTACGAAATACATTACTACAAGTTAAAACACCATTAATTATTTAACACGAGGTCACACTCAACCAGTGAAATTACAAACAGCAAATCTTGCAGACGTCGATGACAGCACAACTGACTCATCTGCATCACCTAAACAGGTCCTATATCAATTTCACTTTCCTTCCTTACAATAACAATAATATACCTTACCTTCCTTGACCCTTACCTTTCACAAATAAAATTAGCTTTGCCTTCTTAAATTTAGGGTTATTTGCACACAAAAAATACAACCATTGTATTTTAATTTATTTAATAACTACAAACAGGCTCTATACAGTAATGTTTCTCAATATTTATATGCTTGCATATATGCTTACTTAAATAGTATTAATTACAATCTCTATTTACAAAGTCAGGTCCCAGTTTTAACAGGTAAACAACACTAGCATTAAAAGTAAACTTCTTTTATTAAAAAAACTTTAAAATTATTACCTGACACTGTTTATCGTATTACATCTGATGCTAATAATTCTATGCAAATTGACTTTACAACTTAAAAGTTCGAGTTTCCAGTGCCGAGAATTACAGTATTGCCCGAAATAAACAGTACTGAAACTAAGTTGGCGGTGTTTTTATGCGTGCGCTGTCACACTCAAGTTAGCTAGTATAGACCTGTCAAGTAAACCTCAAACAAGTAATTAGTAGGGCCTAATTGTTAAAAATGGTGTTAAGTACAGAGGAGAAAGTGTTTCAGGTATAGAGCATTATTTTCGTTCATACGGAATCGGCCGACGTAATGGTGCAAGTTTGCTATACGTGTCTGATCAATTCACACAAAGGTTTAATAAACGTTCTCCAAGTAATGCTGTAATTTTGAAGGTTATTGAAAAGTTTAGAAATACAGGTAGTGTATTGTGCCAACGAAAAGGAAACTCGGGCGTCCCAGGACAGTTAACAACAACAATAACCATGAAGCGTGTTTTTGAGCAAATCTTAGAAAATCCTAAAGTCAGCCAGGCAAGGACAGCGTTACAACTTGATTTAAAAGAACTTCCTTTCAAAGAATCCTGAAGGAACTGGGTACATTTTCGTATGTGATTCAGGTACATCAACAACTACATCCTCGGGATTATCGCAGTAGAGTGGAATATTGCGCCAGAATTCTCGCGTTACAGTATGAAAATCCTGAATTTTTGAAAAATGTTTGGTTTTCAGACGAAGCACATTTTCACTTGTCAGGCTATGTGAATCGTCGCACAAATCGATTTCTGGGCTTTGCCAGACCCGATGAGGTTCAAGAGGTTCCTTTACATAGTGAAAAAGTGAGTGTCTGGTGTGCTGTTTCCGGACACGGAATCATTGGTCCGTACTTTATCGAAGAGAATGGTAGGCAAGTCACACTTAATCAACAGAGGTACAGACAAATTTTAACACGATTTATCCCTGATCTACGTCAATTCTGTCGTGCACGTAACTTGGCATTTCGAAACCAATTTTTCAGCAGGACGGGCAACTTGCCATACTGCTGCCGCAATTCGTCAATTTCTTCAAGAACATTTTCCAAGCAAATTCATATCACGATTTACTGACTTCCCTTATCCTTCACATTCTCCAGACCTCACACCTCCAGACGCATACATTTGGGGCATGGCTAAAAATGCCGTTTTCAAACGGGCACCACAAACCATCGATGAATTAAAGGATGCCGTTAGAGTCTTCTTCGCAGCCCTGAGACAACCCTTATTCAATAACATGACCAGAAACTTAGAACATCGTTATGAAGTCTGTCTCGAACGAGGAGGTGCACATTTAGAACATACAATAAAGTGTCAATAATATGTATTTTTTAAATATACAAAACAATTACAATTTCAGTACTGTTTATTTCGGGCAATACTGTACTTTCTAAATATGATGATGTTTACCTGGGACTTACACAGGTCGGTACAGAAGCAAACCTGCAATTACACTGTGATGACAATGCAGAGTTTTAAAATAACTACTTTGAAAGCCTTGCCAGGGCCAAAATCATAATTAAAATTCATAATCGGTCTAGGACTTGTGAGGTACAATCAAACGCTATTAATGATTATAACTCTGAGCACTCTATGCCAATATTATCGCCGCAACTTTCTCTTGATATAAAGTGTACTCAGTACTATGCAACTGCAATTAATCCTACTTCACTCATGTATTGGCACAAAGCCAAAGCCAAACACGTTCAAGCTCGGTTAAATTACCAATGTTACAAATAAAAACCTTCAACGACGATCCACGAGTTATTTTAAGTTTCTTTGAAAACTTCAAATTGCTGGTTCTCAACAACGATGCTTTCGATGATGTCACATGGGTTTTGTAACTTAAATCGGTCTTAGGCAACGAACATTCTAAAATAATAGAATCGTTAAATGTAATTCCTGCTAACTATTTCTTCGTGCTGAACCTATGTGAACAGCGATAAAAAACACGAGATTTCTTATCCACTCGCACATTAAGGGAATATTGGAATTCCCTAAAATATCAAAAGAATCTGCCTCGTCTATTAGACAGCTAACTGATTCAATCCAAGCTCGCTTGAGAGCACTTCAGTCGCTAGGCAAACCAATTGACTCTTGCATTAGTTTCATTCAAAGTTCAGAACTGATAAACTCATTTATAACAGTTGAACATGAATGGGAAATTGAATTCTCTAAACTAGATGTCGCACTTTTTACAAATGCGTTACTTTATTTTTTAGAGAAACGTGCTAGACTGCTTGAAGAGATGGATAAGCCCTATAAGCAGACAGAAACAGGCATACAATTACAGCATGTACATAGCCCTAAACGAGGAAAATCACAATATAACTTAAACAAACAGTTGTTTGTTCATGTTGTGTCCAAACAACAATCTGCTTTGGAACATAGTTGTCCTCTTTGCAAATCTAATCACAGGTTAGTGCACTGCCCTACTTTCTTAGAATTATCACCACACTTGCATTATAACAAAGTAAAGGAACTTAACCTCTATACGAATTGTTTGCGCAGCATCCATCTTAAATCTCACTGCAAATCAGGTAATTATAAAACTTGCGATAAAAGACACTCTACGCTTCTACATAATACCGATTCGAAATCACCTGAATCTAATTCGTCAACGCTTGACATTCGTCACGAATTCTACCTTGCAACTTACGACCTCATCTCTTTCTGCTTGCACCTCTACCCCAGGTAATTTTATACAAATCCTTCCAACTGCTATTGTGTGTGTTGAGGATATGTTTGGAAAACTACATAAATGTGTTGTACTCTTATATTCTGGATCTATGAGATCTTACATGACAAATGTCATTCTGTAATAAGTTAAAGCTATCCACAACATGGTCAAACATCCCCACAAGGCATCAGCTAATCTAAATGCCACTTATCTGAAATAGTACTTGCAAAAATCAGATCAGCGAACACTGATTTTTCGGCTTTATTAGCATTTCTGCTTCTCCAAAAGATTTCTTGTGAATTTCCTGTTATATCATCTAACACAAATTTTTTGAAAATACAAATTTTGCAAATCCTGATTACCAAAATAGAACGAAAATTGATTTGTTGCTTGGTGTAGATATTTTCTGACGAATACTATCACTTGATCAATCACTAGCTACATGGTATCTTTATCTTTGTAATACCAAGTTGGGTTGTTACAGGAGAGTTCTCACTCAATGTTCAACAATCTGATCAGTCATTAAGCTCATCAAACTCTGCACCTTTTTAGATGTTGGGACAATCAAACCAATCTCCGAGTAGCGATCCATAATGATGTTTATGATAATGGCAACGGTTTAACATGCCATTTCAGACAGGAAAACGTAGTGCCAAGTTTGTTCCTATTGTTATCAATGAATTGCCAGTGTTTGAACACATTGAAAGTCGATCTTATAACTGCCAATTTTATAAATAAGCATGACATCAGTTTTTTATGTATTAACGAAACATGATGTAATGAGGAAAGTTTGAAATACATGGTGTTTGCAAACTTTTACTTGGCGGCCAGCTATTGCAGATCTCCTACCAAGGGAGGGGTTTTTGGAATATGGTGTTGAAACACAATAACAGCACTGCCGTTACACTTACAAGATTTCTGCCTAGAAAAAAAATTCGAAGTTTGTGGCGTCTCAATTAATCTTGTTAATAGTAGATTAGTAATTTTAAATTGTTATAAATCCCCAAACGGTACCAGTTTCAAAATTTTTCATAAGCAAATGAATAAGGTCTTGAATTGCATTCATAAACCTGGAATACAGATTATATTGTGTGGCGACTTTAATTTCGATCCAGATAGGAATTGCAATGAATTCAAAACTTTTGCTAGTGTCTGTGATAGTTTCTCAGTCAGAAATACAGTCTTTGATAAAACTAGTCTAAATTATACATTGGATTATATTTTTACTAGTACTTCTGTGTTCAAAACAAAAACTACTGTGATCGACACTCTTTTTTCCGATCACAGAGCACTTTTATTTCAAGGAAACATTAAAATGGGTCCAATTGTCAAAATTAAATATGAATATGTAAGAGCCTATCCTCAAGATGTCATCCTAAACTTTCAGGGCGATTTAGCTCATGAGACCTGGGGTGATGTAATGATGTGCACGAAAGTGGATAATGCCTTTGAAAACTTACACAATATATTCTTGTTCTATTTTAATATTCACTTTCCACTAAAGCGCAAGTACATGAAGGAGAATAATGATAAAAAAGAAATTGGGTTAACAGTATGGTCAAAAAATCCAGTAAATATTTAAGGGATCTTTTTACATTGGTAAAATCTTTTCCGGAATATAGGGATTACTATAAAGCATATAAAAATTCTCATTCTCACCTAGTTCGAGAAACAAAAAGATTATTTTATCAGAATAAAATAACTATGGCTCAAAATCTACTTAGATCCAGTTGGAAATTGATTAACTCTGTAAACAATCAAAGGCAACCCGAAGGTGAAATTAAAATTCAAGATGGAGATGTTTTAATTGAAGATCCTGCGCTGGTGGTCAATAAATTTAATGAGTTTTTTTGTAAATGTGGTAGATAGGATTATCAGTCACATCCCTAAGGTATCTTTTTCTACAAAAATAAAGAACAACAGTAACTCACTATTTCTAATTCCTTTTGTGGAGGAAGAGTTTATTTCGTTAATCAGCAAAAAACTAAAATCAAAAAAGTCAAGTGGTTTCGATGAGATCCCAAATTTTCTTATAATAAGAAGTCTTAAGGAAATTGTAAAACCCCTAACTTTTCTCATTAATCTCAGTTTTGAGTATGGTGTTTTTCCAAAGAAACTGAAGCTTACCAAGGTTCTTCCTCTTTTCAAGAAAGGTAATGTAGACTCGTTGGATAATTATCGTCCAATTGCCCTCATTTCAGTTTTTTCTAAAGTGTTTGAGTATTTTATTTTAACTCTACCTTCGATTTTCATTTTAGAAGTGGCCACTCTAATCTATAAGAATAAAGCATATTACTCGCATGGCTACGATTATCATAACCATGAGACTCGCAATAAAAGTGATCTCAGGATTCCCAGCTTTAAGTATAGAATTGGAAGGACATCTCCCACTTATCTAGGTCAAAAAATTTTTAATAGTCTCTCTCAAGAAATAAAGTCCTCACACAATGTAAAAATTTTTAGAGTTAAACTAAAAAGTTTCTTGGTAGCTCAGAGCTTTTACAATATTGAAGAGTTTTTCTCCTACAGTTTGAAACTAGCCAAGTATGCATAAGTTATAGTGTGGTATATGAAATACAGAGTTATATTAAAATTTTAATGTTATATTTAATATTTAATGTTTCTATAGGTAATAGTAAATGTTGACTTGTTCCATAATGTTTTTTATGTACATTCCTATGGAAATGAATTTCTGAAATAAAATAAATTAAAAAAAATCTACTACTTTATGCTTTCTTACGACGCTTGATTTATCACGTCAACTCGCAAAATTCAGGGAGATTGAAAATGTTTCTTCGCCAAAGACTCTCTCATCCGAAGAAGAGCAGCGCGAATCATACTTTCTTAAACAATTCTTGCAAAATTCTGACAGATTGAAAATGTTTCTTCGCCAAAGACTCTCACATCCGAAGAAGAGCACCGCGAATCATACTTTCTTAAACAATTCTTGCAATTTTTGCAAAATTCTGGGAGATTGAAAATGTTTTTTCACCAAAGACTCTCACATCCGAAGAAGAGCAGCGCGAATCATACATTCTTAAACAATTCTTGACGCTGGAGAAAAGACTCACGTTAAACTCAAAACAATGTACGTGCACTTTATGAATGAGTATGAAAAACTAGGTCACATGGTTAAGGTAAAAAATATCGTGAAGATGCACCTTCTCAATATTTTATCCCGTACCCTGCTGTTCATAAGCAATTGAGCCTAAGGAACAAACTCAGAGTTGATTTTCAACAGGTATGACTTGTTTTGTATTATGTTACGATTTTGACGTTTCAAATTCACCAGTGAATGTCCTAAAATGTACCGATTGGTCTTTATTAAAAAATCCTAACGTTCACTCCAAAGAATATTTTGGAGGCCAGAGTCGTACGCACAGTTAGAATTTATGAGCTATGTACAGTCACTTCTGGTGAAAGATTCCAGTTTTCTGCAATAAGGTGTCTCTTTGAACTTGCAAATCAACGTGTAATTGACCACCCCAAAATCTCAAAAATAATTCGCAACTATATGTACTGTGATGATTTATTCAGTAGTTGTGAAGACGCTGAAACTGCTAAATATGTATATAACAATCTGGCCAACATACTACGTTCTGGTGGTTTTGTGCTTCGTAAGTGGAATTTGAACCATCCTGATGTCCTAGTTGGTATTCTTTTATCTGATATTCACAATAATATCTGACGAGAACATTAAAAACCCTAGGCTTACTCTATAATAGTTATTCAAATCAACTGTTCTTTGAGAAAATTTACAAGATGATTACAAAGCGAACCATTTTATCTTACATATCTATGACTTTTGATCCCTTAGCATTGCTGTGCCCAGTCACAGTGATTGCTAGTGTATTCATGCAGCAATTGTGGCTTATCAATTCACACTGGGATCAGACCCTACCACTTGCATTACAATTAGCTGGTCGAATCACAGTTCATCTTTTATGTTCCAAAACAAAGGTTGCTCCTTGCAAATCTGTAACGATTCCAGAATTAGAACTTTGTGGAGCATTGCTAGTGGCTCAATTAGTAGAGAAGGTAAAAGTTGTTCTTAACATAAACATCTGCTCAATTACTTGGATTGATTCCACTATTGCTTTAGCATAGGTCAATGCCGAGCTACACTCTAGAAACGTTCGTCGCCATCAGAGTTTCTCAAATTCAGTCACTTGTATGTCTTCTAGGAAATATGTCCCAAGCGAATCAAATCTTGCTGATTTAGTTACTCATGGAGTATCTGCCACTAAACTGCTTGAACTACTTTTTGGCGAAATTGCCCTGATTTCTTATCAAGGTATAATGGCTTTATTGCTTTCCCTTTTGACAACGCTATAATAGAACCGACTTATTGTCTCAAATGCATCTGTTACCTCACATGCATCATGTGTAGCATTTGAACGATACTGAATCTTGCATAAACTTCGAAGATTATTTGCCTACTTCTGGATTCAAAACCAACTGTAGCACTTCTACGCACAACAGAATGTTTACAACCCTAAGTGCATCAGAACTTCAAAATTCTCTCATTCATAGGTAGATTTTCTCAAGTGGAGTCTATCTTTGAAACTTAAGTGAAACTTATAATTTTCTTCTTTATTTAATTTAATTATGGGGGGTGAGTCAAGTAGTGAACAAAACCTCGGTGGACCCACGAACTTTACTATATTCGCGGCTTAGTCTGGGAATTACCCCAAGGGTGAGCAATGAGTTTGGGCGTGGATATAGGGTGGGCTCGACTACAAACGGGAACAAAAAAAAAGGGAAATGAGCGCCACTGCATCTATATAGACAATAAATAAAACTAAAGTATCCTACAGGAAGACGCAGAAACCTATAGGATATAATGACTATCAAAAAGCATACAAATTAAAATAAGCAATATCTCTGGAAACCTCTTGGACCTCTGCTCCAGCTTCTGCGATGTCGGACCTGCAAGAAAATGTCACACAAAAAAATATAATATAAGACACTGTTTGTGTCTTACGACAACAAAATATTTCGGTCTTTATAGATTGACTGTCCCGAATTTAAAATCTCAACAACACCTTACCTATGAAAATATTGTCTACTGAAAATTATTTACTCTGTTTCTATTACCTAATACTGTATCAACTTTTTTCTAAGCTCCACTTTCAAAATTTTGTTTATCTAATTTGGATATTATTAATTTCAATTAGTGAAATAAAAAGACGAAAGTTTTAAATCAAAGTATAATCTAAATGTAATTCTCTTTTGTTGCAAAAATTATTTATAAAAAAAATCTGATAATCAATATAAAATAAGTTTCAAAAATCTCTGAATTTGTTTCTCTACATAGAGAGATCTTAACATTTATAAATTATTTAATACAGTCGGGTTCTTAAACATCCATAAAACAGATCTGTTCTGGCTTACAAAAATTCTCTAAAGAACTTATTACACAAAAAGTTCATATGGCCCAAACATTATATGAAATTAAAGAAAGTCAGTTCAACATATGTTAGAAGCAGCATTGATATTCTACTAATCATATGGCATATTGTAGTTAAACATCTTTCAATCGAAAGTGTACTTTATACTTATTTTTCTCAATTAACATGTGCATTACTTACGTGCTTTGAATAACAACTTTAAATTATCTAAAAGTTCAAAAAATCCTCTTATGTAAAAAAAATTTAGTTCTGAACAAAAAGGTATTTGACCTATTAAGTTACTAGGATATAATTCTCTAACTGGTTTTTATATGGGATTTAAGCATAAACATATCTTGCAAAAAAATTTAACATTAACATTCTTTAATAAAAGTTTTCTATAATTTGGAAAACGTTAAATCAAAGCTTTGACCGTAATTAATACGTAAAATTAATTCTCAATAAATAGTTTTATAAGTACCTGAATGGTTTTGTTTTAACTGCTCGACGGTGATGCTGGTAAATGCGCTAGACCAACCAAAACAACATAATACTCCATCTTATTGAAGTTTAAAAAGGTACGAAATTGGCATTTACTAGATACTGAATTCTTACATGATCAGCTCCACAGACAGCTTCAACACGAATGACTTCACCATGCATAATTACATTCCAATAACATTACATGGAATTCTGCTTGACATACAAACGATTTAAATTTTCAATTCTACCATACTCAAACGTGCTTCCTTAAAATTTTATTCTTCAGACGAGCATACTTAAATGTGCGTACCTAAATGTGCTAAGGAAATTAAAGCATCTATTAGTTTTATATAAAGCAGTTTTATTCTACGATCTCACCACTAACGGACTTCTACCAGCACGTGTTGTTACTGTTTGCTCTTGATTGTTTGGGCGGCATTGCGAGAGCTCTTTTGCAAAGTCTCCGCACGACAACCTTTACACCCTCTCCGATGATAGAGCAATTCAAATCTTCCACTTGAAGCAAAAGTTCCGCATCTTCAAACGAAGCGTACCTCCTCGTTGTTCCTTGCAAGATGGCTGCGTTTGCCTTCTTGTCAACACCCTAGCTATAGCGTCACCTTATGCGCAGGCGTTGTGTCTAGCAATTGCACAAGTGGGCTTCAGAATGCCTGTAGCTTATGCAACTCAAGTTACGTTCAGGGTATTTGCAGATATCAAAAGCATAGGAGTCATTATTAAATGCCCTATATAGGTGAAGATAATGTAAAAAAGGGAAGAGGTGTTCTTCCTTATAGTAAATTAAACTATTTAACGATTTCACGCTAAATGACAATTTCGTAAAATAACAACGGCTAGAAATGTTTTTCTTTAGAGATTTTAATGTAACAAAAATTTTGTTACATCTTACAGAAATCGAACTTTTATCTAACAATAAGGACCTGCCAAAGGGACTCTCGTTAAAGTTAAACCCCTATTTTGATGCCACTTTGAAGATGTTGAGAATAGGAGATAGACTTGGAAACTCCGCTTTAGCACATGATAAAAAACATTCAATCTTAATCTCATCCAAACACGTCTTCACTAAATTGTTATTTCAAGCAGAGCATATACGATTATGCCATGCTTGTTCTTTGCTTCTTCCCAACTCCATAAGAGAGCAATTCTGGCTTGTAACTGGTCGCAATCTTGTTAAACAGACCACGTTTCAGTATTTACCTTGCTTTCGTACTCAACCCAGGAAAGGAATACACTACAATACCGAAAAACTCTAGCACCTACGTTCGAACGAACTGTTTAAACAATTTTGTTGTTGGCTAAACAGTAGAACATTCTATCATAAAAATTAAGATTTCTTTTTGCAAGTTTCTGTGCATTTGCACTTCTTAATGGGCTCAATTTGGAAAATCTACATGGAATAAGGAGATGATTAGTGCATTATTTTGAAGATTTTATTTTTGATAAAATTTGTAGCCTGAGATCAATTCTTCTCTCCACTTGAAAATTGAAACTTCTTTCTAAAATTTTGTAGATATTGACATTATTATTTCTCTAAAGTCTAAGACACTAATCATTCACTGTGCTGCCCACACAAGATTCTTGAAGTGTGCTCCAAATTTTAGAAGTGCATTCAATAAAAATTATTTTGCGTGTTATTATACAGGATTATACATTGATTTGGGCAAAGGTTTTGTGAATTTTCCTGTTTGGATACTTCTCCTGATATACTTTCGAGGCAGTTACCCTGACAGAATCCAAGAACTAATAGCATGTCCACCTGCTCATTAAAAGGGAACTCCATAATTTGCTAGCTGCCAAAATTACACAACAATAATAGCAATTACAGCAATAACGGTGATTGCGTTAAAGGAAATAGTACAAAAGCAAACTGAAGCGAACAAATTATTGTAACATTTATTGTTAAAAGTGCCAAAAACTAAAACGATACGATTGTGTTTTATGACATGTATGTTTATGAATATCATTTAGCAGTGTTTGAGAAAACATTTTTCCCCTCAAAACTAAGTGAAATATGGAGTTTTTACGAGTCAAAAATGAAGATGATGGGTGTCTTTCTGTTAAAGAAATTCTTACCACGGTATTACCGCCCCTAAGAAAAGTATAACAAAAATTGCGAGGCTGATGGTGGTTTTAACCCTTCTGTAATTTCCTTTGGATTTCTTTGATTACTGAAAGTAGAGTAATCTTCTAAGATGCACTTTTGCCAAATTTTAATAAATATGTTTTCCACATTTCTGAACAGCGTACAAAAATGTGATTTCTTAAATAAACTTTGAACTCTTCTCACGGACACACGGTACATTTTGGTATATAGGTAAAATGGGTCCAATCGATTTACTTTGACGTCTACAATACATGGTGGCTTTATTTCCCAGCAATTTTGGGACACCCTGTATATAGGGTAACTGTTTTTCAGCATCATTACTTTTAGTTCTGGAACTGGTTGGATGCATACCTCCATTGTTTTCTATTCTGAGCTAACCTACACATTCCTAAAATTCCCACAACCTCCATCATTAACTATGTGTGTACAAAATAGTCTAATCTTAGATATGCCTCTCTTTTTTTTCCTCTGCTTCTAATATATCCTGCAGTATTCGTCATACATCAGAATGTCCTATCATCCTAACTCGCTTATTTTTTTGCTGTTTTCTACATGTTTCTTTCTTCCTTACTATTTCTGGAACCTTTTTATTCTTACTTTGTCTGTCCATGATATCTTTATCATATGTCTATAGCACTACATTTTCAAGGCTTCTATCTGTTTTCTGCCTTCTCCTATTGTCCAAATTTCATGGCCGTACAGTACATAAGCTTTCCCTAATTTATTCCTTGTTTATATGTTTGTTGTCTTTAAACATAGTAGTTGTTTTTTCTAGTTAAATGTATCACGGCCTTGTGCTAATCTTTGTTTGAAATCTTTTGTACTTTTCCCTTCTTGCTTTACTTGACTTCCTAGGTAGCAAACATCATAAACCCCTTGTACATTATCATTTTCTATTTGTATTATTGTTTTTGACATTTTCACCTCTTTTATATACTAGTATTTTAATTTTAATTTGTGTTAATTTTCATACCGCATCTCTGTAGTACTGTTTTCATTTCATTAAGGGCTGCTTGTAATCTTCCTTGCTAGAAGCTAATACTGCTATATCATCAGCAAATCTAAGCATATCAATCATTCGTCCCTGCATAATAATTCCAATGTCTTTCTGCATTTAACAGTAATCATCGCCTCTTCGATGTACAAGTTAAAAATTAATAGGGCTATAGTGCACATCCCTGTCTTATCCCTTCTCTAATATTTACTTCTCTACGTTTCTGCTCTAATTCTAATACAGCTGTTTGTTTTTTATATAAGTTATGTACAGGTCAGACCAATTGTGATGGATTGCAGAGTATCTTGGTAACTAAACTTTTTGAGACATAACTAAACCGCAAAAACAAAAATTTGCTCTTTTTCATTTTTGAATTTTTGCAAATTTTGATAAGGTTCTATATCTCATCTGTCGATAAAAATTCAGAAACAGTGTAAAGACATTTATTGTGCAGTTTTTAGCGTAGAATCAAGTGTAGTAGTCAAATTTTTAATTTGGTCTGCAGTGGTTGAAATGCCACAAAACTTGTTTTTTTTTTAATGGAAACCATAGTTGGCTTTGACTTCATTATAATTCTCCGTTTGTAAGCTTTTTAACAATATATAGTTTATAAATGTTATTTTAGAAAATTATGGAATTACAAGCCAGTTTGTTACTTTTCACTTTTATAAGTAGGCAATGCACATGGAGCACAGCAAATATGCCAAAACAAAAGTTGTTTTTGCGGTTTTAGTCTAAGAGAATTTTACATAAAAATATCTCTTGAAAATGAAATAGATAACCAAATTTCAAAAATAATATCTGGTATGGCAATTTATAAAGAAGTTATGTACCTGCAGTAACAATTAAAACCTATTGCAATTGCAAGCTGATCGTGCTTCTATGGCTAACACATTGGAAGAGTGGTTAAATATTTTATATAATAAGAATTTAAAATCTCATACGAAGTTGTTAAATAACCATTACAGAGTCTAGAAGGCCATAGTGAGAAATAGAAAAATTCAAACTATGGTTTCTCTGACTTATTCAGCTATCCTCTTTTACTGATTGGTTGTATGGATTGGTCTGTAGATTAGGTTGGAAGGTGATAACGAACATAGGGGAGAGAAGGGAAAAAAACAAAATGAATGCCATGTTAACATAGTCAAAATTGGGGAAGTTAAAGAACAAAATAACAGGGCACATGAACCAATTTGCCTGTTTTAGAACATCTGTACCTAAAATAATAAATAAACATGAAACACATATATAATATAACTCTAATAAGTAATTTCATGAATTTAAATAACCCACACAATATTAAATTATTGGTGGCAAACATCAAAATTCCTCACTCCTCACATACTAACATTAAATATTAGTTATATTTAGTAACAATCAAGCTGAATGGTATTTTGCAAATAATTATACACCCCATAAATTTTTCGCATACTTCAGGATATCACGCTACGTATCATTTAACCACTGTAATTAAATTAGCATAATAAACCGCTAATTGATTATATTTACGCAACAGCATTAACGTACATATTGTAAATTTTGTCAGAATCTTAACTACTTATTCTAGATTGGTACAAAATAAGCGTATTCTAAATAGAAGCTACTGAAACATAAAAGCACAAAAGATACATATTTACCATAGTATATTTAAATACAATCCTCGTCATTGGGAAAATCTTACGGAATAAACTAGTCCACATCTACTCATAAAAAAACATTTGTAGAAAGTATGCAATCTACGTACCGCAAGGAATCGAGTAATCAGCTGTGGTCATCATGATATGCTATTTCTTCACGCAGGTTTTGATTGGTACTGGTAACGAACGGTTACACTCAGAGAAAATACAAAGTATTAATAAAAACTTAAAAGTGTTTGAAACTGATTGGCAACGGTATCTTGATTTTGTAATAGGATAATTTATAATATTTTTTAAGTATTACATCAAAACCTTGATAACAAACCGTGTGTATACTTTAATGGATCCTAACCCAATTTATGCATTCACTTGACAACAGCATAAAGGGTATGTCTTTAACTGCATGGTTGGGTCCCCAGTCGATAAACTATACTGGCGTGAAGAAACAATAGTCACAATTTTCATTTAATTTACTCATTTTATGTATGACAAACACAAAGTACACTTTATAAAGAAACTCAGCGTATTAATAAAAATAGCTTTGTTGCACAACCAACACACGAACTTATAGTAACAACAAAACCAAAAGCTATTCTTCAATTGTATTTTAAATAACAACATTCAGTGAATTCTTGATTGTCAAAAACACATGCCTAGATAATGAACCAGAAAGTATAACATAAACATGCGGACTTGGCGAATTGAATAAACGGACTAGCAACTTGGGTTGCCGCCTAACGTGCTGTATAATATTCAAATAAGTAGAAACTAAAATAGTTTTTAAATCAAGGAGGGAGTAAATTTACAAGTACAAAATGGAATGTACCATGTTAGCGATCAGTTTATCGAGCCTGATTTCAGCAACAAGATGTTTCTCCGCAGAAAATCTAACGTTCGAAATAAGTATGATGACGATTTCGTATTGCATTTATATCTACAACATGTTCGTGAGTACGTGGTTGTAAATTTTCAAATAGTACTATAGTTCCAATCAAGCTCAAATTTCAGAAGACTAAAGCTACTTTCAAAAATCTTTAACTGCAAGATTCAAAGAAGAGAAAGTTTTTGAAAACCGATATAGTATGTCTGAAAAAGCTCAGGCAGCTTCTTATGAAGTGGCTGAATTAATTGCTCTTAAATCGACTGAAGAAATTTTATTCTTTCTCGTAGAAATGATTGATGAATTAGCAGAAATTGTGTTTCTAATATATCATTTTTAAATGACTCGATTTATTGCAGATTTATAGACTTACTCCAGAGTATTAAAGAAAATATTGCTAAAACTTGTAAATTTGGCTGTACGAATTGAGACGAAACATAATATTACAGGAAAAGCACATTTAATTGCACTGTTTCGATTCGTTCATGCAAATGATATAATTAATTAATTTTTATATTGTCTAATTTTTTTGCAAGAAAACATTTTAAGGGAATTTGAGCATTGGCACTTGCACAGACAGTGCACTGTCTTTGGCTGGAACTATTAAAGGATTTATAGCGTATTTATAGGAACATGGTAATGATGATTGTGTTGGATGATAAAATATGGAGTTCTAAACTAGCTTACTTTATCATATTTTTTTTTAATAACATGAATACAAGTATGCAGGGATCGATCAAATCAAAAATAGTTTAATCTCAACCAATCTGTTGGAATTAAACAAAATTATGTTATGGAGAAAGAGCTCAAGAAGATAGTTTAGACAATTTTGGGGTAATTCCAAATTAATTCATAAAACAGTTGTTGTATTTGACTATACAGGAGTAAAGAATTTGTCATTAGTATCCCAATTAAAATATAAAAAAATTTGGTTAGGTACGAAATACCTTTGTGATCGATGACACGTTGGTATATGGATTAACTTTAAAATAAGAGAAATGAATAATTTTGGTGTGTAGTAACCAAAATTTAATTTAAAAACATTTAGAAGAATAATTTAATTCGTTCTGGATTAATATTAGGTACGATTATTTGACATCACAAAAGGTTTTAAGCATGTTATTAAAATTTTCCACGTGTTATGTTTTGCAAATTTGGATTTTCAGATTTAGCCAACTTACAAACAAAAGAAAAGAGTTTAAGTGGATCATAGAATGAGTGGCATTAACATTTGTAGGCCAAAATATAAATTGTTATCAAAGCATAATCAGCTTTTTGCATTAAATGTAACTTATAATTTATCGTTAAATAAACATTTTGTTTATTTTGTAATGTAATTTTTTTTACATTTCATTGAAAATCATCTTATGCTATTTCTACAAAATGTATTATGGGTACACTAATCAAGTAACCAATTAAAAAATTTTTAAATTTATCGTATTGTTAGTGTGCTGCCAAATTCTTAAACTATTACAAGTGTACGCATGATATAAAAAGAGGTCTTATTGTTGGTGGAATTTTTACACTGGACTTTCTTACCCAAAATATTATCTGAGTATATATAATCACTTCTTAAAAGAATGGTGTAACTTTCATGCTTGTTCGATCTTTAACCTGGGATTAACCCTACAGTAATTGTGGTGATTTAATTGACATTTTCGTTTTATGCTGCAATACCATTCATAGGATAGACCATTAAAAAGATTTGAACCCACAGCCATTTATGCATACAAACCAATTACATATCTAAGTGGAAGAATATAACAATCTAGTTCAATGACTACCAATTCAGCATTTTTATGATTTATACAATATCATTTGAACAATTAGCGAAAGTTACTTTTTATTCAGTCAACAAATATAATTCATGTAGGACATAATGTATACAGGGCGATTTACAGCTCCATGGAAATATCTTAATTCATGCTTATGAAAGGGACGTAAATTGTTATTTATGCATAAAATAGTATATTACATTACTAGCGTGGAAAGTGACCCATTTCACACGAAAAACAATTACGAAATAGTTATTTTTATGCTTATTTGCAATAAATGTGTACGCAATAATGCAAGACAGACAGACACCTATAAAATTTATTTGACGTTTTGATGTTGAAAATTCGAACACCTACTTTGTTTTTATAAAATCCGCGAATCTGTTGCTTTTAGCGTATGCATTCTCAATTTTTATTGAAGAAATCATTTCAATTACAAACTAATATGAGTAATTACATCTTTAAGTAAAACGGAAACTGTCAATATCGATTTAACTATGGGTATTTTAAACTGTTATTAGCCAAAACGAAACGAATGAATGCAAAAAGGTAGAAACCGGTAGTCGTTTGGGTTGCCTAGGTAACTAGCATACTAACATCAGTCATATCACTCTAGAGTTGAAAAGTATTTCGACACTAGAGTGATATGTACTTTCGCACTCTAGAGTGATATACTTTACTTTCTACATAAATAAGTAGTGTGTAATCTGTTGTTTTCACAAGTGGTTGTCGGAAAAAATTATTTCTAAAAAATAACAACTTGAAATTTAAACGGATGTTTTTAGAAATACCTGTAGATGTATTTATACAGTAAAGATACTACAGAAAACCATTCGTAAGGAACTGCCTCTATTTTTACTAATCAGTAGGTTTCTTTACCTAATGAAGTTGTGAATCACCTACTTTAACTGCTGTTTAAAAAGGGAAGTAAGGTGATGTTTATGCAAAAAATACAATTTCTTAAAAATGATGTTACACACCTTTTCTAGATAGATTTATATAGTGTGTCTACTCTACCTTATAGGCGGCAGGGGCTCTATAAATTATGAGGGGTTCCTGTTTAAGGTTTAAGCCCAGGGTAAAGAGGATGGTAAATGGCTTTGAGTAAAGAAGGACCCTCTACAGAGATCTTCCAGCCAGCTAAGCTTCTTCAACTTAGGGCAGAGCTATGAGCTAGGGTCGTACGATGGTATACGATAATAAAAGAATTTTTAATGGACGCCACCGTATCTTAATAATTATTATACTATGAATCAATCCGAAGACCAGATACGGAGACGAGCAACACATAGAAAAATAATACTTTCTTATGACTCCGCAAACTGGAATGGGAACGACGATCTCGTACTATCTGAAAATTTAATCACTTCTAAACATTTTTGAACTAGGGCTACGTTAGAGCCTAGTCACTTTATCACAAAAAAAATAAATTATAAAAAAAATCAACTAGTCAAAATTATACTACAAAAATTTTAAACTCCACACCAATAATATATCTTTCTCCACTACAAAAATTTCATAGATGTGGTTGTTTGTTTCTATAGAAAAATTATTGATGACTTCAATGAAAGAAAGCTTTAAGACAACTTAGTACTCTTTCTATTGATTTACAAAAAATATATATACTTCATTTGTACAATTTTATACGTACTGAAACTTTCGAGATAATTACTTTTATTAAGGTCTAGTATTAGTCTCTGATTATTTATATGAATTTTATAAGTGAAAATTTATTATAATTTTCTATAAGAAATATAGTATTTTCATTATTATTCTACAATTTATGTATGATACCAGAATAGGATCCTTTTCGGGTTTACAATTAATAGATTAAATGCTCTGACTTTCCGTAGATTACAGAACTACATTTTTAATTGATTTAATTGATGGAATCAAAGGTCAAAAACACTTATTGTTTGGATTAAACTATACCTCAGGTGTACTGCCAAAAAATTATATTTTATAATGTGACAAACAAATATCGTGTCACGTGTTTAGTTACGAATACATTTTAGTATAACCTTGTAAATTCAAAAATTATCTTATAGAAATTTCTTTGTGTTTATAAGAGCATTTATGAAATATCCAACTATTAAATTCTGAATAAAATATTGCGTGTCTAATTTGAATGACCATATAAATTTTACAAAAATTTCGTGTACCAATTTAAATGAACATATAGAATTTACAAAAATTACGTATACCAATTTAAATGAACATATAGAATTTACAAAAATTATTTGTACATTTTAAGTAATGGTTCCACGAAATGAAAATTGATCTAAAATTGGAGATGACTCACCACAAACAATCTGATAGGCATCCGAGTTTGTCAACCATCTTGAGTACTTACAAAAGCAGGTGTGCACGGCTGGCACGTGCACGGACTGACTCCTATACGAAACAACATCTGCAGAAACTCCCACCATCTTGCATAGCTACATTTGAGACTTTGTACTTTCAGTACAACTAACAACCAATTGTGCTTCCGTGTTCCATAACAATTATATTCGAAAGATTTATCGCTCCACAATTTGATACATTACGTGCTTACATAAAATTTGCGTTCCAATACTATAAAATTTGCATTTCAAAATTGGACTTGAAATTTGCTTTGATATTATTTGATAACTTTTACTTGCGTTTCAATACTGTATAAACAATTTTACTTTTACTTTTTACTTGCGCTGAAAAGAATCAAGGAAATGATTTTGATGTAAACTTGAAAATTATTTACCTACCGTAAATTATGTGTATTTTACGGTCCTACTAGGTCGATTCAACCACCAACTGATGCCATGGTATACGTCGACACCATTTCACCTATCTTTGGAACATTACATGTGATTTTCCAATGCTCCACCCGAAGGTACTACATTGGCCAGGAAGCGAGTTTTTTTTACCTGGAAAATTTGGAATTTTGCCGAACCCTTGCTGTTCCAAGCAAGGTAGGGATCTTTAACGTGCGTGACAACACTCACACACGGGACCTCCATTTTACCTCTCATCCGAACGAGGGTGTATTTTTGTGAAAAATGCTCGCCTAACATTTTTCAAGCGGACCGTGTCGGGATTCGAACCCGGGACCTTGGGCGTAGTAGTCACACACATACCACTACACCACGGACCCGCCGCCTATCTTTGGAACAGCGTGTTTTATCAAATCTGCTAGTCCACGTTTCAACACTTGCTTAGCTGATTACATTCTGATGTTCAATGATGAACCTTGGCCACGAGGCAAATTTATTATCCAAGCACGCGCAGAATGGGAATATTGTATTAATACACATACAGATAGAAGAAATCTTAAATTTTACTTCGAGTCTTTAAATATAGGTGGAGCTCTATGTATGAATTGGAATATATTGTTACTATCGGAATTTAATATTTTCTGTCTAATAATGGATATTTGTTAAATAGATATTTAGAACAAAAACGTATATTTATGAAGTAGGTAATTGTATTCGTTACAATGATAAACTTGTAACTGTTTATAAAATGTTCTTCTTACATACTTAAATTAAATTAGCCACTCACCAATTCTGCTAATAAAAGGTTTAAAATGCCCTCTATTTTGTTGACTACACAAAAGGCTCTTCTGTGCCAGTTTTTTTTTGTTGTAGAATGCCAATATGTTGATATAACTGACGTGCATTACAAATGTTCACGTTAACATTGTACACTTAATTTTTTGAAAGACACTCAACAAAGCAAACAAACTGAACACTTGTAATCTATCTAGCCACATGCCTTGGGCGATATTGCAACTTTCTAAATAGATGTTTATTTTTTCTTACAATAGTCGTGCGGAAGATGTAGTTTTATCCATATTAACACAACTGACTTTTGAAGACTTCCGCACTAGCTCTGAACTCATCTTCAACGGTTTAGAGAGACTATCAGGGGGGTTGTTAAGTAAATACGGATGAATAGGGTGCCACTGTACTTATATAGTGTGTAAAAGCAAGAAATATTGCTAAGAAAAATACAGGAACCTTAACGAGTATATTCTGTTATAAGAATACAAGATTTTTTATTTTTAGATGGTACTACGTTTATCCTGAAATAAAATAAAATACATAAAATATTCTTAGAGACAGCAATTTGCGCCTTAAAATAAAATCAATAAATCAGACAGGTTTTGTACATCTATGATTTCTTTCTTTTGTGTAATCGTGCATGGACACTCTACTTATTAAATTTATGCACTTCTGGTTTATTTATAATTCTTTGAATCCAGTGATAAGTATGGACAAAATAAATACTATTGCTTAAGTGCTTCTTTGAGTGTAATTAACCTTGTTTAAGTATAAAGAAGTTAAGGCTGTAAGTATCAACACATATATTAACTGAAAAATATTTCTGATTTATTCTGACAGATAATTATTATAAGTTTTCTGAATGTTCTATTAATTTTATATACTTATTTTGTTTAATCTTTGTCAATTTAAATAAAAAAAGCCTTTAAAGCAAATATGCACTATAAATATCATTAACATAATTATGTGCTTTTTTATTATCTTTTCAGTACTGACTAAATGACTCACATGTATACAAAATTAGTTTTGTAATAAGATCTTTTAATTAGCAAACTTAATCTTTGTTAAAAAGTTGTCCTGTGTAATCAAATATATGACTATATTATTCATAATGTAAATTCATAAAGATTTTGTTAGATAAACAATTTTATAAGGCATAATTTTAATCCAAAGCTACATTTGAAAAGTTAAGTTCATAATTAAATATTATCACAAAGATGTTAGTTTCCATGAGTTCAAACTACCAAGGTTACGGTTTAAACATGACGTGAACGTCGAACAGATGACTGTCTCAAAAAGGGATATCACTTACTGACCTTGAATGCAGGGCATGGCCGCTTACAGACCAGTCAACAAACCAGCTTCACCCACATGTGGACTTCCAACATTGAACAAACACATGAAAAAGCAGTTGTCTACATTGTTATAACAACGCTTCGTAAACTAGAACCATATTGTAAGTTTCTAATGTGTAATCGTTTTATATGCAATTAAATTAACTTCTTCTTACAACCATTAATCAGCCTTAAAGTGATGCTTCCGAATTAAAACAAAATTTCCATATTGAAACATGAGGAACGTATATTTTCTTATTACGCAGTAAAAATTTAACAGTCTTGCACGACCATTACAGCTTCATTTCTTAAGTGTTGTTTTATTCTTCTAGTTCATTAGTTCTTTTGTGTTGCGCAAAGGAAAACCAAATAAAATTAGTTTGAATTATTTAGAAATAGAAATTACAAACCATGATGAGTTTCTATGCATTCAGAACAGTGGATTGTTCGAAACTAAATTGCGACTTGCAAGTCAACCTTGGATGTGAATTTATCCATATTGATGTTAGAATGATCAAAAGCCGACTGATTCGACTCGTCGATAACAACCTCAGCAAGCAGGTGCGTGCAAGCACGCTATTCGATTTCACCTTGAAGATACTTTGTGGGAATTCTATACAGCTTATTCGAGTTTTAGCATGGCTTTACAATACAAACTGGACATTTATAACTATGCGCTTTATTTACTATATAATTAGAATAAAGGACAATAATTGGGGTGTTTCTAAATTATGATACTTTGTTTTAATTTTGTATTAATTGTAGAAGTACGATTTATTTTGAATTATAAAAGTAAATTTAAAAATGTTATAACACAACACATAATTTTTATGCATTATTTTAGAAGAGGGAAAGCAAACTGTTGCACACTTCTACTAATATTAAATTACAAAAGAATATCTTACATAGCATTTTATTGAAGATAAAAAACAATTTTAAGTGAGCAAGTAAAATATTCCAACACCACCTATGAATGGTTTATTGGCCTAAACATAATACTACTAAAAGTTGAGGTTAGGGATAACAAAATTGGGGCAATGACACAACGTAGGTCAGCAATAAAAGTGAGCTGTTTGAATGCATTTCATTGTATAAACATTTGCCGAAAGTTTTTAACTTTTAAGAAATCAAATACTACTAGAATGTTTTTAAACATCGGCTAAAGTATGTGTTCTCACAAAGTTGAAAATACTATGCGTGATTCACAACCTATGAGTATAATGACCTGCTGACTAAAAGAAAGAAAGTCTGTTTCTTATGAATGGTTTTCTGTAGTATGGCGCCTCTTTG
The DNA here is from genome assembly GCA_036346225.1 of Platerodrilus igneus. Classification (NCBI taxonomy): domain Eukaryota; kingdom Metazoa; phylum Arthropoda; class Insecta; order Coleoptera; family Lycidae; genus Platerodrilus; species Platerodrilus igneus. The sequence goes on from JARFIW010000453.1 coordinate 11,636,271, forward strand.
CTTTACACATATTTGTACAGATTTTTTAAAAAATATAAGTTTAAATTTTGTCGTTATTTTAAAAAATCTACGTCTCTTTCTTAAGCATCAGTTGAAATATTTCTATGAAGTTGTGAATCACGCTGTATGTAACGTAAAGCAATGCATAATGTTTGCTGGCATAACAACTTTGAATAAAATTGGCACTTCAATGCGATCAACAAATTAAAAGAATGGATGAATGCATGTAATATATATTTCTATAATTGAATGATCTATTAAGTTTTAGCCTTAATGATGGGTTGGTTTCATAGATGTCACGATGCCACCTAAATTAGTTGTTTTGTGTCCTTATATTGATATACTTATTAAAAATTACATGCGATTGTTATAACAAAATTCTTTTGAATGCATAATTATTTAATTTTGATGTATAACCAATACCTAGAACTTTTATGCTTATCGTAGTATGCACATACACATTTACGATTAACAAGTGTTGTTCTTTTATGAATATTAATTATCTCCATTTGCTGATTTTCTGGCTCAGAAGAGCTAGATGTACTATCACTACTAATATCTATGTTTGTTTTTAACTTAACTAAAGTTGTTATATTGTGCCTCTTGAACATGTTATTTTGATGTGGTACAAATAAATTTCAGTTTGATAGTTTGAATAAGTGTTTTTATAGGTTCAGATCTAGCCATAAATAACTAACCTTGCAAGTCTAATTGATAAGTCTATTATATTTATTTATTTAAATTACAGGAAAGCCGGAAATACTTCTGATGAAACACCGAAACCAGACACCAAAAAAGACGAGTAAGTAATATTTTTAACAATTTTTGTAAGCTATAAGAAACACGAGATATTTTTAAACCCAAATTATCTGGAAATCATACTTTTTTGCAGGTAACAGTCTTTAATGTTATTGGTTGAAACTTATGGACAAGTATTATTTGAATATAAGTAGTATAGACATATATATATATATATATATATATATATATATATATATATATATATATATATATATATATATATATATTATGTTTTATAAATTATTTTTATTGATGAAAAATTGGGATGATGTAGTCCAAATCAAAATGCAATATTGTATTTAGCACAACATTTTATTAAGACCTTACGTTTCGGCAAAGGTTTTTGCCTTTTTCAAAGGTACTGCAAAAAATTGACATACAGAATGACATTAGTGAAATATTAAAAATACTTACTTAAAAGTTGTTAATGCAGAAATACATATATATAGGTAAACACCACCAGAATTGAAATGGCGAGGTCACAAATTAAAATAACAAAATGGAGCACTCTCTAGGGTGTAAAAATCATTCTAGTAGAAGATTGTCATTAATACATATTATAATGTCAAAAGACAAGTAATGACTGAAACAATTTTGAAAAGAATGCGTGAATCATATGTAGCCTATTAAGTTATAATAAAAAGCTAATTAGATGATATTCGGGTTGTTATTAAATGTTTGGTAATTTCTTTGAAATCCTGTATAAATTTTCGTATATGGGATGCAAATTTTGTGTATCTTGTCTGAAGTTAATGGCATTAAGTTCACTGTATATATAGTAAGCCTCTAAGAAAAGTCTCATTTTATAATTAGTTTCAGAATCCAAGATAACTACTTCTTTATAATTTGGAGTGTGAAGGGTGTTACTAATGTGTTGAGACAAAGCACAGCTTCTTTTATGTAATTTTGCATCAGACCTGTGTTGAATAATACGATTCTTTAACCATTGGGTGGTGTTACCGATATAGGTTTTTCACATGAACAAGTTATTTTATAAATAACATTACTTCTAAATAGTATGTTAGTATTGTCTTTTAATTTTGTGAAAAATTTCTCATTGATTTTCATAAATATTTACTATTGAGAGATTTGGTTGACGTAAAATTCTTGCTAACAAAGGAGTTAAAGTTTGTATAAAAGGTAATTTTTATAAATCAAAGTGTTAGGTTTGGGTTCAATATTGCCAAAACGTATGTTGGTGTAAACTAATTTTTAACCAGTTGTTTGGGGTAACCATTATATATATATATATATATATATATATATATATATATATATATATATAAATATATATATACTAGGTTATCATAAAGTAAGGGATATATTTTAAATCATTACAACTTTTTAATAAATTAAGTTAGTAACATAAAATAAACGAAATCTAGTTGCTTAATGAATGGGATTTTACCGTATCTATGAGAAACAAAAGCGTTGTCATAACAATTGTTGACACTAGTGTCAAAACGAAATTATTCAATTTGAAGTTTTATTTTGAAATTAAAACTCAAGTAAACGTTGAGTTCAAACGACTCAACTGTAATAACATGGATTTACAAACAAGAATTGGTTTAGTTCAGTGCTATTATGAATCCGCAGAAATTACACCGCTGGATTACGAAGATTTCACGAGAATGGGTTTGAGAGCGGGACCCTGTCAAATGAAAGCGTGCCGCAATTTGATACAAAATTTGAAAGAACAGGGTCTGTAACTGACTTACCAAGATCAGGAAGACCAATAATTAGTGATGTCCAAGTTGCAGAGGTTCTTCATGAAAATCAAGACATAGCCAGAAGCAATTCACTCGCAATCAGCAGTGCAAATGCGATATCCAAGCGATTGCAAATGCCTTATACCACGGTTTGGAAAATTTTACGCAAAATTCTAAACATGTATCCATATAAACTGAAAATGCTGTTTGAATTAAAGGACGCAGATTTGGCTACTAAGTACGATTTTTCTTTGCGAGTAATGGCTCAAATGGAACTTGAACCCGAATGGTTATCCCGTATTTTATGGACAGATGAGGCACATTTTACTCTGAATGGTGGAGTCAATATCTGGTCTGCAGAAAATCCGCAACAAATCGTTCAAAAAGGTCTTCATGACAAGAAAGTCACCGTTTGGTGCGGTTTTACAGCTGATTTTATTATTGGTACGTATTTCACGAGGAAATGCAGAATGGACAAGCCGTATCTGTAACTGTAAATGGTGAACGATACTTGCAAATGTTACAAAATTATGTTATTCCACAGCTGCAAAACGAGCACTACGGAATTGAAAACATTTTATGCAGGATGGAGCACCCCGCATATTTTTCGACCAGTCAAAGAATTGTTAACCAACGTTTTCAAGATCGCGTGTTAAGCAGACATTTCGTAAATTCATGGCCACCAAGATCACCTGATCTAAACCCAGCGGATTACTGGCTGTAGGGTTATTTAAAAGTTTAGTGTTTAGAAGGCGACCAACTACGCTACAAGAATTAAAAGACAGTATTACGGAGCAAATTGGTACAATTCAACCAGAAATGTTACGAAATGCTGTGTACAATTTGGAGGTAAGGATGGTGATCTTACAACAACAAAATGGAGGTCATATTGAGCAATTGCCGTAACCTGTTTTGGGCATACTAAATCCCATTTCATAAGCAATTAGATTTCATTTATTTCTTGTTATTAACTTAATTTGTTAAAAAGTTATCATAATTTAAAATATATCCCTTACTTTATGATAACCTGATATATATATATATATATATATATATATATAAATATTATAAGTAGTTTTTTACACAAGATAAGTTGATAAATACTAACGTATTGAAATTAAAAGATGAAATAATAATTTAGACTTTTTAAGTAAAGCCCAAATGATCATTTCAAATCGAGCTAGTAATTGAAAGAAGGAAAATATAAGACCTTGGACAGGATTTGAACCTGCATTTCAGTTTTTGATGGAACTGTACACGATTTGGATTTGTAAATTTTTCAATTATAGCCATCGGCCTCGGTAGCATAATTGGTAGACGCACACCTCCATTAAGTTAGACCCCCCACCAGCGATAAATAAATTAATACCTATAAAAAAATTAGGTGCTAATTAGGTGCTAATTAGGTGCTACATTCCAAAATTAGGTGCTCGAATAGTTTGGCAGGAAATTAAATTTGAAATGGGGGGGCTGACTTAACGTTAAGCTGGACCCCCCATATGAAAAAACTAATTTGCAACATGCAAACTGAAAAATTAGATATACCAGAATTAAGTGCTAATTAGGTGCTCTTAAAATCAACAAAAACATATCACTAAAATAACCTTTTATCTTAATAATTAACTATATCATGTATAAGTATATGATTCGACAAGAGTAAAGTCCCATTAAATAATTAGGTGCTCTTACGACTGTGGTCTCAAAATACTCGTCTAGTAGCGTCTGTCGATATATCCAGTCGCCGAATTAAGTGCTCGTAAGGTTTCGCAAAATTTTGCACTATAACGTGGTCCGCGTCACACGCGTACAAGAGTAAAGTCCCATTAAATAATTATGGAATTAAACAAATTCATTATTGTTTAATTTTAATCGGTTTTTCGGTATGTATTTTGCTTATTTTTCAATGTATTTAACTGCATATCATTCAATATTTTACGTACATTGTACTCTGCGTAATATTTCTTCTTTTTATCATCGCGTCATGTATTAGGTGAAGTAATCAAAGCCGCCACTTGATATTTAGTATTATTATATTAATATTTTTAATGATAATTTTAATGTAATAATGTAAGGGTAATTTTAATACTATATCGTGATTAATGAAATTTTTAAATATTTATTCCTTATCATTTTTAAATATTTATTCCTTAGAACATAATATACATTTACACTTTTGTTATTTATTTTCACAATCTTTTATTTAATAACATTTTGTAGAGGCATCTTGAATATGAATATATATTTTATATTTATGTTTTACATATTCATATTTATAATGTTTTACATATTCATATTTATAATTCTATATTTATAAGGTTTTTTCCATTAAACAACTCTTTTTATTGATTTCATCTGATTTAATAATATTTCTAAGTATTTGGTAGACAATAATTTAAATGTATTTGTTGCATTGTGTGCGTGTGCTGCCGGCTTTTGTTATGGCTTCTATTCATAAGACGTCAATGTTTGCCCAGCGATAAGAAATGTCGGCAGTAATACTACATAAAGTTGCGGCACGACTTGTCGGTTGTTTTGATTAAAAGGAGATGGATTTTCTATATTTTTCGTAGAAAAGAGATGTTATTTTGGTTAGTCAGTCGCTGTTTGGACACAGGAGTGTACGGATCATTCGTAATTCTTATATTATAGAGATTCGAGAGATTTGTTCATTTATTAATCCTTGTGCTATAATATAGTTGTGCAAGGATTACGTTCCTTTTTTGGAATCTAAATTTTGAGTGAAATACATTGAAAAAATAAGCAAAATACATACCGAAAAACCGATTAAAATTAAACAATAATGAATTTGTTTAATTCCATAATTATTTAATGGGACTTTACTCTTGTACGCGTGTGACGCGAACCACGTTATAGTGCAAAATTTTTGCAAAACCTTACGAGCACTTAATTCGGCGACTGGATATATCGACAGTACGCTACTAGACGAGTATTTTGAGACCACAGTCGTAAGAGCACCTAATTATTTAATGGGACTTTACTCTTGTACGCGTGTGACGCGGACCACGTTATAGTGCAAAATTTTTGCGAAACCTTACCAGCACTTAATTCGGCGACTGGATATATCGACAGTACGCTACTAGACGAGTATTTTGAGACCACAGTCGTAAGAGCACCTAATTATTTAATGGGACTTTACTCTTGTCGAATCATACACTTATACATGATATAGTTAATTATTAAGATAAAAGGTTATTTTAGTGATATGTTTTTGTTGATTTTAAGAGCACCTAATTAGAACTTAATTCTGGTATATCTAATTTTTCAGTTTGCATGTTGCAAATTAGTTTTTTCATATGGGGGTCCAGCTTAACGTTAAGTCAGCCCCCCCCCCCCATTTCAAATTTAATTTCCTGCCAAACTATTCGAGCACCTAATTTTGGAATGTAGCACCTAATTAGCACCTAATTAGCACCTAATTTTTTTATAGGTATTAATTTATTTATCGCTGGTGGGGGGTCTAACTTAATGGAGGTGTAGACGCACAGTTCCGGCAAAAACTGAGATGCAGGTTCAAATCCTGTCCAAGGCCTTATATTTTTCTTCTTTCAATTACTAGCTCGATTTGAAATGATCATTTGGGCTTTACTTAAAAAGTCTAAATTATTATTTCATCTTATTAATTTCTATATATATATATATATATATATATATATATATACACACACAAGTTACTTACATAACTACTAAGACATACATAGGTGGAAATATCTACTAAGATTAGGCCACAATTAATATTCATTTAGCATTAAAATTAAAAATAAAAAACCCAATCCTATATCCAAAAGGGGTTATAAAAGAACCGATTAATGGAATGGAGCACATACAATACGAACTTCAATCATTCGGCTCAACCTTTTTCTGCTAAAATTAATGTAAAAATTGATCTAACACTTGGTGAACGTACATCAAACATAGTAATAACAAGCAAATGCTGGATAATTTACAACTTGCAAAATATATTACAATTAAGATAAACATTACGATTTAATGTATACGCCTCATACTACGTTAAATTTATATACGTTTATGAAATCTATACAACCCTGAATAAACAGCACTCAAATTTTTTCCAATTTGTTATTTAATGGATTCCGTTGTTGGAGAATATAAAATGTTTCTAAGAACAATCTCTTATGGTAATTCTCTTCGAAATCTAAAATTTTTGTTTATCTAAATCCTTATATGATTAGTGGCATAAAGATGAGAAGACAAGGCGCACGGGGATTTCCCAATCCTAGCATCGCTCTTATGCTGTATTACCCGGTTCTTGACCCACTGCTTTGTCTAACCCACGTAACCTTTTTTCAACTGCACTGGTAAACAACTTGGTAAACAACATTGCTACACAACGATTTGTCCGTCCTATCCTTTAATTTAGTAAATAACCTCCCAATTTTATTGTCAGAATTGCACGCTATAAAAAATCGGATTGTTTAAGTATTCTAGCGATTCCAGAGGTTAACTGCTGAATATAGGGAAGTTTCTTAAATTTAGTGGTATCCGAAACCATTCACGAATGGTTCTGCAACATATTAGAAAAAAGAACTCTCTTTACCAGACCTCTGGGAAATGAAATATTCACCAACGTACACTCCAATTGTTTAAAATTCTTATTACGAAATTCTCGTTCACATATGCTGAGAATACGCAGTTTTAGACAGATGATTGTATTTAACTTATGCCGGAATGAATGATTAGAAAAAATTTTCATATTTATCCGAATCTGTAGGTTTTTTTATAGATGTTAAACTTCAATTGGTTAGTCAAGGACCTAAGAACCGACGTATCCAGAAAGGGAATACGGGAGTCTACTTCCTTCTCACATGTAAAAACCAAGTTGGAATTAAAGCTATTAAAAATATACAATGTATACTCTACTAAATGATCAGGGACAGAACATAAAATGTCATTCACGTACTTAACCATAAATGGAACATCAATCACTATCTGGGCAATAACCGTGGACAACGACCATCCTATAGGGGTGCCAAAGACTTGTAAATAAAACCCAGAGTCGAAGGTAGAGTAAGTGTTGTTAAAAACCAATTTTATAGTGGAAATAAAGGAATCCAAATCAAGGTTACATTGAGGAAGTATACACTCCCATTTCTTTGTAACAATTTCCACAACTAAACCAATAGGAATGTTGCTAAACAAGAAGCAAACGTCCGAAGAAATGAGAATATGGTCATCCGGTAACTGATAATACCTGTACCTATCTACAAAAGAAGATGAATTTGGCATTACAACCTTCTAAGGGGAACGCCTTACTCAGGATACGAGATAAAAAAGAAGCCACATTATACGTAGAAGTATTAGTACACGAAATGATAGGGTAAAGGAACCCCCACTTTATGGACTTTGGGCAACCAATAAAACTTACCCGGAATACAATTATTTTTTATCAAAACCTTCAGGTCATCTTTAGAGATCATGGAACGATTACACAAGGATTTCAAGTAATCGTTAACCTTCTTTTGTATCGAGAAGGTTGGATCTTTAGTAACTTTACTGTAAGTATACTTGTCATACAATAACTGATAAGATTTAGAAACATAATCCTGTTTATCCATAATCACAGTAACTGCTCCTTTGTCAGCCATGGTATTCCAAGAGTTCACCAACCTTTCTTTTAGCTATTGATTTATGTATGCACACGCATGCACTTGCACACTCCCACCAGGTGTAGAATTTGTAATGCACCATAGAGATTTTTGAGTTAATTTGTTAATGTTTAAATATTGGCTCTCTAAATTATTTTAAAGTGTAAATAAGTTTTTTGTAGAGAAAAAATACTGCATTGAACATATCATTAATTTTTTTTTTACTTTTCATACAAGAATCAAAATTATTAACTAAATCAAAACCGCTGTTAACAAAAATAGGTTATGCCTAGGAATTATTGAAACAAAGCACAATTGTTAGTTACCCGTCATGTTAATGCATCAATCACAAATTTAGACTGGTTTTAAGTAATTCTGAGTGTTAATATATTATGTATTCGATAAATGAAAAAGTCCTAATATTAAAGTGACCCTGTTTTGGTAATAGTGCACATGTAATAAGTAATATGTGTTGTTCAATATGTGAATTGACCAATTTCAGCACACCCTTAGAAGAATGATGTGCAAATTTGAAGTAACTGGTGCTTTAAATAATAAGTACAAATGTAATGAAAATGCCCAACAGAATGTAAGACATCAGGAAACTGCACAACGCTATTGACATATTACTTTCAGTAACTGAAAATCCTAATGTAAGTGTACATACCCCAACTAGCAGAAAATATTGGTATACATACACTACAAAAGATTTTGAAAAACACCATTCTTACAAACATTAGCGTTATCAAGAATTGCATCCAAATGATATAGAGAGAAGGGCTGAGTTTTGTTACTCCATTAAACAAACAAACAAATGTGCAAAACTGTAGGATTTGGGCAACATAAACTTCTCGTAATTATTTAGAAACGTGAACTCAATATTCTTAAAAATTATATGTTTGGACTATATTATTGGATCATTTTTCCTTGGTGTAGATTTAAGATTTTTTTAGAAATACTGTTCGAAAAAATAACACCAGCTATAATGAGGTTGTACCAGAAAATGAAGTTTGATTTCAATGGATGGACTGCGCATAACAATCATGGCACCTGTGAATATTCAAATCAAAGTTTTAATGGCAACGTTATTGGTAGCAGATATGAAATGGGTGGCCTGCTCGAAATCCTAACATTTCTCTTAATGATTTTTTTTTATAGGGAAATTTAGGATCAACTTTTTATCAAAACATCGTTGGTTTTGTTAATCTTACAGTTTTAGTTTCTGTTTTTTTAAACTTGTAAGAAATTAAAATAAATTTTGGCTCTCGAAAAATACATTACCAGAACTAAAAGTTATTTAAAATACGTCAATGTGGGATTAAACCATTACATGACAGCTAGTTAACAATTTTGTTTTATTTCTACAATGCCGAGGAATATGGTAGTTTTAATTTCCTTAATTTTAACCATTGTATGAAATGCAAACAATAAATAATTATACCCTATTCACGTTAAATATGGGATGATGTCATAATTCAAATAAATGCTACGTTGTCATGGTTAAGTTATTTTGTGTATTTCCTGATCAGAGTAACCATTTCTTGTGCGCGTGAATTCAAATGTTTAGGCATTCTAAATGTTAAATACTCTAAACTTGCAATGTATAAAGTGTTTTAGTTCTGAAAAAAACTGTTTTATTTAGCAAATATAAAGCACAAACGATTTACTACAAAACTAAACAATGCCAATAAAATAAGAAATATCAAAGTAATAGAAGTAAAAAATGTTGCAACACCGAACAGAACTGCAAACTGCTACACACTAAATCCTAATATCATTAAACCTACGTTCATAGTTACGTTTACATTTTACAATCGCTAGCACTTTATTACTGTTTATGACGTCATCCCATATTTAACGTGAATAGGGTATATATGTTTATTTGTATACAGCACCTTTTTTTTCCTCTTCAAGAAACATATTTACACTTTTTCTCTGAAATAATTTGGGGAGCCAATATTTGAACATAAAGAATTTAACATGGAAAGTCCATTGTAACATTAACCAATTCCATACCCAGTATATAAACTTCCATTGTGGTCTCTTTGGCACAAGCAGGATATTCTTGCAAATGTTGTTACTGTCTTAAACTTCAAAATCTATCCATTATTTAATGTATGATACCATTATGGTCAAGTAGTAATGTTTTAGACGTCTTGCAGGATAAACGTGAGTGAAAATATATGTGAATTTCTTAAATTTTAAAATACATCAAACAAAATTTCACTATATACACCATATATACGAATCATAGCTATGAAACTTCAATAAAAAATTTTGCCAACTTGAATATATTTTTATCAATTACGTACAATGTTTAATATTCGATTTCAGAGAGGATGACGAGGAGGAGCTAGTGCCAGAACCATGCAATCTTGAAGAATTTGGCCTACCCAGTGCTTTTGCTTCAAAACAAATTCAAGTGAAAGAAGCCTTTCGTTGTGACTTATGCAATGTTACAGCAACAAGTGAAGAACATATGTTAGACCACATGAGTGGTGCAAGGCATAGAAAAATGGAAGATGCACAAAAAGGTAGTTACATTTTCTTGTATTGTTTTTAATTTGTATTTTAGCCAAGTCTCTTACAACTGCCACTGCTACAAGTTCACCAAACCAAACTGATCGTAATACTGTAAAGAATCCTGATTTATATTGTGAAATATGCAAAATTTATGTAACTTCTGACGAAAATATGGCAGATCATCTTCGAGGACTGAAACATAAAAAAAAGGCACAGGCTGCTGGAATAAGTAAGATAATTTCAATATTAAGTATTTTGATTTTAATGTTGATTCTAGTTGAGTTCAGTGAACCGGATGTTGCCCAATTTGTTTGTAAAACTTGCGATGTGTCCACAAATTCATCTTCTCAGCATGAACAGCATCTGCTAAGCAAGAAGCACAAACAGAATGTTGATGCAGAGTCTGCGTAAGTTTAACATCAATTTGTATATTTTCTGTTGGTGGTATATTGTCATAAAATTTGTTATAAAAATGAGCTGTTTTATATCATTAGTAGCAATTACGACTGTACAATCAATAATATTGTAACAATTTAATTTTTCTAAGCCAATATTATTGTGTTCTATTCTGTATGTGAAACTGCTCTTCATTTTTTAACGCGCCTTTTTATTATACATTGGTATTTAGCAATATTAGATTGTGCCCTTTGCTTACAATGGTTAGTAGTCATACATTTGTTTTTCGAAAGTTACATTTTACTGTTATCTGTAGCATAACCTATGCTGTACAATTTTACTACCTATACAACGTATACAAATTACGAAACTCACAACTTGTACAACTTATTTAGCTCACTGTTTTATACTCAAATTAGAATGCTTGCAGTTTAACAAATCAGTTTATCTATGAAGTTATGTTTAATAAATTTATTCCGTTCAATTTAATGCAGTATTTGTAAATAATATTCACCGTGTTATAATTCTTGCTTTAATTACTTTTTGATGGTAGATTTCAATTCAGTGTACCATGAGGTCCACCATTTTTGTAGATATGTGTGTTGCAGTATTTTCTGCAGCTGTTGTTTTGCAATGTTGGTTCAAGGATTTGTATTCAACCTTCTGGCGACCTTTAGTAGTGTCTTCTACTTCTGTATATTTTTAAAAATAGATGGGTATCTAAATTAAAAATCTAATTTTTACATATAGACTAGTAACAACTCATTACAAATAAATCAAAATAAATCTATTAAAACTTTTATACTGTGCGACTTTGCAGATAATTTTTTTTTAGGCTAGGAGTATGTTAATTATCGGCATGTGTCGTTTGACACTTAAATGTTAAGAAAATAAACTCTTTAAAGTATGCGCGTTAAAATTAAATTATTACAGCTTATTTAAGAGCAATTCGCCTGTTACCTTACAGTACTGTTGATGTCAAGGTTCAATTTTTGTAAGTAATTAATCATTATCTAGTGTCTCAAAGATATCTTCTTCTTTTTCTTTTTGGTTAAGTTACGATTTTTAAAATTAGAATTAAATATGAATTAAAAACATCTCAATTTAACTTGTTCTGTCAAGATTTTTTAAAAACACTAGTACTCTTTTAGTTTAGCTCAATGTCACAGGTATATTCTTTGAGCTATAAAATTTTTGTACGAGCTACTTTCGCACGAAACACTTAACTGTAAAATTTTGAAATTATAATTATTATTTAGAACAAAGTCGTCATGTAAATTCTATTTTTGAAATTATATGAAGTTTTTATGAAAACTTATCTGTTTTCTTGTCTCACAATGGTATAGTTAAATCATTTAATTATGAAACTTTACAAGGTGTTCATGTAATGCAGATCATCACCCGTTCACTTAAAATTCTAATAGTAGAAACCACTACACAGCTCCCCAAAAGTTTTAAACTGAAGATTGGGTCAAGTCAACTGAAGGGTTAAAACTTTTCAACACTTTTACTTATATTTTAACAATTCTGATTTTCAGAAAGCATACCAAATCAAAGTGACTCTCCATGTTACTTAAAATAATAATGGAGTTGTAAACTAATTGCACTAACTTATGACAAACCAAACATAAAGCCAGCATAAACCTGTTTTACAATAAACATACATAAATTCTTACAACAAAGATGCTTTTATAGCAAATGCAACTTTAAAATCAAAAAAACATGAAAAGTAAGCCAGTTTTCTTTTTAAATTCAATATTCTAATACATAATAAAAGTTACTTATCTAAAATTTCAAACACAAGAAAAGAAACAAAAATTTATAAGGCAAATAATTACATTCTTATATCATCAGGTTTCTTATAGGGTATCAAATTTACAATGTTTTGAATATTCATGGACAAACCAGATTTCTCATCAACAATTTCATAAGAATTTGGAGCTACCACTCTAGTAATAGTTCCTGGACTTTTGTATTAAAAGAAAAACTTTTGAATAACATTATCTTCATGTGACCACAAATTGTGCGTTTTGTTAAGGACTTTATCACCTACTTTAAATGTAATAATCTTATGTTTCTTGTCACCTTTGTATTTTCGCTTTTCTGCCTTAGTTTCTAAACTTTCTCCTACTAACTGGATAATGCTATCTTTATTTAATACATTTTGTGGCAACTTCAAATTTTTCATTACACTCATACCAGGACCATATTCAATACCATTAGGTGTAAAACCAGTATTAATACGAATGACACTGTTCTACCAATCCTGAACCATTTTAATTTTTATTGCCCAACTTTGATGTTGGTTATGACAAAACGCTCTCAATAGTCTGCCTATATCTTTGTTTGCACGTTCGACCATATTACCGTCTGGAAAATAAGTGGATGTGTGTAATAATTTTATTTCTTTCCCCATCAACGTATTTAGGTAAATTCTGCTTGAGAATTGACTCTCATTATCGCTTAAGATACTACATGGCAACCCAAATTTATCAAACCATTGATTCAAACAACGTAATATAGCTTTTGAAGTAGCTCTCCTTAGCGGAAATAATTTAACATACTTGCTAAAAATATCCAAAATTACAAATAACTGAGTAGTCCCACCCCGCGAAACAGGCAGAGGTTCAATAAGATCGTACTTAACATTTGATTGGGTTTTTTCGTTACAACACTATAACATTTCTCTATGGATTCGAACTGTCGCCTTTGATTTTTGGCATAGGTTACATTGGGAGGTAAACTTTCGGAATACCTCCTTAGCTTTCGGATAATAAAAATCTTTACTAAAAGTTAAATAACTTTTACTATCACCAAAATGACCCTGTTCTTCATGAATATATTTAATTAAAGATTGTATTTGTTCTTTTGGAACTACAAGTTTGTAACCCGGTTCCTTAAGTGATCCCTTTTTCAACAACATTTTTTCATATATTTCAAACCATTTGAATTTTTGGAGAATTTCAGCCCTGCTTTTTCTAGTTAATTCTGTTTTAATTTTTGAACAAAACTTGTCAGAATTTTGTATGCTACAAGAAATTCACCTTTACCGTATTTATTTCTAATTTTTCGTTAGAAGACTTGTCGCTGAGCAAGTCGTTCCCCTCAGGATATCTGGATAAACTATCAGCAATATAATTGTCTCTGCCTGGATAATATTCAAATGTATTGTTAAATTCTTGGAAACAAAACATCCAGCTACACGTGCGATTTTTACAAACCTACAGCTGTCGAGGAAACTCAAGCTCTGATCAGAACGTAATATAATTTTTCTCCCAAAAATTAATATTTTCCAGTGGTTCAAGGACGCAATTACCGCTAAAAGCTCCTTTTCCCAAACTGAATATCTTGTTTCAGCACCTTTCAAAGGTCTGCTATAATAAGAAAGAACAAGAATTTCATTATTACTTGTTAATTGATACAGACATGCTCCAATGGCATACCCGCTAGCATCTGTATGAATATAAAATTCTTTCGAAGCATCTGGGTGATTTAATGCCACAACCTTTGCAAAATCTTGTTTAACAGGCTCAAATGCCGTTTGCTCAACTGCTTCCCAATGCCATTTTACATTTTTACTTAATAGTTTATTTAAAGGGATCATATGTTCCGCAAAAATTTTGATAAAAAGACTGTCATATTGAACTAACCCCTAAAAAGCTCTCAAGGTTCTAACATTTATAGGGTTTTTAAATTCCAATTATTTGGATTCTACCTGGGTACATTTCAAACTTATTTCGGGTTAGATAGTGTCCCACAAACTGTAATTTGTTCTTAGCAAATGCACATTTTCTCAATTTTATAGTAACATTAGCATTTCGAAAATTTTTCAAAAACAATTTCCAGGTGTTCAAAATGAGTTTCAATGCTTGGAGATGTTATTAAAATGTCGTCTACGTACGACATGACGAAATTAAGACTTTCCTTGTCTAAGACACAATGCAAAACTCTCAAGAATCCTGCTACACTCGTGAGAAGACCGAACGGTATTCTTTTAAAAACATATGTTTGCTGATTAAATGAAAATCCTAAATAAATACTCCCTGTATGTTTGTCGTGGTTTGTTTTTGTATTTTTCTTAATCTTCTTGGGGAAATAAGCCACTCAAAGTTGTTAAAATCATAAAAATACACACACAATGGTAAGTTTTGATGTAGTAAATCTCTTCACAAATGTACCTGTAAACAACACGCGTAATATTATAAAAACAAACTACAAAAAGATAACCTTAAAGAAAGAACAAAACTAAGTATATTATCAATTATGGAATTACTTGATGTATGCGTCAATTGCACAGATTTTCAAATAAATGACCAATTCTACAAACAGCTTCGGAATGGCAATGGGAAGTCCACTATCGCCAATCATTAGTAATATATTCATGGAGGAATTCGAAAACAATGTAATATTCACACAAGAATTGAAACCACTAATCTGGTGGAGATACGTAGATGATGTCTATGCTATTTGGCCTCATAATACAGAACTAATCAAAAACTTTGTAGATTCAATTAACGAGATAGAACCAACTATTAAATTCACTTATGAATTAGAGCAACATGGAAAACTTCCATTTTTAGATATTCTAGTTAGCAAAAACGATACAACAATTAATACATTGGTATACAGTAAACCAACACACACAAACAGATACTTAAACTTCGATTCAAACCACCTACACTGTATCAAACGAGGAATTATCAAAACCATGTATGATAGAACAAAATTAATATCATCAAACGAAGAAATTTTAAAGAAAGAGAAAGATCTAATCAAATGTACACTAATAAAAAATAAATATACTAAAAGAATAATAGAAAAAGAAATGAATAAGGTCCCAAAAAATTAAAAGAAGAAAACAGAAACAACGATGCGCATCAAAAAATGCTCTCAATACCATACATAAAAGGATTCGCCGAAAAAATCCAAAGAATAGGAAACAAATTCAAAATCAAACCAGTATTTAGAACCAACAGTACACTAAGAACACAACTAACAAAAACAAAACCCAAAAACGCAATTCAAAGTTCAAAAAACTGCATCTACAAAATACCATGCGAATGTAACAAGTTTTACACAGGGGAAAGTTCAAGACCATTTGAAGTTTGATTAAAAGAACATAAATCATATATAAAAATAGAAAATTTGAAAAATCCATGATTTGCCAACATGCATGGGACTTCAGTCATAAAATAAAATGGGAGGATACAAAAATTATTGACAAAGAAGAAGACTACCAAAAACGAAAAATCAAAGAAGCTGCTTGCTTATATAACCCTACATAAAAATAACTGCGTAGCAAGCGAATCCGTGACTTTCAGTAAACGATGGATTCCATTACTAAAAGAGATAACAAATGAAAATCAAATGCCCTCAATATCTAGGTAGCATTGCAAGTTTTTCCTGGGTTTTCCTTGCGATATTAACATTAAATACAGCCTACATACATGATTTCTATTTATACATGCAATAACTAATTATATAAAAATAGGTATATTAACTCGGCAAATATTCGAGTGTTGGGGGTTCTTGATAGTCACAAGGCTACTTAACCCCCTTCACATACTACTAAATATCACGACAATGAAGTAGTTTACCTCCTCAAGATACATATAAAAAAAAACGACTGCTTAAGCCTTACGGTAACGTACTGGCACACTTCTTTAATAATCATCCCCTCAAATGTATAAATAGAAACATGTTAAAAAATGTTTTCCAATCTTCAAGTTATTGAATTTATATGAAATTTAACTATATAAAAATTAATCAGCTGATTTCACGTTAAGCGTATTGACTACCTTAAAAAGTCACTCCCTGTGTGCAACACAAATTGAAGGCGCTAATTTTCTAAACTTTACAATTTCACCTAATGTATTCAAATCAAACATTAATAAATCAAAGTCATCTTCAATTTGTGTCATAAATGTCAAACTTAAAATTTTTTATTATTTTGACAACGAGCTTAGGTCATGAATTGAAACATAAATAAAAACGATTTTAACAACTTTGAGTGGCTTATTTCCCAAAGAAGATTACGAAAATCCTAAGTGCTTTTGATCCGTTAACACCTCCACTTGCCAATACGACAATGTTAAATCTAATACTGAAGAAATCTGACCAGGCTTAAATTTGTAAAATATTTTTGTAGGATTAATTGGGATAACATGATACTTTTCAACTCTTTTATTTAAATAACGGCAATTAACGCATACATGTAATGACCCATCATTCTTCTTGACAACCACAAGTGGAGAAACGTATTCGGTTTGGCACTTTTCCACAATTTCTAAGTGTACCATTTCATCAATTTGTTCTTCACCTCGTCACAATAAACAATCGGAATTTTTACAATAATTGGATGCTGATAACCTTTAATTTTTCTGGGTAATTCTGAAAAAATATCTTTATGTTTGTCTAATAAACACATTAACTGTTGTTATTGTTGCGCCTCATTTAAAAGTTCACTCCTGTGACAGATTTCTAAAATAGCTTCCTGTGAGTACTTTGTACTTTTATTCCTATCACGATCGTCTAACCTCTTTTTTCCATTAATCGTTATAGGATTACTATTAACAAACCTCATGCCAATTTGCACTTTATTACCATCATTTTCTTCTTACTCCTCGCCAATCAATTTCAGCTTATCGCAATTATTGTATATAACGTCATTCAATTCTGCACTTGCTCCCCCAGATTCAAAACTCATACAAAATGGTATATCGTTTGATTTACCTATGAGAATTTTCATTTTAAAATCAATACATACCTTTTATTCATATAGCCAATCGCACCCCAATATGATATTTCGACAAAGGCTTGGAACTATTAAACAAGCAAGCTCAAAACTAGTGCCATTTAAAACCACTCTGATGCCCACTTGGTTTTTAATTTTTAACGGTTCAGATTTAAATGCCCCAGAGAGTGAAACATCGCTAACAGGATAAATTGGCACTAACTTATTCAACTTTTTGATCTCAAGAAAGAATTTCTGTGAAATACAACTAACGCAGCTACCGCTATCAAGCAAAACATCTCGATTTTTCCTTTCAAAATATGCCTATTTCTTTCTACCGGCTCCCTGTCATTATCGGCTATCACCTCAGATTTATCATTTTGTAATTTATAAGTAAACTCTGCATCATTTAACCCATCCACTTGACCACTATATATTCCTGTTACCCCTAATACACTTTTATCGTCCAACATGTGAGGGTCTCCTCTATTATTTTCGTTCAGAGGCACTGTCAATTTAATATGATTCACGAAATGTTGACTATACCTCGCATCATTATCACGTAGATCCTGCATTCCAGTTCCACGAATTTGATTTCCAGATTCATTGGTAAGATTATTATTATTATTATTAGTGTTATGCTTTCTTTCTGGATTGTTGCTGTTATGTTCATTACGCCTACTAAATCTTGGGGTGGACTCATGACGTCTTAGATTATCCTGAGAATCGTGACCATTGCCATTGACACGTGATCCATAACCATAATTGTTATTCTTAACATTAGACTCACGGTTGTAATTTGAATATCTATTGCTTTCATAATTATTTACAACCCTGGACGCTCGTGAACCAGTAATCCCCATATAACTGTCTGCTTTATTCAAATACTCGACCACCTCATCTCTCGACCTGCACATCGCTAATCTCATTTTAATTTCGGGTGAAAAATGCTACTTAAAATTTGTGTTTGACTAAGTGATGGTCTAAAGTACGAAGCTTCTGTCTCTAACTTTTGAAAATACTTGCACCTCGGGCCACTTTGGTACCTATCCAACCTAAACTGTCTCAATTAATCTCTTTATATATTGGTATTCCAATATTTAGCCAGGAATAACTCAGAAAATTCATCAAAATTGGTAAATTTATATTCATTCCATTCTGCCCAGGTTACAGCCGCCCCTGCTAATGCCCTTACTAAAAAACTAACCCATTTGTTTTGTGGAACCTCTGCTTCTCCTAAGTATTTAATTAATTTTCTAATAAATGCAACAGGGTGCATATTTCCTGTTGGATTAAATTTAATAGTTTTCCCTTAAGAATTCTGCTATAATGTAAAATAATTCAAACTTAAACTATCATCATATCCCTTTTTAATTTTACATTCTTTAGCATCTGAACCCATGTGAATTTTTTCTTTATCCCCTACCTGCAAAACTTTCTTATAGGATTCACTTTCAGGTTTAACCGCATTTTCAACCCTATTAGTTTGAATTTCCCCTCCTAATATTTTTATAATAGTTTGCTGCATTACATCCTGCCTTTGATCTTGCTGTTCTATATTGTGATTTTGTATTTGTATTTGTTGGAGCATATTTTGATTTAATAGTTATTTGTTGTCTTATAAAATCAAAATTATCTGCTTGTTGTTCCCTCATTTCTTGCATGTTTTTTTGCAAATATATCAATAATGTATCCAAATTTCCTTCTCTATTAATTCCTACTACAGTGGTAACGTTTCCCCTCTCAATAACCTCTCCATTTACTTCAAACTCCCTACTTATTGCATTATTCAAATCACTAGAGGAATTTTCCACTAAATTTTCCCCAATTGAGTTAAGAAATACATCATTCAATATTAACACTATTATTGTCATTCATCATTTTATATATTTACCAAATACTTAATGTAAACAGTTAAATAAACAAAATTTATTCTTAAGAGCTCATCACAGCAGGTTACCTACCATCTGCTGTAAAAGCACGGGTTGGGGTGAGGTAGCGTAGAGCGGGACAAAATGTCGAGATGCAAATATTCATTAGAAAAGGATATGAAGTATAGTACTCCGCCTACTTGGTTTATGAAGTACCAGAGAGCACATATACACGGCAGCGCCGTGGAACTTATTAGTCCAGTTATAAACCTCGCAGATATTTTAATTATACATATTTTCTAATATTTATAATCAGTGAAAACCTTTGAAATTCCGATATCTAATGTAAAAAAAAATTATTAGGGAACAAGAAATTATAAGATTTAATATTCCTACATTTGCATCGCACAGTTATTTTACAATTTCTAATATGCAATTGACAAAGCTGTTACATTAATTAGTTGGCCAATAAATGGAAAAACAATAATGGTTTAAACGTATCTCTAATAAAAAATGATTAGGTAAAGTGTCAAGTGGGTTTTGATTACAGTTTGGAAAAGCTACAAATGTTGGTTTTGTTTCTTTTCTTATCACATCTTCGTTTCCTTTATCATTTTCTAATGACGAAATAATAAACAAAATGGCCGCAACGGCCAAGAATGTTTTATTTCAGTGAATTTTTTACAATTAAAAATAGATATAAATATAAAATACAAATTTCAATATGTTTACATTGCTATTACATATTTAAAATTGTACTGAATCGGACACAGTAAACATTCCTCTAATAGAATAAAATGCATGTCTTGCATTTTTAAGTAGTCCAAAGTTTGTTTTGCTTTTATTTATTTACGTTTTGCATGCAGCTTGTCAAATTTTGTTCCATCACAATTGCATATGGGAGTTTGTGAATGATGTATTTGTACCATAATGAACAAAAGTGCATTTTACGTGTATTAGAGAAGTTTGAGGGTAAAAAAATTTAACTAAACATGGTTTGTAAATTCTAATTAACCCTAAGAATTTTTATCACATTGCTTATTACTATACAAGCCTAAATATGAGCGAAATATTACTGGTGGCTTTTTAAATTTATCCCAAAACATTAATTGAACTTGAGCATAAAAATTAAACAATTCCGTGTTTATTCTTTTTTAC
Source organism: Platerodrilus igneus (assembly GCA_036346225.1). NCBI lineage: Eukaryota > Metazoa > Arthropoda > Insecta > Coleoptera > Lycidae > Platerodrilus > Platerodrilus igneus. The sequence goes on from JARFIW010000453.1 coordinate 11,657,086, forward strand.
AAGTCTTACACTACTGAAACTGGGGGAATACCAATTACCTACTTCACTAAATAGGAAACCCAACAAAAATTTATATAAATCCAAAGTTTATGAAGAAGAACTCATTTCTATATTACTGAGACGCTAAATAATATCCATAATGAAAGTTATAAATAGAATTGCAAGCAATTACGACTATAGTCGAAAATTCTCATAGGATAGTTTGATCTCAATAGATGTTTGTTGTGTTTTGTTTTATATAGCATGTATTCAAACCATTTCTGTTTTACAATAGTGTGTGACATGGAAGTTCTGAATTTTTCACAGCAGCACATTGCAGGTGCATTTTTCTAAAAAAAATACTAATATTTGATTTATTCGATAAATAAAGTGAATTGTAGTGTTCAATTTTGATGAAAATTTATAAAAATTATTCACACATTTGGGAAAGTTACTGGTTTTGTTTAAAATGCTCTATTATCACCAAAAAAAAATTTTTTTCAGTTAAAAGAAACTTAAATGACTTTCCCACATAGACAATTATTTTATAAGTAACTTTTATTAAAACCGTTTTTAATTTGGGTGTCTAATAGGAAAGAAATTTGGATTTTTAGAAATTTTAAGATGGCCGCTACTGTGATGAGCTCTTAATTTCAAAGTTCCTCTTACATCAATACCTACCTGGTTTTACCATTCCCAGCAAAATACAAGTTGACCTGGCTATGCGAACCCTTAAAACCAACCAGTAACTTGCTCTATAGATCTATTGTATTTTATAAATAGAATAACTGGATATTTTTCAGGATTTCGGTTGAACAACCTGGCTCCTACTCTCATATACCTTAACAGTGCAAATTAATGCATTTTTATCCACTTCCGTCCTTTTAATTTTCATGCGCCACTGTTGTTGGGCCCATTGTAACATTTTGACTAATTGCAGTGGACTAAATACTCATTGGGTACTTTTGCATTGAAAATAAAGGATGGAACGGTTTTATTATTTATAACAAACAAAAAAATCAATCATTGAATTGCTGGCGTACCTACTTAACTTCACTTATAACTAATGCGACCCTGATTATTCTTGCATGTTTAACTGGATATCGTAAATTTAGGATGAGGCTGTTTGTTCTTCTTTGATAATCATACGTAAATTGTAGTAATAATGATTAACTACTCAGAATTCATGTACCTTGTGTAGCTCTTCCCGAGAATAAAAGACATAACTACATTCCACCTTAAGTACAGAGCCGACTTCCCCCTTCTATCTTGAACCAACCTCGCATTTCAACAAGCTCCCCACCTCACCCCAAACGGAAAACTAACACATTACCCGTTTACTTAAAATTCCAATAGTAGAAACCACTACAACTTTATGTTGATGACCTTAATTTTACTTACATGCTCATATTAGGCATCGTAGGTGTTCGCAGTTGCCAACTACTTTTCATAAATGAGTATGTTTTCAAGTTTTTTGTGCACTTTGTATTTTTAATTTTTTTGTTTGATGGTGTCCTGGCCAACTGTCATTCATTCGTTTCGATCTGAGTATATTCTTCTTTCATGCGAGATGGCATCCATTTGCTCTCTAATTATTATTATCCAGCCCTGACCCATTGCCCGGTAGGGTTGATCCTCATCTGTTATGGTAGTGGTGGAAAACATTTTAAGTAGAGACGAATACTTTATCTACCTTGCTCGTTTTGCAGTTGAACTAGGCAACTTTTGTCTATTCCATTTCCATGTTTTTAATGCCCTAGTTTGTCTTTTTGTGAGTGATTATTAAATTTATTTGTTCAGTGACATTAGTAGATAATTGGTGCTTGGCATATGTTGAATAACATTTACCTCTGGTAAAGCTTCTTAAATTTGCCTTACATCTAATTTTGAAGTGTTTGTTTAATCGACCATGTGTTTTTTTTTAAATAGATTTCTACAAGGTATTCCCAGTTTTGAATGTTGTATTTATTGTCGTTTTTTAAAAAATAATTTTTGTGAGAAAATGTGAAAGTACAGGTAAGATTTGACATTTGGATGAATTGTTTGTAGATTTTTTTTCTTTAATTATGTGTGGTGCATTTCAAAACGATTTGTATGCTTTAGTTTTGTTTATTCTATAGTGTTGGTATTTATTTATTAATTACCTAAATACCACAAGCAAAACTGTTATACAGAATAGGAATATTGCATGATTGTCTTACAAACGAGGTGGAGTTCTCAAAATATAGTATGAAAACATAAAACTGCTGAATAGTTGAATTTTATTCACCAATATCACCTTCAAATTTGGTACCCCTAGGATTACAAGCACCCATCTCACTATTTTTGCCAAGAATTGAGTACATTCTGGAGGACTTGTTTTGTTTACTTGTTCAGTGCTATCTGTGATTCAGCTTGTCTCTTCTATTGTGCCAAATCCTTGCTTTTCAACTTGGTTTCATAATGAACCAAATTGGGGATATACTATAAATGCTGTATAAATTGCTGTTGTTCGTGTCAAAGAATGCTCTATGATGAAAATAACATATAATATTTTCATAGCCCAATTTCTGTGAATTCTCCCCTAGTTGTCTTAACAATCACGAAAGAATTCTGCATTAAGTATTTGACCAATAGATGTATACTCGCTGTGAATAATCGCCTGCGGCTCCGTGGCGTAGTGGTATGTGTGTGACTACTACGCCCAAGGTCCCGGGTTCGAATCCCGACACGGTCCGCTTGAAAAATGTTAGGCGAGCATTTTTCACAAAAATACACCTTCGTTCGGATGAGAGGTAAAATGGAGGTCCCGTGTGTGAGTGTTGTCACGCACGTTAAAAATCCCTACCTTGCTTGGAACAGCAAGGGTTCGGCAAAATTCAAAATTTTCCAGGTAACAAAAACTCGCTTCCTGGCCAATGTAGTACCTTCGGGTGGAGCATTGGAAAATCACATGTAATGTGAATAATCGCCCCAATGTAGTACCTTCGGGTGGAGCATTGGAGACGTTGCCACAAGCATAGCGGCCCTTAATTACATTATAATGTGAATAACTGTATTAATATTTATTTATTTAGCATACATCTGCTCTGACAGAAAATTTAATAACAGCAGGATACAAACTAGGTACACAAAAAACAATAAAATCAAATAACATAGCAGGAAACAAACTAGGTACCCAAAAAATAAAATATAACAAATTACATAACTAAAAATTTTAATTATTAAGTAGTACAATAAACATAAAACTTGTTCAAATACAAAATATAATTATTATACATTTCAAAGATTGGGGAGAATTGGAGGGAACTATTTTAACAGCACGTAAATAGAAAGAAGAGTTGCCACGAGCATGAAATTGTGAGACGTTGTATTGTAAATAGCAACCCTGATGGTAAACACCATCACTTTGGAAACAAAAATGTAAGGAATGTCCGTTGTACTCTTTCTATATTAACTTATGGAGTTGGTAATTTGCACTCCATACAATCATATTCAAGCATAATAAAGAGTTTAGCGGAGTTACACCCAATGAATCCTAAGATTTTATAAGGTTGAGCCACAATATTACTGATGTGGTTTACAAACATTGGAGTCAAATGTAACTCCTATATCAAGATACATATTAGATTTCACTAGTTTAACATTACTGATAGTATAGTTGAAAGCACAACCGGTTTCTTTCTTCTTGTAAAAGATATAAAGAAGCATTCTTCAGTATGCGACTTCAGTGAGTTATATTTATAATAATTGTTAGTCTTGTGCAAGTCGTTTTGTAATATCTTACAATCTTCGAGGCTATAAATATTTTTTAGCAATTTTAGGTCGTCACTACATTTGATATTCCAATGCTTCAACTGAAGGTACTACATTAGCCAGGAAGCGAGTATTTTTAACCTGGAGATTTTGAATTTTGCCGAACCCTTGCTGTTTCAAACAAGATAGCAATCTTTAACGTGCGTGACAATGCTCGCACACAGAACCTACATTTTACTTCTTATCCGAACGAGGACATATTTTTGTGAAAAATGCTCACCTAACATTTTTCAGATGGATCGTGTCGGGAATCGAACTTGGGACCTTGGACTTATAGTCAAAGTGCAAACCAACTAAGCCACGGAACTTCTATAGTTTTAGGGCATCAACATATAATAATAGTTTCGAGTTAATGTTCTGATAGATGTCATTAATAAATAAGTTGAAAGGAAGTGGTCCCACCTTCATACACCTAAGAAGTGGCAGCAACATAGTTAAATGAAATTTCTTATGTGTGATATTCGACATTCTGTTGGACAGATAGAGCTGTAGAAACTAAATAAACTTTGATGTAAAACCAAGTTTGTATAATTTTCACAATAGTTTCCCATGATCAAGTTGATCAAGCCCTTGACTGATCCTTGCTGTATTTTCAATTGACTCGTTGTGCTTGGATTTTGGGCTTCTCAATTAAGACCACGATTGTCTTGGCACTTCTCTCAATAAAACCCAATTTTATGTAGCAGTCTTCTAAACGAATGTATTTTTCCACAGAAATTAATTCCTTCCGATTTGACAGCAAGCTTTGTAGGTTCTTTATGGTGGATGTTTGCAAATCAATAAATAATTTCTTCTTCAAATTCACCTAATCTAAACTTTGTGCTGTTTTCCTTGGTAAAGTAATTGTAACTTGTAACCAACTGGTTGCGTTTTGCCTTCTTTAATAATTTTCTTAACAGTCGTTAGCCCAACGACAGTTGCTTCTGACACAATTTTGCTCAAATTGTTCAGACAAATGTCTTGACGAGCATCTTACTGCTCTTTCACACATTTGTCAAGATTATATATAATCCCGCGACCTTGGCTATAAACAATTTTTTTAGAATTGCTCATAATTTATCTAAAACAAAACAATAGGTATTCAAAAAATATGAAATTTTAAAAGGTTTACTTATAGTTTCAAAATAGTAACGAAGCTTATTCTTGAAAAAGACTGATATATAATTACTATTACCAAATCAAATTCAACAAAATACCAAAAATATATACAAAGGAATAGGATTCGCAAACATCAAAATCAAAGTGTGTACAGTACTGGCTCGACGGAAAGTTAAGAAATTTTAAAGAAGCACTACACCGCAGCTATAGCGATTATGTGATTACTTATGTAGTCAAATTTCTGCATTAAACTTAGCAGTAATGAAATAAAGAAATTTGTAAAAGTTATGAAATGTCCACCAGTTTTTTCAGTATGAAAAAATATAAAGAGAATATTCATATGGTAACATCAACTTTTAAATCATACTGGAGTAACATCACTGCTTGTTTTAGGCATTACTATCGTTTCACAACTATATTTTTAGTTTGATCTTTAGTATTTTCAATAATACTGGCCGCTGAAATTTTAACACGCCTATGCCTATAAATGATTCATGTAGTACGTTGTTGAATTTATTGTGTATTATAGTAATCATTTTCTGTGACAATTTGTTTGATTTAAACCTTTACATATTCACTTTGTAAAATACTTATTTTCATTTTTTAGGCCCTATTTTGTTGAGGATGTGGATATCCAGGATCATTTTCAGCAATATGTACAATCCAACACAGCTTTAAACACGGACTTGTGGGCTAATGAGGATTTACAAAAGAAGCGCAAAAATAAAAGTGATTTTGCTGAACCATCTAATAAGATGATGCGTTGTGATTTATGCGATCTTTCTCTCACTTCTCAACGACAGTTTGATATGCACCTTGCTGGATTTAGACATGAACATAATAGAAGAAAAATATTAGGAGAAGGTAAACAAATTTTCAATTACATGTCGAGAAATTTAAAATTATGTTTCTTATTAGTTTGTTAAAATATTTCTAACGCATAAGTTACTACGCTAAAAGTTTTCAGATTAACATTCTAGACATAGATGTTGGGAAAGTTTGGGATAAAACTATCGAAGTATTTCTTGCTTTAGGAAAGAAAGGCAGGGAAACAAAATATTACCAGTTATATTAATCTTCACAAATAATACATATTTTATTTAATCTACTCGATTTTCAAAACATGAACATTAATTATCCTAGAAGTCTGGTTAAACACAAAAAGAACATGTTTTTACAGTTGCTGTATGAAAGATACAAAAGTGCTGAGGAGAGTCAGCTTTATTAGCACTAGCATGCTCACTGTTTAACATTCATATCTCTCATTTTCTAACGTATGTGGAATGTTGGCAGTAATACAAAACCATTGAATATGATACATGTAATTGTAATTGAGCAACTACATGTGGTCTCGTCGTAGTGCCAGTGCAATCTAACAAAAATGATAGCATTGCTGGTCAGTGTCTGTACTAAAACCATATATATTTCTGTAAAAATGGTCTTAAAGATGAAAAAATGGTCTCCTACTTCAGAGATGGTAGGATCATATATGAGACTACATTAAGGATGGGCAGTCGCTAAAGTAGAGATATTAGACACCAAAATGTTACTATTTGACCCAACATACAGTATACCAATGCTGTTGGTTTAAGAGATACATGATGTTCAAAGTTGAAAATTTCTTTTGCAATATCTACATAATTTTAAGTTTTGATAGAGTCAATTTGATAAATTTCACTTTTATGTGTTTTATCACGAGAATTATGAATTTTAAGCTTACTTTGGCATTTCTTACAGAGGGTGCTACTCTCGGTCTGCTTCTGTATTAAATCAAAACGTAACTTTTTTTCTCTTGAAATAAATGAAAAATATGAGAGGTTGTTCTATTTTACACAAAAAACTACTCTTGTTTAATTTATGTATCTATTGGTTTTTTAATTATTGGTTTTCAAATGTTTTATTGTTTTCGCCTCTACAATTTTTATTCTTTTCAATTTTAGAAACGTTTTGAAACACTATATAGAACTCTCATAAATGCGGTTTTAACTTTGTTTAAATTGTCTCACTCTTAACTTGATTTAATCTAATTAATTTTTTTAAGTTATTTAATCTATTGAGTTGGTTTCTCAAATATGTATTTATATTTATGTATGTACTATTCTTAAGAGAAATTTCCATTAATAAAATAAATTAAAAAATAAATATTCTGAGTAAAAATAACAAAAAAAATAACTGATAATAACAATTAGTAAGGACGATAACAATAAGAAAATTCCGATGCAACTGTTTGAAATGTCCACCATCCACCTCAATACATTTTTCAATGCACTTTTTGTTAAAGGTCTTTGACTATTACTTATTTTTTAACGGCATTTGTGACTTTTTGAATTTTTGTCGCAACTTCTCAATAGAATTAATTTTGTTGTTGTAAATTATTCCTTTCATTTATGACCATGTTGTATCGTCTATGGGATTTAAATCTGTACTTCCTAGTGGTCAAACAAATTCACTTCCATGACCTATCAGGCTATAATGAAAATATTTATTTAGGCACTGGGAAAAATGTGGTGGAGTTCGTCATGTGCAAACCACAAGTTTAGGTTTCCGGCAAGTGATAATATCTTCTAGAAGCTCGTTTAAATGGTGTTTAAGGAAGTTTAAATCAAGAACTCCATTTTACATTGGTCGAGGGTTCAAAAAGACCATTAAAAAACCAGATGTCAGACCACACCAAATATTTACCTTAAAATCGTCTTGAAAATGTTTTTCTCTTGCAGCGTATGGACTTTGGGAATGATTGTTTTCAAACTAAAAACTTCTTGTCTAGCAAATGTTGCCTCTTATCAAGAAAAAACTTGGGTTTGCATTTTGTTTATTTTGTAATTTATTTGTACGTTCAACCAAAAATAAAATAAAAATCCATTACTCACTACGTGCTTTACTTAAACGTTTTAAGAATTTTATAACTGGAGTGTGTATATGGACGTGTTTGTCTGTTTGAAAGTTTTCAACACATTTTATTAATTCCTGTGATCCATTTTTAAATAACACAAATGCATTGCATTTTGACGACATGAAATACAAATTGATACTTTTACACTAGTTAAGAAAATTGAATATCAGTTGTTTATTATAGCTGGTTCCTTTAGATTTACTTAAATTATCTACTTTTAAATCTACTTCTATGTTGTAGATTATTTTCGGTGATATGAATGAAAATCTATGTTGGAATAGTGTAGTGGGGTGTGGTGAAATGTTCAGTTTGTGATGAAATCGCGTTTGTTTATCATGTATTTCACTTGGTAGTTTAAACGTTTTATAAAGATATGCTGATAGTCAAGTGATGAAGACCATACAGACGTAATGCTTTAAATACATATAGAATTTTTCATTCATTCTTCTCCAACCTATATTTTTATATATATCCTGGTATGTTCAGTACTGGTAATCCAAAACAATAGTGTCTACGATTCGGTATTTTCTGTATCATTGCTTTCTGTTTATTAGTAAGATATTATGGATATACGTGCTACAATAATTAAATATTGAAGAAATTAGAGTTGCTAAAAATTATATTTGCTTGTTTTGTTAAAATATTGCTTAGTTGACAATTGTTTTAATTTAATGAAAGCATGCTGCAATTTTGTTCTAATGTGCATAAAAGTTGTCATCTAGGTATAAGCCAAAACTATTAACACCAGATGAAAAAGGCACATTGAGGTCACATACTATAGGCTGAGCATGTGCTTTTATATATTGTACTGCTGTTTTGGACTCGAATACTACCATTTGCGTTTTTATTGGATTAACCGTTGGACCATTATTTTCACACCAGGTTACTATATTAGCAATTTCCATGTTTAATTTCTTTGAATGCTATATCTTTTTCTTCTTGTGCAAAAGAATAGACACACTATAGATTCAATCATCTACATATATACTGCATGGCCCATTTTGAACCAGAACACCTCTGTCAATTTTTTAATAACGATTTGATTTGAACAGTTTCTTTTTTAAAATATAGGGCATATGTAACTCTATTTTGGGATAAGATGGTTATATTAATGCATCGGATCTATGCTCACTAAGACAGTTTTTCAGGATTGAAAATTGTGAACAAAATTTGGAAATGTTTTTATTATTGTTTTCTATGCCATTCTCCTCAGCATCCCTCAAAACGGGTATACACCAAGTTTCATTTAATAATGACTATTAGGAAAAGCTTTGCAGTAATATTTAGTTTTATTCTTTTTTTGGGAAAATGTTTATTTTAATTATTAGATGATGTATTATAGAAAACAAACACAATTAATTTTTTGTACCAAAACGTCAAATTGATGTTTTTTGTGCTCTGTTTACTAGGCTTTTTTAGTATTAAATTGTAATTAGGCAAAAAGTAAGTTTACCAGAAAGAATCAAAGTTGTACATATAATTGGAGATAATGTCCACTCAATGAAAGAAGCAGCTAGAAAATTTCATAATTGACATCCTCAAAGACCACTGATTAACTATAATATTAATAAAATATTTAACGAGATGGATACTATTTCAGTGCATATTTTAGCAGCAAATCATCCACATCAAAGAGTAATACCTATTGAACAGGTGAATTTGGGTTTTTTAAAAATAATCCTCGGCCTATCTTAAGAAGCACAACTGTTAATTTAAACATTCCCATAGAACCAATAAGTACCTAGATGTTTTAAAAAGAAATGGAAGCCATATAAAGCCAAGTTTTTCCATACCTTATGGACAGGTGATGCTGAAAGAAAATGGAGCTTTTTGTCTGTGGGTCCAAGGAGAGTATCTTAATAATGAAAAGTTTTTTAAAAAAAGGAAAGGTTTTTAGGTCCGTGTATTATTCAGTGATTGAAGCAAACAATAGTTTCTTTTCAAAATCTTCGTCATTGGTTTGTAGACAATCTTGAATGGATGATGATTGCAAGGGTCAGTATTCACAAAAGGTGAATGTGTGGTACATAATTATGTGTAAAAGAATTGTAAGACCTTTCTCTTTCAAAAGAAACCTAAATGGGCAGCGTTTTCATGGGATTTTGTCAAGACAAAAAATAACTACGGTACACAAATGGTTCAAAATCTCAAAAAATTCTCCATCTCCAACAAATTAGCCAAAATCAAAAACAGAAGAATTTTTCTAACCAGATGCAAAATCAAGAATATCTATCCAAAACACATCAATGACAATGTTAGAAAAATTGTCAACATCTTTGAATATAAAAATGCATACATGGGACACACAGTGATTTCAGCACCAAACTCAAACACAAAATCATTAATTTGGAACTATTACTCGCACAACAACGCTTATCATTCTTAGTGAAAAGACAAGATACTCTTGTCATAACCATCACTCTAACTTTACCAACAAAAGTATGGTCAGAATACAAACGTAGAATCATTTTAAGATTCAACAATTGCTTCTTTAAAACAAAAGCCAACGACACCAAAAAATTTTACTTTCTACTCACAACTCAAAAAGTCAATATCGATACAGAAAGTGAATGGTTCAAAAATCTTACTGACACAGACATATCAGAGAATATCAAAACCTTTATGGCACTTGGTCCAAAATTTGGAATAAAAGCCACCAACCAGGACATCTCGATCCCACAATTACTAGCGGAAGTGGAACTATATACTGTATCTGAAAACTATTTGGATTATTAAACCTACACACTACTTTTTTAAGATACAAATCTTTACACTACACTTTACGGAACTACATTTCCTAACCTCATATTTGTAATTAATATTTACAGTTATGTTACAACGATGCAAAATTAACCCTAAAGTTTATTGTAAATTCCTATACTATCGTTTTGAAAACGTCTTAAATTTTAATTGACGTGTATATTCATGGGGTACCCTGCCCTAAATAATAATCTGACTTATCTAACATCCATTATAACCTATAAATCCACAGAAATAAATATATATATATATATATATATATATATATATATTATATATATATATATATATATATATATATATATATATATATATATATATATATATAAATATATATATATATATATATATATATATGTATATATATATATATTGTGAAATAATAAAGTTATTGTTTGGTTAATGGCGATACAACTATTAACTCAATTTGCATAGGTGAATAGGCTGTTATTATTTTTATAAGAGTTTATTTACAGATACATCTTAGTTTTACTTTTGTTGTACAGAAATTTGTAATTGCGGACTGTAAATAACTGTGTCACTGTAACTTAGTTCATCAAATAATAATTTCAATATTTGGTATATATATATATATATATATATATATATATATATATATATATATATATATATTTACAATAAGCTCACCTTCTCACCTTCTTATGAGTTATATATCGTATATAAGATCTTCTGCTGGTGCTTCAAGGGCAGCGTACGGCTCAGTTCCTAGTTCTTATCTAATATGCCTCAGCTATGAGTACTTCTACCTCGGGTATTCTAATAATTTTTGTTGCCAAATTAACTAGATCGTAAAATTTTCTCCCCCTTTTAGAAATATAATTAACATGCCTAACCAAATTACCTCTATGTCAGAATTCGATCACTTCAAAGTCATTGATATATTATTGAATACTGAATGTGTTGTCAAATATATTTTGTGTGGTATTGGATGCTTTTGATTCGCAGAGTTAATCCTTCAATCAATAATAGCAATCAGAAGATTTATTTCTAAATAAATACCTCTTAAAATTGTGTGCAGTGGACAGCATCTTACAAGGTTTCAATGGAGTACAATTCTCTACCTCTTTCAGTAGTGACATCCAAAACCTAATGCAATTGTTTCTTTTAGTTTTACTAATATTACAAATGACCCTTTGTAAGGGTTGGTTCTTAAATCAATTACAGAAAATATGTTTGTTACTAATGGATACTTATTACTGGTCCTGGTCTTCACTAGTAGCAGCTGCCTCACGATGCTCTTCGCTGTTGGAACAATTAGGGTGCGCCGATTTTCTTGGGTTCCTGGTATCTATGCTAACAGTTGTGGCACTTTGATCGATTTCTGGACCCTTGGACTTGGGCAAGCTTCCCCCAATAATTAGACTTCTAAAACTCTTCTAGAAATATCCCAGTCTTACAAGTACTATGAGTGACTTTTCTTATTTTACACCAATATTTGCTGGTTACTTGTTCTCTTTCTAGGCACTTTTAACAACTTCTATTAATAAATAACACCAAATTTAAACAGAACTTCTCTTTATTTTGAGAGCTTGTAAGGCTTGTTTTACAAAAGTTGTGACTTCTTCAGCATTAAAAAAATAACAGTTCTGGCAAAACTGAGATGCAGGTTCAAATCCTTTCCAAGACCTTATATTTTCCTTCTTTCAATTACTAGCTCGATTTGAAATGATCATTTGGGTTTTACTTAAAAAGTCTAAGTTATTATTTCATCTTATTAATTGTAATACGTTAGTATTTATCAACTTACCTTGTGTAAAAAATACTTATTTTATATATATATATATATATATATATATATATATATATATATATATAAAATCTTCGTGACCTTTTCTGTATTTTATTGAAGTTTTCTTCGGATTATAGAACTTTGATAATAAAACATAAATAAAATGTACTTTACTTCATGATTTTGTATTTCTGACTATCCAAACGTTAAAAATATGTTTTATGTATAAACTCAAGTAACGAATATATATTTAGTAACAATTGAAAAATACCTTATATATGGTCGAAACGTTTGGATAGTCAAAAATACAAAATCATGAAATAAAGTATATTTTTTTATGTTTTATCATCAGAGACCTATAATCCCAATATATATATATATATATATATATATATATATATATATATATATATATATATATATATATTGCGCCGATGTATAGGATACCTACCGGTATTGAGTCTCGTCATTTATTTCATCAAATAATAATTTCAATATTATTGACTTGGCAATAATATTGGTATTATTATATCGACACTACAATACAAAATTGATATCTTAATATTGATATTGTATATCTAAAAATTTAAGGTGAAGGAACTGGTATGTATGGGATACCGGTATCAAGTATCGCTGTAATTTATTTCATCAAATAATAATTTCGGTATTATTGACCGATAATATTGGTATTATTGTCATTGCAATACATAGTTAATATCTTTATTTTGTTATTGTATATTTCTTATTTCTTGTGGACTAGCTTTGCAACATGTGTTCAATATCTCTTAAAATGGCATTTACGTTAGGATGCTTGTATATAATTAAATTTTGATTATTTTTTTAGTTACTTTTTCACGCACCAATTTTATAACATTATTTGATGTATTATTTAAGTTATTATTTACTTGTTGTGAATTGTTTTTTATGTATTGCTAATCTTCTGCTGTTTTTATGCTTAATTATACTACAATTTTGTCTTCATTAGCTGTATTATAGTAATTAGTTCAAACGAAATTATTGAAACACAACTACTGTGCAACTAACATTATTGTATTTGCTGTTACATGTAGTTCCTTTCTCGTGGCTGCTTACAGAAAGTTACAGTATAGTATTTATGGTTGATGTAGAGGCAATGACCCTGGTTGACTTATTGAATGTTCTTGCATATCAGGAATGACTTACATTCAGTCTTGTGAATAGAGTTCCAGATATTTCTCATTAATACGGCCTTTCTGTTGAAGTCAAATTTATGCTTTTGAATTTCTGTTGTCATACATTTATTGTAGTGCGTCATTTTAGACAATACTTGGGTTTTTAAAATTAATTGTTGGATTTCACGGAGATAATACATGTTCAATAACATGTCACATTCAAGAAAAGCAATTACTTGTAGATATTGGTGAGTTCTTCATGCTCATGACAACTACAAATAGAAATTGGACGATAGTTCTTTACATTTGATTTATCTCCACCTTTGTGAATTGGTATAACGTAACTCAACTTCCAAAGCTCCGGAAAAACACCACTACTTAAAGACTTATTGAACAGAATATATAAGCATCGTGTAAATATGAAAATACAATTTTTAACTAAAATAGGTGGAATACCATCTGATCCTGGTCCCTTATTAATTTTAAGTTTCTCAATTTTGCTATAGATTTCTGTTAATGAAACATCTAAGCTGCTGATGTTAACTAGTTGTTTATATTCAACTTTTGGCAGAGCAACATTGTTGCTTGAATACACCGATGAAAAATATTTGGCAAATAAATTAGGAACATTCCGACCAATGGCTGTTTTATCATCTAAACTCATAGCATTTGGAATATTGCTATCCCTTCTTAACGAATTCACATAGTGCCAAAAGCAACCTGCATTATTGAATATCATATTTTCGGTCTTACAGACAAATCTTGTAAAATCTCGCTCGTTTAACACTGTACAATCGCTTAACTATGAGAAGACTAAAAAGTCTTCCAGTGATGAAGATTCTTTAAACCTTTTATGAGCAAGCTTCTTTTGCAAAACCAACCTTTTTAATTCGTGTGAAAACCATTTTGGAAAATTATACGTTTTTGATCTTCTTACAGGTATATATAGTTCCATGGCTTCATATAATATATTGTAAAAAACATGTATAGAATGATCTATTGACTCACTGTTTAAAATGATTTCCCAATCATAGTTAGCAAAGTAATTGCAAACATTTCCATAATTAGCATGCTTAAAATCATAATAAAATTCATCATACATTAAGGATGAAACATTGTCTTTAAAATTCAATGTTGCTGTTATAGCAGGATGGAAATTATTACACTTAAGAAGAGGATCCAATGTAACATCAACCTTTGTGCCTATTATGTTTGTAAACAACAAATCCAATATAGTATCAAACACATTAACAACAGTATTTAATTGAACTAAACCGTATGAACCAAAACAGTCAGAAATTGCAGTTCATGAATTTATTTCATTCACAGAAGCCCCCTCTTGATGTACTGCATATACACCAAAACTATTAACATTGTTATCGTTAACCCAAGATGTTTTGGGTAAATTATAATCACCCATAATTATAAGCTTGCCATTTAAATTTTGTTGTGTAATTTCATCTACAGCAGTGCAGTGATCTATATATATATATATATATATATATATATATATATATAAATAATTCAATTTATTGATTGCAGCAATTAAGAAAGTCTACTCTTTTCTTTAACTCAAGCTGATTTTATTTTCTCTTCTTCAGGAGTAACTAAATAAATACAATGGTAAACAAATAAATAAATTTTAAAGTTAAATACTTACGAATGTGAGGTTTGACTTAGATTTAAAATATTAATTTTAAATTACAAAATATGTTTCAAATTTTGAAGGTATAAGTGTCAATGTCAATCGGTACTACAAGATTAAAATTAGCGATACAAAAATAATAATTTCTTGGATAAATTTTAAACATTAAACAAGTATTAAAATAATTAATTAACTAACAAGCATAAACTAAAAGGCAAGAGTATATGCGCCTGTATGAGAAATTTGTACAGGTAGTAGGAAGGCGTGAACAATAGAATCACATTCATTTTATCATATAAACATATATAAATGTATAGAAATATATATGTGTGTGCATGTACACATGCAAACAATTCACATACAAAAAATAAATAAAACAAAAAAGAAAGAACATGTGCAAGAATACACATAAGTATAAAGGTTTTATTTATTTTTTGTATGTGAATTGTTTGCATGTGTACATGCACACACATATATGTATTTCTATACATTTATATATGTTTATATGATAAAATGAATGTGATTCTATTGTCAGCCTTCCTACTACCTGTACAAATTTCTCATACAGACGCATACTCATGCTTAGTTTATGCTTGATAGTTAATTAATTATTTTAATACTTGTTTAATGTTTAAAATTTATCCAAGGAATTATTATTTTTGTATCGCTAATTTTAATCTTGTAGTACCCATTGACATTGACACTTATATCTTTAAAATTCTGAAACATATTTTTGTAATTTAAAATTAATATTTTAAATCTAAGTCAAACCTCACATTCGTAAGTTATTTAAAGAAACTTTAAAATTTATTTATTATGTATTACATTGTATATATATTTATATATTCAAGAAACTGAGAAAATAAACTAGAAGCATTTTAATAAAACAGATGTATACTATAGTTAATTGCTGAATAATGGAATTAATTATAAATTTCAAAAAATACCCAAATATTCACAAATCATAAAGGAAGATTTGAATTTATTACCTGAATTAAACTAAGTAACAGTATAGATAATTACAAGTGATATAATTTCAAAGAATAATCTCAGGAAATATGATTTCTCACATCTGCCAACTGATATGAAAACTTATTTATAAGTTACCAAATTACTACTGACCCATATAATGAAATCAACGGTGATATTTAAAAGAGTTACTAAATTATCTACTGGAAAAAACAACCCAATAGGTTACTCAATCATAAAGGAAACAATTTGAATTTAGTTACTCTGAATTCTTAAAACTAGAGAACAGTATAGATAACATTACAGGCAGTGGTATAATTATAGAGAGGACATAAATACACAGGCAAAATCATGATTTCTCACATCTGCACATCTGGGTATATTGAAAACTTATTTAAAGTTGTCAAAAACTACTACTGACCCAAAATGAAATCATACGGTCGATATTTAAAAAGAGTTCAATTTGCTTAGCTGGAAAAAGTATTTTGCTTTTTCAACCTGGTTTGATAGGGAAGGAAAGCGAAGTGAAACATTCCTCTTCAATGATATCTATTGTTATTTTTGGGCCATTGCCAAAAACGAAACTAAGAAATATGTATTTTTAGTAGTTTATGACTGGTTTACCAAATGTTTTGGTGCAACCTATGAGAAGAGCCACTGCAAAGATCATAAAAGGTTTTCTTAAAAATGAAGTATTTCTGATATATGGAGTACCCCAGATTATCATCACCGATAATGGATCCTAATTAACTAGCAAGACTTTCAAGTAATTAACCACTAACTATAAAGTACAGAAAGTCTGGTACAGCTAACCAGGTGAAAAGGGCTGAGTGACAATTACAGCATTAAGATTGTATGTGGACAATCATAATCTCTGGGATGAGAAATTACTTAAAATGGCTCATACTATGTGTTCCGTTTATAATTGTATATAATTAACCACTTGCTTACCACGTCCGTTTTCTGGAGGCAAAGCATGTGTATCAGAACAGTTTGATGGTTTCAATGTATATGTTATAATTCTATCATTTTTAAGATTGTAACCTAGAGTAGTGAGGAAAAAGTTTTGCAAACTTCTTCGTTATTAGTTTTCATATAATAAGTGAATGTATTGTTACATTAACTCTTGCCTGAGGGTCGCCTGCATTTAACATCTACTCGTGAAACATTGTTGGACACAAAAATTCTCTTTTCCACCTCTGTCATATTCCAGTATCGAGGGTATAAATCTTTCCTCCAAATTTCAGAAAACTTGCTTCTGCGCTTTTTTTGGCAAGGGCTTTTGCAGGGTAGTTTAACTTCGTTTCTTTTTTCGTTTTCTAAACTGAGTTTTCTTTCTTTAATTAAAGTATGACTTCTTTTTCGTTTTGCTGGTAAGTTTTCATTATCGGATGCTTTAACATCATTAGAAGCGCACTCTTATTTTTAACGTTTCCTTGTGTTAGTTTTTCTGTTATCATCACGTATGCTAGTTTCAGAATCGCTTTCTATAGTAACACTATTTGGCAAGTAATTTGGTTTATCATCAGAATTATCATTATAAATATCCAAGTCAGGTAGCCCACCAACCGGCCCTGTAATTGCATCTAATGCTAATGCATGTGATTGCAAGAGGACAGTACTTGTTGTGGTTAACACCTCCAAACCAAAAGTATTTTGTGGAGTTTCAATAGTATAACCTAACATTAAAAAATGAATATTATAAGCTATTAATTATTCAGCATATTACCTAATGTTTCAACAGCAACATGCTACAATTCTAAGTAACTTCTAAGTGGAGAAGACGGATTTGCAGCACATTGGGAGCTTTCCAATACTTCTGGACTACTATAATTTTCTTAGTTAAAAATATGATCTAAAGTGATAATGATCAATTTCCTCAAATAAAATATTTATTACCTAAAGTTTCAGAAAATGGCTGCAATTCATCTGTGGTGATGTAGTTGTTAAGTAAGATTCCAACATTCCATGATCTGGTATTTCTATATCGTGGTCTAATAAAGTACGCAATGTTATTTATACTATGTATTAAACCAAATACATGTACTCGCTAAGTACGATGGCCATTTTTTTCAACCTCCGATTGCTCCGTGCAGACGCTACGCAGGTAGCAGAAATCGGGCATGCACTGTAGGCGACTGCACAGCTTTTGCACTACACACTCCGCCATTGTTGACATTCAGGCGTCAGTCGGCGTTGTGCTACAGCCACGTAAACATGTCCACTATTATTGATGCTCCTGCCAAGTGTGAAGTGCGAAGTGTGATACGTTTTCTACAGGCTGAAGGCCATAGTGCTGCAAAAATCCTTTCGAAGAATGAGTCGTGTGTATGGGGAAAACTTCATGAGTGATGGTGTTGTGCGTGAATGGTGTCGAAAGTTTAAAGATGGCCGTAATGATGTGCATGATGAAGGGAGCCAAGGACACAAATCTGTCGTTTCAGATGACCTGGTTCAACGTGTTTGACAGAATGGTTAAAGAAAACTGCAGATTCACCATTACTGCTTCGTCTACGGAATTTCCAGAAGTTTCAAAGTCTGTTTTGTACTCTATTGTTACTCAGCGGTTAGGCTACAAAAAACTTTGTGTACGTTGGGTCCCAAAAATGCTGACGGACGGCCACAAAACTCGACGAATGGCGTTAGCGTTGGAGTTCCTTGAGCATTATCATGATGAAGGAGACAACTTTTTGAAATCAATCGTAACTGGGGATGAAACCTGGATTCAATACGACACATCAGAAACAAAACGACAATCACGACAATGGATGCATTCAACTTCACCAAACAAACCAAAGAAATTCAAACAAACCTTCAACAACAGAAAGACCATGGCTACTGTGTTTTGGAACCAACAAGGTGTGTTGCTTGTGGAGTTTATGGAGCCCGGAACCACAATCACTGCAGCTGTTTATTGTGAAACTTTACGACGGTTGCGTAGAGCCATTCAGAACAAACGAAGAGAAAAGCTGACCGCTGGAGTTGTTCTGATCCACGACAATGTCCGTCTACACACTGCTGGAGCAACTCAACGGCTTCTCGAACAATTTGGATTGGACATTTTCGATCATTCGCCATACAGTCCTGACTTAGCACCAAGCGATTTTCATCTTTTTCCTGACCTTGTTATAGTTTACGACTGTTCTAGTCTAAGCTATACTTGTTAAAGTCCCGTGCGTAATTGATGAGTCACTACGACAGTTGGCAACATAATAAACACGTGCATAATATTGCACAACAAGGTATTACGTCATTATTGCGCCTCAAATTTGTACCACATATGAAAGAAAAAGATAAAATGTACTCACGTAAAATGTGGAGCTCTTCGCGACATTGCAGCTATTCTGGTGGCAGGATCTCGGCGTTAGTTGGGCATGGGTCGGCCTTCGCCCTCGTCGGAACCAGATTTATTTGTCTTCCCTCTTCTTGTGTTGTAGCGATACGTTAGGAATAAGGTAGGGAGTGATAAATGGTACGATACAGGAAACCTACATTATCTGAAAGAGAAGACAAGATAAAAAGACGACACAGATCAACCTCACTGTTCGATGTCTCGTTGACTAGTTCGTCGTGTCGGAAACCGCCACTTACTTCTCCACTCCGCGTCTGCGCAATCTCTGGTGCCGACGCATCTGTCCCAAGTTACGGAAATGCACAAGTCCTTTTTTTTAAAATATTGGCGCGATTTCAGTCACATATTTAAAACTAAAATCAAAAATGTTTACATAGCCGATTTTCGGCATGTAACAACCTGAAGACGTGGCTTGGCGGGAAGCGCTTTCAAACCAATGAGGACCTTCAAACCAACGTCAAGGACTACTTGAATTCATTGGCGGCAACTTTCTTTGAACAGGGTATTGAAAAGCTTGTCCACAGATATGACAAATGTCTTAATCTCTTCGGTGATTATGTCGAAAAGTAACCTTAAGTGTACCAATCTTTTGGTAATAAAATTATTGTTTTATATGAACTTGTCTTTTATTTATAGCCTATCGGAGGTTGAAAAAAAATGGCCTTCGTATAAGTAAATTATTACCTACCTATTTTTTCTAAACCGCCTATGATTTGTTACTTTTGTAATCTGTAAAACTAGAATTATTCCCTTCCCTATTTTGCTCTAAAGCCAGTCGAACTAGGTGTTTCCCTCTTATAAAATCCATTATCAAATCGAATTAGTAGAACAAACTAAAAAGTAAAACTCAAGTTAGCAAAAAAATTTAACATAAGCCAACTATTAGTTAAGTATTTATAAGTTTAATACTACAACCTGATGCTTGAAAATTAATAACATATTACTTATTGGCTTTGTTGTTTACTCAGCATAAACATTTAACATTATTCAATAAGCTTAGTGCTTTTACACAATGCACTAAAATCCAACTTAACAATCTCCATCAACTAATCTATTTATAATATTATCAACAACGATTACTTCTTCATTTGGTATGTAAATGTAATACTGACATACAATACTAAAGAGCAGAAACTTCCTTCAGTTTTTTTCAACGTAGAATACGCAGTAAATGACTGCAGATGCTGTTTTCAAGGTTGGTACAATGATAGAAAAATAATCCTTAGAGTACAACAAGCTTTCTAGTAGAAAATCGACAAATATTGTAGATACTACTTTCTAGCTTAACACAGCAGTGTAGTTAACTACTTCTTAAAAAACTTTTTCAAACCATCAATTGGGAAAACTGTTCTATATCCTTTGAAGTCCTCCATTTTTAAGGTTATTTTGTAATATAGTGATATTAATATAAATTAATAACCTAATTACTTGAAATAAAAGGAAAGCCACAGGAATACAATACGAAACTATGGTTGTGTGGTAGTAGTATTCCAAATTTTTAAATTATCTCCGCAGATTGCAAATACATGGTATAAATGCTTATTGTGGGTGATATGAATACCATGTTGCAGAGCTTTCTAACGAAGTTGTATGATGTTATACAAATTTGTATTTCAGATAGTATTCGAAACGGAGCCATTAGCGATGAGGATGCCAAAAATTTATATTGCCATCTTTGTGGTTCGCGTTGTCAAACTTTCGAACAGCTGGCGAATCACTTTGCCAGCAAGAAACACCTAAATAACCTAAACAATAATGCTGGTGGCTTTTGAAGTTTCTAATTTTATTATTATCACTTTTATTTTACTTTTTATTACTATTATTATATAATATAGTGCTAATATTAGTTTTTTGCTTATATTTTAATTGTACGATTGATTTTCAAGCTTAGTGTTACTCATCTTCATGATGCAGTAATTGCTATTTTTTTTCTAAGTTCAAGTACATTATAAGTACTTGTCAAGTAGATTCATTGCAATATTGTAGAAACCTAATTTGATTATTATTATTATTATTACACAAATGCATATTTTGAAATAATGGTAGCACACGAATTAGCAACTTTGTCTACTCTATACTTATATATAGTATTGCGTATTTGGCTAAAGCAGCATATATATTCGTTTTTATGTATCTTTTTCATAGTATGCTTATAACAAAACCTAGAATAATCTAATGTCATAAATCAAGCTTAGTGTTACTCATCTTAATGATACTGTGGTTGTTTTTCTAGGGCTTATTTTTAAGTTCAAGTATATTATAAATACTTGTCAAGTAGATTCATTGAAATAATTGTAGAAACTTAATTTGATTATTATTATTATTACACAAACTGTGTTTTGAAAAATGTATAGCAACAAATTAGCAACTTTGTCTAATCTATACTTATATATAATATTCGTAATTGGCAAAAGCAGCATATATATTCATTTCTAGGTATCTTTTACATAGTATGCTTATGATGGAACCTAAACAATCTAATGTCATAAATGAAGCTTAATGTTGCTCATCTTAATGGTACTGTAGTTGATGGTTGTTTGTCTAGGGCTTATTTTTAAGTTCAAGTACATTATAAATACTTTAGATTCATTAAAATATTGTAGAAACTTAGTTTGATTATTATTATTATTATTTCTACACAAACTGTTTTGAAATAATATATAGCACACAAATTAACAACTTTCTCTAATCTATACTTATATATAGTATTTCGTAGTTGACAAAAGCAGCATACATATTCTTTGCTATGTATCTTTTACATAGTATGCTTATGATAGAACCACTAATAATTAAAAGTAGACTAATCTAATGTCATAAATGTCTGTTACGAGGGTTATGACTTATGACAAATATAATTATATGTATTTTACCAAAACATATAGTTGTGTTACATTCATAATTGTAAGCAATAAATACGTTGCAAGAATTTATTTATTAAAAACTGTGATAGCCTATTTTGCCATCATGCTGTCACTAATTTCGAGATAAATTAAAAATGTTAACGTCTATTTAGGGTTCTTATAAATGTCGAGATCCCCATTTTACTTAATGGAAGTGACTTTTTAAGATGCTTTCAGGTGTTGTTTGAATGGTTTTTAGGCATGTTCGTATTTAAATTGTATTTTTGTATATGAATACGTATTTTTAAAATTTAACAAAGGCTTATGAAATGTTGAATTTGTTTCATTTTCTATGTTTTATTATTTCATTATTTTGTACAAATCCAAAATTTGTTTCATGCACAAATGATCGTAGATATCAGTTCTAAAGTTGATTTCGTGCAAAAAGTCGCCCAGGTATTTCTTTGCTTCGCCAGAGCAGTTAATTTCCATAATAGGTTTAATCATTCAAAATTTTTGAAGAATGATCTATTTTAAGTTTACCGCATATTTTATTTAATGAGTACCCACTTGTTCCATTTTAAAAATAGTGTATTCATATTGGCTTTTTTTTTGCTCAATTATTATTACCAAGACAGTTATGCCCATGAATGTTGTTTTCCAATTCAATAAGATAAATTTTGATTAGCAGTTGTATTGGATAGTTGCTTTTGAGGTTTTGTTGACTAATTGTAGTCCTCCAAGACTAAAAAATGTGTTAATTTTTGTGTTAGTCGACGTAGTGCTGGATTGGAATGCATCCATTCGTCTTACAACGTACTGAGGATTCCTTACTTTGAACCAATATCCTGCATCCTCTACAGATACAAATTAATGGTACTAGATTATGACTAAACTAGTCCCATACACGAAAACCTAATTTGATAATGTAACCGCACTCCAGAAATGAATATTAAATACGTTTATGATTTTGTATTTTTATTCCTGTAATTATATTGAAATTATTGTCATATTTTGAGTGTTTTAAAATTTGTTTGCTCTAGCTGCTACATATAAGAGAGCTCAAGAGGGCCGATTGACTGGTAGAATTACAAACCACTATTATTTATTTGTTGTAATACACTGTCTGTGCAGTGAAACTGTAAATAGGTATTTGAAGTTTGTCTTATTGGTTATGCAGCCACGGTCGTTGAACTTATTGCTGACCATGAAATTTTGTAACTGGAGGGTTATAATCAGTCATATGTATAACAAACAGGTAAGTGTGATAAACTTGTTTCTCTGACCTTGTCATTGTTATATGAAGCTATTTACAAAGTAAAATATATTCTAAATTTTTAATAGAATAATGTGATATAAGTGAATTTTAACTCCACACAAATTTCACATTTAAAAACTTAACTTATTTGCAGAGTACATGCTTGGTATAAGTTATGCTTGGTCATTCTTAGCTGGTGTGCATTCTGTTCAGTTGTATTTTCCTACTCCTGATTGTATTAAGGATTCATTTTGGTGCTGCTGTAAGTGGTTGTGTCATCACGTTCTGTATATTGTTCCCGTATTATAACCTAATGTTTCTATCCATTGTGTGCATGGTATATATTCGAAAAAGAACCCAAAGAGGTTTGAAACGTCAGGAATACAAATAAATA
Organism: Platerodrilus igneus; assembly: GCA_036346225.1. Lineage (NCBI taxonomy): Eukaryota > Metazoa > Arthropoda > Insecta > Coleoptera > Lycidae > Platerodrilus > Platerodrilus igneus. Next base: position 11,680,970 of record JARFIW010000453.1, read on the forward strand.
CACCTTACTTGAAGCATTTTTTTCGAACTAAATAGTTACCAATAATTTAATTAAACAGCCTATAGTTTGACACAGTTAAAATAAAATTGCTTAATTGAAAACTTACATATAAATTTACACTTTCATTCTAACTTCAACTAGCGAAATCTTCAATAATCTAAACTTTAAAAACATTTAAACTATAAAAAATATTAAAACTAAATATTAACAATTAATGTGAAAAAATTTTCATTGAAACTTATCGAAAAATAATACAAAATGTCAAATTTGGAATAAGGCATACATATGCCTTCTAAAGAATCAAAATTACTGCATGATTGTGAAACAAGGTGTTATGTTAAATGTATAACTTAATCTATATGATTACATCTTTTTACCTGTTAAATTTGTAAAGGGAAGTGTAAACCGCACTTAAGTTGTCTATATCACATTTTGATTTTATATTATTTTTAGTCCTGTTTAGTCCTTTTTTGTAATCACATTCAACTTCAATTATTTTAACAACAAAATTGGGGTTGTGGTGAGTGGTTTGGACATGTGACGCTAGGACACAAGACATCTTTCCAAGTTTGGCGTCACTTTTATGTTGTGTTAATCTTCTACAAATGTACTGTTTAGTGTGTCCAAGGTATAAGCCCCCGCATGAACACTTCACTTGATAGATGACGTTGCTTAACCATTGTTTGTCTGTTTTATCTTTGATTTGAGTGAATAGATTTCTTATTGTTTTGTTATAGGTATATGTAATTTTAGTATCATTCCGCTTTAAAATTCTTGCTAAAGATGGAGAGAGTTTCTGAATGTAAGGGGTGGTTTTATGAGTGGTAGCAAGTTCAGTTTTAATTTCTTCACATTCTTTTTTATTGACGTGTGCAAATAAAATTCTATTTACTATGGATTTAGGAAAGCCATTGTTGATAAAGGTACGTTGAAGATCCAAAAGCATGCCATCTCCAAGGAAATCGTAACTAATCGGTTCAATTGCGAACAAAAAATCTTCCCGGAGAGCAACATCTAAGCGTCCCAGTACATTTTCTCTCTAATTTCGCTGCCAACCTTGCAGATTTTTGGTCTTGTACCTTTAGGCGTTCTTGTAAGTTTTTGGAATTTTTAGCCAAGCAAATAAAAATTGTTCTAAAGTTATTATCCCTACTAAAATACCGCCAGTTGACACTAATGTAATGAAAACCTTATTTACAATAACATTTATTTATTCTTAAGCTGATTATACGATTGCCTTCAACACTCTCAGGTACAATAAAATTTGTAAAAGCTCACACAATAATTTACTTTGGCGTAGTCGCTAAGAGTACAAGTATTATCCTCAAAAAATTATGATGATAACTTCTTAATTAACTTAATTTTGCAGCACTATAATTAATTTATCTAATCACTACAGTAATGTATACGAACAGTGATTTATATGAACCCTCTCTAACACATATGTAGGAGTATGCGAGCTTTAATTAGAACACAACTTCAGAACTAACATCATAATCAAAGCTGGATCGGAACTGACTTTGCTAAACCCATTAACGCTAATTTATACCTTATACAATTGTTCTAGATTAATCTATAGCAACCCACAATATGCAAATTACACTCTTGAGATTTCCCATTGCAATCTAAATAACCTTTAAATATAAAAGCCTTGTATCTGTCAATCAAGTGATCTCGCACTGCAGGACTTGTCAATTGCCTTTGTTTGAGGGTGGCCACCAATTATCTTTCGTATTCAAACCCTTTGGTTGCGTTCTTACATCATACCTCTGGTCACAGGTACAGCACACAGTGACACAATAATATACGGTTTGATTACAAACACCCTGTATAAGGTGGTTTAACAGTAAACTTTGTAGTAATACTGGCAAAAGTTCTTAATCAGTTAGTAAAAGACAAATTTGTTTATTCTTATTAAATTCGCAGTTATTTTATTTTAGTGTACATTCTGAAATTTGCTTAAAGGCGATTTATCTCAAAAACAATCATAGATAGGGACATGGACATTTTAAGAAACATACATTGTTTTTAATTTATAATTCAGATATGCATAAAAATACATGATACTCCATTTACAAAATACCTAGTTTCATAAGACGTATTTTCAAAAATATAGCACTCATCATTCTGCATATACTTTGTTAAGAATTATTTTTTATATTACTTGCCGTTTAAATGCCAGCGAATAGTTCGTATGTATTGCCCCTTCCAGTATCTACGGATAAATAAAACATAATGTAAACTAGCAAAGCTGTTGTTTTCTAATGATTGGTACTCTTCTAATATTTACCCGAAGCATGTTTTTTGGGATCTAGCTGACTCAACCGACATACCACTGTAGCCAGCTAAAATAGTTTAAATAGGATTTGGAATTTCCAGATCAAGGACAGTGTGGTCCAGAGGATTCAAACGACAGCTGGAACCCACGACTCGAACTTAAGTATGTATTACAGATATACCCAAAATCCAAAAACCAAAACCTGGGCTAAAAACATGAAACATTTCCATTAGGGAAGCAATAAAAATGTCATTTAAAATAAAAAAATAAATAAATGCGGACCTTATGCTTTATGACAATCAATCAATTTCAAGCATAAATACATAGCCTTGAATTATCATAAAAAAATTAATTTTCCGTTACATATAAAATATTCTTTCTATTTAGCATAAGAGCTATATCAATCTTGTTAAAGTCGAAACGCCTTAATCCTAATTATGTATATTAAAACACGCTTTACCATGAAATCAAATATTTTCTATAAAAATGCAACTCATTTTCATTATATAAAACTTTAAATTAATCATATAAATTGACTTGTATTACATAAATTCATTTTATATAAAGAATTTTTTATAATATTAGGAATAGAGAAAATATGAGTCATCTGTAGTTAGACTATGTAAATACCTAACCGGAACATTAAAAACCCATAAAATAAATAAAAATTATTGATTATTTTTCACATTGGTATGCGATACCACAATAACCTTGTGTTAGAGTAGGGCGGACTGCGCACGCCACTAATAAGTGGTTCACACTAATGAGGTTATAAAACGAGGAATTCCTGGAAACTTGTATCAGATAGGCGTGCGTTCTTTGATGGAATTACGTAAGTACTAGTACATTCTAGAAAAGAGATAATTTTTGTATATAAACCAGAATTTTGATTAAAAAGATTCATTCATGAATTCGATTACGATATGTTACTTTAAGTCGCGAACATGTTGCTTTGCGAATGTAATATTTTGAGTATGCAATATGAATATCTTAATTAATAATCATAATATAACATTGATGATAAAATGGAACAGTGAATAAAGAAGTAAAGTTAAACGTAACCTACATATAAATATAGAACTTACTAAATGTAATGAACATAGAAAATTTGTTTATTTATTTATTTATCAGAATCTTCAAGATTTAAGCTATTTAAAAATTAACAATAATTTAGCCGAAGATGCACATTGGTTTCTATCTGAAGATTTTATGCACGTTTTTGTAAACTGGGATTTAAAGTCAATTAAAGAATGGAAGAAGAAGATTATTTAATACTGTTAATTACGAATTGGAGAAGTGTTTTATGGATTTTTGCAAGAATTACTTTTAGAAAAATTGTTTGTAGCTGTTATTTGAGTAATTGTCATTTAGTTTAAGATAGAATGTCTTAATCATATAATATTTAATCTTGTAACGAAAAGTTTGTGGTTAGAGTTCGAAACACTCTGATCTTTTTTTATAGATTATCTGTCAGGAATTGTTTGACCAAACAAACCTTACAAGCGGGGAATCAAAGCCAGGTAAACTATCCACAAGAGAAGAGAGTGACGCCTAACGACGGCCGTTATCACAGCATTCTTTTAGTGACGCTCTAACATGCGGCGTTGTCGCAGCATTTTTTTTTACTGTCACTCCAGCGTGTGGTTTGTCACAGTAATATATAATATATATATATATATATATATATATATATATATATATATATATATATAAATGAGTTAGATAACGGGTTTATAGGTCTATGTTTCTTTATAGATTAAAACTCTTTGTCTTTAACCAAGCTTTCGACTTTAATTAAAATCTATATATATATATATATATATATATATATATATATATAAATGAGTTAGATAACGGGTTTATAGGTCTATGTTTCTTTATAGATTAAAACTCTTTGTCTTTAACCAAGCTTTCGACTTTAATTAAAATCTTCATCAGGGTGAAAAACTGGAGTATTGGTGTACAAAAGCAGGAATGTAACAAAAAAATTAAATATAAATCATAAAACACAAACGTAAACTAACATATTAAACCTAAAAGTATGTCGACATAGTTTTTTGAATTTTATATATTTATATTTATATTTATATTTTATATTATTATTTTATATTATATTTTATATATATTTATATTTTATATTTTATATAAAATTCAAAAAACTATGTCGACATACTTTTAGGTTTAATATGTTAGTTTACGTTTGTGTTTTATGATTTATATTTAATTTTTTTTGTTACATTCCTGCTTTTGTACACCAATACTCCAGTTTTTCACCCTGATGAAGATTTTAATTAAAGTCGAAAGCTTGGTTAAAGACAAAGAGTTTTAATCTATAAAGAAACATAGACCTATAAACCCGTTATCTAACTCATTTGAATATAAATTAAAGGTCGTTATTTTTGACATTATATATATATATATATATATATATATATATATATATATATATATAATATTAATAAAATGGACTCTGAATAATTACTGGATCCAATGAGGAAATTCAACAAACATTTAATTCAATTATTAATTGCCAGGAAGTTTAACAAAAGATGCTAAAATAATCTAAAGCTATGCTAAAAAAAAATGCAAACCATATCTAAAGCAGATCTGGATTCAACGTTGGGAGTATCAAATCACAAACTAAACACAGGAAAGTTGGTACAGGTACTGGTTCGAGCTAGAAACAACAGGTTAGCCAATCTGAATGTTTTATTATTTTTATTTGTAAATTTTTCGTTGTATATTTCTAATCTGAATAATTTAAAAATTAATATTTTGTTGAAAATTTCTAATTTGAATAATTTAAAAATTGCTTTCATGAAAATTTGATGAGAGGGTCAACAAAGATCGTTTTTTTGATACACGTTATAAATTACGTAAATTTTTAAAGAAGTTGAATGAACGTTCATGGGGCTTCAGATAATAATAAGGGTGATTTTTGCTGACTTTTTGATTAACTTTGGGAAAGATAATTATTAAGTTTATTCAATTATTAAAAGAAGGTTCTATTTAGAGAATTCTTAAACATTTCATACATTATAAATATATTTGAGAAGATAATAATTGTGCTTAATGGTGTTTTGGTTTAAAGAAACAGGAAATAGAGGTACAAGGTAAATTCGAAGTCTTTGTTTGTCGTATTGTCGCAAGCTCCGTGTGTAATTATAAACTGAGCCAGCTGAGGTAAATGAAATTATATGTTAAAAATCAAAAATTGACAGAATAAAAATTTTTAACCTTTTTAATTCACAAAAAGGGCGCACCGGTTTATTGCTACCGTATCACAACAAAGATAATTGTCGTACGAACGTGGGACTAGACCAAAATAGATCACAGAAAAGTTAATTAGCACCAAATCGTAAGGGTTAGATCAAGTTACAACACTGAAAAAGTCAAATTGTCGTCACCAAAGTAGGACTGAGCAAAAATAGCGCATCAACGTGAGGTTAGATCAAAATAAATTAAGTAAAAATTAAAGGCAACGAATCGAGGATTTTATTTAGAATTTAAAAATAATTGTAGAATAGTAATAAAAAAATGGATAAAAGAATGAGTGAAACAAGGGAGGCATTAAGGAACCAAGGAGTAGAAATAGGTTTACAGGAAAGTAATTTTACAGGACACATCGATGGAAGCTGCAGGAAGAATGTTGGAAAGGAGTCATAGTGAAGAACACCGGTCCATCCAAGATTCAAGAATAATAGAAATGTTAATGGTTCTAAATGACAAGATGGCGAAGAATGAACAGGCCATGAAAAATATGACAGAGAAGAATGAACATATCATGAAAAATATGCTAGAATTTGGGAAAAATTTGGATAAATTGGGGGACAATTTAAGTTCCAGTATAGAGAAATTAAGTGATGATTTAAGGGAGACGAATCAGCGAATGGAAGACATGCGATTCCAAACACAAAATAAAGCGATAAATCTTATGGAAGATATTGACTGCGTAAGAGATGAAGTTATTAAGGTACGATCTATACAAGAGGCTAATTAAAGAGAAACAAGTGAAAAAATTATGAACTTAGGGGAAAAAGTACAGAACACTGAGAGAAATTATGGAACGGAAATTAGCAGAGTAAATAAAGAAATTGAGGATATAAAAATTAATGTAATTAATTTTGGCAGGAACAGGATGATATATAATCAAGAACCATTAAGATTGAATCACCCAAATATAACATTGGATCAGTATTCGAAATTTTCAGGAGATAATAAACTTAATCCTAAATTATTCTTAAAGGACATCAAAACATTGACATAGGACATAACGGATGAGCAGTATAAATTAAATTTAGTAAACGCTAAGATAAAAAGTAATGCAGAAACATGGTTTGATCTGATAAAAGATGAATTAACAACATTTCAAGATTTTGAGAACAAATTTTTAAGACAATTTTGGGGGGATACTCAACAATATAAAGTTAGAAATGATTTGATCATGGGGACGACCAGGGAACAATACGCAATTAAGAAACATTTAGTATAGCAAAACAGTTGGATCCTCCGTTGGAAGAGAAAGATATTATTAAATATCTGGCAGCACATTTTGAAGTAGAAGTGAGGCAGTACATCGCTCTACAGAACATCATGGATCGTGATATATTTTTATAATACTTGCAGCGATACGGTGAGATGCGATTGAATCGTAGAGAAGAAGGTCGAACGTTTACTCAACAGGTAACATCAGAGAGAATGCAGAGAAGGATGCCAAGTAACAGAATACAATATGAGAGGACAAATCATAACTACAGAGGAAATTTTAGAAACATCCCCAGTGGTAATATGAGAAATAATTGGAATGTGAGAAATCGACCATGGCAAGAACCAAACAGGAGAGACAAATTAGGAATGATAACCGAAGCCAAAATAACCAAGGACATGAGGAAGGAATAACGGAATCAAGAAGGATTAATGGTACCTATGCTGAGGTCACGAATCAACCAGGCCCATCTACAACAAATACAAATTTTTAATAGAAGACAAAAAATAAGCCCTTGGAAATAAATAAATATGAACATCAGCGGGAATTCATCAAACTGGAAATGGAAAATGATTTTAGTAGAAATTTATTGCCTATAATTAATGTAAATGTAGAGGACAAAGTAATTAGGATACTCATCGATACCGCACCAGAGGTATCGCTTGTCTCAGAAGATTTTATTAAAAGAGGAAAATTAATGAAGAAAATAATACCGATGAGGAAGTGTAATTTAATAGCACCAAACAATAGAAAGTTTGCATGCATAAGTAATATAGTGATTCTGAAGTGTGAAATAGGAGAAGAGAAATTTGAAAACGAATACATGTTGTACCTGGATTAAAAATGGACGCAATATGGGGATGAATATTATAGATAAATTGGGGATAAAAATAAATGCGGAAAGCAAGGAGGTTATATGCAAAGGGAAATGCATCAAGTGGGATGAAGTATTGAAAATAGATGGTGAATGTGTGAATATTAATTAATTTGAGGGGAATTTAGATGAAGAAGAAAAAGGTATTAGGTGTCCAGGTGATATGAAAATAAAGTTAGGGCATTATTGAAAAAAAAGATTGAGAATTATAGGTTAAGAAAAATTATTATAGGTACATTAGGTCAGAATAAATATTGATAGGTTAAAATTTGAGAAAGGGTGAATTTCAGAGGGCTTATTGGAAATATTAGACGACAAAATGCGTAGGATGGCTTAATGAAAATTGAATAATAAATAAATAAAAACTTATTAGAAATAATAGAAAACAATAAAACATAGGATAGGTTAATAATAATTAGTATAGGCTTCTGAAAATTTAGAGTAATATAGGTTGATGGAAATGGGAAGAAATATGTAAATAAGAAATAGTTTAATGGAAATATTCGAAGAACATAATATTCAGTATATGTGGATAAAAACTGAAAGATAAATAGGAGAAGTATGTGTAAATGGAAGAAGTATAGATAAATAGAAATTGAAATGATAGGAGACTATAATGCTTCGTGTAAATTTATGAGAAAAGAAAAGGTTTAGATAAATAGGGATAGATAAACAGGAGTGGGTTATTAGAAATATGTAAATGGAAAAAGATGAGATAAATAGGAATTGGAAGAGAATAATATTTAGGATAGATTCAAAGAGGCTTGTGTAAATAGTAGTCATTTAGAAAATATAAAACATTCGGAATGGCGGTGACGCAGGGCACATAAAAAACAGTTAGCACTTAGATTTCTGTTTTCCATCATAATTATAGAAAACCCCTTATCAAATAATAACTCTTATCTATAAAAGATTAATATTAAATATTACAACAAATAATAAAAATAAACAGACCGTATTTTGAACGACTACATTCATGCCGCCATTTTGTGTGCATTAGGGAAATTTCTTACACTAAGGAAGTAAAAACAGAATGGAATAACATTAAATCCGGCTTAAACATGGAAGCCAGAGATATTGTGGGATATACACAAAAAGAAAATATGAAACCCTGGATAACAAAGGATATCCTAAATCTAATAGAAGAAAGACGAAAATACAAAAATAGATCAGATAAAACACAAAACAGAGATACAAAACCATAAAATGGGAAATTATTCGCAAATGCAGGAAAGCTAAAGAACAATGGATTGATGATAAGTGCAAAGAGATACAAACTAAGATGGAAATAGGAAAGACAGACGAAACATACAAACTAATTAGAATGAATTTTAGGGATAAAAACCATATAGCAAAAATATAAGGAACGCGAGACGAAACGTCATTATAGAAAATGTAGAGAAAGTGTTTGGATGGCAAGAATATATAGGGAATTTATATGCAGGATAGGAACTAACAGCATTAGGACAGGAATCCGAAATTGAAAATGATGACTTGGTATATCCTATACTTAGAGATGAGTTCGAATTAGCATTAAAAGGTCTGAAAAATGGTAAGGCACCGGGTACAGATGAGATGCAAGCAGACACTCTAAAAGCCGCTGGACAACCAGTAACAGAACGCCTCTTCCAACTTGTAAGCTATATATATGAGACAGGCGAGATACCCAAAGATTTCAAAGGTAACATCATAGTCACTATACCAAAAAAGAAAGACTCGGATAGATGTGCAGCACGTGTGTCAAAAATATTGATTAGAATTGTACAGGGACGAATGGAAAAACGAGCTGAAGAAGTTCTTGAAGAAGATCTATTTGGGTTTAGGCAAAACAGGGAAACACGGGAAGCTATTTTAGCTCTAAGGGTGATAGTAGAGAAAACAATAGAAACAGGGGAAAGCATGTATATAGGATTTGTAGATCTGGAAAAAGCATTCGACAATGTAAAATGGAAAAAATGTTCGAAATACTCAAAAAGATTGGAATGAGTTTTAGGGATAGACGGATAGTACATAGCTTTTACAAAAAGCGAACAGCGGTAATAGAATTAAAGCAAGAACGTAGAGAAGTAACTATAGGAAAGGAGTGAGGCAGGGATGTGCCCTATCCCCATAATTTTTAACCTGTACATTCAAAAGGAAATGAATACTGTCAATTGCAGGAAAGCATTTGGAACTAATATGCAGCTACAAAAGATTGATACGCCTAGGTTTGCAGATGATATAGCTGTATTAGCATCTAGCAAGAAAGAGTTAAAAGCTGCTCTTAATGAAATGAAAACGGTTCTAACAGAGAGATACAGTATGAAAATTAATAAAAATAAAACTAAGGTACTATTATGCGGGGGGGATAAATCAAACAGGAACACAAATGGGTAACGAGAATTTACAAGAGGTTAAGGATTTCTGTTACTTAGGAAGCCAAATAACGTAAAATGGGAAGAGCACAAAAGATATAAAACAAGGATTAGCACAAGGCTGTGTTACATATAACAAGAAAAGCAACTACTATGTTCAAAGACTACAAACAGCTTTATTTGGTAATTTTCAATTTCTGTCAAATATAAATTTGATTTGTACTTTCTACTATGATACGTTACAGTTCGGGTAACATTTGCTGACTGTAGTTGGGCTTTTTGAGTAGGTGACAACACTGAACCAGTTTGTAAAAAGGACATAACTTCATGCTCTCCCAATGATAATCAGAATCCAAATCTTGCTTAAAATCAGTATATTTGACACCAACTTTAACAGCTAATGTATAAGGGCTACTAATGACGTATTACTAGAGCAGACTTTCGAGTTTTCATGCTTTGCTGCAAATTTAAAACTTTACAAATATTTCGGTGGCCCACATTTGCGAATAACCATTGGATAGTGCACTAAAAAGTGATGCTTTGATTTTATATTGCCATAAAGTTTTATATATAAAACATGATGGTCTTTAGTAAGCATTTTAAGTTTCTGAATATCCTGTGCAATATACTCTAATAACAAAATGTTATCTAATATTTGTATATATCTATGGGACGTTTGTTTTCGGAACTAAATCGCCCAACGGAATGCCCAGGTTTCTCTAGTAGGAATCTGACATCAATGAAAGATGTAGAAATATAGCCAACTTCGGTTTTGCCATATTGAAAAAGTTTCTTAGGACTTATTCAGCATATCAACAGAAACTTTATTTTTCTGGAGTAGTGAGATTAAAATATTGCAAATGTGATAATGGCTTGCCTTCAAAGAAGTCGTGCATTAAATTTTCAAGGACATGGAATGGAGGTATTCTATTAAAAACAATTTTCTCCTATTCCTGTTACTTGAAAATCATTTCCTTCTAGGTTCTGATTATAGTTGATTACGTTTCTCAAGTTTGCATTAATTTCTGTTCAATCTCATTGGGTCTGTAGCTTTGTACGTTTACATACCATGCCTGGCGGAATTAAAAGATTTTCTAAAACCCATAATACTATTAGGACCCAAATTGTAATCAAGGAGAGCGCCCAAAATAAAAAACTTTGACTTTTGATTCAAGCATATCCATATGGAGTCCTTCAGTTTCTAGAAAGGCGAATTCTTCAATTATGTGATGAAAGGCTACTTCATTTCCAAATTGCCTGCAGTAATTGCTTTTCATAAAGGCTAAATTGAATATATGTTTTAATTGGGATTGCAAATATTGTGGAGCTGTTGGAAAACTAGTATCCTGCCAAAATGTTGATGTGGCATGGCCTCCTAAAGGATTGTTTATACCACAATCATCGAAATATACGGAGATAGGTATAAATATTTTGTCACCAAAAGATTTAATTTTATTTCCAGTAACAAAATTGCTTATATTACTTTTTGACGAAATATGATATATAGTGCTCGCAATTTCTAAATAGACCTCGTCATCCGCGACGTCACACAAGTACTAACTACTTATGTAGATGTTTGTCAACTTAATACCGTACAATATTTATGTTATAGTTTTGATTTGAATAATAGCAATTTACTACGATGCCAATAATTTTAAAGCCAAATATTAAATGTTGAAATTTTGGGTTATGTCATCCATGTTTAGTTGGTGTCAACGACCTCGTTAATTTTTCGGTTTTTAAACATTGATATTTGATGTGTTTTTTCTTCAAACAGTTCTTTTCAGAACTCATGTTAGTATTAAACTGAACTCTAATCACCGAAGACGATGAGCGAGATTGATTTAGACCTAGAACTAAGCCATTTGTTGCTAGTTTGATCACCTTTATAAGTTGTATGAAAATCGTTTGTACTCATTTTCCAATTAAATTTATAGTGCAACATGTAATTATTTTATATTTAAGACGCTTCTGTTCATACTTGATGATTGAATTTAAAACACGATGAGCTTTTTAATAATAGTTGGCGATCCCTGATTACAGTCTTGGACAGTACTGGATTTAAATGGCTGAAAGATAATCCAAGAAGAGGTTTAATGGAACTGCCAAATATTATGGATAAATGGAATTCGATTCTTGAAGATATATGAAAATACAATAAGAGAATCTGCAGCAGTTTTGTGTTTTTAGACGAAACATGTTTTTTTCAGAATGGTGTCGTAAGCTGTTTCTAGCAAAGCAGTGATATAAAAACAGTTAGGGTACACACATTGGTCGAAAAGGTTTGGTGTCACACCTACTTATCCTGAATACAGTATAATGTAATTAGGTTTGTAGTTACATAGTATTACATTACCGAAATGTAAATGAATTACTAAATGGTGCTGACATTAATTTTCTCTTCTTCCACAAAAAAAAAACCTACAGAGAAGTGAATGTGCAAAATTTGAAAATTAATTATTAAAGAATTTTAGACAACGTGCCGTATTATTATACTTGTTAAGTAAAACACCTAACAGTTCCTAGAAAAAAAGTAATTGTAGAGTGACTTACAAAATAAACAATTTCTTATGGAACTAATGATTTTTAAGCAAAGCTTGTTCAACTTGTCGCGATGTAAGTCAAAATAATGTGCTTTGTAATATATCAGTAATTTTAAAAACTGGCATAAACCGTCAAAGGTTTTTAAAATGAAATTGTTGGTTGAAAAATACAGATAAGTGGTCTCCGTATCACTGCTTATTCAATGCAGTTGGAATGTATGGGGTATACGACCTGCTACAATCAACACATTGAAAGAACATGTGGTGGAACATCTTGCAAAAATTACCAAAGATTGGTGGGAAAGTGCGATCAAATTCGATCAAGGGGACATGCACCTCTAATTACTAACATTGATGATAGCGATAACTAATACATATTTTCGATCCAATTAAAGAAACTTTTTACATGATTGATGTATCTTTAATTTATGTATAATAAACAAGTATACCTACTTATGTTTTAATGCTAAATTACAAGCTTTTAATTCTTTCTGTGACTTCTTGAAGAATATTTTATTTGAAATAATACTTACATACATCCTTGTTTATTTATATCCTATTCACGATAAATATGGGATGACGTAAACAGTAATAAAGTGTTAGTAATTGTATAATATGGACGTAACTATGAACCCAGCTTCAATGATATTACGATTTAGTCTGTTACAGTTGGCAGTTTTATGCGGTGTTGTAACATTTTGTGCTTCTGTCTCCTTAGATGCAAAATTTGTTTACAGTGAAATTTTAAGACTGCTTTTATTACTTGAAAAATCTTACTTCTGCATTTTGAGTTGCATTGCTACCACAATTCACTACCATATACAAAGAAGGTATTTTAAAAATAACCTTACAATTTAAAATGTCAACTTTTCATAATTATTTAATAATAAACAAAAATTATACAAGTCTAACTATTAAATAGGCTTAGAATAAGTCAATGATGACAACACCGCATTTATGTGTATTGTGACTTCATCCCATGTTTATTATGAATAGGGTTTTTATAGTAGTGCAATTTATAATGCAATAGCATAACCTCTTGAATGTCTGTGGCTATTGTCCCATGTCTGGTAAAGTATACTTATAACTTGTTACATGCCAAAAATTGGCATTGCACACTTTTTAATTTGTGAGTGAATTCGCGCCAATATTTTAAAAATAAACTTGTGTATTTCCGTAACTTCGGACAGTTGCGTCGGCGCAAAAGAATGCGCAGACATGGAGGGAGGAAGAAGTGCGCGGTTTCCAACACGACAGGGATTAGCTAACGAGACGTCGAACAGTGAGGTTTATGTGTTGTGCCTTTGTATTTTCTCTTTTAGATAATGTAGGTTTCCCTTTATCTCTATATGATATCGTTGCCTTGACCTTATTCCTATCGTACCGCTACACACAAGAAGAGGGAAGACAAACAAATCTGGCTTCAACAACGGCGTAATCTAACCCACGTCCAACAATGCCGAGATTCGCGAAGATGAGCATGGCTCCTGCTGCAAGGATTACCGCAAAATCGTGAAGCGTTTCACATTTTTAAGTGAGTACATTTTATCTTTTCCTTTAAGGCGCCTCTTGTATCACTGTAAACATTTTTGGTATGTGATACAATTTGAGACGCAATTATTACGTAATAGCTTTATTGTGCAATATTATGTACGTTTTAGTATACTATAACGGTTATACCTTAGACTATAACAAACTATAAAGTTAAAATCTATAGAATTTAACAATCATACTTAAATTATGCTCAGTAGTAAAAATTCACAAGTTAATCACCTTCATTATTAATTTAAAAAGATTAAATTGCAATATTGGCAATAGAAAATCATTCCAAAAATACATTTTAAAAAGTCTTAAATCACATTTCTCACCTACTATTTAATATATTTTCAACGGCCGTATGCTACCGATTGCGTTATTATATTCATGTGGTTGTTAGGTTATTACTTGGGATATTATTAATTAACAGTCGTTAATAATAAAAACACAGTTGTAATAACTTTATTCACTTTAGTGTACAACGCCTGGTCACACAACCATTCTTAATCATACTCCTAATCATAATGTCCTCGTTTTATGAACTCTCGTAAAACCCTCGCTTGCGCTCTCCCCATTCTATACATAACACTCCTTTCCCTTTTAAATAAATTACAAATAGTCTTTAAACCTAATAGGTACAGTTTTGGTTCTAATCAGGCGTTTCAGCTCTACAGGTACCGGATTAGGTTTGGGCAAGTTATTAACCATAACTTTTTAATTTGACGTGTCATCCTCAAAACTGGGACACAACGGAGGATGATTATTATCGCCTAAATAACTTTCGCATTTGGTTACGACGAACCAATCGAACTATGCCACTTTCTAGACGGACTAGGTAGGTAAGTTTACTAACGACTTCAAAAATCCTACCTGGTATCCATTTCCTTATCTCCTTTTTTGGATTTTTAACGAGAAATTTGTCATTTACAACGTAACGGGAAAACACTTTATTATTCTTATAGGACAACGGATGAAATTTATCTTGAGGGTGGATCATGGACAAAGGTGTCCTAACTACATAATTAAACATAATTTGAGCTGGAGTGCGCTTTGTAACAGTACACGGTGTATTATGGTATGTAAATAAACATTTTAGCAGTTTGAGTTCCAAGGAATCATTGCTCCTACTAGAAATTACTGACCTTAGTAACATTCTTTTAATTGTTTGCACTGCACGTTCTGCCAACCCGTTAGAACTAGGGTGGTGGGGGTGGGGAGCTATTCCCAGCCTTTATAGTATTACTTTCTAAAAACGATTTAAAGGCATAACTGGTAAACGGAGGTCCACAATAGGATATCACCACTCGTGGAAACCCAAAACAAAAAGCTTGACTTAATTTTTCGATTACTGCTTCAGCAGTAGTATTTTTCATAACCCAACACTCTAACCACTTCGAGTGCTCATCAACTAGTAATAGAAATTTCCCTTGTTGTGTTTCTAAAAAGTCAATGTGCACTCTTTGCCAAGCTTGTGTAGACTTGGACATAGGAATGTAAACTTTCCTTTCACTATCATTTTGGGTAAGTTGGCAACTTTCACAAGATCGAACCATCTTGTCTATATCGTCATTGAGACCCAGCCACCATAAAACTGATCTGGCTAACATTTTTGTACGAACAATACCAGTGTGGTCTTCATGAAGTAGGTTTATAACTTCTTAACGTTGTGGGTATAATTATTCTATTCCCAAACAGAATCGAATTATTTTTAATTGATAGAGCTGTACGAACTTTAAAATATGGCTTAAGTCGTATTTAACTTTCTTTGGCCATCCTTTAACAATGTAATTTTTAACTTCCAGTAAAATAGGGTCATGAGCTGTGGCTTCATCAACCTCATGAAACGAAACAAACTTTTGAGCAACAAAAAAAACACTCAATATTTAGACTATCATCAATTAACATGGGTTGATTAACTGGTAACCTCGATAATGCATCAGCATTAGGGATGTTACTTCTTTTTTTTATATTTTATAGAGTAATTAAAACCTGACAGTAAGATTGCCCAACGCTGCAATCTTGCCGCAGTAACTGGTGGAATATTTTTCATAGGGTTAAAAACAGTTTGTAACGGTTGGTGATCGGTGACTAAAGTAAAATGTCTACCGATTAAATATTTTGCAAACTTTTTAACAGCAAAAACAATTGCTAACGCTTCCCGTTCAATTTGGCTATATCCCCTTTCTGTAGGAGATAGAGTGGAGGAAGCAAACAGAATAGGTCTTTCTATTCCATCAACTAACTGAGCTAAAACTGCTCCAACTCCAACGCTACTACTGTCACAAGTCACAACTGATGGTAGTGTGGGATTGTACAGCATAAGTAGGGTTTGTTCAGACAATAGATGTTTGCCTGTTTCAAACGCTTTTTGGCAATCCTTTGTCCATTCAAAGTATACACCACTTCTAGTCAAATTATATAACGGTTCTAAGATGACTGGTAACTCTCTAGGTAAAAATTTATGATAAAATGTAAGTAAACCCAACCAAGCCTTTACCTGTTTAACATTTTCAGGTGTGGGCGTATTTTGAATATCTGTAATTTTATCTTTACAAGGTGAAATACCTTTTTCGCTTAACTTATAACCTAAACAAAATAAACTTTTACAAAAAAAACTGAGATTTTTCGATATTAACTTTAACATTAAATTGGTTTAATCGTGTAAACACCTGAAACAAACGTGTTTCACACTCACTAACATTAGTACCTCCTATTATTATATTATCAATATAACAACGTGTGTAACTCAAACCTGCGAGTATTTGATCCATTATTGATTGAAATAGATCTGGGGTGCTGGCTAAACCAAAACATAATCTATTCCAGCGATACAGACCTAAATCAGACGTAACTTTACTTATGATTCCTTGCTTAACTAAATTGTTAATTTCGGTAGTAACTTTATCTTTTAAACTGTATGGAACATTATAAGCTTTTAAAAAACTGGTTGAGCATTATCTTTTGTAGCTATGCTAACTTCAAAAGATTCTACAGGCTCAAGATTTTCAACATTAAAAACTTTTGGAAATTTACTTTTTAAAATTTCAACAATAGAACTTTTGTCAGTAACTACGTTACAGTTTAATAACAAATTTCTCTGTTTAACATTTCTAACCAATCTCGACCTAATAAGAGTCTTTGCAATCAATTGTTAGTAACAATTAACGTTAACTTAAAATGGTTTGGTTTGAACATACCTTTTACTACGATGGGCTCACTATTAGCCGCGTTAACTTTAAATTTTCAATCTTACCTAATAGCCATGATTTAAAATACTTTATGTACCAAAAATTTGTTATCAACGTAACTGC
Source organism: Platerodrilus igneus (assembly GCA_036346225.1). NCBI lineage: Eukaryota > Metazoa > Arthropoda > Insecta > Coleoptera > Lycidae > Platerodrilus > Platerodrilus igneus. The sequence goes on from JARFIW010000453.1 coordinate 11,698,352, forward strand.
CGATCTGCATTCAACTTCTAAATTTATGGGAATTCTATTTATTCCTAAACTTACAACTGGTTCTATTGGTTGGGAAATAATCTGCACATTACGGTTGCCAACTGCTGTAATGTTTTTCACTGTTTTGTTACAGTCTTTAGCAATATGCCCATATTGATTACAAACAAAACATCTCCATTTATTTCGAGGACATTCGGACACACGGTGATTGCGATTGCATTTTGAACAAACAACTTTTGTTTTTGTAAGGGTGGACCTGTAAAATTTTTCAACGGATGTTGAACAACTGCAGGAACGTAACTGGACTTTGCCTTCACATTCGAAACCTTACTAACATTTGAACTTGATACCTCTTGAAAAACTTGACTTTGCATTTTTATCAACTCCATGTCAATGCATAATTTCTGAGCTTTTTCAAAATCCAACTTGGGTTCTGAAAGAAGTTTACGAACCATGGATTCATCTCTTAAACCAGCAATTAAAATATCCCTGCGGGCATCATTTAAAATTTCGCCAAAATTACACGTGTTCGATAACTTCTTTAAGCTAACAATAAAGTCTTTGATTGATTCATCTTTTGTTGACATCGTGTGTAAAATTTAAAGCGTTCAGCTATTTCTAATTGCGGTGGAGCATAATGTTTTTTAAGCTCTATCAACTAGCTCACGAAACGTTTTATTGTTAGGTTCCACGGGAATCATCATATTTTTCAGTACACTATAGATTTCTGGACCGATTACCACTAACAGTGTAGCAACTTTTTCTGTCTCGTTTGTGTGACTAACCTCAAAAAACAGTTCCAGCCGCTCCAAATAATTCTGGAACGGTTCATTCATCCCTAAATGTGAACATCTACATTATAACGGTTTCCATTTCTGTCGTTTTTATCCATTTCCAATATTTAATAAAATTATAAAACTGGTGTAATATTAATTACACTAAACCATTCACCAAAACCCACTGTTTTTAATTCCCAAGAAAAAAGTAAATAAAGTTGATTTTAAAAACTATGAGTGGTTTAATTCCCAAAGAAGGTTAAGAAGAATGCTAAACAAACCACAACAAACATATAGGAAGTATAACTTTATAAAAAATATAGTGTCACATACACTGCCACATATGCACCTTTATTTACGAGCATGGGATTGAAATATAATCAAGTCATTTTAAAATGAAATCGTACTACTTCATTTTACTATTAACATCATTTAAAACAAATATACTATAATTGGTTTAATAATAAGTAAGTGTGAATATACAGAAAAATGTAATGCCTTTTAATTTAAGATTATTGAGATGATTAATTTATTCTGTTATTATAATTCTATTAGAATACAGGTTTGAAATATTCGCTTTTGATGCTTTGAATTTAGCATAGCAACTTATTTATATTAAAACGATTTCTTGTGTTTTTTACAATGCTTAATTTTTCTGAATGTAGTACTACTTCACTTTATTGTACAAATTGAATGTATTTTTCATTTGAATGTGCACTATACCGGGTGTAACAAAATAAGTGTATAACATTTCAGGGGGTGATTCATCATCGTAAAAGAGATAGGGTCTTTCATTTGAAGAAACTTCATTGGAGCATCCCTTGTTAAGATACCGCCCCTTGAAGGGGGTACATAAAATTTGTTTTTCATTTTTTTTACAAACACTAAAAAGTTACAAAATTGAAATTAAGGTGACATTTTTTACTATCCAAAATACACTTAATCAGTAATTTATGTGGTTTACCCCATGGTTGTAAGGGGTGGAAAACGAAACCCCTAAAATTTATTTGCAATAGCTTATTTCATTCTAAACAAAAAATGTCTCTTGAATTTTTGCCCAAAATTAACCAGTTTGCAGAAAAAAATTATTTTACAAACAACTACAGAGATGCATCGTCATAAGTGCGAACTGGATTATTATTGTTATTTTGTAGCTACTACCTGCATCAAAGTATGATTAAAGATGAATAAACAAAACTAATTTATTAATAATAAAACATACAACATGTAGAAATCATAGTAAATGTTCAACATGTCCATCTTCGGTCATTACATATGCATCTAGACGTCGGCGCATTGAGCCACGTGTAGGCTAGCCCAGAATAGAAATCAATGGAGGTACGCATCCAACCAATCCCAAGATGGATAAACTAATGACGAAAAAATAACTGTGCTTAAACATGATGATTATTACAAGTAACTACAAGAAGTGGTTGGGCAATATTCTCGAATAACGTTAAGTGTGTGAAGGGAGTTACTGGAAAACCATTATTTCGGCAAATGTCTTAAGTGTTGGGGGATCTTGGTAGCTACAGGTTGCTTAACCCCCTTCACTGAATCTCAGTGAAATAGGGCATAAAATCAGAAAACAATAGAAGGAGAACGAGCTGTATACACATGCTGTGTGAGAATTTCCGGGAACAATGTAGGCTAGCTCAGAATATAAATAAGTGCAGGCACATGTCCAACCAGTTTTGGGACGGAAAACCTAATGACAAAAAAATAAGCGCCGATAAATCTGATGATTAGTATAAACAACTAGTTGTTGGTTGCGAAATATCTGCAACTAATGATGACTGTGCGAAAAGATATATTGGAAAATATATTAAATCGGTAAATGGTTAAGTGTTGGGGGAACTTGGCAGCCACAGGCTGCTTACCTCCCTTCGCAACCACTGAAGGTCGGAGAAATATAGGGAATATATGAGGAAAGACAACAAGCATAGAACAAGAAGAAAATTCTTGAAAGCATATGTGTGGAGCACAGCACAGTATGCCTATGAAATACGGGCAATCTGAAAATCAGACAGAAAAACGGTAGCAGCTTTTTGAAATGCTGTGCTTCAGATGTATGAGGACGATAGCATGGACAGACAAAGATAATTACAAATAGGTTATAGAAATAGTAGGGGAACAAGGATATCTGGGGAAAAAGATAAGAGAAATAGAAGGACAGAATACGTTCTAAGGCATTTTTGGGGAATAGTATGGGATATATTACAAGCAGAGATAGGAAAAAAAAAGTAGATGTAGACCTAGATCAGATAGTTATAGATGCAGACTGTGCAAATTTCAGGGAAATCTAGGTTAGTTGAAAATAGGAAACAATGATGGTATGCGTCTAACCAGTTCCAGGACTGAAGACATGATGATGAAAAAGAATGAAAAACAATTTAATGTACCCCCTTTAAGGGACTGTATATTAACAAGGGATGCTCCAATGAAGTTTCTTTATATGAAAGACCCTATCTCTTTTGCGATGAGGAATCACGCCCTCAAATGTTTTACACTTATTTTGTTACACTCGGTATATAGTCCATTCGCTTTAACTATAGGATGACATCACAACTGGTTAAAATGCTACATTGCCATATTAGTTTAAATTCTAATATATTCAATGAAAAATACACGAATATTCCCATTGGCAAGAGAAATTGGTGGCAACATTGTACAGAACTGCCAACCTTTCCATCACAGTTTACTTCGAGCGGTATTGTAGGTATTCATTTGCATACAGTTCCTAACCCTTTATTACTGTCACATAGTTGATTATAGTATTTCATACTATATTTGTAAACATGCTTTAGATAATTACAATGTCTATGATCCATCTTGTATATGTTGTATTTGGCAGCACTTAGGGTATTTAGACACGACAACTGCATGTCATAAAATTAGCTGTCAATTTTTATCAAGTAGAATCATCTGTTTTAATTTATAATAAAAGCTACAGTACATACATTCCTTGATTCTCATTTTATAAACATAGTAGTAAAGTTATTTTATTACTGAAGCATATTATTGAATCGCTACCAATAATATGACAATTACTACATTAGACGTCATCCTAAAGTTAAAACGAATGAACTATATATACCGAATGTCTTGCAATATCAGCCGTGATTTCTGGATTTTAGTAACCATACAAAACACAATATTATGTTAAAAATCCCAATACTACACAATACTTAATAAAAAATATTCCATTTTTAGTATGATATCTACATCGTAATCACATTTCTTCCTATCATTTTAAATTATTGATTATGCAGTGGCTAGTACTCCTGCAGATATTGTTTTTCATTTTCAGTTCAAAATAATTATATTGTGATGTGTTAACTGATTAAAATTTTCTGTGGTAGTATAATTCATATCACTTTCAATGAATTATATCATGCTAACTTTCCATTTTACCATTTTAATTTTATGTTGAACGCAGATATTATATGTTAAACACACAAACATTTCTTAAACAGTGCTTCATTCGTAAGGAAGATGTTTGGAATGCAATATTGCGAAATTTGGAAACAAATGTTTTGTTTTTCCGCAACTGTATTCAGCTATCGAGAAAAATATTGCACTGCAGTGAAACCATGCAGGTAAAAATAGTGTATAATATGTAATTTTTATTACTAATAGATTTTTTTAAGTTGATAGAGCTCTAGCTGTGAGGAAGAGCAAGAAACAAAAGAAAAGTAAGCAAGAAGAACCTGCAGAAGCTTACCCTGCAAAACACTGGAAAAAAGTGAAGGTCTAAAAAAATGTGGTTTAAAAATAAAAGTCTGCCATTAGTAAGTTTTCATTATTTATTAACTTTGAAATTAGTACTCTTGCATATGATTGATATTGAAAGCCTTCTGTAATAGTTTTAAATAAACAATATTTTCAAATTCCACCTTAAAATCCTCAATAATTCAAATTGGCCAATGGGGCATAGACCCAATGACAGTTGGAACGTGAACCAGAGCAACACTTCTTGGAACTGGGGAGCACCACCAGAGGAACTGATGTGGGCCTGTTTGGCACTACGACTCCCCAAGGAAAAGATGTTAATCCTTAGCGGACCTAGCACAAGCTGATGAAGGGTGTTTATGATAACAGTTGTAGTTTGGGTTTGCCTTAACAGACCTGAAATGGAACTTATAACAGGACGAACATTCGGTAATAACGTCAAAGTCGAGTGTGCACCAACAGTAGTGTGGTGGTGAACGAATCTCGTTACCGGCCCCAAATTCTCAAAAGCTCAATAATAAAACAAAGGAATTCACAATGTAGAACGATCTGCTCCAGCCTAAACTCTCTTGTAAATAAAGTACCTCAATACATCTACGTAACCCCATTTACAATTATTTGCTGAAAGAAATATATATATATATATATATATATATATATATATATATATATTATAGTGGTTTTAAAGGGTTAAAAATTAATACAAACGAAACAATTTCAAAACACCCTGTATAAAGGAACAAACAGAAATTACGTGCGAAATTTATATTAATTAATTTTTATCTAAGTAACGGGTATTAATCAAATTGTACAAATGATAATTAAAAATTTAATAGCTTTGCAAAGAATTAAATGGCAGAAGCCAATGCCATGCATTTATTAATTTAATTGGAGTTAATTGAACAATTATTGATATATAATAAGCATAAAAGCCTGTAAAAACCCAAGGTGAAACGCGTTGCTAACAAACGAATATATCAAGAGGGTGAAAATACCATGAAACGAAGCTCGGAGAATTGTATTTAAAACGTTCATTACGATCGAACACCTGCAAACTTTTAAATGTCAAGTTCTAATAAATTTGAGTAGATAAACATGCAGATTCTACGTATATTGGAAACGGTTGAATGTTTTAGCATGAAATACTAAACAGGGGTTATTTAAAGTCACGTCGCCAGTCCACATGTGTTTAGACATTACATGTGATTTTCCAATGCTCCACCCGAAGGTACTACATTGGCCAGGAAGCGAGTTTTTTTTTTTACCTGGAAAATTTTGAATTTTGCCGAATCCTTGCTGTTCCAAGCAAGGTAGGGATCTTTAACGTGCGTGACAACACTCACACACGGGACCTCCATTTTACCTCTCATCCGAACGAGGGTGTATTTTTGCGAAAAATGCTCGCCTAACATTTTCAAGCGGACCGTGTCGGGATTCGAACCCGGGACCTTGGGCGTAGTAGTCACACACATACCACTACGCCACGGAGCCGCCTCATGTGTTTAGACAGCAGATAGTCAAGAATATCGATTTTGTACCACTCAGACCAGGGTAGAAAGGGACAGAGAAAATGCATAAGTAAGAGACACTAATAGGATAGGAGGGATTTGTGAAGCGTCACGAGGTCTACGATTGGTCGATATGTTAGTTTGATTTGAAACAAGCACGAGGATGTTGTAGCGTGATATTCTTGAAATTTTATAACCAGGTATTGAAATTCGCGGATTTGAAAATGGAGTTGAATGTAAAATTGCGAGAATGTGTGGTGTTAACAGGGGATTTCGCGTTAAGCAGGTATGGAGAGGTTACATTCGAGTGTATAAATGCTTTTAGAGAACGTGGTGAGGGCCCTTAAGTTTTCGATCGCTCCAAACAACGTATCTAAGTATCACGAGTTGTAAGTATTACTAAATCAGTTGAATTATATTACATGGTGATAGTCTCTTAATTAAATACGCGGTTAAGTGTGCCGAAATTACATTTTAATAGAGATATCTATAATTATAATCAACTCGTGTCGGGACATTAAGTAACGTGGTTTGAAGCATCTAATTAATGAAGAAATAATTTTAAATGGAATTTGGAATTGGTTACACCGGGGAGGCCGCGTTTGCAGTTCAATTTGGATGCGTTTTTCTAGTAACAGCTAGAAACGACCTGCAGAACGGACAGAAGAAATAGATGGCATCATCCTCAAAGCAGAGATTTACTATAAATTTCCAGGTAGCGATTTGAACTGTGACTTTATAAACTGAATATTGGGAGAACGTAGGAGAGTGAAATTCCAAGGTAGTGTGTATTATTTACGTATTGAACTTAATACGTGTAAAAACTTTATTATGGTATTTAACTAAAAAGTTGAAGGTGTCTATAAAGCTTTTAAACGTTCCCTCAGAACATAAAAATTTTGTGAAGGGTACATGGCTTTGCTTTGTTATTTGTTTTAAAAGTATGCAAATGCATAATTAGCTGGGTTATTCTGAGCTTACCCTACCCCAGAGTTTAGTTAGAGTAAAATGAATAAATAAATTATAAAGAAGGAATTTTAGAGAAGGTATTATTCAAGGCCCATTTACTCCAGATACAATTTCTGTGTTTAATGATTTAAAAATAAAATACTGGACATTATAAAATAAGGTTTTCTGAAGTGTAATGTGATCAATGAAATATGGACTATATTGCATTTCATTTGTAAATAGTTATAAATAAAAGCTTGTATGTTGGTTGTATTTGAGGTTTTATTGCTAGTGTGTGTGTATGATTGAGAATATGCGAGTGAATCTAGATACCCAAGAGGAGATCCGAATGAGCTAGCCGGAAGCAGTTGAAGAAGGCCGTCCAACCGAGGAAGAAAGGAAAACGGGTAACAATAATTTTTTTTTTGGATTAGTTAAATTTTGAAAATTTATGTTTATTGTCGAATATGAAAATTTTATAAAAATTTCGAAAATAATTTATGGTTGGTAAGCATCTTACCCGAGTTCCACGGCATAAATTTTGACGCCCAATTCAGGAGCTGAGGCGATTCTTATAAGGTTTCACAGCAATGTATGTTGATTAGCAAATGAATATAAACATATGACATACTTTTGTATGCCCACGATATAAAGAAAAGCAACATAACATATATGATAAATTAATTCTAATAATTTCAGACTAGCCAGGAATACCAAAAAATGAATTCATATTTTTGTATATTTATATTTAATGAAATAGAATTGAGTGCATCAAGGACTCATGCCGGTCCTGACTGACAAATCCTACAGAAAAATACAATGTAATGCGCAACATCAAACGTGTTACAGCTGGTGCATACAATAATTAGATTAGCAATCCTAAATTTACTTGGATAAATGCCATGCTTGTTACTTTTATTAACAAACTATAATAATTAGGAGGTAATGTAGTTGTAAAAATTTAAGGTTTATAGTGCACATGAAGAAACCTCTTAAGTAAATCTTTTTAATGTTAATTTTGATAACTTTGGTTCATACAGTTGATGGCGGCACAAGTCGGTTTTGTAATGTGTACGATAACGTACGGAACTGGTTTATTCACTTTAACTTATAATAAATACATCGCTAACTTATAATGGATCAGGCCAATAAATAATGCAGGAGTATCAAGTTAACGCCCTACAAATATACTTTTCTAAACGTACATTAAATGATACTTGTATAAATATTCCCAACTAGATTGGATCATTATGCCAAATAGCACACCTAATTGGGGTCTCCTCTTATCATTCAAACAACAATTTCCCAAGTAAAGTGGCATAAACTATCATTACGTACACAAACAACGAAAAATTGAATGATATAATGGACCTAAAACAAAGTAATCAAATGCACCTGGAGGATAAACCACTACAAAAACATTCAAAAATTCGACACCTGCACTGTATCTTTATTGCTTCATTTAAGGTTATCAAAGTTGCTCTACAAGACTGATAAGGTTTCAATATGTTAGCACTTCCAATTTATACCGGATGTCGCCATTACCATTATTATTTTTAATGGAATGCCCTGTATATTTATACATTTCTGAATTCTTTCAAATTTTACGTGAGCTTTTATAAGACGACCAAATCTCCATCTACTGCTGTTTCCTAGATTTTTTGAGTTTTTATAAATTATTGACATTTGCATGTAGTCAGATAAATTGGAATATCTACAAACTTACAAAGTGGGTTTTTGCGATCTTTATAAACAATATTTGACACTATTTCAACATGCTAAGAAATTCGATTGTAATATACTGGGTGCTAGAAAATTCATTTTATAATTTGACTATTAAAGGGTCAAACATTGTGATATTTTTAAATCGAACATATCATATATTGTTACGTTAATCGATCTATAGATAAAAATACTTTAGGTATGTAATTACTACCATTCAATTATTGTAAACCGTTTCTGAGTTATTTGCATTAAAAGAGAAAATACTCGGTTCAATAATATCTGTCACCATCAAATAGGTTTTGTCTGATAGATTAACACAAGAGTGATTGATTATTGTTACGAAATATCAAATGTAGATCATTCTAAGCGGTTTGCAGCTGCTGCACTGTAGGTGCTGTTATTATAATATATAAATTCACTTTATTGTAGGAAGAAATCCTAATTGTCAGTAATACAAATAAACAATAATTTTCATTACATATCATACACATTACTTTTTGTATTAATTAAATAATACTAAGATTAATTAAATAAGACTAAAACTATTGCTAGCCCATATAACAATTTTGAAATTTAATGTATAATAATAACTTTCTTTTGAATAAATGTATGTTATTGACATTTTTTAATTCACTAGGTAATTTATTATATTTATCTAACCCTTTAAAAAACAATCAGTTCATTGTACTCTTATAATTTGTTTTCTTTATATAAAAGTTTTCTGTAGATCTTGTATTGTAAGAGTGAATTTCGTTGTTACAAATAACATATTTATAAAGGTATGTGGGATGTAAAGCCTGCACTGTTTTAAAAATAAATATCATAGCTAAATAATACAATCTATCTTTAACTGACAACCACTGCAGGATACTTAGCATGTGTGCAATTGATGTATATCGATTACATCTCAAAATAATCCTCATTGATCTATTTTGTAATTTTTGTAATCTATGTATTTGAGTTTCGTTAAAAAGATAATTTATTGTTGCACAGTAATCAAAGTGTGGTTTTATAATACTGTTATATACCAAAATTCCACTATATTTAGATAGTGATTTGGATATTCGTGAAAAAAAGAACAATTTTCTTGATATCTTTTTAACCATGTAATCTAACTGTTTGCCAAATATTAGATGATTATCAATTATAAAACCCAAGTATTTAATATCAGTCACTATTTCTATTCTACTATTATTCATTTCAAGATTAAGTAAACTTGTGTTAAGTCGTTCATATTGCTAATTGTTGAGTACATAAAAAATACTCAGGAGAGAAAAGCGGGAGTATAACCAAACAGATATTAAACAAATGCAGCCTTCAATATTCTTAACTGATGTCCAGTTAGAGCGGTAAAGATTCTTGGATCCAGAACACATTACTACACTCGAAAAATAATATAAAGCGGTAAGGTAGTCCTATACAGGGACTGACCTCCGAAACAGAAACTTATTGTCCAAGCGGTGACAATAGACTGTGTCAGGCCACGCAGTCATCAAATATATGGCAAACAAGATAGAATATTGAAGGTGATAACACGACTGGGTGTACAAAATTTAAATAAAAGAGCAGATATTACCATTAACAAATAAACTTAAATTTAAACTAATAATATAAAGAAACTAAATGAATACATACAGGGTTGGACGGAACACTAATCGAAACTTACAACTTAAGATTTTCTTGAAATGATAATTATTTATGGTAAATATAATAGAGTTCTTCAAAGAATGTGCAATGCTTTTCTTCTTAACGAATGATCCATTATTTGCACAGTTTCTAAGAATGTTTTTAAGAAATCTAACATTTGGTGCTGACTTTTCCAGAAATGTTTGATGAAAAACATCGTAAATTCTTTGACAAATTCTATTACATCCACCATGAATAATTATAAGTTTGAGGTAACCTTGATTTGTAAAGTTTTGATTAGTGATTACAGACAATTACAGTTCAGGAACTGCAAACTGTCTAGAATTATCTACATTTGACGATTCGTACTAATAATCAATCGTTTTTTTGTTGATTTAGCAGACGAAAGCTGCATAATAGTAGCAAATTTTATTGAACGTGTGCATTTACTTTTTTAATGCAAATAACTCAGAAACAGTTTACAAGTATATACAAGTAAATTTTTTCAAAGATTGATTAATGTAATAAAAATAGGTTCAATTAAAAAAAAACAGCAATTTTAATTTTAATAATCAAATTATACAATGAATTTCCTAGCACACTATACGTTACAATCAGATTTTCTTAACACTTCAAAATAATATCAAATCTTATTTATAAAATTAAAAAAATTCACTTTGTAAATTTTTTCAGTTTCTAAATATTCCAATTTATGTGACCATCTGCAAATGTCAAAAATTTAAAAAACAAAAAATTTTGGATATGGCATTAGATAGAGATATGGCTGTGTTATAAAGGTTTACATACAAATTGACTAGGAATTCAAAAATGTATAAATATACTGTGCATTCCATTTAAAATAACGATGGTAATGGCAACTTCTAATATAATGAAGTGCCAACGTATTAAAACTATTTTAGTCTGTTACGTGCCAAAGTGGCACTAAACATTGTTTTAGTTTAATTTGACGTGCGGTAGTTTCGCGCCCCAAATTCAAAAGACTTGGCGTATATTTTTGTCACGCCAGAGGGCGTTTGCGCGAGATCGCGCGGGAACTTCGCGCCGACGCGTGAAAGAACAAAAGTGGGAGAAGTGTGTCCGTGAGACGCTTTAATGTGGCTTTTTTCCTTGGACCTTCGTGAAGAGCGGTTTGGTCAGGTATCGTATCGTGCCTTATCTTTATTTATGTAGATATCCTTGCCTGATTATCTTTGTTTGTCGCCCTTATACCTGTTCCCGTCTTTCCCTACATAGGTAGAGGTAATTTGTAGCCGTTGGCTGAACCGCATTCCACGCCGGAGCACCATCTTTAAACACTCCGGAGTGGAGCCCTGAGATCTAGTGGAAGCCATTTGAATGGACGTAGGCGTACCCCGGGAGGAGGCCATGCTCTGCTAGCAGCCACCATCTTTAAATTGCCTTGAAGGGGGCCCTCTGTAGCCCTGATGGACTTCAACAGAAGCCAACTTTAACTCAGGGACATATTCATGTGAGTATTTCGCTGTCATAACCTATTGTCTTAAATTTATATATTTTCCGTCAATTGCGTATTTAATTCGTTATTGGTGACGTCATTGACAGATGGGCGCGCCGAAATCTGTACAAAGATTAGCGTTACCAACCGCCCGTGGCGTCGCTTTTTCCGCGCTTGCGCGATGTATTTATAAACTTCTAAGTGTAAGAATTCGCATTTTAAACTGTAAGAAGTCTTGTAAAGCGCGTTCGATAACCCCGTACTGCAAATTTTCAGATGCATTATAACATTAGCCTTCCATATACAAGTAACCTACCACTTAAAAAAACACTATAAGAACAATCAATGTCAATACCGCTTCATAGAGAAATTGTTGATTTAGGCCCGGTTGTACAGTTTCTAGTTTAAACCACGTTCACAAGAACTCCGTTTAATTATTGAACCTCGTTCAAGCATAGTTGTGTTGTAGAACTGCTAATCAAATAAAGCTTAGTTGAACGACGTTTATGTACTTCCTGTCATGCACAATTTGAAGTAACGTATATCGTTTCTAATTTTTATTTTAACCTAAGAAGCTAACCCTACTTTAATATAAACAGTTCGCATTTTATTTATTTGTGGTCCAATTGTTCCTATAGTGCTAATTGTGTATAATTATTGTAATTGGCAAAAAGTTCACATTTGTACTTTAATCGAATATTTTATTCACAGAAATAGCGGTCATGAATATTGCAGGGCCCTCCAACATAAACCGAGCAACTAACTTCACTAATAAAGAAGAGGCGCTTTTAATATCTTTAGTAAACTCTGTTTACAGAGTTTCTCGCATTTTAAGAAACAAATATGAGAATATTAAAAAACGAACCAAAAAAAGTGTGCAGATGAAAAATGTTTGCTTTTTGGTACAGGAGGTGGTTCGCCCGAAACAACTGTTTATACTCCAATTGATGAAACAGTTAAGGAAATTTTAGGAGTACGAATTGAAGGATTACCGTCCGAATATAATGATGATGCAATGTGTAAGTATATTTAAAAGTAAAGTCATTAACTTTAGTAAGTGATATATTTTTAGTACCTACAAACGAAGAATTGGACCACACTTATGCACACGTAGCTGTTGAAGAAACAATAGAATATGCGGATAATGGTAAAATTTCTGTTACTTATTTAATACATAATTGAATGTTTGTAGGAGGCAAAAACGGACGAATTGGGTAAAACCGTCTCCTCTGTTGAAAGAACCTAAAACAACAGCTCTGCAGATGCAAACACATAAAGGTAAAATCTAATAGAAGTGTTTTTTATATTTGTCATCATTTTGTTTTCGACCTTACTTAAGGTCGGTTTGACGCAGCTCTAACTTCTTTTCTATTCTGTGCTAATCTAAAAAGCTCTACATACCCTTCACCACCTAAATTTCTAATAATTTGACTAATATAGTTTGGTCTGGGTCTTCCTATATCCTTCTATCTTTTTCCTATCCACCTGGCTCTACATAGATATTAGCAACCTGATGTTTGTTAAAGAACTCTAACATGGTCACATAATTACCATTTATCAGGAAATGAAATATAACCTGGTTATCCGCTTCAAAAAGGAAAAGTGTTAAATTATATGTTATGGTAAGGCTTAAGCAACGAAACGCTACCAACATGCCAGACCGCTAACTAATTGTGAGTTATGTCATGGTGACATTTAGTTACCTGATTTTTATTTTGTTTTGTTTTGTTTTCGAACTTACTTAAAGTCGGTTTGACGCAGCTCTAAATTCTTTTCTATTCTGAGCTAGTCTAAAAAGGTTTGCATACCCTTCACAACCTAGATCTCTAATAATTTGACTAATATAGCTTTGTCTAGGCCTTCCTACTCTATTTTTATTTGGTAGTCTATAATCTAAGACTTTACTAAATAGTCCCTCATGTCTTAACTGGTGCCCTATCATTCTATCTCTCCTGACCTTTAATTGTTTCCACATACAGGGTTCCTCACCTATCCTTCTATAAACTTCCTCGTTTGTTACTCTATCTGTCCAACTAATCTTTAACATTCTCCTATAACACCAAGTTTCAAAAGCTTCTATCTTTTCTTATCTACTTCTTTAATTGTCCAAGTCTCACTACCATATAGTAGAACGCTCCATCGTCGACTTTAAGAAACTTTTTCTATTATCTAAACTAATACTATTAGCTATTAGTAAGTTTTCTTTTTAAAAACATTTTTCTAGCTTGAGCTATTCTAGCTACTATATCCCTTCTGCTACGTCCATCCTTTGTAATTATACTACCTAAATAGCAAAATTCATCTACCTCCTCTAACTCGGTATTACCTATTTTTAATTTTGGTTTAGAACTAGGCTGTAACTCACTTGTCATTATCTTTGTCTTTACTGAGTTAATTCTCATACTATAGTTACTCTGTAGTATCTCATCTAAAATATTTAAAACTCTCCTAACTCTTTTCTAGACTCTGCTATAATGGCTATATCATCTGCAAACGTAACATGTCTACTTTCTGTCCCAGTACACTAATACCTATCTCTTTTCTCTAGCTAAGTTTAAAGCTTCCTCAATATAAACATTAAAAATCAAGGGAGACAGTATACAACCCTGTCTAACACCATTTCTAATCTTAGCTTCCTTTTCTATTTCATCAAATCTAATTACTACGCTTTGGTTTTATATAGACTGTAAATAATTTTTCTATCCCTATGAGAGATTCCTATTTTTGCAAAACCCTGAACATAACAATCCAATTAACCCTATCAAATGCTTTTTCTAAATCTACAAACGCAAAATGAGTCTTTTTATTTTTTTGTAACCTTTTTTCGATAATTACCCTAATCATTAGTGTCGGTTCTCTAGTCCCTCTGTCTTTACGAAAACCATATTGGTCTTCGCCTAAATAATTCTCAGTCAAAGCTTCTACTCTATTTTTAATTATTGATGTTAGTATTTTGGAAGCATGAGAAGTTAAACTAACCGTTCTAAAATTCTCACACCTATCAGCTCCTGACTTTTTTGGGATTGGGATAATAATATTTTTTTCGAAATCTATTGGAACCTCACCTGTGTCATATATTACGTTTATTAGTTCATATAATCTATCTAAAGTTTTCTGACTAGCATATTTTATTAATTCTATGGGAATATCGTCTATCCCGGGCGCTTTATTTAGTTTAAGATTCGAACAGCTCTATCAAATTCCTCTTAATATTGAGAACCCTATTTCTACATCCTCTTCTTGGTCGTTCTCTAATTCATCTATATCGTCTCCTTATATAAATCTTCTAAATATCTTTTCCATCTATCTGCTACCTCAACTTTATTTATTAGAAGCTCATTATTCTCGTCTCTAATACCATTATATTTTTTCCAATCTTCCCCAAAAAACTTTTTAACTGCGCTGTAAGCCCTGTCTGTCTTACCTACTCCCAAATCATCTTGTATTCCCTTACAATTCTCCTCCATCCATTTATTTCTAGCTTTTCTACACTCATGTACTATCTTATTTCTAACTGTATTATATTTTGCTTACTTTCACTATCCACTTCTCTGAAAGGTTTAAGCTTTCTTCTATTCTCTATTAAATCTAATATCTCCTTTGTTACCCAGGGTTTTCTCGCTTTTATTTTTTTCTTACCTATAGTCTGTGTTGCTGTATCATGTACAGTCAGTTTTATTTCTTTCCATCTATTTTCTACATTCCCTCCTACAGCTATCTCTTTGCTCTTATTATCTAATACTTGTTTATATTCCTCTTTACCCTACTATCATTAAGCTTACCTAGATCCCATCCTCTCTTTAACTTTTCTCAATTTTTGAATTTTAGTTTACACTTCATTTTAACTAAGTTATGATCGCTATCTATGTCAGCCCCTGGATAACTACGACAGTTTTAACTTGGTTTCTAAATCTTTGTTTAACTAAAATATAATCTATTTGGTATCTAGCCCTATCACCTGGCACTTTCCAGGTATATCTTCTCCTAACATGTTGTTCGAATAGGGTGTTTACAGTTACTAATCTATGTTCCTGGCAAAACTCAACTAATCTTTCTCCTCTATCATTTCGTCTGCCATACCCAAATTTTCCTACCATTTTCCCTCACTACCTTCTCCCACTGACGCATTAAAATCGCCCATAACTATTAAATTCTCATCTCCTTTTACTTTTCTCACTATACTATTTATATCCTCGTATACCTTTTCTACTTCCTCATCCTCGTACTGAGTTGTTGGCATGTAAACCTGTACTAAAACAGTGTCTGTGGGTTTTGTACTCAATCTAACCATAATTATTCTATCACTAAATTGTAAGTACTCTTTAACTTTATGCCCTAATCTTTTACCTAACACTATTCCTACCCCTGCCTGTCCATTAGTTGAAGAAGTTGTAATTATTCTATAATTATCTTTCCAAAAGTCATTACTATCTGGCCATCTCACCTCACTAATACCTAAAATGTCCAGCTTTTCCTTTCTCATTTCGACTAATAAATTCGTTAACTTATCTACTCTAAGTAATGACCTAACATTCCAAGTCCCTATCACTAAATCGAATTGTTGTTTTATATTCTTATGATAACGAGCCCCAAGTACCCCCTCCCGGAGATCCGAATGAGGGAGTATTTTACCTCCGGACAAGAATTTTACTTGTGAGCTCTCCATCATATGTATTTCGTGTTTTAGGCCACGCACACCTGGGAAATATTGTGGTAGGCTCCCATATCTTGCCACAACGCAGTTTTTAAAGATTTTAGCAGAAAGCCGTATCCGTCACGGCCAGCCCCCAACAAGCTTGTAACTTATTGAGGATCGCCCGAGACCAATCGACCCTCCTCCAATATCTTTTAGCCAGCAAGGCTGCTGCCCCTTGCTGCGCCTTTTAATCGCCTTTTACGATAAGCAGGCTTACTATAGTAGTATTCTTTATCCCCTACTATAGGGATTATATTTGTACTTCATAGGAACTACTAAGAAGGAACTTAGCAAGAAAATGCAGATGTGGGTGCAAACTAAAGCAAACACGGAAGAAGCTCGGGAAGTTGGAATGAAAGAGGAAAGTGCTTTACGCATGGAAATTATGCGAAAGGAACATGAAATGAAAATGCAGTTCCTGGAGAAGGAGTATGCAGATCGAAAAGCCAGAGAGGAGGAACTGCATGTAATTAAACTACAAATACTCCAATTAGAAAAATCTTTTATTGAAAAAATTTAAATGACTTAAAATAATTGAATGTATATATTTCTAATAAACATCTTAAGCTATGTCTATACTATCAATTTATTCTAAGGTTCCATAGTATCTAATTAGTGCCAGTCTTGTTACATTGTTTGTAGCATCTTCATTTACATATGGATATGGTGGTACATTTATATTATAAGCCAAATTAATTGCAACCTCGGTTTCTTCATCCACAGTAGGTACTGGATCCTTCATCATAATTGCAAGATTATGCAATGCAGCAGTTGCTATTACAACACCTTCTACCTTGGATTTGACTAGATGTATTCCAAGGGCAAGTATTGGAAAGCGTCTATTCCATATTCCAAAACATCTTTCAATTGGGTTCCTTGTTCTAATCTGAGTTTCATTAGATAACTGTTCAGCAGGCGAGTTTGGATTTAATAGCGGTGTAATTAAGTAAGGTTTAATTCCATACCCGCTGTCCCCCACTAAAATACTATCTCCAAAAGCACCACTTTCAAATTGTGCTCAAATTCTAGAATTTGCAAATATTGTTGAATCGTGTAGCACCCAGCCAACGACATACAATATTGAGCAGTTGCAAGTTAGCATCGCAAATAGCTTGAACGTTATATGAAAAAAAGCCTTTTCTGTTTCTATAATTTTCTGGGGCATCGCCACCAGGAGATATTATTTTAATATGTGTGCAATCTAATGTGCCTACACAGTTTGGTAATTTTGCTATAGTGTAAAAACCATGATGATTTATTTGCTTTTCCTCTACATTAGTCGGAAAACATTAAATATTTAAAGCGCGTAGCTATACTTTCAATAACTTTTGCTAATGTTCTGCTAACAGTACTTTTATCAACACCCTGCAAATCCCCTACTATTTGTAAAAATGAACCACTACTTAAAAAACGTAAAGTTATAAACACCATAGTTTCTGGTGACAGTGCACGATTTCTGAAAGACAAACATAATAATAAGAAAATATTAGATAATAGACAGAAATATTCAGTGCCGTTTCATTCCTTATGCCTTCGGAGATCGTATCTATCACAATCCTAACTGTTTGCTTGGACAAACGAAAGTGTTGGACAAATTGATCATCATTCCATATTTGAAAGTTATTAGGTCTATGTCTATATACTTTTGGCAATCTAGGATTGAGCACCATTTCAAATAACTCTACAAAATCTTCGTCCTCCGTTAAATTTTCAGGAATATCCATTTTTTTTATAAAACCAAATATAAGAAAACAAAAGTCGTTTAAAAGTGAGGTTAGAAAGCACTGCACTCAGTTTAACTAGAGATCAAAGGTGGTTCAGCTATTGAACGTGGTTCAACGGTTAATCCGCAACCGTACAACAATCCCACATAAATTGAACTGAGTTTTGCTATGAACCTAGTTTAAACTGATGTTATACAACCGGGCCTTAATGGTAGTTTAAAAATGCCTTCAAACTTAGAGCATTTATTAAAATCGATTTACTTCAAATTCTAAATAGTATCACAAGACAATTTGTTGTTAAACTACTCTCATAATATAATATTTATTACAAATCATAGTTTGTAAGGATGCGTACACTGCCAAGTAAAACAGATACACTTCAGATGTTGGGCATTACTAAATCAGCTGAAACTAATTTTCCACAATTTTCCCATTCTTAGAACATGTAAAAAATAATCAAGAAATTAATACATATATTTTTATTTACGTATAAAACATTTTTTTAAATAAGTGAACTGAAGTTAGCATATAACTCAAAACTTTTTACATAGCAAAGAGCAGCTTGATATAAAAATACAAATTGTTCCTGCAAAAATTTAATTATAAAAGCAATTTAATTAGAAGATACAATATTTACCAAATCTGTAACAAACTGTTTGCGATTATGCCTTACTGTTCTTATAGCTAAACAAATATCACACATTTGTTCCAATTTAATTTTCTCAATCATAAAAGACAAGGCAGTAAATAATCCACATGCCTTTGCACCATCGCTAAAACAAATTTTATACTGGATCTACTAACCCATTTTAAACACTTACAAGCAAGTAATTACAGTAGGATTGTCACCCCTGGATAACCTTTCTGTTTCATCCCATAGTTTTAACACAGCGTCTTCAGAAGGAGGTACAATGTTATTCGGTAGCCATCCTTTGAGTACTAATATATGAATGTTACGCTTAGTATGTTTCTAAAATCTGGTTATATAGAATTTTATTCAAAAAATTGCACATACCTTGTTTTTATTGTTGTGCAAATGCACTGTAATTGTAGTAAAATATTCATTCGAGGATTTCTTATGAAAAATAATCTTTAAATAGGGAACAGGTTGTATTGCATTTAATTTTTCGTTTGGCCAAAATATACAACTGTCCTGCAAAGTTAACTTTTAAGAAATATGAATTTTAAATTTAGAATGTTTCACGCAAACCATTCACTAAATATCATATTCTAAACAATACTTTTGAAAAAATTTAGTCTAAACATGAAACGATTGATTACGTTGTAACCCAACAGGTGAAAATTATTACACCTCAAATGTGGGCACAAATTATAGCCGCAAACAGTTATAGATTTTTGTACTTTGAAAGCAATTAATAAATTGACATAAAGCTTACCTTTGGTAATAGTCTTAGTTGGATATCCCCGTGTTCGTTGCTTCCAGCAGAAAATTAACGCTGTTTTGTCCAGATTTATGCAGTGAAGTGTTGTTGTAACCTACACAATTTTGGAACAGATGCTTGTGATGGTTAGATACAAAACAGGTAAAAAATTTCACAGGTACACTTCGCTACCATTAACGTGCACTTATGTCCAATATGTCAATACGGCTCCAAAATTGGTGTTTTTTAGTTTTTTGATAATTATTCAAAAACTATGAGTTTTATGAAAAAATGTAATCCGGTCTAAAATATAGAGCACTAAATTCTCTACAAAATTAAATCTAAAAATAATGAAATCAAATTAAGGTTCATAAGTGACGTTAAAAAAGTAGATATTTGGAGGTGTTTTAAAAAAATTAATTTTTTTTAGTTTTTTTATTTTTTTTGAAATCCGTTGATTTTACGACAAAAAGTCATACCTTACAATTTGTAGAGATTGTAATTTTACGTCTAACAGTGTTACATTGAAGGATTTTGACTTAGCATCAAGGTCAATAATAGATTTTGATATTTGACTCTCAAATCACCGGTTTTAAATGTAGGCGTTTCAAATACGTTTGTAATAAATTCGTATGTAATTTATCGTGAAAAACACCAACAAATATTTACTCATTTATACCATGTATTAAATATAGTTTTAATAATTACAATAAAGGTTATTTAGTTAATAGTTACTGATAATATTATGTAATTAAATAATAATATGTCATATTTTATGTATGGTCTGGAATATGGTCAGACATGACGATCGAGCAGACACTCATGAGGTATATGAAAAGCAATGGTGGATTAACTCACGGAAGAGGTATAACTGAGAGTACTATGACCAAATGGATTAACTCAATGACTGCTATGATAGACATTTCACAGCAAATGGAATAATTTTGTGGCGTTTCATTTGTTACAACTGAACAGCATGATGCTAGAACGTCACGGATATCTAGAGACACCATTGATGTAAACAAGTTTTTGTATTGGTTTAAATCTCATGATCCTTTTACCGAGTCAGAAAATGTGATGTCCATAAGTATTGGAGTGATAGGAGACAATGAGATAAACTGTCATCTAGCGTACGAAATAGGTATTGAATCAATGTCAAGTGTAATTGGAAGTAATTTTGGCCAAGTCAAGTTTCGGCGAAAAATCAAGTGATGCCCCTACAAGTTTTCACTTCAAAAGTAAAAATTTACAATGAAGATATTCCTGTTAGTCCTGATGTTATTTTTCGACGAATTTCATACATGAAAACATCGGAGAAAGAATTTAAGGAATATTTTGAGTTTGAACTGGCTCCCTATCCTCTCTCACTATTTGATGAAAAAGGAATGCGTAAGACTAAGTGTTAAAGCATTTATTAGTTTATTAATTTATATTAGTTTAATTTGTATAACTTTCTACGCATTCTATGGTACGCCTATGAGTGCAAATGTTTCCTCCGTTCATGATCGGTAGTCTTGTCTTCGGACGGCTCCGTCAAAGTCCAGTAACAGTTCTTGTTCAATTTTCAGTGTGGTAGGACGTTCCTGCTACATTACAAAATGTCTTGTTTCTTTGTGTAAATAGTTTTTTCATATTAATAAATAAATGTAGTGTGTCAATTGAAACTCCTTTCATTAAAAGGCTGAGTTTATTGGTATTACAGTCCCCAGTAATCTCACGGCATGCTACACAACGAAGTAGATAATTCCACAGCAAGCAATCGACCAGCGCATATCGAAGGACAAAGGTGAAACAATAGCTATTTATTCCGATAGCCTTATTAACCGCCCTACACTAAAAAAATCAGTTTTTTATAATTTGTTTAATCCTGTAACTGACTATAATTTTGAAAACGCGGTTTACGTAATAGATGGTGGTTTTCTTTTACATAGAGTTGTTTGGCAAATAAGAGAAACATTTTCTTCAATTTTAAATAAGTACGTCAATTATGTGAAGCAATATTACAAAAATGGTGTCACTATTGTTTTCGATGGATATCCAGATGATGCAATTAAAAGTACCAAATCAGCAGAACGCTATCGAAGAGCAATTCGTTATGGTGCTGCAAATGTACTTTTTGACGAGACAATACTATGTCTCAAGAGCAATTCCTTTCCAATGATGCCAACAAACAACGTCTTATATTTTTTTTTACGGGGAAAGCTTGAAAATGAAAATTTTATTGTGAAGCAAGCTATTGAGAATGCTGACACTTTAATTGTTCGTAGTACTATTGAGATCGCAAATAGTGCAGAGTGTGTTGTTGTGGTTGGTGAAGACACTGATCTTTTGGTCCTACTGTCAGCTCTATCCCCTTCATCTTGTACCAACATTTATTTTTTGAAACCAGAAAAAGGGAAATTGGACCATTTGTGTTATAGTGCTAACAACTTCAAATATTTAAAGCATGTTAAGGATAACATATTATTTCTCCATGCTTTCAGTGGCTGTGACACAACTTCGTCATTTTTCAGAAAACGAAAAATACAATTCGTGAAATTGTTAGATAAAAATAACAAATTGCAAGATATTGTTTCCATTTTCTTTGATAAGAACGCTAATGCAAATGATATTGATGACGCTGGTCAACTTTTTATTATTGCGCTGTATGCAGATGAGTGTGTCGAAATGTTGTCATTAGATAAATTACGATATCAGCTTTTCGCAAAATCTTTAATGAAAAAGGATTTCAATCTTGCTTCTTTATCTCCTACTCAAGCAGCTGCACGTCAGCATTCCTTACGTACGTATCACCAAATTCAAATGTGGATTGGAAATGAAAAAAATCCCCTAGATTGGGGTTGGAAGAATACTAAATACGGTTTTGTTCCAGTTACCACGAATAAAGATCCAGCTCCACAATTGGTATTGAAAAAAGTTTCGTGTAAATGTGCGAAGGAATGCAGAGGATCGTGTAGTTGCCGAAAACTAGGCATGGCTTGTTCAAATATTTGTTTTAATTGTTGGAGACAATCATGTACAAACTGTTTAAAAGACGATCAAGAAAACCATTTCGAAACTGATGAGGATTTTGAAAAAATAATTGAAAACTACTGTGAAACAGATGGAGAAAACGAAGAAAACGATAATACAGAAGATCAATTAGAAGAATAACATGAAGAAAATGATGATAAAGAAGACCAGATAGAAAAAAGGGACCAAGAAAATATTTATGGGCCATCAACATCGAAAATATTGAAAACTAACTAATGTGGTGTGTGTATAAATTATCTTATATTTTAATTTCTGTATATTTAAAAAAATGTTCTTATATTTTAATTTTAAATTATTTTATTCTAGAAAGAAGTAGATCAGAAATAGCAGTCGAAAAAGATAACATGGGCCATAACATAAACAATAAATTCAAATAGTATTGAATAAATTTTGTAAATAATATAACATTTGTATATAGGTAATATGTATGTATATTAAAATTACAATACCTTCAAATTTTTTGTGTTGAACGAGTTACTTAAAATATAGCATATTATTATTTAATTGCATAATATTATTTGTTAGTAACTATACTCATTCAACTACTAACTTAATAACCTTGATTGTAATAATTATAACTACATTTACTAAAATGTATAAATGAGTACATATTTGAATATCAAAATATACATTGATACTAAGTCAAAATCATTCAATGTAACACTGTTAGACGTAAAATTACAATCCCTACAAATTGTAAGGTATAACTTTTTGTCGAAAAATCAACAGGTTTTAAAAAAAATTAAAAAAACTATAAAAAAATAATTTTTTTAAAAACCTCCAAATATGTACTTTTTCAAAGTCACTTATGAACCTTAATTTTAGACTGATCTCATTATTTTTAGACTTAATTTTGTAGAGAATTTAGCGCTCTATATTTTAGACCGGATTACATTTTTTCATAAAAATCACGTTTTTGAATAATTATCAAAAAACTAAAAAAAAACTCCAATTTTGGAGCTGTTTTTTTAAGATGGCGGCTAACGCCGACCTCGGGGGGGGGGACATATTTCCAGCTTTCCACTAATTAATTCCGAATTCAAACCTAATTTGACTGGCCTATAATGTTAGAATAAAACTTGATGAAGCCAAAAGGCATTAAAAATTATACTCTGACACAACCGACTAAACAATTACGAAAAGCATTATTAAATGCTTAGTGTAGAGTGTCAATCGCAACAAATTCGAGGTTTTAAACTCTGAAGAACGGAAGAAATATATTTCAATACGTTTGAAATATGTACATGGTGGCAAATGGAAAAGCTTATAACGGTAAAATTTGTAAGGTTAAGAAACGCAGAAATACCGGGTTATCAACAAACGTAGAGAGTGGGATGATTCACATAGACAAAAAGTACATCGTCATCGATTTTCTATTTACAATTAAAAAAATAAAAATTTATATTTAAACAAGCAAAAGAATAAATAAAAAGTTACTAGTTAAACGAAGCAATTATACTCTACCGAAAAATTGTATCAATTGAGCCACAAAATTCACATTACGTATCTAACCTGTAAGAAATTACAAAATTATACCCGACTAGAGAGTGTAGCACGGTAGAAACTAATAAGAAATTAGAGTTATATTGTAGAGAGGTTGGAAAATTCAAACGTGTGTTGGCAGATAATCCAACTTACTTTAATAATCAGCGATTTATTAGTTATTGGGAGCAACAAGACGTTAAGGTGGTATTTTGCAGCATACGACATCCGCAGGCGAATCCAGCGAAGAGATATATTCAGGAGACAGTAAACTTTTTGCGTCTGGCATCTTATAAAGATCATCGATTGTTGGAGGACAATTTGTCTAAGGTCGAATCATTCACAAATGAAACCCCTAGCACCGTGATAGAGACCAGCCCCATCATGCTTATTAAACAGTCATACCCCGATAGACCTTAGCAAATTGTGCCTAGAAAGGATGAGTTCCAACAATTGTTAGTTAATGTCAGAGAGAAGTTGAGGAGACGAGCAAAGAAATATGTACAGAAGATGAATGTAAGGATACGTAAACGAGTAAAATTTAAAATTGGAGACCTAATAATAGTAAGGAGTCTGAGAGTAGGCAAGAGGGAAAAGATGACATGTGTTAAGCTACATTTGCCCTACGAAGGACCATTTGAAATTGGTGAGGTCATAGGGGAATGTACGTACCTGATGCGAGATGTGGAGACTCAGGCAGAGAGAGGAAAATTTCGTGTGAGCCTGCTGTTTCCATATTCTTCGGAAGAGCAAAATAGTGAGGAAAATGACTCTTAGATTCAAATAGATAGAGATAAGTGTAGATAGCTAGTGGGAAATAGAGAATAGATAGTTATAGATAAAGATAGGTGTAGATAGATAAGGATAGGTTAACAAATAGCGATAGGTGTTAATAAATAGTGGTAGATAAAAACAAGTAGGGATAGGTGTAAATAAGTAGTGATAGGTAAAAATCAGTTAGGTAAATAAAGATAGGTGTAGATAGATAGAAATAGGTAGAGATAGATTAAATAGATAGTGATAGGTTGAATAGATAGTTATATATAGAGATGGGTAAATATTATGTAGGGACATAGTAGGGAGATATGCTTCTTATTTGAATCCAAATAAAGCTAAAGAGTTGTTTATCTTTGTATTGAAATAGGGGGAATATACTGTGTACGGGTAAGCATAAACATGTGTAAATAGGACAAGCATTTATTTATTTAGTGACCCTGTATGTAGAAATCAATAATTTATTTATTAGCGCTTCAGTATAGTTAGATTGGGATAAAATTACACGTTATAATGTGGGTTTAATTTGTATACGTTAATTTAAGCAACGTACATTTATTTAATATCATAAATTAAAGCATTCGTAGAAAGCTACAAAGTTAATATGCCAAAACAAGTTAAAACGTTCAAGAATTTCAAGGAACGCAAACTTGGGTTAGATAAATAATTCTTGTTAAAGCTAGAAAACGTTTAGAAAACAATTCGAGTATTGTGGTAACGGACAAAACACAAGGTTAATAATAACAGACGACTATTTCAAAAATGGATCGATAAAATTAAGCGACAGCGGAGCTTTACTATGTAATAGCGTAAGATGAAACATAACAGGTGGCTTAAATGACAAACATCTTTCAAGCGCGTGTTAAACGAGTATATTTTAAATACCAATAAGCACGACAAAGATGCAACATGTTTGTGAGCAGTATCGATTTTTAAAGGCGCACGTATATGAAGGGAGAATTGACAGCAAACAACATAGTAATAGTGGGACAATAAAATAGGACAGAAAACGTGGCAGACAAAGATATCAAAAGAGTCGAAATAAGGTCGACAATTTAGGTAGGAAATTAAGACAAAAATAGGAAAGATTGTTATGAAAGCGTGACTGCGATAGGAGTATAGACGCGCACATTAGGGGCGTAATCGGATTTGTTTGGGGAATAGCAGACGACAGATTTCAAGGAAGGCTTAAAAAGGTGGAAGTTTTACACAGTTTTTCGGGGTAAAACAATATTGGAGTGGATGCATTCTCGGTTTTGAAAGTTCATTGCATGTTTTCTATGGATAGAATTTGTGGAATTGTTGTGGCAGTTGCTTTCAGTTCATAGAATGTGTAGTGAAAATATGGACATCGCGAGTGGGGCGAAAAATATATAAGCACTGCTGGAGTTAGATTCGTTCTCTTATTTTTCGATTATAATTTGAAGTATTCAGAATCACATCCTAGCTTTGATACCGCGTAACAGTGCAGTCCGTCGGAAAATTATACAAGTGTTTTATTAATGCACAAGTGGGTGCAAAATAGTTACACGGGCTAAACTGGCATAAATAATTATAATAATAATTAAAGCAGGATTCTACATAAGTAAAAGAATTATTTACATTTTGAACGAGGGTGCTGGTGGCACATTAATTAGAAGAAGAGGTGTGGTTTGGTTGTTGTACGTGTAGTCTGGTGGAAGGCGGCTTCAGATTGTTGATGATTTGGATGAACGTGTATGAGATGGAATTGCTGTACAATGTGGAAAGCAGCAAAATGGAGTAATCCAGGAACGAGCAGTCTAGTGGAAGTCATCTACAGAGATGGTGTACTGGAAGAACACACTCCAGGTAACGATTTTTCTTTATTGAAACTGTTGTGCTGGTGCTTAGATATTTTAAACTATGAGTGATTTGAGTTATTTATGGTGATAATTTTTATAAACTAAACTAAAAAGTAATTTTATGTACATATGTTATGGACAATTTTTCTATTATTAATCTGAGGGTGTAAATGCAAATAATTTATGCACAGAAAATAAAAAGTTTATATTGAGCTCTACATAGACCTAGGGGAGTAAATTAAGGGTACAGGATAGGCCCATCTACTTTTAAATAAAAATATGACATGTAGAGGAGCATAAAATCACGGGGATTTTAGACTGATGCTTTACTATTGAGCAGAAATATGAAATGTTTTGTCTTGAATATTAATTGTACATATTGAGATTTATGAGAATTTATTATTTTGTTGGTAGAATAAAAGGGCTGTATGTTTTGTGCCGAAATACTTTTTTATTATTTTTTTTATTCTAAAGGTGGTTGTAAGAATGAGTAGTTGTGGTGAGTATTTAGGGAACGCAGTGAGCAGAGCTAGCCGTGGTATTATCAACTTAGAAAGCATTTTCAACTAAAGTATAGCGACGAAAAGAGAGGCACAACTTCCTAAGTTAGTAAAACGATTTAATAGGTGAGTACATAGCAAATTTTATGATCAACCCAAAATGAAGAGGCACGAATTAGAGAGCCGTTCCAGGGATTGAAATTCGTAGAATTTATGACGCCTAATTCGTGGGGCATGATTCATGCATGAAATTCGCAGAAATATATATATATATATATATATATATATATATATTTGTTCTAGTTTTTGGATGCTTTCCATACTGCACGATTGTCGCCGCTCTAGTAGAAAGACTTACAATCGAACACCGAAGCGTCATGCACACATACATCTCAGTTCTAGTTGCTCAAGATTGTAGTTTAGGTAAATTAGTAAGAATATTTAATATTAGTAAGATATTATGCAGTCATCTTAGCCGCTTTAGAAGTGTGAAAAACCAATCTGATAATATAACAAAACTTCTATGAATTTTTTATTTTAGTAATATCAGAAACAGATTGTTATTATTATTATATGACAGATGCGCACACTAGAATTAAAGTCTATTAGAAAGAGTGCATAGACAGTCTTAACAGTAACATTAAGTGTTTACATTTTACTGAAGCCATAACAATATTCTAAACAGAGGTGAGAATTTTTCAAGGTGTAAGCGATACTCCATCAACCCCAGCAGCAGCAAGAACCGCCACAGGAAAACCCTCCTCTGACTTAGTTTTTCTTCAGGTGGATTGGCTTTCAAAGGCCTTAACATAAACAAGGAAATTCAAAGAATTTTCAAGGTAAGCATACAGGTATTACAACTTGTATATCCTAACAGTAGTATATTTGCTTTTCATAGAACCCACCCCGCACCACTGTAAGCTAGCCGGTGCACTAATTAACTCCAGCCCTGTAGAGTAAGATTAATTAAGCACCGTAACGTGAGTTCAGCACATTACACATTCATTTATGATTTATTTATTAATATGAATATTTACTGTAAAATTAAAACAATCTTTGATCGGAGTTTCCTTATGTTTCCTCTTGTTGCAACTAGTATTGTCTGCAGAATTGTTGATTTCAATACTAGATGTACCTGCAAAAATCCTTTAGCACATATTGCATTTGCTAGCCACGGAATCAGCGAAGTAGCCTTCTGCTATTGTTGATTCAACATTAGAATATCTACCTCTGAATTGACTAACAAAGTAGCCAAAGGTCGGCAGAAGCAATGGCCAGCATATTCCTCAGCATTCGATAATCCAAGAAACATTGCTATGCGCTGAGGCATTTTACCGAAAGCACAATACCCACTGTCTGCTGAAATGCTTTTCTATTTATATATTGTGGTCATCAAAACTTGTTTGCCTAATGGCTAGATACTGTTCTGAAACGACAAATGTTCTTATCTTCTTGTCTTAGTAATGGGCAAAGTAATTAATAATTTGACCTCCAAATCCTGAATATAATACAAAGACAGTTTAAGCAACTCATATTTACATGCTACTGCTACATCAAAAATCAATGCGACCTAAAATAAAGGATAATTATGTTGCTTTTTTCACATTGCCACATTATCAATGAGTTCTAACTTCAGTAGTTAAGTATGTATTGTCTGAGGTCTCTGATAAAAACTTATTAACTTCATGCATTTTCAACACTTTCGACGTTTTTGCTTGATAACTAAAGGAAGGCTTAATTTCAAATAATTTGATATGTCTCTATTGTTCTTGATACCAAGGGTGTTTTTCATCATGGAGTACATGCTCCATAAAGTCTATGGTTTCATAGTTTTTGATAGACCAGAAAAGAATACTATCAATACGTCTTCCAAAAGCGGTTGAATGTTGTTTTCCTTCCAGTGTTCTACGAATTTCCTGTAAGCATCTAAGTACACTTTTCCTAATTTTCTCGGTAATAAATACATTGTTATATTTTTTGCCCTATTGCTTATTTCAGAAGGTATTAAATCTAATCGATCACACTCACTGCCCATTATAATGTTAATATAAAATTAACGCATTGATAACACAAATCACAAAAACTTGACAGAATAACAAGAACTGGCAATCAATTGTCGCCAATTATCATTGGTGACGACATACATTTGAAACATTTTGAACAAAACATAACACAAGGAAATATAGCAATAATTGTCAACCAATTGTCGCCAATTTGATATTTATTTCAGAAACTGTAAACGAAACTAAATTATGTATCAAATTATGGCTATGGAACAGTAATTGGCAAAAAATTATATATTCAATTGATGACAAAGCTGATTTAATGACTGAACTGGGTCAAACGTTCGACCCTGAAGCCCAGCCATGGCATTAAATCATCTGCTTTGTTACTTTATTAAACAAATAACTATTTTAGTAAATCTCTAAGAGAACATCTCAAATAAAATGAGAATATTATACATAGCCAAAAGTTGAAGATGAGGAAAATTTGAAAATTCTTAAAAAGATTAAAGATTACAGATGAGAAAGCAGTTCCTGCTCTTGTAAACATTACGAAATATTCAAATAAACCAATTCTTTACTGATCATTTGTTTATATTGATAACAAATTATTAGTTATCCCAATACTTAAATATCATTAGAATCTTTCTTTCTGTTATCATTTACTATTGAACCTGGTAGTCACTGTATTATTTTATTATTTTTATCAGTACTTGTATTTTATAATTTTACTTTCGATGTCTAATAATACACTAACATCGATTTACATTATAAAATACCGTAAAATCAACTGTGATACCATTTTTACTCCTGTGTTTCAGGTATTGAGACACAAACAATGACATCATAAGCAAGTGCTTTGATATTGTTATATAGGCTTTTGGAACGACTGATATATAATTTAACTTTCTAAATCAAATTTCTTAAAACGTCAAGTACATGTTTATGTGAACGATTTGCGTGAATCACATCCTACACAACTAAAAAACCTTATGCTTTGTGTTAATTTTGTTGAGGCTGACTATTACTGGAATGTCTTTCTCATCAATCATGCGCCAAAAGTCGCCAACAGTATCTAACAAAGGTTGCTGTGTGCAAATAAATTTCTGTGGAGCACGAAAACCATCTACCTCAACTGCATTTATATAATCTGAATGTTCATCGTTTACTGGATATCTTGAAATGTAAACACGTCCATAACCGGCTAAAACATTATTTAATATAGGTTATTAAACTATATATAACAAAACGAAATAAGATGTATCTGTAAATACCTCTTATGAAAATCATAAAAGCGAATTTACCTATACAAACCGAGCTAATATTTGCATAGCCATTAACAAAACAATAACTTCATTGCTTCCTAAGGGGAATATGCATTGACTGGTTTCGGCCTTTTGGGCCTCATCAGAATGGAGTGGTTTCTAGCACTCTTATGAAGAAATCGAAACTGTTACTGATATAAGCTTTAAGAAACCCTTATATGATAGCAAGAGTATAATAAAACCACTGTCAGGTGGCAAACACCAACACTAGGTCATGAATGTACAAAAGTTGATTCGAAACTAAACCATAATTTACAATATTATTACAATAATTTACAATAAACAACAAACCACCTCTTGGCTCGTTTGTTATCTTACCCATATAGCAAAATCGTGTTCATAAACAGAAAAGATATTTGCTGTCTGTAAATTAAATTTGTGTATAACAAAATAAAATTATAACCTTTAAATCATAAAATGTAAATAATTCGTTCATTATGCAAAAATCAAATACAAATCAGCCTGTATAAAATCAATGATAAGCTACAGTTAATTAAAGGAAGCACATTCAGTAATAACTTTACCACATTCATCGAGATAAATAATTGCGGACACAATTCAATCAATTTTAAAACATTTAAAACATCCTAAGTTCAAAATAAATACAAATTCGGCATATTTAAAGCAAAATAAACATAAAATGAAACTTCGTTCAACCTAGATTCATTTGAGTAAGAAATTAAAAGGCATATAATTTATACCAGTTTGTATAGGCAAACATTTAAAAGCGTGCATATTTCATAAAGTATAAAGAATTGAGACAAAAACGTACACGCCGTTTGAGATGTACGAATTGCCACATTGACTAAAACCCAAGAATAAATAAACAAAGTATGGACACTAAAGTTACGGCTATGCATATATGATATAACTTTTGATAATGAATTCCAATACAAAGCTTTGATGTAGGTGCAAAATCAAGCATCTATAACAAGCAACACTTTGCCATGGTCTAATAACAAGATAGCGAATGATCAACCAATACGAGCACGAGGGACAAATTTGTATATAAAACCGACCGTAGCCGATAAGCGAGAGCATTCCTTATTCGACGCGCGAACTGTAATAGTGGAAACCAAATTATTACGTAAATTTCAATTTAGTCAAAGTGACAAGAAATAGGAATTAAGAATTACAAGTGAAGTAAATAATAAAAGTGCACGTTGATATACTAGTGTAAAATTCTGCCGTTAATATAAAACATGTCTAGATTTAATTAATATAAACAAAATCTTTACAATTTATTTAGAGCTCTAAGTATGGGAAATTAAAATCGTATAAGTATACGAGGTTAAATCGACTCTAAGTATGGGAAATTAAAATCGACTAAGTAAGGACACAACTATAACTCGACTCTTAAGTAAGGAAACTAAAATCGAGACTAAATCGACTCGAAGTACAAGGTTAGTACTTTTTGAAGTATTGGGGAGCATGCCAACCTGAGGGTTAACCACAGAACAAGCAACCGATTTGGATCAGGAAGTTCTAATAAGAAGTTACAGCAGCAACATAAGGTCAGAATTATCTTTTAAATTTATAGTGTTACTTTTATTATTTTAAATATTGGACGAGCTTAAAAATTGTAAGTAATTTGAATATTTGTGTAAAACGTCAACAAAATTTTGGTTGGTACACAAAGGTATTTTTTAAAAAGGGAATTGTCCTTTGAACGTTCAACGAAACATTCATGGTAAATTACAATTCTTTGCGTTGCTTTAATTGACAAAAAGGTGTAAAAAGTGTTATGATCTTCGTAATGAACAAATTTGATAGGAATATTTATTTTGATATAAAGTTCTGTAAATAGTAAATTGTAAATTTTCTTCAATTATACGAATTTTGGTGAATTTCGCTTGCATTTTTCAGGTGTATGGAGTGTTAGACGGGAGTGGGTAGAAATTCTCTGTTATCATATCGCCGTTCACTCTGTGTGGGGTATCACTGAGCTAATCGGGGCATAAAATTAATTGTGTTAAATTTAAATTATTTTAAATTTCAAAGAATGCAGTTTTACAAAACAATGGTCAATTTAATAAATTATGATAGAAACTTTTTAAGTCACTTATGGAATACACTACTGGCAAACTTTTCGATATTAGAGTATGGAAAATTTGTACCTATCGGTTAAGACAAAATCTCAGTTTCATAAGACTGTTAGCGTGTGGGCTGACTTATTAGACCATATAGTAATTGGCCCATTTTCATTGACGACACACTAACTAGCAAGAACTAACCTTCAATTACTTCAGGAAGAAGTTGGACCAGTTGAATCAACTTTAGATTTAGAAGAGGCAATATGGTACCAACATAACAAATATCTGGCACACAATACCGTTGATTTACGCGATTTTTTTCGATCAAATGTTCATAGAGCATTGAAAAGACTGCGGTGATACTTTTCTCAACCGAGTCAAATCTGTGTTATTTCTTTCTGTGGGGTACTTTGAAGAACAAGTAGTGGGACAATGAACATTCCTTTGCAATGACAGTCGACTTAAAAGCAACAACTATTGAGCTCCACAAAGAAGGATCCCAATACACTGTAACAACTGCCAAGTTGAGAATGGAGGGTTATTTGAATATTTAATTAAATGATTTTTGTCTATAATTCAATGTTGATATTTGTTTTTTACACTATTATCTAAGTCGTTATGGCAGTCAAGGCTAATAAGAGAAATAGTATTATTAAGTAAACGGGTTTTCTTTATTTTTCTCGAAAACGATGGCAGATTTGAAATCTGATCACAGCATTAGAAACAGCATTTTATTTGTAAAAACTTTCTAAATTTGATTTAACATGAGAATTCCCTATGTTTAGAATACAGGTTGATGCTGGGTGTATGTATATATGTGGTTTTGGAAAAATCCATAAACAATTATATATCTGTAGAAGAAGAATCTTTTGAGTGGGTCAAAATTTTGCAACTGTCTCAAAATTTTGCAACTGTCTCAAGAACCTAATCCACACAAATTCTAAAAATGTTAAATGGCAACCTGTGTCATATAAAATATTACTAGAAAGGCATAAGAAATTGGTAGTTTGGCATATGGGGATAGGCCTGTGGCGGCATTTTTCGTTTTTGAGATATTTCAGCTCAAAGATATTAAAACGATTTTCAGCAAGCTAATTATCTACGATAAATAGATTTTTAGATGCAATAACAACAAATGCAATTTTGTCAACAAGTAAAAAACTAACACAAATTTACTGCTACAAATAGAGGTTTAGGTAAAATTTTTAGATGCAGTAAATACAAATATGTATGCAAAATCAATTCCCTTATACAAAATATAACCAAATATAACAGCTGATTCTCTATATAATTATCATTACTGCATCTAAAACGGTAGTAAGCTGACCTCTTGCTGCAATACACTTTAATTTGAATAAGTGAGCTGATTTTGTTTGCATTTGTTATTTTTGTATCCAAAACTGCTGTAACCTAATGTCTACTTATGGCATCGTGCATCTTTGCATTCATTTGTGTCTGATGTAGCATTAATGGAATTGTACTGTTTCTATGCACATCGTGATGATTCTGCAATTTTTATCTTAACGGAAATATTTTCTTAATTATTTTGATAGCTATTTTAATCCTTAACAAACAATTTTAAGATAGATACAAAAACCCTTTCGGAGTAGATAATTTTCAAATTTTAGATTTAACCTCTTGGAAAATTGATCAGTCTAACTTCTATTTTATAATAGATAATCTGTATCCAATAATAATATTAAACAAACGAAATAAATAATTTACAATTTTAGTTATATAAAAAAATTATTAGTTGAACAAAATTTCATTACATAATATTTAAATGAGCATTAGATCTGATAATCACAAACAAATTTAATCATAAACAGTAATTCAAGTAATCTCAAAATAATTATGAGTGAGAGTTTCAAATATAACAAAGTTTGAATAAAGATATTACCTTCAAGAAAATATACGGTCGTAGTAAAAAAAATTAATCAACAAAAGTCAAATCAGTTGGGTACCCGGTCTTACAGACTGTAAAGATGAAAGTTTTCGTGGCTCAAAAATAACTGTTTGTGGGAAAGGGGGTTGTGCAACAAATCCGTTTCAGAATTCGGCAAAAATAACGCATCCTTAATCATTGGCCATTGACTGCTATCCTTTGATTGGATAGGCCCAGCTTCCAGCTGGCTGCTTACCGTGAAAAATGCAATGGTACCAAATTGAACTCAAAGTACGTGACGGGTGTGCTCAATGGTGATAGTAGGCTCAAGGATGCTTGGACATCAATGGTGCTTGTGGCTCGAGGGTGTCTGTAAGCTCGGAGGTATTTTGTACATCAATGGTGTTAGTAGGCTCGAGGGTACATGTTGACTCAAAGTATTTGCTGGCTCGAAGGTATTTGTGCTGAAATGAATACAAATTAAGGCACTTAATTTTTTCACCACTAATTCATGCCATCAACAACTCGAAGATGATGGGGAAGTGAGCGGATTGAGAAAATGACTTACAAAGATAATTCAACCGGGTGAAATCTTATCAGACCAAAGGCTTGATGCCCAAGTGAAGTATGTAAATCAAGTTGAAAACCTTGGGGTATTTTGCGAACAATAAAATATTTATACTGACTATGAAAAATTATAATGCTATTTACAACTTTCCAAAACAGGTTTCAAAACACCTGTATTTTTTTCTATATGGTTGTGGATACAAAATGTTGAACTAAGCCTTACAATTTAACCAGACTAGGAAATAACCGATCACATGTTATTTTTCATATGGAACCAAGGACTTATTAAGAATTCGAAAACCCATCTAAATTTGCAAATAAATATACTTGCAGAATTTTTTCATGTTTTTTTCTATTGCCTTAATACCTCTATGTTGTTCCAAAAAGAAATTTTCTTATATAGCAAACAAAATTGTTACAATAATAATTCAAAACCTTTTAAGCATTTTTATACCCAAAAAATTAAGTAAGTTAGTACTTTTTTTTATTATACATACTTGGAATAATATCTTGAAATCTATTTTTATTCGACCAAGCCAGGTTGGGTTCAACGTTAATAACTGGTCTCATTGCTTGATCCTGCCAAGCAGTTTCTTCTAAATATTGAATTTGTCGTTCAATTTTTCCAGATTCCATAATACGCTTTACCTCTGCTTCCATTTTCTCGTCACAGCCTATACTAGTTTCTGGTGCAATTAAACATTCTAGTAAAACTAAATGTGCTAATTTATATTGTTCAATGTTATCTACTAAATTAGCTCGCTGTTCTCTTAAATTTGCTTGATGTTTAAGAACATCAACTGAACCCTCTCGAGCTGCCATTCTTAGACACAAATCAATAAGAATAATTGTTCCAGTACGACCTACGCCAGCACTAAACTTCAATATAGTAAAAATTGGTTTGTTTTAATTACCTGCAGTGTACTACTATTGCAGATGTTCCTTGTGGTATCGCAAGTATTTTACGTAAAAATGGCACCAAACTTTGAGAATATAGTGGAACTCCATGATCCGGCCAGGAAGTAAAATGTAGCTGCTCAACTTGCTAAAAAATAACACAAATTAAAATTCTTATTGCTAGTATTACAGCGTACCCTTTTCTCTTCTGAATCTTCATGTATAACTAAAAATGTACGATATTCATAGTCGGCAAACACTTGTGTTGATATGTATTCAACTGTTATTTTGTCATAGGTTTGAAATTCGTTTATGTTTGGCCAATATTGTTCAGTTTTTTTCTACAACGTATCAATTATTTATTTACAGAGTTGTTAAAAAGGCATACCTTTCCTCCCTCGATAACATTAGCAACCATAACAATGTAATTAACTTTCTCTTGCCATATCATCCGCCAAAAATCGTTAACAGTTGCTACTTTAGGTCCTTGTGTAGCTATGTAACCTTTTTTACTGCTAACACCCTTTTAATGAAAGTAAATAATTAGATATACAAAATTATTTTTACAATATTTATTAGATCTAAGGTATTTGATGTACGACTGATCAAAACTACTTGATTTAGGAAACTATGCAGTGTTCACGATTATTCATTTTATTGAAATAGTACCTAAATATATATATATATATATATATATATATATATATATATATATATATTGCTGTGGTTAACTCTATAAACCAATCATGCCCCACGCTTGGGCCAACATAAAAATGGCTGTGGATAAAGCTCTAAAGATATCGGGATCACCATCGAGTCCCAGCGTTGTTGTGTCGTCATAAAATTTTTCTCAAAAAAAAAATAATAAAAAAAAATTTCCAATACCTCTGGAACGCCTCCTTATTTCTGCACACCCCGGCTAGCTCTAAAATCTGCTTCTTCCTGGATACTTACCATCCCAAGTTCACTCTTTCTCACATATACAGTCAAATAAAATTACCACTCAAATAATGCAACAACACATACAACCTTTTTATTCATACATATTAAAAAGTTTCCATTACCAAGAAAATATTTACACATTCGTATATACAGTTTCATAAAATGTTACAATCTCAATCCCTAAACCTTTTAAAATTTCATGATTTGTATTTATTTCAACAGTTTTATTTTATACGAGTAGATGGGCCCGTTGTGAAACCCTAAATTGACTTTCATGCTGGTCTATGGTGAGCTCAGTATAAACCCAGTTACTCTAGATGCTTATAAACATCGCATCTTTGTTTAAGACAAAGCTAAAGACCCGTTTACTCCTTACATCAAAATTTTTATGTAATTTATTAACACTTATAAATAATAAAAACCAATTGTCCTTTACATATACCCCTTCAAATGAGTTTTAATGGTAATACAATACACTCCTAATGTGTCAAATCACTCAAGCACAAAATAACAGCACAAATGTTCAAGCAAAAGCAAGAGAAATTAATTTCGTTACCAGGAGTAAGCTTTTTTTTTATCATCTCTGAAGATGTTGTCCAAAAACTTTGTCGTTGCATCCATACATTTCGCTGTTATACATAGATCACACCCATTTCCACTCGGTATCCAAATCTCTGCAGCCGCCTTCAGTGTTTCTACCCCAATACTTGTCTAGACGAAGCTAATCACCTTCCGTAATTACTAAACCTCACGCATTCTTGTTTCAAACACTTCTCAATTCGCTTACCCTAGTAACATCCTTCCATTAGTTTGTCAAATGCAGTAACAGCACCGTCTTTTAGCCAGCACCCACTTGTGCAATCACACGTTTAGTAAACTATCGACATACTGTACTAACACCATTTTATACACTCTTAAATTAGGATGTTGTATTACAAGCAAAGCGAAGTCAAACGGATAAGCGACGTACGAGAAGAAGTAAGAGTAAGAGAGCTTTACTACATCTCCTAGTGTATTTATATTCTTTACTACACCCCTCTCGGACCCTATTTCAGTCGAAAAGCTCATTTCATCGTGCTTTTAGTCTGAAAACTTCACAACAACATAAAACTGCCACGAGCTTCTTGAAAATTTCTAGCCTTCAACCAATCAGACCCCTTTCCCCCATTTTTACGTCCAACCTTTAGCTATCTTCCCTTGTTTAACCCATATTTGCTGTCTCTTTTAGAATACCATTCAAGCAACAGAAAATCGATATTGTGGTTGATCTCCAAACCTACCGCGTACTTTAAACGAGTGTTTTAACCCACGTTTACTGTACGTGCTCTCTGTCTAATTTACATTACGGATATTCCGTTTCACTTTGCTTTCAAACCATCTGCTTTTTTAATAGCTATTGCATCGACCGTTAAATACGATTCTACAGAATTCTGTTCCAACGTTCATTTAAGTTTCCTTGAATTTGTTATTTTCAACTGTCAGGTTTTTCTATGAAGCAACAGTCCGTTTGAAATTATATTCCCAAGTTTTAGAGTTTCTTGGGATTTGTTTTTAACGAACGTTTAGTTAAATTTAAATTATTCGTTTCCATTATTGATTTTATATACCCAAAAGCTCTGTTTATTTAGTTTAGTTAAATTGAAAATATACGTTTACATTATTGACTTTATATACTCAAAAGCTCTGTTTATTATCCGATGAGCTTGATTTAAAATATTAACGCTAATTATGCGTATCCTTGAGTTTTCACGTACTCCAAAGTTTCTACTCGTTATGCAAATTTAACATTCCGAAAATACAAAAATATGTTATTATCCGTCCGTTTTCTATGTCACAACTAATTAATTTGGCGCATAAATAAATCGTTCCTATTTCCTATATACACAGTCGTTAAAATTTATTATCTAGACCTATCTATCCTTCTTAACCTATAATTACCACGACAATATATATATATATATATATATATATATATAAAATATATAAAAAAAAATAAACTGTAACCACTGCATTCAACATTAAAAGAAATTAAAAAATTTATAGTGAATGAGGTAGGTTTGTGTTTTAACGATTAAAGTCAATAGGGTCCTCATAAAAAAAACATATTGAAAATTAAATATGAAATATTATAAAAAGTTTAATTTATAAAAAAGTTCTGGTTACTTATTTTAGTCTTATATTAACGGTGAAAAACAAAAATAAACTATTTTAGATAAATCACTTGACGTTTTCAAACAGAAACTTTTCCCTTTTACTAGCTCTTAAGACATGCCAATGCAGTTTAATATCAAAAGCATATTTATAACATTCTTTACCTCAATATAATTTGCATTTATATAGTCTGAAAAACTATCGTTGTTTATTTTGGTCAACTTAACTCTGGTATGATCATCTGAAAACAAAATATTTGTAAATGCAATGATATTGCTTATTAAAACTTACAAGCAATTAGGTTATTATAACGATTTTTAGACTTATTTTGTGGCAATAGACCATAATCCCAAGGTTTTGTTTGACCTCGAGGAAATAGCTGAAACAGATCTATATAAAAATATACTAAATAGGAATAATAAATTAAAACCTGGTGTTGCCGTTCTAATTCTCCAGTATTAATTGCCTCTTTTACATAGTTTTCAAAATCAATTATTTTTACAGGCTTTGAGAACTTATTGTTTATTGCTTTGGGAGATGGTATGTTGTTTAGATCTTCAATGTCGTTCATACTTGTTGAATCGGGAGGCTGGTATTAAGGTTAATTTTTAATAATGATATAAAAAATACAAAGTATGCTATTGCATTCGATAATTATTTATTCATGTTACACTTTAAAGACGTTTATTAAATTCTTCTTCAGTAATTAATTTCCGTTACATGAATTTTAAATCAATTGTAAAAACATTATTTTGGTATGTTTTAGTAAACATGCCAAGGGGCTTAATAAATTTAATATACAAGAACACTCAATAGATACTACTTATAACAGTTACTTCATGTATCTCTATCACACTGCGAATAGAAATAAAGAATAAACTAAATAAGATTCATAACGATTATGTAGGGCGGCTAATAAAGCTATCGGAAACAAATAGTGATTATTTCACCTTGTCCTTCGATATGCGCTGGTCGGTTGCTTGCTGTGGAATTATCTACTTGGTTGTGTAGCATACCGTGAGAATACTGGGGACTGTAAAAATAATAAACTCAGCCTTTTAATGAAAGGAATTGCAACTGACACACTACATTTATTTATTGACATGAAAAAACTATTTACACAAAAAACAAGGCATTTTGTTATGTAGCTGGAACGTCCTACCACACTGAAGACTGAACATGAACTGTTACTGAACTCTGAAGGAGCCGTCCGAAGACAAGACTAC
Organism: Platerodrilus igneus; assembly: GCA_036346225.1. Taxonomy (NCBI): domain Eukaryota; kingdom Metazoa; phylum Arthropoda; class Insecta; order Coleoptera; family Lycidae; genus Platerodrilus; species Platerodrilus igneus. The sequence goes on from JARFIW010000453.1 coordinate 11,738,584, forward strand.
CGATCATGAACGTAGAAACATTTGAATTCATAGGCATGCCGTAGAATGCGTAAAGAGTGATACAAATTAATCTAATATAAATTAATAAACGCTTTAACAGATTACCTCTTGCGTATAATAAATAATATAAGATGTTTCTACTAAACCAGCTATACTCAACCTTTTCATCGGGCCACATACATGTTTGCTATGTTACATGGAGTAATATTTTTGGGTGATGACTTTTTTATTGGTCATCCATTTAAACTTAGTTAATGGAGACCTGATTTTACGTTTACACTCACCACGTAATAACTAAAATGCGAAACCTAAACATATTCAAAAGTTGATTTAAAAATTAGTGTCATGTTTGATACTGAGTTTTAAAAAACACCTTCCTAATAATAGTGTTTCTGGCCACACATAAAAGCTTAGCGGGGTTACATGCAGACCAAAAGTTGAGTATGGCTGTTTTAAACTAATAGTTTAATAAGCATACAATGAGATAAGAATACATTTCAGCCTTAAATAAATAACATATCTGTCATCTTTGATATGTCATTCTGATGCGTATCAAATTCCGTTTAGTACTTAATTTTCATATGTAATTTCGTTATGTTTAAATTAAATGCATCTCTCTGAACATTTACATGTTTATGTTGGAAATTGTGCCGTTGGCTGTCAATGGTTGCATGATGATCGTTGATCAATCAGAATTAACTCATTAAAGTGATAGGGATTGCTTTCCCGGCCGTGAAGTAGAAACACTTTATCAGTACCTTGAAGTATGAGCTCAGAAGCGAACTTTTTCCCTTATCCTGTTTTATCTCTTTATGTACCTGGTTCCTAGTTCTCTTTTGTAGCAGATGCGGCAGATTTAGATAGCTACGTAGGTCCCCACTGAGATTGTCTTGAAGAAGCTGGGTCAAAATTCATAAGTAATTAATTAATCAATATATGTTCGTGTGATTTTGTACTTTAAATGTTAATACTCCCTGTATGTTTGTTGTGGTTTGTTTAGCATTCTTCTTAATCTTCTTTGGGAACTAAACCACTTATAGTTTTTAAAATCAACTTTATTTACGTTTCTATCCATGGCCTAGGATCGAAACGTAAATAAAGTTGATTTTAAAAATATAAGTGGTTTAATTCCCAAAGAAAATTAAGAACTTTAAATGTTGTGCAACACACGGAAATTTATACTGGTATAAATAATCGTCAAATGTACATTTAAAATATCTCGATTAACCTCGAATGTTGCATCGTCCCCTTTTCTGATGAGATATAAAGGGTAGGTGTACTATAGAATATAAAATAAATATACTCTGGCAGAGCTGCTAGCATTGGCCTTTAATGGCTGCGGAGTTTGCAAAAGACTTATCTCGAGAAGGAGGTTATTCACACATAAAACTTTTAAGGCTCTCGATATGATTACTTTCTTTTTTTTCTCACCAGGCAATAAAAGAATTAGAAATCAAACGTAAGTTGGAGCATGAAAAATACTAAACTTGTATACTGAAATTTTTGTTATTAACATATGAAGAATTATTTCTATAAAAGCGATCAATAATCAGGAAAGCACAGTCTTCAAAATTAACCTCAATTGACTTTAAATAATTGCAATGTAGATACATATTCACTTTAAAAACCTAATTTCTTAACCTCAAACTAGCCAGATATTACTAAAAGACAAACTAAAGAAAAAAAACATCAATAATACTACAACTCCAATTTTTCCCGCTTCCCATATTAAATTTCATGACATTCTATAGCCAAATATCTAGAAGTACCTTTAATGACAAACATAAAAACAGTTAAATATCATCTTTTCCCTTTCTCAATTAATTGTTCATTCAAAATACTAATGTTTAACGCTTTAACTAACAAACACCTTATTCCACCAATAAAATTTGTATTTAAAACTCCAATTGTACATCATCATCATCATCATCATTAGGTCTTCAGTCCTGGAACTGGTTAGATGCGTACCTCCATTGTTTCCTATTCTGAGCCCACTTACACATTTCCCTGAAATTCCCACAACCTACATTTTCACTATCTGATCTAGGTCTACCTCTACTTCTCTTTTTTCCTATATCTGCTTCTAATAATTTCCGCACTATTCCTTAGTATGTGACCTATCATCCTCTCTCCTATTTTTTACTCTTTTCCTCATATTTCTTTCTTCCCCTACCATTTCTAGAACCTCTTTGTTCTTAACTTTGTCTGTCCCTGATATCTTCATCATATGTCTGTAACATCACATTTCAAAGGTTTCTACCTTTTTCCTGTCCGCTTCTCGTACTGTCCAAGTTTCACAGCCGTACACATATGCATCAATAATCTTTTCCATGTTTCTATGTTTGATGCCTTTGAACACAGTAGTTGCTTTTTCTTGTTAAATGTAGCACGACCTTGTGCTAATCTTTGTTTTATATCTTTTCCGCTTTTATCATCCTGCATTATTTGGCTTCCTAGACAGCAAAAATGCTTAACCTCTTTAAGTTCTCGTTTCCTATTTGTATTCTAGTTTTTGATTTATTTTCCCCTGTTCTACATACTAACATCTTAGTTTTATTTTTGTTAATTTTCATACTGTATCTCTTTGTTAGAACTGTTCCCATTTCATTAAAAGCTGCTTCTAACTCTTCTCTACTAGATGCTAATACCGCTTTATCAATAGCAAATGTAAGTATATCCAATCTATGGTCTCTGCATAATAATTCCAGATGTCTCTGCATTTAGTAGTATTTAAGAGGTATAGGGCACATCCCTGTATCATCCCTTTCTTAATATTTATTTCTCTAGATTCCTGCTCTAATTCTATTACCATTATTTGCTCTTTGTATATGCTATGTACTATCCGTCTATTCTTAAAACTAATTCCAATCTTAGTATTTCGAACATTTCTTCCATTTTACATTGCCAAGTACTTTTTCCAGATCTACAAACCCGATATACACGCTTTCTCTTTTTCTATTGTCTTCTCCATTATCACCCTCAGAGCTCAAATAGCCTCCCGTGTTCCCCTGTTTCATCTAAACCCAAATTGATCTTCTCTTAGTATTTCGTCAGTCGATTTTTCCAACCGTTTTTGTATAATTCTAGTTCATATTTTTGACACATGGGCTCTCAAACTTATTGTTCAAATATTTTCCCATCTATCCGCTCCTCTCTTTTGATATAGTGACTATGATGTTGCATTTGAAATCTTTGAGTATTTCGCTTGTCTCATATAGCTTACAAGTTGGGAGAGACGTTCTGTTACTGCTTGTCTAGCAGCTTTTAGAGTTTCTGCTTGCACCTTATTTATACCCGGTGCATCACCATTTTTCAGACTCTTTAATGCTAATTCAAACTCTCTAAGTATAGAGTATCCCAAGTCATCCTTTTCAATGTCTAATTCCCGTTCTAGTGCTGCTAGTTCCTGTCCTGCATATAAGTTACCTATATATTATTGTCATCTAACCGCTTTCTCTACATTTTCTATAATGATGTTCCCTCCCGCGCTCCTTATATTTTTGCTATACGGTTTTATATCCCTAAAATTCATTCTAATTAGTCTGTATGCTTTGCCTGTCTTTCCTATTTCCATCTTAGTTTGTATCTTTTAAACTTTTCTCAATCCATTGTAATTTATCTTTCCTGCATTTGCGAATAATTTCCTTCTGGCTTTTTATCTCTGTTTGCCATTTCGTCTGATATATTTTTTGTATTTTTGTCTTTCTTCTATGAAATTCAGGATATGCTTTGTTATCCACGGTTTCTTATTTTCTTTTTGTGTACATCCTAGAATATCTCTGGTCGCCTTGCCTGAGCTGGATTTGATGTTCTTACATTCTATTTCTTTTTCCTCTGTATCAGAAATTTTCTCGATATCTTTTAGCAATTCATTTTACTTTTTTTCACATCTTTCGTGCGTATTTCATAATGTTTCAAAATATTCTAAACTTCCTTGCAGAATAACATAGACTTAAATTTAACCACCACTAGCTCTGTCGCTACTTCATCGTTCAACAAAATCATTATTTTCATGTTTGATTAATTTTTTACTACATGAATACAAACCCGTTTACATTTAAACATTGGTATGTACATTATTAAACAGGATAAACATAAAGGCTAACATATTACTCACTGTTTAATTTCCAAATATATCTTTAATTTGGAGATGTGAAGAAATCAGTATTTCCATTTCTCGTCCTTCGAACAACAAATACGAATTCCAAACTAGTTGTATGGTGAACTGACAAGTTTTTTAACCAATTTACCTCGGTCGCTATGACATTAAATCCGCATTCCATGTGTGAAACTTACCCCGGCATTGCAAAAGTAATTCAACTGTATATCCCATGCCGTGTACTTGTGTCCCTTAGGGAAATCCATAATCACATCTTGGAGTTCTGTTACTTTCACTTTTAACCTATCCTCATACAAATCTCAACAGCGCAGCCCCTTCCGTCTTCTTATAACTTCCTAGTATGGATACATTTCGACCTTGCTAATTATCTGCTCATGAATAACTAATTAACACTTTTCCGTCAGATGCGCAACTGCAGTCATTTCTCCCATTATAAAAATCCTTTACAATGTAATTATTTGAATCTATACTTAATAAAAGTTATTGTCTCGTTAATCACAGAAAGTCACGTACTGTGCATTCGTCCTTGAATGTATGACCATATTTCAGATATGGTTCTGCATTTCTTATGTATTTAACATTCTTGTATTACAAAACAACAATGTATTTATTAATGAATAACACATTGTATGATTTATAAAAAAAATTTTTTCAGCGGTTTTTAAAATAAGTCATCGTCCTGGATTATAACGTTCGCAATGTATTTAAAAGAAATAATGTTGTAGCTCATTATATGAATGACTCTATAGCAACACTTAATTAAAATTAATGATTTATGAAATCTATTTTACAGGACGTGTCCATATTTAATTTGTCCATCCAAATGTAATAACCTTCCTTTCTCAAAAATATAGAGGGAATGGGAGGAGACATCATTATAGAAAATGTAGAGAAAGTGGTTAGATGAAAAGAATATATAGGGAATTTATCTGCAGGAGAGGAACCGACAGCACTAGAACAGAATTAGACATTAAAAAGAACGACTTTGGATATATTAAACATGAGATCGAATTAGCATTAAAGAGGCTGAAAGCTAATAAGGCACCAAGATATAAGCGGAAACTCTAAAAGCCACTGGACAAGCAGTGACAGTAACCCTAATATTTCAAACGTAACACCATAGTCACTATACCAAAAAAGAGAGGTTCAGATTTGTGAAATTTTTCAAACATTAAGTTTGACGACACGTGTCAAAAATATTAACTAAAATTGTACTAAGATCCATGAAAAAACGGGCCGAAGAAACATCAGAAAAGATTAATTTGGACTTAGACGAAACAGAGAAACATGGGAGGCCATTTTAGCTTTAAGGTAAAACAATAGAAAAGCGAGAAAGTGTGTATGTAGGGTTTGTAGATCTAGAAAAAGCATTCAACAATGTTAAATGGAAAAAAAATGTTCGAAATACTTAAAAAGATTGGAATGAGTTATAAGGATAGACGGAAAGTATATAGCTTATATAAAAAGCAAACAGCGGTAATAGAATCAGCGCAGGAACGTAGAAAAGTAAATATTAGAAAAGTTTCAGACAGGGGTGTATATTATCCTCGTTAATTTTTAACTTGTATAGCGAAGAGGCAACGGATACTGTCGCAGAAAGATAGTTTTTGGAATTATTATGCAGGGACAAACGATTGATATGCTTAAATTTGCAGATGATATAGCAGTATTAGCATCTATCAAGAAAGAGTTATTAGCAGCTTTTAATGAAATAGAAACAGTTCTAACAGATATATATATATATATATATATATATATATATATATATATATATATATATATATATAGTATGAAAATTAACAATAATAAAACTAAAGTACTAGTATGTTTAGGTGGGGTAAATAAGTCGAAAATCAGAATACAAATAGGAAACGATAACTTAAAAGAGGTTAAGGATTTCTGCTACTTAGAAAGTCAAATTATACAAAACGGGAAAAGTGCAAAAGATATAAATCAAAGATTAGCATAAGGCTGTGCTGCATTTAACATGATAAAGCAACTACTATGTTCAAATGCATTAGACATAGAAACAAGGAAAAGATTGTTGAAAGCATATGTGTGATCACAGCACTGTAGGGATGTGAAACGTGGACAGGAAAAATGTGGTGCTACAGACGTATGCTCAAGATGTCATGGATAGACAAAGTTAAAAACAAAGAGGTTTTAAAAATGGTATCGAAAGAAATATGTAGAAAACAGCAAAAATAAAGGGTGAGATAGGATAATAGGGCACATACTAAAGCATGAGGGAATAGTGCGGAATATATTATAAGCAGAGAAAGGAAAAAGAGAAGTAGAGGTAGACCTAGATTAAACTACTGCATACAGATAGTGAAAGATGTAAGCTGTGAGAATTTCAGGGAAATGTGTAGGTTAACTCGGAATAGGAAATAATGGAGATATGCATCCAACTAGTTCCAAGACTGAAGACCTAATGATGATGATTCAAACAACAAAATTTGTTTGGTATTTTCAAAATAAAATTTATTAAGACAAAACGGTTTGTTGAATGCATAGAAATGCAAGAATTGTTTTGTTCGCCTTACCTATGATTTTCAAATGAAATTAATATATGGAATAAGAACGGTTTTGATGATTTAAATAATTTAAATATCTCTCAAGACACAAAAATATTAAACGCCACCTTGACTTTTTTATAAAATTGTAAAAATTTGGAAATTTAAACAAAATCAAATTTAATATTGATAAACAAAAAATAAAATAAATATTTAAACTATAACAAGAAAGTTATTATATATATTATACTCCCTAAATACATTCACAAGTGAGTATATAACTGGAAAATTTGTCATCACTAGCATTGCTTTCAGTAGAAAAAGAGTTTGCTTTTAAATACTCGAATGGATGACAAGCGATTATTATGATAAGAATAGTAACTTTACAGAAAAAAAATCACAGAATAAGTTAGTCGATACAAAACAATAAAAGCAAGGACATTTATATTTCATGTTGTATCCATTTTATAATAAAAAATTAAGAAATTGTTGATTTTTGATTTTTGTCATAATTTTTATGAAACTCGGTTTCCTTATTATCAAACGTTATCGCAAGTTAAAAGTTTTTGTAATGATCCTAGTACAACGACTAAGTGAATTAAAAACACCTAAATAATTATTTGTAATTCATTATTGAAAGCAATAGCAATATACATCTAAGAGCCCAATTAGTTAAAAATAATAGCTTACCAATATTTTACGTTTAGGTTTTTTGGGAGCATTTGCAATTCCAGGTGGTTTCTTTTCATCTTCTGTTAGAGGAATTACATCCGGACCTGTAGGAACCTGGGCTAAAATTTTACAATAACTTTGCAACAAACTATAATTACATATTACAATATTCTTAATGTAAAACAAATTTCATGTAATCCATGGTGTACATTATAGCACAGACATACAATCAAGACTTTCCCACTCCTACAAAGTTTTACAATAGGTAAAAAATCTTGAATTCTATATCATGGTTTATACCTTTAAGGGATAAATTAGTCAAATTTTATTAAAAAATATTCAAATAACAGCCATAAATTTTTATTTTCTTTTTAATTTATTCGACAAAAATAGTTTTGGAGAGTATTTTTAACAAAATTTCAAGTAAACACCTTATTTTTCTTTCAAATTGGGAATGAAGTTGCTTTTTGAAGTCTTTTTACTTGTTTTTCCCAACTAGCAGCATGTACATACATTGTGTCTATATTATACACTTGGTTGTAAATGTTTGCATGGTATTTGTTCTGAGAAGTTTTAGTTTTTATTTTAAAGAAAGTGTACCAAATTGTACATAAATATGTAAACAACTCTAATAGTTGTGTTTAAGAAATTGCTAGAAAAAGTAATTACAAAAAACCTTTGACAATTAGTACTAGTGTTAAAACTTAACGTGTATAAATTTCACACAAGAAAAAACTTAATAAATGAAATACATAGAAAATATAATAAATAATGGGGTATCTTGTTTTGGTTATTTTTAACTAAAAAAACTTCTTAGACGTAATTTTACAGAAATAGTTCTCAGTTAGTTATAACAGACAAAGATTAATATAACAGTTCATCGTTACGTCTTCAATCCTGGAACTGGTTAGACACATACTTTTATTGTTTCCTATTCTGAGCTAACCTACACATTTCCCTGAAATTCCCACAACCTACAAATTTCACTATCTGCGTGCAATAATTTAATTTAGGTGTACCTCTATCTCTCTTTCCCATTTACCCAATTTCATTGATATTCAATAATATGCGAAGGGGGTTAAGCAATCTGAGGCTAAGATCCCCCAATGCTTAGACATCTACTGAATTAATAATTTTTCAATTAATGCTTTTGCACAAACAACATTTGTTGAGAACATTGCAAAATCAGCACCCGTGGTTGTTTCCAATAATCATCAGGTTTAAGTACAATTATTTTTCCATCATTAGGTTTCCGTCTTGGAGCTGGTTGAATGCATACCTTCATTGATTTCTATTTTGAACTAACCTACACATCTCCCTGAAATTCCCACAGCCTACAGCTTTCACTATCTGTGTGCAATAGTCTAACGTAGGTCTAACTCTATCTCTCTTTTTTCATATCTCTGCTTTAATATATTCTGCACTATTCCCCCAGGACTTAGTATGTGTCCTATGAGTCACACCTATCATCCTATCTCTCCTGGTTTTACTGTTCTCTACATACTTCTTTTTTGCCCTACCATTTCCGGGACCTCTTTGTTCTTAACTTTGTCTGTCCCATCATTTATTTCATCATACGTCTGTAGCATCACATTTTTGCTATCGATTTCACCTATCGCCCAAGTTCACAGCCGTACGCTGTGCTCAACACATATGCTTTCAGCAATCTTTTCCTTGTTTCTGTTTGTTGTCTTTGAACATAGTAATTGTTTTTTCTTGTTAAATGCAGCACGGCTAATCTTTGTTTTATATCTTTTGCATTTTCCCATCCTGTGTTGTTTGACTTCCTTGTAAATTCTCGTTTCCTATTTATTCCCCTTCCTTTACACTCTAGTACTTTAGCTTTATTGTTGTTGATTTTCATACCCTATCTTTCTGTTAGTACTGTTTCCATTTGATTAAGAGCTGCTTCTAACTCTTCCTAGCAAGATGCTAATACTGCTATATCATCTGCAAATTCAAGCATATCAATCTTTTGTCCCTGCATGTTAATTCCAACGGGCATTTGACAGTATTAATTACCTCTTCAATGTACATGTTAAAAATTAATGGGAATAGGGCACAACACTGTCTCACCCCTTTCATAATATTTATTTCTCTATGTTCCTACTTTAATGCTATTATGACTGTTAGCGCTTAGTGTAAGCTATTTACTATCCGTCTATCCCTAAAACTCATTCCAATATTTTTGAGTATTTCGAACATTATTTCCGTTTTACATTGTTGAATGCTTTTTCCAGATCTACAAACCCTACATACTCTATATACATGCTTTCTCCCTTTTCTATTGTTTTCTCCATTAATAGCCTCCCATGTTCTCCTATTTCGCCTAAACCCAAATTAATCTTTTTCCAGTATTTTCAGACCGTTTTTCCATTCATCTTTGTAGAACTCTAGTTATTATTTTTGACATGTTTGCTGTCAAACGTATTGTTCAAAATTTTTCACATCTATCTGCGTCTCTCTTTTTTGATACAGTGACTATAATGTTACATTTAAAATCTTTGGGTATCTCGCCTGTCTCATAACTATAGCTTACAAATTGGAAGACGTTCTGCTACTGCTTGTCCAGTGACTTTTAGAGTTTCTGCCTGCATCTTATCTATATCCTAAGTATAGGATAACCCAAACCATCCTTTTCAATGTCAGATTCCTGTTCTAGTGCTTCTAGTCTTCACATAAATTCGCTATATATTCTTGCCATTTAACCCTTTCTCTACATTTTCTATAATGTGTTCTCCCATGTTCCTTATATTTTTGCTATACGGTTCTATATCCCTAAAATTCATTCTAATTAGTTTGTATGTTTTGTCTGTCTTTCCTATTTCCATAGTTTGTACCTTTTTGCACTTTTCATCAATTCATTTGCGAATAATTTCCCATTCTATGGTTTTGTATTTCTGTTTATCTGCTTCGTCTTGTAGGTTTTTGTATATTCGCCATCCTTCTATTAAATTCAGAATATCCTTTCTTACCGATAGTTTCTTATTTTCCTTTTGCTTATACCCAAAAATCTCTAGTTGCCATGTCTAAGCTGGCTTTAATGTTATTTCATTCTGTTTCTACTTCCTTAGTATCAGGAAATTTCCCGAAGTCTTTCAGCAATTCATTTGACTTTTTCCAAATCTTATGTGGTTATCTTCATCTTTTAGTTTAGTCAAAGTGCATTTTTCCATTGTTTTTCAAATTTTTAAATTTAAGAGTGGCCTTCATAATTATGATGTGGCCAGTGTCTATATCTGCTTCTGAATAGTTTCTACAGTATTTTACTAAACCGTTGTCTAACAAGAATGTAATCTATTTGATATTTTTTTATGTCCTGGCATCTTCCAGGTATATCATCTTCTAGCATGATGTTGAAATAATGTGTTTGTGATGATTAAATTGTTCTTGTCGCAAAATTCTACCAGACTATTTCCTCTGTCATTTCTCGTGCCTAAACCAAATAAACCTACTACCACTCCTTCCCTGCCCTCACCTACCACTGCAATAAAATCCCCCGTAATCATTAAATTTTCATGCTCTCTTACGAATCTTAGTATGCCTTCGAAATCTTTGTAGATCACTTATACCTCTTCCTTACTGTAGCTAGAGATAACTTCATTATTACTGAAATTACCAGTTTAGATTTTAATCAAACCATAACTTCTCTTTCATTCTTACGTAAGTAGTTTTCTAAACAGTGTCTCATCTTTTTCCGCATAATTATACCCACACCCGAATTTCCTTCCTCTGATCCTGTATGAATTATCCTAAAACCTCCACTCCTAAATCCCTCGCCTCTGACCACCAAACTTCACTAACCCCTACTATATCTAATGCTAACCCATCCATTTCAGTTTTCAAATTCTCTAGTTTACCTATTTGCTTCATGCTTCTGACATTCCACGCCCTGACTCACAAAATGTTCCCTTCTCTTCGTCTAAACTTTATCACATCCTCCAAAACAGTCCCCTCCCAGAGATCCGAATGGGGAACTATTTTAACTTAAGAATTTTTTACCCCAGAGGATGCCATCATCTTTAATAACAATTTAAGTACGCTGTGTACTTGGGAGGAAATGTGGTGGTTTCTTGTTACCTTCCACATCGCAGTAGTGTGTCTTAGAATGCCATACCGACCCCTATGGTCTCTGCCACTTTAAGTACCGAAAAAGCTGCTGGCCTCTTTCGGGGACGTCTTAGTTTGGTTCCTCACTAAAGACTCAACTAATTTGGTTAAACCTATAGTTCGGCTCTTTAGATCACTGGAACTCTGAAGCTGTTCTAGCCGATCTAGTAATCTAGTACTGCTTGAAGGTGCGGATCCATTCAGAACAGACTGTATACTGTATATTTTGTAAATTTACGCTTTATGTACAACACATTGTAACGAACGATTCCGCATCCAGGTATTTTCGACGCTTGTAAATATTCTTCTGGGACTATGTTTTCCTACATGTTCGTAAAGTAAATTTCTTTGTTACTGAGGTTTTCAATTCAATTTTCTTTCTAGGTCACCGACCTCGCTCTCTAACATTGTTGAGCTAGCCCGAACTCTGATTCTTTTGGAGTTCGATTCTGTCCCTGTGCTGTGTATGCAATTTTTTTACTAATTACTGTGCTGCGTTCTTTGTTGTCCGCACAGAATACCTTAACACGTAACAGTTGTTTTAGCAATTAATTTTAACATTAAGATCTTGTAATCCTTTTATTACAGCAAAAAGTGGAAGCTAAAGCAAAATTAGAATAAGGTTGGGAAAGGGGGCAGCAATATAAAGTAAAGATGAATCAGAATTGAAATTATGTGAATACTTATACCTGGAAATGACATAGCGCATGAATTCAAAATTTTATAACAGATTAATAAATCAGTCAAAGATTGGAATTAAAATAAGTTTGTTGAATTTGCATCTTTAAGAATAAAAAATATTAAATAGTTTGTTGTTGTTCAAATAATGGTCCTTTAATTTTAAGTTGAAGCATATGTTTTATGAAGGCGTTTCGTGTACACATCAAATTTAATTCAGCACATGTAGTTTGAAAAATCCAGGTATTTTTGTTAAGTGCTGTATTATCTATTGGTAAACGTTTTCTTACTTATTTTTGGTCGTTGTTTGTGCATTGTTATCGATGTCTTCATTTAAATGGAACAAAAGAGATTCGTAAATTGATGGTTAATTCATTGCAAGAATATTTGTATAAAATTTGTGTAGATAATAAGTAAGTTTTGTAGTTTCGAGAATTTTTAGTAATTAAAAATATCATTGTTATGCTTAAACATTTAGATTATCAATTTATTCTACTAGCTGAATAAAATAAAGAAGTTCAGATTATCATTTTCATAATTAAGCCATTTGAGAAATATTTCAATACTGTTAAATCGATGTTTTGTAATAACATTTGAAACTCAATTGCAGTTAAGTAAAAATTTATAAAAAATTTATCAGTGGATCAGATCTGAAATACTGAATTAGAAGTAGTGATGTACATATTTTTATGCTGAGAAAATTTTATGAATCTAACAAATTTTTATTATTTTGCATATCATTTAATTAAATTAATTTAATTAATTAATTAATTATTAATATGTTTGAGACATATATAAAAATAAACTTAAGTTTACAATACATTCTGAAGTTAAGCCTAATTAATCTTTTATTTAAAAATGGGTAAAACTATTGACAGATTATTTATTTAATAATTAAATATCAGGTACTTTCTTTCAGGTTGAGCATTGAGGTAAGTTGAAGAGAACTTTATGCAGCACTTTTAGTGGTTTGGTTAGAGGTAGTATTTATAGTCCCTGTGACCCGTGAGTTGCAGCATCTTCTCATCGGGAAGTATACCATCTTTATAGAGGTTCCCTGATTTTTATAGATACCATGGTGCCCTTTTGTTTTGTTATCTAAATCAAAAGATTGACCTATGACCACTCTCACAACCTACCCCTAAAGTAATTGTTCAGACTAACCGTTCATATTATTGGAGATTTCCCTTACTTGCTAACCATTTAGTCAATTATCTTCTTTTGTTTTAAATATAGTAATTGGCAAGGAAAGTGCAGTTTGTTTCAGTGTAACTCACAAAGAAGAACAACTTCCAACGTTAAGAGATAAAAAAACATGTTTCAAGTTATCAATAATATTTTAAAGACTAGAAGTGGTAATCAACAATAATCGTTTACTGCTTGACATGTTTTCAACTATTCAACATTTCAAACATCTTTCGTTTAATTCCAGTTGTGACAAATTACTAATACCTACCCTAAGCACATTATTTTTCTAAAATGTTTAATAAATGGCATTTGTTTACATATTGCAACGTTATTAATATTGTGAAAACAAGTTAAGATCTAATTACGGTAGTACTTACCATTGTTGGAATGCACACCAAGTTTTGTAAAGCAATTCATTCTAATGGCAGCTCCTTTTTTTGTTCTAATAAGAAAGTTTGAACATGAATTAATAAAAAATTAATCAACATTACCTTGTCATAAATAGATATATTGCTGGTATTATAAGTAAAAGAAGCAAAGCAAGTAATGCAACTTTTGAACTCATTGAATCAGGTTCTGTTCTCATTCCAGTAGTAGTAATTAAAATATTATAAATATTACTCCTCTTAAAACTACCATATTGATTAGTCATTAAAAATCCAACTGTATAGTTTGTTTCAGCTTCTAGTGCTCGATTATATACTACCCTATTTCCAACAGTAGTTTTGACATCATTACCAATAGTAAAAGCACCTTGTACATTTTTAATTTTCTCTGAATCAAAAATTGCTGCTAGCCACGTATCTTTAGAGTCAGCAGTAATGTCATCTAGAGTTATTCTCAAATCCTTCTCCTTTGACACAACTATGAATAAAGAACTAAAAGTGGAACTGTATTAAAAATTTACAAATCACATGGTACCAATACCTTTCCTGTGTTAAATTGCTAACCATTGGTAAGAATAAAGTAACGGATATATTACTAGCAGCACTAATAACAGGATTCGCAGCCAATGATGGCGTTGGTGGAGGACTAATTTTAGTTAATTTAGCACTCTTTCCTTTCATTTTGTTAAATCCAAATACCTCTACTGTTAAAGTTGACGAATAACAATTTGTAAATGGAATCTACAATCCAAACACAATGATAGTGTTAGTTTTTTTTGTTAGTCATAAGCTTAACTTAAAAAAACTGAAAAACAATTGTAATATAAATATAGGTACTACAGATTTATACAAAATTATTAAGCATGCAGTTTACACGTTGTAAATATGTCGAAAAATGAAGTATAATAATATTAAAAACTTGTACCAAGTTTTATTAAAAATAGAAACAATAAACGTATGGAATTGTAAAGTTTGCTTTAAATCCTTTATACTGTGAAGACAATAATTGTTTTTGATTTTTTGATAAAAATTGCCAATGGTAAATATTGTTTTCTAATGGAGTTCTTTGCATCATAATGTCTGCAATGAACTGAACTGCTGTGTTGCACAACATCATATAATGGATACAACACTTTAATTTGATTAAAATTGAATGATGGAAGCGTTTGGCATCGCTTTGAACAAAAAGACATTAAATCCATTAAAATGGGAAAGAAACATACTTATTCACCTTAGCAGATCGAACCTGAAATCGCTTCAAATGTAAAATCAGTACTGCAAGTGGGTTGCCAACTACAATTTGTTTAGTGGTATCAATATAAACGATTCTTTTATTGCATCCACCATGTCTTTTTGTACACAAATTGCAGCCTACTTTATTACTTCCGGTAAGCAATTCACAGTCTGTGAATTGGTTTAAACAGGATTGCTCAGAACAATCGTCTCCATCAGACATATCTTGGCATTGTAGCGTTACCCTATGTATCATTTATATCACAGACTTTATCAATTTTTTTATCTTGACTTATCTCAAAACTTTCATATGTACCATACATTTCCTTATTAACATTAACAAAGGATGACTCTTTATCGTTCAATATATATAGTTTTTCTAAATAGTCTGTTATATCAATATTTTTATTGTTAAGGAAGGCAAGTCGTGATTTAGGGCAGTTAAATCATTTGAACTACCTGCAGGTGGATTTTAATTATTTGTATAGGGATATTCTTACAACCTTTATAAAAAAAAACAAAAACCTGATATCTTTCCCTCTTTATTAACATTATCCTTTTTAAATAAAAAAAACAAACAACTTAAATATAGTAGTAAGCAGCAACATACAATAACAATAGTTCCAATATCACTTCCATCTTGATTAACACAAATTACCACAGGAGAGTAAATCAACATTTATTTCTAACAGAACAATTTTATGGAGTTTGAAAATCACTGTATTAGTGTGAACAAGTTTAATCTATTAGATAAGTAAACCTTCTGGCCACTTCTAGTAACAATATTAATTGACAATAAACTTCGACCCTTGGATTGATAATAATCTTTCCTTTGTTCACAATGTCTTAGACACTATCCACTGGAGATAGTTGTTGTCTCTGCAGTATCTCTAATGGATATAACCCTTGTACAACTTGCACACAATCGATGCTATCTTTAAGTAAACAAACAACTCTTTATCATACCATTTTATCACGAAATGTTTGTAAAACTTGCATGTCCATTATGTATATGTTATGTTTTCCTTGTCAATTAAAGCAACAGTGTTCTCTTGAATAAAATTATCTGCTTTTTATTATTGGAAATAATTAAAAGTCTCAAATATTCGTTTCATATGTAATACCTGAAACTCGGATGTATCCTTTAAAAACATAATGGAGATAAAGGCGCCAATTCGTCATTGTATGTTAGTGAACAAGAATTAATGACTGCTTTGCAATTGCATAGAATTGCATAGGGTTCTTCATAAAATAATATAGATACTTAAAAATCGTCTTAAAATATCCTTTACTATTCTCTTCCACCATCCAGCTCACCAGGCAGTATAATACTTGCTGTGAAAGAGGAAGCTGCTGATGTGCTACCAGCAAACATAAAACGCAACTTATTACATGGTGATGAAGTCTTTGGGTGCAACTTTTTAAATTTTGCAAACTCCTTTTTTTTCAAATGTAGAATGAATAAATAAAATTCAAGCAAATGATTCTTGCATTCATAAAGTTTACGATGCAATGTCCATAACTGAAAAAATTTATTGAAATTCTTCCAAACAGTCCAGTTACATAGGCTGAAGAGAAACAAATTTTTGATTCCTTTATTGCTAAAGAAGACAAATACTCCTTCCTATTAATTTTGCATCGGTTTTATTGGACCCATCACATCAGCGCTGGAATCTTACTCCAGAGCAACAAATTGGTGGAATGAAATTTATTTACAAAACTGCAATTGATATGAACACAAATGTACAAGACATAATGACTGATTAAACAAATTACCGTACTAAATTTCACTTTTGGAATAGAGAATTTATTTAGATGACTGCAAGCTCTACGGAACCGGTAGCTTGGTGGAGGAATTTGTGGATATTACTTTCAAAAGTAGCTGTTAGAATATTAACTACTTCAGTTTCTTCAGCTGAAACGGAATGAACATTCGGCACTTTTTCGTTTATCCATAATAAAAAGTGAAATCGACTAACCACACAGAGAGCTGGAAAATTGACATATTTAGCTCACAACTGGAGACTAAAACAACCCAAAGCAACTACCTCTGTTATTTCTAATGACAAAGCTGAAAGTATAACATCGATGGCGAGCATTTAGAAAGGGAAACCGATTCTGAGACAACTGATATTTTAACTTCTGATGAAGAATATGCACCTACTACTGATAATAGTGATAATGATAATATCACATAATAAAATGTTTTTGTATATTTTAGTTTTTGGCAATAACTTTTTATTTTAATAAATATTGTATTACTTTTTATTAGGGAGATTGTTTCCACGTTTTAAAATTTATCCCTATGACTAATAATTACAATACGAACGAAATTTATGTATTTACCCAGAATTTACACAATATTGGGTTAATACCAGGTATTTACCCTGGGTATTTACCTAATTTTTATTTACCAGGTAAATTCCCATTACTGCTTCAACCTATCTTTATTGTTTGATACAACACAGCAAATGTATCCAGTTATCAACGACCTTCGCTTTCTGTAAGGAAATGTTCGCTTTATTTAAAAGTGGTAATATACGTTTGAATGGAATAGATTTTCTACTTGTATGATTAACGAGGCGATTGGATACGAATTTGTGGGTTTTCTTTATCTATTTATGCATTTAAATAGACTCAAGAAGTGTTCTTTTGACATCTGGTATCCTAAAATTTCAATCGATTATCATATCATTTCCTAAACTGGGTTCACTTTGATCCTGCTTGTTGTCCTAGCATGTACTTTCTGCATGGCTGATTCTAATACTTCAAGAGCAATGCACGTCTTCCATGAGAAACTTATATCCTCTGTGCATAGGTAAGTTTCTTACATGGTTATTCATATTAGAAAGAATCTCTTTTTAACTCTTTTGCATAGGCCCGCTGTTGCAGTATGATCGCAGCACTAATGATTTGGTTACCGTTGTGACGTTTTATCAGGGTGCAAGAATCAAGATGTTTAGCTGTTTCACCTCCGTTGAAGTGGGCGCAAGATAAGTACATGGCACCTGGAGGTATGTTGCGATGTTTTCCTTTTTTATCGAAAGAATCTTAGTTATCGACTTTTGATTTTTGCATGTAAGCAATGAACTCGGATGACCTCAATAAACATCACTCCGACGGATGGAACCAGTTTTCAACCCGCTTTGAAACTGGCTTCGCTAGTGTGTCCTGTTCCGTTAACATATTTGCTGACAATGGTTCTGAAGTTTATTTTTAATTTAACACACTTGCTATTAAGAAAATCTGCTGGAAATGGTTCTGAATTTTATATTTTAACTTAACACATTTGCTATTAAGAAAATCTAAGCGTTACTTTTTTTATTATCAATTAGCTTTCTTTACATGTTAAAATACAAAATGTGCACTTCGTACTTCACTTCTTAAAAGATTGTCCGTGGAATATCTCTTTTGTTTTTTTTAAATAGAATTTTTTTGTGTTTATTGTCAAATGAAAAAATGTCGATGACGATGTCTTTTCTTTGTTTATGTGAACCACCACACTCTCTGCTCCTGTAGTTAGCATGGTATTTCTACATTCTTTTATCTTTTTATACATGATCATGATTCGTGCAGGTCCTTACTTTGCTTTCCTTTCTGTTTCTGACTGACCCGTGTGTTTTACCATTACAAATGACAAAAAATTGAAATAAAATTATTACCTTCAAAACCCTGTACTTCTTAATTCATCAACATTCGGAAATCAATGGTTAGATTAAAGTACAACTTTAAATCTATATTTATAAAGCTTAGGGGCGAAATGTAACTAAATAAAAGCCTCTATATTTCCAATAAATAAATAAATAAATTATTTGAAGCAAAATATCTCCAGTATCTCAATTTATTTAAAAATTCAGTGTAGTATTTAATATTTATACTTACTGTATACGTGTACATGCTGCTATAACTTTCTATATCTATAGGAAGTGACCCATCATAACAAGCAATTGTGTCAGTGAAAACTTGAATTTGAAACTTTGTTAAAGGTCCATTTGTAATGCTCGGATGGGTCCAAGTCACTGTAAGGTTATGGTAATTATCCCATATAGCATTTATGTTTTCAGGCGGATCAGATACTATAATACAAAAGTCTTGCCATTAATTAAATAATAATATTAACAAAAAAAACCTTCTTGCTCTGTTCTTAACATGAGCCTTTTACTCGCTTCATTGTATCCTGTATCCATATTCTTAGCTTGTATCTAAAAATCAAGATTGATTAAGGTAAACAACTAATAACTATTACCGTCACAATGTAGTCACGATACGGATATAAATCTTCTATAGTAATGCATTCAAGATTTTCCCATAGTATGCAAGACGCTCTTAAAAAATCTTTTTCTTCGCAATAATCTGGAAATATCGAACGACCGTAACAATACCTTGCTTTGTAACTAAAAAGTTCACCAGTTGGAGGGAATGGCTTCGGAAATCTCAAATACAAAGCAGTTTCACTTTTAGAAAATGCAACTACATTTGTTACAGTATGTGGCACTACAAATAAGAATTATACTTTTTCTATTATGACTGTAAAAATTTTATATTTAATATATAAATTTGATGTATAATTGATGTTAAAATTCTATATACAATGTGATTGATTTTACATGCCTTGGCAGATATCTAGGTTATTAAAGTAGAAACAAAAAAATTGAAAGGAAAGAGTCATAAACTAAGAGGTTATTTAAAACTGTTTAATCAAAAAAACAGTTAGTTAAAAAACCAAGAGATACATAAAAAACTTTAATTTCTTTAAAAGTAAATTATCTTTTTCTTCAAAATTCTGAAAGTGTTTTAAATTCTCTTTACAATGACACCAAATTTTGTGTTAGTTACTTAAAAACTGAAGTTACCGGAAAGCTTTAAGAATTAATTTAGACACCCATTTTAAAATTTTACCCAACAACTATAACTAAATTCATCACTAAAAATGTTGACCTTGTTCAAAGTGGTTACCATTGCTTGAAATGCTTAATTGAGCTCTTCTTTATAAACTTTTTTTGCGCTTTCCGTAACATGGATGAAGTGATTCTGTGACAGTATTCAGAAATTCGATTTTCAAAATCGTTTAGGTTTTCTGACGTTGTTACATAAACTTTCTGTTCAAGATATCTCCAAATAAAAATCCAGAATTGAAAGGTCGGGCAACCTGGCCATCAATAACTATCTAATTATTTCTTAATTTCGTGTTTAAAATATCTCTAATATTTCTTGAGTGGATTTACGTCATTCCAGTAGTGATCATTCTTTCTATTAGAAATGTCATTGCTTGTGAAATTTGATTCGTCACCCCAAATCGTCAAATGCTACTCGCATTTCACGATCCCCACTATTTAATACTTCACTAACTTAATTTTTTATATGCCTTCATTTTAGTTTCTTTAAAATCGAAAATATTTTATAATGGGTATATCCTAATTCCCTTACAGATTCATGAATCGAATTGGGTGGATGAGCTCTGTAGTATGCCAAAACAACAATTTCCTTATTCTCAGGAATATGGTTTATTCGTACTCTTTTCTGCGTCAATGACAGGTTGGGTTTACTAATTGAGTTTTTAAAAAACATTCCTAAAAGAAATAATACAATAAACAACCACTGTACCTGTATTTATTTATTAAATCACAGAAATGAACATTTGTATTCGACAGAGAAGTAATGTTAAAACTTCCCCGTTCGTTGCTTACGGCTCGATTTATATAGACCAGGACCCTCCTATCTTACACTTATTAAGGATTAATTCTCAGGAAACACTTTTACGAGGCCAGGTGTCTTCAAATATCAATCAATTTTATTCCTTAATATATTCTTGTAACCATTACGTCGTTTAGTTGGGTTGACAAGTTACAATTATCATCTGTCTTGTACCATATGTCGCTCTGAGGGGGTTGAACATCAATCAGTCATCTCTTTGTTCCTTTTGATTACCTTTATAGTCTAAGAAGGTACGTAAGTTTAAATTTATATTTACTTTCGATTTAATATTCTATTTTTAATGCTATCTAATGAGAGATTGTCAGTCGTCTAGGAATTAAAACAACCAATTCTGCGAAAACTGGATTCTAATTAGGAAAAATGAGTGAATTTGCCTGGCGTCTTTCTAGGTATAAAATTAAATAACTTGTGCTAGTTTCTTGTGAATTGTCATTATACCATATGAATACACTCAACATATCCCTCAACACTGATTATATACATGTTAACATATATTTAAGAAACACAGTTTAGCTTCAAGTTAAATAAGAAATACGATTACCTTACTTTTATTATATCCACACAACTTTGAAAATTATCTCTTCAGAAGATCTACATTTGCAGCATAGCACAAGAGTAAACATGCCCCTTGTTGAAATTGGCCTGGATATATTTTGCTGCTAACCTGGTTATTCAACTCCTCTATTAATCAAACTTATTGCAAGTTTAAAACAGTACAACTTTTATGCAAATGACTAGCTTTTTCCAACATTTTGCAAGAGTGTAGGGAGTTTTAGATGAAATTGGCCTTGATATATTTCAAAGGTAATCTACGTTTTAACTTTATCTCTATTTTGTTGACCCATTTTCAAGCTATCAAAAGAGTAAACTGCTTTAGACTGAAACCAACCTATTTTAATTTACTTTTCGTGTATGTTCTTCCAGAGGTTCCTACCTTTGCATTCCGAATACTGTTGTTATTATTTATTGAATAGTTTTTGTTGACATACGCATTAGAGTATAATGGCGCTCTTCTTCCCCCAAAAAGAAAAAATACGTAGTATGTTCAAGATATAATGATGTGGGTAATGCTAAAGGAACTAAATCTTGAACGTAGTTGGAATCAAAACTAGAAACTAACGAAGATGTGAAAGTTATGTATGAAAAGCTATGGCACAGTCATTTAAAAATTCATAACGAGTTGAACACAATTTTATTAGCCAAACCAGAGGGACTTGATTTAATAACAAACCGTTTGGCAATTGAAAACTAACGCAAGACAGCAAATCATATTTTGGAACAATCATCGATGAACAAATGTTCTTAGGAATCGATTAATATTTATGATACTTAGCCAGTAAGCATTTTGTTATGCTTCATTTTTAAAGATTCTGGTATTAGATAATTAATTTAGATTTAGGGACTTTTAGAACGATTACCAGAAATTCGTTGACGTTGTGAAAACAATACTTTGTTAGTGTTTGCATGGTTGTTGATGTCATTGGTTTATCTCTGTGGTCGTAAGCATGCTGACATAACGGTCTGTAAGTGAGAATCAGTTTTAGTTTTCATTGATGAAAGCGGAAGTGCGTCAACCTCGATTGTAGGGGCAAGACGTTTAAGGTGACAAACGCAGTACAGCTCGAGGATTACCGTATCGATTTCCGCAGAGAAAACATTACCGTACTGCCTACCATGTAGTGCTGTTGTGAGTGCTTCATTTTCGTTCCAACCCTTCTACCCTATCCTTATCGTATTGACCAGCGAGGCACCGCCAGCAAAAGCAGCTACCAACAACAAGGGCAACAGCAGAGAACCACCCCTGAAGAAGACGGCTATGCCCACTCAAATATCGGGGTAAGTGTTTTTATAACTTTATGTACTTGCCCGGAGTTTTATTGGGAGGCGGTTGTTCATTATAATTTGATATGATGCCTGCACACTAGGGTATGGGAACACATGCTCTATACAATATACAAATATATTTTGTAATTGCTATTTTATGATCAATAAAAGCATGACTAAAGTACTTTGTTGAATATATAAGGAGGCATGCAACAACATGTATTACACATGAAGTTACATGGAGTGAGAATATGCAGGAATTATAATACAAAATTTCGGATTTTTTAAATTTTTCATCAAACACGCTGCTGGCTGCCACTAAAGTGTATGGTTACGTGAATAAATAAAGGTATTATAGATCAGAGTATTGCATAATAATATATGTTTCAGTTTTAGAGCATACTAATTAAGTCTATGCTTAACCGCCCTTACACGGGACACATCAGGATATGACATTCACCACTTCTGAGCGCAAAGTGTTTCAAACCAAACAACAAATGCAAGAAAGTTACTTCTAAATGAGCATATACACGCCCATTTAAATTAAAGATACTTTGCTGGAAAATACCTTCAGGCTTATTTGGGTATGTAAGTCTAACCATCCAGAAGTAATATCTTTGCATGTGCTATTTTACTGTAGAGCATCTTTTGGTTTAATTGGGCGAGTCAGTCTGCACATTCATGAGTAATGATCCATATTTTGTTATGATGAATCTTTTTATGAAAGTGGGTAAAAACGTCACTTTATTGGTATTTAATATAACACAGTCCAAACCAAGGACACACATTTTCATTCATAGGTAAATTTGATCAAAATATAAAATTTGAATTCCTTTTTTAGTATAATATGTAGCAACATCCCTACCTGTGTAATAAAGAAAATAAAAACCGAAATAAAAAAATCAATTTTAATTTAATGTTACAATAAAAATCCGGATACAAATTTTAAATTTGATCCTTGACCTATAAAGATAGGTGGTAGTAATTTAATTTTGCAGCAGTTATATGGAGAGCTGTTGATATATATTTATTTATAAGTTAGAAATTTTGAAATGCCATAGCAATAAAATAAAAAGAAATAGTAGGGATAAACAAGCAAATGTAAAAAGTACTATGTACTGTTATATAAAACATTAGTAAATTGATGTGTGTTATCTCAGTACTTTTGTGTAAAAAACATTTGTAAAATGAGAACTATCGTTGAATCTCCTATTTAAATGAATATTTCAGTTTGCTAGTGAATTAAATGAAAATCAGATATTTAAATTAAAAAATTATCGTATCGTTTAAAGCAGAGTCCAAGATGATTATATGAAAAATTAAATTCATTCTTGTATAAAATAAAGTTAAAAAACTTCTTTTGCAATAACAGTTCTTTATTATTAACTGATTATATACTAGAAACCACTAAAGAAGATATCTACGTCACAGGCGCCTAGCACAATTCACAGCATACCTTTAAGATTCTTTTAAAGCTTTACCAATGGACACGAGAAAGATAGCAATATGATTTCTAACGACATACGTGAGCAGGTTTATTTAAGATAATGGCAGAGAGAGTTATGTGGACGTATGTTTGTATCCTAATATAAGAATGGACATGATTTTACTAGGGCAGTAATCCAATCTCAAATTAATTTATTTGATATATATTTATTTTAATGTACTTGCATTTACATTAATTGAATTTATTAAACCCTTAAAGTATTAAGACGACAATTTTAAAGTAGTAAAAGCAACTATTTGTGTGAAAATAAAATATTTTTCACAACTGATATTAATTTGGTATTTATGAAATAGATGTTACATTGACTTGAAATTTTCAACTTAATACATACAGTTACAAGTCATGACGCAGGTATCTTTTTTCGTGGTTTCTACTATACAAGCTTTCTTACCCGTATGTTCAATGAAGTCCTAGCGAACTAAGGACAATATATTTCCAGCTAATTATGAATAGTACTAACTGATCTTAAGTGACAATACTATTTTCTTAATTACTATTCGATGCACTTATAATTAATAATCGAAGTACTATTAATTTAGTTATTATCAATTACTCATTTATATTAATAACTAACTTCCAATAATGTACAGAGTTCATCACAACGAGTTGAGTCGATACATATATGGGAAATTACTAGAACCAGTTATCTAAAAATTTGTATACTGAAGTTTTCTGAAAGGCTCGTTCTGGCCAAATATATTCAATTTTCTGCCATGTCCGGTTATACCGGAAATGGATCCTAATTACGTTATTTTAAATGGATTGCCCCGATTTTTATTGAATTTTTGAAATCTACGCAAAATTGCAATGTAACTTTATACTGGGTTGGGATAAAGTATGGAACCAAGTAAATGTCTATGAAACGAAAAGGACATTATATATGAAACTTTGCAGATAAGTGCAACGAGGCAAAATGCATCTGATGTGTTTTTTTTTTTGGTTAATAATGTACTTCCGGTTTAAACGGAAATACCCTCAACTTTTTTAATTTAAATGAGATACCTTGTATATTTTTGCAGAATTTAATAGATTTGTTATTTCGAATTCGTACATATCGGGATTAATGGAAGTAATCTGCAAAAATGAGACCCTAAAGCACTTTAGTACAACCACTTTTAAGTTTTTAGGCATTACAGTAAAAACCATTTAGATAAGCAAATTGATGTTTACTTTGTATTAAACGTGTACTGTTTAGTAGAGAACCGTTCGCAAACTGTCAAGTTAATTGGAATTTGCAAAAATAAATTATACGATTAAAAATGGGTCATCTAAGTGAAAAAGATCGAATTGAAATATTAATGATGATCGGTTTTGGCGATCGTGCTAGAACTCATGAAGAAGTGTGTCATATTTTAATGATTTTCATCCTGAAAGAAATCCTATATCACGTTCAACGGCTACTGAAGCATTAGAACGTTTTAATGCAACTGGGATGGTCAAAAATTTGCCAAAACTGGAAGACCGTATACTGCAACGAACGTAGCTATTAGACAAAACATTTCGATTGAATTAAAGAAATCACCTCAAACTTCTACGACAGAGTTGGCACTAAACCGTGGTATAAAGTCGACGTTCTGTATGGAGGATATTGAAAAAGTATCGTTCATATAAAATACAATTGGTTCAAGAACTGTCAGATGATAATTTTGACAGACAGCTGCAGTTTAGCGAACAAATTATGGATATCTGTAACCTCGACGAACATTTTGTAAGAAATGTAGTGTTTTGAATTATGCATCTTTTGGCTTAAATGGAACAATTAATCGCCATGACTCAACGTATTGGTCAAGTTAGAATCCTCATTTGATTCATGAAGTCCATACCCAACATCCACAAAACTTGAAAATGTTTGGATAGGAATTGCAGAAAATAGGCTTATAGACCCAGTTTTTAGACGGCAACTTGAATGGTGACAAGTATATAGATTTACCGATAACCAAATTATTCCTGTACTTCAACAGAATAGGCAGTTACCACAAAATCTTTAGTTTCAACAAGATGGAGCGCCTCTTCACTATGATAAACGGGTTAGGAATTTTTTTGATGCGAATTTTCCAAATCGATGGATTGGACTTGGAGAATTCATAAAGTGGCCTGCTCGTTCTCCAGACCTTAGTTCGTTAGATTTTTTTCTTTCTGGTTACCTGAAATCACTTGTTTACGTTAGACGATCAACATCCTAGCAGGAATTGAGACAAAGAATCATCGATGAATGTGAACTAATCCGTGAAAGAAGTCTTGGAAAGAGTAACTCAGGAATTTTTTTATAGGCTTGCAATTGTCAGGAGGTAAACGGCGAGCATTGAAATGATTTATTAAATTATGAATATTCTCATTTTCATTAATTCAGTATATGTAAAGTGCTATAGTATCTCGCTTTTACAGATTATTTCCATTAACGTACGAATTCGAAATAACAAGATCTATCAAAACCAAAAAAATATACAGGGTATGTTACTTAAATTAAAAAAGTTGAGGGAATTACTGATTAAACTGGAAGTACATTATTGAGAAAAAATCACATCAGATGCATTCTGCCTCATTGCACTTATCTGCAAAGTTTCATAAATATCGTCCTTTTCGTTTTAAAGATATTTACTTGGTTTCATACTTCATCCCAATCCTGTATACGGGCTAACTGTAAAATATGGTCTAGTAATGTTTAACTTTGATCAGGTCCCTCCGAAGTTCCAAAGTCATTTACTAACGTCACAAAGATTTATAGAATTTTTTACTTAGGACTCATCCACTTGTGCAAATTACTATTAGTTGTAAGTCTATCACCTGTAATTTTCAGTTTTCTCGAAAAAGATCTTTAAAAACATTGGTTTTATTTCTTATTGCAAGCATCTTGCCATGGTAAACTTGGTGGCATGTTTTTACTTTAATTAGAAAATCAACTTACCTGAAGATTTTGTTCTAAAGTTTACAGTTAAAGGAGGATCATCCACAACTTGACCATCATCTCTGGCTGTTTGAATTAAAGTCACATAATCAGAATATGGTATTAAATTAGATATCATTAATAATGGTCTACTAAAAGATGCATTCATAAACATTGGCAAACACCAGGCATTTGTACACTGTAAAAATGAATAATATTTCATGGGACCCTTCATCAAAATACAATTTGGTTCTTCTAATACTATTTCTGATGTAGTACTTCCTGAAGTGACTTTACCAATTGCTGGTATTTCTGAGGATTCTGGTTTTTCTAAAATGAAACAAAATGAGTTAACTCTTTAGCATTTTATTATACAAACTCGTTGGCTGTGTTAAAACATAGGAAATGGTTTCCTCTCCTCTCATAATCGTATATGCTGCTATCGTTATTGCATACTCTGAATATGGTAGAAGACCTTCAATGAGAGTGGAGGTTGCTGGTGATTCAATATCAAGACTTCTTGTGCTGTCTGGGTTTCTTGTTTTGTTTACATTACATGCGAAGTAGTTTGTGTGCTAGTAAAAAAACAATTATTGAAATCTTTATTAATTACAAGTGTAGCGATTTAGAAAATATGTCAAAACGTGATTATTGCATATGCAGTCAAACTTGTCAAATTAATAAAACATTCTTTTAATCATTCGAGCTTTCGATAAATATATTATCTTCTTCAGGAATCTAATAAATGCGTATGAAAATAGATAATGTTTATCGCTATTTAATACTGCTTACATTTATGTGAGTTTATAAAAGACAACTATGAAAGTTGGACAATACTTCATTAAAGATAGGAAAACACACATGTAAAAGTGAAAGACATTTGCATAATAAAACCTTATTCTGTTGTTGAAATTACTGTACTATCATCAAATGTATAAAAGCTGAATAGAATAGAATGTTATAAATTAATTAAGGGGAGAAGTGATAAAATATCTTAAATTTAATTAACATAAGTTAGTACTTTCTATTACAGATATGTAAAACTATAAAGAATACACTGCTAAATTTTGGAATGCCGAAATAGATTGCTATTCTTTTCTAATAGGAGAAAATAAATAAGAATAAATGTTACTTGAATTTTGAATATATGTTTTTTTTTCTTTAACGGATTTGTTTTTAACAACATAGTAACCATTTCTAAAAATAACCGTTTACAATAATGCTTGTCTCTAAAATTAATTTTGGTATTAGCGTCAGAAAAAAGAGCGCAAGATTTAATTCCTCTTTTACAGTCAAGTTTATGCAAAGTAAGTCTGGGTGAAAGCCATGCAGACATTTGTTCAACAAAAGAGCATTGACAATTGAGACAGGGCACTTCATAGACCAAACCCAATTCTTGTAATTGTGGAGTGCAATCTTTTATTTTAGAAAATATATTATTAATAGTGAGTATTGTTGTGTTTGCAATTTCTATATTGGATAAATTCTTAAATATGTGGGCTAGTTTGTTTGTGAAGTTTTGTATATTTGGAAGTGCATAAAATAAATAAGATGTTTCAGAGTTGCTACCATTATTGCTATTATGTGCTGTTTACTGGTTTTTATATATTCTTATTCAGATGAGACGTTGAATAATAATTTAATTAGTAATCTTGGTGGGTAAGAATTTTGAATAAGTAGGTTTTTAATTTTTAAATTATGTTTTTTTATGGGTATGGTGCGATAATGATATAACCCGAATTTTCATTCCTAGAGGATGATACGAATGAAAGTTCAAGTATCTTCTTGATGATATAGGTTTACGATACCAACTGCTAATAAGAGCATTGTTTTCAGTTCTAATTATTCGAATATCTAAAAACGGGACGCTGTTATTTGTCTCTTCCTCAATAGTGAACTGAATAAATACATTATATGAGTTAAAGAGTTGAAGTACTTCCTCGCCTTTTCCTCTAGGAATCTTACATATCAAGTCATCAACGTACTTCTTAAAAATGGACATTGAAACTGTAATTTGGAAGTATATGTGTTGACTAGATCATCCATAACATACCGTGCAATTATAGAAGATCGGGTAACCCCCATACGAGTCCCATGGTCTGCTTATAGAAGATATTGTTAAATGTGAAATACATTGTGTTGAAGACAACTTCATCCAATTTGATAAAATTGTTTTTACTTATGTTGCAGTGTGATTTAATTGTTTCCCAATGATTTTAAATGTTGTTTTGTAAGAGTTCAGTTAGAATATTATTGAAGACGGAACCACATATAAGCTAATTAATACATACCCTTCTAGAATCTTATATTCATTGATAAAACTAGCAAAATTGAAAAAATCTTTTACATAATACAAATTGTCAGTATTATATGCATTGGTAAAAGTATGTTGGTAACTATTTCTGCAATTCTGGAATTAGGTGCTGAAATTGATGAAATTATTGGTCAAAGTGAGTGCCAGTTTATGTATTTTAGGAAGCCCATAAAACTTGAGGGCGACAGCATCATAAATTGTCAATTTATTGCTTCCTCTAAGATAACATTTTCGGATTTTTTTAGGTCTGATATGAGTGTGTTAGCTATTTGCTGAATGGTACTAGCGGGTCATTATCTAAAGGAGTATAATACTTTTATTATAGACAATTTTATATATACAGTTGTTCATGCCTGCCATTCAACTTCATCTATTTCCCCACTTATGGGTCTGTAGACACAATCAATAATCACTGCTTAACCTTCAAGCAGTATCTATCGAGCGTTCATTCAAATTCTTTACCATACGCGTCAGTCTGGTGAAGTGTTCAAAGTTCCCGAGAATTCCTGATTCTTTCCTTCCTTAAATTCTCTACCTTAATTACAGTGTGTACCAGTACTGGAACGTAGGTAAGTACGGCCTTCATTTGTCATTTCTATGAATTGTAACTTATGCCTATCTACCGTTTTCGCGTAAATTTAATTACAATGGTCAGGCCATTGCTTTATCTATCGAAGTTCTATACAACAAAGTGGCCTAACGAGCCTATATACCCTCAAAATTTACGTGATTTTGGTGAATTCGTTCATTGTATAGTTACAAATTTCCATTCATATTTTATAAAAGTCTTCCTTACAAATTTGATATCGTTATCAAATTTAAAGTTCAACGGAACAATTTGGGTTTATCGCGCCACCTGTTCATAGAATAGTTAGCGTCGGTTGTTGTCATAACAACAAGTTCATTGGAATTTCCAATATCAACGGTGTTTATAAACGTTGCAAACACATATTTTGTGTTCAAATTAATTATTGTACATTATCATTTCACTGGAATTTAAACATTTAGTTGTGATTAATTGGCGAATATTTTCATTCATTCGAATTCATTTACATAATGGCTTCAAAAGCGCTATTAGAAGCTAGATTAGAAAACATTTTTTATCAAATCACAGAGATTTCCGATTTCGCAAAAACTACCACTACTACAAAATTGTACGGGTTTCAGGAGAAAATAATACGTCTGGATAAACTTGAAATTGGTTATGAAGCATTACGTGATGAAATTATGAATTATAATTTATCAGTGGACACCAAACTGCAAGTGAAAGCCCAAAGGTCTGCTTTTAATGATTTAATTGATGTTATTAGGGCTAAATATTTAGACCTAAAGGAACGGTTGCGCCTAATTCCGAGTCTAAACACGCAGTTGCTTCTGATGCTGCTTCGGTTAATTCAAAACCACATGAGATTCCGACCTCTTCTGGTCAAGTGGCCAATTGGTCCACATTCAAAGCACTCTTTGTCAATTTGATAGATAGCAATTCAGCATTACCTAAGACTACTAAATTTATTTATCTCCACTCCCTACTTAAAGGAGAAGCGTTATCTCTTATATCAGATCTCCAACTACTTTCTGAACTGTACGATAAGGCGTGGACAACGCTCAAGGATCGTTACGATAGTCCATGCAGAATAATCAATTTCTTTTAAACAAAATTCTACAATACAAATCTGGAGGTAGATTTGCTGATTTTATTAACTTCAAGTTGAATTAATTAAACTTCTTTCTCTTGGCAAATTTCAGCTAAGAAAATGGTCTAGCAATAGTGTCGATATGCTACAAGATTTCGGAGAAACTGATCTCGAAGCTCCGTTAGCATTTTCTGACGATGTTAGCGGAATAAAGATTTTGGGTTTGGTGTGGAATCCAAATTCTGACACTTTTGACTACGTGTCTCCCTTCCAAGAGCCTTTCACCAAAAAAACCATACTATCTTACATGGCTCGTATATTCGATCCTTTGGGATGATTGACACCTGTAACTTTTCTGATCAAGTACTTTCTGCAACGATTGTGGTTACAAAAACTTAATTGGGATGACACTCCAGATTCCCCTTGGTGCGCAGAATGGGAGCAATTCTGCTATCAACTTCCGAGCTTATCTCAATTAAAAATTCCTCGTAGAATATCTCTTCAAGGCTGTACCTATAATCTGTTAGGATTTTGTGATGCAAGTGAAACAGGTTATTCAGCTTGTGTTTACCTATATGCAACCGCAGATGAGGCTGTTTCTTGCAATCTCTTGCAAGCGAAAAGTAAAGTTGCTCCATTAAAGGCTTGCACAATTCCTCGTATGGAACTCCTGGGTGCACTTATATTGGCACGCTTGGTACATTCTATCAAAAATATGCAGTTTGATTATGTTATACAAGAAATTAAATTGTTTACCGATTCGCAAGTGGTTCTAACCTGGTTAAGAACTCCTTCTTATTTGCTTAAAACCTTTGTAGGTAATCGGGTAGATAAGATTCTTGATCTGACTACGATTCGTAATGGAACCACATTTCGGGTAAGAAGAATCCTGCGGACCTGGGTTCTCGAGGTCTCGTCCCCTCGCAGCTACTTGGGAATCGGTTGTGGTGGTACGGCTGTACTGATTTTTCTGAACTTTCCATAGAAGGTGACACTGAATTTTTTGTGCCTTTGAAATCAGTTCCCGAGCTCAAGTCTATGCAAAAAATTCTAATCTCGGACTTGCCTGAAATTTTCGATGAATTCATGGAAAGATTTTCTTCTTTGACATCATTACGATACACGGTGGCCTATATGGAAAGGTTCATATACAATTATCGTTACCCAAAAAGGAAGCTGCTCGGTCCTATTACGTCCGAGAATTTGGAAAATTCTAAGTTGACTCTTCTTAAAATAACACAGCGTCAGTACTATAAATTCGAGATTGCTTAAATAAAAGGGGGTAAACTCACTTCCAACTCAATAAAAAAACTTTCGCCTTTTCTAGATTCTGGGGGTCTTCTTAGGGTGGGCGGAAGACTTCGTAATTCTTTAATGGCATACGTTTACAGACGTCTTTTTATATTACCTAAGCGTGCAATCCTTTCTCGTCTTCTATGTGATTATTATCACAAATTGTCTTAACATTGTGGTCCTTCGAATACTCTTTTACAACGTAACAAATGGAATAGTTACTATAAGAATCCGGAAGTAAGTGATTTGGTTTATATCAAGGGCTTGAAAACTTCACCCTTGTCATGGCCCATTGGTCGCCTGGTGAAATTGTTTCCCGGCAACGATGGTGTTTCCCACATGGCTTCTGTAAAAACGTCTGGTGGTCTTCTTACGCACCCCATCACAAAACTTATTTTCTTCCCAAACAGGAGTAATTTTATTTTCATTTTTTTCTTTCCTTCTTTATTTACCAAAATTGTTTTTTTTGGCAATCACTCCAAATGTTTAATGTATTAGGTTGTTTGTTCTATGGTTATTTTTTATTGTCGGTAGGTTTAATTCACTAAATGTTAAGTTTAAATAAACATTATATTTTATTTTTTTTTTCCCTTCTGGAGCTTACCGCGTTCCTTGCTCCTCTGAACCTGAATATCGGCGGGTAAGCCGTAACCCTGGAAAGGAAATTGTCTCTTTCTTGTTACCATAAAATTTGTTTAATTTTAGGTGGGCGGTATGTTCACGCCTGCCATTCAACTTCATCTATTTCCCTAGTTATGGGTCTGTAGACACAATCTATAATCACTGCTTAACCTTCAAGTAGTATCTATCGAGCGCTCATTAAAGTACGTTACCATACGCATCAGTCTGGTGAAGTGTTCAAAGTTCCTGAGAATTCCTGAATTCTTTCCTTCCTTAAATTCTCTACTTTAATTACAGTGTGTACCAGTACTGGGACGTAGGTAAGTACGGCCTTCATTTGTCATTTCTATGAATTGTAACTTATGCCTATCTACCGTTTTCGTGTAAATTTAATTACAATGACCAGTCCCTTACTCTAGCTATCGAAGTTCTATACAACAGTTTTATCAAGTAAAACTGTGACACTGTCCTTGTCTAATAGTGTTAAAATTAATTTTCTGATTTTTTTTTGTAAAAATGTTAATGAATTTTGGAAAAGTATATCTAAATGAAATTTATGTGAGTTACAGATGAGGCTCATTATAATAATAAATTTTTCTTTGATTCTACAGGGTGGGGCACGGGAACCTCCCACATTTCAAAACGCTGGCAAAACAAAATTAAATGATATATTCCAGAAAAGTTTTATTTCCTGGAAAGGATATATAATGTAGTTTTCTTTAAGCTATCTTTTTAAAATAATATCCTTCAAATGATGGTCTTGGTAGGCAACACACATATTGAGCCTTTCTTGGAAGTTTCGCATGACTTTCTCGAGTGTGGCGGGGGTTATCTGCACGATTTCTTCCTCAATTGCAGTCTTCAGATCATCCAGGGTTCTAGGATGAACTTTAAAAACTTCGACCTTGCGGTAACCCCACAGATAATAATCGCATGGGCTTAAATCTGGAGAGCGCGGGGGCCACTCAACCGTCTCGCGCAAGGAGATCACCTTCCCAGGGAACATCTCCTGAAGAATAGTGCATGAACAATGGGCAGTGTGTGCTGTAGCACCATCCTGCTGAAACCAGAAGCTGTGTGGATCATGCTCTTGACCAAATTTTTCCATTTTAGGCCTGACAAATTTCTCAAGCATGTCACAGTACCAGTTTGAGTTAACAGTAGTGGTGACGCCATTCTCTTAAATAAAGTAAGGCCTAATAATGCCTATGGACGATACTACACACCAAACTGTTACCTTTGGGCTGTGCAGGGGTGTTTTGTGAAGCTGTCGACGGTTTTCATTTGACCAGTAGCGAAAATTTTGTTTATTAACACACCCTGAAAGATGAAAATGAGCTTCGTCGCTACTGCACAAAATCGCAGTAAGAGGCACTTCGTGAAGGATCGTCTGGTAACATTTCACACGCTGCCCCCAGTTCGTTGGGGACAATTCCTGCACAATCATCATCTTGTAGGGGTGCATCTTGAGTTCACAATGCCTAACCATTCTCATCGAAATCTGAAGAGCAGCAGCATGTTTGCGTGCAGAACGTGCTGGAGACTGTTCAATCAACGCCCTAACTCTACCGATGTTTTCAGGGGTTCTGACGGTCACAGTAGGGCTCTTCTTTTTCACATTTACTGCAGATCCACTTTCCCTAAATTTCTTCACCCAACACAAAATCTTTCCCAGTCGGGAACACTAGCAGACGATGACAAATTGTACTGCATGTGGAATGTCCTTTGCGTCGCAATAACAGATTCACCATTTTTTATAAAACTCTCGATAACAAACGCTCCAGTCCACGGCATGGTTACTACTGAAAACTAAATCATCCACCTCTTCAAACAATACCAACCCCACCCCTGTGGAATGGCCCATTCCACACAGCCAATCATTGAAATGTGGGAGGTTCTCGTGCCCCACCCTGTATATCAGCAAGTAGTTTCAAAATATTAATATTTTTGACTGTAGTGGTTACACTGAATTTAGGACCTAACGACTAGAACTATTTCACATCATTTGGAACATTTACATTCGATAGATTTTTAAACCGAGAATCCTGTACTATTATTCTTATTTATGTCCCTGAGAGTTTGAAACTTTTTAAGGTTGGAAGTTCTGATTTTATTGAAAATCTTATTGTAATAAATCAACATTCTGTTAGAAAATTCCAAGATAATGTTTTGGTGAAGAATGTTGGTGACTGTTTTTATTTCTTTTAAATGGTTTTCCAAATTATTTAAATCGTCATGTATTATTAAAATTTCAAAATTTAGTATCTTTACCTTTATATTTATGCTAAATTCTAGACACAGCATTTTTGATCTTGCCTGAATCGAAAACTAAAAGATTTTCACAATACTTTAAATTTTGAACTATATGTGAAGGACACAAATTGTTTTATCAAGATATTGGAGCTACATATGGAAATAAAGTTGCCATCAGTCTGAAAACATGGATCAACCTTACAACAAAACTTGCAGCTATCAAAAATTTACCAATATTTTTATTAGTATGTCGTTGTTTTAATAATAACAAATATCAAATTTTACGCAAATAATAATGACATGCCTGAATTGTGCATCACACAATGCGTGCTTTTTAAAAAATGGGTATCTTTATTTGAGGATTTGTGCACTTATACTCAAAATCCAATTAAATTTAAGATACAGTAAGTAGATAATGGTAAATTATTCAAACATGTTCTTAAAAAATTAACAAGTGAGAATAATAGGAAAGAATTTGTTCTAGAAATGGTAGAAAAGAAATTTTAAAACTTTATCGTAATAAACACTTCTGGTCACTTTGATATTTTAAAATTCTTTAGGCCCAAACTTAGATCAAATGTTAATTATTACAAACTTGCATAATTCATAAACATGAACAGAAATTTCATGTAGGCAGAATGTCTTATGCCCTGCACATTCTAAGCTTTCGCAAAAATTTTCAATCGATGTAGCGATCTACTCCCACAAACAGGTGACCGTTTCACCTTATTTGTTACAGAGAGTTTCACAGTGTCCTATATTTTTCACTCTTAGTTCAGCTTCGACTATAGTTCAGAAAGTTGAAAAGTTGATTAATTATTATTTGGTGTATCTCAATATGTACTGACAGACAATGGTGTTCAATTTAAAGGTAATCTTTTTAGAAATTGAATTCAAAATATCATTCTGAAACTATTTACGATGCTTTTTATCATCCACACGCCAACCCAACTGAAAAAATTGATGATGGTTTACAGAGGTATCTTGTTACTTAGGTTTACCCCCAACCATTATATTGTCACTATGATTCAAGTTCAAAGCTTTTGTAGAATCCATCTGTTATTTGTTTTACTGTTGTTGTTGTAATTAGTAAAAGTTGCTTTTTGTAAGGCAAGCGTAGTATCATTTTCATATACTAGCATTTCAAGTGTTCTTATATTCATATTTTGTATAAATAAATTTAAAAGAATGTAATGAATCTAATATTTTATTGGTTACAGTTGAGAAGGATTTTGATATCTTAATTTTTATTGGTTAGGTTCAAATAATGTTGAAATGGGTATTGTATCCTAAATATACTTTAACATGCGCGTTGCATGCAGCTGTATATGAGTGTAGTATGTGACTGTGTGTATGTATCTGTGTTGCAAAGGTAAATATGCCCTTTTCCATGCGTGCATGCATGCATATGTGTGTGTGTCTGTGTACATGTGCTTGTGTGTATGTGCATGCATGCATGTGTGTGTATGTGTGTGTTAAGCGAAAAGTATCTAGAAGAAATTCTGGTCCTTTTTATCCTTAAGATTCTTACCCTAAGTTTGTAAGAAACAATGAATTAAAGTTTAAGTAACCTGTGTAAGTTATGAGCATTAAATAGTGCATATGGATGTAGGCTTATAAGATTTTTAAGGTAAAGGAATTTCATTTTGTCGTTAGTCCTTATATAAAGTAGTGACTGCA
The DNA here is from genome assembly GCA_036346225.1 of Platerodrilus igneus. Taxonomy (NCBI): domain Eukaryota; kingdom Metazoa; phylum Arthropoda; class Insecta; order Coleoptera; family Lycidae; genus Platerodrilus; species Platerodrilus igneus. Next base: position 11,775,212 of record JARFIW010000453.1, read on the forward strand.
GAGTTGGAATGTAATACATGAGATTAAAGCATCTAAGGTCAATGGCGCATTACTAGAGAATGTACTAAGAGATTAATGTTTAGAAATTATTCCCTTCGTTGCATTGATATTAATTCTCATTGGGCAACAAGTGTCATATGGAGGCAGTAAAATAGTAAAATAATATGCTCCAACTTTCATAGATTCTTATTTGTTAACTAACTGCCATAGCAATATATTTTGAAATAGAAAAAAACACAGTCAAACATACAAACATTCGTTTCGTGTAATAGAATAAACATCTAATTTTTGCTGCTTTTAACAGAATTATTCAGCCAATATTGAATATTACCATGCTACTTATAAAGTGGTAAAGTTTTTCATATAAATATAAATAATTACAAACCTCACAATAAATCTTATAATAACGAATTTTTCCATTTGCAACATCAGGAGGAAACCATGACACTGATACACTGGATGAACTCAAACCTAATGTTTGTATATTTCTGACTTTCCTAGGAGCTGTAAATTTTCCTTTGTAGCCGAGTTTTATAAAATTACAACATATACATACCTCCTTCTTCTGTAGTTAGGCTTATTTCCATCATTTCGGTTACATATTTATTACGTACAGTTAAATTATAGCGTGTAAATGGTTTTAAATTATTTATTTCGAATAAGTCCATATCAGAACTTGAAATTATTTTACCTTCTAGTAACAATTCATAGTCGGGACAACTGGCAGCATTTCTCTGAAATTTTTAAAATTATAAAAATATAATTCAGAAATTAACTACATAATCCTCAAACTTGTTCGTTGTTGCTATTAAGAAATAATAGAATTTCTTTGTCTTTTGTTGTTATAATAAGTTCCATAACTTTAAATCACAAATAACCAGATACAAAATGTCAAATAAGCAGCTATACAACTTTTAACATCAAATTAACCAGGTTAAGAATGAAAGTGTTTGCATATTGAAAGGAATTTCAACGTATTTTCATGAAGATTATAATGGTAAATACGCTGTAATTATTTAGTGGCATATTCCAGTTAGAATTATTCATCTTTAACTAATGAATAGTTTTCGTTACTTTTAAAACTGCCGTAACTAAATTAAGATGCATACATTTTAGCATTAACTTTAGGCAATCTATATATTTACACTGTATAAGTCGCTACAACATTAACGACAAAATTTGTTTAGAAAGTAAAGCATAATACTTGCAAACATATGTGTAGTAGCAGGAGGACAGTTGATTCTTCTGTTTTCTTAGAAGGTGTCTACAAAACATCAATAACCTCATTATGATAATTTATCATTAGACCCTTTAATAAGTATATTTCTAAAATTACAGTTGATCAAGACCAACAGATACTACATCCACATATATTTCAAAAGTATTTGACAGCATAGACTGTACAATTTCAATAATTCATTATATTTGTTACGTTCCAGTTTTGCTTTTAAAATTTACCTGACTAAGATAAGCCATTAAGTATTATCTCCTCTATATTCCAAATAAAATCATTGCCTTTGTTCATATCCTGTTCTGGCGAGTCTAGTGTTTGAACATTAATCTTCAGTCTCCTAATTGTAGTTAGGTGTATTTAAATCATTTTTTCTAAGCGGTCCCTATTCATACTGGATTTTACTATCAATTTGACACGAGTTTCGCAAGTACTTTCGTTGAACATTTGTTGCACAAATAGGCTATCAACACTCGTTGCATTGGATTTTATTTATGAATTATTCTTTCTGTTTTCTAATACCAACGATTTTCGTTAGAGTATTGATTCTGTCCTTTGTACAATTACCCCGGGGATTGCACAAGAAATTATACGAGCTGGTACATGCATCCTCCCTTCAAATCACTTTCTCTTGTGTGTATCAGCTCGTTTTAGGATAAATTTTCTAGATTGATTGGTTGGTTTTCCCATATATTCTCGCTCCTCGACACTACGTGAGATGACTCACTTCTCGTAAGACTGCTGACTAAGAAACAAGTTTGGTTCTGCTTAACTAAAAGTTATGGTTGCTGTGTATTGCTACTGGCCATTTAATCCTTGTGAAGGAAACCATGAGTTTTGGAAAATCTCACACTTTACTAATCCTGTGGCTTCCTAACTTTCTACGGCTGTCACATTGTATATTGTTACTAACCAACATTACTAATATACAGTTACGTGGTTGTGTGCTGCAGACGAACACCATTTAGTTTAATCTTTATCCCATTTGTAACCATATTTTGAAACTACAATATTGAAAAGCAATTACTTATACCAGAAAGGTGTTTTCTTTATTATTTATATCGAGATATATATATATATATATATATATATATATATATATATATATAATATAATGCTTGGTGACCTTGCAGGAATAATACTTTTTCTTTGTAGGTTTTTTTTAGGTCTGCTGGATTTAAATAAATACTCTTTTTTATGGCCTAAATTTTCGCATAAATTTTTTATGTTTGATCACATGCTACAAAGTGAGTATGGTTGAAATTGACATTAGTGTTTGGAATAAAATAATGTTGTTTATAGAATAAATATTTTATTTCAAACACTGATGTCAATTTCAACCATCCTCACTTTGTAGCCTGTGATCAAGCATAAAAAATTTATGCAAAAATTTAGCCATAAAAAGAGTATTTATTTAAATCAGCAGACCTCAAAAACAAGAAAATATATTATATATATATATATATATATATATATATGTATTCTTATTTTTCTTTGACAGACTAATGTTCTGTCTTTGTTTGTACTAATCAACTAATTTTTATTTCAGAGAGACGACTCGGTTTTGTTTTTTCTTGGGTTTTGTTTTTGATTACTTTCCCACGTCCAATCTCCGATTGACGTTAGTCCGGCATCTCTTCCTTTGGCTATGTAGTTTCGTGCGAGTCTTTACTTTAATTGGGTTTTTTTTTAATTCTTCCTGACCCGCACGGTTTACCAAAACATATTATACTGCAAAATGGAATTGGTGCTTGAGGGTTTCAACTTAAGTTCTTTTTAATTCGATTATTTGTTAGTAATTTAATTAATAATTTGAAATGAAAAATATAGCATCCTGCATCTGTTTGGCAACAAAAGAAAGTAGTTATTAACCAGTTATCTAATAACTGACAGAGAAACCCTGTTTGCCAACTTTGAGCTGAAGACATAGTTGTTTATAATCTGAATGAAGGGTTGTATATATATGACTAGAGTAACTTTAAAATGATTATTCTTATAAACTGTGAACTAGTGAGGCAATTTAAAATAACCGTGCTCGATAAAATTTAGTGCAAGTATTACGAATGTCATAAAAATGTTTGCATTTAGCTGATTTCGTCGACTCTGAGCAATCATAAATAGACCTGGATATTATAAATTAGCTTAGATAACAAGACTTATTTTAGGGCTTCAATTCCTACTTCAAATTCTGTTTAAATTCCCTTCAAATACTATTTCAACTTCAAAGCCTAGTTCAATTTAGTAAATAGTATTCTAATACAAAGTGTTGCAAATTAGATCTCCTTGGCTTAGATCTGCTGAAGCTCTTGTATAATTTTATTCAAGAAACAATCTCATTGTGAAGGAATTTTTTACGTTCTATTTCGCATTTGAAAAACAATTTCAGCTCTACTTATTTGAAGATACGGGGTGCTACACTTTTATTATTTCAACTCTGCTCAGTTATGCAGCCAACTGTGCTCGTCCCTTATTTACTTTTATCAGTTCAGGTTAGCTCCGTTAGGCAACCGACATTGCTCATCCTTTATTTAATTCTCCACCTGACTTATTTATATTTTTTTTTGGTCACTTACATAGGCATGTATTTTTACTAATTAGAAATTTCCTTAATGCTGCTAGTTTAATGGTAATTAGGTAAAGCAGGTGTGCTATCTTTGAATGATAAACATATGCTCAAATTTATTTTTATTATATATAGAATTTCAGTGACTATTTCTTCAGAAAACAATTTTATAACTACATTGGTCCTTCTATGCTAAATAAAAGAAACTCAATCGGACAGTTACAAATCCTTATGATGAAAACGTATTTTCTGTTTTTACTAGAATGGTAGGCAATTGAAGGATAATATTCCTTTAATAGAAATGTTAATATTTTCAGCCCAGTTTCTAACCAACATGCTTCAGTTTTTCGAACTAATGTTTGCTTGGTCACACCACAGAAATTTGCTTTATTGTTACAATACGTTTTGTCTGGCTACCGTATTGTATATAGATCAAGTTCGGATGAGATGGGCATCCATTGCAGCTACCCACACCCTTCACAGTCTGCAATGAAAGAATAGTACATGATGATGAGCAACAGCTGTTTGCTTTACTCCTGGATGGTATGTAGCTTGTCTACATTCTAGAAATATTAAGAGCAATACTTTAAGTTATAAGATTTTTCCAATAATTCGAAGTTTTGTATTTAAATGTCTACTGTAAATATGTTTTTTACATACTTGTAGGACAAGAATCACGTTGTTTTTAAAATCCTTAAAAAGACATTCCTTTTATAAGTTAAATAGGTTAGATTATGTAAGATTTTGGTGTGTGCAAGTGAATAATTTAAAAATTGAATGAGGTCGAATTTCGGTAAGCTTAGCCATTACAAAAACATTTATTGAACCCAACTGATCGGCCATGTTTGAATTCAATTTAGAAGGGGTTGTTAAAAATTATCCATTTTAATTTCTAAAAATTTGTATATAATATGATTTATATATGGGAGGATTTGTGAATGAAAATCCTAATTAGAAAGCGGGGTTTTTAAAATCTATTTTAGTTTATGCGAATGATTATCTAGTAGTTATAAAAATTTTTATCCTAGACTTTGTTACAGAAAAGCTGTATGTGGATGTAGCAAATGCTACTTGACAGATTGGTTGTAAAAAAAAAAGTTTGATTTCATTATAAGTTTGATATTTGATCCTCTGACCTTCATATATAGCAAAGTAATTAGTGCATCACTTTTAATTTAGATCGGCCATAATTCACAACATCTTTTATCAATGCCCAATCTAGGACTTATTTCATTATCGCTTCAATCCACAGAAAATATATACTATTCTATTTCAGCATAATTCATAATAAAAGCCTCTTTGATTAAAAACATTCAGTGTATAAAACTATGTTTTATTTGAATAGATGGAGATTTTACTCATATCATTTATTCAGTATCAAAGTAAAATTCTTAATAAGAAAGAGTCATTTATTTCACTATAAATAGCTTCATGTAAGAAGTCACGTAATTGTTCGTTATTCCATTCAATACGAGCTGATATTTGCACGATAAGCCGAGATATCCAAATTAAACATTCTATTTATGATTATGAAGGAAACATTTGGACAGATTAGTAATTAAAATTGTTGGAATTTGCGTATGGTAAATGAAAACGATTTCACACTTGAGAGCACTAAGCGAATCAGATTCTTTGTTGTCAAATAAAACGATTGTTATTGGTGCAAATTACATGATTTTTAAAAAGTCTAATAGTTTTATTTCCTGTAGATATATATATATATATATATATATATATATATATATATATATATATATATATATAGAATGCTGTGAATCCACCAAAATCCGGTAACTACGGTTTTCGAATCGAGCCCCACAGATTGTGCGTCAAGAATGCTGTGAAACGTAAAAAAAAGCTATTAACTTAACTGGTCCGTTGACTTTCTTCTGTTAATCGCCTCTTTACTCTTTTCCGCCTCGGCTGCTCACCTAGTTAAACCTTCATCCTCATTCATAAAAAAAAACAAACACATTCCTACCACAAACATCAACGTTAACTCTATTTACATCAATATTCACAATACATTAAAATTTCAAAATTAAAATTCAGCATAAATTTCAGTATCATAAAATTTCAAGATTAAATTTTGTTATCATTTTAATGTGCATCCAGAATTAAAGTCCTTGTAGGATGCCTACTAATTAATATAACAATATATGCCGACCTGAGTCTGAGTACAAAAGGAGCATCTACCACCCCTTTACGTTAATTAACCAGGTTCGTCTAATTGAGCTCAAAGACATACCCAAATTTTCATCATAATCCAGAACATAAATACTAAATACCCCTTTCTACTTAAACAAGAAAATTTCACCTTAAAATTAAAAATTTGCTGTTAGTACAATTTCACTACTGTCCATTTTAAGTAAATCAATTATAAAGTTATTCAACACACACCAACACATCAAAAATCGAACAACAAAGCATAAGTTACCTGAAGGTTACTGCACTCGTAGCTTCAATGTACCTCGTCCCTTTTGTTAATCACACCATTCCAACTGGGTTATATTTACGGCTTCTAATTCTCAACGCTTTTAAAATTTTCTCCACCACCATTCATCTAAAGTTGTTTCAGGGCTTTTCCGGAACTCATCTGTGTATATCAGAAGCTTGTTTTGTGGATCCAGACACGTTTACGAACCATTTAATTATTAACACCCCCGAAAAATAGCAAAGAAATTCATACTTCTTTCACAAATATACGCCAAAACTGCCTACTTTTGTGTATTCATTTGTCGTTGCAAATTTGACTAATTGGTACAGTGATACTAAACTTTATTACCTTGTATCTTCTTTTCTAAGTGCACTAAATTACATTCATTGTAGCACGTAAAGAACAAACTGTTTTAAATCACCAAAATATACGAGCAAACTGTTTAAACTATTCTATCAAAATCGGAAAACTAAAAAGCACTGTTTAACGCATTGAATCAATTCGAAAATCTAAGAGAGAGAAACTCATATTAACCCGGGTATATATAGAGGTTAGCCCGTCTGTCGGTCTTGTCCCCAAAACGGCCAGTTTCTAGAATTTCGTATACTATGTTCCCATCTCGCCCGCCTGTGCGTCGGTTCTTATTAAATCTGCACTCGCACCAGTTAAATCTCAGAAATTTCGACACGGCTCGCAACGTCTGGAAATAACTAATTAATTTTTATACAGAAATGTTATTTTTACCTCTCAAGTTTGCCTCTTATTTTCAACCAATCGCAACCCAGTGACGTTGCTCCACTCACGCCTTTTACTATATGTGTCTCGGTCTTGCGCATATTATCTGTCTCTATCTACCCTGTTCCGAGTGGTACAAATTGATATTCTTTATTATCGATTATTTCAGTCCATGTGGACTGTGAAATAACCGACCTTATTAGCATTTCCCGTAACTATTAAGCTACGGTTTCTCCAACATTCTCTGTAACCATTTGTTATTTGCAAATTTTACGCAGAACGTGTCTTTTAAAAATACGCAGGTGTTCAAACATAATACTTCTACGATTTGAATATTATTGGGTTTTTACAAGCTTTTATAAATATTATATGTTACTAATGGTTCAATTAACTTCAATTAAAATAATACCCTTTAATTTTTAGTGTTAATTACACATAGAGCATTTTAATACTGCTTCCTTTTTTATAGCAAGCGTCTTGTAAATGATTTAAATCTCTTATTTTTAATGAAACGAATGAATTTTTATTCTCCACAGTTTTTTAATAACGCGTACCTTTTCCCAAAGCTTCTACACGGTGATTAAAATTATTTGATGTGATTATTTAATTTTCTACCCTGGTCTAAATATGAGTAATATATATATATATATATATATATATATATATATATATATATATATATATGACAAGAGTAATTTTAAAAGCATTATTCCTGTTATTCTATGAACAAAGTTCATTTAATAAAAATTAGTGCAAGTAAAGTATTGTAATTGATGTAAAATGTTTGCAGTTGGTGGATTTTCGGCAACTTTGAGAATTGACTTCAAATTTTATGCAAGTTCAATTCTAGTTCGAACACATTCAATTTAATTTAACTCTACTGCCATTCTAACGTTGTATGGTAGCTTTCCTGACTTAATGCTTGTTGAAGGTCTTGTGTAATTTAATTGAAAAAACAATCATGTCGCAAAGGAAGTTTGGTAGTGATTCATGAGAGGATGAGATCCTTATTTATGGAGAATTTATCTTTCTAATGATTGAAGTTTAAAGTATTGAGAACTAGCGAACCTGGAGTTATTTTAATGCACCAAAGGTCAAAGGTTAGAATAGCTTTTAAGATTTGTAGTTCTTTTTGTATAAAAGACTTTATGAAGATACTTAAATTTGAAATTAGTATTTAATAGTTTTATTGTGAGAAGTAGTAACTATTAGGTTAATTAATATTAACCACTAGATTTCATTTAAGAAATTTATTTGTACTACAAAGAGCAATTTATATGTATTGTTAAGAAAAGATATATTTTTAAAAGAGTAAGACCAGTTGTGAGAGTATACTCTTATGCTGGAAGTGCAACGTAAGATTATTTTGGGTGTAAGTTGAAACGTTAGTATTGTTTATGTTATTTTATACTACTGAAAAATTCTATTTTTCTTTATCTTATTATTTGTAAATATTTGTACTTTAAAATATTAGCAAAGGTTAAGACACTAATCTATTCGAGCTGGAGAGTATGAATTTCTGCATCTGTAGTGTTGTAAAGCAAAATATATAATTTCAATATCACTTCACAAAATTTAGTGTCCTTGTGGGGCTTATCAACAACACAGCAATCTCTTTAGGAATCCCAAGCAGTTAATAAATAAAAATGTCTAACTATCATGCAGTGGATGTAATAAATACATGTGTTTTAGAATGTGTCACAATGATCAATTTTATGCATGAATATTCAACAGCATTCTCAATACTATTCACATTTAAGTTTGCTTCCGCTGACATACCTACATGGAGATTAATATGTACTATATTTTTAGCAAACTTATACACCATAGGATAATCGAGATAATAATTCACACAAATTATCTATATGTTATAAATACAAGTGCAAAATTGATGAACAAAAATAATTTTAAAGTGTTAAATGTATGCAAATTCATCAATTTTTGTGTATTTTAGATGTGTTTTTAGGAAAAATTAAGAAGATGAAGTGCATCAATTCAACAATACAATTTGTATAAATTAAAAAATATATGTCCAAAATTGAATATAAACCAACGAATTAGTTTGAAGAGTTTCTTACTACTTACCGTAAATTTTAAAAGAGCACTAATATTGGTACATATTATTTCTATATCCTTAAGCTTGATAACTAAAAACAAAATTTAAAATATCAAATTTATTACATTATACTTACATTCACAAGTTGTTGTTATATTAGTAAATGGTACAGACTCCTTTGCAAAAGTCTTATAAGTATTTTCTGCAATAAGCAGAACACGCACATTATAGGTTGTTAGAATTTCAAGCTGTTTTATTTTAATAGGTATATTGTTACCATAATCATACTGTTCATCATCTATCCAAGGTGTTTGTGAATGTTTCTAGAAGTAAATATTATTGATTGATTCGTTAATTGATCACAACATTATGAATATGTGATAAGTCTAACAATACATTCGTATAAAAAGTCTGTAACAGCATAGCAAGTTATTTATAAGCATATCTTTAAAAGTCAATAGAGTTTGAGCATTCTTAATGTCAATATCTAATTTATTGTAAATCTTTATAGCTGTACATATAAAACTTTTACAAGTTAGAGCCAATCCATGCTCAGGAATAACAAGATGTCCACTGAACATTGTATTGCAAGCATGAATAGAAGAGTTTGTACAAAATAGGAGTAGGTTTTTACAAACATAGATAGCAAAAGTGTAAATATAAAGGCAAGATAAAGGCAGTATGCCTAGCCCTCGGCAGATAGGTTTGTAAGTGTCAAGCTTATTGGCATTAACCATACTTCATAATATTTATTTTTGAATGGAAAATAAGCGTTTTGAGTAAGGGGAATTACCTCATCGTACAATACCAGTAGATTACACTTTGCCAAAATAGAAACACTTTAAGATATGAAAATTTAAAACTGATTTTAAAAAAGGCTTCCTGGAAAATTTTCCCAGCTTAAACAAGCATAAAAACTATCGTTTTAGAATTAAGATAAAGCTTGTTGGCACAGAACCATTCAAAAAGAGGTTCCAGAATTTCTTTCGTATTTTGAAGAATATCGTGAAGTGTAGCTCCACCTAAGACTATAGAAGTATCATTTGCATACATGGTAACTACAATATTAGCAATATATTTAACAAGGTCATTTATAAATATAATGAAGAAGGTTGGGCTAAGGATGGAGCCTTAAGGTACTCCAATAGCAGTATGTTTAACTTTAGAAGACTATTGGATTCCTTTGCTTTTAATGACTACACATTGAGAGCGATCATGTAAATAAGAGGCAAACCATTGAGCCACTAGACCTCTAACTCCATAAATGAACAATTTGTGGAGAAATAGATCATGCTGTACACAGTCAAAATATAGCTAAAGAGCCTTCTTTTTGTTCTAGATGCCTTAACAATTCCTTATAAAAAAATAATTAGTCAAAGCTAGTAAACTTATTTATATTAAAACCATGTTGACATTCAACAATAATGCCATGTTTATTTAAGAAGGATACCAATCTAGTGTATATTGTCATACCTAGCTATTTAGAATAAATAGAAAGCAAAGAGATAGATCGGTAATTTGACATAAGTTGAGGATCACCACCTTTTAAACAGAAACTACCGCGGTAGTTTTAAAAGTAGATGAGAAAACTCCATTAATTAGAGATTCATGTATAAGATATGCAAGTGGGGATGCTACCGCCTGCTTGAAATTCTTAATACCAGGGACAGAAAATCCATCAATGCCACAGCTGATTTATAAATGATAGTACCTTGTGTTCATTGAAAGGCACTATAGCCATACTGTGGGAATTATTACAATACGACTATTTTGATGTTAACTTTAGGGATCTTATCTAAGATATGACATGGGGCCTGAATAAAAAAGTCATTAAACAAATCTGAGATAATTTGACGATAATTAGTTAATAGAGGACCGTCTTTGATTGTTTCAATATAATTCCTTTTTATATCATCTCTGCATCTAGGCCTTGTAGAATCGTGAACTTCAACAGACCTAACATAGTTATGACATAAGAGTAAGATCTTATGATCTGATTAAAATGTGTTATTCAATTGAACTTTAAAACAAGCGTTGTTATTTGTAAAGATATTGTCTATTATTGAAGAAGTTTTATTAGTAACATGCGTTGGTTGAGAGACTAAATATTGCAAGTTGTTAGGTTGATAAACATAGTTTTCAGATTAGAGAGCTTTACTATGTTTATGTTGAAATCACCAGCCATAATTATATAATTACTATTGTGGTAAATATGATCTATGGTAAATGACAGACTTTTCAAAAAAACTGGGTTACTTGTTGGCAAACATATACAATCAAAACAAGTTGAAAATGCAAGGCATTGTCGCAACGAACTTCCAAATGTAGACTTACTTTAAAACAAATTAAAGAAATTAAAATTATTATGTTGTAATAATTATAAGTATTCAGATAAAAACAAAAATTTATAAACAACAAAAGAGACATTTTAATATATTTTATTTTATTGAATAAATATTTTAAAAGCTATATATTAGTTCTCATCAATAAGATAAGAATTTTTTTTTTTATATGAATAATTATTTTCGGTAATCAAAATTTAAGTTTAAACAATGTCTATAATATTGGAATAATTGGCATGAAATGCCATAAATTGTTCAAATATGTGTCGCATATTGATTTTAAACTTATTTAAAATTTTAATTATCCCTGTGGATTTTCCCGGGCGCTCGGCGTCCCCATGGCCCGATATTAACTAACATCAAAACTTAAGCTCTGGACAGCGAGCTGAATCGATTGATGTATCACACATTGATGTCCGACCATTAAAAAGGCCTCGGACAGACAGACAGACACCCAGACAAATAGATTTCATAAACGAACGAAGTTCGTTGATAATAACAGTGCTTACTAAAGAAGGAACCCTTCTGGCACCACATATTTCAAACTTTCGTTCATGAAAATCAAGAGCAGAGACCTTATCTGCGGCACTCCATAGAGCAACACCATCTCATTTGCTGTTGCTTTGGCAGTAGTTATAGGTCTTTCAAAATCTCATGGGCTGTGAAATACGCGATGAAGGAAGCGAGAGCTATCGTATAAAAAGAAGGAACAATATAATATAAGTAAAATCTAAAAACATCAAATTTCCGGGTTGTATTCTGAATTAACTCAACTGCTATGCTATGTTGATTGCATAACCAATAATTTATCAAATAATATAAATTATAAAACAACAATGCTTGTATGTGAAGCCTGTAACTTTTTTGGTGTATTGTTTATTGTTCTTTTCGTGTGTCATGTGTGGATAAAAATAGACAGGCTAAATTTTTTAAAACTCTTGACAGCCAAAATACTGTCCTCTTATTATTTTTTAAGAATGCACATTTTATAGAATCATAAAATTACTACCACAATCCTCAAATTGCCCCGCATTAAATTTAGGACTTCTCTTATTAATTTTCTTCATTTAAAATAAATCGCTCGACTGTGTTTAGTTCAACTCCACTTGCTGTTGCTACTCCTTGTAAATTATTCGCAGGAATGACAAACATTCCATTCTTTTGTTTTCTCATAAACTTTACACACTATAAATAATTTCTCTTCCTTGACTGTAAACTGTTTTCTTGCGGTTACTCATTGTAAAATTAAAAGCTCAGAAATAACAAAATAATCTGTAAAACCAAACATTATTCTTTTAATTGAATTGAAACTCATTATACCTACAAATAAAAAACTAGACTGAGTTGCAGTAGTTTTGAAAAAACTGGTTGAAGTTGAATCAAGGCTGAAATCTCATAAATAATAATCAAAAGCAATAATAATGAACCACAAATCTTAATACGCAGATAAATGACAGATGAATTAAAAATCAACAGCTGAGTTGTCAATGTTTTTAGGATGCACTTTAACGTAAATAACTTAAATTGGTGTTCTGCGCAACAGCCCATGAGGTTTTAAAAGACCTCTACCAACAAGATGGTACCTATTAACTGTTGTATTCTTTATCATAGCATCAAACATCCAGTGCTCAGCAAGACCAATGAAAAGAACATTGAACTTATATTCTTGGACAACTGAGTATATAACACGATGCTTCTTATTTAGACTTTGTATGTTCAAAAAATAGTAACATGTGCTTAATAAAGGAGGACTTGACTTGAATTGCTAGGTTATAGAGTTGTTCACTGTTGCATTCTCTAAAAAATGATTATTTGATGATTAATTATGATTGGTAGGACTTTTTTCTTTAGTTAGTTTAAATAGAAATTCTGTAATGGTGATATTACTGGGTCAGAAATTGGGATCAAGATATTGCTATTTAGTTTGCGCTGGCAGTGCAAGTTTGAAGGTAGTAAAGGTACTGGTATTACTGATTCAGTAATGTACTGCACTATCATTATCAACCCTCATGTAAGTTAAGATATCCTTAATTGTCTGTGGGACACCGTTGTTTTTCTGCACCACCCGATTTAGATGTAGCCAAGTAAGTTTCTCCTGCTAAGATGTGTTACCTGCAAGACGAGTGTACCAGTAAGAACAGAACAAAATGGTCACCTGCATTAGGAGGTAACAAAGGAAGGCAATAGAAAGAGCAAGAAAACGAATGTCGTGCTACACCTAGTTGGAGAGTGTAAAGAATAAAATGACAATACACACCAATCAATTCACCCTTTTTTTCTTTTGGGCACCTGCATCTGCAAGAATAATTGAACACAAAATGCACATAAATATGACTCTAATAAATAATTTCTAATAATTTAAGTGCAAAACAAAATTTAATTGTAAGGCCAAACATCTGGGCCCTCTAAGTGCAAAACAAAATTTAATTGTAAGGCCAAACATCTGGGCCCTCTAATCCTTAAATATTACTTACATCTAATAACAAATAACTCGGAAGATGTTTTGGAAACAAAAGAACTAAGCAAGTATACACCCCCTAAAATATTATCGTATTATTTAAGATAATAACTAAGTGGATTTAACCATCATAATTAATATTAATCTGTTAAATTAGCAACATTCGAGAAAATCATAATTAATAGATTATATGTCTGGATAAGAATATAGACAAACAAACTCATGAATTTAATGAAGGATGAGCAAAGTTGGCTACTTATCTATCCGAGGCAACTTCATGGCATAGTTGGTATGCATGTGACTACTATACACAAGGTCCGGGGTCCGAATCCTTACACGATCTGCTTGAAAAATGTTAAGTGAGCATTTTTCACAAAAATACGCCTTGTGTGGATGAGAGGTAAAATGTAGGTCCCATGTGTGAGTGTTGACACACATGTTATAGATCTCTACTTTGCTTGGAACAGCAAAGGTTTGACAAAATTCAAAGTTTCCAGGTTAAAAAACTCTCTTCCTGGTCAATGTAGTACCCTCGATTGGAGCATTGGAAAATCAAATGTAGTGCCTATCTGCGCAGACGATATTGTAATTTTATAGAGCAGGAACAAATAGCTGGATTAGCAATCAATAAATGTGGTGCATGCTTAGAAATTCGAATCCATTGGTAAATATTAGTTAGCTATATTTGGATAGTTTCAAGTCCACCATTCAGGTCACACCAGTGTAGAGTTGATGTCTGCTATCTGGTATTACGAATCCCTCCCCTTTTACTTTTTGCTAGTGTCTTGTTCATCAAACAAGCTCCAAAGGCAACGCTAGGGATACCATTTTTTAAACTCCAACTTTAGTTTCAGTTTCTACATTTTATTCATGGTTAATTAATTTTGAAGTCAGATTTATTTGAAGCATGTTTATTTTTGTGCTTAAACCCAATGTAGTACCTTCGAGTGGAGCATTGAGATCACAAGTGTAGCGGCCCTTACTTACATTATACTGCCTATCTATGCGAGGCGACTCCGTGGCATAGTTGGTATGCGTGTGACTACTATGCCCAAGGTACCAGGTTGGAATTCTGACACGGTCTGCTTGAAAAATGTTAGGCGAGCATTTTTCACAAAAATATGCCCTTGTTCGGATGAGAGGTAAAATGTAAGTCCCGTGTGTGTATGTTGTCACACACATTAAAGATCCCTACCTTGCTTGGAACAGCAAGGGTTCGGCAAAATTCAAAATTTCCAGGTAAAAAGAACTCGCTTCCTGGCCAATGGTGGAACATTGGAAAATCAAATGTAGCGTATCAACGCGGGCTTGAAATGATAAAAGTGTAGAAACCCATAACTACAAATGACTGGAAACTGAATGGTTTTTAATGGCATGAGGCAGTAAATTTTACATATGGAATGGAACATAACAGATTATTGATCCATTTTCGTTTGTTACTGACTTTGCAGCACCAACGACTACTTTTGATTTGGGTTTATGCTTTTTATGAACAACTAAGTTCCATTCCTCCTTAGTAATATTATATGTACTGGCAGAAGCAGGGCTGACCGAACTATTTAAGGTGGTCCTAGCAGTGGCAGTTGAGATTGGTTTAGTTCTTTCTACATATACAAGATTTTTGCCATTTTCATATTTACTATTATTATTCTTGATATTTTTGATTACAGAATCATTAGCCTGAAATACAACACTTTATACATGTTACCACTGACTTCAGATAAGCATGGTGTATTGTACACACCTGAGTATTGTATTTGTTTTGATGAACTAGAATATATATTCATTTGAATTCCACTCTTATTAGAAGATGTGAATTTTTATTATAAAGCACATTAGAGATTCCATCATTACACAGCCCGGCAATTCAATATTAATTAGTCTTGATGATTCTACTTCTGCTGTTAAAAAAAATAGTTTCCTTTCCAGATGATTGGTGACTTTGCTCACTACAGATTCTAGCAGCTCCATAAACGGTGCACGTTGTAGAAAGCTGATTACATTAAGATTAGAATTATCATTGTAGACTGTAGTATGCATGTCTTCAATAACTTTATTGTTACTTGTAACAGACAAGTGATCTCACCGGGTTATGTTTAAGACAATGCAGGTATAATTCTTCTTACTATTATCTAATTTAAATAACCCCAATCTCTCACTCTACATGTGATTTTCCAATGCTCCACCCGAAGGTACTACATTGGCCAGGAAGCAAGTTTTTTTACTTGAAAAATTTGAAATTTTGCCAAACCCTTGCTGTTCCAAGCAAGGTAGGGATCTTTAACGTGCATGACAACACTCACACACGGGACCTCCATTTTACCTCATCCGAACGAGGGTGTATTTTTGTGAAAAATGCTCGCCTAACATTTTTCAAGCGAACCGTGTCAGGATTCGAACCTGGGACCTTGGGCGCAGTAGTCCCCGATCTCTCACTACAAGATGCGTGGGCTCCTACTGAGCAATAAGTTCAAAACATGTATATGTTTACTGCATTTTTTAAACAATAAGCATAAAGATTTGACATCATTTTCAATAACACTTTCACATTCAGCAATATTGTTTAACTCACTTGACAATCAAATCGTTGAACTATATGCATCATGTTTAAAATAAATAATTTTTACAATTCCTTTTATTCTTTTAAAACTTCTCAAGATACGTAGAATATTACCCAAGATTAAAAAAGTGAATCTACTATATTGCACTTTAGCTTAATATAACAAGTGGTGCATAATTTTTACATATAGGTATCCATAGAGTATTGGAGTATGTGCGTAATGCAAACTCTAATAGTCTAAGGTTTTGGATTAATTCTCAAACAAAGAGCACGTGAAACTGTAAAGAAATTTTTTTGGTAAAATATCGCATTTGAACAACAGATAGCACAAGAGATGTTGTGAATAAGTGTTATTATGCATGACAAAGATCCTAATATTTGTTAAAAAGGAAGGAATTAATACAATTTTGTGACCATGTGTGGTAGTAATTGTAAATAGTGAGTAGTAATTAAAGTAGCACATTGTAGGTACTGAATGCAAAATCATGATGTTTATTAAACTATGAAACCATTTTTTTTTAAATAACGGAACAATAACAAAGTAAAGGTTTGCCTCCTAAACAATTCTTAAAAAAATGCATTTTCGCTCAATAATTTAGTAAAGCTTAAAAACATAAATCAAGTAAGTTCTGTTCATGTGCAGGTGTAATTTTTGACTAAACTTTAATAAAGTTTGTGTCTGGCGTTATTAGTAAATGCTTACTTTCGTTAATAAGAAAAGATTTATATACAATCAGATAATTTCGTCAATAATCGTTGTATTTTATTGGTGGTTATTTATCAGCTGATTAATTTACAAAACAACCTCACTTTTATTTTCAGTGTTATTTGGTGCTTGAGGAATATAAAAATAAACTAAACTAAACAAAAGTGCATAAATTTCTCGCCTAAAATTCAATTGTAAATATGTCATATTGGATCATTGTACACTATAATTGATTTTTCAATGCTCTACCTGAAGATACTGCATTGGCCAGGAAGCGAGTTTTTTTACTTAGAAATTTTGAAGTTTTCCCAAACTTTGTTGTTCCAAGCAAGGTAGGAATCTTTAACGTATGTGACAACATTCACACATGGGACCTACATTTTACCTCTCATCCGAAAAAGGGCGTATTTTTGTGAAAAATGCTCGCCGAACAGTTTTCAAGCAGACTGTCTTGAGATTCAAACCCGGGAGCTTGAACTAGTTGTCAGATGCACACCAACAAAGCCATGGAGCCGCTTGAATCATTATATAAACAAAATCCAGCGCAGCACCTTCGAAAGTGATTGCTTATTAGAAGATTGAAAAATCATTTACAACTGTTGTTCGAATCATGATTTGCAATATCTCTCTAATAAACTAAATGAGTATCTAAGAAACATTAAACTTCCTTGATTAAAAAAAGGGAGTTTATTGGTTCATAATTCTGATTGGTTGTAGTGGAAATTCAGGAAAAGTTTAAATATAACTAATATTATTTCAGATCATCATAGTATTATATTAGACAAAGCCGTGAAAATTATTTTGAGCACAGAGTAACCTTCAGAGTGTTAACTTCGTAGGAAAATTTGCCCAAACAACAAAAATTCTATTGCACTTTTGTCATCATTTTATGTATCTCACCTTCTCTGTCGGTGGGCTGTAAGGCATTGGTGACAGGGCGCTAAACGCCAGAATAAACATGACGGTGCATATGACAAATCGACAGCCACACGCAATATTATCTGTCAGTTTTGTTTACAGATTGAGGTTTGGTTTTTTATATTGGAATTTTTGTTACTAGTCGTCACAGATCTCGTGGTTTAGGCGTTTTAATTTTAATAGTATTTTGTGATAGTTTTTTTATTAAGTTTAGTATCAGTTTTACATTATTGGAACTTCTAATAAACATAAACAGTGCCTTTTGTGGTTAAATGAACACCGCCTGTTTCTTCTTTAAGAATGATCCTTTATTTACTTGTGTAAGTATTTATATTTTCTAATAGTTTTTACTGTAGCCAAAGCTGTAATGAGATTATTACATGTTTATGTGTGCTAATATACTCATTATGCAACTGAAGCCACGATTAACTTAGGTTGTGATATTTATTCTTAAGATGAACTTTGTTGCAGTTAGTTGTCATTGTAAACATCATGGTTTACTGCCTAGTTTGTGGGAGTTCTTCTACTGAAGTTAAACAGATGTACAATTTTCCTAGGAATCTTGAAAAGTAAGTTGTTTTCAAATGCAAAATGAAATCTTACTGATTTAATCGTAGATCACGATTGTGGCAAGAAGAAATTCACAATATATTTGTATGCTCTAAATATTTTCGTAATTTTTTTTTAATTTTGTACATTTAGAATGAAATTTTAATTAAAAAAGTAAATTAACTGGTTTGTCATTTTTCCATGAATTTCCTACACTTAATATAAGGGATGCTAAAAGTAAGTATAAGGTGATTGAGAAGGTTAACATTTTAAATATAGCTTAATACCAAATCTTCATTTTAAACCATTATTTACACATTTAATAATTATAGTTTTACATAAAGATTTGATTTAAGTTCTATTTAAATTGCAATTGTACTACTTTCAAATTAAAAAATCCCACCTATTCAGGAAATTTGAATTTAAAGGTTTCCCGCCATTCCCCCTACTTGCTGTTTGTAGCGCCACCACAGTATGCCTTACAAATTGTGCAAAAGAGAAAACCCTAGGAAATTTTATCTACGTATCGCAGTCTTCCTGGACAAAAAATTAGCACACAGTTGACACTCTGAAGGTACTCTGTGTTTTGAGATTTAATGTATAGTGAGCTTAAACAGGCACTGCCCTATTAATTAATTGTTCATTATTATTTTTGCTTAGGTTTACTGTTACAGTGTTGGCTTATTTAAATAGAATTAAAATCAACTCCTTTGATTTTACATGCTCAACCACGAACAACTTTAAAAATTCTTAACGAGACAATGAAAATAGAATACAGTTGTATGCCCTCTTAGAAATCTGAGCATGAAAAATTTGCAATAGAATTGACTTAACTAGGAGTCAGTTTTTAGAACTATTTGACAACCAATTGAGACTTTTTGGAATTGCAGTAGATGGTAATAAAGAATATAGAGTAGCATCGGTGATAATTGAACAAATAAACCAAAATAACCACCTAAAATAATCCAATAAATATTTGAATTTTCGAATATGAATCATGCTTTAATAGGAGTAATTAATTGATGCTTTTTAACATTTAATTTGAATGCAAACACTAAAAGTTAATGCAATGTTAAATATGCAAAAAAAATTTAAAATTTACAATACAAGTATTTAGAAACACAATAGAATTTAACATTTTAGACAAAAACCGTTTCTTTTTACATTTGTAATTGTGTTAGTTTTCGAATATATTCTAAGAACAGGATATAAATACATCACCCACCCAGTCTTAGTTATCGATTTGGCAATAATTTGGTCGTTGCTTACTGTAAATAATGGCATTCTCTAATTCTCAAGGTGTAATGCAATCCATTGTGCATAAATCCTTATCATAGATAAGGACCAGAAACAGCATATGCACACATGTCTTGCACAACCCACACGTGCACGAATGAAGGCACGTGCTAATGGATGCAAGTATGCACACACGCACACATAAAATCATCTATACAATCATGCACATCCACAAGTTCATCCAAGCACGCGCTCATGTACACAGTAAATACTACACACACACATTGTCTCGGAATATCAAGAAAATATTTTAAACACGGCATATTAAAAATATGGGTTCAAATAAGGCAATTCTATTGTGTGATATATTTGGTGTATCTGCATATATGCAGACGTGTATGTAAGTGTGCATGTGTACCTGTGCATGTGCATATGCATCATCT
Organism: Platerodrilus igneus; assembly: GCA_036346225.1. Classification (NCBI taxonomy): domain Eukaryota; kingdom Metazoa; phylum Arthropoda; class Insecta; order Coleoptera; family Lycidae; genus Platerodrilus; species Platerodrilus igneus. The sequence continues at coordinate 11,795,446 of JARFIW010000453.1, forward strand.
ATTAATCTACTGTGTAGTAAAAATGTTATTCAATAGTTTGTACTACTTACTCTATATTGTACTTTGTAAAACACAGGTTTTTGTAAGCCACTATACTCCACATTTTGAACTTCTATGGTACAGTCTGTGTGGCCTACTTCTATAATGGTAGGAGGTTGTTTTAATATAGGTAAATATGCTAAAATATGTATCATTAATAAAATAACTAAACTACATAATCCATTCATTACTGATGTTACAATATGGTGTTGCGTAATCACTTGTACATTTTCCAGACTGACATAATCCAGTAACAAAATTACAAGGATAATATTCACAAAGACCACACGTCTGTCCACAATTAAATCCATATGAACCATCAGAGCACCCTAAAATACAAAGAGTAGTTTGACAGCACAAAACATTTGAAAACTTACTCAACTGACACAGAACTCCAGTATAGCCCAAAGCACATGCACAAATGCTTTCTGCATTTGAGTTTAATTCACATATTATATTGGTATCACAAAAATTACGGTCTTTTCCTAATACTTGAGAACATAAAATACAATTTTTACCAAAGCTACCCGCAGGACAATGACTTTGTAAAGATATATCTTTTAAATTTCTTAGAGGATCTGCAGGTACTATATTCAAAGATGGTTGTTTAAGTAGTTGGCATGATAATTTTTCTCTATCAGCATCAATTGATATAAATCGTATTTCTGAAATAATTTTTGTAATATATTCTTTTTGTAAAAATATTACCATTCTCAGAACAAGTTTCAAATTTATCAATGCCCCAAAATTTTTCATCTTTGCTGCAATTATCACAAATTGTTGTGACATACATACGGATGTTCACATTTACTTCTGGAACCATAGCGACTATTTTCTCCTCTTTCCATTCTCCTTCCTACAATTAGAAAAGATTTAATTCAAGTAAAAATATAAATTAAACAAATTAGAAAAATATTATAGTGTATGTGTGTGCACGCGCATGCGAGTGCATGTGCATGCATGTATGTAAGTGTGCATGTGTGTGAACGTGTGTGTGTGGTGTGTGTGCATATGCATGTATGTGTGTGGGTGCAGGCATGCATGCATGTGTGTATGCTATGCACACTCACATGAATATGTGTAACAGTATTTCAGTTTTATAGCTATTTACCAACAAATTTGTATTTTAGACAAAAAATCTGTTATTTTAAATTCAAGAATTATGAATGCAAAATAATTAGGCTTTATAGTAAATTTAACTAAATGGCCTAGCGGCATTTTAAAGATCTTCAGTTCTGATGGAATACAATAAACCCATACTCATAATAATATATAAGTAATCCTCGAATAAAATATGAAGGACCATTATTGCCATAGAGGAGGAACAAATATTTTTTGCACACTAGCTTGGTTACTTCATTAAAAGATACAATAGTTAAATGGCGACAAGTATCTTAAAGCTAACAGTAGGCAAGGTTTTAAAATGTCATTTCAAATGTAAGTGCATAAACTTCATCTGAGAATGACTTTGTAAAAATGATTAAAAGAAGGCATTATCATAAATAGCCTCATTGAAAGGTGTGACCTTCTGAAAACTTGATTTTAAGGATTATACAATTTGTGATCCGTGCATGTACATTGACACGTGACATCAGGAAGTAAAAGGAAATTAAAAATTTTATATTGTTTTTGTTACTGGAGCGCGTCTAAAATTCAATGGGAGGGTATCGTAAATTAGATGAAGTCTTCTTGATTCCTTTCGTGACTGATAGTGTTTGCTTTTGAGAAATGCAGAATATTTTAATTTATTGAAAATTTAAATTGTGTCAAATTACCCTCGTTCTTATGTAAGTAGAAGGCGATGAAATAGAAATAATGGAACTAGAACAGAGTTTTGTTAAAGATTTACCCTTAGACTCTTAGATCAAGAATACTGCTATAGTAAGCCTGCTTATCGTAAAAGGCGATTAAAAGGTGCAGCAAGTGGCAGCAGCCTTGCTGGCTAAAAGATATTGGAGGAGAGTCGATTGGTCTCGGGCGATCCTTAATAATTTACAAAGTTGTTGGGAGTTGGCCGTGACCGATATGGATTTTTGCTAAAATCTTTAAAAAGTGCGTCGTGGAAAGATATGAGAGTCTACCACAATATTTCCCAGGTATGCGCGGCCTAAAACACGAAATATGTATGATGGAGAGTTCACAAGTAAAATTCTTGTCTGGAGGTAAAATACCCCATCATTTGGATTTCCGGGAGGGGGTACATGAGACTCGTCAGCATAAGAGTTTAAAACAATGGTTCGATTTAGTGAAAGGGACTTGGAATGTGAGGTCATTACTTAGAGTAGATAAGTTAACGAATTTATTAGTTGAAATGAGAAAAGGAGAACTGGACATTTTAGGCCAGATAGTAATGACTTTTGGAAAGATAATTATAGAATAATTACAACTTCTTCAACTAAAGGACAGGCAGGGGTAGGAATAGTGTTAGGTAAAAGATTAGGACATAAAGTTAAAGAATACTTACAATTTAGTGATAGAATAATTATGGTTAGATCGAGTACAAAACCCACAGACACTGTTTTAGTACAATACATGCCAACAACTCAGTACGAGGATGAGGAAGTAGAAACGGTATACGAGGATATAAATAGTATAGTGAGAAGAGTAAAGGGAGATGAGAATTTAATAGTTATGGGCGATTTTAATGCGTCAGTGGGAGAAGGTAGTGAGGGAAAAATGGTAGGAAAATTTGGGTATGGCAGACGAAATGATAGAGGAGAAAGATTAGATGAGTTTTGCCAGGAACAAAAATTAGTAACTGTAAACACCCTATTCAAACAACATGTTAGGAGAAGATATACCTGGAAAGCGCCAAGTGATAGGGCTAGATACCAAATAGGTTATATTTTAGTTAAACAAAGATTTAGAAACCAAGTTAAAAACTGTCGTAGTTATCCGAGGACTGACATAGATAGCAATCATAACTTAGTTAAAATGAAGTGTAATCTAAAATTCAAAAAATTGAAAAAGGTTAAAAGAGAGGGATGGGATCTAGGTATGCTTAATGATAGTGAGGTAAAAGAGGAATATAAACAAGTATTAGATAATAAGATCAAACAGATAGCTATAGGAGGGAACATAGAAAATAGATGGAAAGAAATAAAAAGGGCTGTACAGCAACACAGACTATAGGTAAGAAACAAATAGAAGCGAGAAAACCCTGGGTAACAAAGGAGATATTAGACTTAATAGAAAATAGAAGAAAGCTTAAACCTTTCAGAGAATTGGATGGTGAAAGTAAGCAAAATATAATAGAGTTAGAAATAAGATAGTACACGAGTGTAGAAAATAAATGGATGGAGGAGAATTGTAAGGGAATACAAGATGATTTGAGAATAGGTTAGACAGACAGGGCTGACAGGGCAGTTAAAAAGTTTTTCGAGGAAGATAGAAAAAAATGTAATGGTATTAAAGATGAAAACAAGGAGCTTCTAATAAATTAAGTTGAGGTAGCAGATAGATGGAAAAGATATTTAGAAGATTTATATAAGGGAGACGATATGGATAAGTTAGAGAACAACCAAGAAGAGGATGTAGAAATAGGGTTCTCAAGAGAGGAATTTGATAGAGCTGTTAGGAATCTTAAACTAAATAAAGCACGAGAGATAGACGCAGAATTAATAAAATATGCAAGTCAGAAAACTTTAGACAAGTTATATGAACTAGCAAAAGTAATATATGACACAGGTGAGGTCCCAATAGATTTCGAAAAAAATATTATTATCCCAATCCCAAAAAAGTCAGGAGCTGATAGGTGTGAGAATTTTAGAACGGTTAGTTTAACTTCCTACGCTTCCAAAATACTAACAATAATAATTAAAAATAGAGTAGAAGCTTTGACTGAGAATTATTTAAACGAAGAACAATATGGCTTTTGTAAAGACAGAGGGACTAAAGAACCTATACTAATGATTAGGGTAATTATAGGAAAAAGGTTACAAAAAAATTAAAAAAACTCATTTTAAGTTTGTAGATTTAGAAAAAACATTTGATAGGGTTAATTAAATTGTTATGTTCAAGGTTTTGCAAAAAATAGGAATCGTTCATAGGGATAGAAAAATTATTTACAGTCTATATAAAAACCAAAACGTAGTAATTAGATTTGATGAAATAGAAAAGGAAGCTAAGATTAGAAATGGTGTTAGACAGGGCTGTATACTATCTCCCTTGATTTTTAATGTTTATATTGAGGAAGCTTTAAACTTAGCTAGAGAGAGAAAAGAGATAGGTATTAGTGTACAGGGACAGAAAATAGACATGTTACGTTTTGCAGATGATATAGCCATTATAGCAGAGTCTAGAAAAGAGTTAGGAGAGTTTTTAAATATTTTAGATGAGATACTACGGAGTAACTATAGTATGAGAATTAACTCAGGAAAGACAAAGATAATGACAAGTGAGTTGCAGCCTAGTTCTGAACCAAAATTAAAAATAGATAATACCGAGTTGGAAGAGGTAGATGAATTTTGTTATTTAGGTAGTATAATTACAAAGGACGGACGTAGCAGAAGGGATATAGGAGCTAGAATAGCTCAAGCTAAAAAAGTTTTTAAAAAAGAAAAACTTATTAATAGCTAATAGTATTAGTTTAGATAACAGAAAAAGGTTTCTTAAAGTCGTACGTTTGGAGCTTTCTATTATACTGTAACAATTTCGATTTTCTGTTATTCAAATACTCAAGTTTTGTTCAATACACCTAATCAATAAATGTTAAATATCTATTGGAACCTTTTATTATAAAATTCATACATAGTATGCCCTCTACAATAGAATAGCAAAAGTACACATCAAGTGACTTCTAGTTGTTTGTATCTTGTGTCAATATCCCCCTTTCCCGCACATACGAGTAGAAGGAAGGCTGCCTCGTGGAATAAGCCATTTTTAATATCAGATGTAGTCCGTAGACACGTATTTTTCGGAGCTTGCACGTTTTTAATCAAACATGCCGCCCGACCAGTTATTTAAGTGGAGCCAACATGTTCCATAAGTTAGTCTTAGTTTTGGTAATAGCATCGACCTAAAATGGTGATGGAAATATTTTTACGGTAAGAAAGATTGCACAAGCTTACCCCAAATTTTTATTCTTTCGTTTCATTTCAGCGCAAGTTTTTGAAGTTCTTGAGATCTTCAAGTTTTTATTCATTTTTTAGTTTAGCGTTTTAAGGATTAAACTAACTATCATTAAATATGGAGATAATTATAATTCCGAATTTTTAAAATATTAAATTCAAGTTACAAGTAAAGAAATTATGGAAATTTAAAAGCAGTTTCAATTGTTACTAGGCAAGAAGGTAGAAACCCGCACATGTTATTGGTTAATATGAAGGTTAAATCCGGACCCCTGTGTCAGCTACGCTCAACTATAAGAGTAAGGACGCAGATATAGCAGATGGTTAGCGGTGAGTCACCCTCCATTTTTATTCTTATATTTTTTTTCAAGAAACTTTCAATTAAATGCTCAGATAAATTTTCGAAGAAGCTATACCTAAGTTTATTTAAAATTAATTCTCCAAATTTTTGCTAAAGTTCATAGTTCAATTAATTTGTTTCATTTAAAATTTAATTTAAAAATTTAGTATTTGAATAAAGCATAATTGACCTTAACATTTTTAAGATCTTAGTGCAATGTTATGTTTGAAGTTACAAAGTTGTATTAAAGGATCTGCTTTATCGAACATGTGATAGGATAAGAATTGTTTGCCGAATTATAATGTATAACACATGGTAATAAATACACCTGATGTATAATTCAATGTCGTCAATAAGTACTTTCTTTGACCTTTGATTTTATTAAAATTTGTTATTAAGAATGTATAACCATAACCTGAGAAATTACTTTTGAATATGTAAATTTTGTTTGTGAACTGGAAAGGATTCTATCCAAGTAAAATGAAGTCATTGTAACGTAAATTAAAAGTAACATATTTCTTACTGAAAACTAAAATAATTTATGCATTTAATAAAACACTATTCCACGGAACTGTTTCGAAGTCTCCGTATAAATAAGTTGTAAAAACAATGTATATATAAATATTTTTTGGAAAACAAAATTAATAGAAAATTTTTAAGTTGTCTCAAAATTTTCTTTCTTTGAAGCTTATCCTACAGAAACAAACTGTTTATAATTTAGAAGCTTTAGTACTGAAGCAAGGTATTATTAGTGTTAATGTTAAAAGTTTTTCTTGAAGGTATAATTTTGATTAGTAATTTACATATAAGTATTTTTGTGATAAAGTGACTAGGCTCTCATGAAGCCCTAGTTGGAAAATGTCTAGCTATGATTAAATTTTCAGATAGCACGAGATCGTCGTTCCTATTCCAGGTTGCAGAAACCACAGTAAGTATTGTTGTATATGTTGCTTGTCGTAAATTTTTTTTCTCTTTCGAAGATTTCCGTATCTGATCTTCGAATAATTCCTTATAAAACACTCATTAAGATATGGTGGCGTCCAATAAAACTTCTTTTGTTTATTTTCGTATACCATCCTACGACCCTAGCTCATAGCTCTGCCCTAAGTTGAAGAAACTTAGCTGGCTGGAAGAACTCTTTAGAGGGATCCTTTTCTCTCAAAGCCATTCAACATCCTTTTACCCTGGGCTTGTTCATCAAACAGCAACCCCTCGTAATCTATCGAGGCTCTGCTGCTTGTATGGTAGAGCAGTCATATTTAATAGAAGACACGAATGTTACAATACGGTAGTGAGACTTGGACAATTAAAGAGGTAGATAAGAAAAAGATAAAAGCTTTTGAAACTTGCTGTTATAGGAGAATGTTAAAGAATAGTTGGACAGATAGAGTAACAAATGAGGAAGTTTATAGAAGGATAGGTGAGGAACCCTGTATGTACAAACAATTAAAGGTCAGGAGAGATAGAATGATAGAGCACCAGTTAAGACATGAGAGACTATTTAATAAGGCCTTAGATTATAGATTACCAAATAAAAATAGAGTAGGAAAGCCTAGACAAAGCTATATTAATCAAGTTATTAGAGATTTAGGTTATGAAGGATATGT